>BTHU01000017.1:24728739-26093739 GCA_036184795.1 Tokudaia tokunoshimensis
GCTGGAGAGAAGGCTGCAGCTGGGCTGGAGAGAAGGCTGCAGCTGGGGCTGGAGAGAAGGCTGCAGCTGGGCTGGAGAGAAGGCTGCAGCTGGGCTGGAGAGAAGGCTGCAGCTGGGCTGGAGAGAAGGCTGCAGCTGGGCTGGAGAGAAGGCTGCAGCTGGGCGGGAGAGAAGGCTGCAGCTGGGCCGGAGAGAAGGCTGCAGCTGGGCCGGAGAGAAGGCTGCAGCTGGGCGGGAGAGAAGGCTGCAGCTGGGCAGGAGAGAAGGCTGCAGCTGGGCCGGAGAGAAGGCTGCAGCTGGGCCGGAGAGAAGGCTGCAGCTGGGCTGGAGAGAAGGCTGCAGCTGGGCTGGAGAGAAGGCTGCAGCTGGGCGGGAGAGACAGCTCAGTGGTTAAGAGCAACTTCTTCCAGAGAAAATGGGTTCTATTTCCAGCACCCACATGGCAGCTCACAACTGTCTGTAACTCCAGTTCCAGGGAATCTGATACCCTCACACCAATGCACATAAAATAAAGTTAAAATAAACTATTTAAAAAAGAAAGAAAGGCTGTGTAACTGTCAACTGGTGGCTAGAAACTCTGTTTAGAGCTACTCTGGGAGTCTCGGCACCTGGTATAAGGAAGACAAGCCACACTGAGAAGCTGCACAGGGCGTCTTCCCAAAGTCCTACTCTCAGCCCAACCCAGGCAGGCAGCATGCTAATGATGGGGCTCTCAGTAATTCAGCTCCCTGTTGTTCTGATCTTTCAGGTCCTTTTAATCTTATTAATGGAGACCAGAATCATGGGAAATCTTAGGGTCTTATTGCTGTGAAGAGACACCATGAGCAAGGTAACTCTTATAAAGGACAACATTTCACTGGGGCTGGCTTACGGGTTCAGAGGTTTAGTCTATGACACCATGCAGGCAGACATAGTGCTGGAGAGGTAGCTGAGAGTTCTACTTTTTTTTTAAGACTTGTTTATTCATTTTATGTATATGAGTGCTCTATCTGAACATACACCTATGTGCCAGAAGCGGGCATCAAATTCCATTTTAGATGGTTGTGAGCCACCAAGTGGTTGCTGAGAATGGAACTCAGAACCTCTGGAAGAGCAGCTAGTGCTCTTAACCACTGAGCCATCTCTCCAGCCCTGAGAGTTCTACATCTTGAGCCACAGGTAGCCATGAGGAGACTGTGTGCCACACTGAGCAAAGCTTGAGCATAGGTGACCTCAAAGCCTCCCCCTAGTGACACACTTCATCCAACAAGGCCATACCTCCTTACAGTGCCACTCTCTATAGCCATGCATCCAAACACATGAGTCTATGGGGTCCATACCCATTCAGAAAAATCCAACTCCCAACTTTTTAATTCACTCATTACTATTGTTATTAATATTGGTGGTACTGTGGTGGTATTGGTGGTTGGGCCTAAGGCATCATATATACTAGTCAGGTACTCTGCCACTGAGCTATGTTCCTTGCTCACCAAATTTTCCCTTCCAGTACTGGAGTATTGAATCCAAGATCGCATACCTGTGGAACATAATGTTCTACCACCGAGTTGCAACCCCAAGTTTTCTGTTTTTATCTCTTTTCTTTTCTTTTTCTTTCTTTCTTTTTTTTTCCTTTGAGATAGACCAGGCTAGCCTCAAACTATAGTTCCCCCTGCCCCATCTTCCCATGATTTATCTTGATTCCCTGTAGGTTCTGTTTAGGATAATGTGTCCCCTGTCTGGTATTTTTTTAGACAGAATCTGGTATAGCCTATGCTGGCCGTGAACTAGATATGTGTGACCTTGAACTTCTGTTCTTCCTGCCCTGACCTCTGAGATGCTGGGATCACAGATATGTATGACTTTGCCTAGTTTGTCTCTGTCTAAGGCTTTTTAAAAGCACATTTCCTTTGTCATTTTTGTATGTGTGCGCCTGTGTGTGCACTTGAGTGCAGCCATCCCTGAATGCCTGTGGAATGGCATTGGGTCCCCTGGGTGCTGGAAACCAAACCCAGATCCTCTGTAAGAGCAGTTAGTGCTCTTAATTACTGCGCCCCTTCTGTAGGCCCCCTGTCTAAATTCTTAGCCCAGACAGACAGTTGTTAGTGTAAATAACACTATCTTAAACTCTGAGTCTGAAGTGTTTTGCTGCCTAGCAACAGCTAACTGAAAGCAAGCTACCATTTTGCTTGTGATTCTCTCTGCCAGCAGACCTCTTCAACTCCCAGCCCTCTTCACACACTGTATTTCCCACATCATCCCAAACAGAACCTGCAAGAGCTAAGCATGGGAAAGCCTTTTCGTGTAGTCTCTGTGGCAGCCAAACTGCAAACGGATACTCTCTCTTAGTTTTATCAGCTCAGCTGGATTCCCTAGGGTACCTGTTTATCAAGTTCTGGGAGCATTAAGATATCCTTTGTCAATGGGTGTGGTGATGCACGCTTTAATCCCAACACTTGGGAGGCAGAGGCAGGTGGATCTCTGTGAGTTCAAAGCCAGGCTGATATACAGACCAAGGTCCAGGACAGCCAGGGATAGACAGAGAAACCCTGTCTCAAAAAATCAAAAAATAAAAAGAGAATTCCTTTGTTTCATCAAAAAGCTCTGCGTGACCTCACCTGATGTTGTCTATAGCTTCATTGAGAGCAAACATTTACTAAGAAATTCTCTCTCTCTCTCTCTCTCTCTCTCTCTCTCTCTGTTTTTTTTCAAGACAGGGTTTCTCTCTCTATCCCTGGCTGTCCTGGGCTTGCTCTGCAGACCAGGCTGGCTTCAAACTCAGATCTGCCTGCCTCCAAGAGGGAGCGATTAAAAGTGCGGGGATTAAATGTGTGAGCATCGTGCCTGGCTTATTAGGAACTTTAACAAGGGCTGGGTTGTTCTTTCTAGGGAAGCCTGTACCCATGTCTTGATTGTGTACTGTCTTTTCCCTAAGCCTCCCCTCACACAGCTCCCTTCTAACATTCATGCTTAAATCTATGATCGTGCCTTTTCTAATAAATTCAAACTCTCTGACCTGTTGAAATAGCTCCATTAGTAAAATGCTTGTTATACAAACAGGAAGACTTGAATTCAGTCCCCCACATGACACTAAAAAGGCTGGTCTTGGTGATATGCATGCTTATAATCCCAGCACCTGGGAAGTAGAAACTGGAGAAGCCTGGGGAGCTCACTGGCCAGAGCCTAGTCACAAGCGATGACCTCAGGACAACGAAAGACTCTGTCTCAAAGAACAAGGTAGATAGCTAGATAGCTCCTGAAGAATGACACCCAAGGCTGACCTCTACACGCCCATGTACAAAAATGTAACTCTGTCTCTGTCTCTGTCTACATACGTACTTGAGTATGTGAGTGCACATGCACACACACACACACACACACACACACACACACACACACACACACACAGGGCAGCGCCTCCAGCATCACTTTAAAAAGTATCAGCAGATACATTTTACAGCTGTGCTCTGAAGTTGACATGTCCTGGCAGTGTGTGCTGTATGTATCAGATCTAGAGCTTATCAAACAAGGAGGGTGTCATGACTGATCTTATTTTTTATCTTGACGCATCCCTCTTCCTAGGAAGAGGGAACCTCAGTTGAAGAACTGACATCATCAGATTGGCCTATGGGCGTGTCTGTGTGGGCGTTTTCTTGATTGATGTAGGATGACCCAGCCCTCTGCAGGCAATACCTTCTCTGGGCAGGCGAAGCTGAGCTGTAGAAGCTTAGGTCCGGCTGTGGTGGTGCACACCTTCAATCCCAGCACTCTGGAGGCAGAAGCAGGCACATCTCTGTGAGTTCAAAGCCAGCCTGGTCTACAGAGTGAGTTCCACGCCATCCAAGACTACACAGAGAAACCCTGAAAAAAAAATCACTAAAAAATTAAAAAGAAAACCCCCAATTTCCTTTTGGCCATAGTGTTTATCACAGGAAGAAAGCTAGCGTGAGGGCCTCTAGCGTGTCGACAGTCGGCTCTGCGGCCTCTGAAGAGTCGCTCTCCACTCTCACCTCTAGTCCTCACATCCCGCAGGCCACAGAGTCCACGGCCCCTTAACATCATGTGCTTCCTCTTCCGCTTTGTGTCCTAGACCCACTGGATGTTCTGAAAGGCAGGAACAAAGCAAACCCATTCTCTTCTCTGCATTTTGATGATATCTCTAGCAATGGCCACGCCATCATCATCGTCACTGTCCTCATCATCAACCATTTCCTGCAGTATTGGGGACAACCTGGGGCTTCCTGCTGACCTTTACCCTCCATCTCTATTTTGAGATAACCTCATTAAATTGCCTAGGTTAGCCTTGAACTCGCATTTTTTTCCTGGCCTTTCTTTTTTCTTTTCCTTATTATTTATTTATTTATTTATTGGTATTGGTATTGGTTTTTTTTTTCTTTTTCAAGACAGGGATTCTTTGTGTAACCCTGTCTATCCTGGAACTCACTCTGCAGACAAGGCTGGCCTCCTGCATGTTGGGATTCAAGACAGTAGCCTTGGTCTGCAGGTCTTCCTTCCTCCACCTTCGGATATGTAGGGGATTGCAGGCATTAGAAGCAAGCATTACCTACCATACCTGGTAGCCAGGGAGGTCTTGAACTTTTTGATCCTCCTGCTTCAACCTCCTGGGTAATTGGACTTTCGGGGTTGTGCCTTAGGCCTGGCCTGCATTACTTATTTTTATGTTATCTCCCATGCAATTCAGTTCCTATATAGCAACTGTTACTACCATTTCCCATTTGCTTTTCTGGCACTGGACCAATATTGACTTTCTGGATTACTAATTTTTGGGTAACTTCATCTCCATTTGTTCCTCCAGTCCTTTCAACATGTCTGTTACCAGTCTCTTGAATTCCTTCTGCTACGCTATGTGATACCTCGGGCAGCTTCTGAGTTTTCTTGGTTACTAGCTTACTGGGCTGAGGTGGACTTCTCATGGTCTGACCTTTATTGACCTCCAACCTCTATCTCCCATCCTTCTCCCTCGTGCTCACATCCCTGCATCCACACTTGTCTCCTTCCTATTCCACAAATGACTAAATCCACCTTTCCTGCCTTGGAGGTCTGCGCACCTGCTGTTCCCACTGCTTAGGATGCTTCTCCGTGATGCTTGGTGAGGTCTCTTCCTTCTCATGTCTCAGGTCTCAGAACAAACGTGAGCTTTGCTAAGCAGGCTACCCTTACCACCGTCCAGCAGAAGCTTTTCACACCCGGCTTCTCGGTTCACCCTCTGTCATCGTCCTCTGAGTTCTCATTCCTAGCCTCGGTTTCCTGTCCCCTCAGACGCAGTGCCTGGTGCAGAGCTAGCACTTACTAGATATATTTGAGAGAATAAATGATAGAATGAACAACATGAAGGCATCCCTCAGCCCTCAGATGGACCTGGCACCTACTGAGATGTTTCATATTGAAAACCACCAAGGGAGTGACTGCCAATATTGGGTTCTGAGCTCCACTGTGCCTGCAGACAGGCCCCTCCCGGGCAGTGGGTAGCCTCCCTGTGGCTCTGCCCCATCTCCTGGCACATCCTAGTCAGCCTCCTCCTTGCCATGCTTACAGCAGGCTGCAGGGCATTAGTGACTAAAAGTGCAAACCTGCCCAGGGCCAGTATCAATTAGGCTACACGCCCACCATGTGGGCAGCTCATTAATTCTAACGAGCCCACACTTACCTCACAAAAGCCAGGCTTTCTCCACATGCGTGCTGGATCTGATAACTACAAAGAAAAACAATGAGATTGTTATGAAGTTAATTTTTACTGATCATCACATCCTTATCACATAAAAACAGAAAATTCCTGTTATATAAACACTGAGCCCAAATCATTGCTGTAATAATAAGCTTAACCCAAAAAGACAGTGAAATGTACAGTGTAACAGATATGACTGTAGAGAGATATATATTCCTCTTTCATGACATTGTGAACAAAATAAAGGATAGGGCCTCATTTGAAACAAAGCAAAACAAGAACTTGTTTTATTTCTGCAGAACTGATAGGCGGGCAGGGCAAAGACTGAGGGGCTGAAGGTATAGCATCAGGAGACACTGGGTTCAATCCCCTACAGACATACACACACACCACACACAGACACATAGAAACACACACACACATACGGAGAGAGAGAGAGAGAGAGAGAGAGAGAGAGAGAGAGAGAGAGAGAGAGAGAGAGAGAGAACATTAAGAATAAAATTCCAGCAATGCTTTTGAGAGAAGATTGACCTCAGCTTGCAGGAGAAAGGAATGCAGCCCAAAGCAACCTACTGTGGACCCGTTGCTGACTCACTGAGCCATTGTGTAGGATCTGAACCTCTTGTAAATCATGTGAATCAGGCCTAGTAATATATAGGTCTGAATTTCCAGCTACTCAGCAGACTGAGGTGGGAGGGTTACCGGATAGAGCTGGACTCTGCCTCTCCTCAGACACCTCAGAGAGGAGTCATGCTTCCATTGCTACCTCCCAGGTCCTCTACTTTGGGCTAGCTAAGCCTCAGTCACTTCTGCCTAAGCATTATGCTACCCCTCTGTAAGTGCTCTGCCTTTCCCATACCATCAGAACCCTCTACCACTGTTAGAGCAGGTTGTGGTGGTACACTTGGGAGATGAAAGCAGGAGATTAAGTTCAGCCTTGGCTACCTTGGAAGTCTGAGGCCAGTCAAAGGCCTTGTCTTAAAAAGTATTACTAACTCAGTATAAAATCCATTCCAAAAGACCTCCCCAGGGTCTTCTCTAGATGTCTCAAACTGGAAAATACTGCATTTCTTGCTATTCTGATACCTGGATCCTGTGTGTCTGTGTGTCTATATGTCTGTCTGTCTGTCTCTCTCTCTCTCTCTCTCTCTCTCTCTCTCTCTGTGTGTGTGTGTGTGTGTGTGTGCACGCGTGCGTGTGTGTGTGTGTGTGTGTGTGTGTGTGTGTGTGTTTCTGCTTTTTTGAGATCGGGTTTCAATGTGTAGCCCTGGCTGTCCTAGACTATCCTGAACTTACCTTGTAGAACAAACTAGCCTCGAACTCAGAGATCTACCTGCCTCTGCCTCCTGAGTGCTGGGATTAAAGTCATGAGCCATCACACCTGGCTTTGGATCATGACTTTCTAACATAATATAATATATAAGCTTATGTGTATTTTGTGAAAATATTTTCCTAATTATTCACTTTATTCTAAGAGTATTATTAATTAAAATGAAAATATATTGCCACATGACTTTCAGTAACTCCCTACAGAAGAGACTTTACCACCCCTTGGGGAAAGTTTGGTTATGTGACCGCTTTGGTCAGTGATGAGAGCAGATGCTATAGGCACCACTGTCATGAGGAGCCCACCAGAGTTTACCACTCAGACACAGTTTATAACCAACTGAAAGTCTGTATTCCAGACAGCTGGAACTACACTCAGGTATTCAGGACCTAAGTGTTTAGAGTAAGGGTTTTTGTTCATTTTATTTGGTTTTTTGTTTTGTTTTGTTTTTGTTTTTGTTTTTTTCGAGACAGGGTTTCTCTGTGTAGCCCTGGCTGTCCTGGAACTCACTTTGTAGACCAGGCTGGCCTCGAACTCAGAAATCCTCCTGCCTCTGCCTCCCAAGTGCTGGGATTAAAGGCGTGCGCCACCACCGCCCGGGTAAAGGGTTTTTAAAGGCAAAAACCACAACGATACTTGGGCAGGGGCAGGAGGAGATTTTATGCAAGCAAGCAGTTTAGCAGAAGCTAAGGCCAGCAGTTATTTAGGTGGTCTGTACAAGCAGGAAGTTTAACAGAAACTAAAAGAAGTTGGCTGGGGCATCTTGATCTCAGACTCCTGGAATAGGACTGGTTAATTTTCCACAGGATTTTTCCATCAAGGAGACCAAATTCTAAGTAGATCTAAAATGGCCTTAGTAAAAATACAAGATGGAGGGAACACTGCACTCTCCTGCCCAGTCACACAATCACACCATCCTCTTTAACCTGAGGCAAGAAACTGCCATGTGTTAGAACATAGAAAGGGTCACTAAGGGGACCCTTTAGTGAAAGCTGGTGCTGTTGGTTTGGACAATGCTATCACAGCATAATCTAGTAGAAGCTGACATTTATTTAAATTGTATTTTATCTTGCCTACATATATGTATATGCACCATGTGAATTCCTGGTGTTCACAGAGGTCAGAAGAGGGTGATGGATCTCATTACAAATGGTTGTAAGCCACCATGTGGTTGCTGGGAATTGAACTCAGGATCTCTGGAAGAGCAGTCAGTGCTCTTAACCGCTGAGCCATCTCTCCAGCCCCCATAGAACCACATTTTGTTCATGATTTTTCTCTTATCTTTCATGAACATAGTCAAAGTTTGGCAAAGAGCTTCAGTAACTATTTACTAAGGGAACAAATAAAGAAATGAACCCAGCATTACTAAATGTTACTACAACAATCCCTCTTCTTGACAATCTTCAGACACACTGAGATTGTTTGTTTTGTGCAGGTTTTTGTTTGTTTGTTTTTTGAGGCAGGGTTTCTCTGTGTAGCCCTGGCTATCCTAGAATTCATTCTAGTCCAGGTTGGCTTGGAATCCAGAGATTTGCCTGGCTTTGCCTCCCAAGTCCTAGAATTAAAGGTGTGTCACAGATGCCATCTCACTGGGCAGTGGGACATTCTAGAAGAGAAAGAATAAATATCAGCTGTCAATTCCACATCTCTGTTTTGTTTGTAAAACTATTTTGCTCATTCTGGTGGGGCTGCCAATCCTAACACCAGTCCCTGAATAGAGGTGGACATGTGATCTAGTTCTGTCTAATCACAGTATCTCACTCTCTAGACACTGTGATTGGGTTGGAAATAAGGCTAAGGCTAGGGGCTGGAGTGCTGGCTCTTACAGAGGACCTAGGTTCAATTCCCAGCACACACGTGATGAACAACCATCTGTAACTTCAGTTCCAAGGGATCTCTCACCTTCTTATAGCCTGCTTGGGTATTACATGGATGGGCAATGCACAGAAATTCATATATGCAGGTATGCAGGTATGTACACATACACACACACTCACACACACACACACAGCTCCTAAACAGGATCAGTCAGATCTCTTTCTTAAGAGAGTACAGACTAGATAATGTCTACAAAGAGTTCTAAGTTGAACGTGGTAGCCCACACCTGAAATCTCAGCACTATGGAGGCTGAGGCAGCAAGATCACTGTGAGTTTGAAGCCAGTCTGGTTATAGTGCTACACAGTGAGTTCAAACCCAGCTTGAGCTACATACCAAGATTCTGTCTCTTAACAGACAAACAAGAAAACAAACAAAACAGCCATGGGACTTGGAATGGGGTTCAGTGGCAGAGCCCTTATCTCCATGTGTGGAGTCCTCGGATTGACCCCAAGTACCAGTGGAAGTATCAGGGAAAAGTTTAACACTGCTCTGAATTTCCAGAATCCCTTTAATGTGTGTGTGTGTGTGTGTGTGTGTGTGTGTGTGTGTGTGTGTGTGTGTATCTCTGTCTGTGTGTTTGTGTGCATGCATGTATATGGTTTATTTCTTTTATGTGTATGAATGTTTTGTCTATGTTTGCCTATGTATACATATATGTATGTGCACCATGTACATTCCTGGCACCCAGAGAGGTTTGAAGAAGGGGATAGATCTCTTGGAAAAAGAATTACAAATGATTTTGAGCCACCATGTGTGTTCTGGGAACCAAACCCAGGTCTTCTGCAAGAGCAGCAAATGCTCTTAACCGCTGAGCCATCTCTCCAGTCCCTCATTTAACATGTTGATTTTCCCACTCTTCAAAACTAATATTTTAACCAGTCTGGCCTAGGGGACAGGAATGCAATTTTAGCTATACAGGAAACTGAGACAGAAGGGTTATAGGTTGGCCTGGGAAAAAGAGTGAGTTTACTGTAAGCCTTCATAACCTATTGAAACTCTGCCTCAAAATAAAAAGTGCACCTAGCTTGTGTGAGACTCTGGTTCAGTCCTTAGCAACCCACATATACAAACACATAACAACGAACTCCCACCATAACACCGTCACATCTTCAGTCCCTTTAAACATCTTTCATTCCCTGTACCCCCACCCTCTCAGCCAATGGCTTTTTCTCATGCTTCACACTGAAAGCAGAATCCTCTATCTTCCCTGTGTCTGTTCTACTCGCCATCTGTATTTGTGCTCACACGACCTCTTCCTGTCTCTGCTCTTATCTGCTACATGAAACACGCTCAAGAACATGTGAAGAGCCAGGCATGTTGGTGTACACCTGTGTCCCAGCATTCAGGAGGCAGAAGCAGGAGTATCTGGAATTCCAAGTCACTCTTGCCTGTAAAGTGATTTCCAGGCCAGCCTGGTCTACATTAGACCAAGAAGAAAAAAAAACCTAAGAAATAAATCAAAAACAAAACCAAAAACAAAAAAAAAAACCAAAACAAAACAACCGAAAACAACAACAACAAAACAAATAAAAAAAGAACATACAAGTTCTCTCTAAAACACAAATGCCTTTAATCCTACCACTGGGAAGGCAAAGGCAGATGAATGGATCTCTGTGAGTTCAAGGCCAGCCTGGTCTACATAGTATGTTCTAGGACAGCCAGAGCTTGTTCAACAGAACAAAACTCACAAGTTACCCTCCCATAATCCAATGTCCCCTGCTATGACCAATGCTTATTTTCTGTTGCCTTTCATGGCAAACTTCTTAAGAGGGTTTTGCAGTTGTTACCTTCACTTCCTCCCTCATGTCCTTTCTACAGCCTCTCCAGTTGGGCTCATATCCCATCCCACATACATGAACCATGGAAACATCACCAATGGCCTCCATGCTGTCAGTCTCAGAAGCCACACCTTAGCCTGTTGCTTCCTCTTTGACATGATTTGTTGTGGCTTCTAGACACCATAGTCTGCTGGTTTTCTGCCTTGCATATCAGTCACTTCCCTATGCTGGCTCCTCTCCAGATCAACCACACTGGAAGGCAGCTATGCTGACTACTCTACCATCACTGCTATACCTCAGACGACAAGGGCTCTGCCTAGTCCCTCCCCCTCTTGCGTCCACTTCCTGTCTGCATTATTCTTTATTTTTGTACAGTACTGAAGAGCTAGCTACATATGGTAGGCAAGCTCTGAGACTTCCTCACATCTTTAGTCTTTTCTTTAAAAAATTTTTTTATACAGCTCTTTGTATAGCTCATGCTGGCAGGAGGAGCATGTTCAAGACCAGCCTTGTTTATATAATAAATTTAAGGTCTGCCTAGCTTGCGTAAGATCGAGTCTCTTAAAAAGGACAGAGTGGTATAAAACTTGATATAGAAATCTGTAGGTTTCATCCTGGTCTGAGCTACATAGTGAGCTTGTCCCCACTACCCTCATCTCAAAGAGAAAAAGAATAATATGGCCATCAGGATTGCTCAGTGGGTGGAGGTACTTGCAGCCAAGCCTGACAACCAGGCTTCAATCCCTGAGAACCACATGGTGAAGGGAGAGTACTCCCAACAGTAGTCCTCCTTTGTTACTTCAGCAAAGCATTTGGGTCCTGGTAAGATGGCTCAGTGTGTGAAGATGCATGCTCCAAGCCTGACAACCAGGCTTCAATCCCTGAGAACCACACGGTGAAGGGAGAGTACTCCCAACAGTAGTCCTCCTTTGCTGCTTCAGCAAAGCATTTGGGTCCTGGTAAGATGGCTCAGTGTGTGAAGATGCATGCTCCAAGCCTGACAACCTCTGTCCAATCCCCGGAACCTACACAGAGAAGGAACAAACTGACTCCCATAAAGTGTTCTCTAACCTCTACTGGTACACATGTCCTCACAAATATACATAAACACACAGTAAATGTAAACAAACAAATAAATGTCTTAGGGTTTTATTGCTGTGAAGAGACATCATGACCAAGGCAACTCTTATAAAGGAAAACATTTGATTGGGTCTGGCTTACAAGTTCAGAAATTCAGTTCATTATCATCATGGTGGGAAGCATGGCAGCATCCAGGCAGACATGGTGCTGGAGAAGGAGTTGAGAGCTCTACATCTTGATTCACAGGTAGCAGAAGGGCATAGCTTGAGCATAGGAGACCTCAAAGCCAGCCTCCACAGTGACATACTTCCTTCACACCTACAAGACCAAATCTACTCTAATCAGACTGCCCCTCTTAAAAGAGCCACTCCCTATGGCCAAGCATTCATGCACACGAGTGTATGGGGGCCATTTCTATTCAAACTATTACAATAAATAGGCAAACAAATAAATATAATAAAATCATTTAATAAAATCCTCACAAATATCTGACAAAAAAGAAAAAAGAGGAGGAGGAAGAGGAGGAGAAGGAGGAGAAGGAAGGGAAGAGTTGGCGCTGGGAAGAAGTCTTGGTGTATAAGAGAACTTGTTTTCCAAATATAAAGATCACTCACTGGGCCATTTCTTTGGCCCAAAGGTATAAATCTTTAAGCCATCACCTCCTCCTCTTTGTTCCCGTAGGCTCATGTCCACCTTATACGCAAAATACACTCAGTTCAACTTCAAGAAGCCCCTCCCCCCATAAGCTTCAACAGTTCCACCATGGTTTTAAAAAATAAGTGTAGCCGGGCAGTGGTGGCGCACGCCTTTAATCCCAGCACTTGGGAGGCAGAGGCAGGCGGATTTCTGAGTTCGAGGCCAGCCTGGTCTACAAAGTGAGTTCCAGGACAGCCAGGGCTACACAGAGAAACCCTGTCTCGGGAAAAGAAAAAATAAGTGTAGTCTGGTGTGGTTCTTCATGTCTTTAATCCCAGCACTCAGGAGGCAATGGCAAGAGGATTTCTGTGAGTTGGAGGCCGAATGAATACATGTCATAGTTTCGAGGTTTAATGGCACAGAACCAACATCCGCTTCCCAAAAAGGAGGAATGGCAGCATAGCAGGTAAAGACAGGATCCAAGAGAAACTGACTCCCAGAGTGCAGACATCAAACCCTGCACCTCCATGTCTGGCGTCTGGGCAACACAGAACCATCAGGACCTTAGTCCTGTCTCTCCAGAACTGTTGCCCGCAGCACACAAGACTGTCTTGAGCCTGCTCTAAACTGTGCTCTCCTCGGCAACTGTCTCATGGTCCTGACATCTCCACCATCTTAAGATTACCACTGCGACTTAATCTCTGTATTCACAGTTTCATGCAGTGGCCTCTCAGGGCCACATGGAAGGAACACCAACCCTGCCGCCACACACTGCCTGGCCTCGGCAGCTATCTGAAAGCATAAATTGAACTCCATGATCTCCTCAATCACATATCCTTCATGCCTGCAAAACTGGTACCACGTGGGTGACATTGCCAAGTTCTGCAACCAGCTTGGGATGGATCCTGCCCACCTTGGGCCACAGCTCTCCTTTAGAGGGAGATACTGAAGGCTGAATAATCCCCTGGGCTCTCCCCATATACATTGGGAATAAAACACTGCTGCAGTATGGCAGAAAACCTAGGTAGCCAGTTCCTGCCAAACACGACCTGACTTTGCTCTCTCCCCGTTTGCAGTGCTGTATTGCAGCAGCAGGATCTACACATATGAACAGGTGTAGAAGGCAGGCGCCGCTGCGCCGGGGTGAGGAGCATGGGGAGAAAGCCCCTAAGGACCAGAGCTCGGAGAGCAGCTCAGTGATTCCTAAGTTCAGCTTCGGACAGGATAAGGGCAACCTGTGATTCTACTAGTAGGGCCAAAAAGCCTACAACCTGGCCTTTTGCCAGAGACAAGCCAACGGAATGACAGTATGCATAGTCAAGAACACAGGTAAATATTTGGGAGGCCAAGAGTCAGGATCCGAGGCTAGATATCGCCACAAACCTGAGGGTCTTGAGAGAATCGTTCAGGACACGTTGACAATAGAAACCTATAGGGCCATGTATTCCAGCCTCCTACATAGGTAAAGAAACCAGGGTACAGGTAGGGAAGTGACCTTTTCAAGGTCTCGAGGAAGGGAGTGCTACAGCTGCCACCTGAGCACGGGACAGAGAGAGAGAGAGAGAGAGAGAGAGAGAGAGAGAGAGAGAGTTGTACTGTGTGTGCTTGGCTGCTTGTAAGAAGTGGGTGTGTGTTTTAGCTCTTGCACTGGGACCTGAATATCCCTGGAAAGTGAAGGTGGCACCCTCAGTGGTGTGGATGGGCTCACGTTCATTCCAGTCATACACAGCCCACCTTCAAACGCATAAGGGTGTTCCTCAAACCCTCTGGGCACAGCATCGTTGCCTGCGATTTTCCTCTGATGATATCTTGTTTTGCCAACTAAATTAAGACTATGACAGAGAACAGAGACTACCTCTAGCAGTTTAGTTCAATTAAGATTTCACATCAACAAATTAAAATGCATCCTCACCGGCTGCAGAGTAAATCTGCCTGCGTTTAGGAGGAGGCTCTGACATTTGCTGTTCAGGCACCTAGAGGATCTGAGCTGGGTGTCAAAGAGGACTCGCCCTTGTCGGGCCTGTTTGAGGGATTCAGAGTCAGGATTTGCATCCATAAGGTTACACAGCCTTGGGGCCATGGCTTCTCACGCATGCATGTGAGCTTTTGGCAATCTTCCGGCCCTTGGTAAAATGACAATAATGTCATTATGTTTTCCATGAGAAAATGGTTAATTCAAAGTAAAGAAGCATAGAAAATACTTTCGAGTGCTTAATTTGTCTAACATTCTTCAGGAGGCTAAGGATGCGGCAGGGAACAAACCCGACACACTCCCCAGTCTCCCACAGCTTTACTTTATGAGGGAGAGACAGGCGATAAACAAGACAAATGAGGAAAATATGCAGTAAGTTAGAGGCAACGAGAGCAATGGAGGATAGCAACGCAGGGACCGAGGGTGGGAGTGTGCGGGGCGGGGGAGTCTGTGCCTTTAAATAGGGTATCTGGGGAAGACCTTGAGGAGAAAGTGACAACCAACTCAGGGTTTGGAGAGGGGAAGTGGAGAGCCGCGGGAGGGGAGTGCTCTGAGCAGAGGAATGCTGAGAGGGGAAGTGGAGAGCCGCGGGAGGGGAGTGCTCTGAGCAGAGGAATGCTGAGAGGGAAGGCGAGCTTGGCCCTGTGGGCCTGTGGAAGGAGGAGACCCGTTGGCAGGAGCTGAATGAGCTCAAGGGAGAGGTGAGAGGGGAAGAAGGAAGGGGCAAGCGGGTGAAGACTGTTTATTCTAAGTGAGCAGGGCTCCTGCGGGCTTTGATGCACTGAAGGGGCACTCAAGATTCCTATCTTAGCTGGGAGTCTGTGGCTGACCGGTAGAGAAGACACAGGAGGGACAATAGTTACTTTTCTTGCTGCTGTGACCAGATTCATGACAAAAGCAACCTAGGGAAGGGAAGGTTTATTTTGGCTGATATCTCGGAATACTGTCCATCATGGCAGGGACAGCTTGACAGCAGGAACACGCGGTTGGCACGTTACTCCCAGTCTGCACTCAGGAAGCAGACTGCTGAATGCTGGTGACTGTTCCTTCTCTGTTTACTGAGGCTGGGATTGAGGGTCTGCCTCTGCTCCTCATAAGTGTCTTTCTGGAACCACCCAGAGGCACGTAAAATAAAGGAGTGAATAAAGAGGCATACAAAATAAATGAATAAATAAATGTTCAAAATTAATAACATCATAGAAAATCCACCATGTAAGAAGATCAGTAACCCTTTGGGATCCTTGGCCCTGGGAAATGGGGCTAGGGCCCTCCACCCTCAACGGTCCCAATGGATGCTGACAAGGGTTCCAAAAAGTAGAATTTCCTTCTGTAAATTGGTGGGTGATCTATTCTTTTAAAGATGACAGGTAAAGGATGTTTCTCTCCACCCAGCCTGATAGGTCGTCACAAGGACAGGGGCTGTGCCCATAGCCTGGTGCAGATACACACTAACACATGGTCAGCCTGCACACATGCAACACTCTGAAAATTGTTGTTTAAAAATGTTGATAAGGGGGGCTGGAGAGATGGCTCAGCGGTTAAGGGCACCGACTGCTCTTCCAAAGGTTCTGAGTTCAAATCCCAGCAACCACATGGTGGCTCACAACCATCTGTTAACACAATCTGATGCCCTCTTCTGGAGTGTCTGAAGACAGCTACAGTGTACTTCCATATAATAAATAAATCTTTAAAAAAAATAAAAAATAAATAAAAACGTTAAAAAATATTGATAAGATTTTTCTTTCTTAGTCTCTCTCTCTCTCTCTCTCTCTCTCTCTCTCTCTCTCTCTCTCCATCCATCCCTCCCTCTCTCCCTCTCTTCCTTTTTTTCTCCTCAAGACAAGGTCTCTCTATGGAGCCCTGGCTGTTCTGGAACTTATTGTTGCTGTTGTGTTGTTTTGTTTTTTCTGAGATGAGGTCTCATGTATCTGAGTCTGACCTCAAAGTTGCTGTGTCAAGGATGGAGGCTGACCTTGAACTCTGATCCTCTTTCCTCAGACCTCGGAAGTGTTGGATCATGTGGGGTATGGGATGTTATGGGTTCTGGAGATCAGACCCAGGGCTTTTCGAGGGCCAGGCAAGTGTTCTCCAAACCCAGCTATGCCCAGCCCCTGATAGTGTTCTGGACCTGAGAGTATTCGAGTGACTCAGAGACTGTGTTTCATTCTCTTGTCTGTTCTCTCCTCGTTGTTGGTGCTTTTCTTCTGTAAGCCTGGCCCTGAATAGGGTCTGTGCCTCCCATTTCTAGCATTTGAACTGGATGACTGAATGCTTTTTATTTCTGTCTCAGAAAAACCTAGCAGCAAAATTAAATTATTTTTTACTTTCGTAACGCTCATTGATTTTTCTCTCTCCTGGAATGTCAGCTTTCCTACTGTCTGAGCCCAAGCAGTTGATGCCATTTCCCAGCAAGGAGAAAAAACCGCACCCAACGTGGATCTCTGGACCTCCCACCACTTCAAACTTCTATTTAACCTGCCTGGAATTTGCATAGATCTACATATGTTATGCAATCAGCCTGCTCTCTTTTCACATTTAAGCCTAAAATAAATTCGCTTTATGATGTTTTCCTTATCTGCTGCCTTCTATATTTCTTTCTGGTCCTGAGATTTAGACATTGCTTTATATATATATTTTTTTTTGTAAAAGGTATTGATGAAAGGCCGACAAGGAAGAGGGAGACTGGGGAACATAATGGTGACTGTGTCATAGGTAATCTCTATTCATTCACAAGCCACTTATTGGGCACCTACTGTGTACTGGGCCCCAAACCAAGAGTGTGAGCAAGCTAAACAGAGCTCTCACACACAGCTTGCAGTGTCGTGAGGAAAACAGAACAAATACAGGAAAAGATGAGTTCTGACGCCAAATAAATCCTGTAAGGAAAACAGTTACTTGAAGAACATTTTTGTTTTGTTTTGTTTTTCTCCCAAGACAGAGCCTTACTCTGTAGGCCAGGATGAACTTGAATTCATGGCAATCCTCCTGTCTCAGCCTCCCAGGTGCTGAGATTAGAGGTGCAAGCCACCATGCCTGGATGAAGACTAATTTGGATTGAGGATTTACAGGGTCTCTCTGAGAAAAGATATTTGGACTGACGCCTAGATGACATGTGGTAGAAGAAAACTCCTCCAGACAGTGAAAGTGGTAAAGGGGCCTTGAATGAGAAAGAGGGCTCAGAGGGTTGGGGACCAGAAAGCCAGTGTGCCACTGAGGATGCTGTCAGTGGAAAGACAGGGAAGTCTCAATTTAAAATGGCGAGATAGGAAAGAGTTCTCTTACTTCACATAAAGAAGCCCACGGAGGAGCTGGAGGGAAGTCTCTGTTGGCAAAATGCTTATGACACAATCACGAGGATCTGAGTTTGGAGGCTTAGCATCCAAAAAGAATGGATCCAATGCCAGGTTTAGGGAGGCAGACACAGGGGATCCTTGGTACTCACTAACCAGTCTAGCTAAATCAGTGTGCTCCAGATTCAGTGAGAAACTCTTGTCTCAAAACAGAAGACAGTGATCTAGAGACACCTGGACTGCTGGGTTCCCGTGTGACTGTGCACACGCACACACACACATATAAACACATTCCCATCCGCAACCCAACCTGCACACTAGGAAGCCTAGGGATGTAGAGACAGGGTTCTAAGGTTGGTAAATTTTGCAAATCAGCATCATCATAGATGCACGGTAATAACAAGTGAGAAAGAAACAAGAAAATGTCCAGGACATCCATTCCTAGAGCTGGACCCTGGAGGAGAGAACCGCTGGCCAATCCTGTGTCTGATCTGGGCAACAGAAAAGCCAGGCACCCACAGAGCTTCACTGAAGAGCCACCACGCCCTCCTCCTGATTTTAAAAAAAAAAAGTCAGACTTCTGAGAGAAAACACCAGGCTTCAAAATTGAAGTGGGGAAGGAATGGCCCAAGTTTGGGTCAAAACTGACTCTGGAGGTCACCATGGCGACACCATCAGCAGGAGGTCACAGAGGTGGAGCTGAGAGATTGCAGGATTAATTTTTAGGTTCTTTGAATGTGAGCTTTCAAAACTGCCTAACTTTCCAGAAACTTCACCTGATTTGCACCAGAAACTCGCTCTAACACTCCTACCTTAGAACTCATCCCACCTCTGGGTGTGGAGTTAGGAAACTGCTCAGCCAGCATTAGACACTAAACATCAGCCCAGAACACTGGATTCTCCTTTAAGTCTCAGCATCAGTGTCTATAAAACGATCTAAGTCCAGGACAGCCAGGGCTGTACAGAGAAACCCTGTCTCGAAAAACCAAAAAAAAAAAAAAAAAACGATCTAAGTCACTGATGGTGGCACACACAAGTGATCCCAGCACTAGGGAGGTGGAGGCAGGAGAATTAGGAGTTCAAGGTCATCCTCAGCCACACAGTGGGTTTGAGGCAAGTCTGGACTATGTAAGGGCCTGTTTTTGTTTTTGTTTTTTAAAGAGAGAGAGACATGCACATACAAGAACATTGTTTTCCTCATTAGTCATTCAGGGGCGTTGAAAGCATCAAAAGAGAAGGCATCTGAATGTCTCTGGAAAACTGTAACACAGGCCAGAGCTGTTATGGTTGTTCGTCATGAGAAACAGAGGAATTCTCAGACATAGACACAGATCCCACTCACACATTCTCAGACATAAACAGCCCAAAGATTTATTTATTATTACATGTAAGTACACTGTAGCTGTCTTTAGACCTACCAGAAGAGGGTGTCAGATCTCATTACAGATGGTTGTGAGGCACCATGTTGTTGCTGGAATTTGAACTCAGGACCTTCGGGAGAGCAGTAAGTGCTCTTACCCACTGAGCCATCTCTCCAGCCCTGAGACAGGGTCTTATGTAGCCAAACCTACCCTTGAACTGTTTATTTGTTGGACAGTTTGAAATCAGCTTAGCACGATCTAGAGTCATCTGAGAGGAGGGAACCCCAATTGAAAGTTCCCTCCATATGATCCAGCTGTATGGCACCTCCTTACTTAGTGATTGACAGGGGAGAGCCCAGCCTATTGTGGGTGATACCGTCCCTGGGCTGGTGGTCTTGGATGCTATATGAAGGCAGGCTGAGCAAACCATGAAGAGAAAGCCAGTAAGCAGCACTCCTCCACAGTCTCTGTATCAGCTCCTGCCTCCAGATTCCTGCCCTGCCAGAGTTCCTGCCCTTGGGCTTTTGATAATGAATTGTTATATGGAATTGAGTGAAGTAAACTCTTTCCTCCCCAAGTTGCTTTTGGTACTGGTGTTTTTTCACAGCAACAGTAACCTAACTAAGACAAACTGTGTCACCAAGGATGGCCCCCAACTCCTGAGATTATAGGCATGTGCCACCATGCCTTGCTTGGTGCTGTCTCAGTCTGTGATGGCTTGTATATGCTTGGCTCAGGGAGTGGCACTATTAGGGGGTGTGGCCATTTTGGAGTGGGTGTGGCCTTGCTGGAGTAGGTGTTGCCTTGTTGGCGTAGTTGTGTCACTGTGGGCATGACTTTTAAGACCCTCATCCTAGCTGCCTGGAAGCCAGTCTTCTTCTAGCAGCCTTCAGATGAAGATGTAGAACTCACAGCTCCTCTTACACCATGCCTGGCTGGACATTGCCATGCTCCTACCTTGAAGATAATGAACTGAACCTCTAAATATGCAAGCCAGTCCCAATTAAATATTATCCTCATAAGAGTTGCCTTGGTCCTGGTGTCTGTTCACAGCAGTAAATCCCCAACTAAGACACCGTCTTTTAATTAACTTAGGTTCATTTATTGGAATGAACCTAGGGTGTGGCTCAGGCTAAGCATTCTCTCTCACTTAACTACTCTCTCAGTGCAGAAGTTCAAACACACTGTAGACTCCTTAGACTCCTTGGGAAGGATGCCTGACATTTTAAAAAGCTGTGCCCCCTGAGGGGTGGGGAGGGCAGCCTTACTGCCCTTTGGTCCTTGGTTCCCCAGCAGCCCCCAGCCTCTCAGCAAGTGTCTATGTGTCACATCAGATGTCCTTGGAAACAGGCAAGGCTGATAGTCAATAAAATGTGAGCTGGAGTTGGCTGAGTTATTATCCTTTTTTCCTGATAAAAAAAAAAGAAGGGATGTATTTTCATTACTGGCAGAGCTTTTAGCTGGTTCGGACAATTAAGTTCTGGAAATGCAGCGATCCATTTCACACTCCGAGAAGAACTGAGGATGAATCTCACCAAGACCCGGCACTGGAGGAGCCGGAGACCTGGCCCTGGCGCCCAGCCTTAGATGTCATGGCATTTTTTTGTGATAATAAAGTAAAGCAGCCCCAGCTGCTTCCAGCCACTGTCCTGGTGGCATGCGGCCTCTCTTCTGGTCGCTTTTTCATTGTCCCCCAGGCTCTTCTTGGCCATCTGCTGGCTTCCCACCATCTTCTGGGAAGGCAGGCAGTGGGGACATAACAGCAGAACAAGTTTGCATCTGCTTCCTTCACCTTTCAGATTCAGACACCCTTCCTGGTCTTCATGTCCTGATTATCTCCCTCACCTCTCCAACCAGACTTCATGTCCAAAGAAGTAGAACTCTGAAGTGTGGGAGTCACTCATTCCCAAAGCTACTGACTGGATCAGATGAAAAGCTTGCCTGTGAGAAGAGCAGCTGTCCTGCCTCTGTTCTTCTTGCCTTTAATCCCAGCATTTGGGAAGCAGGTGAATCTCCATGAGTTCAAGTCCAGCCTGGTCTACAGAAGACTTATAATCCATCACCATGGCTACCCTGGCTATTACAGACACAACTTTGATCCCAGGAGATAGAGGCAAACAGATACCTGAATTCAAGGCCAGCCTGGTACAGAGCAAGTTCCAGGTACCTAAAAACTTAAGTCGGCAGTACACACCTTAATCCCAGCACTCAGGAGACAGAGGTAGGCAGATCTCTGAGTCTGAGGCCTGTCTGGTTTACAGGGTGAGGAGTTCCAGGAAGCCAGAACTACACAGAGAAACTCTGTCTCAAAAAATGAGCAAACCAAAAAATATTATTATTGAGACAGAGAGATGGCTTAGCTGTTAAGAGCACCATGTCTCTTTCAGAGGGCCAGAATTCAGTTCCCAGAGCCCATGTGAGGCAGCTCAAAGTTGTCTGTAACTCCAGCTCCAGGGAAATCAAAGCTCTCTTCTGACCTCCTTAGATATCTTCTGGATTGTGAGCATGTACACACACTGACACAAATAAAAATGAATCTTTTGTGTGTGTGGGGGGGCAGGGGTGGTGGTTTTTCAAGACAGGGTTTCTCTGTGTAGCCCTGGCTGTCCTGGAACTCACTCTGAAGACCAGGCTGACCTCAAACTCAGAGATCTGCCTCCCTAGTGCTAGGATTAAAGGCCTGTGCTACCACAACTGGCAAAAAAACAAATGTATCTTTAAATGTATGTGTGTGTGTGTGTGTGTGTGTGTGTGTGTATAATTTAATGTGTATATATGCCACAGTGTTCTTCCAGAACAGTGGTTCTCAACCTTCCTAATGCTGTGATCCTTTAATACAGTTTGTTGCTAATTTATAACTGTAAATTTTATTACTGTTATAAATCATAAATATCTAATATGCGGGATAGCTGATATGCAACCCCAAGGGGCTCTCAACCCACAGATTGAGATCCACTTCTCTAGAGGTTCTTTTGTTTCTTTGTTGATAATGTGTGAGTATATGTGTATGTTAGTGTATATATATATATGTGAATGTGTGTGTGTGTGTGTGTGTGTGTGTGTGTGTGTGTGTGTGTGTGCCATCTAGAGGACAACCCTTGGTGTTATTCTTCAGTGTTCCCCTTGGTTTTTTATTTTGTCTTGTTTTATTTTGTTTTAATTTTTGAGACAGGATCTCTTACTGGTCCAGTAGGTTAGGCTAGCTGGTCACCAAGCTTCAAGAGTCCACCTGTCCCCTGCTTCCCATGGCTAGGATTACAAAAGCCACTCTGCCAGGTGTTTTAGGGTACTGGAGTTAGGGTTGTCAAACTCAAGAGAGTCACGCTTACAAGGTGGGTTCTTAACCACACAAACACACACACACACACACACACACACACAGAGAGAGAGAGAGAGAGAGAGAGAGAGAGAGAGAGAGACAGAGAGAGACAGAGAGAGACAGAGAGACAGAGAGATATTCTCTGTATAGCCCTGGCTGTCCTGTAGAGTGCCCCACCCTTTCTTTTTTTTTTTTAAAGATTTATTTATTTATTATATGTAAGTACACTGTAGCTGTCTTCAGACACACCAGAAGAGGGCGTCAGATCCCATTACAGATGGTTGTGAGCCACCATGTGGTTGCTGGGATTTGAACTCAGGACCTTTGGAAGAACAGTCTGTGCTCTTAACCACTGAGCCATCTCTCCAGCCCCCTTTCTTTTTTTTTAAATGACGGATTACAACTCCAGCTCCTAGGGGCTGAGACTAGATGACCATTTCTCACCCTCCCTACCCCACTTCAACCCAAGCTGGGGAAGTTGTATTGGAAGAAACAGGTGTGCATCTGATGTGACTTGTTGGTTACAATCTGCCTTCCCTTTACACAGAGAGCAACTAGGGGGTGAGAAGGGTCACCAACACAAGGCCAGGCACAGGTGGCTGCTAATGTTTGATGGATGGAGGTGTGAATGAAGACACGTCTGCATTGATTTGTTGCCGTTCTATTAAACACCCATGGCTCTTCTTATCATAGTCCAAAAAGTGGAAATGACTTTAGAGTTGCAGGCACTGAGTGAGGGTCAGGAGAGGATTGCAGTCTCTACATTATTACATTTTTCCCTCTTTAAGCCACTTAAGCTCTAGTTCCCTGCCTGTTTACTGTTAAAAGTGATTCCAAATCAGCTGTGGACTTTCTCACGCCTTGAGGGAGTAAGAAGAGAGCCGGGGTGGCTGTCCGAGTTTATTATCTTCGCCATTACTCAGGCGTGTTCCCCTGAGTGTTCACATGATTTTATTTTAATGCAGTGATTTGTATTAGGCGAGTCTCCAGCTCAGTCAGGCCAATGTGGGAGGGTGGGGGAGCCAGGGGAGAGTCGATGGAAAAATAAATACCCGAAGGTTCATGAAGATCTGACCATGGCTTTAATATGAATCAAATTTGCTCTAACCTGCTCTCTCACAGTCAGCATTTCTGCTAGAAATAATTTGCAATTATCAGACTCCAGTTAGGCCAAAAGGCTCCTTGCATATGACTCTGATATGATTAGCAAAAGTTTGGGGACATAATTTGTATGGCTCTCGTCCTCTGCCAGTGACGTTCCTGGAGAAGACACCTTGTCCTTCCTGGCAAAAGGAAACATGAGGGCATAAAGGATCTCGGACCAGACTTCAAAGTCACTGGGGGCTGTTGCTCCAGGCTGACCGAAGAGAAGGTGCTTTCCTGGAATCACAGGGCTGACTTGATTCCCCATCTCAGCACTTAAGAACCTGGAGTCAGGGAGTGGCCAGAGAGGGACAGAGCCAGGTGGTAGTGACCAGCACTGCGGCAGAACTGCTCTCTCATGACCACCAGCACCAGGGTGAGTGAGACATCAGAGACCAGCAGGGCTGCCAGCAGTGGTCTGAGAATCTCAAAGCAACTTAGTCATAGTCTGAGTTTAAGAAAAAGGTGAGACGCCGGGCGGTGGTGGCGCACGCCTTTAATCCCAGCACTTGGGAGGCAGAGGCAGGAGGATTTCTGAGTTCGAGGCCAGCCTGGTCTACAAAGTGAGTTCCAGGACAGCCAGGGCTACACAGAGAAACCCTGTCTCGAAAAAAAAGAAAAAAAAAGAAAAAAAAAGGAAAAAAAAAAGAAAAAGGTGAGAAGCTGGTGGTGGTGGCACATGTCCAGAATGTGCTTGGGTGGCTGAGATAGGAGGATACTGAGTTGGAGGTCAGCCCAGAATGCATACCAAAACTGTCTCACAAACAAACAAACAAACAAAAAAACCCATTAAAGAAAAGCATACACATGAACACAAAAGGAAAAACATTCGGACAAACTAAAAATCCACACCTTTCTTCCTCTCCACTGGAGAGCAATAGTCATAGGATAAACTGCTGCCCCCACCCCACCCCCAGAATTATGATTGGAGAGTTAGGTGACTCCACAAATGTGAGACAAAAGCTATGTAACCGGTGGCTTTTGTGTCAATTTGGCATAAACTAGAGTCATTACAGAAGAAAGAGCCTCACTTGAGGAATGCCTCCATGAGATCCAACTGTAAGGCATTTTCTCAATTAGTGATCAGTGTGGGAGGGGAGGGCCCCACCCACTGTGAGTTGGTGATCTTGAGTGCTATGAGAAAACCAGCTGAGGAAGCCAGAGGGAGCAAGCCAGTAAGCAGCATCCCCCATGGCCTCTGTCAGCTCCTGTCTCCAGGTTCTAGGCCTGCTTGAGTTGCTGTCCTGACTTCTTCCAAAGACGGATGGTGAGCTGGAAGGGCAAGCTGAATGGACCCAACATGCTTTTTGTCATGGTGTTTTGTCAAAGCAATAGAAACTCTGACTAAGACACTTAGTCACACCGAACATCATGACCAAGGAGCAAGTTGGGGAGGAAAGGGTTTATTCAGCTTACACTTGACATTGCTGTTCATCACTAATGGAAATTAGGACAGGAACTCACTCAGGGCAGGAACTTGGAGGCAGACGATGATGCAGAAGCCTTGGAGGAGTGCTGCTTACTGACTTGCTCCCCCTGCCTTGCTCAGTTTGCTTTCTTATAGAACCCAAGACTACCAGTCCAGGGATGGCACCACCCACAATGGGCCCTCCCCCCTTGATCACTAATTGAGAAAATGCCTTACAGCTGGATCTCATGAAGGCATTTCATCAAGGGAGGCTCCTTTCTCTGTGATAACTCCAGCCTGTGTCACATTGAAACACAAAACCAGCCAGTGCACTAAGACAGCTGTGGAAGCCAGAACAGTAGGAATGGTGTCAATCCATGCCACAAATGGATAAAGCCAGACACCAAAGACATAAAAGAATAAGATGTCATAGATAGGAAAGGTTCATAGAGACAGAATGGCACTGGTGATTTTCAGCTGGGGACGGTAGGACATGGCGGTGACTGTTAACGGCAGCAGGACTTCTTCCTGGGGACTCCGTGGTGACTGCTGGCACAGTCTATACCGCACTTGGTTTTGGTTTTGGTTTTGGTTTTTGATACAGGGTTTCTCTGTGTAGCCCTAGCTGTCCTGGAACTCACTCTGTAGACCAGGCTGGCCTTGAACTCATATTCTCCTGCCTCTGTTTCCTGAGTCCTGGTACTAACGGTGTGTGGCACCATTGCCCTGCCTACATTGTGCATTTAAGGATGTGACCATTTTGCCTTGCAAATTCTTTCTCGACTGAAAATCAAAGATAATTTGGGATGAGAAATCCTAATTTACCTTCAGACTCTGTAGACCAGATCATTTTCTGGAACCAGAGCCTTTTCCACTGACTGGGCCAAGCCGGACTGTGACCGCCCTGCTCCTTCCTCTCCACATGGTCCTGTTCTGTGTTCTGATGATTTTATACCAGGGTCTGGGAAAAGGAAGAGAGGTGGGAAGGAAGGCGGGAGGCTGAGAAGGAAGGAGGGAGGGAGGGAAAGGGAGAGGGAGAGGAGGGAGGGAGGGAGGCAAGGATGGAGAAGAAAGGACCCGAAGAAAGAGGGCGAGGGCTGAGCAGAGCTCAGCTTCCCCTCTAGAGCACAAGACCCTCTGTCTCTAGGTATAAGCATACCTCACCACCACCATGAAGCCTCCCTGGATTTTCCTTTCTGTAAAGCATTGCATCTGACATACATGATTCTGAACCAAAGGACCTCACGGTAAATCTGTTACTGCCTTGTTGCCATACAGGTCTAACTGATACAAAGAGAACAAGTTCCCTTCGTTCTAGACAGTGTGCCAGTAGAAATTACATCACCTCTTTCAAGGTAGGACCCTTTGACCCATAGGATCTCTTTCAGCAGACAGTATGTTAGACATTACCTACTTCTCACTTCCTAACTTAAAATGTAGTCCTAGACCAGGCCTGTGTGACTCAGGCCTGTAATTGCAACACTTGGCTGGGCTGACACCTGAGGATTAAGAATCCTAGGCAGTAGTTCCAGGACTGCCAGGCAACAGACAAACCCTGGAGAGAGAGAGAGAGAGAGAGAGAGAGAGAGAGAGAGAGAGAGAGAGAAGAGAAGAAGGAGGAGAACGAGGAGGATGAGGAAGAGGAGGAAGAGGAGGAGGAGGGAGGAAGGAAGGAAGAATTTTAGGCAATCTGGGTTACACAGCAAGACTCTGGCTCAAAAAACAAACTGGGCATGCATTTAATCCCAGCGCTTAGGAGGCAGAGACAGGCTGATTTCTGGGAGTTTGAGGCCAGCCTGGTCTACATATCGATTTCCAGAACAACCATAGAGGTACATAGAGAGACAGGGTCACAAATAAACTAAAAACAAAACAAGGACAATGACAAAAACAAAACAAACCCAAAGTAAACATAGCTGGGGTGGGAGGTACAACTCAGTGGTAGAGTCTGTGCTGACCATCCAGGAGGCCCTGGGTTTGATTAAGGAAAAAAGATAAAAAGAAGAAGAAAACCAACAATCGATCTATATATAAGTCTCCCAGCCTCCTTGGGCTCATCATTCTTTATTAGAAGACCTAGGCTTAGCCGGGCGGTGGTGGCGCACGCCTTTAATCCCAGCACTTGGGAGGCAGAGGCAGGAGGATTTCTGAGTTCTCTACAAAGTGAGTTCCAGGACAGCCAGGGCTACACAGAGAAACCCTGTCTCGAAAAACCAAAAAAAAAAAAAAAAAAAAAAAGAAGACCTAGGCTTATCTCATCAATGTAGACAAAGTGAGACCCAGGTCCTAAACCCTGACTGTTAGCTTACAGACCATTCCATTAGGCTCCTCCCAGGGACCTGGTGTCAATAGTGCTGCCGCCAGCTGCTTCGAGTGTGGGCTTCCTATAAAGGACAGCTCCACTATTCCAGCTCTCTTTCTCTGTTCCCACCAGTCTCTCTCCCCTTCTTTGTCCTCAGGGCTCTGCTCCTGTCTGACTACCTGTCTACATATCCACTTGTCTGCCTCAACCCTTCTCCAGGACCTTACTCTCCTCCTATCCCCAAACAACCCTCCTGTATACCAGATCTGTTGCATGACATAATTCCTGGGGGGGGGCATCTTGGCACAGGCCTGCCAGGTACCCCCTTGCTGTGTTATATTTCATAACATGTCTCTTTGGGAATCTCAAGGTGCATTAGTATGAGATGTTTAAAGTGATGCGTTGGAATTGTAAGTCACTTCCCACATCTACTTATTGATGCTGCAATGCAGAAAGTATCCAACTTCAAAGAGCCTCAGCGTCCCATATAAAATGAGGCAATGGTTTCCTCACTCCTAGGAGTAGTGTGGTGACTGGGTTAGTAGCAATATTATATGTAGTACTTTCTGTGTGTGTACATGTGTCTGTGTGTACACACATGTGCCATGGCATTTGTGGGGAGGTTAAAGGATAACCTGGGGTGGGGGAAGTCAGTTCTCTCCTTTGACCATGTCGGCTCCCAGAATGGATTCAGGTCATCAGGTTTGGCGGCAAATGTCTTTACATGTGGGGCCACTACACAGGCCTGAATTAGCAGTAACACCACAGGAAGCACTTAGAACTGGGGCTGGGGCGTGGTCGCTCCTTTGGGTCCCATGGGTATCTCCCAGCCACTGCTCATGCTCCTTCCCAATGCTCAGGATACTTTGTTAGAGATATAGATTGGCTTTCTGCCTCCTCACATCTTACTTTCCCAGTCCCAATTTCTAAAAACCATTTCTCTCCAATCCTCCATTCCATAGTGGTCCATCTAAGTTCTCCATGAACAGGTAAAGATTTATCTTTTACATACAAAGAGGCTTTGGAGGTAGTTTTTTTTTTTTGGAGGTAGTTTTCTAACAAATCATTTTTCTCACTGTCAGGACCCGAAGACATTCCAGAGACGAGGATGCAGGAAAGGTGCCCTGTACAGTACCTAAGAGAGAAGTCCCCTGTGCAAAGTATTGTGCCCTCAGAAGCTCTCTCTCGGCAAACACTCGCCAGAGAGCCACAGAGATGAGGCTAGTCTCCTTCGGTAGCTTGCTCTGCATAATTTGCTGCAATAAACCAGCAAGATGGGGAGTTACTGTTTTCTGGGGTTGTTATGTAGCCTATTCAGGATGCAGCTTCCCAAGGCCTGACTTTCCTCAGGCATTATATAGGATTTGTTTTCTGGCTGCCAGAGAAGGCAGCTAACGGTAATTTATGTTAATTTTTTTCCTTTCTGGTCCATTAACTTTTGTGATGTTAATATAATATGTGGAGCCTCCTGTTAGCACAAGCCCTTGCATCTGTGGAGAGCTGCTGGGTGGGGGCGGGACTGGGAGAAGTTCCTACAGGTACCAGGGCCCTGAGACCCTGGGCTTGGTCTACCAGCGTGCCCTTGTGCCCTTGCTCCTGCTGCCTGCAGAGCTGCTCTAGTGTTGCAGACCAGACAGGAGAGGGTGTGGAAGGATGTCGCTCTGACTGCTTCAACTGAAAGTGGTGTGTGTGTGTGTGTGTGTGTGTGTGTGTGTGTGTGTGTGTGTGTCTCCACTGCTGGAATTACATATGAGCATCAATCTCAGCCTCCCCTGTGGGCAAAGATTCCCTAAACAGGTTCTATCTAGGGTCCTTGTAGCCCAGCAACAGTAAGTTCATTGGTAGAATGCACTGAAGGTGTGGACGGAGACCCGGAAGCCTGGGGAGTAGCAAACACTTTGTGAGCGTCTATAACATAATAGATTTCTGTCCTGAGGGGCCAGAGTATGGAATTCATGAACAAATAAAACATAATTTTTTTTGTCTTAAAGGTCCTATTGTGGGTTGTTTTGGATAATAGAGAGCCCCAATTATAGTCAGTTTTGTTTTGTGTGAGCCCAGGTCTGCAAAATTCCTCAAGGCATGTGAAAAATGGAGTCAGGGGCACAATTCTGAAAAAAAAAAAGTCATGACACCAAAGATCTTGCAAAGTCTAAAAGCCTGAAATGCACGTATGCTAGCTTTACAGCCGTCAGATCATCATGCTGGTCTGATGACTCCTGCCTGGAACCCAGCACCCAGCATAGACAGGAGGAAGGACCTCGGATTCAAGGCCCGCCTAAATGGTAAATTCCTCTTGGAAAGGGTGGGGACTGCAGGCAGGTGCCTTGCCGACTGCAGGATGCCTACATTTCCCAGGTGCTCCTCTCGAGGGAAGTGGTGCAGAACAGAAGTCATGACATTTGCTTATTTGCTCCAATCCTTTTCTAAGGTATCAGTTCCCTTCCAGCAAACATAGCTTCAAAACCAGCTTTATAAACCAGACACGTGGCCATGCTTGAGATCCCAGCACATGGAAGGAAGGGATAGGAAGATTGCTTCAAGCTTCTGTCTAGCCTGGTCTAAATAACCAGTTAGTTCTAAGCAGCCAGGACAGAAAAATAAATAAATACTATAAACCGGTGCTATCCCATAGGGCCCTGTCTAATACGGTGTTCATTGGTCACATGTGGCTATTGAACATTCGAAATGGGTAAGACCGAGGAATGAAACTTTATCTAATTACCACTTATATTTAAGCTAGGTTTGGTAAGTAGTTCATGCCTGTAATTCCAACATTTTAGGAAACTGAGGCAGTAAGATACCACACATTTAAAGTCAACCTGAGCCGGGCGGTGGTGGCGCACGCCTTTAATCCCAGCACTTGGGAGGCAGAGGCAGGAGGATTTCTGAGTTCGAGGCCAGCCTGGTCTACAAAGTGAGTTCCAGGACAGCCAGGGCTACACAGAGAAACCCTGTCTCGAAAAAACCAAAACAAAAAACAATAAATAAAGTCAACCTGAGACACAGAACAAGATTCAGACTAAAAAAGATGGGATGCCATTTGGTGGCGGCTCATACCTTTAATCCCAGCACTCGAGAGGAAGAGGCAGGCTCATCTCTGAGTTTGAGGCTAGCCTGGTCTACAGAGTGAGTTCCAGGACAGTCTAGGCTACAAAGAAAAAGCCTGTCTAAAAAAAAAAAAGCAACCCCGCCCCCCAAAAAAGAGTGGAGGAAGTGGGGAGGCTGGGGGATGGTTTATTGTGTTAGAGCACTTACTGAACATATATGAGGACCTGTGTTCAAGAATTCAGCACTCATATAAAAACATAGATGTGGCCACATCTTTGTAACCCCAGGGATGTTGGGGGTGGAGATGAGAACCCCTAGAGCTTTCTGGCTGCCAGTCTGTTTAGCTCTCCTGTCTCTAGGAATGCAGTGGTGTCAAAGCAGAACATCTGACATCCTCCTCTGGCTTCTGGGTACAGGGGACCCTGCCTAAAAAAAAAAAAAATGTGGGGAGGCAGAGGCAAGTGAATCGCTGAATTGGAGACCAGTCTGGTCTACAGAGCAAGCTACAGAGAGAAACCCTATATGTGTGTGTGTTGGGGGTGGGGGTGGGGTGGAGTTGTGGAGTATGGAGTTGTTACACGGTAAGAGCTCCGAAAATGCTCATTTCCCTTCCTTCTGAATTAGCCAAGGCCATCCTGGGACCCACCTGTGTGGTGTATGGCTGGACGCCTCCTCAGTCTTGACCTGGATTTTTTTCACTGATCGCTCAGGTCCCTTCGCTGGCTTTTTCTTCCTCGCATTAATTCTAAGCACCTGCTCGTTATTAAAGCAAATCTCTCTTTACCCAGTGCCTCCTGATCCGAGCAAGCCGCTGTAAATAGCAAGTGTGCGCCCTGTGACGCAGCACTATTGGCATTTCGCTCTTTAAAGGTTAATGACCAGGGCTGTGCCTTCCGAAACCTTGGCCGGCAGGGCCCGGTAGACGGAATTGCAACAGCAGGGAGGTGGGGCTGAAATACAGGGTGGGGGTTGGGGGGGAATCAAAGGATCAAAGGCCTGCAGAGTACAATGGTGTCTTTCTTTAAAGAGAATAACAATAATCTGGGGGGGGGGGTGACTGGACATTGGAGGCCCCCAGCCAGAGAGGTAACAGGGCTGTGGCTTCAGTCTGCCTCATCCACTGACCAGTTTCTTATTGCGGATCTTTCTGGACAGCAAGAGCTCCTGAGAGGACTTGCTGTGATAATTTGGTGCCTGATCATGCTTCAGTTGCAATTTATTTAAAGTCAACAACAGGGTTCCTGTCTTTTGCAAGCAGATTCCCAGCACTGGAGTCTCCTCAGGCCGGGTTGTTTTTTTCTTTCTTTCTTTTTTTTTTATCTTGATGAAAAAGAAGTTAAATTTCACACTTATTATAGCACCTGGCGTCTGATCGCCCCCAGAGGCGGAATAAAGGCTAATGAAATGGAACCCTCAGCACAATGGTAAACAGGGAAGGGGAGAGGCCTGACCCCTGATCCCTTCTCCATAGGAAACAAAGGGTGGCACCCGCCTCACCTTTGAATCACAAATGGCTTCAAAAAGCTGTGACTGGTCCTCAGTGAGCCCTTGGCTCAGAGTGTCTCTCTAGGCAGGGTAGGATCTGCCTGAGAAATGGGTCAATGAGGCCTGAGCTGCTGCAAATGAGGTGCTAGACCCAGGTGTGCTTCAGGTTTCCACACTCAGACAACACTCGGTCAGGGAGGCGGGGCTCACCTTTGCAAATGCCCCCAGGGATAAAGTATATCTGCAGGTTGGCCCTGGGATGGGAAGTGGGTTCAGGATTTGGGGTGTGGCTTGACTAGTATGGTGTCCTGACCCTGTCAGCCAATCCCTCCATTTCTTGTCTGACTGGGAAAAATCACAGGCCTTATGCTTGTTTGCTGGTGTGACTCAGGGTCTCTCTGTGTAGCCCTCACTGTTTGGCCCGGAACTCATAGAGAGCCTCCTGCCTCTGCCTCCCAAAGACTGGGATTAAAGGCATTTAATCCATTTTATTTTATTTTATTGAGGTTTCACATTCACTAGTGAGCTGACCTGGCTGAACAGAGAGCCCTAGGAGCCTGATTCTACCCTAGCTTTGTGTCTACAGCCACACAGCGCTGCACTTGCCTTTTATGTGGGAGTCGGGGACCTGACTCAGGTTCTCATGCTTGTCTGGTGAGCAGCTGAGACATTGTCTCAGTGTTCTCTGTCTCTCTGTCTCTCCCCCCCCCCACCCCCGAGAGAGGGCTTTCATATGTAGCCTAGATTAAACTTGGAATCATCTGGCCACAGACTCCCAAGGGCTGGGATTATGGTTTTTCCATGAAAATCTCCTTGTATATCTTGTCTTGTCTCCTTCTCTGCACTACACTGAAATATAAAACAATTGTAGGGGTTTCATACCTACAACTCTGGGCCTGTGTACCGGAGGCTTTCCATGGAGATCTCTGGCACCGCTGAGTGCAAGAGTCTGGCAAAGGGGAGCGAGTGCGAGCAGGGAGGGGAAGTCGCTTCCACTCCCGGGCTCTCCTAGTTACTCCACCTCGCCCTGCACTGAGTCAGGCTGGGCCAAAGAGGCCGACTAGCCAGGGAGGAGTGCAGGGGAGCTTCAGGTGGCGTTTCGGGAGAGCAGACCTCTACCCAAGTGTCACAACTCTTATAACAGAAGCTCTGGGACGGTGGAGTAGTTCTTGCACCTTCTAATCCTTCTGGGTTTTTTTTTTTTTGAGACAGGGTTTCTCTGTGTAGCCCTGGCTGTCCTGGAACTCACTTTGTAGACCAGGCTGGCCTCGAACTCAGAAATCCTCCTGCCTCTGCCTCCCAAGTGCTGGGATTAAAGGCGTGTGCCACCACCACCCGGCCCTTCTAATCCTTCTGAATAAGAGAGATGGTTCGGCAGTTAAGAGCACTGACTGCTCTTCCAGAGGTTCTGAGTTCAAATCCCAGCAACCACGTGGTGGCTCACAACCATATATAATGGGATCTAATGCCCTCTTTTGGTGTGTCTGAAGACAGCTAAAGTGTACTCATATATATAAAATAAATAAATAATAATAAAAGGATTTTTATATACAGTTTGGGGGTGGCTAAGGGTCTGACAACAGGTACTTCTCATTGGCTTGGTCTGAGAGCTTGGGGAAATCTTATTTGCATGTGGGAGGGCTTGGTGCTGCTCCTATGTGGCTGATGGCCACATGCGGGGGGGGGGGTGCTGTGGAAGGCTGTAGCTGCAACAGGAGTCAGGGACCCAAGGGGCATGGCTGAACACCTGCTGTCCCTTTGCAGGTGACAGGGGTTCTAAGCCTGACCAGGGACCAGGCTGCCTATGCACAGCTCATCACCGACAGGGGTTTAACACCAAATCTTAGGTCATGCCCTGGGGTAGGGAGGAGGTTCAATGACTCTGGGTTTTGTGTTTCATGGGATAGAAAGTTGCAACAAAAAGGGAATTCCAAAGCTGGCATGGTGGCACACCCCTGTAGTTCCAGTGCTCAGGAAGCCGAAGCAAGAGGACTGTGAGTTAGAGGCCAACCTGAGTTACTTCATAGTAAGACCCTGCCTCAAAAATATAAAAAAAGTCAAAAATGCAGGGTTGAGGGCTTGGTACTGAGAGTCTAGCCTGGTGATTCAGTTCCAAGCATTTGCAATTCTGTGCTCCAGCATGGAGATAAATCAGTATTTGAGTGCACGCTTCCTCTAGGACCGCCAAGAAACCCTCCCTGGGAAGTGTTTGCATAGCTGTGATGGAAAAAGCAATCTAGTGAGGCAGAGAGATTGAATTAGAGGAGGCCAAGGAAGCTGCCAAGTTTGGAGCCGACTCAGAGAGCAGGAATTCCAAATTTAAAACCCAACTCTAACCTTTGCATGCCTAAGTTCCATTTATTCTTGGCAAGCCAACGTCTTTTGTTCATGGAGAGAGTAGAAGCTTCAAGGGACTCAAAAACCTCTCTCACAGTAGATCACTCTCACAGAGCCACGGGGAAGGGGTGATTGCAAATGAATAAGGAGATTATGGCTTCTTTTTTCCTCTGCATTGTATAGGGGAACATAAACTGAGTGGGAGATGCCAGGGAAAGAGTGGTGTGCAGCATCTCAGCCAACAGCGAGTGTGGAAAGCAGCTCAGAGCCATATTGTAGCACTGTCTGTTGGGTCCAACGGGAGATGCTGGCAGGAAGAAGGACTCTGGTACCCACGAAACAAGCAGAACACCCAGGCCACTGAGGAGGGTGTGACAGCTGGAGTTTACTTACTACCATGTGACAAGTTATAACATGGTAGTTTAAGAGACAGACATTGTCAATCATGCCTGTAATCCCCAGCCCTCAGGAGGTAAAGGCAGGAGCATTACCATGAGTTTCAGGTCAGAAATTAGAGAGCAGGGTAGTTCTGAGGTGGCATTGTCTGGGGCTGCAGCTATCAGAAGCTTGAGTGGGTGGAAGATTCACTCCTGAGTCACTGACATCATTTGTTAGAAGTCTCAATTTCTTCACAGAGGTGTCTATTAGGGTTTTTATTGCTGTGATAAACACCTGACCAAAAGCAGCTTGGGGAGGAAAGGGTTTGTGTCATTGTACATTTCTAGGTAATTGTCTTAGTCACTGTTCTATTGCTGTGAAGAGACACCATGACCATGGCAACTCTTATAAAGGAAATCACTTAGCTGGGGCTGGCTTACAGTTTCAGAGGTTTAGTCCATTATCATCATGGCGGGACCATGGAGCCACTCAGGCAGACATGATGCTGGAGAAGTAACTGAAAGTTCTACATCCACATCCGAAGGCAGCAGGAAGAGATAGCAACTGGGTCTGACTTGGGTTTTTGAACCCAACAAGGTCCAGCCCCAGTGACACACTTCCTCTAATAAGGCCACACCTCCTAATCCTTCCTAACTAATGCTACGCCCTGGTAACTAAGTATTCAAATATATGAGCCTATGGAGGGCACTGCTATTCAAACCACCACAGTAACGGTCCATCACTGAAAGGCAGGAACTCAAGACAGGAACGTGGAGGCAGGAACTGAAACAGAGGCCATGGAGGAGTGCTGCTTGATGGATTGCTCTCCATGGGTTGCTCAGCCTGTTTCCTTATAGCACCCAGGACCACCAGCCCAGGGGTGGCACAATCTACAGTGAGCTAAGCCCTCCCGTATCAATTATCAATCAAGAAAATGTACCACAGGGCTGCCCACTGACCAGTCTGTTTTGTTTTTCTGTTTTTGTTTTTTTTTGTTTTTTTGAGACAGGGTTTCTCTGTATAGCCCTGGCTGTCCTGGAACTCACTTTGTAGACCAGGCTGGCCTCGAACTCAGAAATCCTCCTGCCTCTGCCTCCCAAGTGCTGGGATTAAAGGCGTGCGCCACCACTGCCTGGCCCTGCCCACTGACCAGTCTGGTGGAGTTATTTTCTCAAGTTGAAGTTTCCTCTTCTGAAATAGCTCTAGCTTGTATCAAGTTGGCATAAAAATTAGTCAGTCAGCACAGGTGCTCATGACACAGCAAGTGAATTCCAAAACAAATGGTAGTGAAGATAAAGAGATCTTGTATTTGTTCATTTTCTAAGATTTAAATGCATGTTATATGTATGTGTGCCTGAGTGTACCAAGTGTACGTAGGCGCCAATGGAGGCCAGACTAGGGCATCAGAGCCCCGGCAACTGGGACAGAGTGTTATGAGCTTCCTGATGTGTCAGACCCTGAACTCAGGTCCTCTGCAAGAGCAGCAAGTGTCAGCCACCGAGCTATATCATCAGCCCCTGTTTTTAATTTTTATTCTTAATTATGTGTATCTGTGTATGGATGTGTACATGTGTGAGTGCAAATATCTGTGGAATCCAGAACAGGGCACGGGATTCCTGGAGCTGGAGTTACAAGCTGCCCAGTCCTCTGCAAAAGTGGTGCTCAATCTTAGATCTCCCGGGCTGCCAATCGCACTAGCTGCTCTTGCAGAGGACCCAGGTTTGGTTGCCAGCACCCACAAGGATGGCTTACAACCATCTATAGCTCCAGTTCCAGGGTATCTGACATCTTCTTCTGGCTTCCATGGGCACCAGGCAGGCAGGTGGTGCATACACATATATGTAGGCAAACGCTCAAACATATAAAGTGAAAGATAAACAATCCTCATAAGCTAATCTTAGAAGAGACACAGCATGATTTCTGCTCTATGCTCTCGGTCACAAAGACGAACTCTGGCAGTGTGTGGAACTATTCTAGAGGTGTCTACAGACAGGTGGAGATTGATGGGAACTGGGTACCACCGATGGGAAGGGCATTGAAGTCAGTACAGTTGGTGGTTCTGGGGTCCTGTTTGCTGTCTGGTTTAGAAAAGGGCACTCTTCAAGGACAGCTCCAATCTCCATAGTTTGTAAATTCTGAGAATTGTAGAATTGCATCTTATTTTTTCATGGTCCTCTGGTGCCTGGCCTATACCTGGTACATAGTAAATAAGCCCCTCCATAAATGTTGGCTGAGAAGGGGGATGCGTAGGAAAAATGCAGAAACAATGAAGCCAAACTGGTAAGCTGGGTTAGGGTCCTGAGTTCGAGATCCAGATCTAGTTGCTTGTGTCTGTTCTAGCACTGTGTAGACAGAGGGAGGAGGATGGGAAATTTAATACCAGACAGGTCCACACAGAGGGTTCCAGGTGACACTGAGGTATGAGATGCTCTCAACCAAGCAGCATCAGCAACAAAAAGGTTCTGAGTTTAGATTCTGGACTTCGTTTCATGAAAGGTTACCCCTATAGGTGAGGGGAGGCACACACAGTCCCCAGGTGCATGCTGGGTCCTGTTACTTCCTCCTCGTTAACAACTGATAATAGTCTCTGAGAAAGCAAGCAAGCCCACTGTTGGAAAGAGAACAGTATCCAGCGCACATCTAAAGAAAAACGAACACATGGACATTTGGAGACATTTTCAGGTGGCAAACAGGGACGTTTAAGGCAACCGAGGCAGAGCTTTGTTCTGCTTTGACTCTTCTGGGAGTGATGTCAGACTGGGGCTGTTTGCTTCCAGGGATGCAAACTCTCTCCGCCTGGCCCCAGGTAAAGGGAACTGAACGGAAGACTTCGGAGTTGTATCAGGGATCCTTCCGGGTCCCCAGTGCTGCTGCCCACACTGTGCTGTCACTCACTGCTAAGCTGGGAGCCCTGCTGAGGTTGTGCTCTGGCCACAGGAAGATATTCGGTTTGTATACTGAGAAAGAAGGAAGTGTTTGCCTTAGTGGCTCAGCTCAGGAAGTAGCTCTCATCAGTGGCAGAAACAGTGGTTGGGAGGCGAATGCCCAGATTCTTTCCTCCTCAGCTGGGCTAACACTGAGATATGTTCTGCAGTGCCTTCCAGAGTTCCCCAGCAGATCTAGACTCTGGTAACTTGTGTGTGTGTGTGTGTGTTTCTAAGTTTTTTTGGAGACAGTATTGCTCTGTTTGAATTCAGGCTGCTTTTGAACCCGGAACTCTCTTACTTCTGACTTAAAAGCGTTGTCATTACAGGCAGGCGTCACCACGGTTTTCCTTCCTCCCTGTCCCTATGGCTGTGGTAAAACATCCTGGTCAAAAACAACTTGGGGAGGAAAGGGTTTATTTAATCTTACAGTTTGTAGTCTATCATCCAGGGAAATCAGGGCAGGGACTGATGCAGGGGCCATGAGAGTGCTGCTGACTTTACTGGCTAGCTACCCCTGGCTTACTGAGCCGGTGGAGTCTTATACAATCCAGGACCACCTGCAGGAGCAGCACCACCCACACTGGGCCACCGAGTTCAGTGAGACTGGGAACTTTTCATTTTCTACTTTCACTTTTGGTTCCCTGGCAGCTGACAGGGTGTGTTCCTACCTGGGCTGTCCTGGGTGTGTGGCACTGAAGAACTCAGAACTCTCCCTTTATGTCAGTCCCTGCGGAACTCCAGATACACTGTATCTGATTTGAGTTCTTCATATTCTCGAGGCTGAAATGTGGGACTGGGGCTTGGCAGTAGCCTTGGTTTAAATGTCAGCAAAGGGCATTCTAGCCCTCTGGGCCTTTTGGAGAGATAAGGCCAGGCCTCCACAAGTGATTAACCAAAGAATGTGAGTTGGATGAAGCTCCTCTGCCCTTCCCCCTAGAGCAGCCTCTGGGTTTCATGGCTCCTGGAATCCACTAGAAAAAGGCTGGGTTTGCAGCTCCTGCGGGTTGGGAGGCAAAGTCGTCAGTACACAGAGGAACAAGTCCTGAAAGAGAGAGGAATAAGTCCAAACCTCAGACGGATGGTTTCTGGGTGGGCAGACTGTTGTGTTCATGCACTCACACAGACACTGAGTGCATCCATCCACACTCCTTATTAGGTACCCACAGGACGCCAGACCCATCCTGAGGCTGTCCTGATAAGCAAAGCTTCTGCCAGCGTGTCAGCCTGCTGCTGGCTCAGGAAGTCACCAGTTCCCCAGTAATGATGCAATCAGGATTGTTTTTCTGTTCCGAGGGGCCGGTAGCAATCACTCAGGCGGCCAAGGCATTCCAGTTGTTTGTCCGGCTGCTGCCTTTGCAGGAGATGAGTTTACAGGGCAGCGGGTGTCTGCCGAATGGCTCTGACTCTCTCACACCCCCTTTCAGGTTCCTGACTCCAAGGGGGGGGTGTTGGGTTTACACACTTGGGCAGTCTTTATCCCCTCTGCAGTTTCTTCACATAGTGAGTGGGACTCAGAGGGGACAGGTTTTCTTAGATTCCTGGTGTTGTTGGTGGAGACCAAGTTGGCCTGAAGTCCACTAAACGGCCATGGCTGGCCTTGGTGCTATGCTGGCCTTGAACTCAGAGACCTCTCTCTCCAGGGATTAAAAGTTTGCGTCACCATAGCTGGCTGCTGTTGGGGTGTATGTGTGTGTGTGTGTGAGTATGAGTGTGTGTGTGTGTGTGTGTGTGTGTGTGTGTGTGTGTGCGCGCGCGTGCGCGCGCATCCTCAGGTGCCATCTTCCTTTTGTTTTAGTCAGCGTCCTTCATTGGCCTGGAATTCTTCCCCATAATCTGGGCTAACTAGCCGGTGAGCTTCCAGGGATCGTCGAAGGATTGGCAGTGGCTTAGGAGCCCAGGACCAAGTTCTCAGCACAAAGATTTATTTGCAGAGAGACAAAGGGCAGAGAATAGAAGACAGACAGGAGACAGAGGATGAGGGAGGACGGGAAGGGAACCATTGAGAGGGGGCAGGGATATCTGTCCTGGAGGTGGGGACAAAGGACTGCCTCTGGATAGAGAGGAGGCAGACACGGCCCATAGGCAAATGGCAGTTTATAAAGGTACAAGGGGAACCCAGTGTTAGAATGAGGTGTTTAATTTTAAGGGGACATGAGCTAAAGGGGGCTTCTGATCACTGGACTTCAATACTTTGATAGCTGTACCCTGGTATTCAGTTTCAGGAGAAAGCATTGGCCAATAAGGGAAGACACCTTGGTAGCTAGCTTCAGGGAATGAAGGAGAAGGGCTAGGCTTGTCAAAGCCACGCCTGCCGCACTGGCCAGTCTCTGCCGGCTATCTCACATCACTGGGATCCTAGGTGAAGGCTACAGTTTACCCCTCCTGTCTTTTTTTTTTGTTTGTTTGTTTTTTGTGGTTTTTCGAGACAGGGTTTCTCTGTGTAGCCTTGGCTGTCCTGGAACTCACTCTGTAGACCAGGCTGGCCTCGAACTCAGAAATCCTCCTGCCTCTGCCTCCCAAGTGCTGGGATTAAAGGCGTGCGCCACCACCGCCCGGCTCCTCCTGTCTTTTTTTGACACAGGGTTTCTCTATGTAGACCAGGATGGCCTTGAATTCAGAGATCCTCATGCTTCTGCCTCAAGTGCTGGCATTAAAGGTGTGCCCTACCATATCTGGCTGGTACCTGGCTTTTTACCTGGGTTCTGGAGCTCTAGACTCAGACCTTCATGCCTACAAGGTAGGAACTTTATAAACTAAGCTGTCTCCCAGCCTTTGTTTTTAAAACCCATCATGTGACCCAAGCTGGCCTTTAATTCAGGGCAATCCTCCTGTGTCAGCCTCCCCAGTGATTGCAGGCATGTTCCAGGATGTCTGGCTCTCAGAGTTTACTGATGTCTACCAAGAGCCTCACGGTCCAAGAGTTTCGGAGGAGAAACAAAGCTGTCTGAATACAAGTGTGTGCTCATCATTCCCGAGACTCTAACTTCTCTGGAGTCATATGGGGACCAGGACAAAGATGTTCATTCTTTCTCGTCCCTAGCTTCTCTGAGGACACAGATGATGACCTCAGGCTCTCTCATGAGAGACAGCGCCATTACAACCCTCTCTTTGACTCTGAGAGGGCAGATGACGGTGAGGTACCTTGCATCCCATTCGCTTGTGACATGACCACCCTATTAACTCTGTGGCCATGTAGGGCCTCTGGGTCAGGTTATCTGGCCAGGACATTTCATAAGCCCCCTTAGGAGACTAAAGCCATCTAGCCATCTGTGTCAGAGGTTCTGCCTCATATGGTTCTTTTCTTGTTTTATTCCTTTTTTTTTTTTGGTTTGTTTCTGCCTCAGGCACATTTTCTCTTTAATTTTTGGAACCCAAATATAAGGGAAATCTTATTTGCTCCTTTCTCTCCATTCTGACTCACTTACAATTAAATACACTTGTTCCCATCTGTGTCTGTATACATCTGCATACATTTAGCTATAGCATCGCTCTTAATTTTGGAAAATGATGTGGCTGGTGTTATATTTTTATCTGGTGACCAGTGGGTGTTTATCCCCCCCACCCACCCCCCGTGATGACCTACTCGGGCCTGTCCCTTGGGGAAGTACTTTTCTTCCACAGACAGGACCTACAGACCTTCACGCAGTACTGGTATTTGTGGCTGCCTGGCTTAGGGACTTAGGTGCTCTGCCCATCCTGGCACCAGCCCTCATTGGTCAGAGAGGCTCGGCCTTGACTCTCTCTACTCCTTGATGTCAGCTGCTTGGATGGATTTAGAGATGAGAGTTGGAGCTTGCAGATTCTCAAGAAGAGTGACGCAAACTGCAAGCTCATTGTGTCCCCGAGAGTGACGCCAGGTCACTGTGGTCCCATTCCCACCTAGCCAGGAGGAAAGAACAGCAGATTGTATTGTTAAAAGGGATATGGTGGTACCTGACTCACCTCTACCTAAAAACACCACACTGTGGCTGTCTTAAAAAGTAAAAGAAGTCACATTGTAAAGACAATTGTTGTGAGACAGTGCTGCTCTTCAGCACGTTGAAACCTTTTGATTATTATTTCACTGAATAATTTTATTTATATAAATATGCTGACATAGAACTTTCCCAGTGGGAGTTAGAGGATTCAGGAAATAAAATATCAATTGCTTCCAATTAAAAATACAAATAAAGAGCCTGCTGGTGGTGGCATATGCCTTTAATAATCACTTCTTGGGAGGCAGAAGCAGGCAGTTCTCTAGGTTCAAAGCCAGCCTGGTCTACAGAGTAAGTTTTAGGACAATCAGGGCTATAAAGAGAAACCCTGTCACAAACAAACAAACAAACAAACAACTCAAAATGAAGTCAGGAAGGAAGGGAGGAAGGAAGGAAGGAAGAAAGGAAGGAAAGGAGGGAGCTACAGAGAAGGTTCAGCTGTTAACACCATTTGCTGTTCTTCCAAAGGACTTGATTTCAATTCCCAGAATCCATTATTAGGCAGTTCAGAAGATTCTGTAATTCCAGATTCAAGGGATCTGATACCCAATTCTTTACTCTGAACGCACCCACACTTATCTTTCCATAGACACGCCTGCTCTCACACAAAAACACATGTGCGCATAAAAATAAAAAACAAATCTTTTAATTAAAATATTTTCCAAACAATTTATTTTGATCGTTTTCTTTACCTTCCTCCATCTCCTCCCAGATCCTCCCTACACAAACTTCATGTTCTCTCTCTCTCTCTGAAGAAAAACCAAAAACATAAAATGAAAATCAAAGCAAACAAAAGACAAATGGGGGAAAAAATAATAATACCAAAACAAAATGAAATAAAAGGCACATAAAAAACATGGAGTCCAAGTTGTGTTGGCCAGCTACTCCTAGGCATGGGACCTGCCCTGTTGTGTGGTTGACATACCTAATGACACTCTGTTAGAGGACACTGATTTTCCTCTCCCAGCAGCTACCAATTGCCAATAGCTTCTTGGTTAGGAGGGGGAGTCTGTCCCCATCTCACTGCTGGAATTCTGTCTGGCTTGAACCTGTGTGCATCCTCACCACCAGGCAGGACGAGCTGTTGTGTAATGGAACTGGGCAGTTAGCTTCGCTTCCTACAGTTGTCCTCATGGGACATCTGAGCAGTGCCTTTCACAGCTGCCATCGTGTACTGGTTAAGAGACGGCCTCTAAGACTGCCTAGGCTATTTCCTGAGGGAACCAAATCATTGTCTTTTTCTCTTTGGCTTTCATTCTCATTCTCTTGTAGATAAGAGTCTCATTCCAATGAGTGCCCGGAACTCACTGTGTAGCTCAGGTTGGCCTCTAACCCATGGTGATCCTTAGCCTTAGCCTGTCAAGTGTTGGGATTATAGGTATGAGCCAATATGCCTAGGTTCCTTGTGTTTCTTTATCTATAAAACAGGGCGCCACACCATACCTAACTCACAAGCTAATACAGGTTGTTAGCATATGGCCTGCTATCAAGTAGGCTGTATGCTTAGTATTATCCAGCTACTTTGATAATGCTGTAGAGAGATTGGTTCAGAGGAGTCTCCCAACAACCTTTTGCTTTAAGGAATGATTTCTCCATTTAGAGCTGGGCAAACTGACACTTGTCAAGGTCCCACAACCAGAGCTCTGTAGTCACAGGCAGCACCGGGGAGGGGGCAGTGTCCAGCTCAGCTGCTGGGCAATGCTAAATTCCCGTCAACTCTGCCTGGGATGCTGGCTCCGGCTCCGTTCATAAGAGGTTTTGTTTGCTTGATTGATTTTGTTTTTTTTGTTTTTTGTTTTGTTTTTTGAGACAGGGTTTCTCTGTGTAGCCCTGGCTGTCCTGTATCTACTTTGTAGACCAGGCTGGCCTCAAACTCAAAGAGATCTGCCTGCCTCTGCCTCTCAGGTGCTGGGATTAAAGGCACATGCCACCCAAAACCAAAAAAGTCCATAACTTGGTCCTTAGTCTTTAGTAATAACCCCTTCCTCCTCATTACCAAAACTGCCACCATCTTTAGCATCATCAGTATCTTACAAAATGACTTTATTAAAAGCAACTAATTATCCATGCTGCTGTTTTACATTTTAGACAACAGTGATTATAGACTTCTAGAAGCTTAGCAACTCGAGCTTGATGAGCCAGTTAAGGCTCCAAGGTAGCATAATAAAGGCATAGCTGTAGAGCAAGTCTCCCCGGTTGGTTGCTGGACTCTCACTGGTAGAATGAGACCCCACCCTGGAACCCAATCGCTATGAGCTAAGAGTAGGGGATGAGATTGGTGGAGTGAGAACTTCTTTGCACTTCTGATTGATCCTACCAGTGTGGTTAGAGACCTGCTCCTGAATGTCTAATACCTTCTTCCCCTTGGGAATACAGAGGTGGCGAGCACAGGTCACATCCCTCTTTCTACTGAGTTAGCAGAATTTAACATGCTATTTTTCTGGTGTGGTCCATAGGGAGAGGCCACAGATCCACTGTAGTATTAGGTTTACTGACCCTTCCTCCCACTGCCATAAAAATGACCACAATTTCCTCATTTACATTTCTCTAAACTACATCAATCAAGAAACAGCGAGGCAGCTGTTGAATGCTGGCTACCTGTGGTGTGCTGGGGCCGAGGAGATAAATGGATGCTTCTCCTTACGATCTCAGACAAGTGAAGCAGGTAGGTGCCTTGCGATTCAGCGAGGGGGGATCTTAATAGAGGCATGTGCCAGGGCTGAGTGGGAAGATTCAGAATGTGTAAGATCAGTGCGAATAAATGTGGTGGCAAGAAGAGGAAGGGAGATGGTCCAGAATGAAAGAATGAGGGGCCTCAATCATTGAAGCAGATCTAAAGACCTATGACCCTCCACCCTCACAAGTGAGCACAGGAATGGAATGGGCCAGGCTGGGAATGAATACATGACCAGGCCATATAGTCTCTTTATCTCTTGCATCTAATAAGCACCAATCATCTTTCTAGGAACTGAGCTAAATAGTGAGCAAAAAGGACAGGTCGTTGCTTTCGGGCCATATCCTAGAGGGAAAATTACAACAACCAGCAAGCAGAGGAGGATGAGATTTCAAATGGTGACGTGTACCATGAAGAAAACAATACAGTGGTGGGATAGGAATGGCTGCGTGGCTGGGCAGGTCAGGGCTACTAACAGGTAGACACAGGAAGAAAGAACCACGTGCTAGGGGACAGATGGTGGAAAAAAGCAGAAAAGAGCTCTGTAGTCCAAGCCATTATGCAGATTTACCTTATGGCTGAGAGACACTGGAGGTAGCTGGATAATACTAAGCATTAAACAGACTATTTCAGTTTAGAAATCTCACATTGGTCTCAGCCTCTGTGGACACAGAAGCTATCCTTTCCTCCTGTCCTTAGATCTAAAGCTTCTTGAGGGTTGGAGTGGTCAGAAGAAACTTCATTTTCAAACAAGAGCTACCCGGAGGGCTTGGAAGCCAGAGGACCGGCCCTGCCCTTTGCAGCAGGCTGTGGCATAGGGTGAGCTAGCTGGGCAGGGCTACAGAGTTCGCCTGATGGTGCAGGTGCGGGGGCGGGGGCGGGGGCGGGTGGAGAGCTGGCAGGTCTAGCAGCTCAGCTACCTCCCAGGCCCAGATCCACGGCTTTGAGTTGGCCCACCCCAACCTCTACCCCATCTATGAGCTGCTGGAACTTGTGAAGGGGCCAGTCCTGCAGATCCAAAGCTGCAGGATCTCCATGACACAGCAACACCACAATATCTGAGAGGAGTCCTGGTGAGGATCCAGTATTGACAGTGTAGCAGAAGCCAGAGGCCTCGAACCAGACCAATGATTCACTGCAATGAACATTTGCAAGTGAAGATGTGTGGACAGAGGGGTGTACTGTGGGACACACTGTGACACACTATAGCTTCTGCAACAAAATGTTTCTTTCTTTGGTTTGTTTGTTTTATTTATTTTTTATTTTCTTTGGGAGGGAAGTTGCAAGGGCAGATATGAAGGGATGGGGAGATGAGTCGGGATGGGGAGATGAGTCCGACTGGGGTGCATGATGTGAAATTCACAAAGAACCAAATACCTAGATATTTGAAAAGTGAAAGTGAGAAAGGCTAAAGCAGACAGCAGTCAGGAGTGTGTGTGTGAGTGTGTGTGTGTGTGTGTGTGTGTGTAAGGAGTACAACATTTCCTTAAGCAAATCAATGGGGAGAGACAATCCATTCCTATCTAAAAGGACCGTGTAGTACTGTGTATTATGAAGGCTTATGGTATTGGGAGTACTGGGGGCGGGGCCATCCCAGAGGCTGGTTGTCACTGAAGGTAAATGACTGAATGACTCCTGCTGGTCCAGTGCACAGAAACAGCAATGAGGCGACCCCTGTCACTTGCTAAACTGGTTTTTGCTTAGCTCAGAAAATATCAACTGGGGTTCACTGAGGGCTTAGCAGGCACACTCAGCAGAATCCATTGTCAGATGCAATGTGGTGCCCCGTGGTACAGTGCCCAGTCTCCTGTCTATGGCCAGGTCACTGTCCTGTTTAAAATCTACCTACGATGTTACACAGAACCATGTGTATGCTAACCCCAGCACCACAGGCACAGTGCTGTTGGTTTGTAATCCTAGCACTTGGAGAGTGGATGTAGGAAGGTCAGGAATAAGTTAAGGTTATCCTCTGCTACATGGCAAGTTGGAGGCCAGCCTGGTCTATATGAGACTCTATTTTTAAAACCCAAAAAGCTAAAATAAAACTCATTGAAAACTGTCTAGCAGTGCTCGGGATGATGTTCAAAAGACTCTCTTAGCATGGCTTGCTGCTGATGTCGCTGTTTCTATTCTCTTGGGCCACTCTGCATTCCCACATTGCAGCCAGCCATACTGCACCACTCGCTGTCCCCCCAGTACAGCGTGGTCTACTTCCCATGCCTCTGATGCTGTTCTGGGATGCCAGTTGTCCTGCATAATTCCCCTCCATTGCGCTAACTGCTGTTCCTCTTTGGGGATTTGGCTCAGAAGCCATAACCTTTCCCAACCCATAGCACACTTCCCCTAACTTCTTTCCCAGCATCGGGGTAGGTGTTAGCTCAAACAGTTTCTCCTGAATCCTCTTCCACTATTCCAGGCTTGCTACATACTCTGTCTCCCTTACCACTGTAAACACCATGCGGGGAGTGCCTTATCTGTTATTCTACCACTATATTACAGGAGTTTATAACGGAATATTTACTAAATGAATGGAGGTTACTTATGCCTATGACAGCACTGTATTACCAAGACCCCACTTCTCTATGTACCCGGCTATCTTGTAAGTCCCATGTCTTAACTTTGCTTTCTATTGCTGTTATAAAACACCATGACTAAAAGCGACTTGGAGAGCAAAGGGTTTATTTCATCTCACAGCTCTCAGATCCCACTCCATCACTGAGGGAAGTTAAGGAAGGAATCTGGAGGCAGGATTGAAGCAGAAACCTTGAAGATGCTGTTTACTGGCTTGCTCCCCGAGGCTTGTTCAGCCTGCCCTCTTATATAACTCAGGAATGGCACCGCCCACAGTGGGCTGAGCCCTCCCACATTAATCATTAATCAAGAACACACCCCACAGGCTGCCTACAGGCAATCTAATGGTAGTATTTTCTCAATTGAGGTTCGTCTTCCAAAATGACTCCAGCATGTGTCACTGACAAAAACTAACAAGGACACCCCTTGTTAGCTGACTGTAATTTCCCAGTACCCCACCTATTGTCTGGCTACTAAACACTCAAAAAAGCAGAAGCAAAAGCAAAACAATAATAAAATCCCCTCTTGGACTCAAGTGATCTCTCCCCGCCTGCCATGGTCTGCTCAGTAGCGGGAACAAGTGTCTACTGTATGCTTAGATTTCAGATTTGGGGATGGGGTGGGGAGGATAATTGAGGGCAGGGTGGCAGTTGGGAGGGGGAGGCAGGAGGATTAAGGGTTCAAAACCAGCCTAGGCTACTTGAAACACTATTTCAAAAGACAAAAAACTACAAACTGGTCTGCCCAGTTAACCCGTGAGTGTTTTTCTGCACCCCTGTCACAGCACACACCGCCAGAACCTTACTCCTTACCATCTCCTGCGAGAACCTGTTTGGTTTGGCTCCTGTCAGCTTGTCTGTTCTTATTACTGTTGGGCTTTCCCCATTCACCACTGCTCAGCATCCTAGCCTTCCCTTTGTTTTTATATTTGTTCGTTTGAGGCAGTGTCTGGCTATATGGCCTTGGCTGTCCTGGAACTCACTATGTAGACTAGGCTGGCCTTGGATTCATAGAGATTGCCTGTCTCTGCCTCCTGAGAGCTGGGAGAAATGTGTGCTTTACCACGTCCCATCCCTCCTATTTCTACTCAAGGGTCTTTGTACTCATTTTTGTTCCTCTGGACACTTTCTCCATTGCAGGGCTTACTCTGATAGTCAAACACTGGCTCTCAGTGAATTCTGTATGTGAGCACTCCTGCACTCCTCTCCAGTTGTTGACCCTGACCCTGTCTGAAATCAGGCTGCACATCTGCTACCTATTCGCTACACTTCTGTCTCTCTGGAATCTCAGTTCAAGGCATCCGTGGACAGTGTATCCAGTGTATCGGCTTTTTTTTTTTTTTATTATAGCAAGTAGGTACTTTTTTTTTGGTGGGGGGAGGGGCAGGGTCTAACTTTATACTTAGGTTGGGTTTGAATTTTCAGCAATCTTCCTGACTCAGCCTCCCAAATAATATGATTAGAGGTTTGAGTCACCAATCTTAGCTTAAAAATATTTGACTGAACAAATTAAAGGTATGAATGAATGAATATGATAGCCTCCTGTGGCAGAGGGCAGGTCCTATCAACACTTACAATCAGACAGAAGAGTGATACATTGTAATTAAAGAAATAAAGAACCTGGCCTGCTAAGAGATGAGGCGGGAGCCAGGCTCCCAACATCAATACCCAGTCTCAGGGACAGCTCAGCTTGTCTGACTCCAGCCAACCTACAACCAGTTTCACATGGATGAACCAAATCAGGGGCTGCCTTGGCTCTACTTTTCGTCCTTCTATATTTAGAATGCCCACAGTGGGACCTCTGGGGCACGTAAAGATTCCTGACCAACATGTGCCTCTGCTCTGTTATAGCAGACTTTCTTTTTCTTCAAGTTTCTCAGACAAAAAATATTTGTTGGTGAGCAACAGAAACAATGAATGAAGACAAATGACTCATTGGCCAGTGCATCTGAGATCTAAAATGTATTAACGTAATTCGGTTTATAGTACAATGTAACAATTCTTATTTTGATAGCCCCTTTCATACGCTGATGAAAATCTGAAAATGCCATACATAAAAGAAATTTTAGAATGGTTGAATACACAGAGCCAGGTTTCCACAATAAAGCTCACCGATACTTTAAAGACAAAAGAGCACAGACTCCCCTCCCCCAGCTCCATCTCTTTCTCCTTTATAATGGTGTCTTTTAGGTGTAATCTTGCTGTTGTCAGTCTTTAACTTTCTCCCACACAGGTTCCCTGCCTAGGCTGTTATCAACAAAAATACGAACATGAAAGAAGTGGGAAGCGTTTGTTTTTCTGTGCACATCTTTGATCATACCAGAGATGAAGGAATGAATAGCCACCGCTGCAGCTTTGGAGAACTTTTGATTCCAGTTTTGTAGGAAAGATGAATAACAGGAACAGAGGAGCTTATACATCTCCCCTCAGTGTTAAGGGCCCAAGTTTAACTCGCCATTAAAACCAATGCTATCCTGCTAGAACAGGCCTGGAACAGCACTTGGAGCCATATAATGGGTCTTCTATCCCACCCCCCAAAGTCTTCCTTGTCACACTTTTGAGGCTGTGCGCAGAGATAAAGTGTATACACAGCAATACACATGTCCATTACTCTCACGGGGGAATCTTGGCATGAAAGCTATTGTGAATGTGGCGTTACAACACGTATTAAAAAGCAACACTGAGCTGGCAAGAGGGCTCCGTGGTTAAAGGTGCTTGTCACCAAATCTGATGAACTGAGTTCAATCCCCAACAGACTCTGCACTTAAAAGAACACAACAACACTGGCGGTTTAGAGACTAAGCGACTATTTGGTCAAAAGAGCAGTTTGGCTCTGGTGCTGGAGAGATAGCTCAGCAAATAAGAGCACACAGTGCTCATTGGAGAACAGAGTTCAGTTCCCAGCACTCATTCAAGTGGCTCACAACCCCCTGCAACTCCAGCTCTAGGGGATCCAATGTCTTTGACCTCTTCAAGCACCTGCACTCATGTACCCCCTAATTAAAATGATAAGAAAAAAATTTAAAATGGTGGTGGTGGTGCATGCCTTTAATCCCATCACTTAGGAAGCAGTCTATGAGTTGGAGGCCAGGACAGTCAGGGTTGCACAGAGACACCCTGTCTGGAAAAGCTGAGAGAGAGGGAGGGGGAGGAGGAGGGGGAGGGGGAGAGAGGGGGAGGGGAGGGGGAGAGAAAGGGGGGAGGAGGGGGAGAGGGAGGGGAGGGGGAGGGGAGAGGGAGAGGGAGGAGGTTGTGGTTTTGAGGCTGGGCAGATAGTCCTGACCAACATGTGCCTCTGCTCTATTATGCAGGCTTTCTTTTTCTTCAAGTTTCTTGGAAGAAAAATATTTGTTGGTGAGCAACAGAAACAATGAATGAATACAGATAGTTCTGCGGTTAAGAATACTTGCCTCTCTCCAGAGAGCACTTGTAGAGGACTGGGGTCAATTCTCTGCACCCACACAGTGTCTCACAAACATTGGTGACTCCAGTTCCAGGAGCTCCGGTGCCGTCTTCTAGCTTCATCAGGCACAGGCATGCATCATGCATGTGGCGCACATCCACACATTTGCAGGTAAGTGAAGAGAGCTATTTAGAGATCATATGTGTGTGCATCAGGATGTGTGTTGGCTACATGCAAATACTAGGATAGATCACAAAAGGGACTGAAGCATCTGAGGCTTGGGAACTGGCAGGGCGTTAGCTAAGGGGTTCAGGAACCACCCCCAGGTGGCTGCAGAGGAGTGATCCTAAAGAGACTCCCCCACTTCCGGAAAGGAAAGGCTAGACCATCAGCCTCCTAGGGGTGGGGGAGGTCCAGAGCCGGTAAACATGGCTTCCTGGGGGTGGGGGAGGTCTGGAGCAGGTAAACACATTCCACAGGACAAACTATATAAAGACTGATCAAACAGGCTGGGTGGGGGTGGGTGGGTTGTCATTTCTCTTTGGGTGCAGGACGACCCCAACACACATTGGAATAATAAATTCCTCTTGCTTTTTGCATTGATTCTTGGCTCTGTCTTGTTTACTCAGGGGGTTCCCGGAAAGCCAAGGCTCTCTGGAGTCTTACACAAGCACTCATAGGAAAAAGTAAAAATACATAAATCTTAAAAAAAACCCAACAATTTGGTGCTGGATTCTGGCTGATGAGGGTCTCGGTGCTCCCACACTCCCAGCAGAACCTACACCTCGTTCTCGTACAGAATGAGGAATGTAAAAACTGTCCGAGGACAGTGAAGAGGCTGGAACGGACTACGAAGCTCTGAGCACCCAGACTGGCATATAACAAGTCTAGAGAAAATGAAGCAGAGAAACAGACACACTGCGTCTCACCAGCCTGAGTCTGCTTTACTGAAACAGCGAGGAGCTTCAACCTCCTCGGGATGAAGGCTGAGCTCATGTAGAGGGCTGAGGGCAGGTGTATATGCACGCGCACACACATGAATAGCCACCAGGAAGTTACAGCCTTTTTTTTTTTTTATTTTGTGGTTTGACTGGGACCAGGGTAGGTTTTCAATACCTGGGTACCTGGACATAGAGTTTGCACAGGTGGAGGAGACAGGCCAGGCTGAGGTCAAGCCATGCTTTACGACTTTATGGCTAAGGGCTATTATTCAGTGTACTCTGACTCAGTTCCTCATGACCTGAGGCCATTATCTAACAATCAGGATATAAGAAAGAGAGTGGTGAGTTTTCATCACTCAGAATATTAAAACAATTACTATTGTAAGAAGAAAACACTAATAAACACATCTTAAGCTCTTATGACTAAGTCTTCTCTTCTCTGGCTTAGACAATGCAATGAATTAGTGATTCTCAGCTCTGGCTTAAACACCACAGCCATCCTGAGAGACTTAAAACTGCTAAATGCCTCCTGAAGACTTGAATTTGAGCTGCTAGGGGTGATACCTAGTTATATTTTTAAAAAGCTCGACTGGTCACTTAGTTGAAGATGACTGAGCTCTACGGACCTGAGGAAAATACCCTGTTGCTACCTAAGCTAAGAGGGTAGACCTTCCTTCCTCCATCTGAAAGGAGATGAAAGGCAGCTAAAGCTACAAGGCATCCACTGCCCCAGTGTGGTCCTACAGTTTGGCTTTACCTTTTCTTGTACCCTCCCCCACCCCCCACCCCCCAGCCTTTGAGCAGGAGTTCCAGATCTCAGTGCTAGCCACAGCCTCCCCTATTTAGGGTGGAGCTCTAGGACCAAGGTGAAATCCATTGTTCTTCAAGGACCTACAGTTTCCTGAGAGGAACCAGCTACCTGCTGAGCAACCAAACTGGTTCTGTGGAGTTCCCAGTCTTTGGTGGAAGGGTTTTCCCCCACCTTTAAATGTGGAGCTCCCCATTAAACATTGAGCCTTGATCAGAAAAACTTTGTCTTGGCTCCTTATTTCTCTTGCCCACCTGTTCTTTCTATTTCAGCCCCAGCTTTCCTTCCAGGTGACCTCGCTTTCCCATAGCCGCAGGGGGTTACATTTTGTTGTTACTAATTCTCATCCAAATCTCGCCTCTTGTTGGTTCTCCTTAGGCTCAGCCCCTTTGATCTCTGATCTCTTCTTTTGGGATTTAATGGGGGCTGGAGAGTGATCATCATTTTGTGACCACATTTTTTTTTTTTGGTTGTTTTTTAAGATAGGCTGACTCTCTGAACTTATGATCCTCCTGCCTCCACCTCCAAGTGCTGGGATTACAGGCATGAGTCAACATACCCAGCTCAAGATTTTGTAGCTTTTATTACAAGATGCAGAACCGGTTCTTTTTCTTTATCACTCTTGAATTTTACTTTTTTTTTTTTCTCGAGACAGGGTTTCTCTGTATAGCCCTGGCTGTCCTGGAACTCACTCTGTAGACCAGGCTGGTCTCAAACTCAGAAATCTGCCTGCCTCTGCTTCCCAAGTGCTGGGATTAAAGGCATGCGCCACCACCGCCCCTGAATTTTACTTATTATTGTGCCTTCCTTTAGGGTTGCTGGTGTCTCCAAGGCAGTAACATCCAGGAGAGACTTTGTAAACTGTGAAGCTATTTGCCAGCATGATGTAGGTAAATAATAATGAAGTGCTCATGATGCAGAGATTCTGTAAAAATGATCTTTGCTAGTTCATCTTTATTGACATTTTGATATTACTGTTTCCTTTTTTAAGCCCCAAGAACAAGTTTATTAAGAATTTAAGAAAAAAACAGCATAGCTTAGGTTAAAATCCTGGCAGCTGCCAGGAGGAGAGACAGAAAAAAAGTCATGCGGTTTCAGTCAGGCATGGTGGAGAAGCAGTGTATTAAAAGAGGAACAATCACTCCCAAGGATGGAGTGGCTAGTGAGCAGAGAGCCCCCAAAGTCAGTATCACCGCCTTGTTATAACCTGTGCTTTTGTGATTACTTCAGTTTTTCTTTGTGCAGCTTAAACTGTGTGTGTGTGATATATATTCAGCAAGGTAAGATAGGATGAATCGGGGCTGGAGAGATGGCTCAGCGGGTAAGAGCACTGACTGCTCTTCCGAAAGTCCTGAGTTCAAATCCCAGCAACCACATGGTGGCTCATCACATCTGTAATGAGATCTAACTCCCTCTTCTGGAGTGTCTGATACAGCTACAGTGTACTTACATATAATAAATAAATAAATCTTAAAAAAAAAAGATAGGATGAAACATAAGTTTCAACCTAGATGCCATCAGTTGACATCAGCAACCAAGTCTTGGGCTTAAATGCTTGGCTTCCTTCCTAGGTCCACGGCCCCTCATTCATTCTACAAATAATCTTATTTTTTGCAGTCCTGGGCAGCTGAACCTATGCTAGACTTGAATTCACCGTCAAGCTACATCCAGAGTCCCCAGCTCATTCTTTGTAGGTCAGTTGGCATTGGATTCATAATCCTCCTGTGTTAGCTTCCTGAGAGCTGGGATTATAGTACTACCATAGCCATTTCCTTTTTTATCCCCACCCCACCCCTTTTTTTGAGACAGGGTCTTATACGAGGGGCCAAAGACCTAGGAGGGAAACCAAGCATTTTAAGCCCAAGACTTGGTTGCTGATGTCAACTGATGGCATCTAGGTTATGCTGCAACTCTCTAGGTCAGTGGTTTTCAACTTGTGGGTTGCAACCCCCCAAAAAGATACTCAGAACACAAATATTTACATTACAATTCATAATACTAGCAAAATCACAGTTTTGAAGTAACAATGAAAATCATTTTATGGTTGAGGGGTCACCACAACATGAAGAACGGTCTTACTGGGTTGCAGCATTTGGAAGGTTGAGAGCCACTGCTCTGGGTAAACCAGGATGATGTTTAACTCACATCAGTCCTCCTTCCTCTTTGTCCTGAGTGCTGGGATTAAAGGTGGACATCACCACACAGCAATTATTTTTGAGACAGGGTCTTGCTATACAGCTATGAAGTTGTGTTTAGCCTATTGCCCTTTTCTCTTGACCCATGCAAATAGTGTTAAATAGTGTTAATACTTTTTCCTTTTCATTATTTTATTACATGTATTATATGTATTATTATTATTATCATGCCTGTGGGTGTTTTGGCTGCATATATGCTTATGTACCACAAACATGCCTTGTGCCTATAGAAGCTAGAAGAGGGTATCAGATCTCCTGACGCTGGGTTACAGGCAGCTCTAAGTTACTATGTGGGTACTGGGGATTGAACCTGGGTCCTTGGAAGAGCAGTCACTGCTTTACTTTGCTTTGCTTTTCCTTTCGGTTTCTCAAGACAGGGTTTTACTGTGTAGCCCTGGATTTCCTGGAACTCCCTCTGTAGACCAGGCTGGCTTTGAACTCTGAGACCTGCCTGCCTCTTCCTCCTGAGTGCTGGGATCAAAGGTGTGTGCCACCACCACGTGGCAAGCAGCCACCTTCTTAATCTCTGAGTTCTCTCTCTGGCCCTTGCAAATTGTTTTCAGGTATATTTTATGCTCCAGGTATTGTGCTAAATTACGGGAGAAACCTGAAAAGCAAACAAACCACCAACCAACCAGATAAAGACAATGTCCTTACAAAACGCACCACAATGGAGGAGAAAGAAAATAAACCACAGATGGGGAGACGGCTGGTAGATGAAGCACTTGCTGCATTAGCATGAATTTGAATCCCCAGCACTGGCATAAACGTCACGCAAGGTGGATGTGTGGAACAGGTGGATCCTGGCAGCTCACTGTCTCGCTAACCCAGTTAAAATATCAAACTCCAGGTTAGGTTTGAGACTCTGCCTCAAAAAGCAAGTGGAAGGGCTGGTGAGACATCTCAGCCAGTAAAGGCTTCACACCAAACTCAAGGACCTGGGTTTGATCTCTAGGACTCACACCATACAAACCGATGGCCCAAAGTTGCCTCTTGACTTCTACACATATACCATGGCACAGCCACTGCCCCTGCCCCCCACAGAATTAAAAAAATAAACAAAATATAATTAAAAAATATAACATGAAAAGTGAGAAAAGATCCTCAATAATGTTTATCCCTGGTCTAGACACACACACACACACACACACACACTCTGAGGTGGGGAGAAAATTTGACTTGGTGACATGACTCAGCAGGTAAGGGTACTTGCCACCAAACCGAAGGGCCAGGATTTACATGGTAGAAGGAGAGATCCGACTTTTCCAAGTAGTCCTATGCTTTCTACGCTCACACATAAAATGCTACACCCCATTAAATAAACATTTAGAAGAAAAAAGGAAAATTAACCAGTAGACAAATTCAGAGAAATATTAAAACTTTAAAAATTGTAACTTTAATTTTTTTAAATTTTATTTTTAATGATGGTTTTTAAATGTTTTTTTAAAAAAAATTTGAGTACACTACAGCTGTCTTCAGACACACACTAGAAACGTGCATCGGATCCCATTACATTTGGTTGTGAGCCACCATGTGGTTGCTGGGAATTGAACTCAGAACCTCTGAAAGAGCAGTCAGTGCTCTTAACCACTGAGTCATCTCTCCAGCCCCTGGTTTTTAAATGTTTTAACCTCTTTTTTAGCCCATCATCATTTAGAGGTAGTGGAAAAGAAAGGATAAAGGGGAAGTGGACCTGTTTAGAAAGGGTTCTTTAGAGTAAATCTTATCTGTGTTGTCTGAAAATTGGCACTTTAGTTCATAGGTTAGCAGTGGCAGCTTGATCTACTAGTAAACACTTTATGGAGACACCAGCAGTCTAGTTTGGTAGAGTTGGATAGCAAACATGAATCAGCATCGGTGACACAAACAGGCAGCCAGGCCTCAGCCTAGGCATGAATCAGCAGGAGGGACCAGCAGGAATGTCAAGAGAATTTCTCAGCTGTGTCTCTCAGCGAAGTGAAGGTCGGTGAAGACTCAAGACCAACAAGTGTCGTGTAGCTGGCTCTGTAAATAAGCCAAGTTTAGTCTTTGTCACTGTCCCTTTTATATTCCCTTAAACATCATGTCTTCCATCAGTTTTGTCTCATGGGTGCCTGTCTCAGCTGACATCACTTTGTCAATCAGCCCGAGTCTACAGAAGCGGCAAAAATGACACAACATATCACCAGAAGTATTTTTGGTGTGTTTTTCTCTATGGAGTTCTGACAAACGTAGCTCAAGAGCAAGAGGGACCAATACCTATGTGTCATTAGCAAAGAATCCTTCATCACATGTGCTTTCACATGCTTGCTTTAGCAGAACATTCTTTCTCCTGTGTCTGCTTCAGGGAAACATTCCTTCACGAATCTGCCTTAGCCTTTCACCTGTATCAACTTTAAGACTCCTTCATGTGTTTGTCCCAATAAAACACCATCTAACACAACTGACTTTTTAAGGAACCCTTAAGTTTTCACTTCAGTCAGGCATAGGGTGTAAGCCTGTAACTCTACCAACTCAGAGGACTGAGGCAGGATGCTTACATGGCCTGCCTGGTTACAGAGTAAATTCAAGACAGAGCTTGAATAACTTAGTGAGACACAGTCTAGAAAAAACAGTACAAAGTAAAAAGAGAACTAGGAACACTGCTCACTGGCAGAGAGCTATTATGAACATTCCTTAGAAAGCTCCAAAGACAGCCAGATGGTGGTGAAACACCCCTTTAACCCCAGCATTTGGGAGGCAGAGGTAGGCAATTGGAGTTCGCGGTCAGCCTGGTCTACACAGTGAGTTCCAGGACAGCCAGGACTACACAGAGAAACCTTCTTTCAGAAAATAAAACAAAAACAAACAAAAAGAAAGAAAGAAAGAAGGAAGGAAAGAAAGAAAGAAAGAAGAAAGAGAAAGAAAAAGAAATACCCTGTGTACTAGCTAGTTTTGTGTGTCAACATGACACAAGCTAGAGTTATCACAGAGAAAGGAGCCTCAGTTGAGGAAATGCCTCCATGAGATCCAGCTATAAGGCATTTTCTCAATTAGTGATCAGGGGTGAGGGCCCATTATGGGTGGTGCCATCCCTGGGGTGGTAGTCCTGGGTTCTATAAGAGAGCAAGCTGAACAAGGCTGGGGAAGCAAGCCAGTAAGCAGCACCCTCCATGGTCTCTGCAGCAGCTCCTGCCTCCAAGTTCCTGCCCTGTATGAATTCCTGTCCTGACTTCCTTTGGTGATGAACAGCAATATGAAATTGTAAGATGAATAAACCTTTTCCCCACCAACTTGCTTCCTGGTCATGATGTTTTGTGCAGGAATACAAACCCTGACTAAGGCATCCTGTCTAAAATGAAGAGAGGTCAGGTTAGATGACTCAGTACATAAGGGCATTATCCTGGCCACTTAGGAGCAAATCCAGAAAAAGCAAAGAATTTGATGTGGAAGGGAGTAGGCACGTGTTAGGGAAGAAAAGGAAGAGGGAACTTAGTTTCCTGGTGTGGCTCCTTTTCCTTCTTTGTCAGGTACGTCATCTTCCTACTGCACACAGCTCACGTCTCTATCTTCTCCTGTGAGTTTACATTTAGACATTCCTCTGTCTACGGGTTATTTTCTCTTATGTTTGCATGACTCAAAACAACTATGTGCATTACTCTACCCCACTCTCGCTGCTTTACGTCCAAAACTCTTCTTGTGGGTAAATGGCACTGGTGTTGCTTTAGTTGATCAAGCTTAAATCTGGGACTCATCCTTTACTTCTTTTCTAGAATCTCACATCCAGTCCTCTGTTCTCCTGCATAACTCTCAAATATACCTACTTCTTTTCATCCATCCACGCATTAAAATACTCCCCATCCTTTAAGTCACAACAGTCCTTTTTGCTCTTCCCTTTGTATGTAAACACTGTAACAGTTTGGTGTTATCTTTCAGACTTGTAACTATTAGGTCACTCTGTTGGGTACATGGTACTTGTGAAGAACTGTTCTAGGTTCTGGAGTTACGACAGTAAACAGAACCCAAACTATAAATAAATAATGCATGAGTGCTACACAGTACAGTAGCATAGTAAGTGGGCAAAGGAGGCAGGGCATGGTGACGCCCATCACTCTCAGCACTCAAGAGGCAGTGACGGGTGGGTTTCTGTGTGTTCCAGGCCAGCCTGGTTTACAACATCAAGTTCCAGGTCTGCCAGGGATACCCAGTAAGACCCCATCATGGGAAAGGGAAGAGGATGCTATTATTGTTTTACAATGAGTAGTCTGGGAGTAAATTATGGAGTGAACAAAGGTGCTACCAGAGAAAGACCATTCCAAAGGGAAGGAATTAGGAATGCAGAGGCTGTGGAGCAAGGCAATGCCTGATAATTGATAGGGATATCCAGACCTTGATGTGTGCTCAAGTGGAAAGATGCAAAGGAAAGTCAAAGAGAGGTCTACCGCCAGGGCAAGATTGTGTAGATTTTATTCAAAGGGAGATTGAAGTGGACATTTCTGCTTTCTTTGGAGACTCATGTGTCATGTGATTTTTTTCTGGAAGCGGTCTGTCTTAGTTAGGGTTTTATTGCTGTGAACAGACACTATGACCAAGGCAAGTCTTATAAAGGACAACATTTAATTGGGGATGGTTTACAGGTTCAGAGGGTCAGTCCATTATCATCAAGGTGGGAACATGGCAGCATCCAGACAGGCATGGTGCAGGAGGGGCTGAGAGTCCTACATCTTCATTTGAAGGTGGCTAGTGGAAGACTGACTTCCAGGCAGCTAGGATGGGGGTCTTAAAGTCCACACCCACAGTGACACACCTACTCCAACACGGCCACACCTCCAAATAGTGCCATTCCCTGGGCCAACCATATACAAACCATCACACTGTCTTTTTATTAGAGGATGTTTTGCTGAAGCAGACACTTCAGAGGCCACATGATGTTTGGAAAGAATATAAGTAGAACCTAACAGATAGTGAACTAGTGAACGATAGTCTTGCATTGCTTTGCTGGTCTTCACTGATCTTTGCTTGTGGTGACTTTGTAGAAAGAAACACACAAAAGAACTTTGTATTCCAGATGCGTCTGCAGTCTCATGCCAATTTGGTGGAGCCTTGCGGTTTCTTCTGAACTGAGCTACTGCTACTGATTCATGTTTGAAGTTTTGGACTCAACTCCTGATATCCTGACAGTGAAGATTGGAAGTGCTCCAAAGGACTACTTCTGGGGGCTGGAGACATGGCTCAGAGGTTAAGAGCACTGACTGGTCTTCCGGAGGTCCTGAGTTCAATTCCCAGCAACCACATGGTGGGAATTGAAGGGCTCTTAAATGGTTCAACCTCCCTTCTAGCCTACTGACCAAAGGTAAGGACAAAGATGCTTAATAGGACAAGGGGGGTGTGGACCTGTTCAGAAGTAGTTCTTTAAAAAACAACAACAACAAAAAAGATTTATTTAATGCATATAAGTACACTGTAGCTCTCTTCAGACACACCAGAAGAAAGCATCGGATCCCGTTACAGATGGTTGTGAGCCATCACGTGGTTGCTGGGAATTGAACTCAGGACCTCTGCTTGCTCTGGTTCAAAGATTTATTTATTATTATATGTAAGTACACTGTAGCTGAGTTTAGACACATCAGAAGAGGGCATCAAATCTCATTACGGATGGTTGTGAACCACCATGTGGTTGCTCGGATTTGAACTCAGGACCTTCTGAAGAGCAGTTATTCAGTGCTCTTAACTGCTGAGCCATGCTGAACCATCTCACCAGCCCAAAATTTGTTTTTTGTTTTTAAACACAGTCTCTCTACATAGTTCTGTAACACACTGTCTTGGAACTATGTAGATCAGGCTAACCTACAGTTCTGTAACACACTGTCTTGGAACTATGTAGATCAGGCTAGCCTTGAACTGACATTTGCCATTGCCTCCTAAGTCACTGAGATTAAACATGTACCATCTTGCCCAATTTCCAAAGTGAAAATTTAAAAACCAAAATATGATCATGCCCTTCACGATCTTTGTGTTAAATATATTCTTTAAATGCTTCTTTCTGCTAAATATATTTGTTGTTTGTGTTTCTAAAAGTTATTTTAGTTGAATGAGTGTTTTGACTGTAGGTATGACTGTGTACCCATGTGCCTGATGTCTAGAAGGTGCCCGATCCTCTGGGACTGGAGTTACAGATGGTTGTGAGCCACCATGTGGGTGTTGGGAATCAAACCTGGGTTCTCTGAAAGAGCAGCTAGTTCTCTTCATCTCTGAATCATCTCTTCAACCCCTGTGCTTTGTATTTTGGGGTAGGTTTTTTACTCTTTAGCTGAGACTGTCCTTGAATGTTTGCCGTAGCCTCCTCAGTACTGGGATAGTGCTTTAAGTTGTATTTTGCTTCCTGTTCCTAGACACATTCCCTTGGAATAGAATAAAATTCATTCCATCCTCACCTTCTGTACATTTCACTCAGGCGTATTTATTGAGGGGCCTGCTAGTTCCAAGTACTAATCTAGGTACCAACGATATACCACTGAACATATTAGACAAAAATTCTAGTCTTCATGTGGCTTAAAATTTAGTGAAAGGAAGTTAGAAAAAAAGCAGGGAACCATATATGCCATCATATATATGGTTTTCTATATCATATATGCAATTGCAAATATGTATCCGAAATCATAATTTTATATGATGCAAGATGATAGATTTTAGACACAGTAGTTGAGGTGCAGTTTTAGATACAGTAGTTGAGAGATCTCACTTGAGAAACTTGAGCACCTGGCAGAGAAGGAGTGAGTCAGGCTGGTATTAGGGGGAAAGCATTCCAGGCAGAAAGAAAGGCCCTCAGGCGAGAGCCTATCCTGGAATAGTAAGGAGGCCACTGTGTCAGAGAAGTGTGTGTGGGCAAGTGAGCTCTGGAGGCCCTTATAAGGACCTTGGCTTCTGCTCTGACAGGTGAGAGCCTCTGGAGGTTTTGGGTGAGTTGGTGACAGTGTCTGACTTAAGTTTTACAGGATCACTCAGGCTGCTGAACTAAGGCTACAGTGAGTAAGGCGAGGGCGGAAGAGAGAGAGGTTAGGAATCTTCTGTGAGACTTAGGCAGAGATGGTGACAGCTGACTGGACTCAGTGGGGAAGTAAAAAGGGTGAGTTCTGAGTACATTCTGACATAATCAAATGAAAAATGTGAGAAATAATAATGAAAGATAAAACCAAGATTTAAAAAAATACATTTTATTTCATATATGTTTGTATATATGTATATGTTTCTGTCTGTACCACATATGTATCTGATGCCTCTTGAGGTAAGAAGGATGTATCCGCTCCCTTAGAACTGGAGTTATAGATGGTTGTGAGCTATTATGTGGGTGCTGGGCCCCAAAAGTAGGTCTCTGTAAGAGCAACACATGCTCTTAACTGATGAGCAACCTTTCCAGTCCCAACTCCAAGGTTTCTGGATTAGAGTTTCTGACTAAGGTCATGGCCCCTGCTGTGGGGTCAGCAAGTCTGGAGAGGTATCAGGAAAGCAGTTTTGATATGTGGTCATGTAAGTTTGATACCTATCAGAAGTCAAACAGAGATATCAGAGATCTGAATATGTTGTCTCAAATTCAGGGACAAGGTCTAAGGTGGTAACGTCTGGACTTGTCAGCATATTTATCATCAAGTCTAGATAAGATCATCCTAGATGGCTTGACAACACGTAGAAAAAGCCAGCCATTGGGCTCCAGGACACAGTAGTTCTTAAAGCTTTCTGAATTCAAGATCCCTTCACAATATTTTCCTCTTGTTTATTGATTTACTTAATCTAAAGTTATCTTACCATGAAGCCTTTACTATGTGACCCAGGCTGGCCATAAACTCACAGCAATCCTCCTTCCTTAATCTCTTGGGTGCTGTGATTGCAGGCAAATGCCACCAATTCTTTCGATTTCTTTAAAATTTATGTGTGTGTGTGTGTGTGTGTGTGTGCTCACCCGCCCACATGTGCATAAATGCCATGGTGTTTAAGTAGAGGTCAGAAGACAACCTTCTGTCCTTCCTCCATGTGGGTCCTGGGGAATGAACTCAGGTCATATGGGTTGGGCAAGAGCCCTTATCCATTGAGTCATCCTACTAGCCTAGACAGGGTTTTTCAGTGTAGCCCTGGTTATCCTGGAACTCAGTCTGTAGTAGACTAGGCTGTCCTCAAACTCAGAGATTCTTCTAGCTCTCCAGGGCAGGTTTGTTTTCTCTCTCTCTCTCTTATAAAATGTTTCCAGCTAATAGACTGTTTTATTACTACTTCAAGCAAACAAAGAACACCACCTCCCCACCCCACCCCTTTTGAGAAAGTTTCTAGTGGTAATCCTTGAGCCTTACCTTAGCCTCCCAAGTACTGGGATTATAGCAAGGCCAAACAAGTATTTATTATGTGATTATTATGTTCTGCCATAGTCAAGTGAAGTAAGGGAAAAGCAGACACTCTAGTCAGAGAGGACTATGGGAGGCAAAACCCCAAAGCTATAAACAGAAAAGAGTGCTCAGACAAGAATGGCCTTGTAAAGGTATGTCTTTTTTGTTACCTTTTTTGTAGTGCTGAAGATAAAATCCAGGGCATACTAGGCAAGCACTCTATCACAGACATCTTCAAGTCTCTTAAAATTTATTATTATTTGCAATATGTATGTGGGTGAATATGCCTATTATTATTATTATTATTAATTACTATTGTGTGTGTGTGATATGTATATGAGTGGATATGCCATCTGCACCTCTGTGGAAGTCAGAGGACATCTCTGGCCTTCATTCTGTCTTCCCACAACTCAGGTTGTCAGGCTAGCCTTGTCGATAGAGTGACAAACACCTTTACCCACGGAGCCATCTCTCATTTGCCCACTCTTTTTAAGAGACCCTAAAAGACCAGACCTATAATCTCAGTAGTTGCGGGGGTGTGCAAGAGGATAAGGAGTTTAAGGTAAACTGGCACTTGAGTAGATTGAATCCCCAGGATCCACATACTGAAAGAGAAACCACACGTCCTGATTTCCACACAAGTTCAGAAACTCTCCCGAGAACTGGCCTGCCTCTGTCTTCGGAACACTGGGATTAAAAGCATGGCTGTAATAAAAAAAAATAAAATTTTTAGGTCATTCTTGCTTACACAGCCAGTTCGAGACCAGCCTGAACTCTGTGGGACCCTACCTCAAAAATAAAATAACAAAACAAAATAACAATATATATACATATCACCATAAAACAAAAGCAAAAAACAAACAAACAAACAAAAAAAAACAAACAAAGCCGGGCGGTGGTGGCGCACGCCTTTAATCCCAGCACTTGGGAGGCAGAGGCAGGCGGATTTCTGAGTTTGAGGCCAGCCTGGTCTACAGAGCGAGTTCCAGGACAGCCAGGGCTATACAGAGAAACCCTGTCTCGAAAAACCAAAAAAAAAAACCCAAAAAAACAAACAAACAAACAAACAAAAAAGCCAAACCACAGGAGGGTCGCGTTCCACTGTGCCTGGAGAGGTGGAACTTTACTTGCTGTGTTTCTCCTTCGGTAAAGCAAAGCAGAAGGCTGCCCCCTGTTCCGGGCGCCTTGGACTAGGGTGTTGGGTGCGTGGCCACAGCAGGCGGCCCAGCAGGACCCGGCGTGGCCGCGCGGGTCCCCGGGAGCCGGACGGGGCGGGGCCTTCCGGGGGCCGCGCCCCGAGACTCACCTGAGCCGGGAGCGGTGACTCACCTGCCCTCCGCCCGCCTTTCCCCGCCGCGGGCTGTTCCCCCGAGTCTCCGCCCCTTCCTCCCGTCGGGGGTCCGGGTCTGCGTGCTCAAAGGCCGTACAAAAAGGACTTCAGGGGGTCCCGGCCTGCACCGGCCAGGCTACCTTCCCGGTGGGAGGCTCTCGCTAGGAAGCGCCGGCCGCGCAAGGCCGGGACCGGCGGTGTGGAGGCCGCGGGAGGCGCCGGGAAGAGCGCGCGGAGGGAGGTGCCGGGAAGGGCGGGCGCGGCGCGGGGCGGGCCGGGGGCGGGGGCGCAGGGCGGCCCATTTCCTCCTGGGAGCCGGACGGGCGGGAGACAAAGCGGCGGCCGTCGGCTTGGCGCCTCAGGAGTTGTCCCGCGCTCGCTCCGTTCGCCGCAGGTAACTCTTCGTCCCTTCCCTCGGGGCGCGCGGGGCCTCCCGGTGGGGCGCGGGTCTCCCTCAGCCTCGGGCCCGGGGTGTCCGGCGCGGGCTCTCGGCTGCCGCCGCCCTAGAGCGTCGGGCTGGGGCGGCTTCCCGGAGCAGCCTGGGCCTGGGCGGGCGGAGCCCGACGCTCGGGAAGCGGGGCGACCGCCGGGGCGCTTCCTTGGAAAACTTTCTCCCTCTTTCTAAACTTTGTTCCCGGAGCGGGGAGCGCGCGCGGGGCCAGCGTCGCGCCTCAGGCCGCCTCCCTCACTGAGGGACAACCGCGGCGTGTCCCCGGCGGTCGGGCAGCGGGGTGTTTAAGGGACGCGATTGTTCCCTGGGTTTGGGCCGGCCACTCCCCTCCCCCTCCCCGCTGCTGGAACTTGGGCGTTTGCGGGACCAGAGGTCGGAGGAGCCGACATTCCAGCCCGACCCACGGGCAACGGGAGTCGTAGCTTCCTGTTCTCCGGCGCTCTTGTTCTTAAGGTGCGCCACACCCGTGTGGACTTGTGGCAAGGAGTTTAATTTTTACCTTAAAATTACTCAGCCTCTTTTGCTGTGAAGCCTCACTGACATTACTCTTAGTTTTCAGGAGTGGCTTTAGAGTTACTAACTTTGGGTTACCGAGAGCGGGTCTTGCTAAGTAGCCCAGGCTGGCCTGCCTCAGCTTCCCGACGGCCGGCATCGCAGGCTTGCGATGTCAATGACCTGCCTTTCGACTTTAAAAGGAACTTGTTAATGTGTGTGTAGAACTTGGGGGGCGGGGATGTGGTTGACTGGATTCCTAACCTTGGTTTTCAAGCAGTGGCCACCCCAATAATTCAGTGAGCGGTTGGCTCAAATCAAGGATTGATACCCTCTTATGTTCTCTGCCTTCATAACATTTGGTTTTATTTTAGGTGTGTGTGTGTGTGTGTATGGAATTTACAATCATTTATGATTTAAATCTGTGCTTCATCATTGTATCTTTTAGGTGTTATAAGAAGGATATTTTGTGTTTAGCGTTGAGTTTTAAAGACTACAGGTGGATGTTACCTTTAGAAATAGAATTTTTGTTTTACAAAAGGATTGAGTGGGGAAATCATTTCGTAGCCTCTGTTTAATTGTTCATCATTCCTGACTTACTAAGTTTAAAAAAACAAAACAAAACCCAGGTTTTAAAAATTCTTTCTTTGAAGCCTGGAAGCTTCTCTAGTGTCATATCCTTTTTTTTTTAATTAATTAATTTTTTTTTATTCCATTCTGGATCTCACTATGAAGCCCCACACTAGCTTAAGTCCTGAGTGTTGGGATTCAGATGTGTGCCATCAAACCTGTCTGAATCATATTTTTTATAATGCCAACAACATAAGCTTGTGGGAGCATGGATGGGGGTGTTAATAAGTTTATAAGTCTGGCCGTTCTGGAAGGTGGTGGCTTTTGAACTAGATGAAGCATGAATTGAAGTAATGTGACAGAAGGAATAGGGAAAAACCTAAAAGGGCATTTAAGTGGAACCATGATATTAATTCTGTTTTTTTCCCTTTGTTTTTCAACCCCTCCTTTTCTTACATATGATTCTAACCGAATATTTTGGTTTTCAACACCAGTTATGTGTTACCATCCATCTCCATTCCCATCAAAAACAGTTTATATAGTGATCAGAGATGAGTGTCTTTTTTCTTCTCCTAGTTGAGTATCACTGCCTTGTGCCTTTTCTCATCAACACCTCCCGGCCCCCCACTACTGTGGTATTGGAGAACAAACCTAGAGCCTTGTGCATGCTAGGCAAGTACTCTATATTTGAGTTGCACACCTCTTCCTCTGTCATCAGCCTTAGCTGCAAACATCCAGTTCCATATTTTGAGTGTAGTTTCTCTCCTGAACCCGTGTGGGTCTCCTTATATCTTGTAATTATAAAGAAAGTCACATTAGTGATAGATAATACAGATATCCCTGCTTGTTGAAGGCAGTTGTATGTGTACTGACTAAAATGTAGGCAGGATGAAGGAATAGGATCCTTAATAGGTGTAAGTGGCCTGAGCATTGGCTAAGCCTTTGGAGGCCTAGAGGTTTAGAGGAGATCTATTTACTGTGAGTATTGAAGTAGGGAGCCGGTCTCACCTAAGGTAGTCAGGGAAGGTAAAGGCCAGGTCACAGATGGCTATGTTTAGATTTTATTCTAAAGCTGTAAGATGCCATCGTAGGGCCTTTCATGACCGTAGCCCCTGGTTATTCCTTGCTGGTGCTTAGAGAAAATTTGAATTGGTGTGTGTGTAAAAGCAAGGAGTTGAGTGGGGAAGGTCATGTGGGTAAAGGTGATTTGGATGAATGGAAAGGACCCAAATAAAGATTGGGTTGGGGTGGCATCCAGGCATCTGGGTAAAGCTTCAGAAGCATTGGACTCTGGTCATATCTAAGATCCAGCGTTTTCACTTCTGGTAGCAAATTTTGTGTCAACTTTTCTTAGTAACTTCTGTTTATGTTGTAACTTATTGATACCCCTGTTTGCCATTCCTGTTGGACCTCTTCAAGGCAGCTCAGGCCCTGCCTAACCTTTGGTTTGGTATCTGGTAAGGAGGGCAAGTTAGATGCAGTTTTGAATGAAGGAAGGAGGGAAATCTTTCTGGAGTCTAACTTATAACAGTACAATGACAATTGATTACAATCAAATTGCAGTTTTGGGTAACTTGAGCTTTCTTCAGCTTTGTCCCTTTTCTTTCTTTCTACCCAAATCCTAGTCAGTGACAGAATCTGCTCTGTAGTGTTTTGTTTACATGCCTTTCTTTGCTCCACTCCACTTGCTCTCCCTCTCTTTCTTTCTGGTGCTGTGGACTACCCAGACTACTCAGTTGTCTGTCTGTCTGTCTGTCTGTCTGTCTGTCTGTCTGTCTGTCTGTGTCTGTCTCTCTCTCTCTCTCTTTCTGGTGCTGTGGACTACCCAGACTACTCAGTTGTATCTCTCTCTGTCTCTCTCTCTGTCTGTCTGTCTCTCTCTCTGTCTGTCTGTCTCTCTTTCTCTCTCTCTCTCTTTCTTTCTGGTGCTGTGGACTACCCAGACTACTCAGTTGTCTGTCTGTCTGTCTGTCTGTCTGTCTGTCTCTCTCTCTCTCTCTCTCTCTCTCTCTCTCTCTCTCTTTCTGGTGCTGTGGACTACCCAGACTACTCAGTTGTATCTCTCTCTGTCTCTCTCTCTCTCTCTGTCTGTCTCTGTCTGTCTGTCTGTCTCTCTTTCTCTCTCTCTCTCTCTTTCTTTCTGGTGCTGTGGACTACCCAGACTACTCAGTTGTATCTGAGTAGGCTGTTTAGTTGCTTGTTTGGTTTACTATTTATTTAGCTAAGGGTCTTGAGTAAATTTAGTGATCTTCCTGCCTCAGTCTCCCAAATGCTGGGATTAATTGTGTACCACCACATGCTGCCTTTATTTTATTCTCCCTGTGTTTTTCCTTCTGGACTGTGTTGCTTTCTCTTACTCACCTGGCAAACTTACTTTTTTGAAACCTCTGGGTTTTCTCTGGGTGCTCAGTGCTTTGCTGTCTTATACAGCTCCTGCAGTACATCTTTTGTACTGTTTGGTAAGTGTTTTCTGTGGATGATTTCTGGGAAATGTAGGGGTAATAAGGTTTTTGAGACAGGGTCTTTCTATGCAGTCCTGGCTGTCTTACAATTCTAAGTAGACCAGGCTGGCCTCAGACTCATAGAGATCCACCTGCCTCTGCTTCCCAGTGCCAGGATCGAAAAGGCCTGTGCCAGCACTCCTGGTTTAAGGCTTAATCTTTAATAGGAACCTTTTAAAAATTGAAGTATAATTAGAGAAAAGCGCTAAGATTAGGATCACTTGTTCAGTGAATTCATATAAACTGGACACCGTACATATCAACTAAGAACCAGCACACTGTTAGCACCCCAGGGATTCCCAGTGTCAGTTGACTTTGTGTGCCCTCTGTCTGTGTTTTGAAACCAGGTCATACTGTGCTGCTCAGGGTGATTGAGCTTTTAACGTTTCTAAAAGAAAAAAGAAAACCCCTTTAAAAAGTTCTTGTTTTATTATTTTGTGTGTTTGTGTGGGCAAGTGTGGTCAGAGAACAACTTGGAAAAGTTGCTTCTCTTTGAATAAATATGTGGGTCCCAGTGATCCAGATGAGGTTGTTAGGTAGGCTGGTGGCAGGTATCTGGGCAGCCCAGAGTTCCCACACTTATTTTTGAAACCTATGCTGCTGTGTAATTGTGCTGGTTAGTCTTATGGTTGGGTTCAAGATCTTCTAAATTCTAGCTTTTACTTAAAATTTCAGACCAATTTACTTTCATTAATTTTTTTGGGGTGAGGGAGGGGAGGTGGGGTAGGGACTGGTGCTGCGGCTCATACCGCAGAGGCAGAATTGAGTTCAAAGCCAGCCTGATAATATATATAGGGAGTTCTAGGCCAACCAAGGCTATATATATAGTAAGAGTCTGTTTCACAACAAAATATTTTTCAAAAGAATATTTACATACATGTACTCACTCACACATGCATGCACAAGTGAAGATACAGGACAGCTTTTGTGAATTGTTTTTTTTCTTCCACTATGTGATTCCTGGGAATCTAACTCAAATTTTCAGTCTTATTAGTAAGTGCCTTTACTCAATGAGCCATTTGGCAGCCTGTAATTCTTATTTTTGAGACAGTGTCTCATGTAGCCCAGAATGGTCTCAGCTTGTTATGTAGCCCCAGATGACCTTGGACTTCAGAAACTCTTGTTTCCACAACCTGAGTGTTGGAATTACAGGGGTTCACCATCAGGTGTATGTGGTGCTGGGGATTAACCTAGGACCTCTTTTATGCTAGCCAATCACTTACTAATTGACTGATTTTCTGTTGTAAAGTATTTCCTATCCTTTGTATCTTACCCTGGGTCTTTGGCTATTTTATTGGAATGCTTTGTAATATTGCTTCTCTACTCCTCCAAAAACTGAGTGACACTCCCCCCACTGTTGCAGAAAGGATTCAAAAATCATAAAACTTATAAAGATAAATGATAGTGTTATTTACTATCCTTCATTTGTTTTTAAGAATTTTATTTTATTTCATTTCCTGTGTGTGCACCTGAATTTCATTTCCTGTCTGTGCATCATGTGTGTATAGTATCCATAAAGAGGTCAGAACAGATATCTGACCCCCTGGAATGAGAGCTATAGACAGTTGTTTGCTACCGTGTGGATGCAGGGACCTGATTATGTTTTTTTCTGTGTTAAGATGTGTACAACAAAAGTTACCATTTAAAGTTTGTGCATGTGTGCATGCTCATTGACTTTAAGTAAATGCACATTATTATGCAATCTCCGTCAATTCCAGGGGAACCTGTTAGGGTCTTTGTGCCATCGGGGCTGACAGAGTAACAATCCACATGGGACAAGAAGGAAATCTAGTTTAACACAACTCAGTAGACAACATTGGTTCAAACTTAAGTCTGACACTGGACAATTTATTGCAGCCATATTTAAGTATAGTACAATATGGAAAAATGTTTCCTGGTTCTCTAGAGCTAGTTTTATCTGCCCAAAGTGAACTCCGTACGCCTTAAACAGTAGTTTCTTATTCACCTCTCTCCTGGCAGCTAACCATTCTGTTTGTCTCTTTGACTTTAACCATTTTTATGATCCCTTCCCATCCCTTTTCTTCCTCCTCTCCTCCTCCTCTCTCTCTCTCTCTCTCTCTCTCTCTCTCTCTCTCTCTCTCTCAAGTAAGTTTTTAAGTTTCATGTGTATTGGTGATTTGTCTGCATGGATGTCTGTGCACCATGTGTGCTTGGTGCCATGGGGCCAGAAGAAGGTGTTCGATTTCTGTTGTCAGCACGAAGTTTTTTGTGCTCACAGATGGCACTAGGGAAACCAAGAATGTTAAATATGCAGGGTTGTTGTTTACAAGGAAAAGATGTATGGCCTGCTTTCTGTCCGGAAGACTGGGAATGGTGGCTAGTAATTTAGGTGATTCTTGTGCTATCTGTAGGGCCAGACCATGCCAAGCTCCCCCAAGCAGGACCAGAGGGGGCTAATAACCTAGGCAGCTGTTGTATTACCTATATACCCTATAGACAGGACCAGAAGTGCTTACTATTACTAGTCAGGCGTCCTCTGTGTTATCTGTATGGCAAGCTTCCATAACCAGGACTGGAGGTGCCCCGACAGCCCAAATGACCTTGTACTATGTGTCTGACTGAGACCACACCAGATCCTCTCCTAGGCTCTTAAGATAATACATGTCGCCTATTTCTAGAACTCATCTGCATGAAAGAAGTGACATGTATTTTGAGAAGAGTTTTGATGTAGTTATGCCTCCTGTGCACAGGGAATTGTGTTACGCCAGGAAACTTTTTCAAATTTTACTGAACTTAAATATGTCTAAAATAAACTGCCCAGTGTTAGACTTTAGGAGTTTGAACCAATGTAGCGAATTATGTTGAGCTGGATTTCCTTCTTGATCCATGAAGACTGTTAACTCTGTTGGCCCTGGTGGTTGTATAGATTTTCTTGGAACTGGCAGAGTTAAAGACCATTGTGAATTACCATTTGGGTATTGGGAATTGAACCCACAGGATCTTACGTGATCTAGGGCAGAGCAAGACCACTGATCAAATCCCTAGCCTGGGCTGCTTTTTTGGTGGTGTATTTGAGTTGTAGCTTTTATGTATTTTGTTCCTTTTTTTTTGGAGACAGAGTCTCTCTATGTAGCCCTGGCTATCCTGGAACTCCTCAGGTAGACTAGGCTGGTTCTACCTATTAGATACCTGCCTGCTTCTACTTCTCCAGTGCTAAAGAATAAAATATTCTATGTGGTAATCTCTTATCAGAGAATTGATTTGTAAGTACTTTGTCTGGTTCCATTGGATGTCTTTACTCCCTGATGTCTTTTGTTAGACAAAAGTTCCATTGCATCCCCATGCCCCACCTCTGTAGATCTGGCTGTAGACCAAGGTGGCCTTGAACTCAAGAAAATCTGCCTGCCTCCTACTCCTGAGAGTTGGAGTCAAAGGTGTGCACCACCATTGCCTCAGCTTAAAAGTGTGTGAGTAATGTGTGTGGGTTTTTTTTTGTTTTGTTTTGTTTTTTGTTTTCAAGGATTTATTTATTTTATATATGTGAGTACACTTTGGTTCTCTTCAGACACACTAGAAGAGGGCACCAGATCCCATTTACAGATGGTTGTGAGCCTCCATGTGGTTGCTGGGAATTGAACTCAGGTCCTCTGGAAGAGCAGTCAGTGCTCTTGACTGTTGAGCCATCTCTCCAGCCCCCAATATATAATTCTTAAAAGGCTAAACTAAACAATAGAGTTAGAATTATGTAATAAGGTGTTTCTTGTTGCTAATTTTTCATTGATTGTATGTCTGTTATCTGAATTATGATAGCATGATCTTTGGAATTTTTACTCTTACGAGACTCGGCCTTAGTTTGAACGTTTTCATCTGTCTAATAAGATGATGATGTATAAAGGGTATTTATTTTCACTTCTGATGTGATAAAATGCTAATAGTGTCTGTTATGGAGTGCTGAACAAGCTATATTTTTATTTATATTAAGTGGGTTTTCTTAGGGGTAAACCGATGAATCAGGTTTATCATTTAAATATTCCCATGTTATTAACTTACTATCAGAATTAAAATTAAAATTCTGATAGTAGGACTGGAGAGATGGCTTAGCAGTGAAGAGCACTGACTTGCCCTTCCATAGGTCCTCAGTTCAATTTCCAGCAACCACATGGTGACTCACAATCATCCATAATGGGATCTGATGCCCTCTTCTGGTGTGTCTCAAGAAGGCTAGTGTACTCAAAAATAAATAAATCTTAAAAAATTCTGATAGCAAAGATTATTTTGCTTGCTTCTCTGCTAGATAGTGAAGTCTTTCAGGTCAAGATATTCATTTTTACCATCTGCATCTGTGGTACCAGACTTGTTTCTTTGTTCATAGTAAATATGCTAAGTAAACAAACAACTACTTTGTTCATAGTCAATAAATGCTAAGTTACTGGCTGAGGGGATGGTTCAGGAGATAAAGTGTTGCTGCACAAGCATGTGGGTCTGAGCTCCTGTTCTTAGCACTCACATTAACAAGTGGGCACACAGGCTGGGGAGATGGCTCAGCAGTTAAGAGCACTGACTGCTCTTCCCAAAGTCCTGAGTTCAAATCCTAGCAACCACATGGTGACTCACAACCCTCTTCTGGTATGTCTGAAGACAGCTACAGTGTACTTACATATAACAATAAATACATCTTTTTTTTTCTTTTTAGAAAAAGGGGGACACACTAGCTCAAACAGACCTGCCCATAGGAAGGCAGAGATAGGCATGCACTACTATGCCTGACTGGTTGTATAGCTATAACTTTTTTTTATAAGAAAGAATTATATATTGAACACACATGCACACATGAACACACATGTGCACTTGTGCCTTACTGAGGGCAGCATCCCTGTACCTTAATGACCTTTCACTAGACCTTCCCTCCCCTTTTGAAGACAAAGTCTTCAAAGACTTGCCTTGAACTCAAGATTCTCTTGCCTCAGTCTACCCAGTACTAATACTAGCTAGGGATTAGAGCCGCATTACCATGCTTAGTCCTACTAACTGGGGACTAACAATCCATATGTAAAAACACTGAGGACCAAGAAGCACCATGATAACATTCTAATCACCTCTTTCCCCTATATGATTTCTTTTACATTTTTTAAACCCCCATCTCCCATAAGAGAATTAAGAGAAAAATTAAGTAGGAGGGAAGAAAGGTGTTGGTTCATTACATTTGGGGAAGAATTATATTTAGCTGGAGGAGAACTAGCATTAGCAGAGGTGTAATAATGGATGCTCTTCTGTTTCTCTATCTCCCTGATTAGAAGTAGTAATTAGCAATAAGAGTACAATTTCTCATTATCTGGAGGGCAGGACCCTTATTTGCCCACCTGGCAAGCTGTTGGGTAAAATGTGCCTGGTTAGGGGATAGAGTCGCTGCTAAGCAGAGCTAAAATGGAGCAGATTTGCCCAGTCTGCAGTGATCCAAGCCTTTCCCTGCAAGTTTCGGGGGGTGTGTCTGTGCACCCCTGGCTGCCCTGGAACTCTGTAGACCAGGCTGGTCTCAAACTCAGATCTATCTGCCTCTGCCTCATGAGCACTGGGATTTAAGACATGAGCCACACACCCTGCCTGTAGGACCTCAAGTGTTCCAAAATAGTTGAATCAGATAGACTCTGCCAATATAGTTGTTTAGGTGCGTCGGATTATTGTGTTCCCTATAATGCTGTCTTCCTTCCAGAATTTGCCTTTTAAAGTTGAGTATCATTACATTGTACATGTGTACCATATTTTTTATTTGTATGTGTGTGTTTGTGTTGTATGTATGCATGTATAATATGTGCACAGGTACAGGTGCAGGGGTCTGTGTGTGTGTGTGTGTGTGTGTGTGTGTGTGTGTGTGTAGGCCAGAGGACAATTTTGGGGAGTTGGTTCTTGTCTTGCGCCCTGTTTTGAGGGAGATGCTCTCATTTTAAACGTTAATTTTTTTTTTTGTATGCGTGTGGATGGTTCTTGTTGTGCTCAAAGATAGCTGCCTTGGAGCTGTGGATAGGTGATTCCACTTCCATCACTCTGTGTGATTGCTGGGATTACAGACAGATCATCAGTTTAGCTTGAAATAACTTCTTTTATTACAGTCATTAATTTTATTTGTGTGTGAGTGTTCCTGAGTATGGGCACTGTATGCAGGTATCTACTGTAGCCAGAGAGGGCTCTAGAACTGCATTTACAGGTTGTCGCCAGCTGCTTGCTCTCAGTGCCCCCTCTGTAAGAGTAGGAAGTGCCTTAGCTGCTGAGTTATCTCTTTAGCCCCATTAGTTTTTGTGTATACGTGGGCCACGGCACGAATATGGGGGAGATAAAAGGACCACTTGTAGGAATTGGTTCTCTCCTTCTACCATTCGGGTCATAAGGATTTGAACTTAGGTTGCCAGGCTTAGTAATAAGCACCTTAACTGCTGTGCCATCTGGTTGCCCCCTGCATCTGGCTTTGTGCTTCTTGGTACATGAACTCAGATGGCAAGGCTTGTGAGGCAAGTGCTTTTACCTATTGAACCATGTCTCTGGACTCTATATACCACATTTTGATTATTTGTTCATTTGTTTAGGGACATTTGGGTCATTTAGAAGTTAACCTTTTTCTTATAGCTTTAAAAATCTTAGGCCACTTATGGTGGCACTTGTCTTTAATAGCAGCACTCAGGAGGCAGAGGCAGGCTGATCTGAGTTCAAGGCCAGGCTGCTCTACATAGTGAGTTCCAGGACAGCCAAGGTTATATAGAGAGACCCAAAGCTAAAACCTACCCAAAAAAAGAAAAAAAAATTTTTTTTTTGCCATTTATGGAGCCATCGCTCCATAAATTTACTTTATTTGTGATATACCATAGTATTTTAGACTTTAGAATTCATGCTCTATTGATTGTTTTTTTAGTAGACTAGTTGTTGAGTAAAGCTAGAGGATTTGGATGACAGATGACATTCTTTGGATGCAGGTGGAAGTGTCTGTCCTTTCTGCTGTGTAGGTATGTAGTGAGACTGAGAGTTTCAAGTTGGTGCTGGTGTCATTTAGAGTATAACCCTCAATTGTCTGTCTGTCCAGCAGTGCTCTGTGTGTCAGATGGTTTCTGACTCATCTTCTCATCTGTACTCTTCCTTCAGTCTCTTTAGAGTTTATGTCGCTGTAGTGCTGGAAGCAGATTATATATTATATAATTTTAGTATTAATTGGAACTTAATATCCAGTGGTTTAGTTGTATGCTTGTGCAGTCCTTGCTTTGGGTACACAACTTTTTTTGGAATAGTATTCCAAAGAACTGTTTCTTAGGTCATTCTTGAATCCTTGGACTCAGTAGTCCTTTTGCATCAGCCTTCTGATAACTCATAGTTATCCTTTGACCTCTGTGTGTTGTAGCATGCTCAGGTCCACATTTGCTAGCAATCTCTCCCCACACTAATAACACATACATATGCATAGAAATATATGCATGCAAAAATAGAGAAAGATTGAAAAAAATAAAAAATACAGTGAAGGAGAACACATTTTACGTTCTGTATGGGGATAAAATGGTAGTGACATGAGCTAAAAAATTATGAATTTGACCTCTTTGGCACCTTCTGTTTCCTTTTGGGATCCAGGGAGTTGAGTATTGGGCATGAGGGAGAGCCTGACAGAGCAGCAGAGCCGTGAGCTTGCTGCAGATGTTGCTTATGCAGCCTAGTGGTCTGCTCAGCCCTCACGTTGTCGGTCAGGACCTAACAGTGTAATGATTTGGGACAATCTGGCTTGAATTGTTTCGTTTAATTTTTCTGCAAGTAGTGAGAGATCAGTACTGAATTAACCATTATTTAAAGTTCAAAGTGTAGAAAAGTAACCATGTTTCACAATAAAATGTCAGAATTGTCTTTTTGTTTTGTTCGTTTTGGTTAGAACTTTTTTTTTTTTTTAAAGATTTACTTAGCCAGGCAGTGGTGGTGCACGCCTTTGATCCCAGCACTTGGAAGGCAGAAGCAGGCAGATTTCTGAGTTCGAGGCCAACCTGGTTTACAGAGTGAGTTCCAGGACAGCCAGGGCCACACAGAGAAACCCTGTCCTGAAAAAAGAAAGGAAAAGAAAAAAAAAAGATTTATTTATTTTTATGTGAGTACACTGTCACTATCTCCAGAGACATACCAGAAGAGGGCATTTGGATCCCATTAAAGATGGCTGTGAGCCACCATGTGCTTGCTGGGAATTGAACTCAGGATCTCTGGAAGAGCAGACAGTGTTCCTAACCTCTGAGCCATTTCTCCAGCTTCTTGGTTAGAACTTTTATTCATTATTTTTTGCTTTTTAAATAACTTGCAAACTTTTTCTTGTATAGGTGTGCTTCTACTCTATTTCTAATGGAGCTCAAATTGAATATATATTTCTATTTACTTGACGCAATCAAACTCTAGGCTCCCCCCCCTTCTCCTCACACCCCCATCCCCCAAACTTATTTTTTGACTGTGATTTAACTTATACTCCCTGTAGGTTTGGAGTCATACGCATGGTGTAATGGAGTTCCGTAGGCAACTTTGGATGCTCTAAACATTTGTAACTAATTAAGATTTGATCACTTGAAACAAGTAGCGTGAGTGTGTAATTTGATTTTTAAAATGTTAGCCTTTGCTGGGCAGTGGTGGCGCACGCCTTTAATCCCAGCACTTGGGAGGCAGAGGCAGGAGGATTTCTGAGTTCGAGGCCAGCCTGGTCTACAGAGTGAGTTCCAGGACAGCCAGGGCTACACAGAGAAACCCTGTCTCGAAAAACCAAAAAAAAAAAAAGAAAATGTTTTATTGTTTTAGTTTATATTATTTTATTAGTATTTGACTTCAGAATTGAAGATTTGAGATGGAAACCTGAATAAAACTAGGTTATATAGTCATGTGCTGCTGTATTAGGTTAAGCTGCAGGGTATTCTTGAAGCTGGCAGTACCGTCATAGCTCAGGAAACACAGTCAGTGTGCCCCATTTCTAGTGACCTGAAGAAGAGGGGCCTTTGCCTTGTTCAGTTGACTCCAATACATGCTTTCTTTCCAAGTAAAGATGCATTACTCATTTACTTAGACTATGTTGGATATTTCATTATACACTTCATTATTAATTTGGGCTCTTAATCATAATTTACAAAATATAGGGAGTGAGTAAGACAGATGCTGGAAAAGAGAGGCAGGTTACATCACCAGGAGGCTTGTGAGATTTTCTGTTTTTGGGAATCTGTCAAAGGTTTCCTTGTAATCATATGTTACTTTTTTTTTTTTTAAACTTCACTGAGTTGGGGGTCATTTGATTCTCAGAAAAGCTTTATACTGACTTTGAAGTGTATCTTTAAAAACCTGTCATTTTAGAGAGAAATGGTCAAATGATGTGAGCTTGATCGCTTGGGAAAGGGGTGAAATTCAAGGAAATGGAAGATGCTAACTAACCCTTGGGGAAAAATGTAAACTTAATTAAGACTAGTGAAAGATAAAGGCTGTTTTCTAGGTAGTGTTATTGAATCTAAGGAAGTGTTATGGTGAATGTCAGTAACATTGGAAAGTATTCACTGAAATATAGACCTTCATTAAAAATCTGCTGGTGTGCAAGATGCTAGAGGGATAGTAAGCTTCCCAGCTAATGCATTAGCCATGGTAATACAGTGATAGATGGGAGTTGCAATCTGTGTTGCTTTTTGCTAATCTTTTTCCTTATTTCTTTCTGTATGTCACTGTTGGTAGATGAAAACTGAAGCACTTTGAGTCATGTAAGTTGAACACACAGGATTATAAGCATGTACCTTTGCACCTAGGTAGAGTGTTATTTTAGTTGAATCAGTGATGGTGGGCCAGAGAGACAGCTTGACTATCAACGCACCTGCCTTGAGGCAGGATGATTAGAATTCCTGGGAACTACTGTATGGAAGAGAATTAGCAAAGTTGTTCCCTGTCCTTACTCCTCTGTAAATAATTGTTCAACAGGATGAGGAACAGGGTTTCTCTGTGTAGCTCTGGCTGTCCTGGAACTTACTCTGTAGACCAGGCTGGCCTCAGAACTCAGAGATCTGCCTGGCAAGTGTTGTTTTTGTTTTAAAGTGCTCGTTTACTGGTTTTGGTGGCACATACCTGAGGCACAAGACAGAGGCAGGGGGATTGTCATGTAAAACCTTAATGGCAAGATCCTGTGTTAGAACAAACAACCAACAGTGATCCATGACTCAGTTTTATAGTTTCATGTGGCAAATTCTGGAGGAATCTAGAGAGGCAGGAACAGCCCTTTCTGTGAGGTAGAGGGCAGGATGTGTCTGAGTCTTGAAAGAAGATGAATAGCTTTTCAGTTGAAAAATTTTGAAGGCTCTCTTGGCAGAGGAAAAGTGAATGCAAAGACCTGGAGGCCTTCCTGTTCTACTGGAGTGGGGCTGGGAAGGCCTGCGGGCTAGTGCAGGTGAAGTTGGCTGAGTAAGGTTTTGACTTTATCCTCCTTGTTTCTCCACCAATGACAGTGATAACAAGAGCTGCTTGTAGACCGAACGGCAGGGAATATAGATGGGTAACAACCCTTCCACCCACACTCTATAAGCAGTTCTGGGAATGGAGCCCAGGGCTCAGCAGCTAGTAAGAAAGTGCTCTGTCACTGAGCTTAACACTGCTGGCTTATATACATACTCCAGACCAGAGATAAGACCTAGACTACAGCTTTCAGAACAGTGTGTGTTATATCAGTAGGAGGGTTATGCAGTCAGTGTTGACCGGGGTAAGAACTAGGAAGGGGAGAGACGGGGAGGGAAAAGAACCTAGAGTCTCCTTGGAGGGACATGGTTGGCCTCCAACCATAAAATTATTTTTGTTGCTGCTTCACAACTGTAATTTTGCTGCTGTTAGGAATTTTAATGTAAATATTTTTGGAAATAAGAGGTTTGCCAAATGGGTCTCAAAGGTTGAGAACCACTGCTTTAGGAGATGGGGCATAATGGGATGTCTTTAAGTCGCTGGAGGTAAGTCTTCTAAAGGGTTTATAGAACATTGGGGTTCTCTTCCTCATTGGCCAGTAGACTTTTATTCCACCATGTTTTTCTTGGTGTGCTGCCATAGGTTCAAAGTTGTGGAGCCAACCAGTTACACAATAAATAAAAAATCATGAGCCAAATATAAACTTTTGTTTTTTTGGGGTCAGGGTCTCTCTGTGTAGCTCTGGCTGTCTTGGAATTCTCTCTGTAGACCAGGATGGCCTCAGAACTCAGTGATCCATCTGCCTCTGCCTCCAGAGTGCTGGGTTTAGTGGCATGCAACACTTCGACACCTCACCCAAACCAGTGTTTTAAAAGTTACTTGATTATCCCCAGCTGGGGGATAAAAACAAAACCAGACAAAGTGTTGATTATCTCATGTATTTGCTAGAATCGTATCAAACTGACTCTATATAGACCTTTTTCACCTTTGGAAAGGATTTATTTTTAGCATTTCTTAAAATAATTGTTATAAACAATAAAAATAGAACAGTTCTAGAATATATAATAAGTAAGGAGGAACAAAGTTCAAAGATCTGTAATGCCTTATAATTCTTAGGTTTTTGTTTTTGATTCATTTGTTGTTTTTTTACCATCCAGTCTATTTTTCAGTTATGCTATGGTTGTTGGAAGATATCTCTGTTATTCATAACCTGAGAGAACCACTTGCTTCTGAAGTGATGTCAAACAGATTTTAATTAGGCCTCTTTGACAGCTAGGGGCACCCCCTTTAAGCTTTAGAGCTTCTTGGAAGAATGGAGACCTGTACAACCTTAACTTTACACTTTAGTTAAAAGTGTAGTTTAGTGTTGTAACTATCTATACCTGGAACATTTTTCTTTCCTTCTCACCTTCTCTTCCCCCTTCTCCCTTGAGACAAAGGGTTGTATAGCTGTAGCAGACCAAGAACTCTTTGTAGATGAAGCACTGCTTTTAAACTGTCTCTACCTCTCCAGTGGTGAGGTTTAAGCAGGTGTCACCATGATCTGCTCTTCCCACACTTTGAAGGGGAAATTTTCAAACCTAACAGAGGAGTTGAAATAGTAAAGTATTAGTTGCTTTGCTTAGTGTTGTGACAGAGTACCTGACGGACAATGTAATTGAGGAAGGGTTTAATTTACTTACAGTTTGGGAGTACAGTCAGTCATCAGATTTGCTATGTAACACAGTTGAGGTTCTGATCTTCCTACCTCTACCTCTCACGTGCAGGGAATTTAGACTGGTACGGTTCAGTTTGTCTGGTTCTTGGCCCTCTAAGCACCCACCTACTTGCATTTTCCTCATGGTGCTGATATCCTCTCTTGTTTATTGCTTATGCCGTCACTGCAGTGTTTGTTTTTTAATATCCTGGCTTGTTTTGTTCTCTTGCCTCAGCCTCTTGTGCTAGATTGCAGGTCAGAGCCACCACGCCTACCTCTTTTTTAGTGGTATTCGCTGTTGTCTGGAATAGTGTTCTCAGAGGAGGCACACGTTTGGCTGAATGCATGCTGCTCAATGTTTGGATACCGTTGGACTTAGATTTTGTCCTTTGCTTAGTGCTTTTTTGTATGTTTTCTGATGCTTGTGGCATGGTATGGTTATTTTAATTTAGCTATTTCCTTTGGTATCCTAGAAAAACATGAAAAATAAAAGGAAAAATATGAGTGATTGGAGTCCGTCCGTCCTTCCTTCCTTCCTTCCTTCCTTCCTTCCTTCCTTCCTTCCTTCCTTTCTTTCTTTCTTTCTTTCTTTCTTTCTTTCTTTCTTTCTTTCTTTCTTTCTTGACAGGGTTTCTCTGTGTAGCCTTGGCTGTCCTAGGCTCTATAGACTAGGCTGTCCTCGAATTTGTAAAGATCTGCTTGCCTCTGCTCTCCTATGGGCTAGATTAAAGGCATATGTCACTACTACCTGGTGGAGTGTTTTACAATTATTTTTTTTGCAATTATTTACAATTATTTTATTTACAATTATAAATAATTTAAAAATAATAATTTTGAAATATTTATAATTGTTTATTATTATTATTATCATCATCATTATTATTATTGATTTATTTAAGATTAAGCCAAGTTGTCATTGTCATTGTCCTTTCATTCCTTCTTTACAGTTCTGTATAATTGCAAGTGGAGTGACATCTACTTTGTACCAGAGGAGTATCTGATGTAAAATAGATGCTCTGGGTTGGTCACATAACACATGATGGATGACTCGTTCAATTCAGTTACCCTCCCTTCTGTAGCAGATGGGGAACTTAAAAACTTTAGATTTGTTTTCTGTGTGTAAATGTTTTCTCTGTATGTATGTGTGTACCACCTGTGTACTTGGTATTTGCAGATGTCAGAAGGCCCCATCTCCTGGAACTCCAGTTTTAGATGATTGTGAGCCATCACCTGAATGCTGGGGTCTGAATCCAGGTCCTCTGGAAGAGCAGTCAGTACTCCTAAACCATCTCTAGCTCCAGGGAAACTTGAAAACTTTTTTTTTTTATATTAGTTTTGCTTATGTGTAAATGAATGTGTATATGGGGTACATGCTTGCATTAGTGCAGGTACCTACACAGGCCAGAAGAGGGCCAGGAGTAGGATCTTTAGAACTCGAATTAGTTCACTGTAATTCAGTTCACTATGGTTCTTGGGGTCTGAACTCTCGGTCCTCTTCAAGAGCAGTATACTCTTTCCAGCTGTATGGGAAACTTTTTGCTCTGGTTATATATAGTTTGGCCGTCAGACCCGACCAAGATGATGATACTAAAATTGTAATTAGAAATATTGGCTATAATTATAATATAAGAAAATAATTTTCTTTTTATGAGGACTATCTCCACTTAAAACTTAATATTTCTTTACTGCTCCCTTAATCTCAACTAGTTTATACTGCAAAATCAAAGATGATATTCTGGGATTTAGAGATTTAGTTAAATAAAATTTGGTTTTCAGAGTGAGTTAATTATAAGGGTTACCTTAGTTTTTTTGGCAGTTACCAAGAGATTTGGGAGCTGAGGCTCCTATAGCTGTGTTAAGTCTGCTTAATGCAGATACAACCTGGCACACCTATGACTGTATAGAGTAATTCACAATCCTGGATCTTGTGCACTGTGACAAGTTAATATTGCTGTGGGTACTTTTAATTTCTAAATCTCCTGATTTGCATTTAAATGAACCATCCTAACATTTCATTAACATAACCTTGCTGTTTAAAAAATTGGTTTCGACTAGCATCCCAAGGATGGAAAAGACACATTTTAGGAATGATGTGTCCATTCTGTTGTAAATGAACTTGTAATGTCTTGTGAGGAGGTATATAGCTCTTCTCACAAAGAGGCAGTTTGCCAACAGTCAGCTCCCTTGGGTTCTGATGGAACTATTCTTTTTCTTTCATACAGGTTGCTAGACGAGCAATTGAATCTCTTTCTGAATTTGTAGCGATATTTTGCATTATAGACAAGATACTATTTTTAAGATAATGAAGACCAAATAACTACATTTTAACTTTTCATTTCCTTCCACTAAGTATAATTCTTCCTGGAAAAACTTAAGCTTGCTGTTTTTTATTAAGGTTGGCCAGCTCTAGCAGATTTTATAATAGATTTTGGAAAGGAGTGCTCTGTAAGTTAATTGGAAAACTAGAAGCTGCCAGGAGCTTTAAAAGTTATTTGTTTAGCTATTCTAAACAATACCATTAATTGTAAATAACCAGGAGAATATGATTAAGATAAAGGCAGGAACTTTTTTCTTGGTAGGTTTGTGAATATTTTCAAATGGGTTGCATAAATTCAGTTCAGTTTATACTGCTGTGCCTTGTACTAAGTACTTTGCTAACATCTTATGGAATATAAAAATGTAGAAGTATTGCTACCTTTAAATTTAACCACTGAGACATCGCCCCAGCCCCCTACCTTTAATCCTAAAACATGGAACATATATTAAGCTTGAGAAAATTAAGTTTTTTTGTTTTTTGTTTTTTCGAGACAGGGTTTCTCTGTGTAGCCCTGGCTGTCCTGGAACTCACTTTGTAGACCAGGCAGGCCTCGAACTCAGAAATCCTCCTGCCTCTGCCTCCCAAGTGCTGGGATTAAAGGCGTGCGCCACCACCGCCCGGCAATGAAAATTAAGTTTAATAAAACAATTCAAAGGCTGTTAAGTCGATTGGTCTTAAGCTGTGTGTCTTGACCCCTTTGGGGTCTCATATCCTGCGTATCAGACATTCATCTTATGATTCATAACAATAGAAAAAATATAGTTATGAAGTAGCAACAAAAATAATTTTATGGTTATTTTTGTTATACAGTTCTGTAACATGAGGTACTGTATTTAAGGGTTGCAGCATTTGGAAGTTTGAGAACCACTGACACTAGTGAAAGACCCTGTTGCTGAAGATACTAACCACATACCTTGCTTGCAAGATGCAGTTGAACTGGAAGCTTACTCCCTGCTGGCTACTTTTTATAGTGGTGAGAGGTGCTGCCTGTGTAGGCTAGTAGAGGAGAAAAAGGCATCAGTGGTTTTAATTAGATGTGAACCTTACAGCAGTAACAACCTGCCAAGAAAGATCTGCTCTCTTGTGTAATAGTGGTGTGACTGTTATGGGGGTAACCAGTCATCTTCTGATAGGATATAGGCCTACTCCACAGGAGGAAACCCATGTACAGTACTGTAAACTTGGTCAAAAATATGATTTGGGAAGTTATAGGCACTATTGAGGAAATTATTACAGTTTAATTAGATTGATGTAGTGTCAATTAAGTATCTTTTAAATGTCTTTGGGGGCTGGAGAGATGGCTTAGTGATTAAGAATGCATATTACTCTTGCAGAGAACCCATTTCCCACACCCAAATCAGGCAGTTGACATATACCTCCAGCTCTAGGGGATCCAAAGCCTCTGGCTTCCAAAGGCACTATACAGAAAGGGATTTGTAGGAAGGAGGAGTTGTCAGGGATGGGAAGTAAAAATAATTAGAATGCATTTTATACACATATGAACAGTTTAAAGAACAAATTTAATAATAAAAGAATATTTTGATTATAGGGCTCAAAGGATGTAGAATATGAAATTTAACATCTTTAAAATAAAAAATGGATTTTTATTTTATAATTTTATGTGTATGAGTGTTTTAAAGGCTTAGATTTTTCAAAGCCTATTTTGTTTAGGCTTCTCAAATGCTTCAACCTCCCTTCTAGCCCATCCATCAAAGGTAGGGGAGAAAGATTGTTAATAAGACAAGGGAGTTGTGGACCTGTTTAGAAGTAGTTCTTTGGGGTTGATCCCAGTTGTCAGAATATCAGCAGTTCAGTCCAATAGCAAACAACAAACATGAATAAGTAGCAGCAGCTTAATCCTGCAGAGACTTCACTGCTTTGGTGAATTAGCATGAGTCTGTGGAAGCCGCAAGAATCAGCCAGTATATAGTGTTGCAAGGCATTAGCAATGCAAGAGTGTCCTCTCACTGTCTGTGGGGTTATATTTATATTCTTTCTAAACATCACACGCCCTTTCAAACATCTGTTCCAGTACAACATGCCCTCTCATGTGTCTGCTTCAACAGAACGTCCTTTCACAAGACAGCTTCCAGAAAAACATCACATGATACAATTGAGTTTCCAAAGAAACGAGAAATTTCTACTTCAGTGTTTGCTGTATGTGCACCACATACATGGAGTACCTGGGTGTAGGCTTAGATTTTTCAAAGCCTTCTTTAATAAGGGTTCTTAAATGCTTTGACCCTGATTCTAGCTCATCTTCCAAAGGTAGGGAGAAAAGATGGTAAATAGGACAAGGGGATGTGGACCTGTTTAGAAGTAGTTCTTTGGGCAAATCCAATCTCCATTTGTCAGGATACCAGCAGTCCAGTTCTGTAGTGTCAGGATACCAACAGTCCAGTTTAAAAGAGTCACCAAACACAAATCAGCAACAGCAGCATAGCCATGCCTCTTTTCTGCCTCTCTCAACAAAGTGAAGATCAGTGAAGACTAACAAAAGAGTTGCACAGCTATGCAAGTGACCCGTCACTGTCCATTGGGTCCTACTTATACCCTTTCTAAACATCACATGTCCTGTTGCTGGTCTTGCCTCAGCAAAATATCATGTGAGTTTGTGTCACATGACACAAACAGAAATTTCCATCTCATATCCCCCTTTTTGTTTTCTTTTGGTTTTTTTGTTTTTGGTTTTTCGAGACAGGGTTTCTCTGTGTAGCCCTGGCTGTCCTGGAACTCACTTTGTAGACCAGGCTGGCCTCGAACTCAGAAATCCTCCTGCCTCTGCCTCCCAAGTGCTGGGATTAAAGGTGTGCGCCACCGCCGCCCGGCCCCCCCTTTTTGTTTAAAAATTGTTTTTTCCCTAGCATTAACAGTTTATACACAATAAAAATAATTATAAGAACCATAAAACTAGAACTTTGCATTATATTTTAAATAACTTATGTACAATATAGTTTAACAAACCTTAAATTTCTATTAATATACAATAAACCAAACAAAACCTTAAATTCTTATCAGTATACAATAATTCAAACAAAACAATCTTAAATTCCTATCAGTATGCAATAATTCCAACAAAACAACCTTAAATTCCTATCAGTATACAATAATTCAAATAAAACAACCTTAAGTTTCTATCAGTATACAATAAAAACAAAACTACCTTAAATTCCTGTCAATGTACAGTAAAAACAAAATAACCTTAAGTTTCTATCAATGTATAATAGTTTAAACCTGCCATCCTAGATGATAACAATCATAAGGTATCAAACAACCAAACCATCCATTCCAATTTAAGGGGCTTGGGATGACGGTCTTATAATTGATTCATGCTGAATTGGGGTGAAGAATTCTTATTTGGAGCCCAAGGGGCAAAATGATTAATCCCTAGCACATATGTAGCAGATGTGCAGCTTGGTATTCATGTGGGTCCCAAACAACTGAAGCGGGGCTGTCCCAAAAGCTGTTGCCTGTACATGGGATATGTTCTTCTAGCTGGGCTGGCTGCCTTGTCTGGCCTCAGTGGGAGAGGATGCTCCTAGCCTCACAGAGACTTGAAGTGCCAGGCTGGGGCAATACCCAGGGGCCCCCCATACGCACAGAGGAGAAGGGGTGGGGGAAGGATTGTGGGAAGGGGTGACCAGGAGGGGAGCAATGCGGGATGTAAAGTGAATAAGTAAAAACATAAATAAAATTAAATTAAAAAAATAGTTAATAAGAGGAAAACAAAACAAAATAAAAAACCTAGCTGTAGTATTTGTTGCCCAGTCTCTGTGTGTTTTGTCTGTCAAGTCTTGTGTGTTGTCCAGTCTGTGTGATTGGTCATTTTGGCCAGCCCTTTGAAGTTGATGTGCATGCATATTTTTGAGAAATCAGTAACTGAGACAGTCTGTGAGAGTGAAATCACCTGGGCCATTTGCTTTGTGAAGATATTGATGTCTCAACTGATAAAAGTTTTTCCCTGGTCAGATCTATTATGGTTGGTAACCATATTTTCTCATCCCCTGTAGATACATAAGCATAACCATGTCCCTGTCTTAAAAGTATTGCAGGTTTCCATTCCAGTGTTAACACATTTTTATAGTATATTGGTTGGCTTAGTTCCTCAGGTTTTTTTGTTTTGTTTTGTTTTTTTGTTTGTTTGTTTGTTTTTGTTTTTGGATAACCCAGTATCTCTCAGCTGCTGTTGTTCCCTTTTTTACCAACATTAAGAAAATGTAGAGTTAACAAGGCATTATTTAACCTGTCCCTGAGGGTTTTTATTCTCTCTCTTTTTCTTTCTTTCGTTCTTTCTGTTTTGTTTTGTTTTCAAGACAGAGTTTCTCTGTATAGCCCTGGCTGCCCTGGAACTCACTCTATAGACCAGACTGGCCTCGAACTCAGAAATCCACTTCCCTCTGCCTCCCAAGTGCTGGGATTACTGGCATGTGCCACCACTACCTGGCTTTATTCTCCCTTTTTGTTTAATAAGCGTCTCTTTCTTTTAAGGTACAATTGGCTCTTTCTATAACAGTTTGCCTGTGGGATTGTGTGGTATACCAGTAATATGCTTTATATTGTAATATATAAAGAATTGTTTCATTTTATTGGATACATATGGGAGAGCATTATCAATCTTAATTTATGTAGATAGCCCCATAATTGCCATTATTTCCAATAAGTGTGTAAGAACACAATCAGCCTTTTCAGAACTTACAGCAGTTGCCAGTTTACACCCTGAGTACATGTCAGTGGAATGTTGTATTTACCTTTGTTTTCCAAATTCTGCAAAATGGAAAACATCCATCTGCCAGATGTCATTTCTTTTGGTATCCCTAGAGTTACTACCAGCAGGTAACAAAATTTGATTGTATAGAGAACAAATAGAACTTTTTTTTTAATTATTTTTTTGGCTTGTTGCCAAGTGATGGAACTTCTTTAAACCTCTCCCATTAATATGATACTTTTCATGAAATTTTGAGGCTTATAGCACATTTCCTATTAGTAATTGGTCAATTTCATCATTTCCTTGAGCTAATGGACCTGGCAAACTTATAGGAGACCAAATATGAGTAACATATAATGGATTGTTTCTACTTCTGATGGCCTGTTGTAATTGTATACATAATGAGGTTAATTCTGAGTTATCAGGTATAAATTCAGCAGTCTCTATATCCATGTAAGTCTCTTTCTGCATATAAAGAATTAGTGATTATGTTAAGAGATTCAGGATAATCTAATATCATTAGGATTTCCTGTAATTCTGACTTTTGACCTGAGGCGTATGGACTTTTGAGTACCTTGCTCATTTTGTCTGATTTTTAACCTTCCATCCCCATCTTGTTTGCATCAGTATAAAATGTTGGTGCCTCTAAAATTGGTGTTTTTTCTACAAGAATTAATTTAATTAATTAATTTTTTTTCTGTTTTAGCTGTTAGAGATCTTGGACTGTTTAAATTTGAATCTCCTTGTAATGTTTGAAACAAATTGCTTAACTCATATGTACTTAATCCAATTGTAGGCCTCAGCCAGGTGATATCTCCCATTAATTTTTGAAAATCATTAAGTGTTTTCAATTGGTCCCTATAGATCTGTACCTTTTGTGGTGGAATTTTTTGTTGATTGATTTTATAACCCAAATAACTAAATGAATCTCCTCTTTGTATTTTTTTCTGGAGTAATCTTTAACCCCCAACATGGCAGAATTCTTTGTGTTACCTTAAACATATTCTCTAAAACATCTTTATCAGAATCAGCCAACAGAATATCATCCATATCATGATAAATGATAGATCAAGGGAATTGCTTATGAAATACTGACATAAAGTTGGATTATTTAACATTCCCTGTGCAAGTACCTTCCAGTGGTATCTCTTTTGTGGATGACTGTTATTCAAAGTAGGTACAGAGAAAGCAAACCTTTCCTGATCCTGCACATGCAAGGGAATTGTTAAAAAGCAATCTTTCAAGTCAATTATTTTTATAGACCATGATCTTGGCCTATAAAAAGATTGAAAAGGAAGTCCAGGCTATAAAGGATCCATTGGTTGAATTACCTTGTTAATTGCTTTTGAATCTGTTATCCTCCTCCATTTTCTTAATCTATTCTTTACATCAAACACAGGAATTCCATGGGCAGGTAGACTCTTCTAAATGTTGAGTCTCCAGCTGTTCTTTACCCGTTGTTAAAGTGCCTGCAATTTTTCTTTTGCTATGGTCCACTGCTCTTGCCGTACAGGTCTATTTGATAACCATTTTAGGGTCAAGGCTGTTGGTATGTCTGTCAGCAGTGGCCTCTTTTATAAATTTGGAAATTTGATTCCTGTGATATATCCTGTTTTTGGATCATGAGCACAGTTTGTGATTTTTCTCGATCCCTCTATCAATACCTTCCCCAGGAGCATCTACCATATCACACTTAATTTCCTCATTTGCTGTCCCCAGAATTGCAGGAATATTAATTTGTGTGCCCCATTGCTATAAAGGATCCAAAGATAGATAGATCCCTTCCCCATAAATTTATGGGTATGTCAGCTACATAAGTTTCAACTTCCCTGTTTGCCCTTCTGTTCCCACACATTTAATCCATCAGACACTTGACTTATTCCTGATAATTTACCAATTCCTACGAACTGTGTGTAAACCTTCAGAAGTAGCCTATCTGGATTCTAAGACTTTTGGGAAAGTATACTAACATAGCTCCTGTATCTACCAAGCCTTTTATGTCAACGCCATTCATTTACGCCATTAACTTGGATCTCTGATCATTAACCACTGTTTGCCAGAACACACATTTTCTGTACTTCCAAAAGTTCCTGTCCTTTCTACTGGAGCAGCCTTGTCCTTAATATAAGAAAACAACAATTGAGCATGTAGAAATTTGGTTTCTCTTAAATTTAGGTCATTTGAAGTAACTTTGTTATAATTAGCTTGGAGTTGATCAATTGGGCACAAACTTTTGAGTTGGTCTTTTCTGTAGGTCTGTCTGTCCATCTCCCACCTGGGGAGGCCAGGTGTCATTTTGATTTATTGTTGCATTTATAGTTTGTCATTTATATTTTTGAAAGTAGCAGAGCCTTAACTTTCTCAGTGGAGCTCTTTTAACACGTGGGAAGCCCTGGCTGAAGTCTCAGAACCAGGAAAGTAAAGTTCAGATGGCTTTTTGTTGTTTTGGGATAGGGTTTCATTCTGTAGCTAAAGCTGGCCTCAACTCAGTATCTAGGATGGCCTTGAGATGATCCTCCTGCCTCAACCAAGTGTTGAGATTATAGACATAGACCACCATTTCTATCTTTTTAAAAATAATTTAATTTGGGGCCTGGAGCACTTGCTGCTTTTCCAGAGATTTTGGTTTGGTTTCTGATACACACAAGGCAACTCATTCAGTTTTAGGAAATCTGATGGTCTCTTCTCGCTTTATGGGCACTCTGTGTGTTGTACACATACATACATGAAGGCAAAATAAAATATAAATTAACTTTAAGTTAATTTCACTGTAGGTGTAGTGGAACAAGACATTTCATCCCAGCACTGCAGAGGCAGAGGCAGGCAGATGTGTGTGAGTTCCGGGCCAGCCAAGGCTATGCTATGTAGTGAGACTCTGTCTCAAATAAAATAAAACCTGAAACACTGAAGCTTCTTTCTTTTCTTTTTGTTTTCCTTGTATCTAGAAAGTTTTTTTATATTAGAAAAATATTAGAAGAGCTTCTTTGGGAAAAGGAGTCATTGTCAATGGTAGAGCAACTGTTTAGCGTGTGCCAGGCTCTGCGTTCAGTCCCAAGTACAGCTGCCCTACCCCTCAGTGAGTCGTGTTAAGCTTTCTCAGTAACTACCGGATGCTCTAAATGCCCACCTGAGTTTACCTTCCTTACTCACAGGGTCTAGTCCTCTAATCCTGAAAGGTTCTCTTATTTGTATTGGTGCAGTCTCTGAAATGCCAGGAAACTAGGATCCACGGGGCAAATAATTTCTTCTGAACTGTCTTATCTATGACATTTGATGACATTTGCTTGAACTGTTAGTGGTCTTTAACAACCTAGATCATCCCATCTCATAAGGATTACTGATTCGTGTTTATCTGTTTAGTGGACAAATAACCTTTAAAGACCCAAAGTATGTAGACCCAGCATAATTCAAGTATAGGGAACAAATTGTTTGGAAACTGCATTTTGTGTTGCAAATCCACTTCTTGTTTTCCAATTGCCATTATGTGATTCAATGTTTTATTGATGCTTGGATAATTAAAGTGAAATAGTGAAAATTTAGAAATTTAACACGAATTACTATGCTTATTACAAATAAAGAATTCATTTTAAAATTTTATATATTTGGTTTTCTTGACCTTTTTAAAATTTTGTGGTACATGTCTTACTATCACTCTGGTATTTACTTAACATTAGATTGAAGTTTTTTATGATGTACTACAAAAATGATTTTTTAAATTAATTTTTAATTATGAGTATATATGTGTGTTTATGTGCATGTAAGTGTGGGTGCCCACCAAGGCCAGAGGTGTCAGATGTTGTGGAGTTAGAGTTGTGAGCCCACCAGTGTGGATGCTGGTGATTGAACCTAGGTTCTCTCGAAGAGCAGTCTCTACTCTTAACTGCTGAGCTGGCCCTATAGCCCCAGAGTGATGTTTTATCCTTCATAGTGTTTCATGTCAAGAGATACAGTTTGTCTTCTGTTACTGATGTTAGCTTGATAACTTGGTTAAGGGTATGTGTTCCATGTTTTTTGTAAGGTAAAGTTAGTGTTTTTTTCCTTGGTCATAAATAATCTGTGTTTCTATGAAACCATATAGTTATTTAGTATTTCAATTAGCTCTCATCTACTTGGTTTAGGTTTTTTTTCCTTTAAAAATTATTATTTAAGCCAGACGTAGTAGTGCTGTTCTTTAATTTCAGGAGAGGCATGGGACCAGGTGGATTTCTGATTTTGAGATCAGCCTGATTTACATAGCAAGTTCCAGGCCACCCAGGCCTACACGGTGAAACCTTGTCTCATCACCCCCCCCCCAAAAAAAAAACCAAACTCTGTGTGCGCGTGTGCGTGTGCGTGTGTGTGTGTGTGCGCGCGCGCGCGCGTGCATGTGGGTACAGAGGCATTGGTTCTGTCTGGACTGGGGTTCTTTGTAGGAGTAGTAAGTGCTCTTAACTGTGGAGCAGTCTTTCCGGACCCATGCTTTAATGTTCTTGATTCTTACATGAATCATTTGTTACTATGGGTGTTCCTGAATGTGCTTTCCCCTTTTCTTAACTTTACATTTCTTTTAAATTTTGTGACAGGGTTTTTAGTCCTCAGCTTAGATTGGCCTTTCATTTGTGATTTTTCTTCCTAAGTCTTTTTTTTTTTTTTTTTTGAGTGCTGGGACTAACAGGGTAAGCTATATTCTTGGCCTAAATGATGTCTTATTTAAAATACATTATCCTACATTTATTAGCTCTTTTGTTTGGAAGAACTTTTTCCTTAATTCATATTAAGATAGACTACCATCCAGAGGATCATAATCTATTTTATCTAATTAAATCTGTAGAAAAGCTTCTTGAAAAAGGTGCTGGTTGGTAGTCTTCCTGTATAAATGAGACAAGTTCAAAATAGTTAAGATGGTTTAGTGTGCCCTTGGATTCTGTTGTCCTCATTATATTTTGAAAGAGTTTAATTTTGTTAATTATGAAAATAGCCTTTTCCCCTGAATAGTTATGTAGTTCCATAATATTAGAAAACACAGTTAATAAAAAGAAAAAAGTTAGTACTACTTTTAATAGGTTATTTCCAACTTTAGACTTTGTTAATATTTTGGCAGATGCATTTCAGCTCCCCCCTTTACATTTATACTTCAGATTGTTTTCTATAGTCAGTAGTATGCATTTTGAACATTTTCATATACTTCTGTAAAATGTTACTAATCTTTAATTTGGGGTTTTCCCCCCAATCTTTAATTTTGGGGTCCCCCTCCCAAGATAGGATTTCATTCTCTTAAGACTAGACTGGCCTGGAACTCAACTATGAAGACTTGGAATTACAAAATTCCTGCTTCAGTCTATTGAGTGTTTGGGTTATAGCCATGAACCACTATGCCCAGCTCCCTAGTTCCCTCTAGGTTTTTTTGTCTTTTGTTTTTTCCCTTTTGTGTGTGTATGAACCTCACTCCATAGCTCAGACTGGCCTTGAATTTACATCATATTTTCCTGACTCATTCTTCTGAAGATTTGGGATTACAGACGTGCTACATCACACATAGCTTTGTTTACCCCATTTATGCGTACGTCCCATGTGATGTTTGTGGAGGTCAGAGGACAACTTTGGAGCAACTCTTCTATCCTACCCTTATTTAGGTTCCAGGTTTATCTGCTGAGCAGCCAACCTTTAGACTACCCTTACAGTTTCTTTTCTCTTTTTGATACATAGTCTCAAGTGTAACTAAGGTTGGCCAGCAGTCCTTTGGCCCCCAGCTTCCCAGATGCTGGGATTGCACATGTGAATTTCCACATGCTCAAATTAATCTGAATTCCTGGGTTCAAATGACTTTCATGCCCCAGTTTACTGTATACTTGAAAATACAGGCAGATACCATTATACCCAATGGAAAAAAATTTAAAAACAGGATCTTGCTTTGTAGACCTTTGTAACTCGCTAGGAAATATACTGTGCAGTTCAGACTGGCCTTGAACTCATGACAGTCCCCCTTTCTCTAGTGCTGAGATTACAGGCACGGACCACAGTGCTCTGCTAAGAGCTGTTTTCTCGTAGATATGATTACTATACTTCTGCATCTCCTTTATTTATTAACTCAAAATTTAGTTTATATTGGGATTTCTTTATCTTTTTGGAAGATTTGTTTTTATTTTATATGTATGAGTGGTTTGTCTGCATGTATATATGTGCACCATATGTGTGCTCAGTCACCATTGAGACCAGAAGAGGGCATCAGATTGGCTAGAGCTGGAGTTACAGGTGGCGTTTAGCTGCCATATGGGTTCTGGGAACAAATCCTGGGTCCTTCAGAAGGGCAGCCAGTATTTTTAACTGCTGAACCATTTCACTAATGGGTTGAGATTCTCTCCTTCCCTCCTTCCCTCCCTCCCTACAGTATGTAGCCCTGGCTGTGCTGGAACTAAAGTAGACCAGGCTGGCCTTGAACTCACAGAGATTTACCAGCTTCTGCCTCCTGAGTGCTGGGATTAAAGGTGTGTGCCTCCACACCTGTATGGATTGAAATTTATTTTATAAATTTTTATTTTGTGTGTATTGGTGTTTTGCTTGTATGTATGCCTGTGTTAGGGTGTTGGATCACCTGGAACTGGAGTTATAGACAGTTGTGAACTGTCATGTAGGTCCTGGAAGCTGAACCTAGGGTCCTCTGGAAGAGCAGCCAGTGCTCTTAACTACTGAGTCATCTCTCTAGCCCAGGATTGAGATTTCTTAATCTATAGTGAATTAGTATTGGAAAAATTTTGTCAAGATTGTCTCTTCCTATAAACACAAAATTGCTATGTCTGAGAGCTCATTTGCAGGTTAGTTACAGTTACTTCCTCTTTGAACGCTGCTTTACTGATGGGAAAGTCTTTGTGGGAGCTTTATAATGTGTTTCATGTCTCTGATGTCTGCCTGACTTTGGGTTTTTGTTTATCTCTCAGAAATGACTGCTGTCCACACAGGCAACATAAACTTCAAATGGGACCCCAAAAGTCTAGAGATTAGGACTCTGGCTGTTGAAAGACTGTTGGAGCCTCTTGTTACACAGGTAACAATCTGAAAACACAAATAGTTGTTATAACATTCTTTAGCAATAGGCCTGGCCAGCAAACCACAACCAAGGTAATTTAGCTCAGAGTCTTAATTTGAGTTGGTTGAGTTTTAGTTAATTTGACAGCACTTAGTTAATTTGGTTATGTTACTAATTGAATACTTGTATGTATCTTTATTTAATTCTTCTTACTATTGTAATTGGGACAGGGTTTTATATCACCACCACTGACCTCAACCTCTTTAGGTATAGGAGGGTAGACTTGAACTCTCCTGATGCCTGCCTCCACCTCTTGAATGCCACTTGTATTAAAGTCATGTGCCATCATGCCTGGCTTTATTTAATTCTTTAGATACTAGCTACCCTTTTCTGAAATCTTATTGCTGAGAGTAAAGGTTATTGGTATAATGTAGTACAAATTTCCAAATATTTATGCTTTGCAGATAGCTTCACCCTCCATCAGACAGGAAATTCAAGGAAGGTGTGGCTTGATGGTTAAGGTTCTCCATTTATCTTAATGCACCCTTCGTTGTGTAGGATTAGTTGGCAGGTAATTTAGTTTGAGGGTGTAGGCTTGTTATATTCTGTTACAAATACATGCATCATAGTGTGATGACATTTATTAACTTAGCAGCTATATATTTTTACTCTTCTGGCATAGTTAATATATATGTATATTTATATATGAGAAGGGAGAGAAAACAAGAATGACATTTTCTGTCTTTAAAAATACTTGCCTTCCAAGTCATAAACTATTATTTTATATTGTCTATATGTAGATGTGTGGGGGTTAGTGGAATATTTGGTATCTTGAACCCAGTATACTGTACTTTTCAGGTCTTATGTTTGGCAGATTTACACTATAACAAATCTTTAATCATCTTCAACCTACAGATCATCTGGTATATTAAACTTATTAATGATGGCTAATGTTCTGGAACTTTTAAGCATCATCACAGTAGGCTTTTATGGGTAATCTTTTCTCTATTAAGGATCTTTACTAATTAATGCTAAGATTTGCATTAATAAACTCAACAGACTTCAGAAGTAAGTTGTCTGAGAACATTTTGGAGACTAGTAACTGACAAAATATAGTCTTCTGGTAAAGCTAAACTTATTGTCCAGCCGTTTCTGGAATACCTTGACTAAAAAAATGACATTTTACTTATCTTTAATCATAGTTTTAGACTATGAAATCTCTCTAAAAACTTAATGATTACTTAAAATATGCATTATATATCTTGTCTTACACATTAAGAAATTATTTTGGAAACTAAATATAGCATAATTTTTAGAATTGTGTTATTTCATATTTAGTAAGATCTCTTAAGTGTGCCACCTAACTTACTTATGAACTTAGGAGTGCTATCTTTAAGGATACTAGTCTGCTACTTTTTTCATTTAAAATGATTATGTTTTATTTTTAAATTAAACTTCTAGGTGACAACCCTGGTAAACACCAACAGTAAAGGGCCCTCTAATAAAAAGAGAGGCCGTTCTAAGAAGGCCCATGTTTTGGCTGCATCTGTTGAACAAGCAACTGAGAATTTCTTGGAAAAGGGGGATAAAATTGCAAAAGAAAGCCAGTTTCTCAAGGAGGAGCTTGTGGCTGCTGTAGAAGATGTTCGAAAACAAGGTAGGTCAATATATGAAGAGAAACAGGTTTTCCTAGAGAAGCGATTCAGTAAAATTTTAAATTTACATTTATTTATATGTGTCTGTGTTTCTATGGGTGCCACAGCATGGCATATGGAAGTCAGAGGACAACTGGGAGTCTTTTGTCCCTCCCTCCTTCCCTCCCCATCCATTTCCTCCCCTCCTTCCCTTCCCTCCCCTCCCCTCTCCTCCCTTCCCCTCCCTTCCCTTCCTTCCCTTTTCCTCTCCTCCCTTCCCCTCTCTTCCCCTCCCCTCCCCATGCGAGTCCTGGGGATTGAACTCTGGTTATCAACAGTGTGGCAGCAACTCTCAGTGAGCCATCTCAAGGACCCTAACTGCCTTCTTTCTCATGGGTTATTTACTGGGGCTTCTGTGCCATGAGAACACTTTAGAAGTTATACAGCAAGGAGGTAACATCTACTGCTAATGACCAGCGGCATACTTTTGCCAAGCATATGAGTGAACTATTTTGGAAACAGATATCCGTTTATATTCAAGATTCAGACGACAGTACTCCCAACTAACCCCAAAGGATTATAAATGTTCCTTTTAAGCTACCATTATTTTTGAATAATTAACCAGCAGAAGAAAATATGATTTTCTTTCTTCAGAAGGTCTTTAGTGGTCTGAAGCCTAACCTAACTTGTTTTAGGTTAGGAATTAAATAATTGCTTATCTAAGGAATGCCTAGTTGGTATCTATGGAAACACTTGGTTCCTTAAGGGACTGTAAGATGTGTTTGTTCTGGATCAGTGTTGACTACTTTTTGATTAGATAGGAGTTTCTAGGGGTTTTTTGGTAAAGGGCCAGCTAGTATTTTAGTTTTACTGGCCATTGAGTCTCTGTTGAAGCTATTTAGCCATGCTGTTGAATTTGGAAAGTAGCTATGGAGAATATATACACAAATGTGCAAGGTATGATCTGATTAAAACTTACAAAAGCAGAAATATGCTGTTTTGATATACAAAATATAGTTTGCTAATTCCTAATCTAAGATTTTCCTACACTGTTAAAAATACAAGCTTGTTGTGTTCAAAGAAGTGTTAAAAAAAAAGTCAGATTTCTGTGTTTGGAGTTTGTGTGTGCCCTGTGCTTTCTATACAACCATAAATTTTTTTTTTAATTTATTTATTTTATGCTGAATGCTCTGTCTGCATGTGCACCTGTGTGCCAGAAGAGGGCACTAGATTACATTATAGATGGTTTTGAGTCACCATGTGGTTGCTGGGAATTGAACTTAAGACTTCTGGAAGAGCAGCCAGTGTTCTTAACTGCTGAGCCATGTCTCCAGTTCCTATGCAACCATAACAATGAACGCATACAGTTTTGTATAATTTTCTTATGTGAATAACATGTATGAAAATTTGGGTACCTTAAAACACCACCATAATGCTATAAGTGTATCAGAAATATCCACATTCATAAAACTCAGGTCCATATTCTTTCAAGGTAATAAAACAAGCCTCCCAAGAACCTTGGGAGCCAGTTGTCAATTTCACAGCATCTAAACTCCTGTGGTCTAGCGTCAGTCACATTATAATGGCAATCTGCTTAAACTAGGTGCTGAGCCGTATTCAGGCTGAAGCATATTGGTGTCTTTTGTATGTGCACTTTCCTGTTTAGGGGGTACACAACTATATGCCCAATCTTTGATTAGGTCAATCTTAACTTCAAGTGTTTTGTTTCTAATTCTTATCATATTAATAATTAATTAGATTGCCCTTCCTTTTCCAGTCTCTAGTAGGGCAGTTTACCTTATAGTTTGGTGGTCTTTTTGTGGTACCTAACATGGTAACTGCTCTGTGATAGATAGGTATTGTGTTTTAGGATAATTAGCTATTTTCTAAAGAGTATAGTGTGAGAAAGAAAAGTTCCTTTCTCACAGTTTTAAGTGTATTTACAAATATGAATGCTTTCATGTATGTGAAGAATCATAAAAAGCTGATATAGTGCACACTGTATCATCCTTTCAGAGTTTGTAGTATATTCTTAGGGTTGTGTAGCTGTGGTTGCTGTCTTAAGTCCAGAGGATTTCTGTCACCCCCAAAGACACCTTGTACTCATCATAAGTCACTGATGTCTTTGGCACACAGTTGAGTCTTGCTACCTACCTCAGGCTTGCCCAGGACACTGGATCATTTTGCCTGTTTCACAAATGTTTGGAATATAAGTGTGTGCTATTATGATATGTATTCTAACAGTTCACAAAGAGGAGGGCTTCCTCTGGTTATCTTAAGTATATTTTACGAGTCCTTGGATAGTAAGAGTTCTGACTAGAAAAAGAAAGCACTTAGCTGGCTTAAGGGATGCCAGAGAGATGAGATGAGTTAAATGATTAGAAAATGAGAAGTTTAGAAAACAGGACCAGTGCTGCTAAATTGGAAGTAAGGGGTGAAGAATAGTTTCTGTATTACTTGCTTTGTTTCATTGTTTTAAGAAAATACCTGACAAATGCAACATAAGGAAGTTATTTCGGTTTGAAGTTGCAGGGGATATATACATACTGACCATCAGTGAGGAAGGTGTGAAGGCAGGAAGAGGAGGTGTCTGTTCATATTGCACCTCCAGTCTGGAAGCAGAGAGTTAGGAATACGTGTGCCTAGTTTGTTTTTTCATTTTATCAGTCCAGTACCCCACCCATTAGATAGTATTGTCCACATTTAGAGTACATCTTTCTCAGTTAACATAATCTAGATAATTCCATATAGACAAGCTCAGAGAATTGTTTCCATAACTCTAAATCTGAAGAGATTGGCAATCATGATAACTATTAGACACACATCGAAATAGGATTTTACTTGATGGTTGTTGTGGGACTTGCTTGTAATCTTACCTCTTAGAAAGCATGCGCAGGAAGATTGAAAGTCATACCTGGACCATATAGTCAAACCTTATCTAAAAAAAACAAATATTGGGCTGCAGTCAGCAGTTGGCTTTTAAAAGCTGGTAGTAGGGACTTGCTCTAATATGAGTAACTTCTTCCTTGCTACTCGTGTACATGTCTGAGTGAAGACTCAAAGAAGCAAATGCACACCTTTGTCTAATCCTATATTGCTTTCAACATTTGGTTCAGTAAAAATGCCAAGAAGCTAGCATGAGCTACTGAATGAGACACTGGAAGGGGTGGTGGGAGGTGGGGTGAGGGTGGGGGACGGGACCCAACGGAAACCAGAAAGAAAATAGAGGGTTCAATTAAGCATATGATTAGGTAAAAGTGAATCTTCTAGGAAGGATAGATGTTGGGGAAAAAACCACAATGGGTCCAGTTGGTTGATTGGGTGTGTTCCTCTGATGGGCAAGGCACTCTTCTTGTATAGACTTAGTTACTTTTCTATTGCTGTACAGACACCATGACCAAAACAACTTACAGAAGCAAGGTTTATTGGTGCTTACGGTTTCAGAGGATTAGTTAGAGTCTGTGGTGATTATGGGGAGCATGGGAACAGGCAGGTGTGGTGCTAGAGCAGTAGCTGAGACCTTACATTTTTATTACAAGCATGGAGCAGAGAGAGAGACCCTGGGGATAGTGTGGGTTTTTGAAACCTCAAAGCCCATCCCCAGGGACACACCTCATCCAAACCTCCTAATCCTTAACAAACACTTCCACCAACCGGGGGAGGGGGGAGGGGAGCAATTCTCATTCAAAGAACTCTAAGTAGAGGAGTTGTTTTTCCTGTTTTGTTGTAGAACTTATAATCAGGACACATGGGCATGAAATGTAAATTAACAGCGTGAACATAGAAAGAATGATGAGCAGATAAACAGCAGGTTAGAAATCTTCCTTAATGTGTTAAAATATCCATTGGCTCTTTAAATGGAGAAGAAAGGGAGGATGCCACCCAGGGAAGCAGGAGCAGGTGTAAGTCATGCTTGGGAATGCTGAGGGCTCTTACTGTAGGAGAACATTATGGAGCACTGCTGATAGGAAAGGTTAGGAGCATGTCTGGGGTTTGGCTCAAATCATAGAGCACATACAAGGTCTTAGGTTTGATCTCAAAAAATATCCTTCCCCTAAAAGGTCTAGAAAATTATTATTTCCTGTGGGTTTTTGGTTGTTTTGTTTTCAGAACCCTGGCCCTTAGCAGGCCTTTCAGCCTCTCAGCGAGAGATAAGGGTGTGTTCTTGGTTTAGGGTACCACTTGAGAGTGGTTTGGAATGCCAGGTGTGGCACGAAGGACTTTTAGGGAATGATGTAGAACCACAGGATTCTGTTGTTGGGACAGGTTTACAGCTTAGTACATCAAGTGATACAGGGCTCACTCCTCAAGCAAGCAACTCTTTCCAGTATAGGAAAGAGCTTGTGTATGTATGATTCTGTTTCTTTAAGGATGTCATGTTCAAGTGATTGTTTAAACTTTTAATTGGTACTCCATGGCTTGGTTATAACTTATTCATGGGAAAGTAAAGAGGCCTCTTGTAAATATCTTCAACATTTCTTATTTTGTTTATAAAGGTTTTATTTTTAATTATGTGTATATATGTTTGTATGTCTGTATTTCTACATGGGATTGTGTGTGTGTGTGTGTGTGGGTCTAGGTGCACTTGAAAGCCAGATGAGGATGTTGGATAATCTGGAGCTGGAATTATTGTCAGTTTTGAGCTGCCCAGTATGAGGGTTGGTAACTAAAATTGGGTCATCTACTAGAGCAATCTGTAGTCTTAACTATTGAACCATTTCTCCAGCCTCTTACCATCCCCCACCCCAGTAAAACTTTAATTTTGATTATGTCTACTGTATTAAGTCTGCCACACCACTTATGGATCTAAATTTTTAACTAAGTTTAAGCTCATGAAGATTTTTGTATTTTCTTTTAAGAACCTTATCATTTTATTTATCTCTGTGTAGCACTGGCTCTTCTAGAGCTTAGACCAGGTTGGCTTTCAACTCAGATTTCCCCTGCTGGGATTAAAGCAGCGCACTATGCCCACTTACTTTTACTTTTGTATTTTTAAATTATGTATTTAAATCTGAATTGTTTTGGGTTGTGATTTTTTTTTTTTTTTTAAATCGTGTTTAGGTCACCTTCTCCTTCTACTTCTTTTGCTTATGGAGAACCCAGTTGCTTCAGCATTTTTGGAAATGTTTATCTTTTTTCAGTTGAATTAATTTTGCATATTTGTTAATAACTATTGGTTGTAAGTGTGAACTTAGATCTGGGTTCTGTGTTTGCTTCCATTGATTTATGAGTCTTCATTTTCCTTCTGCCAGTTCCACACAGATTTGGTTATATAACTTACTTTTTTTTTTTTAAAACTTTCTATAACAGAACAAGGAGCAGCTTAAGGGAAGGAAGTTTTATTTTGCTCATGGTCCTGAGGTAGACTACATCATGGTAGGCAGGGTGAGGCAGGTGGGCCATTCATAGCTGTTGTGGTAGCTTCCAGCGTCTGGGCATGTCTGGAGATTGATGAGTGCTGGCGAGAAGCTGCCTTCCTCCAGTCCCCTTTCTAGTCGGTCCAGGACTCCAGCCGGTGAGATGGTCCCACCCAAAGGCAGGGTTTGTCTTCCCACTTCACTTATCTCAGACATGCTCTTAGGTGATTGCCGAAACTAGTCAAGTCGACCACAGATTAGCTACCATAATAGCATTTGTGCTTTAGAATAGTCTTCTAAGTTTATTAATTGTGAGTTATTTAGCCATTGTAGTTGTTTCAGCTTTCTATGTAAGAATCATTTTGGGGAAGATTGATACTTTTACTGAATTGACTGTTCCAAACTACAAAAAAGGTATTCCCTGTTTTGTTTTGATTTCTTTTGTCAGTATTAAGCATGAGTTCGCTATATACTTACATTTATATGTAAGCATTGCATTTAAATTTCTTAATTTTTTGTATAATTTTTATTTTATGTGTATTTTGTCTGCATGTACATCTGTGTACTATTTGTAAGCTTGATGTTGTAGAGGCTCGGAGAGGGTATTGGATCCCTTCATTGGAACTGGAATTACAGGTGGCCTTGAGCTGGTGTGTGGGTGCTAGGAATCTAACCTGGGTCCTGTGGAAGAGCAGCCAGTGTTTCTAACCACTGAGCCATTTCTCCAATCCTTAAAATTCTTTAAAAACTCTCTATGTCCCGGGAATCAAACATCGTTTATCAGTTTTGGCAGCAGGTGCCTTTACTGGCTGGGTTAACAATAATAAGTAATATTGTAAGTTCCTTTAGTTTTATTTCTTGTTGAGATCTTGGCTACATATAAATACATTACTTATCTTTTGTTCTAGCTTTTTATTATTTTGTTAATATATTTTTAAAGTTTAACACTAATTATAGGCATTTAATTAAAGAGTTTATTTACTGTTAATTTTGTAGTGCTGGAAACTGAACCCTGGAGCCTGTTATGTGCTAAGCCAGGACTCTACTCTGGAGCTACATCTCTACTCCAGCCACACCCTGTTACTGCATTATTTTCCTCCCATGTTACTGGGCTTAAGATTAATAATATTTCTATTAAAGCTTTAAAAGTATTATGTATGTATATGTTGTCTGTGTGTATTTATCTCATGGATTCGTGAGTGTCTGCAGAGGTCAGAGTTGTTGGATCTCCTAGAGCTGCAGTTGTATGCTTTTGTGAGCTGCTTAATGAGGGTACCGTGTTATGAATTTCGGTCTTCTGAAAGAACTGCGTGTGTTTTTAACTGCTGAGCCATTTCCCTAGCTGACAGAGAAATAAGTTGTTTTTTTTTTTAATGTCTTGAGAGAGAGAGAGAGAGAGAGAGAGAGAGAGTGTTTGTGTGTGTGGGGAGAGAGAGAGTGTGTGTTTGTGTGTGTGTGTGTGTGTGTGTGTGTGTGTGTGTGTGTGTGTGGTGTAAGAGATACCCCTGCAGTGGTGCACATGTAGAGGTCAGAGGACAACTCTGCAGGAATTGTCTTACTTTCTTAGGGATTACATTTAGATCCTCAGGCTTGATGGCAAGTTCCTGTATTTCAAAGCCATTTCTCTGGCCTAGTATTTTATTTTTATTTATTTATTATTTTATTTTATTAAAGATGTTTTATGTGTATGGGTCTTTTGCCTGCATGTGTCTGTTGTATACCATACATGTCTGGTACTTGTGAAGGCTAGAGAAGGGTATCAGATCCACTGGACGAGTTAAAAATGGTGTGAGCTGCTGTGTGGGTGCTGGAAATTGAACCTCGGTTCTCTGGAAGAGCAGCCAGTGCTTTAAACCACTGAATCGTCTTCAACCTTCAATTCTGGGGCAGTTTTTTTTTTTTTTGAATAAAATATAAAATACATACAGCAAAATACATATACTCAGCATACATCTTGGTGATCTATATAGCTTGGTAAACGTTTAGAAATCTTCCCAAGGGTCATAGTTTCTAGGAATTTAAAAGATTGTTTTTGCAAATCATTTTCTAGAAGAGTTTTATTTTCAGTTTGGTGATGTTCATATAACCTCAGCTACTACGTGCCACAGAAATTCAGCTCATACCTGTTTGAGCTGGGAGGGAATTTGAACCTTTGCAATTGGAATTCCTAGAAGTATCTCTTGAGTGTAGGTATTGGTCAAAGATCCAGGGACTTGACCCTAGAGATTCTTTTACCTCCCAATTTTGGTAGTTTGGTTTGCCTCTGTTTCATGTACTTTGTGTACATGTACTAGACAAGATGCCCACAATAAGATATTCATCTTGGGTTGTCAGCAAGAACATCTTTTCTTCCTCAGTGTCTATAACGAGCCCAGTTTGACTCATGCTCAGTCTGGAATAGGTTTTCTGTTGGCAGAGGACAGTGAAACAAATCTGGATACATCTTTACCCCACACACAGGACACTGGGGGAGAGCTCTCTAGAGGATCATGTATACTCCATAAAGTGATGTTGTGTAGGGAAAAAAACGTTAGTCTTGATAGGTGCTAGGATATCCCATTAGATTTTCTTGTTTTTTTTTTGTTTTGTAAGTGTAAAATGTTTCCTTTAAAAAAGTTGTTCTGGAGCTGGAGGGATGGCTTAGGGGTCAAGAACATTTGCTGTATTTCCAGAGAATAAATTTGTTTTATAGCACTCACACTTGAGTGTAACTCCTGCTCCAAGGGATCCAGTACCCTGTTCTTTCCTCCATGGGAATGTATACACGTGACATATATACACATAAATAAAATGACAAAAATAATTTTTAAAAAATCGCTCTTTTGAAGCTGGGCTGTAGCTCAGTGGTTAAATGTTTTCTTAGCATGCATAGGATCCTGAATTTGATCACCTGCAGCAAGGGGAAAATTATACTATTTGGTGGTGGTGGATACTGAAGTTTTTATTGCTACATTTGAAATGTCCTAGTGCATGTGTATGTATGTATGACTACGGCAGCACTGGTTATCTATAAGCATTAGTTTTCTTTTGTTGATTTGTTGAAGTCTTTAAATTTTTGTGGAGTATGTGTGTGGGTAGAGGGGGGAGGGAAGGGGAGGAGAACATTTGAATGTGCTTGTTGTGGAAAATAAAGACCGAGAACTTTCAGGAGCCAGTTCACTCTTTCCCAGTAGAGTTGGAGGATTGAACTCAAAATAATCAGAACTGTTCTTCACACACTTTTAATTTTGGGTCAGGGACTAGGCTGGCTTTGAATCCACTATGTGTACAAAGCTGATCTCAAGTTCCTGATCATCTTCCCACTCCTGGGCCTTAGCTTTAAACTTGTACACCACCGTGCTTGGCTGAAATAACTGTGACTGTTATATCAACCATAGTAAATTATTTCTCAATATGTACTGTAGTTCTCCTGGTGAACTTCAGGAGATCTTGATAACCTAATTGAGCCTTTTCTTCAGTTTCAAAGAAACTAGTGTGAACCTTAAACATCTGCTCCAAATGGCTAGAAGGCGAAGAGGGGTTGTTTAGTAAGTAGAAAAGAATGCTTTAATATTTTGGCTTGCATTTTCCTCTCTTCATGTCTGTTTCCATTTAAGTAGTAAATGTCTTAAGATTTTGGGGAATTTCTTAGGCATTTGGGTCAGTATTCCATTTTAGATAAACTTCGGAAATGAGGCTTATGCATTATAGAGATAAAATTTCAAGTTATTGAAAGCAACCAAAATGGCTCTAAGTATTAGTCTTTTCATAAGTTCCTCCCTCTCTTCCTGAGAACAGGATCTTACTAGCTCAGGCTAGGTTTGAACTCACTATGTAGTCTGAATTCTTGATTATCTTCCATCTCCTGAATTGTGAAATAGCAGGCCTGTACTATGTTCAAGACTATTGATCCCTTTTATGTGAAACATAACTGATTCATTTCAGAGCAAGAAACTTTTACTGCAAAAGCCCAGGACTTTGTAAGCACAGTTGCTTTGTGAACTTCTCTAATGGCTTAGTTATCTCCAGCTACTTTTTACATTAACTCAGGAACACACAGTTTTATAATCATGTAAAGCTGATGGTTTTTTACAACATTCCACAGAAGGTGAATAATGAAAGCTTTTGTTATTTTTTTAGTACAGTTTAAATGATTTATAGTGAATCTATCTATCTATCTATCTATCTATCTATCTATCTATCTATCTATCTATCTATCTATCTATCTATCTATCTGTCTGTCTATCTTCTTGCCAGCTGACTAAAGTTACATTTGAAGGAAGTGAAAATAATTGGACCCGTGTCCATTGTCGATGTTGACAGCTTTGGACTGATGTTATTCAAATCTGTAAGCAGCCTGGATGATAGATATTAAAAGAGATAGGACAGAATAAATGTCAGTGACCGTTTTGAACAGGGTTTGAGATGTTAATAAGAGGTAGAATGAAGTCCTAGTTTGCTGAATGTAGTGACAAGCAGTTATGAGATTTGTGTGGATGTGTGGGTCTTTCTAGTCAGGTGGAGGTTGTGAGCTTGATCTTACACAGTGGCCCTTTCATAGGAAACAATCAAGTGTTTCTACTTTGGAATGCTGAGTATGAGTTTCAAGACATAATAATGCTCATAGAAGAGCATGGAAACATCGAAGTCACTTAGGTTCTTAGATTGCTGTAGTGACTTTTCCTCATTAGGTCCAATAAGTCAGCTAATTTTTCTCATAGTCTTCCTTTGAGCCCTGGCTTGCTTTTCAACTTTTTTCTCCTTGCTGCATGGGTAAAATTGTCTGATTTATTTATTTTTTCCATGTCTCTCTGCATTTGACCTTTTTTCTATCTGGATCTGTTAGAAGTACATCCATTTCTTAACCTCCATATGTTCTGAGGCCTATGATTAAGAAAAAAACATTGTTATTTACCCTCAAACCCCTGGTCTTATCACCTAATTTTTCTTTTGCTCTTCATTTTAGTTGAGCAGGGGAAGCAAAGTATAAATTTTGGAAAATGGTTAACGAGTTGTCACCTGAGAGTTTCATGTCTTAAGTTGTCTTGTCCCAGATCGTAAGTCTCTGGGTTGAGGCTATGCTTCGTTTGACTTGAGATGTGTGTCAAGGGTCCTTTCTGCTCCTGGGTCAGTGCCTGCCCGTGTGGGAGCACATGCTGCCCTGCAGAGAGTCAAGTGCTAATACAGCCTGTACATGAGGAGAGGGAGGGAAGTCATTACATTCTAATGTTTCTTACCATTTTGAAATTGTTCCTCTCTTAAAGATCTGTCTTGTTAAATTCACAAAAATAACACCCACTGAGATAATTCTGTTGAGTTACAGCAGGTGATATTACTGCCTTAATATATTTGTACAGTGTAGCAGAGGTTATCTCAGTATTGGTCTGTTTTTTGTTTTTAAAATTTCTTTTAATATGTTTCTTTAAAATTTCTTTTTTTTAAAATTTCTTTTAATTTCTTTAAATTTTTTAAAATTTCTTTTAATATGTTTATTTTATGTATACATACATGTACATTTGTGTGCTATGCCATTGGAAATTAGAGAAAAATCAGTTTTCTCACCTTACTCTTTTGGATCTGGGAGAGAACTCAGATTATCCAGCTTGGTGATAAGTACTGCTGTTACCTGCTGAGCCAGCTTGTTGGCCCCTTGTAAAATTTTGAGATGGAGATTACTGCCACCACTTGACCATGTAGCAGAGGATGACTTCAGATTCTTGAACCTCCTGCCTCTGTCTCTCTAGTGCTAAGAGCACAGGAATGCACGCCACTGTCTTGGTTTTGTGTTTTGGAGCCGGAATCTCATTTTGGAGCCGGGCTGGCCTCAGACTTGCATCAGTCCTCCTCCTAAGCATGCTAAGTGCTGATGTTCCAGGTGTGCACCCGTGCCCAGTGGTGTGTTGCCGTGACTTGGTTACTGCTAGCTAATTTCTTAAAGCGATTCCAGGTTGAAATGCATGTTATGCATTTATTTGAATGTGTAATCAGGAAGCAAGTGTCTCTCTTTGGAGTGTTTCTGAATAGCAGCAGGGCACACTTGAATTAGAAAGGAAAATGAGAACATGAATATGTGTGGTACTCTATTTTAATTTAAAGAAATATTCTGTCAACTATAAAAGTGAAAAATGCAAAGCTTCTTTCTGTGCCACCAGGGGGTAGGAGGGAGGGTGAACTGAGAGGTTTCCAGGCTCTGTGAGTTCAGATTTAAATAACTTGTTATTAACTTGATTCGATTGGGCTGACTTTAAAAAGATAAAGTGTAAAAAGCATGTGCCAGAGATTTCCTGGGATCTTGTCTTATGTTTCTGTAGCTGTGTTGTATCAGGGGCCCAGGGCTTTGCCAGATCTCCTTCAGTGAATACAGGGTGAGGGAGGAAGCTGCGTCTGGTTGAGAGGAGTAAGTGATGCCCTCTTTTCCTTTTCTCTTTATTCTTTCTCTTTTCTGAAACTCTGTATCTTTAGGGGTTAAGATCTGAGACTTATGTATAAAGATGTTAAACTTGGTAGTAGAGTTTTCTGTAATGCCCATTTCTTGCTACTCTAGGTAGAATGAAAAATAAAAAAGGATCTTCTTAGGGAGTTGAGAGGAAACAACAGTCTTACCATGTAGCTCAAGTTGGCATTGAATTTGTGATTTTTTTTCTGCTCAGCTTTCTGAATATAGACATTATAGTCCTGTACCACTATGTGTAGGGTTAATAAAAGCCACCCCCCACTTCTCTCTCTCTCTCTCTCTCTCTCTCTCTCTCTCTCTCTCTCTCTCTCTCTCTCTCTCTCTCTCTCTCTGTCTCTCTGTGTGTGTGTGTGCAGATAGGAATAAAGAGTATTATGTAGCCCAGGCTAGCCTACAGCTTGATATGTAGCTATGGATGACCTTGAACTATTACTGACTCCTGAAAGGTGAGATAACAGATGTGTGCCACCAAGCCTGGCCAAAACAATTTTAATCGAAAGTTTACATTTCAAAAACAAAACAATATCAACAAAAATAGTAGTAATAGTACTAGTAATAGTAGTAGTAGTAATAATAATAATAATAAGTAGTGAATTTATTTTAAAAAACAAAGTAAAAGTTACCTATAATTTTGTAACTAAGAGATTAAAAACATATGTTTGTAAGTGGGGAGATAGTTTAGCAGTTAAGAGCATTTATTGCTTTTCCAAAGGACCCTAATTCAATTCCTAGCACCCACATATTGGCTCATAGCTTTCTGTAACTCCAGTTCCAGGGGATCCAATGCCATCTTCTGATTTCCGAGGGCTCCTTCATACTCATAATATACAGACATATATTCATGCACACACATAGAAATATACAATAAATTAATTTACAGGCTATTTTCTGTGACTATGCTAATGAATAGAAGGACAGTGTGCTTGGTTGTTTCATTCATTTATTTTTTTACTTTATGATACTGAAAGATGTTTAGGATCTAGTTTTCTTCCTACAATTTAATTTTTATGACTGTAAAACATTTTCTATGGAGTAATTCAATTCAGAAGCACTATTTTGTACTAGCAAACCATAGATTTTAATTTTTCCGTTTTATTTGTTTGTGTGTGTGCATGCTATAGTGTGTTTGTGGCGGTCGAGGACAGCTGGAGGAGCAGTTATTTCCCTCACCAGCTGGACACTCTCTGTAGTAGACCTAAGCTTGGCAAGTGCCTTTACTCATTGAGCTGACTCACTGGCCCTAAAGATTTTAGAAATGCTGTTAACTTTATTCACCTTTCATGCTTTTAAGCACTTTTAAATTTTAAATAAAAGACTGAAGGCAGATAAGGGAGAAGGAAAAAGGTTTTGGAGCATTAATATCCTAATGAGTTAGAGCACAGGCTTGGAAAACAAGACAGGTGCTACAATTTCCTGAATGTCCAAAAAAGTTGATCCTGAAATAAATAATTCATACATGTTGAAAGGTGGTTAATACCACTTAGTTGTTTACCTAGAAGCTTCTGTCATTTTAACACAGGTCCCTTTTTTTTCTGGTTTGCAGAAAGCACATCTGGGTAGATGTCTCAAAAGGTCTTTCTCTTTTTGGATCTGGGTATTAATAAGAAGCATTATGCTCTCATGAAATGTTTTAGAAATGCCTACCTAAGGTCCATCTAGTAATTGGAATTTTTTTTCTTTGTGTTAGCTATAAACAGAAACTAAAAGTGCAATTGGTCTTTGTAGATAACCGCTTTATCTGGTTAACCCATATTTTAAACACCTGATTTTGTAAAGATTTTAGAAACTAGGAGTAGTGGTACACTCTTGTAATGTCAGTATTTAGGAGGCTCAGACATGGGGGAACATAAGTTTGAGGCTTGCCTTAGGTATATAATGAAACCTTGTCTGAAAGAAGAAAAGACTTAGCATTGTATTAATTTTGCCTTTTCAGTTTTATAATGAACTAGTAAACATAAAATTTTTATGCCTTAAAAAACCAAAAATCTAAAACATAAATGCACATATCCTACACACACACACACACACACACACACACACACACACACACACAAGAATTTTGAGACAGGTTTTCTCTGTGTATTCCAGGCTATTCTGGAATTTGTTCTGTAGACCAGGCTGGCCTCCCTGTGCCTCCCAAGTGCTGGGATTAAAGGAGCTTGCCACCACTGTCCATCAAATTTTGTATATTATATGTTCAAATAACAGATATTTTAATTGTTTTCATCATTTATAAACCTTTTCTTTAAAAAAATATATTCATGAGGCTGAAGCGTTCTTCATGGCTGTTCTTCTAGGGGTTGATTTCCAGTACCCACATTGTCTCACAACCATCTGTTAGTCCAGTTCTAAGGGATCTGATGTTTTTTGTTTTTTTTTTTTAAATGAAAATTTTTTTTTTTTGTGGTTTTTCGAGACAGGGTTTCTCTGTGTAGCCTTGGCTGTCCTGGAACTCACTCTGTAGACCAGGCTGGCCTCGAACTCAGAAATCCTCCTGCCTCTGCCTCCCAAGTGCTGGGATTAAAGGCGTGCGCCACCACCGCCCGGTAAGGGATCTGCCTTTTGCTGGCATCTGAGGCACCGAGCAAACATTTGGTGCACAGACAAAGCACTCATACACATAAAATAATAATAATGCACACATGCTGGTACCCCATTCACTGTGCAGCACCGATTATCGTATACCTGTTATTTAAAGTAGGAAGGACTCATTAATAAAGACACTTGGGGTGGGAGAACTGTAATTTGCAGTTGTGTACCTCCACAAAATGAGTGTTTTTTTTTCTTCCCCCTCACACTTTGCTCCTGCCTTTTTGTGTGCTCCCGTCCCTTCGTTCTTAGACATAGAATAGTTCAGATCAAGAAGCAAGCTGCAAGTATCTTTAAGGGGCTGGAGAGGTTGTTCAGCCACTTAAGAGTGCTTCCTGCTTTGTGACCTGAGTTTGGATCCTAAGGAAGCAACTGTGTCCAGTGGCTCACCACTCTTGCAACTCCAGGGCATCAGACTCCTCTTCTTGCCTCCTTATACACAAATGCACATAAATAAAAATTAAATATTGTTAGCATTGTTGTAGAAAAACAAACTGTTGTATTTATTGGTGTTCTTTGCATAGAGTACAAGGAGTGTGAAGTGGGGTAATTGAGGGAGATGAGAACTCCCTTGAGAACTAGAAAGAGTCTCAGCTTAGAAAGCCCTTTCAAAATGTGGAAAAGTTGGGTCTGTTGAGATGGTTCAGTAGATAGAGTTTGGTTCTAGAGCCCACATGGTAGAAGGGGAGAACCGGCTTTGGCAGGTTGGTTTTTGACCTCATGTGTACTGTGGCATCTATATTCTCCAAATAATATGTAAATGCGTGAACAAATAAATGTGTGTAAGAAGAATAAAAATATGGAAAAACCAAGGGTCAGCAAGGTGAGTTTCTTCAGTCAGTTATGGTTCACAGAAGGACCAGCTTTTCTAAAAGTGACTTTCTGTGCTGTATAGGTTCAGTGGAAGAGGTGACTGGTGCAGCATTTCCTGCTAGGAGCCAGCATCTACTTTATCCTTAAGAAACTTGCTAGCATAACTATTGCGTTTTCATTTCGTTTGCCATTTAAAACAGAACCTCATATATCCTGGGCTGACTGGCATGGGCTCTCGATCTTAGAATGGTGTTGAACTCCTGATTTTCTTGCCTTGGTCCTGCCTTGGGATTACAGACATGTTGGGGAGTGGGCAGCTCTGTCATAAATTCAAGGTCATTCTCAATTATATAGCCAGCCTGGGCTACAGAACATTTCGTCTCAAAACAAAAAAACTAACATACAAAGTACTTCCCCTTGGAACTAAGCAAACAAACAAAAAATTAGCACAGCATAATAGAACCCTTGAGCAACATGTGGTAGCTCATCTCACGCCTGTGATCCCAGTACAATGGAGGGGCAAGCGACGGGGTGTGGAGGCTCAGGACCACTGCAGGTGTATAAGAGACGGAGCGGTTCGGGATGTATGTTCCATGCTTTCTCTTAGTTCTTTAAAATTTACATGTGTAAATGTTTTTGTGTACATGTATATCTGTGCACCACTTGATGTGCTTGAAGGAGTTGAGTTACAGAGAGTTGTGATCTGACATGGGTTTTGGGAATTGGACCTGCTTTAAGTTCCATGTTTTTTAGGTTCAGGGCTCAGGTTAAAAAAGAAAAACCTACAATTTTTTTTTTTTGGCTCAAAAGAAAAGAAAGAAAGGATAAGAAAAGAAAAACCTACTCTCCTTTATAATCATTACCCCCTCCCCCAATTTTTTGCCCACATTTCTTTTCCTATAACTTTATAAAGTTTGATTGCTTTGAGGGGATATAGTTAAGGCAATTGATTTTTAAGAAAGGTCTTGATCTTAATCTTCTAATAAAGAACTAGGGGCTTATTCCCCTCTTTTGTCTTTGTTTTGAATTAATAGCAGCAATTAACTGTTACTGTCTCTGAACAAGAAGAAAACATCAGGGTTGACAGATCTGGATTCATGGCAGATGGTGTAAGAGAAGGTTCTCTTTCTTTTTTTTTTAAATTTACTTATTTTTATTTTTTATTTTTTATTTTTTTAAAGATAGGGTTTCTCTGTATATCCCTGGCTGTCTGGTTCTTGCTCTGTAGACCAGCCTGGTCTCAAACTCAGAGATCTGCCTACCTCTACCTGAGTTCTGGGATTAAATGCATGTGCCACTACTCCTGGCAAACACCCGTCCCCCTTTAATTTAGTGTGTATGGGTGTTTTGCCTGCATGTATGTCGGTGTGCCACATGTGTGCCTGGTGCCCTCAAAGGCCAGAAGAGGGTGTCAGATCCCCTGGAACTAGAGTTACAGAGTGTTGTAAGCTGAGCCAACTCTCCAGCCCTTAGGATTCTGATGCTGGAAGTAAGTCGTCCTTATCTTACAAGCACTTTTACTCCCTGAGCTTTGTCCTTGGGTACAAGGTTCTCGAGTTTAATCTCATTTGTATCTCAGTACTACATGTGCTAGAATTGTCTAGAAGGTACTGGGAAACGGTTAGATTCCCATTTCTTAGTGGTGACCCTATAATCTGGGGTACCATTTTTGTTTGTTTCAGTTCCCTTGCTCCTCTTTATATAGGAAGAATGCTTTGATCTCTTAGAAATGTACTTTAAAGACTTACTGACAATTACTGTTTTCATTCATTCATTCATTCAGAGACAGAGTCTCATTACATAACCCTTGATACCTTGGAACTCACTATGTCTGGCCTTGAACTTATAGAAATCTGCTTGTTTTTCTAGTACTGAGAATAAAGATGTGCACCATCACTTAATTGACTTGTTTATTTTCTTTTTAGACACAGGTCTCATGTAGCCAGGCAGGGTTGGAACTTTTTTTATGTATTCAAATCTGACTTTGTAATTCTTTTGCCTTCCCAAATGGTGAAATAGGCATGAGCCATTTTGTCTTACTTAAGAATCAGTCAATAAGTCCCTCCCTCCCTCCCCCCTCCTCCCTCCTCCCTCCCTTTGACAGTGTCTTACTGTCCCTGGATAGCCTGGAACACTGTCTTTTTTAAAAATTTTTTAAAAATTATTTGTATTTATTTTATATGCTGTAGGGGAGGTATGTATAAAGAGATATGCATACATGTGGAGTTCATAGTTCAACTTGTGAGAGTTGGTTATCTCCTTTCATTGTGTGACTTTCAGGAATCAAATTCAGGTGGCCAGGCATGGTGGCAAGTACTTTTATCTGCTGATCTGACAGATTTTGTTGCTGCCACTGCTGCTGACTTTCTTTTAATTTTATAGATAAAAAGCTTGTTTAAATTTTACTGGACTGGGAGAAGGTTAAATGCTTGTACTGTAAATGTGGGTCTTGGAATTTGTATCTTCAGAACCTGCATAAATTTGGATGGGTGTAGCATACCCATGTAATTCCAGCACTGGGAAGGCAAGGATAGAAGAAAGATTTCCAAGTGGATTTGGAGTGGATTCAGTGAGAGGCCTTGCCTCAGTGAGTGAGGCTGAAGGTGGTTGAAGAAGACTCCAGTCTTCTTCCCCTTCCTGTCACAGAGAGCCTTGAAGCAAGCCTTTGAACTGAGTTCTTTTAGGACCGGTTTGTGTATCTTTTCTTTTTTTGTGTGGGAATTCAGAAATTGTTTTAATTATTCATTTTGTTTATTGGATTTTTGTAGGTGGGTGATAGGAAATTGGATCTGACTTTGCAGTCTTCCAGCCTTGAACCAGAAAGTCTTCTTTGTGAGCTTCTGGAATGATGAGATTATAGCTACAGGCCTCTACACTTACATGTTCAGTGTGATTTGCACATATGTTTTATTTTTTATTTTATTTTACTAATAAGTACCTGTTAGATAGGAGATTAAGAAATTGTTATGGCTGAAAGCTAGCTAGACTACATTACAGTTGATGTAAATGTTTATCTGACTCCTTTTAGTCACAGATTTAAGGGAAGAGGTATTTTTAAGCCCTTTTGTTATTTAGTGCCCAGTTACTTTCTGTGTTTGATCTCTGTTATATGAAGATGCTTAAGTGATAGTACAAACCAAAGGGAGAAGAACAGAAACAAAGACTCTTAAAATACATGTATATATGAAATAATGGAATGTGGGCTATCTTACCCTTTAAATAAAATTATTTGTTAGTTTTTAATGAATAAATTACTGGGTTAATTTGCGCTGGTTTTGTGTTTTCGTTCTGTCAATAGGAGATTTGATGAAGACCACTGCTGCGGAGTTTGCGGACGACCCGTGCTCTTCTGTGAAGAGAGGCAGCGTGGTCCGGGCAGCACGGGCTTTGCTCTCGGCCGTTACCCGGCTGCTGATTCTGGCTGACATGGCAGATGTCTACAAATTGCTTGTTCAGCTGAAAGTTGTAAGTTTGGGTCTATATCTATAATTTGTTCTTTGTGTCCCAGTGAAGCTAATGTTGGCCATACTTGTTTAGTATTAAGAATTATCTTGGTTTTGAGTCAGTCATTGCTTTGTTCAGTTTCTTCTCTAGTTCAAGTATTTATGATACAGGCTCTTCCCTAAGCCACACTGTTGTCGCAGTTTTGCTGAAGAAATTGTAACAGAGGTATTTTTGACTGCCTTTTCTTTTTAATAGTATTCATTATATGTTTCTTTGTACTAGTAGTGTTCCAGAATTAGAAAGCCAAAATATAAAATAATTAGGTGCTCCCCAACTCCTCCATATCACTCAAATAGTTCCAGGCCCATATCAACTATGCACATGTGTTTGGGTTGCTTTCGGAAGAAGGTGTCATCTTAGACTTTATTAATTTTTACCTATAGATTTGTCTGTTTTAGAGTTATTGCTTTTGGGGTTTGTTTTTTAGGTGGAAGATGGTATATTGAAACTGAGGAATGCTGGCAATGAACAAGACTTAGGGATACAGTACAAGGCTCTGAAACCAGAAGTAGATAAGCTGAACATCATGGCAGCAAAACGACAGCAGGTACACACAGGCCGTGCAGACGTGTTATGTTATTTACCTACTTACTTCTTTGTCGTTGAGACAGGATCTTACTGTGAAGCCCTAGCTGATCTGGAGCTCTCTATGTGGACCAGATTGGATCGTATTTTAATAACCAGTAGGGATAACCTGATTTGCCTAAGTTTTCAAATGGTATCATTACTTTCCCCCTTTCATGATGTTCTAATAAATGCTTAAGTTAAAATATATCCTTTTAGCCGGGCACACACCTTCAGTCCCAGCATTTAGGAGACAGAGGTAGGTGGATCTCTGAGTTCAAGGCTAACCTGGTTTATAGAGCTACACAGAGAAACTCTGTTTTGATACTCTCCCCCACTCCCCACTCCCCAAAAGAAAGGGGTGGGGAGAGGGAGGGAGACAGAAAGAGAGAGCTTTTCAGTATTGTACCAATAACAAAGCTATAATTAAGTTTCACTAATATTTCCATATTGTGTTTCTAAGTAGTTCAAAGCTGACCTTAAACTTGTGATCTTCTTTCCTCCCGTTTTCTTACCAACATCTAAGTGCTTAAGTTAAAGCCATATACCAGGATGTGTGGCTAGATGGTATTCTTGAGGTAAAACATAGTAGCAGTCCAGAATTTATGTCTAATTAGAAAAACTTACTAAATTCTCTGTGCCCCGAGACCATTAGGAATTCCTTACACATCACCATCCCTTTGGCAAACCTGTCTCCAAAGATACTTATATTGTGATTTCTAGTAGTAGCAAAATTACAGTTATGAAGTAGCAACAAAAATAATGTTGTGGTTGGGGGTCATTACAGCATCAGGAACTGTATTAAAGGGTCACAGCATTAGGAAAGTTGTCACACATGATCCTCAGTGTATTAAAGAGAAATATCAGAAAATGTTGAATGTTTTTGAAATAAGGTTCCTCAAAATCTTGCTCTCTCTGTGCCTGTTTTCTACCCTTGTTTGCCCCGTTCCTGCCTCTGAAACATAACCTGTCTGGATTGTACCTGTGAGCTCCTTTTTCCTTAGGTTCTTGTTGAAGTTTGGTCAGTGGAAACATGACCAGAAAATCTGAAGAGAAAAGAGAGTGGAGCTGTGTGCTGTTTATAGGCCCCTTTCCTGCTGATCATCTTACGTGGCTAAAAGGCACACTGAAAAAACAAACAAACAAAAAAAAAAAAAACCAAAAAAAAAAACCTATTAAAACGGGCAGTGGTGGCTCACACCTTTAATCCCAGCACTTGGGAGGCAGAGGCAGGAGGATTTCTGAGGCCAGCCTGGTCTACAAAGTGAGTTCCAGGACAGCTAGGGCTACACAGAGAAACCCTGTCTCGAAAACAAACAAACAAACAAAAAACCTAAAAGGCACACTATATACCTTGCTTCTCTCTTCAGAACAAGTGTTCAGTAGCCCATGTTTACCCTTCACTTTCCATCTGCCTTTGTAACACTCATCCTTTTAATTACTCAGTTTTTTTTTTCTGTTGAGATTTTGATACATGCTCCCATTTTCTTGGGTTGTCACATGTCACAGGTCAGGCAATGTTCCCTATCATTTCCCATGCTAAGACTGAATGTAGGGTCTTGGCAAGTGTTCTACACTCAGCTACATTCCTAAGTGTAGTTTACATAATTTTTTAATTCTTTTATCTTTAGATTTTCATTTAGCTCACATAGAAAATATTCTGGAGGTTTGGGGTGTCCAAGAGCATCTGAGAAGGCCGCTACTCATTGTAAACAGGCAGAGGGCATCCTTCGTCAGGAGCACTCAGGTCTCTTCCTGCCTTACAAAGCCACTGATGTCATCATGGGGTTACACTTTTCGTAATGTTAAGAGGGAAATGAGAAGGAACTTTCACTTGGATTTCCAGTTTTCTTAGTAGAGTTGGATTACTTAGAGGTTAGCTTTTTATTCTTGGTCACAATGCATGACATGGATAAGTCAGATTTATGGAAATTAGTTTTTCTTCTCTCTGTATATATGTATATGTTTTCTGTTTGTCCTTAGTCAGTTTGAACTGTAATCAGATTGGTAAAGTCATTCTAAAACACAGAATTATCTTTTAAACAATTTGTTATGTTGTCTTATAGCTCACTTTTCACCAAAAGTTAGATTATTAATCAGCACTATATAGTTTAAAAGGAATACTTTTTCATTGATTTCTTCATATTACATTGCCAGTATTTATAGTAGTGTCCACTTGCCTATTTGTGCAATTCAAACATGGCTCTAAAGAGGGAAGGCAGAACCCTCAGCACCTAGGATAAACGAGACTTAGTTGTTATTCTTATCAGAGATGCTTAGCAAATGAGGGTTTGTTCAGAAAATGCTCACATAGAATATATTATCCAGTTATTTGAACCTCATGACTAGCCTGCCTGTTGTACTTGATTCTTGAAATGATAACCAACTCTCTAAAGCCACAGGATAGATAGTTATGAATATTTAGCCTAGTGTAGTTTTTAGAAAAGTAGAAGTTTATGTACTAGACTGTAGACTACCCAGTGGCTTAGGAAAATTTGATGTTGGCTACTCATTGGGTACCTGTTAACTTTAGGTGACCATAAACACCTGCAACAGCCTTTGATGGAGTCGGTGCTGATGTGTCTTTTAAGTGCTTAGCAACACTAAGGTTTATTGTAGCTCATTTTATAAACAAAGCATAGTATAAATACTAAAGGCAGATGTGGCCTCAGGAGGCTTAAGGGGCCTTGATTGACATTGTGGTAAGGGCAAAATAATTAGAAAATGCCAGCAGAATATGTGGCCCACGTTTAAGCTTAATGTTACCCACAGCCCCTTGTCATAAGAGTACTGAAATGACTCACACTCTAAATCTACAGGGTCCTGTTTCTGAATATTCAGCCTAATATAGTATGCTACATGGCATTTGGCATGTTGTGAGCTATTACTCAAAAAATTCAGGTTCTAAATGAGAAAAGAGTTTTAGGTGGAAAAAATAGTTGTCACTGTACAAGGTTTGAATAAAGATGTAAACTCCCCAATAATATACTGAGATGAAGTTTCAGAAGAAAGAAATGGGTTGGTGTCTCTGATATTTTGTTAAGAAGTCATCTGGGGGGCTGGAGAGATAGCTTAGCAGTTAAGAACACTGACTGCTCTTCCAGAGTTCCTGAGTTCAATTCCCAGCAACCACATGGTGGCTCACAACCATCTGTAATACTATCTGGTGCCCTCTTCTGGTGTGTCTGAAGACGGTGACAGTGTACTCACATAAAAATAAATAAATCTGTTTTTTTTTTTAAAAAAAAGTCATCTAGGTGGCTGGAGAGATGGCTCAGTTGTTAAGAACACTGGGTGCTCTTCCATATGACCTGGATTCAATTCCCAGCATTCAAATGGCAACTGAAAATTGAAACTCTAGTTCCAGGGGATCTGACACTCTCACACTAATGTACATAAGATAAAAATTATATATGTGTGTGTGTGCGCACGCGCATGCATATATATGTATGTATGTCATCTATAAAAATGAGTCATTAAATAGCTAACTCAGACTTTTTGAATAATTGCCTTTTCTACACTTTTTAAATTTTCTTATAGTTTATAAATGCAATACTAATCTTAAAAATATTTAAATCTGTATTCTAATATTCAGTTAATGATATTAATACTAGAATGTTATATTCACATGTTAAGTACTGTTGGGGCAGATCTTGAGTTTAGGGTAGTTCCTCCTCTCTAGTAGTGATCCACATGTATCAAAGACTCCTGTGTCTTTAAGTTTCAGTAATGACAAGATACCAGCAGTGTTTCATTTTGTCTTCTGTGTACTTAATATTTAGCACATCCATACTTCTGTGTTCTGGATGACACTAGTTAGAATAACGTCAGCAGCCTCATATTCTTGTAATTATGGGGTAGAAGAAATGATTAAGGATATTTTTGCTTGAGACCACATTTCAGAATTTTATAATCATGAGTTGCAATCAAGGAGTACACGTTCCTCTGCATTGTGACTTAATGCCCAGTAAAGTGATTGATCTTACTTTGTGAGAAGAGCATAGTTTTATAATCTAGAATGGTCTTTGGGGTATGAAAATGGGGAGGAAGTAGTGTATACTTATGAGAATAGCTGATCATATACTTACCTAGTTGGTTTGCAAAGTTCATACACACATGATATTATGTTCCCATTTTCATAAAATTGTTGTAATAAACTAAGGTAACTTAAATTCTCATGTTTATCGTTTAAATTTGTCTATATTTGGTTGGAATAGGTACACATATATATTCTAGTTCTATGGACTTGATGAAGGTGCTAAGCAGTTTTATATTGTAACATTTACTTTATGCCTTATTTAGTGCTAGGTGCTATGTATGTGGTATTCCATTGTATTCCTCAAAATGTTAAAAGAGCTATAATATTGTTTCTGTTTTGCAAAAGGAGAAACTGAACACAAAGTCTGCAGTTAGGATACAATAAATTGCCAGGAAAAAGTAGGCTAGGAGATTCAAGTCAAGTTTTGTGACTGCATAGCTCCGTCCTTACTTAGCCATGTAATCTCCTTTGTGATCACCTTTCAGGCTACAGATCAGATGTGTCTTGATAATTTTTATATCAATTATTTATTTTATTTTTAGGAACTGAAAGATGTGGGCCATCGTGATCAGATGGCTGCAGCTAGAGGAATCCTGCAGAAAAATGTTCCAATTCTCTATACTGCATCCCAGGCATGCCTACAGCACCCCGATGTTGCAGCCTATAAGGCCAACCGCGACTTGATATACAAGCAGCTGCAGCAGGCCGTCACAGGAATTTCTAATGCAGCCCAGGCTACTGCATCAGATGATGCCGCCCAGCACCAGGGTGGTGGCGGCGGAGAGCTGGCATACGCTCTCAACAACTTTGATGTAAGTTATATTTGGGAGGAAAGTTTGGGCTCTTCACCAACTGCCAAAAAGATAACTGATTCCTGGGGAAATGTGATCAAGGCTTGTGATGAAAGCCCATTTTCCAGTTAAATTTGATATCTAAGTAGAAAGAAGTGCTATGACTCATACGTTTACTTTATTGTAACTTGGCTTACAGCATATTTTCTCTCTCTCTCTCTCTCTCTCTCTCTCTCTCCTTGTGTGGTTAAACTTCAGGATTCTTTTATGCAATTTGTGTTTCTTTGCGTGGTTCTTTTTCTGTTTAATATGGTTCTTATTGAGACTATGAGTCTGGTTCATTCCAAGTAGAAACTTTGCCATCTGGCAAATGTGGACCTGTGATAGGTACAGAAGCAAAGTGTGTGTGGGCTTTGTCTCTGGGGAATTCATGGTCTAGTGAGCGATAGAGATAACTCGCACTGCTGCCATCTTTGTCTTACCTGACTGCCTAGACAGATTTCTGTTTTTTGTGATTTCCTTTGAGCCATGAACAGAGAACTTTAAACACATTGAAACAGATTCGAAATAAATTTTAATTTTTTATCATAATGCTTTTATAGATGGTGCCTATATGTCTCCTGTGTATTTGATGTGTATCTATTATCCTCTGTCCTCACATTAATTAATGTGTTGGACTTTGTTTTAAATTTTAATCCAAAGGAGTAGTGGCTTCCAGTAGATGGCAGCAGTTTAAGTTGGTTTTTATTTGAAACTGGGTCTGGCTATGTAGCCTAGGCTAGCCTCCAGCCTTGCCATAGCCTCTCCATATGTCGTCATGACTCTCTTTGGTTGTAGGAGGGAGGGAGGGAGGGAGAGAGGGAGGGAGGGGGAGAGAGAGAGAGAGAGAGAGAGAGAGATAGATAGATTACCCTAGTCAGTGTTGGCAACTGACTGCAGGGCCTACACATGATCAGGCCTGTGCTCGACTAATCAGCTGCATCTTCAGCCTTGGATTCAACCTTGATAAGAGAAATCCTTTAATAACCAAATCTAGCAAGAAAAAATGGTCAGCTAAAATGTAGTCTAATAATTAACTGAAAGTGTTACATGATCACTTTCAAAATTGAAGTTTCCTTGGAAAGAAAGGGAGAAATGTTTACTCACTGAAAAATACCAAGCTTTTGGAAGAAAAAAATTGGCATTTAAGTTGAAATTATTAAGGAATAAAATTAAAAATTAGTGCCCAAATACTTGCAAAGACAGTTATTGGTATGAAAGTCAGTTGTATTTAATGAGCACGTATCTAGTTGATTATAAGTTCATTATAAATACATTTCTTTAAGAGGAAAAGTTAGTACTTCAGTTGTTTAAATTGTATGGTCAAACAGTTCTGTCTTGTAGCAGCTATATACTGCACATTCTTAGTTTTCTTACAATTACCATGTGATAATTTTAATAACCAATATTCTGCAGGCTGACCTTTAGATGTATAGGAAAAGCAATGTGAACATGGTACCACTGTTGGCATCTGTGATATTATACTTTCTTCAGGCTCCGCTTGGTTAATAGTGCCCTCTTTGCGAAGTAATCACTGACCTGGGATGACAGCTTACATGGGATGGCCTTTGCTGTTAGGGTTACATCTTGATATTCCTGATCAATACTTTCCTTTGCTTTCTTGAATAATTGAGGGAACAGAAATGAGTATTAACTTCAGTAACACTTTTTCTGTAGAAACAAATCATTGTGGACCCCTTGAGCTTCAGCGAGGAGCGCTTTAGGCCTTCACTGGAGGAGCGTCTGGAAAGCATTATTAGTGGAGCCGCCCTGATGGCTGATTCATCCTGCACACGTGATGACAGGCGCGAGCGCATCGTGGCGGAGTGTAATGCTGTCCGCCAAGCTCTACAGGACCTTCTCTCAGAGTACATGGGCAACGTAAGTGCTAGAACCTCTCTTGGAACTAAGATGTCTGAGGATTTTTTTCTTTTTCTTTTTTTTTTACGACTGATGGTACCCATTCATTCATTCATTCATACATTCTGTGGGTGCTTTATCTGCATGGGGTGCTGGGGAGATGTCTCAGTTGGTAAAGTTTTGCCTTACAAATATGATGACTTGAATTCAGGTCTTTAGCTTCTTTTTTAGAAAGCTAAGCAATATGGTGCTTGCCTATAATCCCAGAACTGGTGGAGGCAGGTGAATTGGTACCTGGGTCTTGGCCAGTGAGTCTAGCCAAATATTGAGATCCTGGCTCAGTAAGAGACCTATCTTAAAGATATTATGGAGAACAACTGAGGAAGACACTAGAGGCTTACACACATGCGTTCACATATGTGCACATGTACATAAGAAAAAATATCAGAAAGCAGTATTATAAAATTTGCCGTTCGGCTCTTTTTAACCCTAGAAAACACCATGTCTTGGTTTTTCTCTTTATGTACCTTGTTCTTTTCCGTCCTTTATACTCTGCCACTCAGTGATTTAGTGCTAGTTTAATTTTACTGTAATTTAGACTGGGCGCCCAGTATTTTGCTGTTCTAAGGAAGGAATACATAGAAGTATCTTAAAGGATTCTGTTCCTAACACTGGGCTAGCTGCCCCCCATGCTGACACTACTTTACTTTGGGTAAAAAACAGTAGACCTGAGTCTTGGCTGTAGTTTACTGAGTATGAATGACTTCATCTTGAGCACTATAGTGAAGATATTGTTACTGTGTACAATAGAGAACTGTTTCATTAACTGTTAATACATTTTAATTTTTAAAATGAAACTATTTTAAAGTGTGAGTCAATGAAACCAATTATTTTTTTCCTAATGGTTTTATTTTTTTGTTTTGTTTTGCTTATTAATACTTTTGCAAATAAAAATACTGGTTTTTTTTTCTCATATGTTCTTTGCTACACATCTTGTTTTGTTCTTTATAAGTGAAAGGGTAATGGTGAGCCATCATGGTGTTTCTAGGGGGGAAGATGAATGCCTTTCTGTTTTTGCTTTATTCAACCATATTGTGAAGTTAGCGAAGCGTGTTATTTTAAGTCATTGCCATGTTTTGATTGTAGGTGGTCTACCTAAGAAAAATGAGATTAGAAGTTAAATAGAAAGTGGTTTATAAGTCACAGTGGAAATATGGGATGCATTAAAAATGCTTATATGTGCTTAAACATTAAAAAATATGAAAGTGTATAGGTTAAGGAGTATTTGATAATGTAGAAATCATGAACCAGAGTGTATATATAGATCATCTGCTGTTGTGTGCAGTGCTGAAAGTCATGTAGAAGTATGTAGTATGGTTGTCATTAGGAAGCCACTTTGAATATATTCCAATACAAGTATGACAATCATAGAGCTTTCTAAACAGTCTATAAGATAACTCTTGAATTATGGGATTGCTCAAACTCTCTACCTTGTCACCCCGGTCATGAATAATCTGATTTTTTTCCTTGGTTGACATATAAGTAGTATTACTTTCTCTTCAAGTTATGAATATAGGAAAATAAAACATTTATACTGAAAGTATATTCTAAGTCTATAATGTATCTACTTTTATGTAGATACTAGGATAATACTTGATGTTTAGGCCGAAATTTAAGTATTGTAGTAGGTCTCATGAAAGAACTTTTCTTGAGATTCAAATTGGGAAATATTTCTTTTGAAGGTAAAACTTTTTTTTATGTATTTCTTTTCATCAATTTACATAACAAGAAAAGGATCAATCTTGTCCAGAATTCATAGAAATTCAGGAGTGATGGTCCACACACACACTCTACAGGCAGTTGAATCTCCATAAATTCCACGCTAGCCAGGGATACATAGTGAGACCCTGTCTCAAAATTAATGGAGTTAGGGTTGAAGAGAAGGTCCAGTGTTTTTTACTCTTCCAGAAGACCCAAGTTCAGTTTTCAAAATCTATGTTGGGTTGCTTATAACCACATGTAACTCCAATCTGATGCCCTCTTCTTACTTTTTTTTTATTTTATTTTTTTAATTTACATTCCAAATCCCTCTTCTTACTTTTGAGGGCATTATACAAACCCACATACAGATATTTTAAGATCACTCTATCACTCTGTCTGTTCTCTGTCTGTCTGTCTGTCTGTCTGTCTGTCTGTCTGTCTGTCTGTATCTAGGCTGATTTTGTGTGTCAACGTGACACAAGCTGGAGTTACCACAGAGAAAAGAGCCTCCCTTGAGGAAATGCCTCCATGAGATCCAGCTGTAAGGCATTTTCTCAATTAGTTATCAGGGGGGAGGGCCCATTGTGGATGGTGACATCCCTGGACCGATAGTCTTGGGTTCTATAAGAGAGCAAGTTGAGTAAGCCAGTAAGAAACATCCCTCCATGGCTACTGCATCAGCTCCTACTTCCTGACCTGCTTGAGTTCCAGTCCTGACTTCCTTTGGTGATGAACAGCAATGTGGAAGTGTGAGCTGAATAAAACCCTTTCCTCCCCGACTTGCTTCTTGGTCATGATGTTTGTGCAGGAATAGAAACCCTGACTAAGACTCTATCTATCTTATCTATCTATCTATCTATCTATCTATCTATCTATCTATCTATCTATCTATCTATCATCTATCTTAATCTTAAATGGTGGAGATGAGGTGGTGGCACATGCCTTTAATCCTGGCACCTGGGAGGAGGAGATAAGAGGAGCCAGGGCTACATAGTGAGACCTTCAAACAAACAAATAAGTAAAATCTTTTGAAAAAAAAAATCAGGAATTAATGTAGTCAAGCTAAAAGGGAAGGCAGTTGAACACATAGGAAGAATGGAAAAAAAAAGTCTAAAGAATCATAAGCAACCAGTGAAGGCTTTTACTTATGCAACATCTGGAAACATTTCAAACCCCCAATAATAATCAATTTAACTGACCAGTTTTGTATTAATATATGTCACATGCAAAGCAATGTCTTGAGTGTCATGTAAGAGGAGGTATGAGACTCTGATTTCTCCTTTTTGGAGCAGAAAGGTCTACAAGGGGTTGATGTGAATGTCGTTAGAGGCACATTAAAAATCTTATAGGACTAGGAGTCTGAAGAAACGACTCAGGTTAAAATGCCATGGGCTGCTCTTGCTGAGGACCCAGCACACACATGGTAGCTAATAACCATCTGTAACTCCAGTTCCAGAAGACCTTCTGGCCTCTGGGACACGTGGCATACATGGTGTATAGACAAATGTGCAGGAAGAATTCATACACATATATGTACATACACATAAAATAGTAAAAGAATGAATTAACCTCAGCACTGTCATAAGAAAACTTTATAGGAATTGCATGAAGTTGAGAGTCATACCTCTCAAGCATTGTACAGTTCAGAGCACTTTCTGCTCTTGCAGAGAGCCCAGGAGTTGCCCATCATGCCCCCAATTTCTTTACTAATTTTAAGCTTGCTTGATTTTTCTCCCATTTCATTCTTTAGCTTGCTAGGTCAGACTAAACCAAACCTGTGTCTTTAGTAGTACATTGCTCATTTTGTTTCTAAAGTTTCTAGCTTTCCCCAGGTCTCTTGCTGCAGGCCATTTAACATTGTATCATCAGTTATTATCTCCTCAGTGCTTGCAGTTTTGCACCTAATTGTATACTTCCTTGAATTGTTACATGTGTTTCTTTTATTTGTGTAGGTTTTAAACTTTTGGAAGACTAGCTAGGCGTAGAGACTAGCTGGGTGTGGAGGCTCATGCCTTTATCCCAGCACTCAGCAGGCAGAGGCAGGCAGAGGTAGGTGGATCTGAGACCAGCTTGGTCTACAAAGCTAGTTCCAGGACAGAGATCCTGTCTCAAAGCACTAAAACCAAACCAACCAACCAAACAACAAAAACTTTGGAGGACTAAACTATTAAAAAAAAAACTTTTATGGCCTGTATAATGCCAGAAGTACCCAGTAAAAGTATGCTTAATGGATTCATGATGACTTGGGAGCATGATTAAAATGAACAGTTTACTAATATTCTTAGTAAATGTTACGAAGAATAGTTAGTAAGGGGGAAAAACCCCTCAATCTCACCCCTTATAGATTTTGTGTTCAATGTGTGTGTCTCTCTGTGTGTGTCTACTTCCTGAATGTCAGTATTCTGAAGTAGGTAATTAGTAAAAGTGATATCTTGCAGCAGAATGGGGTCAAATTTAATTACTTAGGTAAAAACTAAATTTCCTAATTAAAGGCTCTAAGGGCAAGGAGGCCAGCAGTCTTAATGCTCCTGTTTACTTCCTAGTTTGAAGGAATGGAAGGCTAGTCAGTCTTGTCTTTAGTTCATTCACTCTACAGGCTATCAATGATATTGATGTAAAAGTAATACAGCTGATTCTACTTTACAATGAAATGCCACAGCTGCCTGACAGGAGAAGGGTCTGGAATGTACCCTTGTGGCTTTACAAATGTCTGCTCTATTACATTGAAATGAAATCTGGTGATTGTGGTTCAGTTTATTTTGCTTCTCGTCTATCAGTCTAAAGTGGCACTGGGTATGGAGGTTCTAGAGAAAGAAAAACAGCTTTGGATGAGTGTCATAATCTTTTGAGGGTTTCTAAGTAAGTGGATTGAAAGTAATTAAGCCTGGTGTGGCTGTGCATGCTTGTAATCAATCTTAGCACTCAGAAGGCCGCAGGAAGACTGAGTTTGAGACCCATCTAGGCTATATTGTAAAACCCTGTCTCAAAGCAGCAAAAAAAAATTTTTATACCTTAATTCTTGGTTCTGTATGTAAGCACAAAATACTTGTTTAAGTAGGATTTACAGTTTTTTTTGTGGGGTTAGCTTAACACAATGAATGTTTGGGATATAAAAGATACTCAGTGTTTGAAATGATATCCATTTGGTTTTGTCTCGAGCAGTCTTATGACTGGTCATAAGACCAGAGTGAGGGCTTGTAAAATTGGTGAGAACACAGCTTTATGTTGTCGGCTTACATAGCTCTAGGTTTGTGGTTTTTCTTCTGTTAGTCATTCATCATATAGCCATAGAGTACTTGAAATATGACAGGTGATATTTTAGGTAGCTATAATGTGTATATATAAACTGATTACTAGATTTCAAGTACTTAGTTTAAAAAAAAGAATGTAAAGTGGTTCATTGATAAGCATCAAAATAGATAAAATCTCTTAAGTTTTACAGAACTGCAGGTGAAATGTAATGTGTGAGAGAAGAATAAAAACAAGTTTTATTTTTGCTTGTTCTTTATTGAACTTGAGAGATAGAAAGTTTAAAAGTCTATGCATGGTATATGTTTCTGACTTGCATATTATTTGTGTTGCATAATTCTAATTGAATAACCAATCAGCTAAGGTGGGTGAATGTCCAAAATGATACAGTAATCAAACATAATAGCCATTGTACCTTGTATTTATTTCCTTATGCTTAGAACTGTAGTTCTTAAGGAGAACTATGTTTCTTAAGGAGACGTGTGTGTGTGTGTGTGTGTGTGTGTGTGTGACAGACAAATGTTTTGTTTTCATGTATGTCTGTACCATGTATGTGCCTTGTACCCTCAGGTTAGGTGAGGGCTCAAGGCCCCCTCTTGAACTGGAGGTAAGGATGCTTGTGAGCCATGATGTAGGTGCTGGTAATTGAACCTTTGTAAGAACAAGTGCTCTTGGCTTTGAGCCATCTTTCCAGCTCCCCTAAGGATACATTTTATTTTTGTGTTTATATATATACATTAATATTATACATATTCTTATTTTATATGTCTGAGTGTTGTACCTGCATGTATTTCTTTGTACTACCTGTGTCCCTGGTACCTGTGGAGGTCAGCAAGAGGGCATCAGATCTTGTGGAACTAGAGTTTTAAGCCACAATGTGAGTGATGGGAATTAATTCCAAATCCTCTGCAAGAGAAACAAGTGAGAAAACTAGTGAGCTCCAGACTTTCTGGCCCTTATTTATCTTTGTTTTAAAACATTGGCCATAGTTAGTTGTAAGATCTCAAAAGAAGAACACAGTAACTGGCCATGTTTTAATAGAACTGTGCATGTATTGAGGTGCCTTCATCATGCTAATATGTCAAGCAAACAGAACATTATTCAATTTGTTGCTAGTTTGGTGTGGGATGCATGAATATAGTGCAGTTAATATTTATTTTGTATTTTAGTAAGGGGAAACACTCAGTCTGGATATCAATTCCTTCTCAATTTTGCAAATATTTTTCCTGGAATCACTTTAGTTTTCTCCCCCTCGCGCGCGCGCGCGTGTGTGTGTGTGTGTGTGTGTGTGTGTGTGTGTGTGTGTTCAGGAGCCTTTCCCCAGCTCTTAGAGCTCCTTAGTTCCCTGTAATCTTTGTGTGGGTTGAAGTCTTCTGTGCTTTACCCTATCTGGTTTAACACGTCTATTGTAATTGTCTTTGTTCAGCTCATGTTTAGGGAGTCATGTTGGTGATACTTTATGGGTGTAGCTTCTGACGTTCCTAGGAGAGAAAAGCTCACAGCAAACTTCTATTTCTCTGGCTCTTACAATCTTTTGACCCCTGTTCTGCAATAATCCTTAGGTGTTGGAGTTGTATCTTTTGGGTCTGGGCTCATGTTCTTTCTCATTCATTTTGGCTCAAGGTAGCTTTAGCCTTTGGCCAAAGCTGTCATATATTGCCAATGATTTATTTAAAATAATGTGATTGTTTGAATTTCACAAATTTTTGGTTTTGGGAGGTTTCCTATTTATTTTATCCATAATGCCCATATATGACAAATATCTAAAACTAAAACTTGATGGTTATTGTGTTTCACACTTGGTATTCGAGCACCCTAGAGATGGAGACAGAAAGGTCACCAATTTGAGACCCACTTGGGCAACTTAGTTCTAGGCTAGCCTGAGAACAGAGAGAATCCCAATTCCAACACACAAATATGCATTGTATATACATATGCACATATAAGTGATGACTATACTAGTATTATAGTAAAATGCTAGTTATATATAACTATATAACTAATATAGTCAACTATATTAGTTTAACTATACAAATTTTTTTTGTTTCTTCATCTAAAAATTTGTTTTGAATAGTAAGGTATCTTAGATTCTTAAGGGTCTTAAGGTAGTAAATATACATTAAGATGATTTTTTTTTCTTTTCTTAAATAGAGTTTGATGTAGGAAAAGATGACCTTGAACCTTGAACTTCTGATCTTCCTGCCTCTACTTTCAAAGTGGTCTTAAAGGATGATGGGGCTGGGATAGATGGTTTTTGCCCAGGTTCAAGCCAACAATAGCGTGTATTTGTTCCTTTTGCTTTAGGGTGGCTTGTCCTTCTCCCTGTTCCTAAAATATATTTATTTAGAGATGCCTGTAGACGCTTTATGACAGGCAGTTTCAGTTCTCCTGTGAGCACTGTTTCAAAATTCTCCTTCCCCAGGGCTGACACAGAGTCTTGTCTGTGAGGATCTTTCCAACTCTGACTTAGGTTTATTCTCTTGAAAATGGACTTGGTTGACATATTTTTGTCGTGATGCAAAATTAGAAGAGCAAAAGTTTCGTTTCTGAGTGTACATCCTTATTGGGATGCCTGTGGTCACCTCTGATGCTTGCTAGTGAGCACTACTTGCCATTCACTAGATAGCTGATTTCTCTAAAAGTGCAACATTTGCTATATTGAACCAAAGAATGATTATTTTCTTTTGGTCATTCTCAAAAAATAGATGTAAGGCCTTTTTATAATGTTCTTTTGACATTTGCTTTATGCTAAAGTATCATCTGACCAATAAGTTGTCTTACAAGTTTTATTTTCAGATATATTAGAACAATTAGCTTCTGCTGTGGTTTTATTGTTACACATATTCTAATTTCTGGTTTTGTTATTGCAGTTTATGTCAGTCAGTGAAGTATAATCCAGTGTGTTATCACATGCCATGACTTCCTTGCTAATTACTCTTTAAATTTAACTGTGAATTCATGGTTGGAGTACTTTTCCCTGTTTTGAGTTACATTTAATCTCAGAGTTTGGTGGCAGAGGCAAGTGGTTCACTGAGATTGAGGCTAGCCTGGTTTATATAGTGAGTACCAGTCTAGACCAGGTTATACAGGGAGTAGAAGGTGGAGAGGAAAAAAAATGCTATATTGCTGGTAAAAAAATAATAATTGGGCATGTAAGCTGAAATAATCCTTTCCTCCCCAGGTTACTTTTGGTCATGATGTTTTATCGTAGCACTAGAAACCCCAAACTAAGGATATATTCGGGAAGAGTTAAGAAAAGGTGTCACTTACCATCATTAGAGCTGAGTGTCACTGTAGTAGACGTTAAAGATGAAGTCCTTACCATCATTTTCTTCCTGCAACAACCAGCAGTTTGTATTTTATCCCACCCAGTTCCCTATTTCTCACTTGGTGGACTTGCTAGTACCTGTGATGTTTCAAGTAATTCTCCCAGGATTTGTATGTAAATAACAGTTAACACTAGGAACTAAAGGAGGGAGATAAGGACATAGTCAGGCTGGGAGAGGTGTTGGTGAACAGCCATGCAAATGAGAAGATACCAAGTCTTCCTGGTCCTTCCTCCCTTCTCTCAAGGCTAACCTTGGACTCCGGATCGTCTGTCTCTACCTCCCAAGTGTTGAGATCACAGGGCATATGCTACCATGTTTTCACCGCCACATCTAGCCTTAGTCATATTTTAAAAGATCTAGCATGGTAGAAAAAGACTGCTTATTTGACTATAATAATTTGGTGGTTATTATCTTCATTGTGGTTTAGATTTTGAGTGAAATGTAATAAATGACAGTGAAGAGGTATTTTTGTTGTTGTTTCGGCCAGCTTGTCTTGTAAGTTTTTGATTAAAAAATTCTTACAGTTTTAGGCGCTTTAAGCATCCTGAGTTCATATGATGAAGGTGTTGGGACTGAACCAAAAATCGCCACTTATGGTAGACCACATCGCCACTGAACTATATCCCAGACCCATTTTTTTTTTCAACATGATTTCAGAGTCTTTGCTTTGGATTGGTCATTAAAAGGTAACATCCAAAATTAAAAGGAGCCTTATTTGATAGTTATGTATCCAATTTACAATTACACTTACATTTTATCTAATTTTTGCTTTTTGGTGCTTATTTGGGGGGTATAAAAGTAAGAATGAAGAACTCTTAACTTTAAACAGATAATATTAGTATAACAGACTGTAAAGCACATTGCCATTCTAAAGCTCTGGAGTAAATATAAAATTGTTATACTATGATCTATACAGAAGAAAGGGTGGATATTGGGAAAAGAGTGACAGGTATAATAGATAGACTCAGGAATAATTGGGGTGATTAGTTAGCAAGTAACTGCAACTATGTGGGTTAGTAGGAATTAAGACTATTTTACAAGCAACTGGCTAATACTCTTTTTTTTTTCCCTTCTTATGCTACTAAGTAAGCTCACCAACAAACATCAAGAGGCTTTAGTAAATCTCTAAGGGGTTCTTTTTTCTCTTTTTTTAATTTGCCTCTCTGTAGAAGGTACTTTGTAAAAGCTAGGACTGACTCAGACTCTAGTGAAAAGAGGGCCATAGAGAGGTATTTTGATCATCATTGTTATATTATGTCAGCTTTCTTCTAGGGTAGATTTAATCTTTAATACATTTTCTGAGGTCCAAGAAAATGAGCTGCAGAAGTAGAAATGAAGGAAACAATTTCATTTATCCTCCAGACAGCGACACATTAAGCACTAATGACTGCCAAAAGGAAATGTCAAACACTAAACTAGTCTACTTTTTTTGGCAGCCAAGAATCCGGTGAATCAACAGTTTTAGGGTGTGTGTATTTAATGTGGGCGAAGGAAGAGAATGTCTAACATTCCTTAAGGTCCTGTTAAGATCACTACAGTTGGACTTGGAGATTGTTTCTACTTTGTTAAACCCAAGCAAGGCAAATGCAACAAAATAAAGTTGGTTATGGGGCGTGAGAGATGGCTCTGTGGCTAAAAGCACTTGACTGTGCAAGCAAGAGGACCTGATTCTAAGTCTCTGGCATCGCTGTGAAAGTTAAGCATGACCATGTTTTGCCTGTAGTCCCAGCATTGGAATGTGGAGAGGAATGGATCCTGAAAACTTGATGACCAGCCAGTTTAGCTGAAATGGTGAACTTTAGATTCAGTGAAAGACCCTATCTCAAAAAATACGGTGGACAGTGATAGAGGAAAACATCTGGCATCCTCCTCTTGCTTCCATATGCACACACAGAGGCACCAACATCCCATTCCTGTGCATACACACATGAGAATAAAAAATATATAAAAGTAGATATTTGGATGAGGTATGGTGGCACACGCCTTTAATCCAATCACTTGGGAGACAAAGGAAGGCAGATCTCTGAGTTTGATACCAGCTTGATTGCGCATTGAGTTTCAGGCCAAGTGAAGCTACTTGATGAGAGTCTTCTCTCAAAAGAACAAACCAAGCCAAACCAAACAAATAATCACCCCTCCCCCGAAAGGGTGAATATTTGTTGTTATGATCTTTTTGGATAGGAGACATTTTAAACTTATTTATAGTCTTTAATGTGTTTTTATTTAGTTGTTGGTAGACCTGAAGAAATGATTTGTTTTTATATATATATATATATATATATATATATATATATATAAACTTGGGTATATATATATATATATATACCCAAGTTTCATATCATATGAAAAAATATATCAAAGCTTGAAGAACTTGGGAGGCAGAGGCAGGCAGAGCTCTATGGGTTTGGTTGAATCCTGTCTTGTGTGATGACTAAACGGCAATTTATCTGTCCTGTATGAAATAGAGATTTTTTTTTTGCATTTTGAATATTATCCGTGCTGTTACTACAGACAAAATTATATGGGTAGTGCTTAAAGCCTATATTGTGTGCAAAATTGGTTTAACTTTGTTTTGAGTACAATAATAGCCTATAGATTTTGGTAGCTATTTTACTTAAATTATACAAATGTTGAGTTAGAAGTTGCTGAATCAAAAACTGTTCATATCAGGGCAAAAATAGTTCAAGATGGCTCAGCAGGTAAAGGTGGCTGCTTCCAAGCCTAAAGACCTGATTTTGGTCTCCAGAATCTATAGTGGGTTGTCCAGATGCTGCATGTATTCTAATACTGATATTGGGTCTCCAAGATGTAGAGAGTCTGTACATGCACTCAAGCGACCCTGCCCTTAAGTTGTTTCTGATTAGTAAATAAAGGTGTGAACAGCCACAGAAACACAGGTAGTGTTAGGCTTCCTGGGCTTGGGGTGGGGGAACCCATCAGGAGAAGAAGGTGCAGGAGGAGGAAGCCACCATGGGTTAGGTGAGCCATAAAATCATGGCTGAGGGCTGGCCGGTTGGAGTTAAGAGCAGCCCAGGTGAAACATAGTAATAACACGGGCTTATTGATAGGAAAGTAGGATCTAATAGTATAACTCTTATGCTGTTTAAGGCTCATTGTAAATATAGAGGTTGTTAGTGTCTTTTTTCCGGAAACTAAATGGTCATGGCAGGGTAGAAACCCTGGGTTGGGGTTAAAAATTTCTACAAGAACCCACATGGTGAAAGAATGGAACAGACTACTCCCACACGTTATTCTCTGACCTCCACCCCATACTGTGGCATGAGCATACCCTACACTGATATATACACTAATACAGAAGTAAATATAGTAGTTCATGAATTGAGAAATAGATGTCAGACTGACTAATTTTCATTTATACTTTGTCTCCTTTGTGAAACAGGTGTATTTTAAAAATGCATATTGTTTGCCTTTAGAATATTTTATTAAAAATTGGGACTTTGTACATGGATGTGTGTGCACGCACATATGCACATGCTTGTGTATATCTGCATAGTGAGTTTAGAGGTCAACTTTGTAGCATTGATCTCTTTTTGTGAATTCTAGTGATTGAATTCAGGTTTCTAGGCTTGTATACCACCTACCTGCTTTTTATCTGTTGAGCCAATTACCGTATTTTTAAATGCTAGGTTCTTAATAGAAAATTGTGTCTATAATTCACCTAGAGGTTGAGTATAAGATTCTAAGAGCTGTTAAAAGGGCTTACTTAACTTTAGTATGTTAGCTTCCTGTCTGGATTTGAGAGGGCACAGAGAGTGAGTCTAGAGATTTAGATTGAAATATTGGTGCTTACTGGAACCTGAAGGACTTGGAAACAGTGGATAGTGAGCCAGGCATGATGTCACATGCCTTTAATCCCAACACTTGGTAGGCAGGAAGCCTGGGGATCCCTGAGTTTGAGGTCAGATTGGTCTTCAAAGCAAGTTTCATGATAGCCAGGGTTAGACAGAGAAACTCTGTCTCAAAAACAAAACAAAACAAAACTAATAGTGTATAGTGGAGGTGTTGTGTTTACTCTCTTTTGTCCCATTGCTGGTACTTTGTACTTTGTACATCAACAGTTTGTATTTTCAGCTAGTTCTACAGGTCCTGTCTGATCTTTATGATATACCTGTCCGACTTCTTAGGCTAGTACTGTTAGGAAGGTGTGGTGCTGTTCAGCAGACCAAAGCTGCTGTCCTATCAACTTTGCTAAACCCAAAGAGGCACTTCTTTGATGGAAGTATTGGTTAGAAGTGGAAGCTTCCTTTGCAATATGTAGCAATTCTGAAACTTTGTTACGTGAGTTTGCTCATTTCTACTGTTGAAGATAGCAAGAATTTTATAAGTAGAAACCAATCTTAAAATACTCCGTAAGAATATCTGCTAGCAGCAGGTCATGTTAACCATAACGACATATTGGTAGGATTTCCCCATCAATATTAACCTGCTTCATGCTTTGATTCATTGATTCATGAATATTTGCAACCAGACCAAAATTAACAGGCTCCTAACACAAATTCATATGAAAGGATTTGTTCATTTGTTTGTTTGCTTTTGTTTTTTTCGGTGTGTGTGTGTGTGTGTGTGTGTGTAGCCTTGCCTGTTCTGTAACTCATTCTGCAGACCAGACTGGCCTCAAACTCTCAGAGATCTCCTCCCTCTGCCTCCCGAGTGCTGGGATTAAAGGCATAGGTGCTGGGATTAAAGGCATATGCTATCAACCCCTGGCATGCAACGATATTTTCAGAATTATTCCAGAACCTTTTCTGCAACTGAAGAGGAACTGATATTTCCTTAATCTGTCATAATTTTTTAAGATTATTTTTTATTTAATATTTTTAGTCAGCATACAAAATATTGGGTCTTATGTCATTTTCACATATACTTATACTGTGCTGCCATAATTTGTTAATTAAGATAATGATTGATAAAAGTTTAGTGTAGTGCCTCTTTATTGTTGGAGTTCTTTCTTTCTTTGAAAGAAATTTGATGATTATTTCTGCTGCTGTGGTAGAAAGTAAGATCAGTTTTGGTAGAGATTTGTGAGAGGCATCTCAGTTGACACCCAGTAAGAAATACTGCGTATCATTGCTGCCTCCTAAGTAAGTCCCAGTGAGCTCTAGAAGAAGCCCAGGTAGCTTCAGTGCTTCATTGCTGCTTTTTAGGGCTGCACGCCACTGGTGTTTCCTCGTGTAGGACCAAGGAGCCAAGGAGAAAGCATGAAGGTGGCCAAGCCCGTGTGGACTGTGTCTCTAGTAGGTTGTAAGGCTGTCAGAAATGCTGACTGTTATCAGTGCTTCTTTAGGTCAGTCTGGTGGACCTGAGATGGCTCAGCCATGAGAAGGTCTTGCACCAAACTGACAGTCTGAATTAGGCCCCTGGAACCCACAGAGTAGACGGATAAAACCAACTCTTGACATCTGCAAGCCATGCCATGGTATGGACTAAATAAATAAAAGCATAGAAAATTCTAAGAAATTTTGTACTTTGCCTTGATGAGATTGGTTGGTTTTGTTGTGGGATAAACATGCTCTTATTTTGAAGCTTTATTTTCAGGAATGTTTGAATGACTTGCTTACTAATACATGTGCATTATGTTACTGTAGGAATTGTCTGTGGAGAGACTTTGTTCTGATACTTATTGGCTACATTGAGTGTGAAAAGTTACCTAAACTTGCCCAAGTGATTGTTGCTACTTTTGGGCACAGGGCATGATGAGGGTGCCATGCAAATAGCCTGGCTGTGAGGCTGGAGAGCTGCATCAAAGGGACGCCATTTCTTTATAATATTGCCGAGATTATGGAAACTGATCATTTGCTTTATAACCAATGGATCAAACATCAAATCCTCCTTTGTTTTTAAAGTTAAGTTTCCAGGGATTTTGTCAGGTGATTGCATTTAACATTCTTATTCTTTTTGATCTACTTCCTTCTCCCTGCTTTCAGCTATGGTCATTATGTGGACCCTGGTAATAATGGCCAAACACTATATTAAATTTTTGGCAAGTATGTCCCCACTGACTGTTGCAGAGATTATTTTGTTGTGCCCTGTTATCTTGAATGAAGTTGGTGGCCTCGTTCCCAGATTCATATTCTCCTTACTATTAGAATGTACATTTTGCTGGGGTCTGGCATACTCCATAGTTAATTCTGAGTTATTTGGCATAGGGAAGCGAGACTGATCATCAGTGTTCATTCTCTGAACTGAGTTTTGAATAGGCTTCTCTGTATAAAAACCTTCATTATTCATTCCTACTCCTTTTCGATTTATTTGATGATTGAATTTGAAATAGCCTTGCTCTTTGAATATTATATATGTTTCTTTTCTTATTCATTTTTATAGGTTGTATTTGTATTTGTTCTCTAGTTTATTTAAGAAAAATCTAATGCTAGTGGGAAAGCTATTATGAATAAGCTTTTTCCCCCCTGATTTAAAAAGCCCTCTAGCTCATTGTTTCGGGGACTCGATAGCTGGGGTAATTAGCTCCGTATGAGTTTAAGTGTTGTCTATGTGTTACTAAAATAGACTGTGGGACAGGTAGTGTGAAGTCTAGAAGGTCTTTTCCCCTTTCATGTTATAATGGGTCTTTCTGTTGAAGGGTTTTCAAAAGACTGAAAGGAAGATTCTTATTAAGAGAAAGTCTTTATAGTTAAGGTGGACTGACTTTGAAGTGAGGCTCGTGGGCTGTCTGGTATCATCACTCTGCTTCTGAGATATAAACAGTTGCCACCAGATGTTATCTGTGGAATTATTCATCGGTTACTTGCTTTGGTAATAATATCCAAAACTAAGAATAGTGGAGTGTATTTCATATTTTGACAAAGACCTCAACGTTTAAGTGAGATTTTTATTATTTTATCTTCTACTTCCTCTCCGAGATAAGGTCTCTCTCTCTAGCCCTGGCTGGCCTGCAACTCAAGGGATATGACCATCTTTGCTTCCAGGACTAAAGAAATACACACACCCCATTTCTTTTTTTCTTTTTCATTTTTTTTTTAAACAAATCTAACCTCAAGTTTATTTGTAAAAACAGCATAGGACACTGGTCATCTGAATTAGTGTGTGGGTAGGTGTGTCCCAGCAGTCCATCTGTCTTCACACTGGCCGGAGCCTTTTCTGTGGGGCCTTCACAGGGGCCTGGGCACCTTTGGGAGCCTGAGCTGGAGCTGAAGCCTGGGTCTTAGCTGGAGCTTTGGCCTCTGCCTGGGTTTGAACCTTGGGCTCTGACTGGCAGAGCCTGTGCCCCTTGGCCATGCAGCTTCAAATCCGCTTCCCAAGCTTGGGGTGAGCGATGAAAGCCAGGCGGCTGAGTTTGCGGCTGGGCCTTTGGCATCTTGGGTTTGACGGCCTGAGGCTTCACAAGGGCCTTGATGGCCTCTGCGCGCGCACTCACTGCCTTTGCATTGTTGGCCTCATCTTCTTCAGGCCTTTCTTGTTGTGCTTCTTGGCAAAGCGCATGTTCCCTAGGAACGTGGGGTCAACCCCCTTAAGAGATTCATATCTCTGTGACCGGGGTTTCTTGATGCCATTTCTGTGCCATTTGCGGGACTAGTTGTGTGTAGTGTGGTTCTTGGACTTGGCCATGTCTGCACAGTAACCCGCGGCTCCCGCAGCGCTTGGGACTGGAAGCCCATTTCATTCTTTTATACTTGGGAAAAGCATTTTTAAAAAGAAAACAACCTTAAAATTGTCATTGTATTTATATGTTCCAAATGTAAAGAGTCTAAAAGACTATGTAAAAAGAAATCCTTTCACATCCCTCTTATAGCCATATATATGTTTTCAATTTAATTTCTTGTGTCTTTCAGAACTACTTCATGTAGTAAAGTAAACCACATGTACATACACACAAGTTAACCTAAAGATATTTTTAAGAGGAAAGTATTATTTCCTTGAGCTCTTAAGGTTTTCTGTTTATGTATTTATTGAGACAGTCACTCACTATGTGGTCAAGCTTGCCTTGAGCTTGCAGCTGTCCTCCATGTTCTCTGGAGTGCAGGAATTGCATTCATGCAGCCCACACCCAGTTCCTAAAGATCCTTTTTTTAAAACAATATCTTCTAGCCTTATAATGAGTCACTGATTGTGAAACAGGTACTCTTAATAATTTGAAGCAACGCTTTATGGTTCACTTTGCTTTTAGGCCTCTTCTTGTCTTTCCTTTTCTGTTTCTTCCAAGGAAGCTAATTCCCATCTCTCTGCCTGTCTACTTTTGTACCAGTTGTTTAGTTCACATACTTCAACGCCTGTCTCTGTCGTGGCATTAGTTTATAGTACCTTAGCACATGACCTTTGGAGGTCATGTGTGGAATACCATCATTTTTGTCTTGTTTCTCATGTCATACTGAGTGACCTTAGCTAGGTGATTTTTATAGATTGTTCCATATAGTATTGATATTTCTTTTAAACCAGTAATTAATAATAATTCATCTTAGTGTTATCTTTATTGCTGTTAGGCATTTAGTATATTCTTTCAGATGCTTTTCTTGAGGTGTCAGGTCTCTTTACACTTCATTAACTTATTATCCTTTTGTCATCATAGGTTTTTGAAAGTCTTTAACAACTGTAGAACTTTTAACTTTTATCCATATGGTATTTTACTGTTTATTTATTTTTTCAGTTTACTTGCTCATCTGCTATAGTCTTTAACTCATAACCCTGGTTCTTGTACAGAAATGCATGTTTACTCTTTCTTAATTTTTGGTTGCTATTATTACATTATCATCTTAATTCAAACAAGCTCCCATTCCTGTCTAATAAGTCTTGCTTTGTGAGGGGTGGCAGTATCTGCATTCCAATATTGGAACTGCCCTGCTAGCCATGGTTTAAGGGATACTGGAAGGGTCACAATAGAAATTGAGTGCTATGCTCTGAGGAGGAAGAAGTTTATGTCAACAGAAGGTACTTTCTGCCATGTGCCAGCTGGTATCAATATAAAAACATGCAATAGGGCTGGAGAGATGGCTCAGCAGTTAAGCGCTCTGACTGCTCTTCCAGTGGTCCTGAGTTCAAATCCCAGCAACCACATGGTGGCTCACAACCATCTGTAATGAGATCTGACATCCTCTTTTGGTGTGTCTGAAGACAACTACAGTATAATAATAACTAAATAAATCTTTTTTTTTTAAAACATGCAGTATAAATCTCTGAGAAGTTAAGATTTAGAAGAATTTCACAAAATGTGTTTTGTTATGATCGTGGCATAGGTAACTAGGAGGAAGGAGAGACTACGGTAACTAGGAGGAAGGAGAGACTACGGTAACTCCCTTCCCTTTCAAGGGATTACCCTTGGATTTTGTTCCTTTACTTTTACATGAAAGATTCTCAATTTTACTTTTATGGAGATGTTTGAGTTGAGGGAGGAGGGGAAGAAAGGGTATTTTCCACAAAGCGCTAAGCTTAGTGGCTAGTGTACCACCAGTATAAGAAAATAACCTTCATAGTCTCCCTAATTAGGAGTCGTTGTTTGAATTTTGTTTGTGTGTCATGTTATCTTTCTATTCTGTCAAGTACTTACTTGTAGTTAGCTCCCATTTTTCTAATAGTACAAGGATTTTTATTAGAAGCTGTTGAATATTACAGCTGTTACTCTAATCGCTGCCATTTATTTTATATTTTTTCACTGTTTTTGTTGGTAGGTTTAAAACCAACACATTGAACTTTTGTTCTTCTTTTCATGCATTTTTGTATGCTTTTTGTTTTATGCATAATGGAGTTCCTGCTTGGATGAAAGCATCTTTCCCATCTTAGATTACTTGTATGTACATATTTGAGTCCGTCCTAGTTAGATCACCAGAAGCAGAGCTACTTAGAGAGAGAGACAGAGAAGACAGAGAGACACAGAGAGAGGCAGATTGATTGTAGAGATTTAACATTATAATCATGGAAGTAGTTAAATTCTGAAGTACATTAAAAGTGTATGTGAGGCTGTTGCTTTCATATATCTTTTATAAAAGAAAAAGGACTTTTAAGCTTGGTGTTTCTAGGAAAGAATTGTCACACTTAAATGAGTTTCATATAAATTGACATATTCCAAATATAGATTCCTTTGAAAACTGTCTTGGTTGAATACAAGGTAGTAATTAATTGCCTCACTTTGAGTACTTAGATTTTTTTTTTTTAAGTTCTTTTCACATAGACCATTTTAATTGGATCAAAATTATTTGACCTGGATGGCTGGAAGAAGCAGCCCAGTTATAGCTGTTTTAATGATGCTTTTAGACTTTCTTTCTGTGTGATAAGTCTTCCTTTCCTAACACTCATTGGTACCACATTTGCAGGATTTTGTATGTAAATGGTGTTTTCTTTTGCGTGTGTGTGTGTGTGTGTGTGTGTCTGTGTCTGTGTGCAAGGACCATGTAACATCTCATTGTCTTGGCCTGAAAATAGTTTAATTGCTTAATTTTTTCTTTCTGTATTGGCAGAATTGTCATTATTTATGGTTATAAAGTACTAGTTGGAAATATTGAGTGTGACTACACACATACATTCAAGTGAGTGGCTCTCTTTCTCATCAAATGTAAGCAGCCAGTATTAGAATAAAATGGAGATAATGGAGTGGGTAAAATAAAAAACTGACTGGAAGCAAGCTAAGTAGTGGCTTTCTCTTTCACATGAACTGGGTTTCATTTTGATCATTTTGTGCCCCTACTCTCCACCACCTTAGATTTATACATTTGGGTATGTGCACTTGTGTAAGTAAAAAGAATAAATTCTTGTGTTTTCAAGAAAAGTCTGAATGAAATGCTGAATGAGTAGGTTGCCAGGCATCACCCCCCAAAACAAACAAACAAACAAACAAAAACTGCTGTAGGGGAAGAAGAGGAAAGAACAGTTTGGTAACTCCTCAGACTGCAGTTAGCTGAAATACAGAACTTATGTGGGCATCTGGAAGTAGGATATAGAGGATGGTTAGAGCACAACTGATTTGGCCCATTAGAGCTTTCTAGTAGAAAAAAAATGCCATTAAGTCTCTGTCATTTTTCATTTCCCTTCTCTTTAGCTAGGGGTGTGTGTGTGTGTGTGTGTGTGTGTGTGTGTGAGTGTGTGAGAGAGAGAGAGAGAGAGACAGACAGACAGACAGACAGACATGGTTTTCCTTATTCTCTGTTAAGTATGTTCACTAAAAAGGATAATAATAATGTCATTCTGCACAAGAGTAAGAAATACTCTATGAGGCATGTTCTTTTCGATGACTTTCCCTCAGTATTGCTAATGTATATTGCTCTCCTTATAGTTTTCAGAATCAATTATGATCATTTACAAGTATTGATCACTTCAGAGAAAAATGTAGCAGACAAATGCAAAAGAAAATTGGGGCTTAGAATGTGAAAAACAAAACTGGTTCACACAAAGACCAGTCTCATGACTTGCTTTTTAACCTAGATATATGAACTTGACAGAGTAGGGATCCAGCTTCAGTTTTCTTAAATACAGGTACCATTGTGGCTGTAGGGAGTTGTAATTAACCATTAAAATCCCTTGAATAGTAAATGAAAGAAAATCCAGTTCATACTGGACTAAACTAAGAGGATCTCCCTTCTCTCTAAAACTTGCTCCTTGGTGAGCCATCTACCTCAGAGGGTTTGGTTATACCTTAGAGCAATGGTTCTCAACCTGTGGGTCAAATGATCATTTCATAGGGGTCACCTAAGACCATCGAAAAAACACATATTTATGTTATGATTCATAGCAGTAGGAAAATTACAGTTAAGTAGCAAAATAATTTTTTGTTTGGGGGTCACCCCAATATGAGGCACTGTATTAAAGGGTCATAGCATTAGGAAGGTTGAGAAGCCTTAGAGTGTATTACCTGGTCTAAGTTGCTTGTCATTGCCTGGGGGTATTGGGACCTTACGTCCTTCAGTGTTTGCAGGTGAGGCAAGTCCTCAACAATCTCTTACTTCGAGGCAGAGCACAGAGTGCCTTTTACCTAGTTCTGAAAGGGGAGAAAATCAATAAGAATTAGTTTCTGTTAGGTGTTCCTCATTTGGATTTATTAAATTTAAATTAGAATAGAATTTTACTGTCTGCCCATCTAATAATTTTTACTTTGCCTAAATAGAGAAATTAAAGTTGTGAGCTAGCACTGACTTTTAAGAAAAATGTGGAAACTAATGACTTCTAAATATATATTTTGTAAAGAAAAAGAAGGCATTTGATAATGACAGTAACTAGAGACCCCAGAGTTAAATTTCAGTAATGAATAAAGTGATTTTAAATTCTGAAACTTGTGGCTATTATGAAGTGTATAATGTAAGATGCAATTGTTCAGTCTCAATTTCTGTTTAGTTGGGAGGTAGATAAAGGCTTAAGGCTTTCATTAGAATTTATACTGGCAGTCACACACATAATTGTATTTTATATGTATGAGAGTTTTGCCTGTATGTATATCTCCACCTCATGGATACAGTTGTCATGGAGGTTAGAAGAGAACGTTGGATACTCCTAGAACTGGAGTTACAGATGGTTGTGAGCTGTTACATAGATGCTACAAATTTGTACTCCAGTCCTTTGGAAGAGCAGCCAGTGTTTTAACCACTGAGCTATCTTTCAGCCCCCATAATTTTTAATAAAACCAGTAGTTTCACTGTATTTTATAACTGTGATGCCATTAATGTCTCATATATTAAAATAATGCTTTACGCCTTACTTACAGTAGTAGGAGGAGCAAAATTAGTAGGTTGTCTTTACTCTGTAGTGTTGTGTTCATACTAAATATTTATATCACGCTGGGGAGCCAGAAGCTATTGTTCTAAGAATTTGAAACTTTATTTTGGAAATAGTATAAAAATACATGGTTAAGAATGGAAATCAATAGATGTTTATTAGGAGAAAAGAGTGGAAGGTAGAGCTTTCCATTTGTCCCAGCATATATTTTACAAAGTAGACATTTATTCTGCTTTTCCATGTGAGAATATCCTTATGCGAGTTGGAAAAGAAAGCTGGAAATATGAAAATATCTTAGAGCTTGTGTTTTTTTCCAGAAGCAGTTTTAAACTGGAAATGAATAGTCAACCTTTAGTTAATTTAGGGGTGGGTGTGGTGGCCCATCCCTGCAATCTCAGTTCTATCTAAACTTCTTCAGTATTTAGGAAGTGGAGGCAGAAGCACCAGAAATTGAAGACCATCCTTGAGCTACATGCCAAGTTCTCTTAAAAATTTAACAAATAGGGACAGGAAAGATGGCTTAGCAGTTAAGATCAGCAGCTACTCTTCAGAGGACCTAGGTGTGAATGCCAGTATTCACATGGCCACTTACAATTGTCTGTAGTAACTCTAATTTCAGGGGATCCATTACCCTCTTCTGGCCTCACTGGGCACTGTATGCATCTGGTATACAGACATACATGTAGAGCCATACACATAAAATTTAAGAAAAAATTAAATACTAAATAGAGATTGGAAAGAGGTTGGAGTTAAGAGTACTTACTGCTCTTGTAGAGGACCTTGTTTTAGTTCCCAACACCTACATGGTGGCTCACTCCAGTTTCAGGGGATCTGATGCCCTTCTGGTCTCCATGTGTCTCAGGCAGGCACCCATGTGGTGTACATACATGTGAGCTAAGCATTCATGCATAAAATAATTAGAATGTCTTAGGTGCATCTTGATAAATGATTTCTTAAATATTTTCCTCCAGTACCTCAACATCCTGTTTCTCTTGAATAAAAATGTTCTTTTCTTTAATTATTTATTACATTAATCCCTTCTGTCTCTCTTCTCATGGTATATTGTTAACACGGGTGTGTATGTCTGTATGGATATAGCTTTGTCTGTGAACGTATTCATGTGGAGACCAGAGAGTTTTATCTGGTATCTTTGCTCAGTTGCTCTCCAGATTTATTTAAGTTTTAAAATTTTTTTATATGAGTGTTTCCTTACGTGTATATATGTGTACTGTCTGTTTATCTGGTGTCAGATCTCCTGGAATTGGAAGGAGACAGTTGGGAGACTGCCACATGGATTCTGGGAACCAAACCTGGGTCCTCTGCGAGGGTACTGGGTGCTCTTACCTGCTGAGCCATCTCTCCAGCTCCATCCAGCTTTATTTTTTGATATAGTCTCTAGTTTTATCTAAACTTCATCAGTTTGGCTAGGCTGGCTGCCCAGGGAGATTCAGTGATGAGGGATTCACCACCTTCCATATTTTCCAGGTTTATTCTTAGTTATTTGTTAAGTGTTATTAGTTTTATTTTTGAGCAGCTATAAATTCCTGAGGGGAGGTGACCTAGACCTATGAATTTTATATTTTAATTGTAGAGTAGAAATTGAAGACGCACTCATTGAATTAGTTATAAATATTTAATAACACTATCATAAACATAATAAAGGAACCTGGCCTTCTGTACCTACTGTGTGCCAGGAATAAGTAGCTATGTGCTGTTTGATCTTAATTTTGAGAGTATGAACTTGGTACTGTGAAAGCATAGCAGTTCAGTGACTAGTATAAGATCCCATAGCTAGAAACTGGGAGTGCTTCATTTTGAACCAGCATGATTCCAGAATTTCTATCCTTAACCATCATGCAACATTGTATATCTTGTTGTGAGAAATGTGTGAGGTTGCTAATATTATGAATTACAATAGTATCATTTTCTGCCCTCAATATGTTTATTATAAAAACGCCCACATTTAGAGAGAAGCTGAAAAAATACAGTGAATAACCATGTATATATCCATTTTCTTGAGTCTGTTATGGTTTGGTACATTTACCTAATCACATACTTATGTACCTGCATCCACCTTTTGCCGCATTTCAGTCATTTGACAACATACAACTTCATTCTTAATACTGTAGCTTAGGTCATTATTGGAATTGTGTTTCTTTTTTCTTTTTTTACTTTAAAACTGGCTTGGTTCCCAGCTGGTGGTGCTTTGTGAGGTATTATTATATCATGAATACTGACCCATTTGATGGATTCGTGATTGGCTGACATTTCTGATAGGTGGTAGAAACTAGGAGATGGGATAGCTGGAGGAAGTGGGGCGTTAGGAGTGCTCTGGAGTAATAATTGTTCTCTGTCTCTGGAGTCGAGCGGCCTCCTCTGCTGCATGCTCTTGCTACTGTGATGTTTGCTCCACTCACCACAGGCCCGTAGCCATGTAGCCAGCACAGCGTGGTTTGAAATCCTTTAAACCGTAAGGCAAAATAAATGGTTTCCCCTCTTAAATTGTTTTCTCCAGGATTTTAAACAGGTATGTAGCTCAGTGTTAGAATGCTTGCCTAGCACGCTTGAGGCCCTGGGTAGGAACCTACAGCAACATAACGAATGTAAGAAGACAGAGTAAGCCTTAAAGTTTGACGTTAAAGTTTCTGGCTGGTCAACTGGTAGTTAGTTGCTTTATTGTTTTAAACTTGTTCTTTCTTGGGAAATTAGTTACGATTTTACAGATTCTTTGTCAAGGAGAGCAGTTAGAGTGTAATTGGCACAACTAGGTATGAACAAAACAAGCTTCTCTTTGGGTTTTGGTAAGTATTCAGACTCAGACCCAGAGTTTTGTATATGCCAGGTAAACATTCAACCACTGAGCTATGGGACATAATTTTTAATTTAAAATCATATGGGCTCCATATGCCTCTACTCTCAGTACTTGGGAGGCAGAAGCAGGTAGATTCATCTCTGAGTTGGAGGCTAGCCTGCATTACATAGAGTTACATAACATGTAAGTGTCTCAAAAAAACCTAAATAAAATAACTAAGTAAAAATAATATAGAAGTGTAAATTTATTTAGATATTTACTGAGTATCCTGTATATGTGTGGGGAACACATAATTTGAGATGTGATAAGGAAGAAATAAAGAAGTACTTAAATACTCTTGTAGACTTTCTGGGCTCCAGCCTTGCTGTAGCATGTAGCATGAACTAGTAGGCTGCTTATCGAGAACTGACCTGAGGAACCGGTCTGTTCATTTTCTAAAACCTCCTGGGACATTTTTTTCTTACTGTTTCTACATCTGATTCCATTTATTCAGACTTTTGCTTTTAAGTCTTTTCTCTAGATAAACCAGTATTTCTCTTCTTTTTTTTGACTGATTGTTCTGAGATAAGATCTTATTATGATGCCCAGACAGGCCTCTAACTTGTAATCCTTTTACTTCAACATTCAAACTGCTGGGTTTACCCTCCATCTACCTGGAGCCTATCTCTTTACCAGATGAAAGCTTGGATTGTTTTTGTTGCTTTGGTCACTGGGAAGATCAAGGCCAAGAACTGTTTCATTGTTCTGATAGTGCTGGATTAATTATGTATTATTAAAAACACCCTAGGACTTGGTTTAATCCTTGTAACCATGTATACTATTGTGTTAATTTCTAAAGACTCTTGAAGACTATAAAACATTTTCTGGTCCCTTTGGATTAAGAATCTTTGCTTTTTAATCATTGAACATCTAATTTAGCTATTCTGCACATAGAAATGTATTCTACCTTTTTGATTCTATAGAATTAGGCTCTTTGTAAATTATGCTCTCCCCTTACTCTTTTTTTTTTTTTAAAGTACTGAGCACCAACCAGTTGGTCTTCATTTATTTAACAGCTAAGACTATAGGGAGGGAGAGGCAGTCCTCACACATGCCTGACAAGTGCTGTATCACTTAGCTGTATCCTGATGGGAGTTATTTATTTGTTGTTGGTTTTGGTGGAGGTTTGTTTTTCTGAGACAGTTTCTCTGTGTAACAGCCCTGACTGTCCTGGAACTCACTGTGTAGACCAACCTAGTCTCAAACTTGCAGAGATCCTCCTACCCCTGCCTCCTTAGTACTGAGATTAAAGGCATATGCCACCACCACCTGACAGTATTTTTCTCCCATAAGAATGTTTTGGCCCTCAAAATAATAAAACAGATTAGCTAATATTTCTATTAGGCTATTCTTGTCTGATCATTTTTAGAAAAGCATCTTGGAGCTTTGGTAACCTTACTTTAACTATAAATACCACAGTCAAAGGATGGAGTTATGCTCCAAGCACAATTGTGAATGACTGTGCAGTGTAGTTTATCCTTAACTATGACTCGTTTTGTGCATTCTCCCTGTTCTTCTAGGTTAAAGTCTCTTGAAAGTTGTAAAAAGGCACTGAGAATTGTTTCTACAGTTTTAAAATATGGTTCCTATGAAAAAGATGAGTCACTAGGCTTTGCCAGTTAGAGTTGTTCACAGGTGCTCCTAAATGCTGATTTCTTGCACATTCCTTTGAGGCCTTAGACTTTGTTGGCAGACTGGGGTGGGGGTGTAGAGGGCATAATTCATGGGCTTCCCAGGTTAAGATTCTTCATTATACTTGCCTTGGAGATGTCTTGCTCTCTTTTTTAGATAGTGAAGGGAGGTTAAAGATTTGCTTGCAAGTTTTTCTAAAACAGCTGGGGAAGAGGAAGGTCAAGCTTGAATGGGGAATCTGTTTAGAAGAGTTACACTCTCCTCCAGTTCTCTTCTTCCTCTGTAAAGATAATTTGTAGTACATTTTGTCCAAGGGGAGGCTTCCACCTAGTTGGTCAGACACATTTTTATAAAAGGACAGTGGGAACCACTTTAAATAACCTTGACAGAAATACCTTCTGTGTATTTCAGTGAGAACTTGAAAATTCCGAAATTATCTAGGTAGTCATAAAACAGCTGATAGAGAGTCAGGTATAACTACATGGGGATTTTAAGATTAAAATATAAGAGAATTGTATTTATAAGCTGTATTTTTAGTTCCATAAAGTATAGAGATTTACTCCTTTTATAAACTATAAAACCACCATTACTGATGGTAGCTAATGTCAACATAATTATTCTTGATATAAAAGTGTATGTTGCCGGGCAGTGGTGGCACACGCCTTTAATCCCAGCACTTGGGAGGCAGAGGCAGGCGGATTTCTGATTTCTGAATTCAAGGCCAGCTTGGTCTACAGAGTGAGTTCCAGGACAGCCAGAGCTACACAGAGAAACTCTGTCTCGAAAATAAAAAATAAAACAAACAAACAAACAAACAAAACCTAAAAAACAAAAAACCAAAAGTGTATGTTGTGTTTCCTTCCTCTCCCCACTGTAGTTCCTGGGTTTCTGCCATGAGAACTCTCATAGCCTCTGATGGGGAAGAATCACGGAGTATTGGAAAGGAGAGGTGTGTACATGTATGTAGAAGGGTACATACTTCAGTAGTGGTGTACAAAGTGATTCTTGCTTCCGCTCGCGCGCGCGCGCGCGCACACACACACACACACACACACACACACACACACACACACACACACACAGCCATCAAGCCCCAGTGATCCTGTCTCTTCCCACTTCTAGGTTGGGGTTATAGGTTTTTAAGATGCTTATAGCATGCATGTAACATGCTTGGCTTGTTTCATGGATGCTAAGATCCAAACTCAAGTCCTTGTGGATGCACTTAAATGGCATCTCTGTCAGCCTTGGGGCTGGATAAGCAGGAGGTTCACACAAGAACTGTGAATCATTCATGGCAGTCAGTACCTAGAAGGCAAGGTTGCTTCTGCCCTAACAGAGCCTAGGCATAGCATTCTGTCTGAGTAGGTATTCAAGCCAAAGAAAATATACCAGTGAAAAAATCTTTCCTTTTCTCATTTCTCATACCTACTGAGCTCGCATCTTAGGTCCTAACATGGTTAGTACCTACAGACTTCAAGAGTGATAGTGAAAGATGATCCTGGCATTTATCCACTGAAGTAGAGTCCACGTTTCAGTTTATTAAGTCCAGGGACCAGCATGGCTCTTCTTCTGTTTCAGGTTGTGGTAATGTACCTGAAGAACTGAGAGGAACAACCAACCCCAGGGCTTATGAGCCCAACTTTCTACCCAGTTGTTAAGGCTGTTGGCCCTTGCCGTGGTTTGTTACAAGTGTTGTGACGCCCCCTTCCCCTTCATAGCTACATTTCACCTTTGTGAATAAAGACAGGAATGATCAACTGCCCTTTTTTCAGCAAACACAGTTGACACTGAAAAGCAGCCTGGTCAGAACAGCTGTTCATTTAACTTCTGTCACAAATGCCTATTCAGGTTTCTCCTGTCAGCACTTGCAGACTTCAGGAGAAAATTATAAACAAAGGAGACATTTTTTTTTACAGTATACACAATTTTAATAACAAAACTTTTCTGTACACTGTACTATAGTCCCGCCAACCCAATTCCTTGTATAATAGTATTTTGTTCCTATCCCCCAACAACCCTCCCCCCATGGCTCTTAAAGGTAATTGAACAAATGTGTTGGACTGTACTTTGAGTTTGCAGTCTCAGTGTTTACAGGTTCACCAAACATTCCATGTATCATACTGATTTTAAAACTCAAGGAAGAAAAGATTAGTTGAAGGAGTTGGAGATGTTTCCAAATGTCTGCATGGCAGAATGAAAGCACAAATGGTCATCTTCTGGTTTTGGCCTTATTCAGGCACCATGAATTTGCCCTAGGTTAGCTAAAGAAATGCTTATTATCTATAGATAGCCCATGTTATCTTTTTAAAAAACATCTTTTCTGATTCAAGCATTTTAACTGAGAATATATGAAAATTATGTCCCAAACAGACTTGAGATAGTACTGTCACTAGATTGCTGTATTAGGAAAATTATCATGTAATTTACCTGTTAAAATAGTCCTAAAAATTATCTATTTATTTATATATATTCATATATATTCATATATATGAATATATATTCATATATATGTATATATGTATATATATATGAGGGGGGAATTTTTAGCTTCACCCCTTACATAGCTATGTGTAGGAAGTATGACTTAAGAAAATAATAAGACTTTCATATTTCAGAATTCAGACTAGTGCTACATAGAGCTTGCTTTTACAGGAAAGATGGAGTTTAGCTTTTGGTGACTAGCATTATAATAAGCAGATGGGTTTTAATGATTAGTGTGGAATTAGGAAGTTTAGTCAATTCCATTCATTGAATTAGTACAGAAATTAACTTAGACTCATTAAGAAATTACATGTGGCAATACAATTTTTTTTTTGGCTTAAAAATAGTGTCTATTTTTTGATACCGGTAATATGAGTTTTGTGTGAATTTTTAGATTTACCAGCCCACTCTCTTTTTAGAAAGGTAAGCTTGAATTCCCTGTAAGCTACAAAAATAAGTAATAGTGGTTGCAAACTAATTTTTAATTCCTAGCTACATTTCATTTTTCTGAGAAATTATTTTCTGACTTTTGATGATCATTTTTCACTAACCTTTAAAATAGGGGAGAGGGGAAGTTGGGAGGTAATGCTTAAGAGCTAAAGCTCCACCCAGAAGCCCTCACTTTTATGACTGGGAACCACATATGGTTTGCTACTCTGACCAGTTGGTAGCACAGATACTGCAATACAAATGTATATCAACTAAATGGAACCCTGTTTTCTGTAGGCAATTAGAAATGGCAATTTGTGCTTTAAGTGAGAAAGGAAAATACCTGGTTGGCACCACCATTACCAAAAATGTGAAAAGAAAAAAATATATGCCCCTCCCCAATAGTTGCCCTGGTGGCTCTTGGCCCTGCTCTTCCTCGGACGCTAAGTGGCTAGCTCTGCTACATACAGTCCACTTTACTAACTGTATTCTTTAGAACTGATTGGAGTTCCTAGTTAATATTTCTTTTTAACTCACAGTTTGAATTAATTTTGCTTGTGATTTGAAATGATGAAAGCCACTCATCCTTTAGGGCCAATGGAATCTTGTATGCTCAAAACTGAATTGTGAACAAGCTGTCTATTACCTGACAAACGGCAGTGGTCACCATGATAAATGAGTTGTTAAATCCTAGCCCACGGAGCTCATTTGTAATAGGGCTCCTGATGCAGCGCCTCGGCAGGGAAGCAGTGTGCTATGCTGGGAAACCAGCATCTGTCTCAGCTCAGACAAACCCAGCGCCTGCCTTATCAGGAGATGAAATGCTTGCCATTCAAGATCAACTGAATCAAACTGCTCTGAGGCTGTGCCAAACTAATCTACCCACCTTAAAAATATATAAAGAGCATGTTTTCACTGAATCCTGAATATTGTCTGCTTTTTGTTAAGAGGTTTGAAATGTGGCTATATTTTTCCGTGCTAAAGGAGAATAATTATGGTTGAATCTAGGTCTATAGTAACATTTTGAATCCAATCCTGGGGAGAAAATAAGCCTTGAGTGAAGGATACCGTGTTATAGTAGTGACTTTCTAAAGAAAGGACTTACATATTTTTCCACATAAAAATGCTTGTTTTCTTTTCCTTTCTGAAATCAAAGTAATGATTTTCTGTTTTCTCTTATATGTGGAGCCTCCTTTGTAGAAAAAAAATTCTATGTGAATCAGTAACTTGAGTCTAATTCCCCAGTATGCCATCCTTTTGCCTTAAAGGAGTCAGAATTGGACACTTGTGGTTCTTCATGAGAAATGTGGTATCAATGCCAGTTGTACTGTGATTAGAGTGTTCATATTTACACTGTAGAATCTCCTTCCATATCATACAGATCCCTGAGCATCACTTATTTGGTGTAAATTGTACATAATCACGTTCGCTGCCTAGTAACTTCCACTAACCTGAGAGTCAGACTCTCAAATCCTCTTGTTCTTAACCCTCACATTCATGCTGCCGTCACTTGCTGTTGTGTGATGGCAGGGTCAATGTCAAGAGATGCCTTCAGATTTGCTTCGGAAATAGGTCCTGCCTCAGAAGGAGCTACTAATCTTTATTAAAGGGCAAGCTTTAACTATATTTTGAAAGTAATTTTTTGTGTTTTTTTATAATATAACAAGAATCAGGGTTAGGCACCTTTAGTAGCCAATTATTTTTAATTTGGATCTTTGAAGTTTAAAGATCAGAAAAAGGCAGAAGGAAGAGACTTAAACAGTTTGTCAAGGCATCTTTAATCATCAGAGGGGATGTATTTTCAAATTGGATGGAGTATATCAGGATTGTTAAGTTGACTCAGTTTTTCTCTTTTCCAAATGCAAATTTTTACATAATAGAGGATTTAGTAAGTTAATTAGTAAAATGGTAATTTAATACTACTTTAAAATAATAGGCTAAATGCCACAAAAATCAGCATGTCCATTATAAGTCAAACTAGAGTTGTATAAGAAGTCAGCATAGTTATTTAGTATTGATTTATTATAATGAGATTTTTTTATAATTGCTTGGATTTATTGTTGAAATATATTAAAGAGTCACCCAGTTTTATTAGAGTTATATAAAAGGTGCTGGTTTCATGATGTAACTTAGATAATGTTTATTAAGCCAAGCCAAACTGAAAGAATAACGTTTAATATTTACCAGTCTTAAGCACACATGTAAGTCTACTTCTTATACTGGCAGTAAATTATAGTTTGAGTAAATACCACATTATCTCACAAGAGAACTTTGCTGTCTCCTTTTTAAGTAGGAAGTCAGTTGTGGTCCATAGGATGGAGAATAATAATCAAACAGGTTTTTGTCCCTACCTATATTTGTTTAGTAGATTCTTTTGGAACTGTTTTCAGTACAAAAAAAAAACAAACAAAAAAACACATATGGAGACCTCAGCGCAAATGTTTACATACCATTGTATATAATTACATACATGAAATGTTTTATAGTGAAGTAAGCATTTAGACTTTCCAACAAGAGTGCAAATTAATATGAGCATTGCTTCATTTAACACTTAAAATATGTTTTCATTAAAAAATTAAAAATACTTCAACACTTCAAAAACTCAAGTCTCCACTTGGTTTGGAAAATTAGGCTTAATGTCACCATTGGTAAAAATTAGATATGTATTTAGCCCCTACTATGTAAAATAGGTTACTTATCTGATGTGATTTTTGATGATGAGTAGATATTATACTTCACATTCTTTGTATGGCAGCTGCTGACACCTGCACTGTCCATAACCATTAATGATGATGAAAGGTCCTTCATGGGTGGGTTCATACTCATTATACGGTCCTTGGTCTGACATGTTTGACATATGGAGTCGTGTTTGGGATCGGAGCTGCCTGTGATTCTGAATCATTGAGCACTGCCTAATTCTTCTTAAAGTGGGAGGGCAGCACTTCCTGGAAATGAACACTATAAAAATAATAAAAAAGAAAGAAAACAATAAAGCCATTGTTCCTGTAATTACTCGCTGAGTAAAGATGGCATTGTCTGGTTCAGGAAAGTGTTCCTCTGTAGTGACTGCTATGCCTGCAGTAGTTGGAATCTCTTTGTCTCCTACATGGTAACTTGACGAGCTTATTTTTGTATATTCAGTGGTTGGATCTCTATAAGTTGTAGCCATGGCAGTGACAGTGGTTGATAAATTCCAGCAGAGCTGAAACCCATGGACTGCATCTAGAATATCCTCTCCTTGGGTGTGGTCAGGGCTGTGGCATAGGATGGAATGCTCCCACCGACCTTGGAAACTGCCCAGCCAGGAGGCAAGAGCACATACTCTGGGGCTGCATTCCCACAGATTGCCAGAGAGGCCAACGGTTGTGAGGGATCTCAGGGAGTTTAAGATTTTGGAATCAAGACTATTTAACTTGTTGTTATCCATGAGAAGTATTTTAAGATTAGGCATGGTCTCGAACACTGTCAAGTCAATGGCTTTGATTTCATTTCCAGTTAGGTCTAGCTTTTCTAAAGTGCTCCAGGTCCACTCCATCCCACATGTCAAGTTGCTGATTTTGTTCCATTGTAAGAGGAGTGTGTGCAGACTGCTTAGCCGGAGGAAATGAGCAAAATTAATCTTTGTCAGCTGATTGTGCTCTAGATGAAGCTCTCTCAGTTTGATTAATCCTGCAAATCCATTGCGAGCCAAACTTCGCAAACGGTTTGTGCTCAAATCCAGAAACTCTAGACTACGACAGTCCCAGAACAGGCGTACTGGGATAGTCCGCAGGGAGTTGGAACGCAAATGCAAGGTCTGCAGCTTCCGAAGGCCGTAGAAGAGCTCCGGGTGCAGAGATGACAGCTGATTAAAAGACAGGTCCAAATTTTGCAGATTAATCAGTTGGGTAAAAGTTGTGTTTGGCAAGTAAAATATTTTGTTGGAACTTAAGATTAACTCCTTTAGTTTATATAGTCCTTGGAAAGCATCTTCTTTTACTGTTGAAATTTGATTGTGATCTAAGTGGAGCCAGGTGAGTTGACTGAAGCTGGCAAATTGATCTCTTTCAAGCGCTGTGATGTGATTGTGCCTCAGGGACAGACCCAGAGAACCCTTGTCTGTGGCGTTTGGCACTGAGTGGAAGCCCTGAGAGTCGCAGTAGAATAGCAGCTTCTCACAGCGGCATTTAGGTGGACACGCCATACCCAGGGCAGGCAGCATTTTTAAGACCACACTCATTGCATATATTGCTGCCAGCATAGGGGCCCCTAATGGCCACTTGAAATGTAAGCCTGCAGAATATAATTTAAGGAAAACAAGAAGATAGGATATGTTTCAGCAGAACACAGGGGCTGTTAAAAACAACAACAAAATGTAACATAATGAAAGATTTCACTGCATATAACATTTTTCATTTACTGCAGAAAATTAACCTTGTTTGTAGACTGGAACACAACTTAAACCATGTATAAGAGAGATTAAAACATGTCCCTTTTTAAAATGTTATATGCATTTACATAAATCTTAAAATCCCGAACCAATTGATTTGCATCATAAAATGGCAATTCACTGACTTATTTTTATAAAAGCGTGATTCCTCTTTGATTGAACAAGCCATAGAAATGCATGGACTTACCCATTCTTCTGAGCACATTGGAGGCTGCATTCAGTCGAGATTGTCAGACTCAACGCAGTGAGTCTGTAAAAGGCTCTAACATGCAGGAGCCTTTGACCAGTTTCCTGTTTTCTGTGTTCCAGGCTTTTCATGTAAAATTCAAGTCTATCACGGTGAATTGGTTTCTTTCCTTAGGATATTCCTCTGGAAAGCATTGGTGTCATTTTCTTGGTGCTCTGATCCTGTAAATCAGCTTTGATTATAAGTTAATAATTTCCTCCTGATTACTGCCGATCGTCAGAGCTTCAGGCTTTCCTTTCCGCAGCTGTTAGTTCTCGCAGTCTTAACTTGTTGATGGCAGATGGGCGGCTTGTTGCAGAGAAGAGCTTCTGAGCAGCATGAGTGCATTTACTGAAAAGCTTTTCCGAGAAACGGCACAAGAATGGATTTGCTTATGTGCTGCGACCACACAGAACTGTATAGAGGCTGACGTCACCGGTGACGTGTCTTTTGTTTGGGTTTCCAGACGCTTTACTGTTAAAAGCACTGTGCTTTGTAACAGGGTCAGGGTCGCTACAAGACCCTTATTTACAATAAATTGAGAAAGAAGAACTCCTGATCTGAGAATTTGGTATTCCTTCAGTGTAGGAAGCAACAATGAGGTTGTAATAAATGCTGCATTCAAGAAGAACCATCTGAACAGTGAGTTGGACTAGCAGAGTGATGATTTTTAGTGCGTGTGAGAGCTAGTGTTAGACTGCCGATTCTGCATAGAGATCATCTAAATGGGCACGATTGGTTTATGAAGTGCTGATTTAATGCCAGCCTATGCAAGGTACGCCTCTGCTCTGGTAGTTTGGAAAGCTACTCAGTTGCCTAGTTGTCATGCTTGGTAAAAGCAAAGTGTGACTGACTGTGTTGGTAAACTAAGTGGGCTTAGTTACTTTGTCATTAAGAACTTAACATTATAAAGCACAACAAAGAGGACTAGCTTCCAAAAGAAACATTTTGGCTCCCCCCCCCCCATTGAGAATTTCAAGGGAACTCTAATCCTTTTCTGCTTATTACATAACAATGCTTTATTACCACACTGATGGGAAAACAGTGCTGAGTTGATCTTTGGATGTCCTACCAGAGGAGAGGAGCGGACTGACACCATGATGTTTATACACGTGACCTAGATGGTAGCAGTGGAACAGAGACAATTCTGAACAAGTATTGTAGTGTGCCTGGATTCTGACAGAGTTCAGGATTTCTGCTTAAGCACCTCACCTATTCCTTAGCAAAAAGCCACAGTTACTGTTGAGATTGGGCTGTTGTAACATCAAAGTGGCATTTGCACACTATCTCTTACTGGTACATTTAAGAACTGACTGAATCTTATATCAGGTCTTGTTGAATTTTTCTCATGAATATGAAAGGACATTAATATTGGAGCAGGATTTTGTTTTGGTTGTTTTTGCTTGACAACTCATGTTTCTCCCTTCTAGATAACTTTTCAGACATGAATGTTTATGGTTAGTGTTATATAAGTGCATAAGATGTGTCTAGCATGAATCAGGGCTATATTTTCAGGCCAGACTAAGGAATTGCCTTTTGTAAACATATTTGTCTGGTGAACTGGCTGCATGACCTTATTTTCCCCATATCATTACCACTTGGTGAATCTAAGAAGTCATTATACAAAGAGATACAATTTCTGCTGCATTGGAATATGGCTACTCTGATAATGACTAGAAGTCTCTAAGGTCCCTTAGAGTCATGTGTAAAGATTTTTCTGAAAACTGTAGTAATGTAAATATGCATTTCTTTAGTTCTTTTAAAGTGACCCCAAGATGGGTTTAAAGTGTACGAGGTTTGTTGAAGGCAGTGAATGCCTAGACAGGATGATAGAGAAGGCAGCAGCAATACTTTGGGTCAGTAAAGTCTTCAGACCACACTACACATCTGATACCTTTGAAGGGTGGAGAGAGGGACGGCTGTACAGACATTGTCAGACTACAGTGCGCTACCGTTCACTAGCCAAGTTAAAGTTACTCGTATTCTCAGGATGAACTTAGCTATTCTGTGTGCCACCATGATGCTGACTCTTGAGGTGCCACTCTTACACTGACCTTGATGCTTCCTATAGTACCTCTCTGTACCTTAGTGTTTCTTAACCTAGGTCTTTTTGTAGAGGGCATTGTTGCTGTTGATTCTCCCACCCCCCCACCCCCCATAAAATTTAATCAGATCCTACTGAGTCTGTCAGCCTAGGTTTCCTAGACAGAGGGATTTACTGTTAGCTTGGTACTAAAAGTTGGAAGGCAGGGAGATAATTAATGGTTTGTCACTGTTATTAATTGAAAGAAAACCCTTAGGATGTTGTCGGTGTCTTATTGAAGTCAGCCACGTTCTCATGAAAATAACCTTAGGAAAAGCATGTGAGTCAGTTGGACTTGATGAAGCATGGAGTGAGACGGAAAGGATTTCCTTACTCTTCAACTCTGAGAACTCAGAGAAAGTTTCCTTCTGATTTCTAGTCTGCTTGACCTACTGTTGTGAACTAGTGAATTGAACCTATTCAAATGACATTACTTCCTATGGATGTATCTGATCAACTAAAGCTATTCAAATTATATTATCTCTACTGTTACATCAGCTTTTTAAGGGAGAGAAATTGCTCAGACATGAATAGAAAGTCATTCCTTCTTTTTTTTTCCTTTTTTTTTTGTTTAAATTTGAGACAGATCCTTTTGCCTCAGCCTTCCAAATGGCTGGAACCACACTCTAAAGGGTGTTGGGGGAGGGGGGAGTAAGCAGTCCTACTTTTGCTGTATCAGAATGACTGAGAAAAACAGCTTTTTCCAACTCAGCAGTCATTTTTCTCACCTGCCAACTTTTTGGGTTTTGAAGGATGAGGCTGTGGGCCAAAAGACAAAAGTATTAAAAAAAACTGGTGTGTGTGTGTGTGTACATGAAATACATATGTATATATACACACAGGTCTCATTGATATATTCACTCATATTTCCTCCCTTCCTCTGAGCACCATTCATTGTTCTTTCTTTAAAAAAAAATTTTTTTTGTTTTACTTTATGTGTATGTTCTGCTTACATGTATATATGTGAACTACAAGCACGTTTGGTTCTTGAAAAGGTCAGAAGAGGGTGTATCAGACTCCCTGAAACTGGAGTTACTGGTGGTTCTCTACTGACATGTGAATACTTGGAACCAAACTTGGGTCCTCTGCAGAGAGCAGCAGGTGAACTGCTGAGCCATTTCTCCAGTTCCACCCTTGTTCTTTCTGAACTGGACTTTTTCTCATTGACATTTTAAAGTACTTTATTCTGCATATATATGCTTTTGACTTAAAAGTGGTAGCATCACCTCTGGAACATGGTGTTTATGGGACACCACTTATATGACTTCTTTAGATGTTAGCATCAGGGCAAAGGAGATGGAATTAACCGAACACTCCCCTATAGAGTAGTATTAAGGAAATTCAGTGAGCAGCGGTTATAGTTATCCACATTCTTGTGAGAGTTTTGTGGGTTTTTTTTATACTCTTTTTTTTTTTTTTTTTTTTTTTTTTGGTTTTTTGAGACAGGGTTTCTCTGTGTAGCCCTGGCTGTCCTGGAACTCACTTTGTAGACCAGGCTGGCCTCGAACTCAGAAATCCTCCTGCCTCTGCCTCCCAAGTGCTGGGATTAAAGGCGTGCGCCACCACCGCCTGGCTAAGAGAGTTTTTTTTAATGTGTATGGTTTTTAATATACGGGTGGTTAGAGTTACTTGAAGTGACATACAGATATGTAAATGAAACTTTGTATTCTTTTGTGGTAGACAGTGAGCTTTATATTGTATTTCAAAAGACATTTCATTAGTTGTGCCCAACTCTAAAGAATAAAGTCCCAGCATCAGAGGGGTGCATGGAGGTATCCTGAGCATCACGTTGGGATAAACCACGCTGGAAGCCCTGGTCACTGCCAACCTAGTTATTTCCTAGTGCTGCTGCTGCTTGGGGTCCCCTCTCAGACCCATGACCTTTTCCCTGCCCTCGGTTGATCTTGAGTTTTAGAAAAACCTTTTGGTTCTCTCACTAGCAAATATGATTGATAAAACATAAAGAAATACTGGTTACACTAAGTAGTATCATTATTCTATTACCTTATAACTTCTAGTTCAGGGGGACATATATACTTTGGAATTTGTTCTTGGGTGGCAGGATCATATGACACCCTACTTTTCTTAATACTAGAGTTATTTTCTGCCCTGAGCCATGAATTTAGGGATAAATTTTGGCTTGGTGCACCTGAATCTTCCATACATATTTGGGCAGAAGGGTACTTAACCTTAGCATGAGGGGCTTTTCTTTCTCTACTATAAATATAAAGATCAAAACAAAAATAGTAGAAACTGTCTTTAAGTCTCATTGACACACAGATTGAAATGTTATGTGGCCTACATTTTTACTTTTTTCCCCTCGGCCAATGGCTAGTCCCTAGTACCCTCACCCTCACCCCACACACACATATACCCTTCTCTGTATAGCAGACCTTGTTTCTTTGGAACACAGCCAATATTTGTTGACCTTACTGGTTTCTCCCTATTTTGAATAATGTTTGATTTAAACACGTTTCTCTTACGTGGGCTATACAGAACCATTTTACACAGACTAGAATTAGTTGACTGAGGCATAGACTTCTTACAGGTGTAGATACTGGTTCATACTCACTAATCTCATAGTGAGCATCTCTTTTAGTTTTAGTGGAGTTTGACCCAGTTGGCTAAATTTAAAGGGACTAGCATGTATATTAGTTTCAGAAGCTTGGAAACAATGTTCTCTGAGAAGTTTTTTCAAATTAAATTAATTAATTTACTTAATTTTTGTAGTACCGAGGATCAAAACAGAGCAAATGAGTGTACCTAGTGGCCACTGAGGTTATAAGAGGGCGTCTAATCCTCTGAAACTGTACAGATGGTTATCATCCGCTGTGTGGATGCTGGGAGCTGAAGCTGGGTTTTCTTCTGGAACAGCAAGTGCTCTCTAACGCCTTAATCTCTTATCAAGCTTAGTGTTCAGATATTAAGTGGTGGAAGTTATGTGTGTTATATTCCCGTTACATTTTACATGATGACTGGAACCCTAAACTTGTTTGTTATACCAAAAATGAACAAACAAACAAAAGACCGACATAGAAACGCTGACTTATGCACTCACTCTATCTAGAACATTCTACAGGGTCAGATAGGGGATTTTTTTGTTTCTGTTTGGTTTGGCTTTGGTTTTGTTGTTGTAGCTCTGGCAGTCCTGGAACTCTGTCTCTCTCTGTAGGCCAGGCTGGCTTCCATCTCACAGAGATCTGTCTGCCTCTGCCTCTGGAGTGCTTAGCGGCACGTCCTGGCCTGACCAACCCTCCTTGACTGAGGCATAGACTTCTTACAGTAACAAGACAAATTGATTTTGGAGGTAGATTAGCAAAGAGAGAATTAACATGTGGCACTATCGTATCTTAAATTGGATGTTCCTGTGTCACTGTAATCTCCTCCGAAAGTCAGGTCATGGATATGATTTTCACACAAAATTGTGGTAAACCTTTCTACCCAATTTGAGGAACTTCTTGGGTACTAAGGTTTGATTAAGCTGTCATGAGGTCAGTGAGCCCAACCTTTGGGGTTCAGCTTGGGAAAATTTCTGGTAGAAGTGTATATGAACACTTCCCAGATATGACTAGAAGCAGTGATGGATTTTTAGGTCATTTACTCAGAAGGATAATGTTGGGCTAAATTCCTTCTTCATTGTTTCTCTCCAGTGATTAGTAGCATATTACAGAAAGAGGCACATTTGTCTTGTGAAAACAGACTTTTAATATATTTCCTATTAATAGTTTAACACAAAGCTATCTACTAGTATTTCCAGTGATACAGCTGGCTGTGCTTAGAACCTTTATTCCTTTTCTTTCAACTGATCTCTTTGTTTCTGGTTAGTTCTTATTACTTGCTCAAATTCCAACCCCTGACTTAAAGAGATGCTGATTTAGTCATTTCTAAGTGTCAAATGTGTGGGTTTTTTTTTCTTTTGTCCTATTCAATACAATTACATTAAGCTTAGCATAGAAGGTCAAAAAAATATTTACAAACCATTCTCATTTGAACTGTATAATATTATTAGCACAATACATCTTACTTTTAAACTTTTGAAAATTTTTATTTTATGTGGATGGTTGTTTTGCCTACATATACCTCTGTACCATTTCTATATTTGGTGCCCTTGTAGACCAGAAAATGGTGTGGAAATGGAATTACAGACAGTTGTAAGCCACCAAGTGGGTTCTGGGATTTGAATTAGGGTCCTCTGTAAGGGCAGCTAGTGCTCTTGTCTATTGAGCCATCGCTCCAACCCACATCTTACTTTTAAAATACATTGTTTTGGAGTTTGGGAAATGTCATGAGGATCTGCATCTCAGTTTGATTCCCAGAATTTGTAAAAAAGCCAGGGGTGATGGTACACTTTTATTATCTCAGAACTGAGGACATGGAAACAGAATTCCTGAGTCTTGCTTTACTAAATCTAGCCAGCCTACATAAATCAGTGATGACTCAGCGGCTAAGAGCACTTGCTGCTCTTGAAGAGGACCCAGGTTGGTTTCTAGCACCCACATGACAGTTGACAACCATCAGTCACTTCAGTTTTAGATAATCTGTTGCCCCCTTCTGGCCCTTGTGAGCACCAGACACACGTTGCACACAGCATGCATTCAGACAAAAGACTCATATACATAAAATAAAAATAAGTAAAATCTTTAAAAAAAAAAAACAACAAAAAATTTAAAAGCGAACAAATCAAGGTGGCTGACTCTTGAAGATTGACACCTAAAATTAACCCCCTTGTCCCATGTATATGTTTTCCTCCTTGCCCCGCCTCTTCTTCCCCCATGTTTGGGCTTTTGGGGTTGTTTTATTTTGTTTGCTTTGAGAGTGTTTCACTGTGTATATAAGTGGTCCACTCACCGAGATCTGCCTGCTTCTGTCCTGAGATTAAAGGCATAGGCTATCATAATTTGTTCTAATTTTTTAAATTTAGGAAATAAAACTTGTTTGTCATTTAGTATCAAGAGCCATCTTTTGCTTCTTTACATTTTACTTTTTACTTAAAATTTGAATGTGTAGCAGATGTGTGTCTATTTGTACATGTGCATATGAAAGTAAGAGGTCAGCTTCGGGAGTCACCCATCATGTTTTGGGGTACAAAATTTCTCATGCGGATCTGAACTTACCAAATAGACTAGTTTGGCTGGTCATAAAGAACCCAATCTTCCTCTTGGTGCCTCTTCAGTGGTAGAATTACCAGGGTGCCACTGCTGTGCTAGATTATTTGTTTCTGAGGATTGTGTGGCAAGCACTGTATATATTTAGCTATTTCTTCAGCTTTTTTGTTCTGATAGCTTATCAACATAAGATGTAACTTATTCTTATTTGTGTACTAGAAGAACTGGTATTAGTAATGGACTTGTATGCTGAACTTTGAATTGAGATGATGTTCATTGGAGATGGCATCTCACTATGAATTCCAAACTTGCTAAACCCTTCCTTGCTCCCCAAGTGTCTTTTGTCTCTTTTAGAAAAACTCGTAGTTTCAATATCAGCCAGATGATGAGCCTAAGTGGTACAGGATTGTATTTTAGGTGAAGTCACATATATAAACACTCCAATTATATGTTTTCAACTTTGAATTAAAAATTGTTTTGTTTGTGTTTGCCAAGGGGGGCTGGAGAGATGGCTCAGTGGTGGGGAGCAGTGGCTACTCTTCTACAGGACTTGGGTTTAGTTCCTAATGCCCACATGGAGGCTCAAAGTCCAGTTCCAGGAGATCCCGTTCCCTCTTCTAACGTCTGTGCGTAGCAGCACACGCAGGATGCACAGATATAGTCAAACACCCTACACATAGAAATAAAATAGTGCAAAAACCTAACGTCTGTGCGTAGCAGCACACGCAGGATGCACAGATATATTCAAACACCCTACACATAGAAATAAAATGGTGCAAAAACCTAATGCCCATTTTGCTATTTTTTTTTCTTTTATTTAGCATGCTTTAACACTAAATATTTATAGACTTGTCTTTAGGTTCCTTGTAAAGTACTCACATTAGCATCTGTTTATTCAGGCTGGACGTAAAGAAAGAAGTGATGCACTGAACTCCGCAATAGATAAAATGACCAAGAAGACCAGGGACTTGCGTAGACAGGTAAGCTTAAAAATAGGGTGATGAGGGTTAATTGTATTTCCTAAGTTCTCAGCTTTAGTTTTGATTAAAAATCTCATAAATACGGGCTTATATTTTTAATTAAGGGAAAGGCTAAATCTTCACAGAAAACTGACTCTGTTCTATTGCTAATAAGCTTATTAATGTTTAAAAAATCTCAGAGGGATGTAGACTATTATGTCCCCTCTGGGGTGGCCTGAATGAATTAGCTCCAGTGTGAAAAGGATGTATAGGCCGGAAATCAATTTAAGATGACTTGGGGATCTGTGGAAGTAACCTCAAAGGATCTTGTTGTATTGACTTCCATACACTAGATTCCAGTTCCTATGGGTCTGTCCATTCTGTTATATGTTGTCAGTTTGTTTCCACTGGAAAGTGCAGTAATGATGGAGATACTGAATTTTCCATGTTAGAAAATTTAAAAATCTGTTCCTTTAATGATATATAATCTCACCTATGTTTTGAATTAAGTTTTGTTAAAGTTTTTAAAGGAACTTAGAGTTGACTAAATATGTACATTAATACATAACAAATTAAGATTTAAGTTGCAAGGCAGTGGTGGCACATGCCTTTAATTCCAGCACTTGGGAGGCAGAGACAGGCAGATTCTGAGTTTGAGGCCAGCCAGGGCTACAGAGAGAAACCCTGTCTTGGAGGGGGCGGGGGAGGGATTTAAGTTATGGTGAGAATAGACAGTTTTCAGAAACTAATAGAGACAGCTCATATAACTTTGGTGGATCAAGTGTGTCAACAGTTATTGGAAAGATGAAATCTAAAGTTTATAGTGTGGTAATTCTTATAGATAAACCAGAAACTGCTCCTTTTTTCATTGAATTTTAACTAATTAGGATAATTACTTCATTCCAAAGCTATGTGCCAACTCAATTGAGAACGGTATTGTAATCCTGTTTAATTTTGTAAGATCCAAGGAAAGAAAAAGGTAGTGTTTTAAAAACTGGAATCCTGCTGCTAAAGTGCTGATTGTGGTATAAAGCGTGGTCTCTGCAGTCCCATGTTGAAGGTTGTTTCACTGGAGTGCTCACATCGGGTGCTTGGCTGTCTAAGTTCTGCCTGTCTTTCATAGGCTTCCACTAGATATATTACAGTTTAACTTCTTAGTAAAAGTAAAATCTAATGTATGCAATTTCATTATTAGCTTCGCAAAGCTGTCATGGACCATGTATCAGATTCTTTCCTGGAGACCAATGTCCCTCTTTTAGTACTGATTGAAGCTGCTAAGAATGGAAATGAGAAAGAAGTTAAGGAGTACGCCCAAGTTTTTCGTGAACATGCCAACAAACTGATTGAGGTAAGTGCATTAGTGGTCTGTCCCGTTAACTTGGTGGTCTGTCTCGTTAACTTGGCGGTCTGTCTCGTTAACTTGGCGGTCTGTCTCGTTAACTTGGCGGTCTGTCTCGTTAACTTGGCGGTCTGTCTCGTTAACTTGGCGGTCTGTCTCGTTAACTTGGCGGTCTGTCTCGTTAACTTGGCGGTCTGTCTCGTTAACTTGGCGGTCTGTCTCGTTAACTTGGCGGTCTGTCTCGTTAACTTGGCGGTCTGTCTCGTTAACTTGGCGGTCTGTCTCGTTAACTTGGCGGTCTGTCTCGTTAACTTGGCGGTCTGTCTCGTTAACTTGGCGGTCTGTCTCGTTAACTTGGCGGTCTGTCTCGTTAACTTGGCGGTCTGTCTCGTTAACTTGGCGGTCTGTCTCGTTAACTTGGCGGTCTGTCTCGTTAACTTGGCGGTCTGTCTCGTTAACTTGGCGGTCTGTCTCGTTAACTTGGCGGTCTGTCTCGTTAACTTGGCGGTCTGTCTCGTTAACTTGGCGGTCTGTCTCGTTAACTTGGCGGTCTGTCTCGTTAACTTGGCGGTCTGTCTCGTTAACTTGGCGGTCTGTCTCGTTAACTTGGCGGTCTGTCTCGTTAACTTGGCGGTCTGTCTCGTTAACTTGGCGGTCTGTCTCGTTAACTTGGCGGTCTGTCTCGTTAACTTGGCGGTCTGTCTCGTTAACTTGGCGGTCTGTCTCGTTAACTTGGCGGTCTGTCTCGTTAACTTGGCGGTCTGTCTCGTTAACTTGGCGGTCTGTCTCGTTAACTTGGCGGTCTGTCTCGTTAACTTGGCGGTCTGTCTCGTTAACTTGGCGGTCTGTCTCGTTAACTTGGTGGTCTGTCTCGTTAACTTGGTGGTCTGTCTCGTTAACTTGGTGGTCTGTCTCGTTAACTTGGTGGTCTGTCTCGTTAACTTGGTGGTCTGTCTCGTTAACTTGGTGGTCTGTCTCGTTAACTTGGTGACTCTTGAGTTTTAATCGCATGATTGAAGAGGCTATAGGTCTTCAAGGGCTCACCGATGCAAATCACTTATAGTCTTTCGTTATCACTGGGGCTCTAGCATAACTACAGTTCTGTCAGTTTATGTTGGTTACATGGATAGCTTTTGTCTTAGAAACTCAACACCATTCTGGTACTGTAGCTCAAGCTAGACCATGATATTATAGTAAGACTGGCACAATGTACCAGGTGGACAGCTACAAACTGGTCATTATCTGATAGGCACTGCCAGGAATTACATCTCAGCAAGTTACCTAATTCGTGCCAGTTCTTCTGTCCTTCCTGTAAAATGAGGTCACTAATGAGATCCAAGTTCTGGGGACCAAAAGAATGATAGATATGGTAGGTGTCTCACCTTACGGCTAAGGTAGACTCGGCCCAGTACTGTTTTAAGAGTAAACAAGCCCAACATCCACTAAATTATACATGATTTTACACTAGAAATCTGTGTGGAAATGGTTGGCTTGTAAAATAATAATTAGAAAAGATGGATTAACACTTAATTTCCAGGTACGTTAGGTTTCTTCTTTGTTAAATGAATTTACATTGTTTCATTAACTATTAGTATGTTTTAGAAATGAGACACATACACACAAAACATAACCTTAGTACAGAAATGTAATAGTTGATAAATAGTTCATAAACCCATTAGTAAGTGGTCAGTATGTAAAAGCAGAAACTGACTGGAAATGTAAAATGTGTTTTATAGTAACACAGACCAAGTTAATACTAAAATTATTTCAAGGCAAATATCAGTAATCACATTAAACACCTTACTAATTTTATACCTCATTTTGTTTGAATATTGATTGAAGTGTTTTTCTGACCAGAATTATGCACAGAATGAGTAGGTCAGCCTGTTATTCAAGTAAATGATTCTGACGTTTGGAACTAAAATTGGAGAGTTTCATTTGTATCTCCATTAAGCATAATCTGGTTCGCAACAGTCACATAACAGTATGTCATTTCCAATGGACAGAAGTTGTTCAGGAAACCAGTCCCTTATAAGTAGCCTACTTACTAAAAAGTTCCTTTGAGTTATGGTCATCAAGGGCTGGTGTATTAGCAGCTGAAGAGAGGGCAGTTTTTATCTGTACCCTCATGGGAGAGCCAGTTGGGTCATCCTCAGCCTCCCTAAGCAGCACCTACGGTATACAACACTGTGTACCCTATATAATCCTTCTTAAGTGAACTCAGGCTTGAAGAGCTTCCTCCAACTTACATACCTCTACTGCAAACCTCCAGTAGTGAAGTTCCTTGAGCTCATTGGTTCAGTGGATTGACACCACTGAGAAACAATGACTGGGCATAGTGGTGTATGCCTTTAATCCTTGCTCTTAGGAGGCAGAGGTAAGTAGAGCTCTCTGAGTTCAAAGCCAGCCTATTCTTCATAATGAGTTCCAGGACACCCACCAGTACATAGTAAGACCCTGTCTTGAAAGAAAACCAGACAGACAGACAGACAGACAGACAGAATTTAAGTCAATCACTGACTAACTGGACTTGAGAGTCATTGAAAACTTTGTTTCAGATTTACACATTTCATTTTATTCTGAACATAGTTCGTGGAAACTAGAGTGTGAAGTTCCCCATCACAGCTCAGTTCTAACCCTTTTCTCACCTCTCTCCCCTGTGCATGCCCTTTACACCTATTACCTTCTACATCTTACCCGTATATTAAAGGATACAGGATTTTCATCTCTTGAGGCATAACCCCAAGCTGTGCAGGGCCATTCTGCAAAGTTATGATTATATTTATGATAACTGAGACAGTAAGATATGTAATTACTATGTCCATGAAAAGGAAATTAATTTCTAAGTATTTCAGAAGCCTCAGAAATTCCTGACTCAAGGAAGAACTTTTTCTTTCATGACAAGACTTCTCCTCCCCTTGTATTATAGTGGCACACCTTGAACTACCCAGAGACTTGGTTTTAGCAAAGATAAAATGCTTCACTGTGTTCTGCTAATCCCCTGATTTCACTTCTTTTCATTAGTTGCCTTCTAGCTGAATTAAATGTCTACAGGCCAGCTTTGATATGAGGCCCTATTTTCCCTTGGTGGTTCAGCAAAATTAAGAACAGTACATAAAATATATGCATGACTGGTGGGACATGAGTATAAATGGAAAGGAGAGGGTCAGATTCTACAGCCATTAAAAATATTTGCAGGTGTGTTCGGAAGGAGTGATCTTTCTGAAACTCTGCAGCAGAGTTCTGATACTATATTGCAGGAGTTAGCATAGACCTACAAGATAAGGTCATAGACACCAACCAGATCCACATTTCAAATGCCACCTTAGAGCTCCAAGATATTACCACTCAGACCAGCTTGCTTCAAGTCCTAGGCATTTTCATAACCTATCTCAGGTTTGATAATTCACTACAATGACATATGCATAGAATGCTTGAAAGGCAAGACTTTCAAACTTAGAACCAGACAAATTAAGAGACACAGGAGAATCAGGTGATGGTGGTACATGCCTTTAGTCAGAGGCAGAGGCGCAGGGGGCTCTATGACTTGGAGACCAGCCTGGTCTACAGAATGAGTTCAGGGCACAAAAACCAAAACCAGAGAGACAGATATAGACTGAAGCTGAAAATTTTTGTGTCCCATACAGCTGGAATTGGGGCTCTCCACCCTCCTGTAACACCAGTAGATATTTCAACTTGGTAACTGTGTCCAGAATTTTTGTTCAGGTTTCATTGCGAATGCCTCATTGAAGACTCTTATTCTCCGGCTCGCTCTTCTCCAGGTCAAGCTGCCTTATCAGATGGTTGACTCCTTATACCCAGTCACCTCATTAACATAAATCATCAGCTTTGGTGTGGGTAACTGAGGTACTCCTTATACTGCAGAAATTCCAAATGTTGAGGAATATTTGGGTTTTATGATCAATCAAAAATAAAACCAAACAAATTATGTAATACACAGTACTATATATTTCAGTGTACTGTGAGAGTATATCATATGCATGATTTTTAGAAGGTGTCTTGAGTATACAATCTGCCTAGCTTGCTACATATAAATACCACACAAGAGGTTAAGGCAGGCAGTCCATTTTATGATTCTCACTTGATCTCTTATTACTTCTCTTCCCTGGTAAGATTGACTTTGAGATTTGATTTTCCTTGGAGTTTGATTTTTCAAGATGAGGGTTCTCTATGTAGCCTTGGATGTACTTGAACTTGCTCTGTAGACCTTGAAATCACAGAGATCCACCTGCCTCTGCTTCTCAAAAGTGTGTGCCTACCACTGACTGGCTGAGTTGCTGCCTTTTTTACAGTCAGTCAGATTTACTCTTCTGTAGGAATTGAGATTATTCAGTTATTCCTTTAAAGTCATAGGTTTTTTACTTAATGGTGTAAATCCCTTTCTGTGTAGCTTTTTTGAAGCATCACACATGCCTAGCATTGTGGCACATAACTTTAATTCTAGCACTTGGGAGGCAGGGCTTAGGAATCCTAGGTCAGCCAGGTCTATGTAGTGCATTCCAGGGTAGCTTGGGGCTACATAGTGAGAACCTATATAGTCTGTGCTTTCCCAAACCCCACCCCACAATCTAGAAATCATGCAGGGTTTCTGGGACTCTTCCAGTCTTTCAGTCATGGAAAACTCAGTCTTCAAAGACAGTGTATGCCGCTTGTGGAGTCTCATTTCTGTTAGGAGAAGCTGTCATCTACTCTGAAACCTCTGTCCATCTTCTTGCTGCTACATACTTGTGAGTTGGGAGTGCTTCCTTTATAAACCATGTCCTTTCAAAATATAGTATGGAAAAAATAACAAATTGGTTTTTTCATTTATTATATGTTCAGATGATAACAGCTTTAGATTAAATGTTTCACCTTTTTAGTTTTTTAAATGTCACTACTAAAAATTTTACAAATCTTTGTGTAGTTCACATTATATCTGCTGGGCAGTGCTAGATGACTTCTAGTCTTTGAGGAGTTTTCTTTATCGCAGGCTGTCCCTGTGTGTCCTCCATTTAAGTGCAGCTCTCAGTGAACAACTGCTCCAGGGATAGCAGGCAGGGTAGGGCAGCAGCCAAGGCCTTCATCTTCTGGAGAATGACTTACCATTATCTCTCAGGATGATTTTGGTCTTCAGGGAAACAGCTGTATTCTGAGATTTCCATTGATCTCACAATCAGTTAGAGCTCAGGTTTTCCCTACAGAGGACCTGCTTCTTAGTGGCATCAGGTCCATTTCTATCAGTGGGTACAGGTGGGTATTTTGTTGTATGTGTGGTTTAGATACGCTGTCAGTGTAAACCTAGATCTGATCTAATCTGTTGTCAGAACTGCTGCTGTCATTATTCTTTATCAACTTTCCTTTCCAAAATTGTCATTTCTTCTATCTCTTCTACTTTTTTTTCTAATGTATCTTTTCTCCTTTCATATAATCTGATGTTTTTACAATGCTAAAGCATAAAATAGAACCTTTCAGTTTGCTACTGGAAATGTCCTGTTGAATGGGTCTCGTATGTAATTGGCCTTACAGCCAGTCAAGGATCCTCTTATTTTTATCTTGCTAAGACATTTAGATAGGACAGGTCTACAGTATTCCCTTCGTCTCCCTTTCACTATCAAGCATGAGATAATTATTTAAAAAGAAAGACAGCATAATATGTCTGGCATTATCTCTGGATGGCACCCTCTCTTCCTAGAGGAGGTTCCATTACTGTCCTGTCCAGTTTTCATGTCACTAAAAGTCAGTCTAGAAAATGAGAAGGAGATTTGTAATAATGATAGAGAGCAACTGCTCTGTAAAATGCTGGCTGGCGATTGGAACATTATCCATCAGTGCTGCCTCGGATGCAGTGATTCTGGTTCTCCTTCATAGTAAGCGTCATTGGTGTGCTTCACAAATGTCCTGACCTATGTTTAAAGTTTAAGCTCTTTGCTTTGCTTTCCCATAAATACTTGGGTGCTGCTGTTATATAATATAGTAAACTGCTCCTGGAGTCAGATGACAACATCTCACACCTAATTCCTGAGGTGTATAGCCTGATTTCTTAGGTTTTAAAGAAATGTGCCCCAGATCTGGCTCAGTGTCTCAATAGGTGTGTTAGGGTTTCTATGGCTGTGGTAAAACACCATGACCAAATAGCAACTTGAAGAGGAAAGAGTTTATTTCAGCTTATAGTTCCACCTTGTAGCCCCTCACTGAGGGAGGGGAGGTCAGGACCAGAACTTGAACGCCCTGAAGGGGTCCTGCTGACTCCTCCCACAACGAGCTGGGGCTGGGTCGTCTCATATCAATCAAAAAAATGTGCCATAGGCCAATATGATAGGTCCATCTGAAGATTCTCTTCCCAAAAAAGACTCAAACTTTTGTCAAGTAGACATAAAACTAGGCAGCACAGTGGGTGAAAATGCTTGCCTCTGTCTTGTGAGCAGCATCTGGAGTTCACTCGCAGATATACTGAAAGGAGAAAACCGACTCCCAGAAGGCGTCCTCTGATCTCTGAGTGGACAATGTCTTACTACTGCGGCAACTGCTTTGTGATTACTGAACTGTGGGACCCAGGTCACCAGCCACGTGTGCCTGCCTGCACGTGGCCGTGGCAGTCAGTGTTCTTAGACATGTCTGCCTTGCCCCACACTTTTTATGTTAGAAAAAGTACAAGTCTCTGTCTGAAAGCATGTTGATATAGCCTGGTGGGTTGGGAATGAAAGTACCACTTTAGATAAGATGCAGTTGTAGGACACTAGTGTTTTAAAATGTAGTTTTTGTAAGTTCATTTTTAGGAACTGGGGATGAGATTTTAAAGTACAAAGAAGAAAACCATGTATTAGAGAGATTCAAACCTGATCATCTCCAGTATTTTCTTTTTGTTGTTAAGTATATAAAATTGATACCAAAATTAGTTGTTTGTTTGCTAAGGCAAATGAAACCATAATATGCTGAAGTGTAACTTGGTTACCCTGTTTCTGTTATGGCCATTGCATATGCTCAGGTGCACACAGCGCACCATTTTTTAACAATTGATTATTAGATGCCTGTTTAACCAGTCCCTGCCATGAAGCTAAGTTGCTTTCTTATGTACTATTTAGTTTGTTTGATGCTGTCACTCACTCAGCTTCTCAAACCGAAATTCTAAGACCCATCCTCTACTTTCCCCAAGATCTGACCAGTAAACTCCTATCATTTTCTTTGTGTTTATTTCTGTGATGGATTCCATAGTGTAGCCATTATCATACTGGTTTTCTCCAGCAGCTTCTAATGGCTACCTGGCTTGCACTTTGAATCCTGTCTAGCTTCTTTCCCTCGAAGGAAGTCAGTAAGTCAGCTCATGTCATTCCTTTGCTTCAGAATTTTTCTCACCTCCCCTTGCCATGGTTTCAAGGGACAGATGGATACAGTGTGAAACTGTAGTTCACCATATTATGAAGTATCCTGTCTGCATTTCCCACTGCCTTTAGTCCCATGTCTCCATGCTGACTGACCCCTGTCATGTTTCTCTCTCCTTTTCCAAACATTACTTCCACAGAAAGGCCTCCCTGGGTCCCCTCAGCTCTCGTACCACCCTCTAGTAGTTATATTTGTTCATCATTTTTATGTTTTTCACATCCCTCCTTACTATCTGAAATTAGTAGACTTGCTTAATAATCTTATTTATCTAGCCCTAGTCACTGTACTAAAATGTTCTTTTGAACATAGGCATAAAATGATTCCTGGTACATCCTAGGCTCTCAACAGCTATTAGACTAGTGACCGTCCTCATTCTCAGAGCTCAGTAAATGCTATGCAGATGCTCGTCCTCCAGACTCAGCCAGCATCCAAGCTCTGCCTCAGTTGTGCGTAGAAGGTCGGCAAACAGGAGCTTTGCATTGTGTATTATTTTGAAGTAATCTTCATATAGAAGGTGCCGTGCACATTTGTATGCATGTGTATTTGTGTTTGCACACGCACATAATTTATAGGCATTCCAGGGTGTCTGGCTTATCAGTAGACCTTGAGTCTGGTTCTTATGATGATGCAGCAAGCACTGATTATCATCTCTCAGCCTGATCATATCTTTTGGGATGTGAAGTTGAGAAAAATATGGAGATTTTTAAAAAAAAAAAAAAAGTTTAAATGACAGATTTGAGCAGTATTTCATTCTACTTAGCTAGAATTAATCTTTCAAAAACCTAAGCAAATTTTTTATAGATTGGAAGAGAAAGAAAAATGTAGAAAGATTATATCAGCAAACATTTGTGGACTTGCTAAACTATGAGTGTCAGCTCACACCTTTAATCCCAGTACTTGGAATACAGAGGCAGGTGGATCTCTTGAGTTCAATGCTACCCTGGTCTACAGAGTGAGTTCCAGGGCGGCCAGAGCTACATAGTCAGACCCTGCCTCAAACAAAACAAAACAAAACAAAGAAACAAACGAAAACTAGAGGTGTAGTAATAAATCCTCACCCATGTGGATATTATCTTCTAATAGAGGATGGAGGAAAGATAAAAGTAAACAGATTTTTATGAGGTATATGTATAGTTCATATAAGGTAGGGTTCATATAATGAAATGGAATAAAGGAATATTTGAAATTTTTTTATCCATTTTATTAATGTTAGAAATGGATACAAAACTATTAAGTAGTTTAGAAAAAAACTATGTATTAAAAGAATACATAACCAACATACATTTGGAACATAGCAGATTTACTAAATTGGTTTTTAAGAATCGTGTGTGTGTGTGTTGCTTTAATATAAATAATTTCTCTTTATAGTATATAAAGGATATAAAATAGAATACAAAATTCTTTAGTGTGAGAGTGCCCTGTAAAGTTGTCCAAGTAATATCAGTCCTGATATTATGGCTCCATTCACTCAAAGGGGGGAAGGTCCTACAGTGCCTACAGTGGATGAATTATATGTGAACATACAAGATCACGTGTGTGTGTACAGTGTTGGTGGCTGTTCTACTGAGTGCCTTTTGGATCACATGTGCTTTTGCGACTTCACTTAAAATCGTAGTAAAGAGTTTCCTGTGAGGTCTCTCCACTGTTATTTCTGAGGTCTGCCCAGGCTCTAGGACTGACTCTTGGATTGTAGTTGTCATCAGTGGACTTGCTGACTCCTGCAGGACAGCCTGCCTCTTTTTTTTTTTTTTAAATAAAATAGATGTTAGATATCCTCAAGGTAATTGATAGGAGGGAGGAGGAGCAGAGGGCTTGAATTGCTGTACTGGGTGCTTTTGTGTTTTCTCTCATCTGTTTATAAATAGTGAGGTAGTGCTTCTAGGCAAAAGTACCTTTTGTACCTTATTTTTTCTCTCATATCAAATTCATGATGTCTTTCTGTTAGTCTTTGATTGAAAGTGTACTCAGGTGGAAATGTGCCGTCAGAAGCCTTTCTGTAACTGGTGTGCCATCTCCGTCCTTGGCGGTCCCCATGCCTCCTTGTTCGGCTTTGCTGTGTGCGTCACACGAGCCAGAGGACAGCCGGTCTTCCTTCTCACTTACCCAGGTCTCTTCAGATTTACAGCTCATAAGATAAAACAAGGAAGATACCTTGTGTCCCGCGTGTCCTCCTCCCTTCAGCCCCAGGTAGTGCATTGACATAGCCTTAGGACAGGGACTTGCTGCACTCAGTTTGCATCTCATTTGCTGCCTTGTGAATTAAGAATTACAAAGTGGATGAAACTCTTTAACTGTTGGGCTCTCTCCCAGTTTTCTCATTATCTGGAACTTCATGGGGTGTGACTTTATTCGTTTAAAATGTGTATTTTGACTGCAAATCAAATGATCTGCATTGTATATTTGATTTTGTCGTGAATTTGTATGTAGTAACATGTAGCAAAGTGGCCTTGAAGGCTCTGTGAAAAACATTTGAATTAAACACTGATTTTATGTCTGGCCATGCAATTTTTCAGTGGGTCCATGTGACTTGGCAGGCTGAAACTCTAGCAAATAACAGTTAACAAAGTTCTTTCTGATGATAGTGTGCATGAGACTAAGGAGTTTTCTTTGTTCCCAGACCAGTCTTTTTCCTCTCCCAACTTACCACTTTGTCAAGTTAGCAAAGCAAACTCTCCCTCCCTCCCTCCTACCACATGGGCCCCTTAGCTCAGATTCACTTGGCTGTGTTAGATTAAAGTACAGATCACAGGCCTGCCAGGCATGGTTGTACCAGCCCTTAATCCCAATACTTAGAGGCAGAGGCAGGCAGATCTCTGTTTAATAAGATTCTGAGAACTATAGGAGCTTCCATTTTCTCACCTGGAGATGGGTCTGATGATATCCCATGTTTAGTGAGGCACCATTTCTAGGTTTACTTGTAAGATTAGGCAGCTAGGTAGATTTAGAAATAGGGAACTTTAAAAATAATTTATCATTTAAATAAAGTCACTATTATAAATCCTGTTCTGTATTTGTTACAAGTGATGCTTATTTATACTCTGCTTCTTCCTAAAATTAGATTATCATGATTATTTTGAACAAAAATACATATGATGATTTTATATGTGGATAGATAGCTAGGACCAAGTAAAGAATAGCAGGCAGTGCGAGCTTAATTGCTATGTTGACTTTGGGTTACTCTTGAGGTGGAGGTGCTAAACAGCCATGTAGGCTGAGGAATTAATTCATGACGATTTTTCCCTGCCTGGGGAATAAGCCCCTCCTAAGAATAATTTCAGAAACAATTCTTCCGTGAGACTTACATATGAGGCATTGAGTGATTGATTTTCAACACTTTAAAAATAATAAACGTAGGACAATTATTATTCTTTAATGGCAAGGTCATTTGCTACCACCTATGATGTGAGGAACTATCCAGTACATGCCTTTATGTGAAAGAACTGAGAGCATTCATCACCTTCAATGATAGGCAGTTGATCTGTGCCACTAGGTTTTTCTTAGTGTGTCTGTCTCTGTCTGTCTCTCTCTCTCTCTATCTCTGTCTGTCTGTCTGTCTCTGTCTGTCTCTCTCTCTCTCTCAGCCTGTTTGTCAGCCCCTCGCCCCCATTCTCTGTTCTTAACTGTTTTGGTTGAGCTCTCTATTTCCCTCTTGCTTTGCTGCCACATACTTGCTGTTTTAGTAGAACCTGCCTCAGGTTTTCTGTGGGGTGGGGGAGTGAGTGGTGGTAAATGCTCCCTGTTTGTTTTTATTCAAACTTTAGGTTCTCTTGCGACTCCCCAGATACATACAGGGGGTTAAACCCCAAACCTCATACTTACTAGGTGAACAATACTATTACAGAGCTGTTGCCCACCTCCAAACACACACTTTGTTTTACTTTGTAAAGGTTTGAAAAACAGGGTTTTACTAATTTGCCCAAGCTAGTTTTGAGCTTACCTTCCTGCCTAGATGGGATTGAAATCTGCATCTTCAGGCGCACTTGAGACTAGGTTTTTATTGTATAGTCTAGGCTGGCCTAGAAATCATTATCTTCCTACTTTAGCTCCCCCTACTTTAGCTCCCCCTGCTGCTGGGGTCACAAGATATGCATTACTGTGCCTGTCAAGCTAAAGACTTCACACTTATTTTATTATTTAATTACATGTCATCTGTGTGCCCAGTGCCTGTGGAAGCCAGCGGAGGATGTCACATCCTCTGGAACTAGAGATACAGACCATTGTAAGCTCCCATGTAGGTGCTGGGAATCAAACTGAGACCTTGAAGAACAGCCTGCTAAGTTCAACTGGTTTCCCCACAGACTAATTTTTTTTTTTTTAAGTTGTATTGACTGCTGTTCTAAATCTAAAGGTCCAGGTTTTCCTCAGTAAGAGATGTGAAGGTTTTCCTTCCCGTATTCCCTTTCAAGGTAGCCAGGTCTGGCACTAATACAAGGCTGGCCTCTCAGAGAGCTGTAGTCTAGATCTTGCATTTGCACATTTGTCATTGTGAGAAGCGAGTAGTCTTTCTTGGAGGGTGTGTTGAAGCTTATTCATCAAGAAAAGATAGTGACAAGCATCACCTCCTCCTCCTTCCAGGCCTAACAAGCAGCATCCTCTTCTAGAGCATTACTGCTCTAGCAGTATATCAGAAACATTTTAGAGTAATGTTTAAAACAAAGAATAAATCTTCTATAGCCTTTTTCTAAGATTTGTATCAAGGAAATAAATGACTTAAAGAATTTAGCCATTTTACCATACCCTCACCACCCTGTGTCTCACTATAGCCAAGAATACATTATTCTTTACTTCTTGAGTTTGAAAATATTTGTAAGTTTTAAGATTCACAAAATTGAGATAGTTTAAATAGAAATAAATCGAAATAAAATTGTTAGATGGTAGAAAGCAAAATCCCAGTGTCCGACTGTCTTTCCTGTTCACTGAAAACGGCTTAGAGAGGCAGTGGGAGGGGCTTGTGCCGCTGTCTGGCCTCACCTGGGAGCTTCGTGATGTCATCAAGTTTTTAATTCGTTTTCCAGAATGCCCCCTTCCTCTTTTTGAGATAGGGTCTTATGGAATAGCTAGTCCTAAAGAGCACTATTTTTAGGACAGCTAGAACACTAGCAAGCTACACTATGATATAACCTGTAAAATTCATTTCTGCTTGTCAGCTGTGGCATAGAGACCTGAGAGGGAAGGCAAAGGTTTACATTAAAAGTAAACCCTGCCAGACAAGGAAGTCTAAGCAGTGACGCCGTTCTGAGGACCTACAGAAGGTTCTCATTGCTTCCCTCGTCATTACTTCCCTACATTGTTTAGGAGGGTGGCATTGTTCCCATCTGTTTTGTTTTGTTTGAGATACAATCTCACTCTGTAGCCCTCAAAGTCCTGGAGCTCTCTGTAGACCAGGCTGGCCCTAAATTCAGAGACTTCACTGCTTCCCAAGTACTGGGATTAAAAACACATGCCACCACACCGGATTCATTTGGTCCACTTCACTGTTACCTTTATCATGTTTTAAAAATCTTAATTTAACCGTGTTAATCTTAATTTACCCGTGTTCAAATAAACTTAACTTGATTTATACATATGACAAGGAAAGCAGCAATTTGGAGTTTCAGTTTTCTCCCCTCAAGAACAACTACAAATTTTACTATTTGTGAATACTGACAGTTCCTTCCTTGGTGCTCCTTGGCTTTTCTTATAATTGCCTTATTGTGACTGTTCAGGCAGATAAGAGCTCCTTCAAAGACTGTGAGCCACCTCTTCTGATACCAACCTACAATGTAACATTGTGAAGTCCTTGCAGTCTGAGAAGTGAACTTCCTTACTGCTTGTGTCTTCTATTTTCTGGGACGGCCAGAGTAAGACACAGTTACTGCTCTGTTTTCCAGTCAAAAGAGAAGAATGCTTATAGGCATTTTATGTTCTTCCCTCTTACAGGTTGCCAACTTGGCCTGTTCAATCTCCAATAATGAAGAGGGAGTAAAGCTCGTCCGAATGTCTGCGAGCCAGTTAGAAGCGCTTTGTCCTCAGGTAAAGTATAGCCAGCAGGCTTACCGTGTCTCCAGCATGGATTTTAGTAGGGTGGATGTAAATTTATTTTCTTAGGTTTACTTTTCATCCCTCCCTCCCTGCCTGCCTGCCTGCCTGCCTGCCTGCCTGTCTCCCTCCCTCCCTCCCTTCCTCCCTCCCTCCTTCCCTTCCTCCCTTCCTTCCTCCCTCCCTCCTTCCCTTCCTCCCTTCCTCCCTTCCTTCCTCCCTCCCTCCCTTCCTTCCTCCTTCCCTTCCCTTCCTCCCTTCCTTCCTCCCTCCCTCCCTCCCTTCCTCCCTCCCTCCTTCCCTTCCTCCCTCCCTCCCTTCCTCCCTCCCTTCCTTCCCTTCCTCCCTTCCTCCCTCCCTCCCTCCCTTTCTTCCAAAAAGGGGGTTTTAAATAGAAATCCTGATACAAATAGACCATAGATTGGAAATTTTAAGTTTTTTTTTAATCATATGTTACTGCCTCCTTGCCTTTAATTTAAAATGCATAGGAGAGGGTCATCAAGATGGCTCACTTCTGCCAAGACTGATGACCTTGAACCTACCTGGTGGTCAGGAGAGAACAGACTTCAAGTTCTTCTTCTCCATGTGTGCATTGCTGTGTGCATGTGTTATGTGTGTGGTACACAGATGTCTGACCAGTCTATGCAGTTGTGACACTCTTGGTCACAGACTAGCTAGTCTACTTTGCTGAAGTGTCTTATACAGATAATAGTAACCTGATTCAACCAGCCACTGAAGTGAAGGCTAAGAGTTTCTGTTTAATAGTGACACTTGGAAAGATGGGTAATTGGGCTGGGCAAAGTGTATGGGATGCTAGAAAGACTACACATAAAACAACTAATGCTTTCTTTCTTTTTTTCCTACTTTATTGGTGTGTGCTTACACATGTTGCATGTACTCATGGGGTGAGGATAGAGGTAGCTCGTGAGAATTGTGTCTCTTCTACCACTACGTGGGTCGCAGAGACTGCACTGAGGTCATCAGGCTTGTCAGCAAGCAACCATTATTGCTGAGCCCTCTTACTGGCCCCAGCTAGTGCTTTTGAATATTCAGTGTATTTGCCTCCTGTAAGATACTCTCCCTGCCACTCAGATCTCTAAGCAATCTTAAGTCATGTTTTTCTACTTTTCCAGGTAGAGAATGCTTACAACACAGTCTAAGAATTAGGTTGACCTCTCTCTGCGGGTCCTGCCAACCTGGCAGTAGACATAGACCAGGGGGGACAAGCAGAGGAACTGTGGTAATGGACTAGAGGTCTAAGGGATGGGGTTTCTATGTAAAGTCTACAGCCTTAAATGCATCGTGACACTGTCCCTTGGCTCTTTGATGTGAAAGCACTCAAGCCTTCTGTGATGGACCATTTACAAGGCCCTGCCATCTGATAAACATCTCACCAGCTTTATACAGTCATAACATTTTCTAGTGACTTGATTGCTATGAGATAATGAATACAGTAGATTGGATGACCAAACTGTATGAAATAAGTTTAGAGTAGATATCTAAAGATTGGACTTTCTTCCCCTCAAGTTTGCCATTTTATCCTTCCAGCACTTTAATATCTTTGGTTCTCCATTTCATTTTAAAATGCTTGAAAAGCGACAATACTTCACATATCTGCAGAAACAGATGGTAACATACGCTGATCACACCTACCAAGAGTATTTATATAAATGATCTTAAAGCCTAGGAAGAAAGAGTCACAGGGAGAGCCTAGTCAGTGCGATGAAAATGCCGGAGTTCAGAGCCTTGTGACTCGGCCCTGTCACAGCATGGAGCCCACCACACACAGCCTCGTTTCTCTCCTTGGCAGTTTCACTTAAGATGGACCTCAGGACAGAGTTTTAGACACAGGATTCAGACCACACTTGGCATTAGGGGTGTGCCCTGAGTAAAAGGTCTTTTCTGGGAGTGATTATTCTTTATGTGTGCAGAGCTGGGCATCTTCAGTATTGGAAATACAAACTGGACCATGTGGGCTGTTTATCTCTGTCCTCTTCAGTTAGTTCTAGTTACCTAGATAATGAGAAGAGACCCCATTGGCATGTCCGATGGCTAAGGGTGGTAATTTTTTTTTCTCTCACGTACTTATATTTCTGTACATCTTTTGAAGAAAGAACTCTTCAGATCCTTTCACATACTCACTGATTACAGTGAAAAATGAATAGTATGAAAATGAACGTGGAGACAGACATCAGAAAACAATGAAGAGAGATGGTTAAAATGCTTTATAAAGGGGGTGGGCTGGGGCTAGGGAGATGGCTTAGCAGTTAGGAGCATAGACTGTACTCAGAAAGGGACTGGGTTTGTTTCAAAGCACCTATGTTAACAAACTATTGGCAATTATAGAAGAGAAGTACCTCTTGTCTCCATAGACCATGTTTAGAAACTAGAAATTGGAAAAAACATCCCTCAGTGTGGGTTGTCTGAAAAGTGAAAGTGGGTAACGTTGTCCTCCATGGCTCACAACTAGACTAGGTGCTTTCCCCAGGAGATGGGAAGGACAGTGCTGTGCACCCTTGCCACTTACTATTTTTGGAGTAGGGGAATAACTTAGTAGTTACTAGAAGATGGGATAAGGAGAGAAGAGGAAGATGGGGAGTGCTGACTCCCCATTACTAATGCTTTTGGAGTTTTTTTTTAAAAAAGGTAGAATTAAATACAGTATTGTTGTGACTGTAGTAATTGTCATTGAATTTTATATTTCAAATGGATGAATTGTAGAAATCATAAGTTGTATCTCAATAAAATGTTCATGTGTGTGTATGCTGTGCTGAGGCTAGAATTTAGAGCCCTGCATATACTAGGCAAGCTTTCTACCAGGGGCTATGTCCCCAGTCCTAGATTCTTTCTTATATGTAGCAGACTATATACTTTATTGTGGAATTTTTATATGTCAGAGATACCTCTGTTAAAATGACAAAGGGAAAGGAGTCCTTGGAATTGGAATACAGTACCTTTATCATGAATGAATTCCGATAAGTTTGGTATTTGGTATTACACATTATGTATTATTGGACATTATTGCTACTTCTGTAATAGTGATGGATAATTGAAATGAGTCTAAATATCCCCACAGTAGGAGAGTAATGTAAGATACCTATAAAAGGAATAATAATGTTTTAACATATACTTAATGCTGTTAAATATTTAAAAGAAGGAAGCAGCATAGTTAATCATATGTAGCATATAATTTTGATTATGTAATTTTTGATGGTACATTCTATGAATGTTTAAAAAGCCTGGAATTTAATGTCAAAAATTATAGAATTGGGGGCTGGAGAGATGGCTCAATGGTTAAAAGCACTGACTGCTCTTCCAGAGGTCCTAAGTTCATACCCAGCAACTTCATGGTGGCTCACAACCATTTGTAATGGGATCCAATGTCCTCTTCTGGTGTGTCAGCCATAGCGTACTCATATGCATAAAATAAATAAATCTTAGAGAAAAAAATTATAGAATTGCCTTTACAGATTGGCTAAATTAGAGAGGGCCTTCACTTATTTTATAATTGCCTGTTGTTTCCAAATAAAATTTAGTGCTTTGGTGTTAAAATCTAAGGCCTGCTGTGTAGTACTTTCTCTATACAACCTATGGTGGAGCACATGGGGTCATGTTTGACCAAATCACCCCATGTGATTGGTTTGCATGGCTGTGATAGAATGAGTTATGTGCATTGCTTTACTGTCTTCTGTAGGTTATCAATGCTGCATTGGCTTTAGCAGCAAAGCCACAGAGTAAACTGGCTCAAGAGAACATGGATCTTTTCAAAGAGCAGTGGGAAAAGCAAGTCCGTGTCCTTACAGACGCTGTTGATGACATCACTTCCATTGATGACTTCTTGGCTGTCTCAGGTAAGGAACCGGTTCCCTAAAGTGGCATGTACAATTGTTGTCCAAGTCATAATTACAGACAAACCACTTTCACATCTGAGCAAGGAAACTCTATCAGTAACATGCCGGTTCCACACTTGTGTCCTGAGCAGGGGGAGTTGGACCTGGGACTCTTTCCCTTGTGGTGGGGCTGGTGTCCATCTTGGAAGCATTAGTTACTGGGCTAGCAGAACTTGTCACTGCTGGTGTAGACTACAACCCTCTGGCTATGACCCGTGTGTCATATAACAGTCTATAAAGTCTTGATACTTTAGTTTAGACCTATGTCCTGGTGTCACTGATTACTTGTAACAAGCCTGTGAAACTCAGGGGAGGAGCTTCTCAGCTCTCTGAGCTGGTTTATTGCAGAGAATTCTCTTTCCCTTCTTGCAATGCTTCTGTCTCTGAAGTGATCATAGTTTGACTGACTACTTTCCCAAAGATTGTGTCTGCATGATGCACAGATAGAAAACAGAGAGGAAATATTTAAGTGCCATTTAATTATGAACTTGCAAAAAATAAATGTGGGTGATTCACCTCAGAAAAACAGTTGATTTCATTATATAAACATAAACTGGTAATGACATAGTAAATTGCATTCATATAGAACATGTCTGTCAAATGCAATTCAGTGTTTAGCTCACAGAAATAAATTTTAACCCTATCTCCTTAGAGTTGAGAAATACTAAATGCATTTCCATTTCCCATGGACTCTGTACGCCAGCTGTGTTGTCTTCTTGGAAACGCCAGGCTTCCTGAGGCTACTGCTGTGGGAAGATTTAGTGACTATATTCTGGTAGAGCTGAGACTACCTGTCACCCCAGGGACCCACAGGCTGGAATGTGGGAGATGTGAGTGGCAGTGGGGCTTGAAAGAGAAGCAGACTTAAGTACATGCACAGCACAGTCCTCCAGCAGTGACCTATATAAAGGGACGCTGTGCTCTGCATACCAATGTCTTCTGGCTTTGCATGTCCTCCCTGAGATGGTAGCTTTGGTTAACTTGAGAAAGCCTGGTGCAGGCTGTTTAGCTGCAGGAAGACAGGGTAAACCCTGTGGCTGCAGGACTGCAAAATTGCAGATGCTGCTACTACTTTAAAACAAAAAAATTCATTTGCGAGTACATTGTTGCAAGTGCCAAAAATGCAGCAACGGGCCTTTTTGGGAAATCTTGGCCTTCTGTTGTTTTTCCCAGTGAAGTATGGAATTATTCTTTTTCATAGGCTTAGGGAAAAACATTCTACCTTCATAGCACATTTTTAAGTAAACAACAAATTTGGAAATCTAAATGCAAAGTTCCCTCTGGATAAATAATTCTTAGAAAAAATTCTTAGAGGGTTTTTGGGGGGTTTTTTTGTTTTTTTAAATTAAAGTGGATATGTTTATTGAGCTTAGACTCAAGGGATTCTCATTTTTTCTTCCAGAAAAGTAAAATATAATAAAATAAAATTGTTCCTCATATAATGTTTTTCAAATTAGACAACAAAAGGGATCAAATAAAAGCATTTAGTGGGATCCAGACAGGATTTTTTAAGGTTATTTAATATAAAACAGAAGACCAGTAAAGAGAAATTAAATTCTTTAGCAGATCCACTTTTATTTAGTGAATGGGTTCAACATTTTTAATAAATAAATGAGTTTGAGGGCTTAGTGCAAAACAATTGAGCTAGTTTCTATTTAGTGAATTCATGCATAGAATTGTTCTCTTGAAGAGAGCATCTGAATTTTGTATGTCTTCCTCTTCTGTGTTTTTTGATTGTTCTGTCATAAGCTTGCTGAAGAACACAAGTCATGAGTGATGCCAGTGAGGAGAAGGGGGGCCAAGCAGGAACCCAGGTGTGTCCTGGTCGACTAAGCAGTTAACTTATAGCGCTCAGATATACAGTGACTTCCCTTCCTCTGTCAGAAGCTGACAGCGAGCCTGTGAGCCCCTCCCCGACCATGATTGACCCTCAATAGGCCCAGTGCAAGCAATCGCTACCATTGAGTTCCTGTCATAACGGCTGTCTTAACCAGATTTCACAGGCCTTTTCTTTATCTTCTGGCTAGTGCATTCTTTGAGTCCCTTCTTCCATGATGTTCCCCAAGCCTTGGGGGGGGGGGTTGTATGAATGTCCCCTTTAGGGCTGAGCACTGAACCATCCCTTATTCTCAGCATCTTGAGCAACAGGGCGTCTTTGTGTTCAGTATTGTTCATTGTAAGAAAAGGTCTCTGAGGTTGAGTACCGTTCTTCTGTGAGTATAAGCAAGTGTTGGAGGCCATAGTGTGACACCAGTTTAACTCAACCTTAGTAAGTCCCTCTAGGGCCCAGGCCTCCCCGCAGTGAGTCTGACTAGGTTTGCATTGCCATTTCCCCTTTTGATTCCGTCTAAGACCCAGCCTGTGGGGTGGTGCTGCCAGTTAGGATGGGTCTTTTTAAAGACAAAAATTATAATAAAAAAAACTGGAGATGAGTTTTTATTTACTGAGTCTGATGTATTAATCCCCTCCAAAGTGTTGACCACCCTAAAACAGGAATGAGATCTAAATAATGTGAAAAACACTGGGTTGTAGGTTGTTTGGGTTTTTTTAAATCAGAATCTTTTCTTCCCTTTTGACTTTCCCACTGTTGTAATCTTGGGTTCTGAAAAAGTAGTTTCAGCATTAAGACTTTGAATGATGGCAGGCTTAGCATGCATTTGTTTAGTTAGCATGTAGGGAATTTGGATTTAAAAGATGCTTAGGATGATGTTAAAGTCCTCCTTCCTTCTCTTCCTCCCTCCCTCCCTCTCTCTCCTCCCTTCTTTCCTTTGGTACACTCCTGGCCGATATCCTGGAACTCTGTGTAGACAAGGCTATCCTTGAACTCAGAGACCTGCCTGCCTCTGCCTCCTGAGTGCTGGGATTAAAGGTGGGTACTACTACCTGGCCCCAGTGTGCTTCTTAAAACAGATTGCATTCGTTCTGTTTGTTTCTAGTTCTACAAGAACTATAACTCTCTGTACCTGCTATGCTCCATTCTGTTGTTGGCAGAAGTTATATCTTTAACTGACATGGAAGAGCTGTCACGCGTTCCAGAAAAGGAGAAGTTGATGTTGCCACTCAATGCAGCCCTTCATGTGTGCTGTATACCTGCCTCTCACCCCTCTGGGGCTGCCCCAACTGTCATGGTGCCTATGACAACTTGCAGCTTGTTCCTCTTAGCACAGTTTCCTTGGTCCTTTGGCATGTCTCCCTTTCACTATTACAGATGAGATTGGGAGTACTTGCTCTGAAAACAAGCGTCATGCTTGAAAGGAAATCCAGCTGTGTGCCCAGTAGGAGTTTCTGGTCAATTTAGCTGGATTCAATGACAGTCAATAAAGGAGGAGTTCTTGAAGGTCGTGTGTGTGTGTGTGTGTGTGTGTGTGTGTGTGTGTGTGTGTGTGTGTTTACATTACAGTACCTATTTGGTTATTGAAGGTGGTATGTTAGTTTGTATTACATTATGTATTTGGCATATGGGGTGCTCATGCCATGGGGTATGTTTGGAGGACAGAGGACACTTGGAAGACTTGATTCATATTCTAGATTCAGGCCCCACCCTTCTGAGTGCTAGCAGGCAAATGTGTGTCCCTGTGCCTAGCTCCTTCATATAAAACCTGACACATGTGGTTGACACCAAGTTCTTCCTCAGTAATTAGAACATACTGTGTTAACATGCCACCTTCCAGTAAAAGATCTGATCTTTCATTCATCTTTTTGTCCCCAGAGAACCACATTTTGGAAGATGTGAACAAGTGTGTTATCGCTCTCCAGGAGAAAGATGTGGATGGGCTGGACCGCACTGCTGGTGCCATTCGAGGCCGGGCAGCCCGAGTCATTCATGTAGTCACCTCAGAGATGGACAACTATGAACCAGGAGTTTACACAGAAAAGGTTCTGGAAGCCACCAAACTCCTCTCCAACACAGGTCTGAGTACTGTCCCCGCTCCTAGGGTTTCCCTGGTCCCCACCGTGGCTGACTCTGACAGGCTGTCCTCTTGTTCCAAATACTGGGAATTGCACACACATAACTTTTACACACACCAAGTGGCTCAGTGTACTAGTGGGAAGTTGGCTATTAGGCAGCTCATGAGCACATTCCTTTTATGTATCTGAGATAAACTTCTGAGTTGTCTCCTGCTAGTGAATGCGTACAAAATCAGGGTAGGTCCCTCCTCCTGTAGTGTTAAGAGATTGAACCCAGAACCTCTCACATGGTAGGTTAGCACTTCACCAGTAAACTAGTACCCCAGCCTGCTGGAGTTCTCATTCTTAAGGCCTCAAAGTCATTAGTATCATTTCAGCTTCTCAGCCATGCAGTCCTAGTTCAAAGAGTCTGTGAGATGATGCTTGAGTCCTTGTAGAGCATAGGCTCTTTGTCACAGGAAAAGGTTGGTGGAGTGCCGCCTGTGGAGTGTGGCTGTCTCTCTTGTCTCTGTAGTCATGCCGCGGTTCACTGAGCAAGTGGAAGCAGCTGTGGAAGCCCTCAGCTCAGACCCAGCCCAGCCCATGGACGAGAATGAGTTCATCGATGCCTCCCGCCTGGTGTACGACGGCATCCGGGACATCCGGAAAGCAGTGCTGATGATAAGGGTGAAGAACCGTTCTCTAGACGTGTTGTTTTATTTTTTAAAGATTTATTATTATTTTTTAATGTATATAAGTACACTGTAGCTATCTTTAGACACACCAGAAGAGGGAATCATGTGGTTGCTGAGAATTGAACTCAGGACCTCTGGAAGAACAGTCTTAACCTCGGAACCATCTCTCCAGCCCTTCCAGACATTTTAACAGCTTCTTTTATCATTTGCTAACTTGAACAATGTGTTATTCTGGAATTCAGTAGATACAGTGGCAATATATTAAATCCATGAATCTAAGAGCTATTAGAATGAGATAGAACCCAAATATGGACCAAAAAAAGAAATCTAACATGGGTTGGGCTTGATGAATTAATTTAGGGAATTTAGTTGGATAATTATAAAATAGTTTGAGTTACAGGGGAAACTACAGAAAATCATGTCTTAAATCTCAGAGAACATTTTCTTAAGGTAGGTAAGGTTACTGTACTCTGTCCAAAAGGAGCATTCCTCTCCTTGAAGAGGAACCTAGGCAGAAGGGTAGAATCTCTGTTTAGGATAGAGTCCGGCAAGTGGCCGCCCCCATGCTGTTCCATGGCTCTTGGCAAAGTGGAAGTACTGCCACTAGGGCTTAGGTGACCCACCTCAGAGAGAGCAGAAAGTCCTTAGACCTCCCTGTGAACAAGGGGGCTCTGAATCTGCAGCTTCCTCCATCAAACAGGTCCTGGGCCTCCATCTCACAAACTGCCTCTATCTAGGCTGCAGAAGCTAACGAGCATCAGTTAGTTGGGAACATGTTGATCTCTTGTATGTTGCTCTAAAGATGGTGGCTTCCTGAGTCCTACACCGCCACTCCATTCATTGCAGGCCCTGCAGGACAGGCATTTGGAATATGATTCCCACCTGCTACATTGCTTGAGCTTTGTCCTCTCTTGTGGTTTGATCAGTCAATTGAGTTTCATTTATACCTTCATTGTTTTCTAGTCAAACCTCCAAGGTGATAGGCAGGGACCCCATCCCATTTTTTGTTAACCCTGTCTACCTAGCCAGCAAAAGCTAGCCACTGTGTCAGTCAGGAACGTGTTGAAGGCCTATTGCTTCCACTTTATATGAAGCATTGAAAAACTCAGGTAAGACCATCATCCTCTGGGTGAAGCAGGGAAGCTGCCTGTCTGCCCAAGCACACTGGGAAGAGGAGTGGTTGTGAGTGAGCTGGAAGACTTTCAGTCTTAACAGTGCTGTGCTGATGAAGAACCCAAGTGGACCAACGATGCTTTAGTGGGTAAAGGTGTCTGCTATCAAACTTTATGGCCTGAATTTGATCCCCGGGACCCATGGCTAGAGGAGACTAACTCCTGCAAGTTGTCCCCAGAGTTCCAGGTTACAGCAGAAGTACTTTATGTCCTATAACATCTGGTCAGATTTATCTATGGCAGTGACTATAATATGGTATTAATGGGTGCCAAGGCTACATATACTCCAGCGATGCACATAGTTCTACTTCTGTGGCTGGACGCCATGTTAAAGCCACTGGGAGCAGAGTTGTGTAGTATCCCTAGGAGGTGTTCCAGGGTAAAAGTCCCATTCTGAAGAAGCAGTCTGGGTATTCTCTCTCTCTCTCTCTCTCTCTCTCTCTCTCTCTCTCTCTCTCTGATATGAGGTTTTCTCCCCCCTGCCCCCCAGTGGTGTTACTGGGGAGCTGGAGTGATGGCTCAGTGGCTAAAAGCACTGGCTGTTTTTTGAGTTTGAGCATCCACATGGTACCTCCAGAACTGTCTGTAACTCAGTCCCAGGGAATCCCAAGCCTCTTCTAGCCTCCAGAGATGCCAACCATGCACAAAGACAGAACTCCCAGACACAGAAAGTAAATGTTTAAAAAATTAATGGCTTTATTGGATGAAATAAATAAGCAGGCAGTGTTTTCAGCACAGGCCTGACACATTAACGGTGCTTCTTACTATGTTTAGTCCTGTGCTGGAATGAAGAACGACAGGCCTTTCCTCTCCTGGGCCTCCAGGTGTGTGTGCAGTGATGGACTCTAGGGGAGGTACCCTTTAGTGCTGAAGTGGGCTAGGCAGGGGGCAGGCAACAGTGAAGCTAGGATGTTGGTGGTGTAGGCTAGCGTTAGCGTGTGCGCACTGTCACTGACCCCATCACTGCCTTTTATTCAACTGTCATCTTGGTTTTCTTGGGAAATGGGTCTCAGTGATAAAGCCAAGTATTGATTAACCTGAGCCAGGATTCCATCCTCAGCACACATGTGCACATGTATGCACACAGGTCTCTCCTTGTTTGACTCTCACTAGTCCTTTAGGCTACATGCCTTTGATTGGCCCCCATGTCACTTTCACTCAGTCCCTCAGGACTTGGTTTTCTTTTTAAATTGCATTATTTTTATGTACGCATGTATGAAGACCAGAGGATAACTTGTGGAAGTCAGTCCTCTCCTTCTACCCCGTGGGCCCCAGGGATCGAACTCAGGTTCTCAGGGTTGGCAGTACTCAGGCATCCCACCCTAGTGTAAGGCCCGATGTCCCTTAACCTAGTCTTCCTAGTCCCAACCCTCTGCCTTAGTCTCTTAGCTCAGGGCATCCAGGTCAGCACAGCTCCAGTCACTGAACAGTATGCTATTCCAGTCTGAGTGTGTCTCCCAGTTGCTTGTCCCCTGGGATCCAGCCAGCGAGCCAAGTTCTATCTTTTACCTCAGTTTACCCACACTCTCCCACCTGCATGTTCCCACTGCCTCACAAAACCTTTGCCTGTTTCCAGTCACCATGGTGGCTGTTTGTTTATTGTGCTGATCACGTTGTAGTGAGTCAGTTTTCTCATTTTTTGCCCATTACTCCTGTTTGCTGTTAGAATAGGTGAGTGGTGAATGGAGGAAAGAGGAAGAGCTCCTTTTCTTGACAAAAACAATTCTTAGGACCCAGCCAGGCTCTGGGCGGGCGAGGAAGCAATGCTGGCTGCTGCTCTGGAAAGCTCCTCAGACAGCAGCCCAGCACTGCCGCAGTCCGTGCGGGAGCTCGGAGGTGCTGAGCAGGTCTCCAGAGTTGCGCTGACAGGGTCTTTGTGACTCTGGAGTCCCTTGTGATGCTGCCCAGTGCTATGCTCACCTCTCAGGTAGACTCAACCTTCGCCTCCCAGACCCCGTGGGCATGGCTTGGCTTAGGGCCTCGTAGAGATGAGGCCTCGCTGCCCCCTGTCGTAGGCCAGCCATCTGGGCCAACACCAACCCCAGCTGTTCTGCCTGCCGGCTCTTCCTGAAAACTGTCTCAAGTCAGTGGCTAAGCAGGAGAGACTGGTCATCTGTGCAAACTATGAGTGTTACCTAATAACCACTGCAGAGGACTACACCAGTGTCAGCCCCTTTGGTCTTTGGTATGCACTGAACTCTCTCCTCTGCTATATTCTCTTGTCCTTTGATAAAAATGAAATTAGACTTTAGGAATAACATTGTTTTTTTTATTCCTCAAAATAGCCTTTGGCACCCAAAGAGAAAGCCCAGCATTAATTATGTCATGTTCTTGTTGTCATAAAGTAAGCATTAATGAAATTGCTCTACATTGTGTAAAAATATCTCTTCTTTAAAAGCTTTTGGCCAAGGATAGTTTTTACATTCATGTGTAGATATAGATTCCTTGGGAAATTGTATTAAAGTGAAATTGTTATGACAAGCCTTGATTCAGAAGTCAGCCTGAATCCTAAGTCCTATGCGAGGAGTTTTCTTTACAAAGAGAGGGTGAGGAGACTGCAAACACTACTCTCTGGTGACCAAAGTCTGTACCCTGGGCCTCTGTCCTGCTGGCCCAGGGCGCTCTCAGCCAGAAGCATGGCTGACTTCATGGCTTTTGTTTGACTACAGACCCCCGAGGAGCTGGACGACTCTGACTTCGAGACTGAAGACTTTGATGTCAGAAGCAGGACAAGTGTCCAGACAGAAGACGACCAGCTTATAGCTGGCCAGAGCGCCCGGGTAAGAACATTTCCTTGGTCCTCTGACTTGTTCCACAAAGACTCTCTGGCTCTATGAGGCCTGGCCCTTTTCTAGGATATTTAACTATATTCAGAATGCCATTTTTCTGATCATTTTTTTTTCCTGTGGAGTACAACTAAAATCCTAAGTCATGGCAACTGCTGGTCACTTGTGACTTCCTACAAAATACCCCTCAGCTAGGAGCAGGGCAAGAGCCCAGGTCTCAACTGTACACCGCTCTGTGGTACACCGTGAGTCAGGAAAGGCTGAGGATCTAGTCAGTGTTACGTTTGCTAAAAAGAATTTTGAAATGTTTCTTTTCGTTGCACTGATAACCATAGGAATGTGCTCTTAAATTCATGGGCCTTTTAAAAACCTACAGCAACAACAAAGACCCACAAGTGCATCCGAGAAAACCAGTCACCAGCGCCATCTGCATTGGGGTCATTAGATCTTCATCAGTTCAGTCCATGTTTCTGGAAGGATGCCAAGATGGATCTCTAGGGAGGAGTCCATCTTCTCACTCCATGGAAATCTTTCTCAGCGCGGGTTCCTGCTGTAGGCTCTCCTGGGTCATGAGCACTTGGAGGGTTGAGGGTGGAGCTCAGGCCTATGGGCTTAAATTGTTGGCTGGTCTCCAGTGTGCTACTTGTTAGTTAGATGAGGTGTCTGTTCCCCAGCAGATTCTCTGCTGCCTTCTCAGACTGCCTTTGATGGACCTTCCAAACTTGGAAATGTCTGCTGAGGGCCCCGACAGAAAGGGTTCCACCCACTCATCCTCTTCTGTTGCCACAGAGAGCAGCAAACTTGAAACTTTTAAAGGGGTTAGTCAGACACACCCAGATGTGGTGGTGAAGCCTGCAAGTTAGCCTCCCATACTGTTCCCTCCACATTCAGACATGATTTTGAAAGTGGGTTGGGAATTTAGGCTGCAGTAAACTCCTACAAAATGAGAAAATAGCCCTTCCGGCAAAATGAGACCCTTCAAGTGTTCTCCTACCTGTGTTGGAGTCTCCCTGGCTAGCGCGCTGTGCGGCTTCATAGAGCGCTCTGCTTGTGGCTGTAGGCGATCATGGCTCAGCTTCCTCAGGAGCAAAAAGCGAAGATTGCAGAACAGGTGGCCAGCTTCCAGGAAGAAAAGAGTAAACTGGACGCGGAGGTGTCCAAGTGGGACGACAGTGGCAATGACATCATTGTGCTGGCCAAGCAGATGTGTATGATCATGATGGAGATGACTGACTTCACCCGGTGAGCAGAGCCCACCCCTGCAGCCTGCAGAAAGGGGCTGAGGACCTCCCCAGGACCCTGAGGCTTTGTAGACATCTTTTCTCCACTTACCTCCAACCAGGAGAGGACTCATAGACAGGAACCCTGTTCTCTTTTCAGAGGCAAAGGGCCACTAAAAAACACATCTGATGTGATCAGTGCTGCCAAGAAAATTGCTGAGGCAGGATCCAGGATGGACAAGCTTGGCCGGACTATCGCAGACCACGTAAGTGACACTGTATGGCCTGTGGCTGAGGAAGCTGTTCATGAGCATTCCCATAGGCCATAGCTCACTTTGAAAATTGCTCTAACCTACTTGATTAATCCCAGGATTAATCAACCCTAAGGATTTCTCAACTCCTATTTAACAAGTCTCTGGAATTGGGCATGTCTGTCCCAAACTTTCCATCGCTTCATCCTTAAAACCAACTTAAACTGGGTTTGTTTTCAGTTTTGGGCAGAAGCAGATTCTGCTGCCTCTGCCCCCATAGGAACTGGTGTATCAGAGCCTCTCACTGGGGTTTCTGTGGGATTGGGAGGTCTGGGTGCGGTCACAGGCTAACACCCCTAGCTGGGGACAGACTTCTGTCTCTGCACTTGCTGCTTCGTACCTCCAGGAAGCCTCACAGCACTTCCCTGCGGCCTTTTTCTGGGGATATGTGTTTTTCGAGTTATCCAAGCTTGCTGTATCATCCAGGCTGCAGGATGGGTGACATCTGTCCCTCATTACTCAGGCCAACATTTGGTAGTCATTCTTAACCACCCAGTCAAAAGCCTTGTGGACAGTGTATTTTGACAACACCTAGTCTTCCTGTCTGAAATTAGTAGCTCCATTGATCTCTTGCGACCTGTCCTTCCCTCTGTCCTGCACACAGCCGTCAACACTCATCACAAAGTGCAAATCGGACTTGAATCTGTCCTACTTCAGAGGCATCTTAGAAAAAAGTCAAAACCTTCAGCATATGCCATGCAGTGCTGCAGGAGGGGACTCTATGAGGCCTGGGGTACCCTGGATAATGGACATGTCCCCCTCTCTGCCCTTCGCTCCTTCAGGGAGCCTTGAGGAATACCCTGGGAGTGGGGATTGTCTGGGGCTAGGAGTACAGTGCTGGGCTCTTCTCCCGTCAGTGCCCAGACTCAGCCTGCAAGCAGGACCTGCTGGCCTACCTTCAGCGCATCGCGCTCTACTGCCACCAGCTCAACATCTGCAGCAAAGTCAAGGCTGAAGTACAGAACCTCGGCGGAGAGCTTGTCGTGTCTGGGGTAAGTGTCAGCAATGAGACGGAGACGCACTGGCCAGTCGGGGTTTGCTGACCGTGTCTGTAGCAGAGTAGACTTTTGCCCCTATACATTGCCCACCGACTCCAGATGCGGAAAGTATAGGAAGCAGAAGCTACACAGCCCATCTTGGTTCCTGGAGCCCACCGGCCCCACACCATCTCTGCTGAACTGTGCCTTTTAGCACGACATGGTTGACGTGGCCCGGTGATAGCTGGAACTACTACCAGGCCTACTCTTTCTTTTGCTAGCTGTTCTTTGGAAAAGGGTGTTTTTATACCACCCCCACCCCCAAAAGAGTAATTAACCCTACTCAGAAATTACCAGCTAGAACTGTGTGCCCGTTGCCTTCTCAGTTTCTGCCCATAAAGAGCTGAGTTGGAGCAATTCCTCAGGCCGTGGTTCTGTGGGAAGAGCAGGAGACGTTCTCTAGGGCTGTTGAGAGCACGTCTCCATATTAATGGGGGACAAGACCTCAAACCTGATGTCCGCAGAGTGGAAGTGGCCTGAGACATGGCTTACCTGCCGCTGTCCCTGGTGCCAGCTCTCACCCAGAGGATACGGGACGGTGAGGTGACTGTGTGTTATCACCTTTTCTTTTCATACATGGATAAGAGCTGCCCTTGACAGAGCAGTAAGAGGCCCCACAGTGCGATGGGGGACCTTAGCCCCTTGTTCTTAAGAAGATGAGGCCCTAGTTGGTGGGGCAGGCCTGCATTGCAGGGTTCTAGTCAGGCTCGTCACCACTCATCTGTTCCTTATAGGTGGACAGCGCCATGTCCCTGATCCAGGCAGCCAAGAACTTGATGAATGCCGTAGTGCAGACAGTGAAGGCGTCTTACGTGGCTTCCACCAAATACCAGAAGTCACAGGGGATGGCGTCCCTCAACCTTCCTGCTGTGTCATGGAAGATGAAGGCCCCTGAGAAGAAGCCGTTGGTGAAGAGAGAGAAGCAGGATGAGACACAGACCAAGATTAAGCGAGCCTCTCAGAAGAAGCATGTGAACCCCGTGCAGGCCCTCAGCGAGTTCAAAGCCATGGACAGCATCTGAGCCTGCATAGCCCTGGGTTCTGAGAAACAGTCACACGCTTCACTCAAATGTATTTGCTAAGTAGAGAACACTGTCTTATTCCACAGGGAGGTAGCAGATTTCAAACTCAACCAGGTGGTGAATTTTGCAAGGACATGTTTGTGTTAAAGCTGGTTAGGGAAAAAAAAAGCTTTTAGAATTCAAAAATATATTTCTAGCTGTATTTTTATAAGCTTAATGGAAATAAAAGTTCTGTAACCAAAGAGTGCCACATTAACTTCTTGGTCACATTTCTGAGTAGGCTGAGGTGTCTGCTTTCTAGGTAGGGGTGAGCACCTGAGGGGAGAGGTTGCCTTTAGCCCTACTGTTGGGCAGTATGGAATTAAATGACCAAGGGTGACCCAGGGTAAACCATGGGACACCTTAAACAGTCTGGAGAAGGAAGGTACCAGAGACCTTCTGAGGAAAGACGAAAGCACATTACCCAGGAAACTGACTGCTTTCCTTATGAAGCAGAATGGGGATTATGATGCATGGCCTCAGTTACTAATGGACTCTGCTGCAGGACTTTAATAGAGCTGCTTTTTCAGGCTAGAATGTTGTGATGCTGTAATCAGAACATGCTTCCTCCTGCTATTCCAGCTTGAAATGCAAACTCATCATCAGGCTCACTTCTAATAACCGCAGTGTTTCCTGCTTTGTGCTGGCAAAGAAGCCTGACTGCATAGTGTTTGCTTAGGTGATACTTTAGACTCTGCCGCATTTGTGATTACTATAGCAATTACCATAGCTACAAGATAAGATTTTACTGTCTTATTTAAATTTTATGAATCTGTCTTTTTTACACTAATTTTCCCAATAAAGTCCATTATGAAACAAGTCTAAGAAACAGAAGTTGTCCTTTGCCTTCAAGAAGACTCAGATTTGTGCTAGGGAGGGAGGGAGGAACAATGACCTCTCACTCTTGACCCCAGCCAGGCAGGGTCGAGTCTTGTTCAGTCCCCCAGCCTGAGGGTTTTTATAACCATTCTTCAGGGCTCAAGTGAAAGCCATGGGCCCGAGTCCCAGCAGCATCTCCATGACACAACCATGGCCGACTCCATCCGCTAGCCTTGTCTCCTTCCCTTCCTACTGGAAATCCCCTCTTGGAACTCCCTAAAAAGGTGGCCATAGCCTTGTCACCTTCCTAGAGTCTGTTCTGCCGTTTCAGCTCTTATCTTGCCCCTTGTCAAGGTGACTGCCTTCCACAGTCAGACAGACTGGCCCTTTGCTCCCTCATCAGACCTGTGTAGGAGTGGTCCACGGTTCACCCTCTCTCACACGCCCCCCTCCATCACTTCCTTATGTCACCCAGGATGCCTGGCTTCCCCGCTCCCCATGCCTAAAGCCCATGCTAGTCTCCGCCCTGGTGCTTTTTTCCAGTCACGTTTTCTGGCCCACGTAACAAAACGAGACTACTTTAAAATGCATGCAAGGTCTCCAACGTTCCCCTGTGGCCCAAACCACTTCACTTATTACTTCTTAGCAAATGTCCCCACCAACTTGGCAGCTGCCTGCAGGTCGTGATGTTACAGCTGAAGGCGGTGCGGCTTGTTGGGCCGCTGCGAGGTGCTGTGACCAGGCCTAATTTCTTGTCACATCGGTGCTTCCATAGAGAAACTCAGCATGACAGTTGCCTTCTCCAGAGTGGTCTAGTGCTCTCTGGAAAGCCATTCTCCACCATCCCTGCCGTACTGTGCTAGTGGCTTAGACCTGTGTGCATGCATTCCTGTAGGTAGGCTGCCCCTTAACAGCATCTCCCACCCCTCCCTTTCCTTCCACAGCAGCCAGTCATCCTGCCCAAGCGAGCACAGGCCTGCAAGTGATTTCACATCACCAAAGCCAAAGTCCTCGGTCATGGCTGTGGCTTCTTGTCCCCATGGCCTCCCCATTCTCTGCATGCATCAACCTGCCAAGTGCTTCCTGATTTTGCCCGTGTGCTGGCAGTTCCTGGGTGGAGTTCACATCCCCAGGGACCCCAGTGCTTTCACACTTCACACACCTCGCTTGAATGACCAAGGCTAGATCACTTGTTGCACGTGCACCTAGGGAAATAGGTGACCCATCACTGGCACCACCAGACTTCTAGTTTTTAACAGATCTTGCTTCAAGTTTATTTGTAAAAGCAGCCCGGGCCACCAACTGCAGATATGTGGAGAGTCACACCACACTAATTCGTCGATCTCCATCTTGGCCATGAAGTATGGTGTCTTCATGCCTGCGCTGGAGCGTCTGCCTTGGTTTGGGCCCTGAGCTTTGGTTGGCAGCACCTGTGACCTTTGGCTATGAAGCAACAAAATTGCTCCCCAGGCTTGACCACATTGAGGTCTTCACGTCACGTTTATACTGCACCTTCTTCAGGCCTTTGTGCTTTTCAGCAAATATAAACTCTTCAGGAAACTGGGGGTCAACCCCATAAGAAACTTGCCTTTGTGACTGGGGTTTCTGGTGCCTTTTCTGTACCCTTCTCAGGACTGGTCGCGTGTGTATAGTTCTTGGGCTTCGCCAGGTCAACACTGAGATCAGCAGTTCACCGAGAGCCTGGGACTGGAAGAGGAAGAACCCTTGCTTCCAACCGTCCGCACCTCTGTCCTCACGCATTTCATCTGCTCCCTCCTGCCACCTCCCAGTAGGCCAGTCCCCAGTCCCTACATGTTCAGACTGCTTCCCAGCTGACACTGACACTGCAGAGGCCAAGGCCTCACTCAGCACCTGCATCCCTGCCAGAGTTAAACACCCTGTCGCCACATACATCAAGCCCTTTCTCGGCCTGGACACTTGCAGCCTTGTGTCTGAGACCGGGGTCATCCCATCTGCATCCACATAACTGCTGTCTGGGAGCCCATCTTTCCCAGGCCTGTCACTTCCTGTCCTAGGAATGGTCTTGGCTGTGTCAAATATTGGAGGCTTTAGTAAAAAGCTAGCAACTGAAGAAGCCCAGACCAAAATCTTGAAACACTGTGTCCTATAGATCTTGTGCTTCCACACAGAGCATGCAAGACGAGACTCACTGTGGGGGGCACTTTGTGAGGATCCCAAGGAGATGCCAGTCCGGGCCCCTTGCCATCCCTCAGGATACTGCACCCCCTGCATTGTCTTACTCCTGAGCTGGGCCAGGAAAGCCTGCTCCTCTCAGCCTGGTGAGCAAAGGACAGGAGTTTCATAGTGTGTGTCCCCTCCCTAGCCTGTCCTGCTCCTCTTCTGTTATGGCCTGCTCCCCTCGACTGCCACACACAGTGAATGCAGAACACCCAGGTCCTCTTATTGACGGTCTGTGCCTTCCATGGGCTGGCTCTGACCTTCCTCATCACCCTCCAACGTTTTGTGCCCTGGTCCTCACCTCAATTTCTGTAACACCCACTGCTCAGAACTTCCAGACCTAAAATGAACCTTCCACGTGGGCCGAGGCCACCTCTCCAGGAAGAATGATGACCACACCCATGCCTCTGTAGTGATCTTTTATCTCTTGAATCCTCAGGCTGAGAAAGATGATGCAGAGAGGCAAAGCCTTGGCACCTGGCACCAAACGACTTAACTCCAACACCAACGTCAAGGTCCAGTTCCTCCAGCGTCCCCCAGGTTCCGATCGTCCCGAGCTTTAGGTGTACAGGAAGCCTTCTCTAGACATTTGTGGTCTCACATCCTTCAGATTCCTGCTTTCTTTCTCAGCTTGTTCTTGCTAGCTGTGCTGTTGCCATGGTGCAGGGCTCAGCTCTGAGTTCTGCCCTTCCCAGCTGTCCCAACATGGCAGCCTCCAGGCCTGAGACACCAGAACGGTGCTTGCTGCTGAAATGTTCAGCAGCAGGCTTTCCAGGCTGGGACCAGCCGCACCTCTCCACTCTGCACCCTTTACCAGCAGTAAGGTGTACCGTCTGTCACTGCCACTGAGCGTCCGCCAGCTTCTGCTGCACCCCTGTCCCACAGCCACCAACAGATGACATGGATGTCTTGACACTTCTGCTCGGCCTTAGGGAGATAAATGCTAGCGCCCAACCTGTTGGTCGGTGTTGCAGATCAGACCATGTCAAATGCTATAGAATGGTTCCTCCAGTTCCTGTGCTACTGACTGTCACCGCGGTGCTCACACATACCTTTAATGGCATTAACATTTTCTGGCCTACTTTATGACATTTTGAGACGCTTTCACTCTGTGGCCCAAGATGGCCTGGCGCTCACTATGTAAACCAGGCTGACCTTAAACTTTCCTGAGCCACCGTGTCCAGCGTCTTTACTTACCTAGAAGTCTAGCTTCCCTCTGTGGGGGTCCCGTTTCCTCTGGTATAGATTGTGCCACCGTGTCAGATGACTGAACCTGAGCGGGGGAGAGTGGCATAGGGTCTCCACGTTGTCACCCTGAGACAATGGGTGTAAACAGCCTCCAGAGCACAGCACAGGGGACCCTGCAGTGGGCTGAGGCTCATCCTTTTTTTTAAAAAAAAAAAATTTAGGTTGGGTTGGGGCCGGAGAAGTGACGCAGAGGTTATGAGCACTTGTTGGGGTCCAATTCCTAGTACCCACATTGTGGCTCACAAACGTATAACTCAAGATTCAGGGATCCAACACCTATTTTTTACCTCAGCAGGTACCAGGCACACACATTATTCACAGACATACATGCAGGCAAAACATCTATATACATAAAGTAAAATGTTAAAATAAAACTAAAATATAAATTAGGTTGGAATTTACATGTAATAAAACATACTCTTTCTGGTGACACAGGAAAGTTATACGCTCCCTTGTGGTATCCTAAGATAGTTCAGACACACACTTCCCCTCTAGTGTTGCCTCTATAAAAATGAAGTCCCTTGCCTGTGACATTTGCACAGTGCATCTCAAGGAGCACAGGGCCTTTGGGATGCATGCACCCTCATGGGCATTCTTGCTGTTTTCAGTAGTGAGTAGTATTCCATTAGAGGGTGCACAGTCCCTCAGTCCTCCCATGTGGGACACTAGAATTGTTTGAAATTTTGTTTTTAAAACACACATTTTTATAGAAACATTTGAATACAGACTTTTGTGTAAACAGATTTTTACTTATCTCAAGTATACACCTAGGAGGAACAGTTGTGTTCTGTAATAAGTAATGAATAAGTAAGAGATTTGCAAACTGCTTGAGACCAGCCTTGTCGTTTTGCATTTGGCTAGTGGCAGTGAGCATCCAGTTGTTTTGTCTCTGGCCAGGGCATCCCCAGGCTGCGTTTGGGTATAGATGTGCAGCAGTGTCTTATTGTGGTTTTTGTGCCCTTCCCCTAGCCTTGAATAGGCTAAATAGACCTTAAGTGTGGACCTCAACCACCTAGCTGGAGTCTTCCTCCCTGCCGCACCTGCAGTTTCCTACGGGAGCAGACAGCCTGCTGAGCTCGCTTTGCAACATAATCCATCTGAAACAAAGTAACATAATCCAGCTGAAGCAAAGGATTGGCCTGTGGGCTCTCCCTATATAAACACAGTGCTGAATATTAAACTTTGAGCCTTGATCAGGATCCTTTGTCTTGGCTTCATCCTTCTCTTGTCCCCTCACCCCCCCCCCCCCGTCCTTTTTCATTTCCAGCCTCCCTTTCAGGTAATCCAGTTCACCATGGCTGCTGGACAGCTACCGGCTTTATATCATTTCTCTAACTAGGATGCCAGCATGTCTGTGCCCTCCTCAGCCATCTGTGTGTCTTTGGTGAAATGCCGTTCCAAATTTTGTCTTTTACTGGGTTGACTCTACAGATGGGCTTTGAAAATTCCTTAAATATTATGAATTCAAACCCTTTGTCAAATATGAGATTTGCAAAGGATTTTGTTTGTAGCTTTTTATTTTCTTAATTTCTTAGCAGAAGTTTTTCAGTCCAATTTGTGAGGTTTTTACATTTCTGGATGGTAAGTTCAGTGTTATAACTAAGAGCTCTGCCTGACTACATCACAAAGATGTGCCTATTTTCTTATAAAAGATTCAGATTTAAGTCTGTGATTGATTTAAAGCTGAATTGTGTATTAGTTGTGAGGTACAGGGGCACACAGAGGTCCAACTGCTACAGCACCATTTATTGAGAGATCATCTTTCCTCCACATTTGCACCTTTATCAAAAAAATCAGCTGGGTAGGGTGGCGCACACTTTTAATCCCAGCACTGGGGAAGAGGCAGGTGGATTCCTGAATTCAAGGACAGCCAGGGTATTATAAGAGAGAGCCTGTCTCAACAAAATCACCTGAATAAACAACTCCTTGGTTAGTTTTGCTTCTTCTCTGCTTTAGTTATCCTTGGCCAACCATGGTCCAATATTAAACGGAAAGTTATAGAAATTAACATTTCATACGCTTCATGTGGCGTGCCTCTCTAGGGTGATAGAACCTCATTGTTCAGCTCAGTTCAGCTGCAGTGAGCATCAGCCCTTCAACCAGTGACCCACACTGCGTCTGCCACCTGCCTACGAGTGACCTACTAGTCATCTAGGCTATCAGAGGGACCCAGTCAAGGTAGTGCAGCGCTTATATTCAAGTAACACTTATTTTTACTTAATAATGGCTCCAAAGTGCAAGGGTAGATGGCAGAGAAGTTCCAACACACCTGCAGAAGCCCTGCCATGCTCTCTCACAAAAGGTCATTCTCAACAGAAGGAAAAGGAAAAACCACTTGCTGAATGTGTTGTGATCTGCAGTAGGAATGAATCCTCTTCCCAAGGAAAGTGAAGGAAAACAAAAGCTGTTCTCATTCTGTTGTTATGTCTCAAGGTTGCAAGCACAGCTGAAACAGAGACAGACACATCTCTGAGTTCAAAGCCAGCCTGGTCTACATAAGGAAGCTCTAGTTAGAAAAGAAAAAACAGGCAGTTTTAAGAGTTAGGCAGGCCGGGCGATGGTGGCGCATGCCTTTAATCCCAGCACTTGGGAGGCAGAGGCAGGCGGATTTCTGAGTTCGAGGCCAGCCTGGTCTACAGAGTGAGTTCCAGGCCAGCCAGGGCTACACAGAGAAACCCTGTCTCGAAAAACCAAAAAAAAAAAAAAAAAAAAAAAAGAGGCAGGATCTGTGTTTCAGGCCCACTCTGGAGTCTGGAAAGTCAGCCCTGACCATAGGGGGAGTTATTTGTGTGGGTCTCTGAGTCATTGATCTGTCTGTCTGTCTGTCTGTCTGTCTATCTAATCATCTATCTACCTACTTTCCTACCTATTTATCTGCAGACAAAATCTTTCCACATAATCCCTATCTGACCTGGAACTCACTGTGTAGAGCAGGCTAGCCTCAAACTTGGAGATCTGTCTGCCTCAGCTTCCCAAGTGTTAGGATCGAAGGTCCCCACCCCCATATGCTGCTGTGCCTCTTTGATCAAGCCACCAGTCCAATTCCTAAGGGCTTGAAGTCTTATTGGCTAGTGTGAGCCCTTCTTCTCCAAAATTATTTCAGCTATTCTAATGCCTTTGTGATTCCACTTATTTCAACAAGACTCACAGTATCTACAGATAAGATTGACTGTGCTGAAGGGACGGACCACAGCACTGAGCTTCCCAATCCAGGAGCTCAGCATGTCTACCATTTATTGAGATCTTCCTTGGCATTTTATAGTAGGCAACACAGCTTCCTGTACCTTTGCCAGCATAAGCTATACATCATTTCTACTCCTGCTGTGAAGCACCACTTCCAGATTCTAATATCTAATTATTTATGCCGAGTATATAGAAACATTTATTCGGCACACAGATTTTTGCACCGTCCTTTACTGACAGAACAGCTCCAAGAGACCTTCTGTGGGTCTGTGGGTTTCATCCACCGACCATCTGTCACCTGTCTGCCTCTTATTGCATGTTGCTGCTAAGGCCCACCCAGGACTTGACAAGCTGTGAGGACAGCCCTTGGTCCTAGGTGTTGGTCTTAGAGGGGTGGTTTGTCTTTCACCATTATGTTTGAGGGTGGCAGGTTATGCGGAGACCCTTGTGAGGGACGTTCCTTCCGTTCCTAGTCTGTGGAAGTGTTTGGTAATGGGTGGTGCATTTGGGCTCTCCAGAGGAATGGAATAAACAGGTGGGATGATGTATGTGAACACCCTGGTGCATGTGTGTACACACACACACACACACACACACAGAATCTATTAAACCAGCTCACTTGCAAACAGCCGCAGCAGGTGCGGAACACTCCTGGGACCCTGGCTGCCCCATAGTCCTAATCTGGTGCCAAACACCTGGAGAGTCGCTCATCCTCGCCCAGTCCATGACACAAGCACAGAACATTGGTTCCGGTTGTCAGCGAAGGAATCACCACCGCCAGGGAGGAGTCACTTGGCGGAGGGTAGAAAGGTTGAGTGAGCAAAAGGCCAGGCCTGGTCTGCCTCACCTCTTTTTATTGGGCACCAGAAGGTTCTACCCACATTTGGGGTGGGAACATCTTCTTCCTCCAGTGAGCCTCCCTACTTAGTGATTTTAATTTGTGGCAAACTGACATTAAAACCAACTTGATGTTCTGCATCTAAGAGATGATTCACTTGAGCTGAACCCACCTTGCTCTCCTAGGCCGAATTTGGTACCCAACACACGAGCAGACACCCACAAAATGGCAGACAGGGACAGCTTTCAGAGTGGTGCCTTGTGAAAGCCTGCCTCGCTTTCTGTGGCTCGAGAGGTGACTGTGTCGAGGGATTTCCTCCAAAGTTGGGAAAGGCCTGGGCACAGGCCCTGTCACATCTCAGGACACCTTGACTTTTGCTCCGTGAGAACTGTGTCACACTTACACCCTACGGGTTTGCAAAGCAGTAAATGTGGCATTTATAGCCCTGAACTTGGAGATCTGTCACAGGGCAATAGGAACCAACACGGGAAGCGCCATGCTTTCTGGAACAGGCCCCCTCCGAGCTGTAAACGGACTTTACGGTGTACTTATTTAGAGTTGTCCGTGGTTTGTCCACTTATCTTTTAGTGCTGGGGATCTGAGGTGACGGCCTCTTCGTCTCTGATGCTGGTTACTTGTGACTCGTCTTTCACAGAGCCATCGGTTAGTCTCATCCATCTGTCTCTGTTTTTTAAAAAATATTTATGTATACTTATGTATGTGAGTACATTGTCGCTGTCTGCAGACGCACCAGAAGAGGGCATCAGATCCCATTGCAGATGGTTGTGAGCCACCATGTGGTTGCTGGGAATTGAACTCAGGACCTCTGGAAGAGCAATCAATGTTCTAAACCACTGAGCTGTCTGCCTCTCCAACCCCCAAACATCTTTTGTTTTCAGTTTTATTCTTTTTGTTTTCTTTTGGATGTTTTGTTTGGTTTTTTTTTATTAATTTTTAAAGTGACTGTTGACTTTGTAATCCATAGGTTCTAACATGTCCTTTGTAACAGGGGCAGTTTTGCCCCACCTCAGCATGTTTGAGACTCCCACGGGTCCCCCGTGGGTGCGGCCTTTAACTCCTGCCGTCTCTGCTCCCTTCTGCTATTGAACCCGCTGCATTAACCTGCCTCCACCCACAGCAGTGAGCCAGAGCCTGTGTGTGGGGGGAAATGAACAAGGGGGGGGCTCGGCCAGGCTGCTCCGCACTGCGCATGTGTCACCATGAAGACTGCTCCAAGCCGAGGTTGGCCTGGATCACCGAAGGCTGCCCCCTAGGCCTCCCGGCCCCTCCCACTGACTCCTCCCACCATTCTAAGTGTGGGCTTCTCAAGTAGATGCTCCTCCCCCTCGGCTCAGACCCTTCAGCCTTACCTGGGCTCTTCAAGGCTCAGCTTGGACATCATCAATCCCTGAGGGACTTTCTCTAACCTGCTCAGCTCTGACCGTCCAAGTCACCGCCACCTGCCTCAACCCCCAAGCTGGAGTCTGACTGATTCTTCTCAGGGCAGTCAGTCCAGTCTGAGGAAGAGCTGAGTGAGAAAGTGAATGAGAACCAAGCTAGCGGGGGGAGGGGGGGGAGGGGGGAAGGGGTGGCAAGGGTTTGGCCCACCACCCCACTCTGCAGCCCTTCGTCCTCACACGGAAGGTTCAACCCAAGGGCAGGGCTGTATCGGCGTTAGGAGGTCCCACCACATGGCACGGGTGGGTGGTTCTGCCTACTTGCCCTGGCCACACTTGCTGCCAACGACTCCCAGGACAGCACTGAAAGGCAAGGCAGAGAAGGGCTTTTCTGTAAACCTGAAGACTAAGCCAGTGCTGACCAGGGAAACCTGAAGACCCAGTCAGTGCTGACCAGGGAAACCTGAAGACCCAGTCAGTGCTGACCAGGGAAACCTGAAGACCGAGCCAGTGCTGACCAGGGAAACCTTAAGACCCAATCAGTGCTGACCAGGGTAACAGGGTAACAAATACCCAAGAAGCCTGAGCTAGAACCCTGGCTCCTCAACTCCAATCCAGGAGACAAACCTGGATGATGCCAAGCAGGGCACAAATTAACCTCACTTTCGATGATGCTTTAAGGGGGATAACTGGGCAGGATTAAGGAAGTCCCCTACCAGGCCTGCGGCTCAGCAGCCTAGCACTGGTCCAGACCCCTTCCTGCAGCCCCAGAAGCTATTTCCCTGCCCCAGGCATCACAATCCCACTGCTTTGGGACTAGAGATGTGCTAATCCCTGCATCACAGGTGAGGGCAGAGGGACAGCGAGGACCTACCTAATCAAGTCTCTAGTGGTGGCACTTCCATGTCCCAGTCCAACTGCGGGTCCTCCGGGGCTTGGTGTATATACACTGCGGCAGAGGCCTGGCCACCTCTTGTGCGGCTCCCCATGCCGGCCAGCCCTGCTCCAGCCCCGCAGCTCGCTCCTTTCTAAAACCCACCCGGACACTGCTGACCACACCTCTGAAGTGTCTCGTGACTTGACCGTGGCCAGGCTGTGGACTTGACTCCTTTCGGGCCACGTCCTGCTCGTGGCTAAGGCAGCAGGGCCATTTCTCCTGCGCCTGTTTCCCATGACCACGTGCACACCTTCCACAGTATGGTGGCAGTGTGTCAGCTCAGGCAGCACATCGGCTGAGTCATCAGTCCTCATGCCTCTGAAAAATGCACCACCACGGCTGTGAGGCTTAAAGCCAAAAGGCAGTGGTGCCCAGTGGTTGGCAGCCTGAAGTCTGATCCCCATAATGGACATAGCCTTCCCAAAGCTTCCATCGGCCGTTGCCCCATGGCCGCAGCTCGCTGCCGCTTCATGGCTAATGTGGGCAGAGGACTCAAGACCCAGGAAAGGACCACCCCCTTACCCTTTCTGTCTCTCTGGGTCTGTGAAGCTGAGATTTCTAAAACCCAGGCTGCTCAACAGTGACCTTCCCAACTTGCCTTCCTGGGGCAGGGAGGCCTGTGAGGACCCAGCAGGAGCCAGCCTTTGGTGCACTGGGAAAGACTGAAAAACAAACTCACCAGAATCCAAATCAGGAAAGCCCAGAGCTGGGGTTGCCATGGCAACTTGCAGCAGGCTCCCAGCCTGGCACTCAGTGTCCCCGGAATGGGGGTCCAGACTTGCCAGGCTGGGTCTGCCCTTCCCTAGGCTAACTCTGGACACTGGAGGGGCAGGGCACAAGATGGGGCACCTCTGCCGTTTAGTATCCAAGCAGGTCTGGCTGGTCTGGGCATCCACCGCTAGCTAAAACAAGATTACTTCTCTCCCAAATCAATACCCTGTGGTATGGACTGCCCCGTGTGCCCCCGTTCCCCATGTGGGCTGCAGCAGCATGGACCCACTTGCTGCGTGGTGGGCCGAGCAGTTCCACGTGGAGACGCTCGCAGGCCTCACCAGTGCCAGTGGCCTTTGGCCCAGGAAGCCGCTCAATGACATGATCCTCATAGCGGAGGTGGGCGGGGGATTGAGGGTGGGAGCAGGGCGCTGTGTGTCCTGGGTCTTTACTAATAGTATTCTTCTTATCTGAGAGGTTAAGTGGCTTTCACAGTGAAATAGCCAGAGGTTGCCAGCTCTTAGACCAGGCCTTTCCTGACCAGCCTGTCACTAGAGGCTCATCACCTCGGGCCTCCCAGGCACGGTGCCCAGCCACGGGGCTCAGCCCGATCTGACAGACACAAGACACAGACCATAGTCTTCATGTCTCTGTTTAATGACCTAGCCAGCTCTGCCCAGAGAGAGCTCGTGCCCAGCGGGAAGTCCTCTCCTCCTGGTTGTCCCCTGAAGAGCCCGCCGAAGCTCTCACTAGTGCATCCGTCCAGTCCTGGTCTCGGCGTGGCGGCCTCATCTTAGTTCCTTCATCAAGCTGTCGATGGAGGCCAGCAGTTCCCGGAAGTAGCTATCATCGTCGCCTTCTTGGAGTTCCTGGGAGGCCAGGGCTTGGTACTCTGCTTGGAGACTGCCTAGTGTCCTCCTCAGCTGGAGGTCGTGACGGTAGTGCTCCCGGCAGGTGGTGAGGAGGGCGCCCAGCGTCTGCAGCACCTTCTCCCGTGCATCGTGCTCCGGGAGAGCCAGGAGCCGGGCCGTAATCTCACACCAGCCCTGCTCCCGCAGGCCTGGCAGGAGGTGCACCTGCCGATACTGCTGCAGCTTCTCGGGGGATGAATCCCGGGTCAGCTCCGCCTCCTCCTCAGCAAACATCTGCACAGCCAGGGTAGGGTGGAGAGAAGACAAGACGACAGCAGTCAGCTTGCACTGGGCTAGCTCTTCCCATTAGGAGATACGCAGCTACTTTCTAGATGACTTTGGGACACCAGGGGCCTCCTGGGAGGCAGCCGGCTGGATCCTGGCTTCTTACATGCTCCCGTGTCCGTCTGTGTGACCATTGTCTGCCGTTCATCCACTCATCAAAACACCAGCACATACAGTGCTGGGTGCCAGAAAAACCAAAATGGGGACCCAGGCCCTGCTCCCAGGATCTAGCAGGTGAGTAAGACTTCCTACCTATGGCTGACGAGATGGCTTAGTGGGTAAAGGCACTAGCTCCATATGCCTGGCAACTCGAGTTTGGTCCCCAGAACTGTACACATGCATGTCTTACTGTCAGCACCTACATGTACGTATTATACATACCTCTATACATCCCACTACACATACTATTTTAAAAATTCCTAGATAGCATGACGTTTGTACAGCATGGGGCCAGACAGCCTGGGTTCAGACTCCTGCTTCAGGCTTGGCATGTGCCTCACACCTGTGGTCCCAGCACTTGGGAGCTGGAAGATCAAGCAGTTACTGATGCAGGATATTTGATCACACTGTGAACCCTGAGATTGTGCTATTCACTGATAAGGCCTATTTTTAGCAATGGGGTGGCTCAGCCTTAGCACAGACCTTTATAATCCCTCTGCATAGAATACAGACATACCCTTAGTACACAGCTTTAATGCAAAACAATACAGGTAACGTCAGGTTGTAGAAGTAAGTAGCCATGTTTGGAAATGATGTCTAATTGAGGGGCAGACAAAGTCAGAGAAAGAACTGACAGAATAGGATATGCCCAACTCTCATGAGAGAGAGAGAGAAAGAGAGAGAGAGAGAGAGAGAGAGAGAGAGAGAGAGAGAGAGAGAGAGAGGAAGGGAAGGGAAGGGAAGGGAAGGGAAGGGAAGGGAAGGGAAGGGAAGAGAAGAGAAGAGAAGAGAAGAGAAGAGAAGAGAAGAGAAGAGAAGAGAAGAGAAGAGAGAGCGCAGTTTTACTGGGACAGTGATAGAGAGACAGGTTGCAGAAAAAGAACAAGCTAGATACAGGTAAAGACAGAACGAACAAGAGAATGAAAAGAAGCCAGAAGATTATAACATATCTGTATGGGGCCAAACAGAGCAATTCAGTCAGAAGCCAAGAGAGAAGCCAGATCGAGTCAGTCAGCTAGGAGAGGAGTTTGAGCCAGAACAGCTGAGTTGAACCAGCCAGAGATCAGAAAGAACTAGGAAGGGTGAGCTTATTCAGCAGCAAGTCTCAGAGGCTGAAAACATCCTAGGCTAGATAATGGTGATTGTGCGGAGGCTAGAAGCTTCCAGAAGTAGGCCTAGGTACGCAGACGTACCTCAGAGACAACAATTACTACAGGGGAATAAAAGTTACAGTTACAGGTTACCCTGGTTACACAGACTTGGAGGCCGAGGTCACAGTAGACCCTGTGTCAAAAAGCATGGAAAGGGACCACATGAAATCCTAAGGCTCTCTGTCCAAAGGCACCACTGTCCTCCCTGGAGAATGGCTGAGCCCAAAGCTTTTATAGAGGAGACTCCAGAAGAGACAGGTCTGTTCTTCCCTGTCCTCTGGGCCTGCTGGTCGTCCTCTCACGATGCCACAAATGTGCCTAAGCCTTATTACCTGGCTCTGAGCAGCACAACTAAGAAACTAGATTCCGGCGGGCGGCGTCTCTGATGAGCAAAGACGTGCAAACAGTGTGGGAGGAATTAAGCAGAGGACAGAGAGGCAGAGACAGAGAGAGACCCACTGCTTGCGGGGAGGAGGAGTGCGGCTTCCAGCGATGCACCTCAAGGTCAGGACTAGCCAGCCTTGTCCCACCAGTCAACAATCCACACAGAGCTAAGGACAGGCCTCTGCAAAGGCTAAGAAGCCAGGCCTGCTTCTCTCATCTCAAGATGCTCTTTGGGCTTGCAAAGAACAAAGTGGACCGGAGACCAAGTCTTCCCAGATAACAAACCATCGGGGTCCATCCCGAGTCCCTGCTCAGAGCCAGAGTTTCCAAAGGAAGTGTGCCCAGGTTTCTAGAATCCTAGACTTGGTCCAGCCCTGCCTCGCTCTGGGGTTCCCACTGCTGCGTGGCTCCCAAGCCCCACTACTCTCTTCCTCACACGCCTTCCTCAGCAGCCCTCAGGTTCTAGCCGAGGTGTCACGTCTTTGGTACATGTCTCCCTGTCTGTCCGCTCATCTGTCCGTCCGCTCATCTGGACAGAGGCGTCTGAGGGGCATGTTGGTCAAATGGTGGAAACGAACCCAAAAGAGGAAGGGAAAGCAGAGCGGCGTGGTGCGCGCTCACCTTCTCGGTGACCAGGTCGTAGAGCAGGGTGACCACGCGCACGGCCAGTACCTTTCCGCTCTTCTCTTGCACCAGGCTCCTGAGGACCTGCAGCCCCCCGAGCTTCAGGAACTGCTGCTGGGCATAGGGGAAGTGGCGCAGCAAGGAGCACAGTGCAAACAGGACCTGGGGGCACACGCCATGGGTAAGTGAGGGCCACACAGATCTGTGCCAATCGTAAGGCACAGGACAAGGTCGCAGTGATCCAGCCCCGCCTCCATTCTTCTTGGTCCCTTTATTCCCTGGGGTCCACGTGTCCCCAGGGCTCAGGGTGACGAAAGCCAGGGCACTTCAGATAATTTCAACAAAACTAAGCAGGCAAATGGGCAACAAACAGCACGGCTCAGGAGACTCGGGGGATGCAGGGCACTTGGGCCTCTGCACGACACTGAGCCTGCCTGCCTTAGCTGGTGTGAGCTCTCCCCAGGGCCAGTGGACTGTGCTCAGGACCCTGTGTGTGGCACGAGTTGGAAGGGGCCTTTCCCCTGCGGGTCTGTGGGACACAAGGCAGGGCAAGGAGCAGACTTGCCTTCTTCTTGGCGGGGAGAGGCTGGTCTGTGGCCAGGATGACCAGCAGCTTCTGCAGCGCTCCCCCTTCAATGGCTTCCACCTGGACCTTTGGATTGCTGTGGGGAGAAACAAAAGAACGGGTGACACTTTGCAGGGCCCGGGAGCCAGGGAGTTAACTGCACACCAACCAGCACAGGGGCAGTTCTTCCTCATCTGGGGAAGAGAGATAAATGTGTGCAGACCCACCTGGGTACAAAGGCCTATGGCAGAGGCCACAGCCGCATGCCAGCCTGCTGCTCCCTAGAAGTCAACAGACTGAGGAGCTCCAGGAGAGAAATCATTCCTACCACCATCAAGCCATTCTGAAATTGAAACCACATCCAGAGGCGCTACTGCGATCTCCCCTCCATGCAAAGCCACTGTTGGGAGCTCCACCTTCCATGATCCTAGGCAGCCATCCCCAGGGAGACTGACGCTCTGTGCTCTCTAGATACAGAGCTGGACCAGGAGGCCAGTCGCTCCCCATTGAGCACTCGTGCATGGCGCACACACATATACACACATAGACATTAGAACATATTTACACATACACATATCGTGCATATTCACACATAATATGCACATAATACATAAAATACATACACAAATACACATACACATAAAAAATAAATCCTTAAAAAATATTTCAATCCCAGCCCTCCTGGACATAAGGAGGGTGCCAGGCCGGGGCACGCTGGGAAGCCCAGATAAAGCTCCTTTCATATTCTTTCCTTCCTTTCAAGACAGGGTCTCTCCACATAGCCCTGGCTGTCCTGGAACTTACTCTGTAGTCCAGGCTAGTCTTGAACTCATGCAGATCCACCTGGCTCTACCTTCCAAGTGCTAGGATCAAAGGTGTACGCCACTACGCCTGGTGCATCCCTTGCTTTCTTTTATGTTTTGGTTTTGGGGCAGTGTCTTGCTAGGAAGTCCACGTCAACCTCAACTTCACTGCACTCCTTCTGTCGTAGGCTCTTGAGTGCAGGTACACACATGCACCATGGCCCAGCACAGAGGCCTGTGTGGTTATGTTCTTAGGCAAACTCAAGGTTCTCCCACTCAAGGGACTACACAAGAGTCCCTAGATAACAGAAGAGTCAGGCCAGGAACAGACAGTCAGGCACGCCGCCAGTGATGGCACCAAACCTCCATGGGTCTCTGGCCTCCAAAGCATCTGCCCTCCCAAACCCCACTTTTCTAGCCAGGAAGCTGCACAGCGTCCCCAGCAGTGTGGCGGGACAAGCTGGGACGCACGGACAGGCTGGAGGCAGTAAGCTTCTGTCCGGGTCCAAATCTGGGAGGAGAAGGAGGAAAGAACAGTGACAGGAAGAAGCCAGCACACAGCTGGTAACCCCCAAAGCTGACAAATGCAACGCCGAGGGTCCGAGCCGTCCCCACAGACGGCCTGCCCCTCCCCTCCTGCCAGAGCCAGCTCCAAGGCTGAGGGCAGAGCTAGCAGACCAGCCTCCTTCATCCCTCCCGTCCTGGCATCCTCCCACCAGAAGGGATGTCGGAGGGTGCTGGCCAGTCCCATGGCAACCCCACCCCTGAGCACGGGGTGCAGTGGAGGATGGAGAGGTCCCAGGAGATAGCAGGCTGTGCAGGGGGCTAGGCGGGGTTGCTTCTCCGCCTCCATCCCCCTACTTGAGACCGGCAGCTGCCTCATCAGTGTGAGCTAATTAGGGCCATTTCTGTCATCATGTGGCTAAGGAACATTCACCCTCAACAGACAGGGTCTGGGAAGGGAAGACTGCCATGCTGGGAGCTTCACCGACACCAAACGCTTCCTTCCAAAGAAGGGGGGCCGCGAGGCCGACACTGTCAGTCCCATGAAGGTCCTCTGTGGCACCCCATCCCCCCAGGGCCCCCTGAAGCCAGCAAAGCCATCGCAGCACCAACGACAGGGCCTTAGTAGATCAAGCCGTTAGGGCTAAGTAAGTGTCAGAGCCTTCCATGTTACTGGAGACAGAACAGAGGGCTCTCCTCTCAGGCAGGCTGCCGGAAGCCAGGCGCGACCTACAGAACGCCACCACAGCCCACCCTTCCTAGGGAGCACAGCCCTTTAGAGTAGTGGAGAATGGGTTCCCAACACAGGGATGGAAATCAGAGAGGAAAGAAGACAACAGGAAGACTTCTCAAGAATTTCTGAAACAACTTTCCCAGGCAATAAGTCTGCTTTCTCATCTCAGTCCAGGATGCATGGGCGTTAGCAGCCTGGGCCTGTATACTGCCTAGCCTTTCCATGTGTCCAAATTAAATAAGACATCCACACTGACTCTCAGCCCTAGCCCTGGGATCTCATGACCTCGGGGCTCCACAAAACACCCTCTAGAGTGGGCTGTTAGTGCTCTCCAGGCAAAGGATTAATTAAGGAAACGAGAGGGAAAGAGAACTCGGGCTGGAGAGTTCAGTGCCTCTGACTATGCAGGCAAGTACAGGAGGGAGGCTTTCTGCAGTCATCCCTGAACAGGCATTGTGCTGCTCTCAGAGAGAGAACTCTCCAGGCCACCCAGCTATAGGTCCTCAATGTTCACGGCACTGTGGGCTCGGGGTGTGCGTGTGTGTGCATGGTGGGGGTGCCCAAAGGGCAAGACTAAGCTCTAAGGACCTGCAAGGACCAAGGCCTGGAGGAGGGCCAGAGAAAATCTGCCAACAGTGGCAAATGACCTGGGTAAGTCCTGGGATGGTTTCTTCACCTGGGATCAGAGCTCCGGCACTTCCTACTAGAGACAGAATGTCCAATGAACAGCAAAATGCTAAACCATGTGTTGTGCCAAGTCTACAACCATAGCGGACTTGCTTCACAAGGAGGCCTGACCAATTCTTTGACAGCACCGCTGTACCCATGCTAGCCTATGGGCTCTGGACCAGGGCTCTGCCTGATCCTAGACAGGGCCAGTCCTGGTGGCTAGAAGGTGGCATTCTACAAAGGGATCTGAGATCTTAAGAAGTCAGAAGCCCGGCCGGGCGGGGGTGGTGGCGCACGCCTTTAATCCTAGCTCTTGGGAGGCAGAGGCAGGCCGATTTCTGAGTTCGAGGCCAGCCTGGTCTACAGAGCGAGTTCCAGGACAGCCAGGGCTATACAGAGAAACCCTGTCTCGAAAAACCAAAAAAAAAAAAAAAAAAAAAAAAAGAAGTCAGAAGCCCGCCCTGCCCTCTACACGCCAGCAACACCAGTGTAACTCAAAGTCAGCAGTGGATACTGAGGATGGAGCTCATCCGCAGGGTGATGTGAATAAACACCGTGCATCAGGGCCAAGCCGGCTGCACTGGATACAGACCGCTAGCACTTGGATCGTTGGGATGCTCACGGTCAGGAGGAGAGTCAGCTGTCTGTGTGCAGAGGGCCAGGAGCAGCTGCCGCTCTGTAAATCTTAAGTGGGACAGGCGGGGAGAAGGGTGGATCTCAGAATTGGAAGTGATTGCATTTGCTGAAATCAAACACTTTGGGACAGGTGACAGCAATATGTCAATCTGCCATCGGTCATATTTTAGCTAAGCTATAGCAGGTATCTGGCTATAGACTTCAAGAGCAGCTAGGCAGGGCCAGAGAACACATGAGAACGCTGCCTGAACTTCCCAGCCTTGACCTGCAGGGCTAGCTGCATAGTTTTCAGGTCTATGAAAAGGTAGGCTCTTTCAACAATTAGCAATTTTAACATCATTTGGGGTGCATCAGCTGTGGGCCCTTTGAGTGTGGATTTTATGCCACAGCATTGTCTCTAGGCCACTGTGCACAGTGTAGGACACACAGAAACTCCACTTGGAATAATCTGCCTTTTTTTTTTTTGGTTTTTTGAGACAGGGTTTCTCTGTGTAGCCCTGGCTCACTCTGTAGACCAGGCTGGCCTCAAACTCAGAAATCCACCTGCCTCTGACTCCCAAGTGCTAGGATTAAAGGCGTGCACCACCACTGCCTGGCCTGGGATAATCTGACTTAAAGTGGCCTGTGAATCTGTGAAAAGGGAGGAAAGAAAAGGGAGGAGGCAGAAGTCTGGGAGGAGGAATGCAGGATGCTGGCAAGTGGATGGGACCAGAAAACGCTCAGGGAAAAGCCTGGAGCCCGACCTGTGCCCGCCGTATTCCCAGATGCACACGGGCTCTGGGAGACACCTTAAGGGCGTGTGCTTTCTTGTGGGGCCTCAAAGCAGTCTGACGTAAGGCAAACATTTCTTCTTTTCATCGTGTTCTAGGAAGTCTTGAGAAGATGCCACGTCACAGGACGCAGGCACATCTCTGGGTGGTTGTCCCAGCCTGGACCCCGCACGCCTCTGCCTGAGGGAGCTGTGCGTGCGTTCGTTTTCCTCCTCCACTGCCCTCCCGGCCTAGGCTGGGTATGTGGCCTGAGCGGCTGGCTACAGAGCTCCAGTTTGCCATATGTGCAGTCCTGCAAGTGTGGGGAGCAGGGAGGAGCCATAAGGGCCATCTGGGGACAAGCAGGTATGTAATCAATCACAACATACACTCCCTGGAACATTACTTTTTTGTAAGTCATTTCAAATGAGGCTATTCAAATTACAGAAAAAATAAGCTAGACACAGTGGCATGTGCCTTGATCCCAGGACCCAGGGATTAAGGCAAAAGGATAATTTGAATTCATAGGTTCAAGATTCCATTTCAAAACAATAGCAGCAGCAACAGCAAACAGAAAAGTAATTTACAGAGAACCCTCCCATCAAGATTCTCCAGCATTATTGCTACCGCATCAGTGTTACCAAATGTTTCTCTCCTTCCTTTCTCCTGTCTTTCCTATCTGTCTTCAGTGTTGGGGATTAAACCCAGGGCCTTGCACGCACGAGACTAATCCTTTGCCACTGAGCTGTATCCCAACCCCTCTCTACATAAATATTTACACAGAACTTTTGGGAAACTTTCAGAGTAGGTTGCAGATATGATACCCATTTACCCCTAAACACATTAGAATATATTTCCTAAGAACACAGACAGCACAGGAACCAGGTCAGGAAACCAACACCACACAGTGATTTACAAGATGTCCAGGTTTTGCTAGCCATCCCAATATCATCATCATCATCATCATCTTCTTCTTCCTCCTCCTCCTCCTCCTCCTCCTCCTCCTCCTCCTCTTCTTCTTCTTCTTCTTCTTCTTCTTCTTCTTCTTCTTCTTCTCCTTCTCCTTCTTCTCCTTCCTTCTCCTTCCTTCTCCTTCTCCTTCTTCTTCTTCTTCTTTTGTTTTAGAAAAATATTTTCCACCCCAGGTCCAGTTCAAGCCCTCAGTAGTAGCATATTTTGTTTGTCTCCTGTGCTCTAGAAGGCCTGTTTTGCAAGACACTGACATTTAAGAGTGCAGGCCATTTGTACAATGTCCCCAGTTCAGATTTATCTTGTGATTAGATTGAGGTTATTCATGTTGGCAGGGCTATCACAAAAACACGTTGTTTATTTCTCAGTCCATCATACCAGGGGACATGAGACATCAATCAGCTTCACATCTAGTCATGTTCACTTTGAATATTTGATTATGGGGTGCTTGTCATATTTCTCCACTATGATATTGTTTATCTGTTAGAAATTAATAACTATTGTCTGGACACTGTGAGACAGTTGGAGAACCTGTTCCCCATTAGTCTTTTGCCCACTGGCTGGGGCATTCACTGGTACTTGTTGCCTAACCTTCTCTGTCTTATCCAATGGTAACGTCTATACTCCACCATGGCATCCATCTCTGTATGCTGGCACTGAACCCGAAACAGCAGCTCTGTTCCTTCACTCGTTCATCTACATATCAGTATGGATTCACAGATTCTCACTTACCCTATGGGATATAATGCACCTTTGTTAACATTTTGATGCTCAAAGTATCCTTGAATCAATCACTAGTAACCTTTACACCATGGCTAATGTCTTTCTGACACATTTGTTTGTTTTTACGACGAGGTTTCTCTGTGTAGCCCTGACTGTCCTAGAACTCACTCTTGCGGACTAGGCTGGCCCTGAGCTCAGAGGTCCGCCTGCCTCTGTCCCTGTGTGCTGGGACTACCAGCTCTGACGTGCTTCTCTCAGTCTCTGTGAGTGTCTCACTTTCTGGGACAAGACACTTTTATTTGAAATGTTATGCCTCTTCTGCAACAGATACGGTGATTTCACTAAGGAACACTTTTGGAGGGCAAGGCATGTCTCAAAAATGCAAAATCTAAACCCTACCTTCATATACTAAATTATAATTTAGTAGGCCCCAAACTCTGCTTTTCCCTGAGTGTTGTATACATATCTGTATCCTGAGACCCAACATTTGTGATAATCAGGTAGCCCTGATGTCTCACCTCTGCCTGTCCATCATCTCTGATAACCTGCTGTAAAACAGTCTTCTGATACTGACCTGCAGTCTACCTGCATGAAGCTTCTGCCCTCTCTAAGTGGAAGGTGCTGGCTTCTGCCACAATAGGTCTCAGCCCTTCTGAAGCTTAGGGCTCCAAATGCCCAGAGAAGGCTGCCATCCCTGGTCAGCCCTGGCACCCTGTTCCTCTTGCTGTGACCCTGACTTCCCACAATGCCCCATGGGATGCTCCTCCACCCATGTTTAGGAGCTCCAGCTTGGTCAAATAGCCCGGTGAGCCCAACCATTTCTGTCATAGGCCACTCTGTTTGAGGCTACCTCTGTGCTTATGACAGTACTTTATAGGACTGACTTTGCTTAGATCAAATCCCTGGAGGCTGGTCACATGATCCTCCTATGAACCTGGGGTTTCCCAACATGACTCAAACTAAATATAGAGTTTTTAATTTAGTCTTATTAAAGAATAAATGTTAAATGTATGAAGGCAAAAATGACGTTACCACTAATGAGATATGATGCCATATATTCACTTCCAGGGGTCAATTCTCTCTAAACAATGAATATAGATAATTATGTATTAAATTGTTTTTAATCATTTTAGTGGTAAAATTAATTTTTGAGGTAAGGTCTTACTACGTAGCCCTGGTTCAGAGATCTGCCTGCCTGTGCATTCCAAGTATTGGAATTAAAGCATGTATCACACATGACCTCAAAAACAAATGACTTTTAAAGATTATATCATAACAATGATTAGCACAGCATTATAATCCTAAAGGTACAGTAATGGCATACATACCGTGGCAGTCACCAATAGCTTTCTAACTGTATTTAAGACCCACTAAACAAAGCTGGGTGGTGGTGGCCCTTAACACCAGCACTTGGAACCCAAAGGCAGGTGAATCTCTAAGTTCTAGATATGCCTGGTCTACAAAGTGAGTTCCAGGATAACCAGGGCTACACAGAGAAACCCTGCCTGGAAACAAAACAAAACACCCACTCAACAAGTGAGAAGACATGGCTGGTACTGGAAACCCTGTCACCTAAGTCCCAGATCTTGGAGGAGAACTGACAACTTCTATTCATTAAACGAGAATAATCCCTAACTACAATCTAAAAATGTGTCCTAAAAATGTGTAGGTTTCACCTCTCATCAAGAAAACTTCTCTTTGTAACATATGGAGACCTCTACAGAAAACCACAATCAATCAAAATACAGAGCCCAGTTCCAATGGATACAGCCACAATACACCCACACCCAAGGCTTGGGGAACACTGAGGAGGAGGGGGCAGAGAGACTGTGACATTCAGGAGAACGGAGTTTGCTGTGAGACTGTCTCCTAGGAATTATCAGAAGCCACACCCGTCAAGTCTCACATGCACGACTGCCTGAACACGAATGGAAGATGGTCACCAACAGCAGACACGCAGCTAACTTGGATGGAGTTCAGGAAGCCTCAATGCTACTCCAAACAAAACAAAACAAAACTATAGGCAATAAAGGAACACTGAGAGGCCAAGAGTCTTCCCTAGGGAAGGGCACACTAACTGACAATCCAGTACCAATTGGTCAGCCCCGAAAACATAAAAATAAACAACATTACAATTACACAGATTGAATAGGCTATACAGATGTGTTCAGGAACACACACACACATCAGCAATTAATGAAGAAAAGAGGACATAAATTTGAAAAAAAACACAGAGAGGTATATGGGAGTAGAAAAGAGAAGGGTGAGATGATGTAATTATATTATAATCTCAAAAAATAAATCATTTTAAAACACCTAAAAATATTCGTTTTAAATTTTAGGTATGAGGTTTTTTTTTTTTTTTTTTTTGTCTGTGTACCATTTGCATGCAGTACCTTCGGATGCCAGAAGGGTGCGTTAGAGTCCCTGGAATTGAAGTGAAGGTGGTTGTGAGCTGCTTGGAACTGAACCTCTGGGTCCTCTGTAAGAGCTACAACTGCTCTCCCTCCCTAGCCAGCTCCCCAGCTGCCTAAAATTACATTTTTAATAGAAAAATTTAAAGCCGCACATTGCCTTTGTGCCTTTCATCCTAGCCTGTCACTTTCCTGGTTTTTTTTTGGTCTTCATTCTGTCAGGGACCCAACATGCTAATTACTAGCTCCTTTCTGTGTCATCTGTTGCCATGGCTTAATAAAAGTACCAAGATGTGAAAGAAAGAAAACAGAAGGAAGGAAGGAGGGAGGAGGGAGGGAGGGAGAGAGGGAGGGACGGACGGACAGACGGACGGACAGACGGACTGGACTGTTTCCGGGCACACTCCCACAGTGGAGACCCTTGCTACAACTCCACACCTTTACTATCTGTTCTGTGTGCATTACACTGTGACTCTAGCACAAGTTTTCAGGAAATGCAGGCTTCCTCTGAGCATCTATCACTGGACCAATCTTGTAGCTGGCAGTTTTTCTGAAAAAGGAAATTAAAATCAGGCGGGCGCATGTGGGCTCCTCCTGGACGCTCATAATGGAAGGTTTTGGACTCCCATTAGTGTCACGGTCTGTAGTCCTGTGTTGTGTTGACTGAGATCATTGACACTGATATTTGTTCTCTTATAAGAGAGAAGAGGGCAGGAGGGAAGGACTCAAACATTAAATTACTCTACAGGGTTTGGTCTCCCTGTCCCTTTCTATCCCCAACACACCACAAGGATTCTCATACACCCAGACCTCATGAAGATGTTCCTAAGTTTTCCTTTGACATCTGACTTTTCAGACCTTAATTTGAAGAAGCTCTTGAACTCAAAACCATACCCTTGACCTCAAGCTCCTCTTATTTGTGAGTGTTGACTCTTTCCAGCGGGAAGCCCACTGACCTTGAAAGAGAAGGCAGAGGCAAAGCAGAAGAATCATGGCTGCCCAGCACACAGTCACTGGCAGCAAACAGGCGAGCCACACTCTTGCTCTTCCTCTCAACATCGGCTGCTCAGGTCTTTGCTATTCTTATCTCTCCTGGCACCCCAACCCTGACAGTTCTGAGGCTTGCCCCTTCTCTATTTTTCTGATCCTTTTTGGTTTTTAACTTTTTATATAAACTCTAGCTGGTCCCCACGAGGCTCTTTAGACAGGCCCCTCCACGTCTGCAGCAATGCCTGGGACTTTAATCGGCATTTCAGCTTTCAGACTGAGCCATCCTTCTTTTCAAAGATCTGACTCAGACATCAGATCTACTTTTTTTTTTCTGAGACCTTCTAAAATCTGCTTTCCTATAAAACCTAGAGTCAGAGACTTTCTACATTCCCTTGGCCTCTCCAAACATAGTCAGTTTCTGAAAAGGTTCTCCAATCTCTTACGGCACCAAATGAATTCTTCTTATTGATCACAGTACAATTTCAGTGGGGATTTTTTCCTTTGTTGTTTTCTTAATCTTCTAAGAGATGAAACTGTCAGAGAAATGAGTTAAAACTATGAGCAGTTAGCTAGAAACAGAACTGGGATGATAGAGAACTTGCCTAGCACACACGAAGCCCTGGGCTCAGTCCTCAGAACCACATACCCAACTTCGGAGGCTGGAGGCCGGAGGCAGGAGGCAGGAGGGTCAGATGTTCCAGGTCATCCTTGGCTTTAGAGTGAGTGTGATGCCAGCCTGACCAACCAAACCAAACCAAACCAAACCAAACCAAACCAAACCAACCAGACCAGACCAGATCAGATCAGGCCAGACCAAACCAAACCAACAAAAAACCAGGCAAGCCAATGATTGATCAAAACCTGTTTTCTGCATAAGTAGATTCCAAACTCTGCAGAGCCTCATCAAGGTGCTTCTGGGGTGAGCCCGGGACCATGACCCCAGCCGAGGACTGAGGGCTGATGAACTGGTAGGTCCTTTGACAGCTAAAAGCCAATGATCCAGACTTTTTTTTTTCAACTCAGATCCCAACTTCAGTGAGTAAAGTGGACTGAAGGAGTGTCCTGATGCAGACTTAGAGAAACCTGGGTTCAAGTCTCGCATCTAGCATTTCCAGGCTGTGTGTCTCAGATAGGGGAAGACATCTCTCTTACGTCGCTTATTGAAGTGGGGGTGAGCAATAATGTGTCACAGAATTATAGGAGATGAAAGGACTTAATAATGCTCGAAGGTGTCTCAGACTATGTCATCTGTCATTGCACTGCTTTTATGTTTGGGTCTCAGAAGTGGGAGGACTAAGGAAGAAGTACCAGCTTCCAAGCAACAGCCTGAGATTCTCATTCTCAGCTCCTAAAGTTGGATAGACAAAGGCGGTACTAAGAGAATCCAAGAGGGAAAATGTAATTAACAAGCTAGAGGGAAATACTGGGAGGAAGGATCAAAGAAGCTAATTAGAACAGGCTAGAGAGAGACCACAAGGTGGGGAACATGGAAAAGAGAGAGCTAAAGAGAATTATCTGTGGTCTCTAATTATTCCAAGAAGTCTCTGCAATTGTCTTTGGCAGGGAGGGAGGTGAGGCAGGAACAGCACCGCTAAGCAGAAGGAAATTTAGGCTAAAGCACTGGGGAGTTTTTTCTCCACACTGAGATTTATCAAGTTTACTAGAGAGTGCAGAGAAGATACGTGTCTAGGTTATTTAGACCACCTAGTGGTCTGCCATCCCACAGGGGCTAGCGCCAGAGGGGAGAAGGATAGACCACGTCTTGCACAGCAAGAGCATCTTCCAAGGAAACTATGCAGTCAACCCCTGCTCTAAGCAGAGAAAACACCACAAGCAGTCACCTGTGTGGCTCAGGACAGATTCTCCACTCAGCCAGACTTGGCTCTCAAGAGTTCTGAGATGTGTTCTGGAAAACCATCCCCACCCCCATCTCTGTGCTCTAATGAACTTGATAAACACAGTCTATCTCACAGGAGGAAATTCATCTCAATCGGAGTCGCTTTTGCTACACAACTGCAGAAATGTTTATGAATGAGCAGTCTCTTAATAGCAGGAGAAAGGCAGCAGTCGTGGGATGGTCTACAGCTGAGGATGACAACACAGGAGAGCTTCATTTACAAGATCTGGAAGTTGAATAGTCTACAAATGTCTCTGCTGTGCAACATACATAACAAGCCTCAAAATATCCTTTGTTTGCTGAGGTTTTGCTCAGATATTTAAGGTTTCTTCTGACAGTTTAAATATGGTGAACAGTATGGTGAACCATCCAAATATTTTACATCATTGGTATTTGGAAGGCTCTTCATAAACAGTGCCAGTTCTAAAAGGCACATGCAACCCCAGGTTCCCGGCTTCTATGGGGTGGGTGGACATGGCCTCGGTGCCTAGCTGCAAGCTGAGAGGCTGCTCTCACAGGTCCCACTAACGTGAGTTTTCCAGCAGCCTTGTTCACATAACAGAGGAGGGCACTGGATCGCATGGCCCCAGAGTCTGTGGCCTCCCCAAGTCTGGCTCAGAGATGGAGAGGGATTTATTGTAGTTTACAAAGGATTAAAAGGGGCTGGAGAGGTGGCTCAGAAGCTAAGAGCCCTGGCTGCTCTTACAGAGGGCCGGGGTTTGTTTCCCAGCACCTACATGAGGCTCACCTGTAAGTCCAGCTCTAGGGCACCTGATGCCCTCTTCTGGCCTCCACTGGCACTTGTACACACGGTGCACATACAGACAAGCAGCTACACATACATATACCGAAATAAAATTTTAAAAAGGAAGAATAAAGAGCTTCCTTCTTGTTTTTGTCAGTGATGAGGATGGACTAAAGCCTTGGGCAGCTAGATGAACACACCAATTAAGTTAAACTCCCAGCCCCATAGCACCCTTAGATGCAGGAGGGAGGCCTGACCTCGCCAGAGGCCCTTTACCTGATTCATCAGATTCGAGAATGGGGGCCTAGAAGGAAAGGGAAGGCTTCTCATTCTGTAGAAATCCTTAAGAACTGAGGGAGAATCCTAGTTACTTACGGCTTCTAGAAACAGAACGAGGGGTGGTTTGGTTTGTGGACATGCCATTTGTCTGGGAGTCCTGGGCCAGTTGTCCTTCCACAAACAGGGATGGTACTTAGCGCTCAGTTAAGCATCATAGGTTCAGAGCAGAGAACGGGAAGAGTTCCCGCCTCTATTAAGCAGGTTAATTAATAGCCAAGAGAGATGTGCGTAGGCAGATAGTTGCCTGCTAAGGAGTCCTCTAGGAAGGATGGCCTTGGCAAAAACCAAAGTCATTGAGAGTAGAGGAGAAGCCTAAAGTTCTGTTAACACTGTCCACCTGAAGTCAGATAAATATCCGGTTTTTGCTGAGTATGGCTCTGCTTTTAATCCCAGCATTCAAGAGGCTGAGGCAGAGAGGCAGGGGTATCTCTGTGAATTTGAGATACGTAGTTTACATAGCGAGTTCCAGGACAGCCAGGGCTACACAGAGAAACCCTGTCCAAAAGGAAAAAAAAAAAAGAGGAGGAAGGAGAAGAAGAGCAGGAGGAGGCTTTTTTTCCTTTTAAGAAAATGTTGAAAATTGCTTTCCACAAACCCTTTAACTCTGGCTCTGATAAATCATTAAAAGGCCTTCTGCAAGGATCATTCTAACGTCAAAGAAAAAGTTATACTCATAAAATAGTTAATGTCATAATGTGAATGGTTTATTTAAGATTCAGAAATTGTCACTGAATCAAACACAAAGTCTCTAAGGCCCGAGTAGCAAGGGGGAACAAAGGCTTGATGCTTTAGTGTTCCTTATGGACTGAATTTTAGATCACAACTTGAAAAGAGAAAACACTGAACCAGTTCAAATGTGGGCTGGCATGTGCAGGCAGTTCTGAACTGCCTGCACATGGGCACATGGGACCCGCCTGTCTGGATGTGAGTGGCAGGAACCATGGCTGCGCCTGGGCCCTGATCCTAGCACAGCCCACATCCAGGATCCAGGGGCAGGGCCTGAGATAAGCAAACACCTAAACTGGAAGACCCTGGGAACTGGGGTCAGGGTTGCACCAGGAGCTGAAGGTGGTACTGTGGATAAGGCCAAGGCTGAGGGGGAGAGACGCTAGGCAGGGCTTTGCCCCTTCTTTCCCCGTTGTCAGACACTTGCATGAAGCACAGCACTCCCATGTAACGGAAGTGCAGACGCCCTGACCCATAAGAGCCTTCAGTCCGGAGCCCCAGGACAGGACTATGGGACAATGCTCTTGCCCACTAGGTCATAAAAGTGCTTCAGATTTTACCATCCAGGATTTATTTCTTTGAGTCTTAATGACAGTTGAGTCTTTCAGGGTACCCTATAAAAGTGCCACTGCCCCTAGATTGGAAGGACAATCACACCTAAGTAGGGTGATCATATAATTTATTGACTCAAGCAGGAAGAGAAGAGTGACGGATGGTTCTGTTAATCACTGCACTGGAACAAGAGGCTTGAAGAGAACATGTCCTGTATAAGGCTGTGTTAGGCTCTATGGAAGACATCAAGAACTTTTCACAGAACCAGATGCTTTAACAGGTTAAAGCCAGACACAAAGGGATAAATAACCCTGCAGAAGGAAAATGACACAAGGACCTGAATTTGAATCCAGAGTCCCTTTTTTCATGACCTTGAGACAAGTTAATTAGCTTATCTTGGCCAAGGCTTCTACATCTGTAAAATGAAGCTCATTTCATAGAGTCCTCATGAATATTAAATAATAAACTAATGATAAGACATCTGACACTACTTTTCAACATGCCAATGTTATTAGCATTCTCAACATTGGCCTTCTACCTAAGACTCAACTACTGCCATGCCAGAGTTGGTAGTTGGAGGAAAGGTGGGAAGGACAAACACCAACAAGGCAGCTCAGCTCATCCCACGCAGAGTGACCCTTGAGTCCACCCGTCCCCGCCTCAGACTGCACACACTGACCTAGTCCATCCATCACTGTACCACCTTCAACTCCTGCACCATTTCTTTAGGTAGACAACAGAGAAGAGGTTTCCAGCGAGCAGACATCTTTTCTAGGGCTCTGGGCCCTGGCTGGTGGGCAGTGGTACACCCTCTATATCCTCTTCAGGTTCTTGGGCCTTTGATGACAGAATGCAAGAGTGAAGGCAGTGCTCTGGTCCTGAGAAGAACAGCTTCTGGGGCCCCTTCCCTCCAATAGCTCTCAAGTACTTCTCAAATACCAGCTCATGTCCTCCGTGACCACCCAGTGAGGCAGGTGCACAAACTGAGTCACAGAAAGGTAATTTCTCCAATGTTACATTTGGAGCGGAGTCCTGCGGGCTCCAGTGTGGGGGTTCAAAGGATTCTAGTAGGCATTCAAAGTGAGCTGCTAGCTGGAAGGTCAAGACAGTGTCTTTCTTACCTGCATCTTCTGTCAAGATGCCAAGACCGAAAGGAGGACTGTGGGTGTCACACAAGACAGTGGGCTCACGGTGTATCACAACGACACTACCAACATCACCCATTGGTTAATTTCAGAGTCTGACGCAGGATGGGGAGAAGAAACCATATGCATGTCCTGCTAATCTACGTCTCCTGTGCTCGATGCCAGGTTTGAGTCAAACAGCTCTGTAGCTCGGTTCTGAGTCTGCTCTCTGGCCACTAGCAGCATCTGGGAACTAGGCAGGAATACATCCTCAGGCTTCAAGCCAGCTTGGCTAGATCAGTAACTGTGGAGAAGGTGAGCGGCCATCTGCATGTGACAACCCTTCCAGGTGCTTCTGATGTATGCCATGGGCTGAGAAGCACTAGGTGAGAGTCTCCCTGGACTTACAGCAAGCTAGTCTCTCTCATGCCATGGTCAGAGAAGGCTGGCCTCTGGGCAGGCAGCAGAGCCCAGCTTTTGCAGAGACCAGGCTGTGAGGTCCACTGCCAAGAAGATGAAACGCTCCCAATAAAACCCAGACCCAAACGGCCACACTGATCAAAATACAATAAAGAAGAAAGCGAACAATCTGACAAAAGGAAAATGCAGCTTCAGTGGGGACAAAATACAACAACCTTCTGTGGAGACGGGAGCATAAAAGAACGTTAGATGTTCAAAGAGCCAAATGTTGAAATGACAAAAAAAAAAAAAAAAACAGACTAAAGACGGTGTGTGGCCATCCATCGGTGGCACTGGGTTGCAGTCTATCGGTGGCAGTAGCGGAGAACAGCACCACTCGCCCTCCCAGAGGCTGCATCCCCTCCCCCACCCCTCAACATGACAGTCTATATAAATAGAGTCTTGAGGGAAAAAATACCAGCAATTAGTCACTGAATCTTGCTTGTTGGAATGAGGGGAATTTAGAGAAAATCACCAGAGGCTCTGATGATAGGAAAAGCTTGGCTGAGAAGGCCACGTGGCTGGGGTGGGTGGGGCTGGGACTATGAAGGGTGAGGGCCTGTGAGTTGATTCTGCAGTCTTTGGTGCCTGCCACATGTTAACCAGCAAGGGAGAGATGGAGGGCCTAGCCACTGGGCTGTGACGAGCTCCAACCTGGTGAGGTTCTGGTGGGAAATGGAGCGTGTGTATGGCAGAGGGCTCGCAGGTGAGACAGTGGAATGGAGCCTAAGTGGAGTGGCTCACAAGGAAGCCATCCGGGGAGTCGGCTGAAACTGCCTGTGGGTGAAGGAGGGCCTCCTCCCCCCAGGACTGGCCTCTACAGCAGCCCCTCCCTGACTCTCCAGGTGTCTAGTCCCTATTCCTTCAATTCACCTCACACACCACTTCCACAGAGACCTATCTATTCCAGGCCACACACCCCTCCTGCAGCCCTGCTCTGATGCCTTTACTCTCTTCTTCGACTCTGCCAGTCCGGCAGTCAGCTTCTCAGCTTTGTCACCGCATCGCATGCCACCTCACTCCAATCCAACGCACGGCATACGGGCTACTTAGGGAGATGATGCCGGCCCTGTAACTGCTGGATGCCCAGCTCTGCTGAGACAATGGGGCCTGGAGTGTCTAGCCTTGTTAACCAGGTGTGGAGATGGCTTTGTCATACGATCTCCCTCCCTTACTAATGCCCCACCCCTCTATGAGCTCACGGAAGACCACCCTAACCGCTGTCCTGAATTTTACCCTCCCTTCCCCCTCTCCTTCCCCTTCTGTTTGGTTCCTTTGGCAGGCCGCTCATGTGCCCCGCCATCCTTGACCCCCTGGCTACTTGAGAAAAGGGAGACAGTAGACCTGTCCCACCACCAGAGCACCTCTGGGAATGCCTACAGTCCCTATACCAGCAAAGTAATTTCTGATCATATTAATATAATTTTAGACAGGAGAAAGAGAAACAAAGACTGGGACGCTAGTTACCTCCACATGGCTCCTGACATCATTTCGAATAAATTAAATGTCTGCCTCTGCCATCTATCATGCCAGCTGTGACTCAATCCTATGGCTAGGCAGTGCACACATATGCCCACAGGTGGCCACTGTCACTTCCCTTCAGCCAGACTTCATCCGGCTACCCTCTGGGGAGGGACTGGAGCTATTGTGAGAACTTCTGCTTTCTTCTGGCATTCCATCAAACTCTCCTCCAGCCTCTCTCAGGTCAGCGTGACCTCAGGGATGGCTCCTTGACCCTCCCTTCTCCCTCCAGTCCTCTGCCAATCTCAGTTCTAAGAGCAACTTGAAGTCAGCTTTGTCCGACTGGTGCAAGGGGCCCACTGAGCAGTTGGCACTGAACCACACAAGAGGCAAGAGCTTTGGAAGAGGGCAAGGTCAAGCTGACAGACATCACACAATTAGAGAGCGAGCGAGCGAGCGAGCTGCATGAACGGCAGTGTCATAATGTAGCATAACAGATGGATAATTAGATTTATTCTGAGAGCTGTAAAAGTAAGTAATTAAATAAAAATATGGAACAATGAATCTGCCACAGAGAGACACCTAACCGCATCATGAGGGCCTTGCAGCTGGCACAAGCAGCCTGGAGAGAGGCAGTGGGGCAAGGATCTCTCACATTTCCCTGATGTCTAGGTACAATAAACTAAGTACCAGCTCAAGATGGGCCCAGTGGATGGCCTGGTTTCAGAGAGATAATCAGTCCCTTGGCTACAAGCAGTGTTATACCATGGAAAAATGGTCTCTTGCCTACATCTTTAAGACTAAAGCCTAAGGAAACCAATAACGTTCCCACCAGTGTGGTTGGCAAGGCCCTGCCCAGTGAGACTGACTGACTGTTCATCTGTCTGAAGCAGAGACAGAGGAAGAGAGACGCATAGAACAAATGATGGCATCAGGACGTTCACTTTCCTCCCAGGAGCTGGCAGCAGACGGCGCTCAGTAGATACCCAAGGAACATGAGGAAGTACCCACTGTGTGCAAGAACACATTAGGTATTCTACTGCACCAAGAAAACAGATGCCCCGAACATGATATCTGGGAGCAAACAGATCATCTGGAATCTATTTTTTTTTTTTTTGGAATCTATTTTATACAAAGGCTTAGGGTTTATTTGTCTTTGATTTTGGTTTTGTTGTTTTGAGACAGGGTTTCTCTGTGTAGCCATGGCTGTCCTGGAACTCACTCTGTAGACCATGCTGGCTTCAAACTCAGAGAGCTGCCTGCCTCTGCCTCACAAGTGCTGGGGTTAAAGGTGTGCGCCACCACAAGTGGTGATGAAACTAAATTCAAACTCATTTAAGAAGAACGAAGTTTGTTGGGTTCCATCAAAAGGCAGGGTGACAGAAGCAAACAGTCATGGGAAATGAGAGGCCCCTCTCGGGCTGCCTCTCTAGATATGGCTTCCCTCTCCAGGCAGGGACGAGTCTGGTGGCCACTGGTGCTACATATGCTGATCCTAATATAAAGTGTGAACTCTTCCTTCCCAGGAGCAGCACCCTGTTTATACTGTGTACCTTTCCAGGGTCAAAATGAATGGGAGTGAGGAGCTAGTCTCAGGCAAACGACCTGTCTTATCTGGCAGGTGAACAGGGGAATTTAACACCTGACCATACTGTACCAGTGAGGGTACTGTCAAAAGAAGGAAAGTATTGTTTCCCAAAGGACTAGCCTAAAAATGTGTACAGACCCAAACCTGTATCAATGAAGACCCTTATACCCTTCAAACCAGCACCTAGGCAAGAACTGGCTATTGGGGAGTAACTTAAGAAGCAGGTCGGGTTGCTCACGGCCAGATCAGGACTCTGGTTGCGGAGATCCAGTTTGACCCCAGCACTTGGGAACACTGCAAAGGTCTATTTCACTTAGGAAACTCATATAGTATTAAAACACGAAGAGGGATCCCAGGTCGCCAGTTCCTTGCAGGACTTCAGTGCTCACTGAATCTTCTCACAGAGCACTGACTGTAGAACAAGTGCTTCCCAACCTGTGGTCATCAGCACCTTTGATAGAAAGCTAACGTTGAGAGTAAATTACTCCCATTCACATCAATGGATCCATGGAGTTACTCTGCCTCTTTGGAAGGGAAAAGCCCTAGCATATTCCCAATCCAAAAAAGTTGCCCCTTTCTTAGGTGTCTGTGTGTAAGTCTTCAAGTGGAGATCAAGAAGACAACTCTCCTACTACGTGGGTCCTGGGGATTGAATGCAGGCCTGTAAGACCGATGGAAGCACCTTTACTAACTGAGCCATCTTGTCTGACCCTGTTTTTCTTCTATGAGACAGGGATCATTACAGTATCCCTGAATGGCCTGGAACTTGCTACGTAGCTCACAATCTTTTGGCATTAGCTATGATGATAGTATGTGTCACCACACACAACTTAAAAAGTAGCATTTTGCTCCAAGGGCTCATGGGGGGGGGCAGTTTCTTCCTGCCATATAGCTTCAAGAGAGAAATGATGTAGGTCTTCATACCTCAGTTTAGCACATCACACACACTCTGACTCTCCATCAGATTCGAGCCAACAGCCTACCAGCTGTCTTTTAAGACAGAGACCTTCCCTTTTAAAGGCCTTCAGGGACTTAGGCCTAACATCACACACCACAGAAGGTACCCATCTATCAGCAGCTCAGAACAAGCTTACAGGCTCTCTAGATGCCACGAGGTCCAGGGGCCAGTGTGAGCAGGGCAGCATGAGGCAGGTCCCAGCAGGACATCACGAGGTCCCAGCTTCCAGCTCTGCATAGTCCTAAGTGATTTTTTTCCAACATCACCATGAATCTAGCTTCTTCCTGCGTGCAATCAAGCTCTTCTTACTGCCATTAATTATCCTCGGAGGCTTTCCCTAGGAATGTAAGACTATGAAGCTAAGTGCTAGCATGGAACAATCAATTGGTTTGGCTATGCCTGGTACTTGGAGCCACACCAGAGGGTCTGATTCAGAGCAGTCATCCTGAGCCCAGATGTAAAGGCCAGGGGCCAGGCTGAAGGGCAGCTTGTGCAGGGACGGCCCTCCGGCCGGGAGCTCCAGGCTGGTTCTGCCCCTGCTCCCATTGACAGCGCTTTACTGAAGGTTTCCCAGGTCTCCCCAGAGACAGGCAGACCCACACCTCCCACTCTGCCCTGGCCGTCCTCCGTACAGAATGAATCACTAGCCAATGTCTGGAGTGAATCTTAGCTGCTGTGAACCCCAGACTGAGTTCAAGAAGTTCTTCTTGAGCTAAGCTTTTTTTCTTTTTTTCTTGTCAGACCTGGAGAAACAGTTTAAAAGGTTGCTAACCTTTTTTCTTCAAAGCCACTGAGCTTAAGCAAAAAATGTGGCAATAGACTGAATTAAAACTTTACTAATCCTTTCCAACAGAGCTAGGGAGTGGATTCTGCAGCTAACCCTGAGCTAGGCTAGACCCAGTAGACCCAGACGGAGGGCTCCTGGGTCCTCAGCCCAGGAAGGAAGGTGAGGTGCAGGAGTTAAAGAAGGAAGGCAGGCAGGCAGGCAGCGTGGGAGCAGCACGCAATGAGGGAGGAGGGCATAGCTCTGAAGTGCGCCTGGCCATCCTACCTCTGAGCAATGCCTACTGTCACCGGACTGAGGGATCTCGGCATCCACAGAGTGCACCCCCAAACGCAAGGCTGTGAAGGCTGAAGTGGCACAGAGACCATGAGAACTGGCTTGCGAATTCAAAGGACTCATGCCAGAAAATCCAACAGCATCTTCTATGTCTTAATTTTATATCTTCTCTCTTTTAATTAGAAAACAAGATAGGTTCATGCCATATAAGGGAATAAAATAGAAAGGAAAAAAATCTCCCCTCTCAATTAAAAATAAATACAATATGAGATTATGCCAAAATCCTTGCTCAGTCCCTTTGATATGGGTCACTAGTCCTCATGCGACTGCCAATGTAGAGACCCTACTACAGTCCAGGAGGAGAGGCTCCTCACGCTCCCCAGAACAGCTCCGTATGCCAAAATGAGCAGGAAACTGAAGGGAAGGAACCATATTGTAAAAGACTCCAGGAGATCTGACATTCTAGAATCAAAACCACAATGTTCCCCTAGACAGTGTGAACTCGGAGTCAATGGGATCCCTTCCGCAGGCCTAGACGGGAGTGAGGGAGTCGTTGCAAACAGTTCTTTCCTGTATCTCTCATTCTTTACTGAATAGTTGTCACCCTGGTGTCCTCCCTCTCTGGCTCTGCAATGTGACCTCCAAGTGCCTCTGAGAAGCATCACTGACAGGATTGAGCAGACCAAGAACAGGAGATGACCTCACAGCCTTCGTGTTTTGGTGCCAGCTCCCAATTGCTTGTCTGTTGAATAATTGAAAGAGAATAATCCACTCGGATGATTTGGGAGGCCAGCCAGTCACACAGATTATCTCAGAGTGATTTATTCACACAAGGGATAATTGGGAATTACCCAAACTTCTGTTAGAGGCTCAGGCATCACATGGAAGCTACTGAAGATGGCAGTATGCATGGGAGACTGGAGGAGATCCTGCTCCTGGGCTCAGGTTTCCTTACAGTTGTCTTAAGTTGCTGCCCTCTCTCAGCCAATGGCATGATGGTGACACTGGTGTGGGACCAGCCCTTTCTGTGCCTCCATGTGCTATGCCCTGGACTCTGAGCGTTATGTGCCCCTACACACCCAGCTTACTTAATCTCATGAGGAGTATATGATGCATGCTGTCCTCTCCAGTTTCTTAGCTACGGAGGCTGAGACCCAGGCAGCTTAAATAGCTCCTCTGGAGACATAGCATATTAAACTGTCTTTCCAGAGCCCAGGCCTTACCCAAGGTGCTCTTTTCCTACCCAACTCACCATTTCCACTTAGTAAGGAGGTCTTTCCAAACACCCAGACTTGGAGAAACTAAAATCTGTCTTCTTTGATGCAATGCTGTCCAGCACCTAGATGTGTAGCAGTTCTATTAGAGGCCCATGAACAGAAACGGAGGCTCTTGCCAGCCGTCAGCACCAGTATGGTAGGCCTGAGACCTGAGACCAGAACTTCCCACCTCAATCTACATCTTATATAGACATTGAAATGCCTGTTCTACAAACACTATGAAAAACTATACACTGCTATTTTAACATTAACTCTGGGAATAATTTGTTAACAGGGTGGCAAACAGCAAATAAAGTGGACAGGAGGGAAAGAAATGTCTCCAACGAATGACACAGCAATGGCAGAGACAGGTCTGGCGGCAGAGCCGGAGGCTGCTAAAGCCCTGACTAAGCCCCAAGGTCCATATATGAGAACGATGATCTTCATGGCTATTCCTGCAGTCTAGTCAAGAGAAAGCTCATATAACACGTGATACACATTCCTCTGTGTCTAGCAAGGATGCTGTTAATAATAACAGAAGCTACTGAGCGGTCACTGGCTGCCCAACACATGCTTGGCATTTCTGTCATCTCCCTTCTCTTCATGGTAACCCTCAGAGGAGGCTCACAGTAAACACTAAATGAACACTGTTACATGAATAAAGAGTGAATACCAGGCAGTTCTTCTCTGCGACTGACCCACATCCTTCTGCTGCAACTCCAGCTTCCTACATTCTAGTCATCTGCACATCCAGTGGACTGTGCGTCAACTCCTCAGCTCTCCAGACACCAACCCCAGGCAGAGCCACTGTCCTCATCTTACAGAGGCCTGCCTGCAAGATTTAAGTTTTCCCAGGGTTACGGAGTGGTAAGTTCATATGCAAATTCTGGCCATACAGCCCTTGCTTTGTAGTTTACATTTCCTATCACATAGGCCTCTCGGGAGTTACCATTAGAAGAGAGCCATTAGGAAACAGACAGCATCACTGCCCTTGGGTTGTGCATCCGTGGTCTTGAGAGGCACTGCCAACACCCAAAATGAACCCTGTTAGTTTCTCTGGCTCACAATTCCTGCCACACTGGTCTCTGACTGCTCCATTGGCTGGCACAGTTTGTTCTTCCTCAGATCCCTCTTCTGGCTGTCCCCTCTGCCTGAAAAAATTTTAGTATTATCATGTATACTGGGTCCAAAATGGCATCTCTTCAGAGAAGTCTCCATAACTCATCCACACGGGCAACCCCTATATGATCGACTTTCTTCGTAAATATTACCACTGGCTTTTGAAAACAGCTTTATTGAGATAAAATTCATATATAAAATTTACCCACTTGTTATCACCTGCCTGTTTGGTAACAGAGTCTCTACTCACGCTACTGAGTAGAGAATGTTACCTCAAACTTTGCTTAAATCGTTGTTTATTCAGATCCTCTGCTTTTAAAAATGGGTCTTTTCATTATTGACCCATAAAGCCATTTGTTGTTGATTTGCAAGCACTCTATGTATGTTAGCTAGAAATCCCTTATCAGACACATGGTTTCTCACATACATACATACATGGATGCATTTAGTTTTGCTGACACCAGACTTTTTTTTTTTTTGGTTTTTCGAGACAGGGTTTCTCTGTGTAGCCCTGGCTGTCCTGGAACTCACTTTGTAGACCAGGCTGGCCTCGAACTCAGAAATCCACCTGCCTCTACCTCCCAAGTGCTGGGATTAAAGGCGTGCGCCACCACCGCCCGGCGACACCAGACTTTTAAGAATTAATCTCTGGTGAAAGGATAAGCCACAAAGGAGGAGAGGCGCACTTTATTCCCTCACCGCTGTATCTCTGCCAACAAAAAGTACCTAGCACATGGTAGATATTCAGGACGTGTTTTCTCTTCTACAGATTTTATTTTTAAATTATGTATGTATGTGCCCGCATGTGGGTCTGTGAACACATGCATGCTCACACGAAGGCAGCATCGTAGAACCAGAAGTTAACAGGAAGTTGCCAAAGGTGGATATGAGAGCCTTGGGTGGATACTGGGGACAGAGTTCAGTTCCTCTCCCTGCCTCCCTCCCCAGACACGGTTTCTTTATATAATCTTGGAACTCACGGGGATCCCCTGCCTGTCCTCCCGAGTGCTGGGACTAAAGGCTTACACCACCTCCCAGTCACTCACCACTCAATCACACTCACCAGCACACGGTTCTTGAATTAATAGGATTTTAAGGGCAAACGAGGTAAGTGCTAGATGGGCAGTGGTGAATCTGATGGTTCCTGGACCGGAGACTCTAGGAGGAAGAAGAGACTGTGGGACTCCACAGGCACATGAGAGAGAGAGAGCATGGAGGTGATGAGATGTGACCTTTCCGAGCAGCATACATCATCCCACAACAAACTCCTTTCAGTGCTCAGGTACCACCCATTCTTTGCAGCTACTCTCCAGGGTGGACAAAAACAAAACAATGGCTCACAAGTTGGGAAGGCTCAGGTTGAATGACCCAGCCACAAGAGGAGGGCTCTCTGCAGAATCCTTGGCTCAGTACAGCATTCCTGCGGCAGGCACACATTCTTCAAAACTGTTAGGGCTTGTGTCATGCAGCTGACACTGGCTGGTTTTTCTGAGGGGAGGGGAAGGCAAAAGCTGGCCTCACCTTATCTTTACCAAGAACAACAGCAAAAACTATGTGAAAAGCCAAACATTCAAGCTAGGGCTCCTTATCAAAGCATCTCAGGAATCCTGGCCTTGGGTGCCCAGGGAGGCATTTCATTAGCCAGGCAGAGATGGGAGATATGGAACTCAGGGTAAACTGAGTCTGAATTTGGCAGACAGTTTAGACAACTAATTTGCCCCAAGCCCTCAAGCAAGGAGAGGGAAATAGGCAGAAGACTAGAACAGAGGTATGGGAGCCTGTCCATGACGAATCAAAGAGACTCAAAGACAGGGCATCTGCTTGCCCACACTTCCCAGGCTCCCACTGACTTCCATGAATTTCCTTTTCCACCCAGTGCTGGGTAGCATACCACAGCAGCCTTGTGCTTGCTTCCGGGGTTCACCCTGTTACCTGTACGGACATCTCTTGTGAAAAGCATCAGGGACTCTGAGTTTGAAGCTGAGCTGGACACTCGTGCTTCAGAGACCAGGTTATCAATCCCAGTGGGAGCCTCAGTGAGGAAAGCGGCAAAGAGAATGGGGGCCTCCAGAACTTCACAGAACCATAAATAAAAAAGTGCAGGAGAGTGGGTGGAGGAACACTCGGGGGAGGGAGGAAGGGATAGGGGTGTCCAGGAGGGGGAGAAAACCAGGAAGGGGAATAGCATCTGAAATGTAAACTATCTAATAAAAAAATAAACTAACAGAGAGACAAAAACAAAACAAAGTACAGGAGAACCCCCAACAACCATCCCCAGGAACAATCCACCTCGATTCACAACGGGGGTGGGCACCTGACAGGGGTCATTTCATGGGCTTTGGGGAGCCTGGGATTTTCCTTCTGAGAGGGATGTGACTTACAGCAGGGGTGTGCTGTTTACGACGCTCATGCAGATGGTTGGGGTACTGTGGTTGTATCCCACATACACAGAACTACCGTGGAAGACCAGGATGTATGTGGTGCCCTCCTCAATACTCAGCACCATGCTGCATGGCACAGTGGTTTAAGAGTTTGGCTTTTAAGTCACACCACCTGCTTCATCTCAGCTGAAGCCTGACCATCCATGTGCCCCAGCCAAGACCTCCCTAAGCCTCAGTTTCTTTCTTTCTTTTTTTTTAAGAGTCTTTTTTTTTAAATTGGATATTTTCTTTATTTACATTCCAAATGTTATCCCCTTTCCCGGTTTCCCCCCCTCTCCCGGATAGCCCCTATCCCATCCCCTCTTCCCATGCTTCTACGAGGGTGTTCCTCCACCTACCCCATTCCCACCTCCCTGCCCTCAATTCCCCTACACTGGGGCATCTATCAAGCCTTCATAGGACCAAGGATGCCTGACAAAGCAATCCTCTGCTACATATGCAGCTGGAGCCATGTGTACTCCTTGGTTGATGGCTTAGTCCCTGGGAGCTCTGGGGGGTCTGGTTGGTTCATATTGTTGTTCTTCCTGTGGGGCTGCAAACCCCTTCAGCTCTTTCAGTCCTTTCTCTAACTCCTCCATTGGGGACCCCACGCTCAGTCCAATGGTTGGCTGTGAGCATCCGCCTCTGTATTTGTAAGGCTCAGGCAGAACCTTTCAGGAGACAGTTATATCAGGCTTCTGTCAGCAAGCACTTCTTGGCATCCACAATAGGTGTCGGGGTTTGGTGACTGTATATGGGATGAATCCCCAGGTGGGACAGTCTCTGGATGGCCTTTCCTTCAGTCTCTGCTCTAAACTTTATCTCCATATTTGCTCCTGTGAGTATTTTGTTCCCCTTCTCAGAAGAACCAAAGCACCCACACTTTGGTCTTCCTTCTTCTTGAGCTTCATGTGGTCTGTGAATTGTATCTTGGGTATTCCGAGCTTCTGGGCTAATACCCACTTATCAGTGAGTGTATACCATGTGTGTTCTTTTGTGACTGGGTTACCTCACTCAGGATGATATTTTCTAGTTCTATCCATTTACCTAAGAATTTCATGAATTCATCGTTTAATAGCTGAGTAGTACTCCATTGTATAAATATACCACATTTTCTGTATCCATTCCTCTGTCGAAGGACATCTGGGTTCTTTCCAGCTTCTGGCTATTATAAATAAGGCTACTATGAACATAGTGGAGCATGTGTCCTTATTGCATGTTGGAGCATCTTCTGGGCATATTCCCAGGAGTGGTATGGCTGGGTCCTCAGGTAGTACTATGTCCAATTTTCTGAGGAACCGCCAAACTGATTTCCAGAGTGGTTGTACCAGCTTGCAATCCCATGAGCAATGGAGGAGTGTTCCTCTTTCTCTACATCCTTGCCAGCATCTGCTGTCACCTGAGTTTTTGATCTTAGCCATTCTGACTGGTATGAGGTAGAATCTCAGGGTTGTTTTGATTTGCATTTCCCTAATAACTAAGGTTGTTGAACATTTCTTTAGGTGCTTCTCGTAAGCCTAGGTTTCTTAATGCATAAACTGAAAATGATAATTGTTTTTATTTCACAAGAGTATTTACTTGCCCAGATTCAATGAGAATATATGGTAGATGTGTTAGTCTGGTGCCTGCCTTATAGGTGCTTGCATATCTAATCATTCTTCATTTCTTCCCCTGACTAAACATTTTGAAACAGTAGCTGTGCCAAATGCATCTTTCTATCTCCTGAGAGAGAAACAGAGATGCGACTGAGTAAACATTCGTCCTATGAGCCGGCTTCCTGTGTGCCACGCTCAGTCAGCACAGTGGCCAAATGCTTTTCTCCTGTCCACCGCCCATGGTTGCTCACTACCTCAACACTCCATCCTACCACAAGCAAGGCATTCCACGCTGAAGGCAGCCTGTCTCTGCAGGCGTGAGGAAAGGTGAGAGTCAACAGGAAAACAAATGCATGGGCAGCACACCAGTCCCCAGAGTGCTGCCCTATTGATTTCTAAGCGTCATTATTAAAACAACCACTGGCAGAAACAGACTGCTCTTCTTTCAAGATAATCGCAGCATCTTATAGCGGCATCTCCTCTCTCTCTGTCCCCTCAGCAGTCGTAGGAAGAATTTCCCTGTTGCCAAATAAGAGCTCGAGAGACCCAGGGGCTTGGCCAAGGTTACTGTACTGGTCAGAGAGACCCTGGTATTTAGCCCTTGGGTCCCTCTGCATCCTTGGATATGCACGGTCTGCTGCCCTGACTTTCCCAGTATGGTTCTTGAGGGAACGAACTGTTAACAAAACACCTGTGGTAGTAAATGGAATCAAGTCCAATTCTCAAAAGCATTTTCCTCAGCGAGAAACTCTCAGTCATGACTGCAGCTTGGCCTACTCCTCCCCTTCCTGAGAGAGTCACATTCACGAAGCTGTCCAGAGGCTATTGTGCCATGTAGAAAGGGAGCAAGGCAAGGACCAGACCTTTCCCCTCTGGGAGACATATCGGAGATGCCTGCTTGAGGAGATGCCTGGCCTGCAACCCCGTTCTACTGTGATGAGTATCCCATGCACCAACCCTTGCTGCATGCAGCCCCTCGTCCATGTGGATACAACAGAGTCCAGGGGTCCAGGTGGAGAAGAGGGCAGGGAGGACTGGCAGGAACTGTGAATGCCAAAGAAGCTGACAATGCCAAGCAGAGGGAGTCTCTCACACACAAGCCTCCTGCCAGGCCCTAACTGCCCGTCCCTATGTGAACGACCTCTGTTGGAAATAGCGCAGCTGTCCTGGTACATTCCTTGCCCATAGACAGATGGAATAGGATGGCTATGAGCTGTGTCTCCCTGGACACCAAAATAAAGGCTTTTAATCACACTGAGCTCTACTGGAGGATTGAGAAGGTGGCTAGAATGCTTTCCTGGTTAGGTTCCGATGAAGGCCTAAGAAGTTAAAGGCTAAGAAAACACTAAAAAAAAATTCCTCTTCTGTTTTATATAACCAACAGAATAAGGAAGCTAAGTGGTTCTCTGGTCACTAAGCAGAGCAGAAACATTAACAGAACCCCAGGAGAAATGGTGCTCAAAGCAGATGGGGAGATAAGAACCAGGCTCCAATACGGGAGGATGCTCCCTAGACCCTGGACGGCAAGGCAAGGGCTGCATGTTTCTAAGGGAAGACTGACATTGCACCAGTATGCTTCCTTCTGAGTTTCGGGCAATGAGGAATGGTATTGCCATGCTCCCTGTCATAGCTCAGACCCAGACAAAAGCAGAGAGAAAACCCCAAGTGTTGTTTATTCTTGGGGCTTAAGTGGGGACGTGAGACAGCTTGTGGAGGAGGATACATCTCTCATCAGACTGCAGGATGTCTGAGACTCAGGGATCAGATACTTCTCTGTGCTACTGTTCACAAAAGGGCCCTCAGCAATACAGGAAAATTAAACTCCATGGACGCTAGAATCAGAGTAGCCAGTGGGATCACGATAATACACAGCATAGCAGTATGGAAGTGGAGCCCTCCTGTTTTACAGACCCTACAATATAGGCACAGCTAGTTCATAATGCAAGGAACATTCAGGCCTTGGAACCCTAACTCTGCACGCAGTCAGCACCACCAGCCGACAGAGAAGGACGACTTGATCCATCGAAGTCCACAGGGCTGGGAAAGTCTCTAAACGTACTAACCATGCTTACTGGCTTCTGTAGTTCCGCTTCTGGCTGACTGTTCTTGTCACCTGAGGTGTGTCAACCCAGGAAGAAGTTCTTATACTTAAAAGCTCACCATGAGAAAGACACAGGGCTGCACTCAGGTCCCAAACACATAGTATGGTCACCAACCAGCTAATAAAGACTTTCGATTGGCTTGAACCCATGTCTAAGTGGTCTTCCCTGGTAGACACCTCATAACACAAGGGTTAGATCTGGGTCTTGATTTTAACATTGCTAATGTGACAGTAAGGAACCTCCTCTCCTTCCCTTGGGAATACTGCCTTTTAAGTGTGTTCAGTCTGAGAAATATCAGCACGGATGCATGCCCCTCCTTCCTTTCTCCCTTCTTACCCTCCTGTTTGCTGTGTTGGCTTCCATCTAGGGATAGCGAGAGCCCTTGATTCCCACTGACCTGCCTGGTTAGCAACTCCACAGGAAAACACCTCCCACCACAAAATGAAAGCAGATTTCAACTGCTTTCCTTCTGGCTGACTCTTATGTAAATGAGCTGCCTGCAGCCTGACTCACAGGAGCACAAAATGGAAAAACACAGAGAGGAAAACAGTCTAGTTCGAAGGTAAAGGTGAGCCTCGCTATGCAGTGAGGCTTTACTCTCACACCTAGCACTCTGCCAGGGACTTGGCACGGGTGCCAGCACTTGAAAGACACTTAACTCGCCGGCTCATTTCTGAGGCCAGCAAGAGCCTTAGCTGTCTGTTCCTCTTGTTTTTACACAAAGGAAATTAAAATCCTAGAGAAATAAAATGAGAATTTATCATCAGCTTTCCGTAGACGAATCTGTGTTTCATGTCAGTCTTCTGAGCTCATATTAGAGTCATGCTGGGGTCTGGGTGGCTGAAGACTGGTCAGATGGTGTGTTGGGAGGAAAAGTAGCTTCCTTCCTCCCTCAACTCTGCCTGGTTATGAAGGCAAATCTCAGGTTGTCTAGCTTACCAGACAATGTTTGGCTAACAAGTCCTCCTAGCATGACTCCATAGAGCCCTTGGTCTTCACAGATTTGGTGATCCTACGGCTTCTTCCCCTCTCCCTACTTTGCAAGCCCCCATAGGCAGGAGCTACCCTAGGCATCTATTTGCTCAAACATTAAAAAGAACACACCATCCATTCGCTGTGGAGAAGAGGCAGTTCTTTTGATCTACACATTATGCATCCCTGCTGGAAGGAAAGAAGGGAAAAGAGCAAAGTTACATTACGATGCTCTCTGGCAGCCTTCTGCCCTCAAAGACAGAAATACAGTCTGCAATTACACCTAGCTCCCAACTCCAAGTAGCTCTCAGTCCTCCTCCCTCTCTGCTCCTAGCTGGACAGCTCCAGATGTGTCTGAGGGGCAGTGATCCACTCATGAAGAACCCTCAGAACAAACCGTGGGCTCGGACTGATTTAAGAGACAACTTGCACAGCACCTGTGATATGGTGCTAAGATTGTTTGTTTCTACCCCAATTATCTGTATCAATGGTTTAAAACTGGGAACTGTCTGCTGCATATACCCAGTCCATTTTAGTAGAGAATAAATCTAGGCCATTGTGTCCTTTTCTCTCCTAGGCTCAGGACAGCACCTGACATCTCAGGGCTCTGATTGGGTCAGATCAGCTCTAACTCTATTCAACTCTTTGAGGATTCAATTAATCATAAAGCCAATTCCATTCTGGGCTCCATCTGTCTTGCCTCCTTCAGGGACTAATAATCACTCACTGTGTGTTTTTTTACACACTAGTTAAACTGAAATTAAGGCTGATTTCATCAGTGTACCAAAAAACAAAATATATTTCTTGAAAAAAATCTTCAGAGGTATTTTAATTTTTTTGTTTGCATAAAGATAGTTTTAAGTAAAATAACATTTTTTAGTAACTATAATTTTTGACATCATAATTATAGCCCCTACCCCAATAAAACTGTAAAAAGGCAGTCCCTTGGAGAAACAGCCACTCCTAGAGTTAAAAGATACAACAAAGACAATCACAGTATCCTTGGACAAAGCATGGATATCCTAAAAATTGTGGAAAGAAATGGAGCTGATTTGATATTTTATATATTATTTTAAGAAATATAATTAGTCATTCATCTTGGGACTAGTGGACTAAATTAACTTAAAGTTTAGTGTTATTTCATTCTAAGTAATCTACCCAGGAGGGGAAGGAGGAAACCACACTGTTTTAGCATTCGGGACCTCTGAAAGTCTCCAGCTGGCCCCGAGGAGTCTGAGCAGTCCCCACTTCTCTACAAGATAAGAAATACGGCTTTCATCTTATATACAAGCAGCCTGGTTCTCCCCAAAGCGCTATTAGCTCTCCTGACAAGTACTCAGGGTCTGCTCAGTCACTTCCTGTACCCTGAAGACAGTCTCTTTACAAGGAGCATTAGCAGAGAGGTGGCTAGGGCTCAGCCAGCTGACCTCCTGGTCTGGAAGGCAGGCCAGACTCGCCAGTGGTTTCAACAGGGAAATGCGCACTGCAGGCAGGAAGCACACTGCAGGCAGGAAGCGCACTGCAGGCAGGAAGCGCACTGCAGGCAGGATGCGCACTGCAGGCAGGAAGCTCACTGCAGGCAGGAAGCGCACTGCAGGCAGGAAGCGCACTGCAGGCAGGATGCGCACTGCAGGCAGGAAGCGCACTGCAGGCAGGATGCGCACTGCAGGCAGGAAGCGCACTGCAGGCAGGATGCGCACTGCAGGCAGGATGCGCACTGCAGGCAGGAAGCGCACTGCAGGCAGGAAGCGCACTGCAGGCAGGATGCGCACTGCAGGCAGGAAGCGCACTGCAGGCAGGATGCGCACTGCAGGTAGGATGCGCACTGCAGGCAGGCTTCTTGCTCTTACTTTTTGCAGCTATGAAGTCATAGCCCGTGGCCTGGTCAGAGTCAACAGCTCAGCTCCTAGTGTCTGGGGTCTACCTAGAGTGGGCTCTGCACTGATTTTCTTAAAATGGACCCATAAGGGATGCACTGCAGCCAAGAAGGAAATACATGTGGCTGCTTTATGCCTTAACAGCTTTCAAAATAAGATCTTGAATTACACAAACTCCCAATCAGGACTAATGACAGTCGTTCCAAACTTAACATCAAACATGCTTTGTGAGTCATACTGGCTTTAAAAAGCCACCAGTAATCATTTCATAGACACAACAATCAAATACCTCCTCCATCCGAACAATAAATTTTCCCTAGTAATAAGTCTAATTAATTAGAGCACTGTCATTTTAAAATGTGTCAATGTAAGCATTTTCTCAAAAACTTTCAGCTAAGCCATTTTATAATTACAAAAAAAAAATTACCTCCAAAGAACATCTTCATGGATTGATAAAGCATGATGTTTAAAGTATATTACTGGATGAGGAAAGATGTGCTATAAAATCAGTCTACAAATGAGCAAAGTACAGGATTTTATATATATGTATATATAAACATTAAAATGAAACATATTTTTGCACGCCAACTAAAAAGTTAATTAAATAAAAGGAACTTAATAACAAAGAAGAATCATGTATTTGCCTTTTATGTAAAAATGACTCAAACATGAATAAGTGTCTCTGGCAGACACACCCACAGTGGCTGCCTAGAGGGGAGAGCACCTGGCGCAGGGAGGCTTGGGAGTCACCACGCCCCTTCATGCCCTTTGTGCTTTGAGCCATGTGACTATATTACCAATCAGAGTTAAAGATACAACATTTAAGTAAATTAACTCAGACAGTAATCAATATATTCCATGGGAAAATAAGTCTTTCGCACGTCTTAGCTGCATGGCTTTAGTGAGCTTCGTGTACAGACTTCAAGAACACAGAATGGAGAGCAGTCATAGCAGAGAGACCCCTGGGTGGCTATCAGACTATTTGTGGACAGGCTGCAGCAGCAAAGAGGGGGAATATGACTGAGAACAAGGGCTGGACTTCCTATAGCACGCCCAGCTGCCCCAGTAGGCACCCTCTCGCCTGATCAGCAGCCAATAATTTCTCACCTTTACAAAGTAACAGTTCACATGAGTCACGGGCTGGGAAGGGGACTTTGTGAGATCCTTGCAGGATCCCTGGAGTTCTCTAACTGGGCAAGAAATGCCACACAAAAGCCGCGTCCTAGCCTCTGACTCATCTTCTCATTCTGCCGCCAGCTGGCTCCGTGGTTTTGAACAAATCTCTTCTGCAGAGGGAGGCACTGAGTGGGAAGTGAGGCCCTTCATCCAGCACTAATCAGCTGTTCTCAGTCCCTTGGCAAAGGCATGTAGGTTGCAAGGACTCCATATTGAGTGACACACGTATGCTTCAAAGCTTACCTACTCTCGTCTTGGCTGAGAAATGTCCACAGAGTTACTCCTGGGTCCATCTTCTCCTCAGCCTTTGCTTTCTTAGACTCTCAGCTCCCACTCTAAGTTGGGTGTATGCTTACCCGAAAGAGTTTCCCAGCAACATAAGATTGTAAAATGACACTTGCTCAGAGTATGGTTGCAGTGTAACCACTAGGATGACATTCCTCTAGGACCCCCAGAGTCCCTCTTATGCCCTACTTCAGCAGGCTCTGGTCTCAACTCCCTGTGGTGAGAACCTGGAGGACCAGTTCACAGAGGTAACAAGGGTTAGGCTCCCAGGGACTTGGCAGACCTCTCACTTCAGTTCTGACGCTTGCCAGCTGTTTTCCCTCTTTATTTTGCTTTGTTTTATTCTTTTAAGCCTACAGTCTTCTGTATTCTCATTTCATGGGTTCAGTACAGAGCAGACTATGGGTCAGAAGTCTCTATAGTCTAAATCATCTTGTTTCCAGTCAGGGTAGAAAGGCTCAAGACAGCGTGCTTTCTGGTCTGGGGACCAGATGCTCTGGATGGAGGCAAGGCACTGGGTATGATCCTTTCCCAGCAGCCTGGCTGTGTGGCAGTGGGACCACAGCAACTGATTAAAGGCAGAGTAAAGGTGGGGAGAAAATGGGATAGAAAGAAATTAGCCTTAAACCTCAAGGTTGTGTGTGCAAGTGAAACGCAATGCGGGATACAGCCTGGGAAGTCACTCTCGGAGAGTTCCCAGAAACAAGGGACTATGGATTGTCCAATACAAGGAAGTCCTTCTGTTCTACAGACACATAATAGTGTCTTTACTCAGTGCTGCCCACTAAACACATTGCGTGCTTCTGAGATGATGAGATACAGCCAGCTTCCTGAAACTGAAACTCCCTCACTGAAATGTCAGTGCAGGGCTGAAAACGAAGGGGGTCAGAGGGCACAGGGTCAATATTTCCTGCCATCTCTCAGTTACTGCCTCTCCCTCGCCCTTACAATTCTCCTAAGTAATGGATACTGTTACCAGCAGAATTGGAGTTGGGAAAGAAATTTTTAGCTGATCAAAATGCCTCCCAAGTGCTGGGATTAAAAGCGTGCACCACCACTGCCAGGCTATAAAATGTTTTTTAAAAGTGCTTGACAGAAGGCTTATAAATTCAATGTAGGAAGAGTCTCATCCAAGACCTCGTCACTTAATATCAGAGAAACACCTCTCAGAAGGGATATTTTATTTATTTTATTTGTTTTGTTTTCTTCAAGACAGAGTTTTTCTGAGAAAAAGCCCTGGCTGTCCTTGAACTCACAGAGATTCTCTTGCCTCTGCCTCCCTAGTGCTGGGACCAATGCATGTGCTACCACTTCCTTGCTGATAGTCTTTTTATTAAAACATGCTTGCTCTAGTCAAATCACGGTTAATCACGGCTATTCCTTTTTCCCCACATGGTGTGTGAGTGAGTGTGTGTGTGTGTGTGTGGGTGTGTGGGTGTGTGTGTCTGCCTGTGCATACATGCATAAGACAGTTTTTCTCAAGCACTCCCTATCTCTCCCCTCCCCCCTCTAAGACAAGGTCTCTTCTGGAACCTGAAGCCCTCCAAGTAAGCTGAACTGTCCGTAGCTCTGGGTTACAGACACACACGCCACAGTTGGCTGTTGTGCCTGGAGTCGAGGATCTGAACTCAGGTCCTCTCGCCTGTGCACGTTACCAACTGAGCTCCCTCCCGTTTCCACTTATCAGGTCGGTCAGAGCTGGTTCTAGGCCACACTCCCAATGGAGAGCCTACAGCAAGCAAGCTGCTACTGAGACTTAGACTGTCTCACAGCCACCCCCTGTGCTGGCTTGTTTGATGTCAACTTGACACGAACCAGGGTCCTCAGAGAGGAGGGGGCCTCAATTGAGAAAACACCTCCATAGGATCCAGGTGTAAGGCACTTTCTTAATTAGTGATTGATGGGGAGGGTCCAGTTCATTGTAGATGGGGCCACCCTTGGTCTGGTGGTGCTGGTTGTATAGGAGAGCAGGCTGAGCAAGCCATGAGGAGCAAGCCAGTAAGCAGCACGCCTCATGGTTTCAGCTCCTGCCTCCGGGTTCCCAGCCGCCTGAGCTCCTGTCCCAACCTCCTCTGTGATCATCTGTGATGTGGCAGCTTAAGCTGAATAAACCTTTTCCGCCCCAAGTTGCTTTGGTCATGGTGTTTGGTCATGGTTGCTTTGGTCATGGTGTTTGGTCATGGTTGCTTTGGTCATGGTGTTTGGTCATGGTTGCTTTGGTCATGGTGTTTGGTCATGGTTGCTTTGGTCATGGTTGCTTTGGTCATGGTGTTTGGTCATGGTTGCTTTGGTCATGGTGTTTGGTCATGGTTGCTTTGGTCATGGTGTTTGGTCATGGTTGCTTTGGTCATGGTTGCTTTGGTCATGGTTGCTTTGGTCATGGTTGCTTTGGTCATGGTGTTTGGTCATGGTTGCTTTGGTCATGGTTGCTTTGATCATGGTTGCTTTGGTCATGGTTGTTTGGTCATGGTGTTTGGTCATGGTTGCTTTGGTCATGGTGTTTGGTCATGGTTGCTTTGGTCATGGTGTTTGGTCATGGTTGCTTTGGTCATGGTGTTTGGTCATGGTTGCTTTGGTCATGGTGTTTGGTCATGGTTGCTTTGGTCATGGTTGCTTTGGTCATGGTGTTTGGTCATGGTGTTTGGTCATGGTTGCTTTGGTCATGGTTGCTTTGGTCATGGTGTTTGGTCATGGTGTTTGGTCATGGTTGCTTTGGTCATGGTGTCTCACCACAGCAACTGAACATGGACTAAGACACCTCCTGGTGCACATCTCATGCACACACAAAAGATTTAGCTGCATCATGACCACTATTCTGGATATGGAAACCAATCTGAATAAGGAGACGTCCACAAAACCCAACCCTTCTTTCTCCATATCATTCTCAATAATCCTCCAATATCATATTCAAATGTTGTATAGCCAATAAGCACACATGAGACCTCATTCAAAACACTCAGAGGAATGTGGCTCTCTGTGAGAATCTGTCAGAGCTTCACACTACAGAGAACACAGGTTTGGTCATAAGTGTTTATAGTTCAATTCTTCCATAAACTATCTATGGGCCTTTGGTATCTATCCTTCTCTGTAAAGGCAGTACACAGGTTGTTACAGTGATTAAATGTTATATTATATAGCAAGTCCTTAGCCCTCCCAAGCTTCTTGTTCTCATATTCTGTTACATCTGGCCTAGGCTAGTTCAGTCCTCCTTGTACAGTGCTCTTCAAACCTTGCCCATTCCACTGACATCAAAGTATCGCATGGCCCTTTGGTCACATGTAGTTCAGTGGTAGAGTATTTGCCTGGCACGAGCAGATAAAATAAGAAAATAAACAAATACATAATAAGAATTAAAATCACATAGTAACAAATTTGCCCTGGGTTTAACTTCCAGAACAGGTCACACACACACACACACACACACACACACACACACACACACAGAGTAAAAAAACTTGCATAATTTTCTTTGTTTTTTTTGCCTTTCCCTTTCTTTTCTCTTTCTTTCTTTCTTTCCTTCCTTCCTTTAAAAAAGACAGGGTTTCCTCTGGATGGCCTGAAACTCACCCTGTACACCAGACTGGCCTCAAACTCCACTGCCTCTGCCCCCTAAATGCTGGGACTACAGGAGGCATGTGTCACTATGTCCTGCTGATTTTCTTTTTAATACAGAGTCTTGCTATGTAGCCCATATTGGCCTTAACTCATTATGTAGCCCAGGCTGACTTCCAATCCATAGTAATCCTCCTGCTTCAATTTCCCAAGTATAGGGCTTATAATCAGATTTACATGTGTACCACCATACCCATATTAATTTTTTAAAAATCACAAATCCAGGGGCCAAGTCTGTGCCTCCATGATGGCATTAGTCAGTCTCCTAGGTGCTGTGACAAAACACCTTGCCGAGACAGCCTGTGGGCAGGAGAGTGCACGTGGCTTAAGATTAGGAAGGGGCCCAGCCCCACTGCAGTGGGAAGGCATGCTGTTGTATGTGGAGGGGCTGGCCGTGTTGGTCTGCAGGCACAAAGAAGAGAGCAATGGCTGTTGATTCTCAGCTTACCTCTCCCAGGCATGGACGTTACCACCCACAGTCTGTGTGGGGCATCCCTCAGCTAAAGCTATCTGCAAACACTCTCAGATACCCCCAGAGGTGTACCGTTTGGGAGATTCCAAATCCAGCGAGGGTTGACAAGGAAGATGAACCCTTACACAGTGGAATATGTACTTGGCTAGAGAAAGTCCCTGACTTTGTCCATCTTTAGCACTACAAAACTAAAAATATCCTGTCATCAAATAGGAAAAGGGAAAAGAAAAAGAAAAACAAAAGGAAAAAGAAAAATGCAGCAGCAGCAGCTGAGTGGATAATATCTTGAATTATCTTTTCAAATTTCAAAATCCAGGTAACATTATGAAATATTTTTTCAAAGCACAGAGCAAATAAACCTTATCAGACTAAGAGCCACGTGTGGTAGATGCTCTCAGTGGTGCCCATGATCCGTTTTGCATTCCTCCACAGCAACAGGAATTTTGCTGAGCAAATAAAGACGGCATTTCTCAAGCTCCTTGGCAGGAAGGGCTGGCCAGTGTGATACAAGCGGGGTGCTATCTGACTGTCTCTGGCCAGTATGATACAAGCGGGGTGCTATCTGAATGTTTCTGGCCAGTGTGATACAAGCCGGGTGCTATCTGACTGTCTCTGGCCAGTGTGATACAAGCAGAGTGCTGACTGTCTCTAGCCAGTGTGATACAAGCGGAGTGCTATCTGACTGTCTCTGGCCAGTGTGATACAAGCGGGGTGCTATCTGACGGTCTCTGGCCAGTGTGATACAAGTGGGGTGCTATCTGACTGTCTCTGGCCAGTGTGATACAAGCGGAGTGCTATCTGACTGTCTCTGGCCAGTGTGATACAAGCGGAGTGCTATCTGTCTCTGGCCAGTGTGATACAAGCGGGGTGCTATCTGACTGTCTCTGGCCAGTGTGATACAAGCGGGGTGCTATCTGACTGTCTCTGGCCAGTGTGATACAAGCGGGGTGCTGACTGTCTCTAGCCAGTGTGATACAAGCGGAGTGCCATCTGACTGTCTCTGGCCAGTGTGATACAAGCGGGGTGCTATCTGACTGTCTCTGGCCAGTGTGATACAAGCAGACTGCTATCTGACTGTCTCTGGCCAGTGTGATACAAGCGGGGTGCTATCTGACTGTCTCTGGCCAGTGTGATACAAGCCGGGTGCTATCTGACTGTCTCTGGCCAGTGTGATACAAGCGGGGTGCTATCTGACTGTCTCTGGCCAGTGTGATACAAGCGGAGTGCTATCTGACTGTCTCTGGTCAGTGTGATACAAGCGGAGTGCTATCTGACTGTCTCTGGCCAGTGTGATACAAGCGGGGTGCTATCTGACTGTCTCTGGCCAGTGTGATACAATCGGGGTGCTATCTGACTGTCTCTGGCCAGTGTGATACAAGCAGAGTGCTATCTGACTGTCTCTAGCCAGTGTGATACAAGCGGGGTGCCATCTGACTGTCTCTGGCCAGTATGATACAAGCGGAGTGCTATCTGACTGTCTCTGGCCAGTGTGATACAAGCAGAGTGCTATCTGACTGTCTCTAGCCAGTGTGATACAAGCGGGGTGCTGACTGTCTCTGGCCAGTGTGATACAAGCGGAGTGCTATCTGACTGTCTCTGGTCAGTGTGATACAAGCGGGGTGCTATCTGACTGTCTCTGGCCAGTGTGATACAAGTGGAGTGCTATCTGATGGTCTCTGGCCAGTGTGATACGAGCAGACTGCTATCTGACTGTCTCTAGCCAGTGTGATACAAGCGGGGTGCTATCTGACTGTCTCTGGCCAGTGTGATACAAGCGGGGTGCTATCTGACTGTCTCTGGCCAGTGTGATACAAGCGGGGTGCTATCTGACTGTCTCTGGCCAGTGTGATACAAGCGGGGTGCTATCTGTCTCTGGCCAGTGTGATACAAGCGGGGTGCTTTCTGACTGTCTCTGGCCAGTGTGATATAAGCGGGGTGCCATCTGACTGTCTCTGGCCAGTGTGATACAAGCGGAGTGCCATCTGACTGTCTCTGGCCAGTGTGAGACAAGCGGGGTGCTATCTGTCTCTGGCCAGTGTGATACAAGCGGGGTGCTATCTGACTGTCTCTGGCCAGTGTGATACAAGCGGGGTGCTATCTGTCTCTGGCCAGTGTGATACAAGCGGGGTGCTATCTGACTGTCTCTGGCCAGTGTGATACAAGCGGGGTGCTATCTGACTGTCTCTGGCCAGTGTGATACAAGCGGGGTGCTATCTGACTGTCTCTGGCCAGTGTGAGACAAGTGGGGTGCTATCTGTCTCTGGCCAGTGTGATACAAGCGGGGTGCTATCTGACTGTCTCTGGCCAGTGTGATACAAGCGGGGTGCTATCTGACTGTCTCTGGCATCCTCCCAGAGAGTGCTGCTGCTGTCTCCTCTTCTATAGCTCCCTCCTTTCCTGACCTTCGGAGGAAAAGATAACTTCTTAGACATGGTGCCACAATATGGCTAAAAGGAACTAAAGACTCCAGGGTCTCCCTGAAACAGAGCTGCCACCTAGCCCTTGGATCTGACCTGAAACTGTTTACATCTATTATAGTGGTGCCATTTTATGTCACTTGCAGCCAAACTCAATGTGTAGACTGAAGCCATACACTCCCCATCTAGAGTGTGAATGTTTGACTTCCTCTACGCAACTGAACATAGTAAAGTGGCAAGATGTATGTGGCTGTGTATGTGACTACACTGCAAGGACTACCATCTAGTTATTGTCACACAAGCAGGAGGACCCCAATTTGACACCCAGCATTATTACTGCCCTGGTGGTTCACACTTGTGATCCTAGTGCTGGAGAGGTGGGGAGAGGGGTTTGCTGGCCTAATCAGTGAGTCCCAGGGTTCCTAGGGAGAGACTGTCTCAAAAAACAAGGTGGACAGGTCTAAACAATAGCACTCCAGGCCGACCAGTGGTCTCCACAGGCACATGTACACTACGCACACATACATGCACCATGTCTCTCTCACACACACCCATATACATATACATACACAAAACATATATGTTTTGCTGAGAAATATTTTTCTTAGTGGTTTTTAAAAAAAGATTTATTCATTTTATGCATGTGAGTACACTGTTGTTCTCTTCAGATAAGCCAGATGGGGGCATTGGATCCCATTACAGATGGTTGTGAGTCACCATGTGGTTGCTGGGAATTGAACTCAGGATCTCTGGAAGAGCAGTCAGTGCTCTTAACCTCAGAGCCATCTCTCCAGTTCCCTTAGTGGTTTTTAAAAAAATGTCATCTAATTAAAAGTTTCAAGAGTGTGTATGAGTAGGGCCCTAAGCATATGCATGTGACAAGCAAAGAATAGCTTTAGGAGTCGGCTCTTCCTCCCACCATTGGCTCTGGAGATCAAACCCAGACCATCGGGCTTCCCCAGCAAATACTTTCACTCCCTGTCAGAAGAAACAGACTGCCATGGCTTGAGCAGTTTATTGCGGTGGCCATGTAAACAAGGAGCTGAAGGACCTTCTGTCTGACAATCTATAAAGAACTAAATTCTGCTCACAATCACACATGCTCAGAGGAAGATGCTTCCCAGTCAAGTCCCAGGTGGCACACTGTGCTACAGAAACTCAGAGGACACATCTAGACATATATGTTAAATCATATGTGGACGCCTAACCCATAGAGACTGTGATATAATACCTGTCCATTGTTCACAATCACTTAGTTTATAGTAATTTGTTAAGTAGTGATATATAACACAATGACCCAGAATATTCACTATGAAAGTATAGGAATGATGCTCTATTAAGGAATATATCAGTAAGTTCACCAAAAAGTCGCCATGACCATCTGAATAGATAAAAAAAGAAATAAAAATTTACCATAAATTCCTAATACAGCCCGTGATGAAATTGATACACACACACAAACATACACATTTTTATCACAAATACCTAAGCAAATATAAATACATATACATAAATAAATCACATACAATTCAATTAAATGCCAGCATCATGCCTCATCATTAAATTCACAGATATAAATGAAAGCATGTGGTGTTAGGATCACTATAGCAGAAAGGGGGAAGGCTTGACTTTGTTGTATGCATTTAAGACTTTAGTAAGGGTTTGATTTTTGCTTATTTGGGTTTTGTCTGCTTCTATCAACAGTCGGCAGCTATTTCCAATAACATTCAGATACACCTACCTTTTCAAAACAAACATGGTATATATCTTTTAATATTCTCAACAAGGTGGGTGGGTAGCATGGAAAGATTTGGAGAGAGGAGAAAGAAGAGAGAAGTAAGATGCAAAAAAATATAATTATATTTTTAAAGTTAAGACTTCAAGTTATTATAGCTATATAATTTTGAAGTTTTAACTTCAAAAAATTTAAAGATTTGTTTTCTATGCATTCCAAATAAGGTCTTGTTATACAGCTCCCTCAAAAAAAAAATCTCAATATCGTAAAAAAGCAACAAAATTTCTCATTATACACGGTGCTAGCACAGAACTGACTGAACATCTGAGGCTACATAAACAAGATCCTGTCTCAAAAAGGAAAAACAGGAACCATTAGAGTAAAGGCTGAGAGAGAGGGAACCCAGGGAGGACGGCGGTGAAGCCACTCAGGCCCGGGAGTCAGAGGGTCACTGAGACTGACTTTGGGTTTGTTCACCTGTGTAGGGAAAAGTTACTATGCCAAAGTCAACCTGGGAATCTTCTCCCCTTTGTCTTAGGAGCTGAATGCCGTGGGTCCCAGTTAACAGTGAATCAGAGCAACCGTGTGAACAAGAACTGCATAGCAGTGGCACTAAGAACGGGTGAACAGCACAGAAGGAGACAGGAATTCGAGCTGCAGTCTAGCCACCATGCTGACTTACATCCCTGAGTACCTGAAAGTGTTGAGCTGCGAGTTTTGTGTGAGATGTATTATTAATTAACTCTGGGCACCTGCCAGAAGATAATATCAATCTTTTCTAAACGGAGGAAATTTCCTTGTTGGACTCAAAATATTTTTTTAAAAAAACAATGAGTAAGTCATATGTGGCGGCACAGGCCTATAATCCCAACACTAAGGAATGGCTGCAAATTTGAGGCCACCTTGGGCTATATAGTGAGTTCAAGGGTTCAAGGACAGCCTGAACTATAAATCCACATGGTCTCAAAATACCAAAAGGACAGCAGGCAAACAAACAAAAACCGAGTAGAAAGGAAGAAATAAACACAAGAGGGAAAAACACCACGGTGGAAACAGCAGCTGCTCAAGGACTCCATCCACAGTGCAGGCATGGAAACTGTCCTCCACACAGGCAACCTTGCATGTGTGCACAGAGCACACGAATCTGTGAAACAAACATACACACTTACATACATACATACATACATACATAAATACGCACATACATATGCACCACACCCACACCCACATACACACAGAAACAAAACTTCTAAAATTAGAATTATAAGCCCATGGCTAAATATTTAATGGACAGATTCCATAGTAGAATTGACATAACAGAGGGAATGTAAGTAAACAGAAAAATGATCTACAAAAAACATTATCTAGACTTTAGCAGGGATGTGACATAGAAAGAAACTAGGCAACAGATTAGAACCCAGGACAACTAGTAAGAAGGCCAACGTACATTGGTCAGAGCCCCAGGAATAAAAGAGACAGCAGAAACGGTATTTGAGAGATTGCTAAGAATAGTCTAGAAAGATGAAAGAAACAAATTCAGACTGAGTAAGTTTAACAAATTTCAAGAAGAAAATATGTTTTAGTCACAACTACACATATAATCATGCAAAATAATAGAAACTTCTGGAGGAACTCTTAAAATTAGATGGAGGGGGAGTTGTGACATTTTTAGACAAACAAAAATGAAGTTTGACACCTCACATAAATATGTGCATTTATACTCACAGTATGTGCATAATAAATGTGAACACATATCTACATGGATTCATATATGTATAATACACATATATGTATTGACTTATGATGGGCTTACATTTCAACAATCCCCTTAAACATAAAAATGTATTTGTTACCACTATTCTACTGAACAAACAGCTAAGTCAGAACGTAAGCAACTCCTGACTGCCTGTGCCTGCCTTTGACTGGGAAGTGGGCTGCTGTACCAATTCTGTTAGCTAGGGTAAGAAAGATCAGACTTCAAAATATGAACCATGCTTTACATAAATGCATATTGTTTCTGCACTATCACCAAGTCTTAACATAGTGGAAGGAAGGGGTTACATGAGACAGAGATACTGTGTTCTTGGAGAACTAAATGCACATTCTTTTTATGCATATATATTCAGAAAATTTACAAAAGAAAATTTACTATATTAGTCAGCTTCACATTACTACAATGAAATACCTGAGGGTGTCAATTTATAAAAAGAAAAGGAGTATTTTGATTCATAATTCTAGAGGTCCCAGCCCACAATCAGCCCATTGCTCTCAGTCCCTGGTGAGAACAACTCACTTATACTGGAGCAAACCACAACATTCATGAACTAGGATGCAGGCAGAGACTGCCTGTGTCCCACAGTCCACTTCCAGGGATTATCTCAATGGTGTTGCCTATTAGTGTCCCTTTCCTAGGGGCTACCCCCAAAGAGTGCTACCCTGCAGCCCAAGCCTTTCTAACACACAGACCTTTAGGGGACATTGATCCAAACCACAACAGAAAACCAACCATATCGAAAATCTCCACTTTCAAATGTCTAATAATTAAGGGCATTTATCTGGCTACAGTCTCAATATTCATAACAAAAACAATGACTACAAACTTTCCACTATATTTGGAAATTGAGAAATATAATTTCATATGAACCAAAGAAACCACAATTAAAATTTAAATCATTTCAATTGAACAATAACCAAAAGGTTACATATTGAAATTTTCAATTCAATTAAAGCAATAATTAGCAGGAAACTCCTAGGAGTGAAAAATATAGTCATCCAATACTAAAAAAAACTTCATGGATGTGATAAACACATTAAACACACTTAGGAAAAACCCTGTTAAGTGATTGGAATCATCCAGGAAGACAAAGGCACTTAGAAGAGAGCCTCTTGTGTTTTCTAAGTGTAATAAGCAGGTCTTCAGCTACTGTGTGAGATGCGTCGCCTCAAAGTTTGTCATGATGTCAGCACATTATCCATCTGACATGGGAAAAAGAGAAAAAAAAAGAACACTTGAGAGATGTTAGAAACAGATGGCCTAATATCATCCGCAAATAGAGAATATGGGGGAGAGCCAGTGAACCACATAGTACTGGTAATAAACCAAAAAATTTCCATAGCTGAAGTCTGTAGTTTAAAATAGCACACCAAGAGCCAAAGAGGACAGATTAAAACAAATCATACTTGGACATATGATGATGAAAGTTGCTGATAATTAGATAGGAATAAAAACATTCTAGAAAAGATTGTAAAACTAACTGCCCCTAGAAGGCAAAATTACAAAGCTGGAAACATGCTCGTTATGGTGTCTGTAAGCCAGCACTCTGGAGGCCAGCCTTAGCTACAGAGGGAGCTTTAGATAGCCTGGCCTACATGAGACACTGCCTCAATAAAGTGGAGGGCTGGAAAACGGCTCAGCAGTGAAGAGCACTCGTCAGGTTCAGGTCCCAGCATCACAACTGTGTCACTCCAGTTCTAGGGGATCCAATGCCCTCTCCTGACGGCCACGAGCCCCAGGCATGTGTGTGACACACATATATGTGCAGGCAAAACATGCATGCAGACAAAATAAATTCATTTTGAAATAAAAATAAAAATCCTGAGGAAGACACAATGGCCAAACTCAAGCCTCTGCAGGCATAAGAATGAGCACGCATGCACACAAGCACGCATGTGCCATGTGGTTCATGTATCGGACTCCTTGGTCCTCATACCTGCTGTAACCGTGTTTAGAAGATTATGAGGTGTGGCCTTCTTGGAGGAGGTGTGTCACTAGGATGAACTCGGAGGTTTCAAAAGCCCACTCCAGGCCCAGTCACTGTTTCTCCACTTTTCAACTTGCAGATCAGGATGAAAGCTTTTAGCGACTGCTCTAGTGCCTGCCTGCCTGCCTGCTGTGAGGGTCATGGACTCACCCTCCGAAACCGTACGCAAGTCCCCAGTTGAATGCCTTCTTTTATATGTTGACTTGGTCACAGTGTCTCTTCACAGCAATAGAAAGGTAACTAAGACATACCACATGTACATATCCACACATACAAAGTATAACTATATGCTGCATAATAAAAAACATAGAAAATATAGTGTCAATGAAGACCCAAAGAAAAGAGATGGAAAAGATGCACCCAGGAAAATACATGGTTCTCTTATTCTGTCCCTCTCAGTCTCTCTTGCCCCCTCTGTCTCCCCTCCCCTCCCACTTCTCTCCACATGGTCATGGCCGGCCTCTGCTTCTCTACTCTCTCCCTCTCTCTGCCTTTCTCTGCTACCCCCCTTAACTCCCCTCCCCATGCCCTGAATAAATTCTATTCCATACTTAAAAAAAAAAGGAAGAAAGAAAAAAGAAAAGAAAAAAAAAAGAAAATACATGGTTAGTAGATGTATTAATATCAAACAAACTTTAAGACAAAAGTAACTTCCATAGGAGCAAAGATACTTCTAAAGACAAAAGGTACCGACATGAAGTTACTAGAACCATATGGGTATACATTTAACAATAACAGCTCAAAATACAGCCAAACGATATGTAATTACAGGAAGAAATGGGAATAACCATAGTGTAGTGGTTTGGGTTTTTCAGAATATAAAAAATGGAATGTGGTTTTCAACACAAGTGTATTCCAGAGCTGTCCTGAGTGAAGAACTTTAGTGGGAATATTTCTCTTTGCATTCAAAGCCATGTGAACAACTCCTTTTGACTAGAAGACTTCGTTTTTCTAGTCTCTCGTTCAGAAGTCTTAAATTTTGTCTTCTGTAACTTTTCAGCTGAAGCTGGAAGCCACTCAAGGACGGCAGTGCCCCTCAGGCAGCTGTCTGCTCCAGTGTTCTGTGCCTACTAGGATTTAAACTTGGTTTGAATTTAGAATTTCTGTTCTTTCTTTCAGAGCTATCACATAAAGGTTTGATGTTACTCATTTCCCCTAAAGTTATGCAAGGATACTGTCCAACCATTTCCTGACTGCTGAATTAAGTGTATATAGAAACATTTATTTAATCTAGCTTTTCCAGGTATTTTGGTTCTTGAAACATTTATTAGACATAGAAATCTCCCAGGTCCACTCTGCTTTGTTTTGTTACTGTTTTAAATTTTAATTACAAAAATAATATATACTCAGTAGAAGAAAAATAAAATGAAACAAAATACAGAAAGTGACAAGTTCATGCTCTTGGTGACTCCCTTCTCCTCTGATTTTCAGTGGTTTTAGTTTTTATGTTAGACCATTTATGCTTGAAGCAGTCATATAGACTCACATTCTGTAAAGTGCTGTGGACTTGGGTACCCATTCTCACTCTCCAAAGCACTCAAGTTTGTTGGAGAAGAAATGAAGGAATTGAGTGAGTTCCAAAGCCACCTATGTTTTAAAGAGTCAGTTTAGGTGTCTAGGCAACAAATGCTAATAAGACTGAAGATGAAGAAAAGAATGTTGAGGGCTGGGGCTAAGCAAGGAAAAAAAAATACAAGGAGCAATTCAATAGTGAAAGTCTGGGGAGGCAGGGGCACATCGCAGAGGGCAGGTCCATTAGCAAGTAGTGCCTCCCTCCCCAGGCCTCAAGCAGCTGGGAAGGCTTACAGTTCATTTTCTATTTGTCATTAACTGCCATCTGAAAAACACTAATCAGCTTTTGAATGCAGCTTAGGATCTATGGCTATCCAATTGCCTAGGCCAGTTTGGTTATTATACAAATCAATTTATTAGAAACATGATTTGAGCACCTCTCCCTGTCACTGGAGGAGTATAGAGAATTAAGAACTTGAGGCAAGATGTCACATTGGTCCTACGGGTCACATTTAAACTTTTATTTAAATGCTGGCAACTCCCATGTCTGACCTCATCCCAATCTCTGGCCTTCTATTTTCTGGGCCTTCAGCCAGTGGGGTAACATACTCCTTTCCACGGCCTTATGTTTTAAAGGGTCAAGGTGTGGAGTCTGAATCATCCATTATTACATCATTAATAATAAAAACAGCGCTCCCCACTCAGCCTGGTGGCTATCTTCTGAGATGAGTGAATGGCTCACTTCCTAGGAGTCACTGCCAGTCACTTGTTTCTTCATTTACTCTTCCTCACCATAATTACTTCCTTCATTTAATGCCAGACCATGTGTATATAATGAATAGCACAGTTTTAAAATGTAAGGGGTCCTAGCCTCCCAAGTACTACCCAGTAGGGATATAAATAAGTAATCAAACAACTACATAACTACAAACTGAGAAAAGTACTCTGAAGAAGCAAGAGGAATATAGCACACTTTAAAAGAACTGAGAGGCCTGGGCGGTAATGGCACACGCCTTTAATCCCAGCACGTAGGCGCCAGAGGCAAGCAGAAGCAAATAGATCTCTGTGAGTCTGAGGCCAGCCGATTCTACAAAGAGTTCCAAGATAGCCAGTGCTACAGAGAAACTGTCTTGGAAAAACAAACAAAGAAACAAATGAACAACAACAAAACCAAACAAACAAAAAAAGATCTGAGAGAGATTTTGGAAATTTCTCAATATGAATGTAAGTTCAATTACAAGGATCAGTATGATAATTAACTATAATTTAAATAAAACATTTAATTACTTTTTTACAAGAAAAGCTGAAAATGAATGTCTCCAAACAGCACTACAGGGTCTCTACTGCGTCAGAAAGGACACAGGCTCCGTCAGCTCACTGACTCCTCGGGCTTTCCCTTCTAGCCTCACTGGTACAAGGCTACTGCTGCGGTTCCAAAACAGAGGCTCTCAGGGCAAGAAGCCGGGGGGGGGGGGGGTGTCCCAAGGAGCAAGACCCTTACAGAACGCTGTCCACCAATACCTCTCCATGTTGCTGCATCAGTCAGAACTGGATCACACGCCCATCTCTAAATCAATCCATAGCCATAGAGAATGGGATTACCATGCTTTGTTTAGATTATTCACGTCTCATTTCCCAGCACACGGGAGGGGCCCTCACTCTGCACAAGACACTGAACTTAAAATGTCAAGGTTCTTTAAAGCCAATGAAAAGGGAGGAATAGTTTATCAAGGTTCTTTAAAGCCAATGAAAAGGGAGGAATAGTTTATCAAGGTTCTTTAAAGTCAATGAAAAAGAGAACGGTTTAGTAGAAAACAATAATGGAGATAAAAAATCCACAAGAGCTGCTCGGCACTAGAGCGAGCGAAGGGAGAGACTTGGACACCATTGAAGTCTCAACCTGGAATAACTACAATAACTGTGACAAGAATGACTGAAAAGACAATGTGGGAAGAAAAATCAAGTTTGTCAAAGAAACAATAATGAATTCAACCTTTTCCTCATAGAGTGGGAGATTCAAACAGTCTGGTGGAATCCAGCATGAGGAAATCTCAACAGGAAAAGGACTGGACTTGAATGCAGACTTTCAAGTGACTCACTATTCGAGGGTATGTGAAACCAAAGAAGAGAAAGTCATTAGGGGGTAAGTAGAGAGGACACGGCTGGAAGAATCTCAGCGAGTAGCTACAATTGTAAGACAGTAAAGGATGATGTTGCCATAGAAGGAAAGGTGGGCTGGAGACGTGGCTCAGTAGTAGAGCACATGCCTGACCTGTGTGAAGCCCTGGATTGGATCTCTAGCACAGAAAAAGGGAGGCAAAATAATCAATCACAGACAGGAATCTATAATGACATAACAGCCAAGAAGTACAGTTTCCAGGGAATGTCACAACTAATATTGTTGACTACTATAGAGGTACTGATGATGGCAAAGTACTCTTACTAATTTTCATGGATGGAGAGACAGAAACCGGGTTGTAAATATAGTGGAGATGAGTGCATTAACATAATGCAACTTGTTGTTATCCTTTTCTATTCTTTCAAGAAGTTTGGAAATAAAGAAAAGGAAAATAAAGGTTGGTAAGTCATACTGGAGGTAGAACAGAGTGCGTGTACCTTGAATATCTTGGTGGACTAGTAGGTACATGCCTCAGGGCACACAGGGTGAGGACCATGGAGGCTGATGGGAAAACAGAGGGCACCAGCTACAGCAGGGACAAGGGTGAGCAACAGCAATCATGGAGACCTAAGGTGAAGACAAAAGATGGCGAGCTGGGCGGTGCGCTCGGGAGGGAGGTGCAGGCAGGTGGAGCTCTGCGAGTTTGAGGCTAACCTAGTCTACAAAGTGGGTCCCAGGAAAGACAGTGCTACACAGAGAAATCCTGTCAAAAACAGACAAACAAACAAACAACAACAAAAAATAAGAACAGAGACGGCAGTGGCCAAACACTAGAAGACACTGAAATACTTAACGGAAACAGGAAACAGGACCACCAGGAAGCGGGAAGAGAAGACGCAGCCTGGCAGAGAAATTCACTGAGGGATGTAAGCAAAGAAACCTGGGAATTAAAGGCTAAAGATGGGTCATCATAAGGCGGCACTGGCCAAATAGTTAAAAATTAACTGTAAATAGAGCTGGGATGCTGGATCAATGGTTAAGAGTACTTGTTGCCCTTCCAGAGGACCCAAGTTTAGTTCCCAGCACCTACATGACAGCTCACGACCACTCATTATTCCAGTTCCGGGGAATCTGATGCCCTCTTCTGACCTCCTTGGGCCCCCCAGGCACGCATGTGGCATACATACATACATGCAGGAAAAATAATCATATACATAAAGTAATCTAAAAAGTTCTTAAAAATTGGTAAAACTTTGGGAAGGACACAGGCAAGGAAAGCACAGGTCAGAGCACGGGGCGGACGTGTGCAGGAAAGCACAGAACAGAGCACGGGGCGGACGTGTGCAGGAAAGCACAGAACAGAGCACGGGGCGGACGTGGAGCACGGGGCGGACGTGTGCAGGAAAGCACAGGCCAGAGCATGGGGCGGACGTGTGCAGGAAAGCACAGGTCGGAGCACGGGGCGGACGTGTGCAGGAAAGCACAGGTCGGAGCACGGGGCGGACGTGTGCAGGAAAGCACAGGTCAGAGCACGGGGCGGACGTGGAGCACGGGGCGGACGTGGAGCACGGGGCGGACGTGTGCAGAGCTATGGCACACATCCACTCTCTCAAGAAATGTATACAACCCCAAATCTGCTGAGGACCTTTTGAGGTAGATGCCAAGGAAAGCGGTTATAGAACATACCCTCTCTGTGGCCTATGACACATGTGTACTAGATTAAGTTCCATCACATCTTACACACTGTGAACAGTTCAAATAAAAGCACAACACTCGTGTGTATAAATGTATAAAATTCATACACATGTAAATATAAATACAGGGCATTAAAGACAGATACAAAACAACAAAGGTACGTGTGAGAAGGGAATACAAGAATAGCAACACCAGTGCTCACTAGAGCAAGCACACCAGTGCTCACTAGAGCAAGCACACCAGAGCTCACTGGAGCACCAGTGCTCACCGGAGCAAGCACACCAGAGCTCACTGGAGCACCAGTGCTCACTGGAGCAAGCACACCAGAGCTCACTGGAGCACTAGTGCTCACTGGAGCAAGCACACCAGAGCTCACTGGAGCACCAGTGCTCACCAGAGCAAGCACACCAGAGCTCACTGGGGCACCAGTGCTCACTGAAGCAAGCACACCAGAGCTCACTGGAGCACCAGTGCTCACCAGAGCAAGCACACCAGAGCTCACTGGGGCACCAGTGCTCACTGAAGCAAGCACACCAGAGCTCACTGGAGCACCAGTGCTCACCAGAGCAAGCACACCAGAGCTCACTGGAGCACCAGTGCTCACCGGAGCAAGCACACCAGAGCTCAGTGGAGCACCAGTGGTCACTAGAGCAAGCACACCAGAGCTCACTGGAGCACCAGTGCTCACTGAAGCAAGCACACCAGAGCTCACTGGAGCACCAGTGGTCACTAGAGCAAGCACACCAGAGCTCAGTGGAGCACCAGTGGTCACTAGAGCAAGCACACCAGAGCTCACTGGGGCACCAGTGCTCACTGAAGCAAGCACACCAGAGCTCACTGGAGCACCAGTGCTCACTGGAACAAGCACACCAGAGCTCTTGATAGTTTATCTCTTGTCAGTTCAACATAAAGGCTTTGTGCAGGGAAGGAGAGGAAAGAAAAACAGCTGGCCAGTTTGCAGAGAAGCAGCTAAACCAGATTACAGAAAGCTGTTGTGGCTTCTGAAATTCACAAGGCTTTCTAAAAGTTCTTTCTTCTGAAGCAAAAAGGACTTGTGTAAGACTCTCAGTAGTTTTGACTGTAGACAGACCCTCATATGTACCACCATCAGGTGAAATCAGGTCACAAAGAGGCCAATAAAAATAACCTGAAGAGGAAAGGGACTTTTAAAAGAAAATAGCCATGAAAATCCAAATCTGGTAATGATCAGCATACCAACTTCTGCATATGTCACACAGAGCTTCACCTACCTTATACTCAGGCAATAAACAGCAGAAAATGAGTATGTGTGACCCTCAATTGTGTGGTTATCATGTTTAAGTAAAGGAACAAATTTTATTTCAGTACCATGTCAATTATATTTCTGCCATTCTTTTTCTTTTCTTGGAATAATTGGTGTTTAACACTGGGGAAGAGAGCCCTTCATCCACAGAAATGTGTATGGAAGGACTAATTAAGCAATTAACCCAGGTAGGCAAATAAACACTCTCATGAAGCAGCAACATTAGCAGCAAGAGACATGGTGGGACATACACAGGACAACAGAGTTTGTACTGTAGAAAGAAATAATGCAAGAACTTCCATATAGGGAAATTGATGGTAACCAAGGGGCCATTAAGATGAGGTAATGATGATGCTGATGCCACATTATTATGGGCAAGTGCTTATTATATGTTTTAATTTGCTATCCACCTTTATGAAATGCACTGGACACCTATTATTGTTCCCAGTCCAAAAGATTGCCCACAAGCCCATGATTCCAGGATGCTATTTCTTGAATGCCCTTTGGCAAAGAGCTAGCTTATCTAATCACTGTGACTACACATCTGATGCTTGAAGCAGTTAGGGAGGTGCAGAGTCGATACTCAGGGCATCAAAAGTAAGTAATGCATAGCAGACAACAACTCTGAAGCCAGCCTCTCTGCACAGAAATAGTCTTGTGTCAAGCTTCTCTTTGAATAAAACATTGACATTTTCCTGGTGTTGGGAAGCCTGCTGCTGGCTTCCAAAAGCTCTGGCGCTATACCATGCTGTCGCTGTAACAGCCCTTCAGTGAGCTATCAAAATCCCAGCTAGAAGATTTGACTACAGTAGTGTGCTTGCCATCAAAACACTAAATTGCAATATTTTATATTTATCTCTATTAAATTTAGTGATGCTGTATGAATGCTAACATGGTCTTACACTAACATAGTCCAGTCATAGAGAGGTCATCATAATACCACACACTGATGCAGTATCTGGGTTTTGGTTGCTAAGAAGGACTAAATGCATGCTTCTCAAGTCAGAGTCCCCTTTAATAAGGAAGTGGTATGAAGATGCTACTGTTTCTCCAAAATCTATTTCCAGAAGCAATGGCAAGAGATATGCAGGATATCACATTCATACTGGAAGTAGTTTGGAATAAGACAAAGATTTCAAAAATGAGTCTAGATGAAGGGTTAGAGTTTGAGTCAGTTCCCTTCCAGCTTGAGAAGCAACAGTGAACCTGAGTGAGTTCTCAAGTTTCTACAACCTTACGAAGGGGAGACCCTGGACTGAAGCCATAGCTGTGTCCAGTGGCTGGACAGGAGGAACTGGGCTTTCTGACAAAGTCTGGCTTTGGAAAGTGAGGCCAAGGGACACAGAGCTGCCCTGGAGGCTGGGGGCCTGATCTGTCTACAGCACCAGCACAGGACAATGAGTGAAGGCAGGCATGAAAAGGGAACAGGGCTTGCTTGCTTGCAGCCTCCTCCTCGGGACAACCATCCTTCATTTTGCTACGACAAGAAAGGATCAGATTAAGGTTCTAATTAAATAAACATAAGAATGAATAAACAAACAAAGTCTTGTCACACAAACTCTACAATGGCATTTAGACTAGCCTTTCTCCAACCTCAGTACAAACTCTCTAGGCGAGGCAACACTAATCGTCACCACCCTAGAAGCAAGAATCAGAGTAACTGTCTCTATTTTAGAAACACTGATGAGATGATCTTATGAGCAGATATTTTTAAATGGACATAATGACAGTATAAAGAAATCCTGACCTTTTCACATGAGTAAACTTGACACCTACATATTTCTCCACATCCATTCTTTCAAGAAGCTGTCTACTGTCCATCTTGCCTGGTAAGTTTTCCAGCATAAAACAGACTAAATGAAATTCTAAAGACTCCATCCAGAGAATGCACCTCACTGCATGACTGATTCCAGCAACCAGGGAAGCCTCATCCCCCTCACAAGTCCTTTCTTGGTCAGATTCATCACTTAGTCATCAGATGTGGCTTCACTGTCTAAAGGATCAACTCCTGTAGCTTATTCCCATTTCTCACTACTCACTACATGTGGCTGGTACATTTATTCATTTTACTAAAATAGAAAATATGACCTAAGGTCTGCTATTTATGTATACATATATACATACATACATACATACATACATACATACATACATACATACGATGAAGGGAATTGAAATCACAGAACAGGAAAACATGGCTGAAAACTTCTATTTGGAATAGAAACTGACTCAGCTTTAGCTTCACCAGTGCCATGTTGACGAGTGACTAGAAGGGCAAGTATAGCGGCTCCTTAAGCCAATGATTCTAGCCAACGGCAATCCACCCATGCTGCTCACCTGGAAAAGGCGGCTCCCAGCACAAAAGCAGCATACTCCTTCACCAGCGGTTCTGTGCTGTTGAGTCCATTAATCACCACTTGAAGGCCACCAAAGGACAGCAGGTCCTGTGCGTTGTCCATCTGCAACAAAGGCATTGCTTAGTACAGGACGGCCTTCAGGGGGTTGGGGGGGGAGTTCTCTTCTGATAGCTGTTCTTTAATGACTAGCAAAAACAAATGTAAAAGACAAGTTAAGAGCAGCAGTGGCCTTCTGAGTAACTAGAAAGGTGTATTAAAACTGCCTAAGTTTTAAAGGAATCTTACATTTGAGAACTTCTCATTCATGCAACACCATTTATAAGCACCTGCGTGGGAAGCCGCGGAAACGGCACCTAGTTCTTGCTCATGCCAAACATGTCTCAGAAAATTCTAATGCAGCAATGAGTCACAAAGCTTACTCCAAACATGCAAGCTGTTAACACAAAGAATCTGGCACCATGGCACCACTAAACAGTGCCGCACGTCCTGTGGATGTCCAAACACAATGGAAGCAGTGGAGGAAAAAAACCGACTTTTAATTAGAAACCAGGGACTAGAGAAGGAGCCCTGCTGATGGGGCAGGTGTGGCGTGGCGTGGGGGTGTGTGGCGTGGGGGGATGCGTAGAGGTTGGGGGGGTGTTGGGGTGGGGTGTGCTACAAGAGTACTAGAAGAGAAGTAACAATATTATCCTTTATTTGGTAAGGTTGACTGAATCTGAAGACATTTATTTTAAAATCTGTACAAAAGTCAGTTTCCCAAAGGCTTTGGCCTAGGACTGTTTTACTAACCATGGCTACATGCCAGCAGTGCTGAATATTTTTATCATCATATAATTGATAAGCTGAGTGACTTAAAACAATGAATGCAAGTGATTGTAAAAAGTTCTCATTACAATAAAATCAATACTAAATAATCACATTGATGTCTTATCATATATCTTAGTTTGAGATTACTAGTTAAGTCACTAAACCCTGTATTTGCATATATACATGAAAAGTCAGAATCTTACTATCACTGCCCCCCAAAGGTAACCTCTTGCCCTTTTGACACACTGTACAGCAAATCAGGAAGCCTCAGAAGGAGGGCCCAGCAGCAATGTAATCAGTGCCCACTTTTCTCCTACGACTCAGAGCTGGTTCCTATCTGACTCTGCCCTTGTTCCTGCCTCCTAACTAGAAAAAGCAAGGATAGAGCAGAGTCTGACCCTTCCGGGCTTCTGGGTGGGCCCGGCCTATTTTAGCACTTGGATGATCACTGTCATACATTTTGATAGGACGTCTACAAAAGCAGGTTTTCCCATCCACTGTTCCAGTGACTAGAAGAGAGAAGAGCATAGAGTTAGGTGTTCAATGATTAACTCTTGAATTGAGGAATAAAAATTTAAACTATTCCCAAAACACACCCCCACTGTGAATAAAAAACAACCTATAGTATCGGTGCCAACACAGGGGCCTGAGAAAGGACCATCCAGTATAAAGTCTAGCTGCCATGGATGCCCAAGACGCTAGCATTCTTGTCCCAACCTGCCCCATGCAAGGATGACGACAGCCAAAGCTGGGATAATAAGGGAGACTTAGAGTGGAGCACTTGTTGAAACAACTTTCTTCCTCATACATTTGGCTTTAAAAACTTATCAATTCATATCTCCTTTGTTCCAGGTTTCCAAGATACAAACTAAATTCCATCAATCCACATCTGGGACGGTCACATACCAAAACCTGGCAGAACAGCTAGCTTTCTGTTGACCCCAAAGCAACACCAGAGCCCGGGTCTGTTCTAGATTCTGCGTCTCTGCATGACAACAGTCCCATGAGATACGAACTGTTGGTGTCTCTGTAAACACTTTGAAGGTGCTCTATCTTTGACTGCTAATGAGAAAGGAAAGGTTCATTCTGACCCACTCACACACCAAAAGCTGAGTTCTCCCCAGAGCCACAGAAGATGACAGGCTTAGAGCCACAACTTTTCTCAGGCTGCCTTCAGGATGGGACAGGAGTATAGGAAGAGAAATCATCAGGAAGGGATGGAGGCAACCAGGCTAGCACTGGGAAAATTCAGAGCACTCCCAGATGATGAGAGAATGGGAATCAGGGAAGAAGAGTTGGGGAAATAATGGAGGAGTCACCAGAGGAGAGGCAGATTCTCTGCCCAGGGCAGACAGGCACACAGAGGCCTTCCTCATAAATAACTCAAACTGTTTCCTACACACAAGGTTTCGCTTTTCACATATCCTGTTTTAATAATTAAAATACGGCTGCAAGGAATCCTTTGGCAGACCCAGTTCAGGCCCTTGAAGCCCCTGGCTCTTTAGGTCCCTTATTCAGTGAATTTAAGAGTGGGAATCAACTGGAGGTCCTGGCTGGAAAAGTTCTATTTGCCTCAAAGTTAGCATTACATCATCCAATTCTCCATCACAACTGGAAAGCAGGATGAGCTATCTATGTATTTTAGAATCTCCCTGAGAAATCACAACTTACCAGGGCACATTAGTACACTTGCCCAAGTCAATGGCCCAGAGGAGGGCACTTTTGCCAAAGGAGTGGGTTTGTCCTTGACCAATGGAATGGTCTATGGTGACCTCTGGCTGGGTCTGCTGATGCCCAAGGAACTGTACAAGTGGGATGGGATGCCACCCTGAGGATGCTGCTGCCATATGGGACTGCAGGGAGAAATTCTGCTGTTGTTGAGTTATTGGTTATATTAGCCTTGTGTAACTCATTCCCTTAAAGGCATGATAAGCTAGTGATTTTAGCCTTTCATATGAACTAAAGCAAGACCCTTCAGAAAGCTGAGAACTAAAGATCCACCCAAGTACATTAAAAATGAAGAACATTATTAAACGCTGTCAACACCAGAACAAGACTGAGCTGGTCAATAACCCCTAGAAGCCTTGATCCTTAATTCTCTCTAATGGAAAAGCTAGAGGGGGTCTTTTCACCCCAAAAGGGACTAGGAAGGGGAAAGAAAACTCATGCTTATTTTTTTTTCACCTCGTAAGAGGGTCACAATCTTGCTCTTTGGGGTCTGAGACGGAGTTCTGAACAGAGGAAGAGGATGAAGAGCCACCCTTTAACCCCTGTAGACAGCACAGATGCATTCACCACAAAACCCCAAATGAAAAAATAAATAGGATCATTTACAGAGACCACGGACACTGTGATGGGCGGGGTGGGGGTGCTGGGTAAAGACCTCAGCACACGCATGGTTATGACTGTATGACCTCGGGCCGTCATTCCAACAGCTTCCTATTGGGGTCTGCTGCCACCCAAGCTCCCCACCGTGGTCAGATTCTCACTGCAGTAGCTGGTGGGGGGCTGTTTTCACCTCGCCTCTGCCTCCGCTCCAGTCCTGCTCTTTCCCACGGCCTGTGAGCTTTCATGGTCTCTTCCTTTTCTCTCAGATCCAGTCAGTCGAGGCACGCTCCTACCTCCTGCCCGCCACTTTCTATACTGCTCTTCTTTGTACTTCTTCATAATTTTATTACCTTTCAAGTAATTATTTGTTAAATCTATCTCTCTGCCTCTGCTAAAAAATAAGGCCCAATTTTGTTCATAAATGCACCTCACGGGCCTGAACAATGTCTGGGGCTCAGCAGACTCTACATAGTGTCACTTGCTAAAAGAAATGTGGAATAAATGAATACTTCGCCTTAGTTCTTCTTTACCCCTATCTTTGGATCTTCATGCAAAAGGTACCAGTTCTATGAGACCTACGTACACTGGTCAAAGTCTAGAAGCCTAGAATTTAGGATTAGACAGGACTTTTTACAAATCCTAGCTCTCATCCATCAGCTGGTTGGTTCTCAGTCATCACACCATCTCCTTGAACTCCATTGTCCTCAATTAAAAAGTGGGAGCTTGCGATTCCCCCTCTGATCCACTGGAGCCCAGGAATGTGAGACCATCCTGAATAAATAGTGAGATTCTAACTCAAAAACAGAAAAACAAACAAAAAGAAAAAACTGAGACCAACAGTGGTACCTACTCAGGGCACCTATGGAATTTACACAGCACCTGGAACAGCAGACGGCTGAGGCGCTCATTATCAGTGTTCAGTGTCTGAATGGTCACTTTCTTATGTCAACCTCAGGGCTAAGGGGACAATCACAAAGAGTAAAAGGATATCCCCAGCTTTACCTCTCTGGCTCCCCTCTCCTAGTCTGAGCTCCAGTCGCTCCAATCTTGTTCAGGCCTTCAACCGTACCAACTCACCTCTGCCCTCGAGTCTGTGTACACGTAGCTTACTCTGCACAGAAGGTTCTAATACAAGGACTGGTAAACTTTTCTAAAGTTCCTAACATTAAGTAAACTTTCTCCAAGTTTCTTTCCTTTTCCTTTTTTATTTATTTTTTTTTGTTTGTTTGTTTCTGAGACAGGGTCTCCCTGGGTTGTTGTTCAGGTTGCTCAGCTCGAATTTATAGAGACCTACCTGCCTTCCAAGTACAGGGCTTAAAGGCATATGGCACCATGCCCAGCCTCAAATTAAAGTATACAAATAAATACAACATTTTATTAATTTTTTAGAATTTCACACATATATAACATACTCTGATCATACTAATCCCTTCTTCTTCCCTTAACTACTCTGAAATTCACCCCCAACCCCTCCTAATTCCATGTCCCTAAAAAAGGACTGAGTCTGATTTGTGCTGCCCACGTGTGCATGGGTGTGGGCATCCACTGCAGCATCGTTAGCCTGCCAGGGAGCACAATGATAAAGGCAACTTCCTCTCCCTGCCTCAGCAGCCAGCAACTCTCAGTAGCTTCTCAGCTGAGGGTAGGCCTTGTGAGCCCCTCTTCCTCCACACCTGACTGTTGACTGGCTTGGTTTCAGGCCTGTCTTGTAACCACAGCCCCTGTGGGCTCATGAGTGAGAACAGAATCATGTGATGTTCAGAGGACACTGTCGCTCCTGCGCTGTCACTCTGTCTTCTGGCTCTCACGGTATTTTTGTCCTCTCTCCCACGATGTTCCCTGACTGCTGTGGGGAAGGTGAGTGGAACACAGGTGATATGAAGGGGAAATGGGAGGAAAATTTAAGCAGCAAATACTTCTGACTTTGTAAACATGCTCTGTCTTAACTATTTAAATGTACCTCTATAGCATGAAAATAACCATAAATACATCAAAAAATGGGTGTAACTATCACAATACGACCTTATGTACTAATATAGATATTACACCAGATATTGCCCCTGGGCAACGCAGCCATCACCTCCTTCAGAGTTTCTCTTCTCCATCTAACCAATGCCTTCTCCTTCCTGAACACTCAGTCAAGGAGCACGTCCTGTCTTTGTGGACTAACTAGTCAGCTCGTTCTACGTTGCCCCGTGATAAGACACATCACCCTTTGAAGCCCTATTATGGTTTTAAACTAGCTCGCTGTTTGTTAATTTGCTCAGTTGTTCATATTTGCTTCCTCTTCCAGACTGTAAGTGACACAAGATTATGGTAATCTTGTCTTAATGTTAAAACAAAACAGATTCAAGCAAAAAAGTGGGTCATTGTGCCCCCTGAGAACAGCTCTAACTGCCCTATCTATGCCCTACACGAAGTGTCTGTGCCATGGCAAAGCAGTAACACCACTGGCGTTGATTTCTCAGGGTTTAGAGCAGGGGTTTATGTGTAGAGCTGCTGATTATAAGTTGGGTTTATAGGCAAGGAAATACAATACCTGATGGACATAGTACTCAAGATCAAAGAGTGCAGCAACCTTCTCTTCCAGGCTAGCGCTGGAGCTGTTGAACTTATTTATCAGCCGAACCATAATCTGCATGTCAGTCTCCAGAACAACATTCAGCTCATCAAATTCCCTCTTCAGCTCCTCGATGGGGCGGAAGAGCTGCTTTATTGTGGCCTGTCTTGCCTAAAGAGAACAACAAAGCCATGATTAATCCAATGGGCTAGAAACATCTCTCTAAGAGCCATATAGTGTACCACGGATGCCTGTCCTTACAGAACTGCTGTTCCAAGACCACGAATCCCCGTCCTTACAGAACTGCTGTTCCAAGACCGGGGATCTAATCTGTTGGAACAGAAACACTTGACGCTTTCCAAGAGACTCAGAGAAAAAGCCACCAGAGTAGACCCACATAGGGCTCTGCTCCGAAAAAAAACCACAAGGCTTTCCCCGGCACGCTTATTCAGGGAAAACAAGACGAGTTCACTTTCAACCTCTAACCTCACAGGACAGCTGGAGTAGAAGGTAAGAGGATCCACACCATGATTCTCTGTCTTCCACAATGAAGACCTGGATGAAGGAAACTGGGAAAGAGCTGTCAGAACAAGAGCAATTCGCGATGAAAATTAAATCACTGTCATTACTGTCACTCCAACCACAGGTGTACAATCTGTTCAACTGTTTGAAATGGCTAAATTACTGTATGTACTATACTCAAATCTCAAACAATTTTCTCTCAATCCTCCCTACCCCACACACATATAAAAATCTTTAAAATGAAGTTACGCTGGAGGTGAATAAAAGACTTTAATTGGGTATTTTATGCATGTGGCACTCCAGTTTCTTCCCAATTTTAGTGGATAGTGCTTATAAAGAGAGTCTGAAAGGTTGCAGTGGTTTATGTATCTATCTTACAAGAAAAATGAAAAGGCCTGGGTATTTATAAAAAGCAGGATGATGAGCAGTTGTCAGCCCCAAGTTATCCATCTATCACCTATGGTTTCTCTCTCCAGTATTCTATAGAAACACCAACCAAAGGCATGAATCACCCTCTCTTAAAGAAGATGCTCCGGCAAAGTTATCACATTTAGGGGGTGCCACACGACTTCTCGGTCCAAAACCCCATGAAATGCTCTTGCAAGTCTCAGGCAGAGTTGTTGAACAAAGCCAACAAAAGGGGTCTGGGAAGGCTGTCATTTCTTAGAGCCAGGGAACAATAGAAACAACAAACATGTGACCTCTCAGGAGGATCTCTGTGAGTTCAAGGTCAGCCTGGTCTACATAGTGAGTTCCAGGACAGCCAGAGCTACATAGTAAGACTTTATCTTGGAAAAAAAAAAAAAGAAAGAAAGAAAAAGAAGAAAACAAGTGACTTTTGCCTCACAAAGATGATGATTCCTAGCTCTCAAGAAAGCCTGTTAAAGGAAAAGAAAAAACAAAAACAACAACAACAAAAAAAAAAAAAAAAGGAAGAAAATGTAGTCTGAAATAATTATAAGCTCACGGGAATTTATAAAAATAGAGTAAGAGTATTATATACTCTTTATCCAGCTTCCCCCAATAGTTACATCTTCTATAATGATAATATACCATCAACAGCAAGAAAGGACACAGATTCAATCTACCTTATAATACAATATAAAACTTACACTGTACCACCTTTTACATGTACAGATTTCACGTATACTGTATGTATATATGTATTATTCTATACAGCTTTATCCAGATTATGGATTTATGTGGCCACCAGTGCAATCAAATTATAGAGCTGCTACCGAGGAAGCCATGCTCAAGCTCTTTAGAGCTACATCTTGTGCGTGCGCCCACTGAGTCCCATTCTGAAGCCCTGATCAACGCTGGGCTTTTTTTTTTTTTCCAGCTCTATAATTCTGACATTTGGGGAATGTTATATAAATGGAACCACACAGATTGACTTTTTTAAGATTGGCATTTTCTTCACTAAGCACAATGCCCTTGAGAGCTAACTCAGTCATTGCAGACATCAAGTGTTCCGTTCTCTTTGCTGATGAGTATTTCATCATATCTGTACAGTAATCATTTACCTGCGTAAGAACATCCAAGCTGTTTCTAGGATTTGGCTGTTAGATAAGCCTGCTCAGCAGGAGAGATGGTTCAGTTGGTAAAGAACTCACCACATGCGCCTGACCTGAGTTTGGCTATGAACAGAAAGTCCAAGCCGGGCAGTGGTGGTGCACACCTTTATTCCCAGCACTTGGGAGGCAGAGGCAGGTGGATTTCTGAGTTCGAGGCCAGCCTGGTCTACGGAGTGAGTTCCAGGATAGCCAGAGCTACACAGAGAAACCCTGTCTCGAAAAATCAAAACCAAAAAAAAAAAAAAAGATTTATTTATTATATGTAAGTACACTGTAGCTGTCTTCAGACACTCCAGAAGAGGGAGTCAGATCTCATTACGGATGGTTGTGAGCCACCATGTGGTTGCTGGGATTTGAACTCAGGACCTTTGGAAGGGCAGTCAGTGCTCTTAACCACTGAGCCATCTCTCCAGCCCAGTGAGTGAATATTCTTGCAGAGTTCACTGGCACAGTTAGCCTCTTGCTATAAAGTATATTCGATACAGTTTTTTTCCCCATCAATCTCTTAACAAGTCAAGGAAGGTTCTATTCCTGGATTTTTGAGATTCCATCATAAACTGGTATTGAATTTCTGTCACAGTCTTAATATCTGAATTGATATATGATGAGGTAATGTTTTTTCTTCTGCTGCTGACTGCTGGTTACACCTATTGGGGTTTATGTTTTTCTTTGCTTGTTTCTGATTTTTGGTGAACAGAATCTTGTTACATAGCCCCGCTGGCCTCAAATTCACAGCCCTCTGTGCTGGGCTACAAGTATGCACTATCATATCCAGTCTGACTAGTTTTGTTACATAGGAAAAAAAATATTTTTGAGGTAGTGTCTGTCTACGCGGCCCATTCTGGAACTCTAGATCAAGTTGGCCTTGAACTCATAGAGCTCCCTATGTTTCTGTCTCCTGAGTGCTGAGAATACCGCAGTGTGCCACCTACCACTCCCTCGAGAATCAACTTTCCCTTTCTGTAATAAACTCCATTCATTTGGAAAGTTTTATTCCTTTTCTAAATTGCTGAGCTTGATTTGTCTCTATCTTATTGGAGATTCTTGCATCTATATTCATGAGGAATGTTTTTCTGAAGTTTTGGTTTTTTGTTTTTTAATATTTATCTGTTTTAGGTAGAAGTATAATACTGGCCTCATAAAATAGGTGAGGAAATATCACTTCTACTCCTGTTTTCTAGAAGAGACTGTGTAGAGTTGATGGTAACTACTTTTCAATGTTTGGTAGATAGTGCTGGGAAAAACTATTTAAACCCCAGGAATTTTTTTAATAAATCATGCTCACTACAAACCAAATGTCCTTGCTGGCTAGAGGCCTCTTCCCAGTGTCCCCATGGAGGGAGCACACACTCGATCCCTTGCAGTGCTGTGGACTGGATGGGAGTGGGGAGTGGCTAATCCACTGTTCTACTGCCCAGTTCCATCTTCATTTCTGGCCTTCTGGTCTCAAGGCTGGTCCTGCACGTGTGCTCTCCTGCCTCTGCCTCTCAAATGCTGGGGTTGCATTTGATGGGGTTAGCAGCAGCCTAACCACCTGCATTCCTACCTGTGTTCAGGTCAATGTGCCTCTCTACATCCCTGGAGACCTTCTTTGTAACGCAGATGTTTACAGGTGTTCTACTCTGATCCCTTTATAAGCAAAGAAATTCAATTTCTTTAATTTGGTTGAGAAGTGTTATTAACTCTAGGTACACTCTAACTTGACAAGTTTCTGGTACTCAGTTTTCTCATTTTTTTAAAAATTTTTTATAAAGATTTATTTATTTTATGTATATAAGTACACTATCACTGTCTTCAGACACACCAGAAGAGGGCAACCAGATTCTATTACAGATGGTTGTGAGCCACCATGTGGTTGCTGGGAATTGAACTCAGGACCTCTGGAAGAGCAGACAGTGCTCTTAACCGCTGAGCTGTCATGGTCTTTTTCATTTGCTTTTTTAGAATTTCTGACAAAGGAATGTTGAAGTCCCTAAATGTAACTGTAGATTTATTTGTTTCTTTTTAATTCTGTCAGGTTTTGCCTCAAGTATTTGTTGTTGTTTTTCCTGAGACAGGGTTTTTTTGTGTAGCCCTGGCTGTCCTGAAGCTCACTTTGTAGACCAGGGTGGCCTTGATCAGAGATCTGCCTGTCTCTGCCTCCTGAGTGCTGGGATTAAAGGCGTGCGCCACAACTACCCCCAAGCTGCCTCAAGTATTTTGGCACAAAAATGAAAAACATTAAGATCGTCATGTGTTTTAGTGACGTAACCTTTTACCAAGATGCAACATTCCTCTTTATCACGGGCCGTTCATTGCCTTTAAAAGGTAACGTTTGTGCAGTATACCCTCCATCCCCTCATTTGATCCACCTCCTCTATTAATATATTTGAGTGGGTTTTTTGTAGGATCCATATATTTGGGATAAAATTCCATTTGGTAAACAAACAACAAAAAGAATAAGAAACACACAAAAATACTTGGTATAGACTATTCACATTTAACATAATTACTGAAACATTAGAGCTCAAGTCTGCGTTTGGGTGTCTTTTGTTGGTGGTGGTTTGTTTGGGTTTTGGTATTCTGGGCTGGCAGCCTGTAGTCCAGGCTGGCTTCCTGTCCTTCCTGACCTTCCCCAGGCCCTGTCTTTGTTCTTTGATTTTTGTTTACCCTTTGTCTTCCTATGGCAATATTTTTAAAATAGAACTCCATTTGGCTTATCTATAGTGTTTTTGAGTATATCTGTCTTTAGTTTCATTTAATACTGATTTTCTAAGTACTACAATATACCTAAATAACTATAAGCTACAGGCATCCAGATCTTAAACTGAGTGAATTATAGAAACTTTGCCTCCAATTCTGTCCCCTCCTTCCATAACTGTCTTAAGATGTTCTCAGGGCATCAGGAAATGGATGTCAATAAATGTTTGCTTTTAGAATAAAACATTTTAATGTTCAAAAAGAAGAATAATCTGTTTTTCTTGTCTATATTCATTGTTCTTTCTCCCTTTCTGTTGTCCTAAGTTTCCTTCTATGATTCCTTCCTGCCTGTAGAACACTTTCAGTGATTCTTTCAGAGTAGATACATGGGTAATAAATTCCTTAATTTTCCTTTGTTTGAGAATATGATGATTTTCCTTTCATTCCTTAAAGACATAGTATGAGCTACAGAATTTCAAAGAATAGTTCTGAGTCTTTTCACCCCTGAGAAAAGCATCACATACTTGGTTACAGCCCCTATGGCTTTAAAGGAAAAAATCACCCTTTCTCATAGGTCCCTTATAGGCTGTGTCTCTCTAGTTGCTTTAAGATTTTATTTTTCTTTTTAGTTTTCAGAAGATTTTCTGGGCTATATCTGGATCCCAGGTTCCTCAGTTTATTGCAAGGAATCCATTTTATCACCACAGATCTGTGGTTTCATGTCTCTCATCGAGTATGGCGATTTCTTAGTCAGAATCTGTTCTCATTGTTTTTTTAGCTTGTCTCTCAGTCCCATATTCTTTCTCCTCTGTTTAGAATTCCAATGACATAAATGTGAGATCTTTTGTTGTTGTCCCTCAGGTCCTGAACACTCTCTTCATTTTTTCCTCAATCTATTTTAAATCTACTCAAGCTTTATAATTTTATTATCTTTCTACTCACTGATTCTTTTCCCTGATACCTATAATCTGTTACTGATCTAATCCAATGAATTTTAAAATTTTATTTATTATAGTCAGCACTTCTTATGTAACTTTCTATGGCTTTGGTTATTCATAGTAACTATGGCACAAACAAATTAAGTAGGAAATTCAATTTCTTCTTTAAAAATATTAATATTTTAATTATATATATTGTGTGGTATATATATATATGCACACATTACACACACACACACACACACACACAGAGGCGCCCATGGACAGCAGAGGAATCAGATCCTTCTGGAGCTAGAGTTATAGCTGGTTGTGAGCTGCATAATATGGGTACTTGGGAACCAAACTTGGGTTCCTCTGTAAATATGGGCTTTTTTCTTATCCTCTTACCCTTCTTTCCAGTCCTTTCATTAAAAACAAACAAACAAGGAAACAAACAGAACCTCATCAGGCTTTAATTTGCACACTGTTTTGAATGGCAAACTCTGATGCCATCTCACTATTATTTGCCACAGACATGAACACCCTTTGTTATATCCATGCTGCACATTCCACCTGCACACCAGGAAAGTTTTATTACAGCATACAGGAACTCTTCTGTTTTACCACAGTTCTCTTTAATTTCTTACCTAATTTATAACAAACTTTTATTTTGGGAAAAAACATAGCATATACAGTTCAAAACTTTATCCACAAAAAGTCTTAAAACATATTCCCCTTCGTAAGAGGTGAACTACTGTAATTCTATGTGGTTTGTGTTAGTATGTGATGAAAATGGCTCCCATAGGCTCAAAGGAAGTGGCACTATTTGAAAGGATTAGGAGGTGTGGCCTTATTGGAGGAAGTGTGTCACTGGGGGTGGGTTTTGGGATTCCTGAAGCCCAAGCCAGGCCCAGTGGCTTTCTTTCTCCTTCCTGCTATTTCAAGATCAGGATGTAGAACTCTCAGTCCCTCCAGCACCACATCTGCCTGAATGCAGCCATGTTTCCCACCGTGATGATAATGGACTGAACCTCTGAAACTGTAAGCCAGCCCAATTAAACATTTGCTTTTATAAGAGTTGCCTTGGTCATGGTGTCTCTTCACAGCAATAGAAAATTGACTAAGACTCTGTGTGTGTGTGTGTGTGTGTGTGTGTGCGTGTGTTTCACCTCTTTGATGATGCTGTTGGTTTGTTTGAGGTATTTCAAGAGTGTTAATAATTACTCATTAGGCAATTTTATGATAGTTGCTTTAAAAATTGTTACTAGATTTCTGACTTTAGAGTCATCTCGGTATTAGTGCTTACCTTAGCCTGCTCAGGCTATTCTAATAAAATACTTTGAACTGAGTAACTTAAATAATACACTTTTATTCCTCATGGTTCTAGAGACTGAGAAATATAAGCCTGTTGTTGGTCAATTCAGTTCCTAATTGAAGGACCTTCCGAGGGAGCAGAAAGAGCACTGGCTGCCTTTCCTCCTCACGCGCAGCCTCAGCTTGGTCACCGCCCAAGCTTGTGCTTCCAAATAAGGTCACACTGGGGGTTAGACCTTGAACAAACCCACAACACCATTAGTTAACCCTCTCACCTAATTCAAGCTGTGATTTTTGCAGGTTCTTGATTAGATGAGTGATTTTTAAGAATATGCTGGATATCTGAGGTATTAACTTAAGAAACATTCTATTTAACCTTCTTTTTTACTAGGCAGTCAGTCGCCTGATAGTGTGTGTGTGCTGGTGCTAGTCTACTTTGTGAGCTATGACTGAGTGACAGGTCAGTTTTCAGTGCTGGTCTGGCCTGTCTCCTTCCTGTATAATTTTCCACATGGTAGTTTCTCAACCTGTGTGTGTGTGTGTGTGTGTGTGTGTGTGTGTGTGTGTGTGTGTATGTGTGAGTGTGTGTGTACGTTTACAGGCAATTCAGTTAGACTCCTCCCAGGCAATTCAGTTAGACTCCTCCCAGGGCCCAAGCAATAGATTATGTCACCACCACCAGATTCAGGTGGCCTGGCAGTGTCTAAGAGGACTGAGTGCTTGCTACCCCAGCACCCCCTACACACACACACGCTCGGTCCCCATGTGTTCCTCTCTTTATGTCCCTCTTTCTGCTCTTCTGTCTCCCACTTCTCTGCCCTTGCCCGGTGGCTCTGCTCCTGTCTGTCTGCCTCTACCCCATCTCCAGGTCCTCAGTCCCCTCCCTTCCCCCAAATAAACCTCCATTATACCAGGTCTGTCGCATGGCATGATTTCTCAAGGGGACATCTTGGCATGGCCCCACCAGGTCCCCCTGCCTGCCACTAAATTATAGTTCATAACAGTGCAGACACTGGTTAGTTTTTTCTGGAGATAAATGATTATGTCCAGGACTTGTATGCAATTTTTAACTTTTTCAGATCTATTCTGCCCTTCACCCTAGGCTGGGAGGGTAAAGAGCATTTGGCTCTTATCACTGGATGCAGGACCTTGCGAATGGAAGAATAACCCCCCCCCCATTGGCCTCTACTGACACCACACTTGTAGGGCCATTGATAAGTTCAAAAATTAATAGTTCTTGCTGTTTGCTCATTTACCCCACTGACCCTACCACAGAGGCAGCTGTCTGTGGCCAGCAGGGTGGGAACTGAAGGACAGATTCCCTATGCAGCCCCACCGATACTACCCTATCAGAGAGCAGTGAAAGCCTTCTGGGGTGCCAGGAAGAGGTATACAGCTCCCCATTGGGTTTCTGCCCACACCACCCCAGCACCACAACCAGTTGCTATGCCGGGGGAGGGTCAGGCCCTGCTCTCACCGGCTCCATTCAGGTGAAGCAGAGTCCTGCCATTGTCATTAGGTGCGAGTTCAGGCTCCCCAGTTAATTTCTGCTGACCCTGGAACAGGAATCAGAATACAGGGTTGCTGCCACCACCAAGAGGGAGGCAGAGTTCTAGACTCCCCTGCTCATCTTCTGGAAATGAGCATGCATTATGGGGTATCAGTCAGGGTCCCCTGGGCTTTGGCAGAAGTAGGACAGGTGATGTCAAAAGCTTTATCTCTGTAAATTACTCTTCTCTAGCTAGAAAGAAAAAGCTTCTTTTAGTGTTTTAGAATCTGCTACTTAAGCCAGGCTTGGCAGCACATGCGAGTATACTTGAAAGACTGAGGCAGGGGAGTCACATGTTTAAGTCCAACATAGGATACAATGCATTCCAGGTCACCCTAAGCCACTGAGAGAGACCCTGCCGACATTTCATCACGTGAGATTCTCCAGCATTCAGGCTAGAATCTGTAGGGCTAAACAAAGAAAGACACTGACATGCCACTCCTAAAGCCCCAAATCCTGTCCAATCTGTAATTGCATTACCACTTTTTAGAAATTTTTATATTGCAACTACGGTTATATCTGGGTTTTAGTTATCTTTAGCGGGAACAATAGGAAACATGGACTTGTCACAGAGTCCAAAGTTAAAAAACAGTCATGACATTTTTAAGTCATAAATCTTTTGCATTTATTTACTTAGTGTGTGTATATATACTTAGGATATACATATACTTAGTATGTATATATTCATGTATGGCATGGCATATGTATATGTATGTGCACATGTATACTGGCTGGTTTTGTGTGTCAACTTGACACTGGCTGGAGTTACCACAGAGAAAGGAGCCTCCTTTGAGGAAATGCCTCCACGAGATCCAGCTGTAAGGCATTTTCTGATTAGTGATCAAGGGTGGGTGGGGCCATCCCTGGGCTGATAGTCCTGGGTTCTATAAGAAAGCAAGCTGAGCGAGCCAGGGGAAGCAAGCCAGTAAGTAACTTCCCTCCATGGCCTCTGTATCAGTTCCTGCTTCCTGATCTGCTTGAGTTCCAGTCCTGACTTCCTTTGGTGATAAACAGCAGTGTGGAAGTGTAAGCTGAAAAAACCCTTTCCTCCCCAACTTGCTTCTTGGTCATGTTTTGGGCAGGAATAGAAACCCTGACTGAGACAGCATGCATGTACATAGATCAGAAGACAAACTTGCAGGCCTGAACTCAGGTAATCAGGCTTAATGGCAAGCACCTTTCTACACTGAGGCTTTTGGCCAGTCCTGAGACAATTTTTTTTGAGAAGCAAAAAACTTCATCTAAATTAATTAAACTAACTATCAGTTCAAGAGAATTGATACTCTTTCTCCCGAAAATTTCATGTCAAATCTGAGAAACACAGAGATATGGTTAATATCTGACAGGATTTTTTTTTTTGTGCTTAGAGCAAACGCATCACTGTGTATTTACAAGGCATTACATAAGATGGACTTAAAAATTAATTAGTTAAAAGTATGTAAGGATCTGTATCCAAGAGCAGGAGACACGCTTAAAAAACAAACAAACAAAAAGCCACAAACCTATTTCAAGTTAATGTGCTTGTCTCTGAGCCAGTGCTGTCTAGATCAGTTTCAAGTGAAGGCAGAAGCCCCAGGTCCCAGGGCAAAGCTAACAACCTGACTCTGATTCCAGACTCCTGCGTGCTGAGATTGCAAACAGCAAAGAGGAGGCAGGCAGGTGGCTCAATCCAGCAGGCACTAACGTCTTGTTTTTATGCATTCTGTGGATCCCTTTACAGAGGGAAACATTTTTTTTTAAACAGCAATGGGAAACATAATTTTTACCTTTCCATTTTTCAAATCTTTTAAAAATTGCTCATGCTTTTCTATGCTATCTAAATTTTAAAAAAGAAAGAAAATGCTATTGTCTGAGAAGGAAAATTCAACTGTACTTCCCAAAGAAAACAGAGAGAAGCAAGGTTAAGTGGGTTTTCATCCGCAGAGGATATGGAACCTAGAACAATTTCTAAGTTCCTTACTGACCCACATGATGCCCAGATCGAAGGCGATGGTGGGGAGGTCTAAATCCCTGCCCGCCCGCAGGCACCGACCGTGGACCTGGGACCCCAGACACACGCCTCCTCCTGGCCTCCCTCTGCTGCTGGCATGTCACCAGCCCCTGCGCATCCGTGAGGCGCACTCCCATGCAGCATGACCTTTCATGGGCTGCAGCTGTCATCTTGCCTTTCCTTCTTTACTTTTAGACTCATACATTTTATTGTTTCACATATGTGAGTCTCTCCTGTATGTGTGCATGTATGCCATATGTGTGGCTGGTGCCCACACTGAATCCCTTGGGACTGCAGTTACAAAAGGCTGTGAGCAACCATGTGGGTGCTGGGGATCAAACCAGCGTCCTCTGCAAGAGTGACAAGCACTCTTCACCACTGGGCCAACCCCACCCTCCCTTCTAACGTGCATCCTCTCTACGATGAACACGTGACTTTGGTAAGATAACTAAAGACATGAAGGCTCTGGGGGTTTGCATTGGTGTGGCTTGGTTACTTGCCACAGTCTCTATACAGCCCAAGCAGGCCTGGGAATTTATTATGTAGTCCTGGAGAGCCTAGAGCTCAAATCTTCCTGCTTTAGCCTCTAGACTGCTGAGATGATAGCGCTGGGGTTACTCGTGTAGTCAGCTTGCTTGGTACCTCATATTTCACTTATAAATATTTCCGTCTTGACTGCTGTTGGGCCTATGAATCCAGACGTGTTTTCCGATACATGAGGTCCTTGCTGACTTCTATGTCAAGTTCTACTGATCAATATATTGACTTTTTGACATCTGAGAAGATGGACATTCTGAATTAGTTTGTGGTCAGTTTTGTTAGATGGCATTGAAAGGGTAACAGCTGGCAGCCTCATTGAGTTCTGAGGATAAATAGTATTAGGTAACACATATAAAACTCAAACGACATAATCTTTTGCCTCAGCTTCCTGAGAACTGAGATTAAGGTGTGTGTCATTACATCTGGCTCTAATAAGTCTTACAAAGGTCAACACTAGCTCCACTCTAAAGGTTCATTAGCCTCAGAGACTCTTCTAAAGAATACAAATGATTCCGAGGACTCACATGGTAGAAAGAGTCCTCATAAAGTGTTCTCTCTCTATGCGCCGTAGCATGCACCATCCATAACCCTACATCATAAATACATAAATGTAGTTTAAAACATGTTTAAGTCTGAAGGACCATTTTGAACTAACATCCAAACTGCCAAGAGCCTAACGCTGCCCTTTTGAGAGTCTCCCAGTGTTCAAAGAAAAGAGCCGGGAGGCAGGGCAGGGCAAGAGGGACTGGGAGCAGACAAGAGGAAGGGAGAACCTGGATTGCTGAGCAGCTGTCAAAGATTCTTTCAGGACCTCCAGGACTCAGCTGGGAACACACAGAAGTGCTTTGTGACTCTCCTCAGGGTCCACCTCAGAGTAGCATTTTGTTCCTCGGTGTTCTGTGAACTCAGGGTCCACCTCAGAGTAGCATTTTGTTCTGATATAAGCTGTATCGGTGAGCCCTCCTAGAAGTTAGGGCACAAATTCTCCTGCTCTCCCTCTTATACCTTAGCCTGTGGGGAGATTTCAGGCTAGGGAAACTGCAGTCATCCTCTTGATCCATCCAGATTCTATGCTAAAAAAAAACCCAGAGGCCCCCAAAAGAATACATTTTCTACCTTTAATAAAGACAAAGATTCAGGCTTCTTCCTCTCTTGTCTGCCTTCTTATTTGAAAAAAAATTTAAGGTTTGCTTTTATTTTATGTGCATGAGTGTTTTTATCTGCAAGCATGTCTGTGTATCACATGTGTGCACTGCCTGCAGAGGCCAGAAGGTGGCGTCAGACCTCCCAGAACTGGAGTTAAAAACAGTTGTTAGCCGTCATGTCTGTGTTGAAAACTGAACCCTGGTCATCTGTAAGAGCAGACAGTGCTTTTAACCACTGAGCCATCTGATCCCTATTTAAAAAACAAAAACAAAAACAGAGATTGGTATTGTATCTCATTGTTAAAAATAATCTCCTCTATTCCACAATTCCTCCAAACAAACAGAACACTGGATCCTAACCCAAAACTAACACCTGAAAAACAAAACCAGAAATGCTCTGTGAAGTTTTTAAAAATAGCATATAAAGGGTTTTAATTTGTCATAAGTAGCTTCTTAAATTATTTTACAATATTACTATTCCTATAAAAGTTTCAAGGCACAATCATTCTCTCCTGGCAAAACCTAACTAGAAAGACTGTCACATACCAGATCATCCTTTGAATTCTCCATCTCGGTCCCCTCCTTGAATTTGGCCAGTGCACTCTTGAGGTCCTGAGATGTGTATGTGTTGGTGTTGATGTCCAGCCTGTCCACAGAGAAGCTGAGAGTCAGAAGGGGTGCACTTCTCCAAGAAAGACAGTAGTTTTGGGGAACTGGCACCCAGAGAGAGTAAGCTTGGCCAGGACAGTTCTAACTCTTAGTATACTGTCAACCCTCTGCCTCAGGGCAGCCAGGATCCAACGTGTTAACTGTAATTGAAGCCCAATGAGTTGTTTGTTGTTGTTGTCATGAGACAGGAGGAAAAGGCACTGGGCAAACAGAGGCTGACCCTGGAAAGGCGTCCTGCCTGCTCTGGGCAGAAGCATGTGTCCTAGCAGAGCCTCGGGAAGCAAAAAATTAAGACACAGGAGTATGAGGCACTCTCATCTATAATCTTCAGGGAAGCAGAGCAGCAGGGACCTGAGACTTCCAAAATGTTCCAGACTTGATTTAACAAACCAACTTGTCTTAGATAATGAAATGGGTAGATTCACACATTAATCAAGACAATGTTTGAGCACAGAGGTGTATGCCAATCTGACAACAAACAGATTTGAGAGACCGCGGAGTAGAACCAATCACCACCTTCTACAGTCATCTTCCCAGAGGATGGAGTGAAGGAACCCATGTGGCTGTAAGCTCTCCTCCCACACCTCCTGGAGCTGCTCAGGGTCAGCTAGCATCTTAACTGGATCTTAACTTAGCCTCCTTGGTGGAGGGGGATGAAGTCTCAGTTCATTCAAGTGAACAGAGGCAAGAGCATGAGTTGGGCAGACAACGGGAGTGCGCCGACACAGCCAGACTGCAGCTGCGGTTAAGTTAAAGACAGAGCAGGACTTTTTGTTCATTCACAACTGAGATTGTATTGGCTGAGAGGCAGAGTGCACAGACATTCCAATTCTTCCCACACACCCAAGACAGGGTTTCTCAGTATAACCTGCCCTGGCTGTCCTGGACTTGCTTTGAAGACCAGGCTGGCCTTGAACTCATAGAGATTCTCCTGCCTCTGCCTCTGCCTCTACCTGGTTCTCTTTTAACTTTGTCCAGTAATGTTCCAGCCGCAAACCTGGCAGGTTTTCCCCTAAGACCTCACATATCAACCAAACAGTCATAATCCCCAGTTCCACAGGCTCACAATTTCATGCCACATACAGTACATTCCATCATTCACAGCACATTAACACAACTGTAACAAAAATGAACTTCTATGACTTCTATAATGAAATGGCTTCTATGACATTACAGTTCTGAGATGGCAAGGAACAAGGAAGGAGTGATTTTTTAGTAAATGGTTCTACTAGAAACACAAACCATTTGTAAATCTTAAAATAGTCCAGACACAAATACATGACTAAGACTCCAAATTGATGTTGAGTATACTATATATTGTAGGATACCCCCTTCTCTGTAGTGTTATGGTGCCCCCACCACCCCGCCCCAAGACAGGCATAACCCCTCCTGACTCAGTATCCTGGTGTTTTCGGGTTGTATCATCATCGTCTTTGTCATCATCCATCAATCACCATCACCAAGCAGCGAATGATTTAACCTCTTAGAAAGTCATTTACATTTAAAAATGGGATGAGGAAGGATTTCCCCTCACCTTTTAAAAGTGTTTCCAGAGCTACTAAAAAACTCTCATTTATAAACTAGTTGAGAAAACATCCTCTGGATTGTACAGGAATAGAGCAGGGACCACTGAGAGACACGACGCACAGCCAGTTGGGCGTGGCTTCTCGCTTCTATTTCGGAGGCAGACTCTGGTTTTCACTGTCCTCTGGGTTTCTTCAGCAGGCAGATCTGTAGTTTGCTGCTCAGCCACTCATTTGTACTTTTTAGTCCGGTGATTAACGCCTTCCCACAGTTTTTTCCCTACTTCACGTCCACCTCGGCAAGCGCAAGCTTGGCCAACAGCCTTGTGGAGTGGCATTGGGCTCCACCTTTGTCACTCATCCATGCTAACCTTCTTGGCTTGGGCACCGTGGTGGTGCAGGGTGGTAGGTGCGTGCAGGACTGATCACAGAGCCGCACTGCCCAGCTGCCGCGCATGCGCACGGCCTAGCCTCTGCCACGCGGACTGCTTAGGTGCTGGGCGAACAGGACAGAGCAGACATTTGAAAGAACTGGCTGCCGCGCTGCTCTTTCACAGGCGCCATCAGGTCTCACCCTTCATCACACAGTGTGCTCAGGGTTCTCCTCATTCAGCTTTGGTTCATCATGGAGTCTTTAGGGCTCCGTGGTAAATGATCGTTTTTCTCTAAATCTTAAGACTCCAACTAATTTATTACAGCTAACCACTCTCATTTCCTGAGCACTAACTCACTCATGTGTCAGCACGGGGCTACTCCTTTAAAGGTGTATTTCGTTCATGTGATTAGCATAATCTCTCAAAGTAAGAGAGAGATTAGGTTCTCTCTCCACTGCCAAGTGCATGAAGATAACACTACCCTGTTCCCATCCATGGGGAGCTAAAGATTCAGGAGTTGTAGGAGGAACAGATTAACAGATTCTTTTTTTTTTTTTTTTGGTTTTTCGAGACAGGGTTTCTCTGTGTAGCCCTGGCTGTCCTGGAACTCACTCTGTAGACCAGGCTGGCCTCGAACTCAGAAATCCGCCTGCCTCTGCCTCCCAAGTGCTGGGATTAAAGGCGTGCGTCACCACCGCCCGGCAAAATTTTTTTTTTTTTTTTTTTTTTTGGTTTTTCAAGGCAGGGTTTCTCTGTGTAGCCCTGGCTATCCTGGAACTCACTCTGTAGACCAGGTTAGCCTCGAACTCAGAAATCCGCCTGCCTCTGCCTCCCAAGTGCTGGGATTAAAGGTGTGCGCCACCACTGCCCGGCTTCCAGATTCTTCTCTTACTCTTCCTCCTTCTCTACTTGTCAAAAAAAAAAAAAAGTCCCATTTTGCCTTGCATCAAATGCTTGCCCAGCACATGAGAGGCAGAGGTCAACCTGGTCTACATTGCAAGTTCCGGATCAGCCAAAACAAAACTAAAGACAAGGTGCCTCACTATGAAACTCTGGCTATCCTGGAACACTGTAATTAGACAAAGTTGGCCTCTGAGCTGGACTTGAAGCTATCCTGTGTCTTTGCCTCCTGAGGGCTGTCTTCTTTTTCATTATTTTTTCCTTTTTACATTACTATTCGCTCTAATGTCGATTCTGTTCTTACTATGCTGCTAATACTGTTGTTTTTGTTGTTTCTTTGGGGTAGGGGGACAAGGTCTCATATCCCAAGCTGGGCTCAAACATGCCATGAAGGCCTGAGTGTGGTCCTGAACTTCTAATCTTCCTGGTTTTATGTTGTGGTAGCGATGGCCCCACAACTTTCATGCATACAGGCAAGCACTCTAACAATTGAGCTACATTCCTCAGCCCCACAGCTGTCCAGTGTTGCTCATTATGGTTAATTACCAATGACTGACAATCAAAGCTTTCTGTTCCTCCAACACCCAGTGGCATGTGCACAGTCTACCCCTCCCTCTCCTAAGGCTCCTGGCTATTTCCTATGCTCATGTGACTCCCCACTCCTCCTCATCTCCTACCTGAACCCTACATGCTGGAATGCCTCATAGTCAGGTCCTGAAGAACCTTCTTTTTTCTATCTCTAGAGACATTAAAATATTTCTCTGACAGTGATGCCCACACTCAAAGCTTCAGCTCAAACCCTTCCCTTAAAATAGCAGAATCTTATGCAATGACATGCTAGGGTTAATCTTGATTTTCATGATTAATTTTAAACTGGATTTCATGAAGAAATACCTAGGGGATTTATAAAACATAACTCTGAATGTATTGGTAAAGAAATTTTTAGTGGCAATTAGATCAGGAGGGCCCTGCCCTGAGGGTTTAAGTTCTTGATGGATTCACAGTACAATGGCATTTGGGAATAGAAGGTAGGTCCCAGTTCAAGAAAGAGGGCCACTGTGAGGGAGGCACGTCCTGGGGGCTGCTTCTTCCTGCCATGATGGTGTGACACTTCTGAAACTTGGAGCCCAAACAAGAAATTCCTTATTTCTCTTCTCAGTGTTTGCTCACACTGAGGGGGAACTGGCTAGCTATTAACTCTCCTTCTCTGGCTCTGCTGTACTGACTTCTGGTGCAGGTTTGGTGCATGCCATGCGTGTGGCAGTCAGAGAACACTCTTCAGGGGTTCTCTGGTTCTGTCCTTTACAACATGCTAGCTAGCCCTGAGGACAAAACTCAGGTTTTCAGACTTGGCAGGAAGTACCTTTATCCCTGAACCAGCCAGCCAGCCCCTCAGGTGGGCCTCAGACTTATTTAATAAAGGCGTCATCCATGATACTGATCTCTAAAATGGTTAACTGTTACATTTCTGTTTCAAAAAGTAACACCTCTGAGCACCCAGGGGGTCAACCCCAAACGAGGCCTTTCCAAATCTTCACATTCTTCCATCTCTACACCTGACTCTTCAGCAAGTCCTTTCAGCTGCACTTCTAAACTGTCTAAACTCACCTGCCCAGCACTCTCCAGTAGGAAACCCTGGACTAGTCACCACTGTGTCTCGTCTGATCTACTGAAATGACTGCTGGGTTTTGCTTCTTTCCCTATTTTGAGTCTCTTATCTAGATACTATGGCTATTTCTTAAGCTATCCTAAGTCACTCTCTTGCCTAAAATGCTCGGGTCCATTCTACTACAATTAAAGGTGAACTGAGACCATCCAGAATGCTCCCTAAGGCTCCACACACTAAACCATCTCACACATGCCTACCTCTCCATTCTCATCTCCCGTGTCTCCAATCAATTCCCTGTTTCAAAAACCTGACAAACCTCGGTCTCTTTTGTGCCACTTGCCTGAAATGCTATAATTCCTAGACTTACAGACCTAATTCTTTGTAGGATTTAAATTCTCCTTCTTTAGCTTTCAGTTCAAATATGTTGACGAGGCCTTCCTTCCCAAATCACCCTATCTAACATGGTCTCCTGCAGAGACTCATTACCTTGGCTCATCTCTTCCCTAGAACTTATTATAATTTGTAATGATCTTACTTATATGTTTATTTTCTTGGTTGTCTGCCTGCCAACCTGCACAAGGCCTCCACTCACCTTATGGAGGCGACCACTGCATCTGCTTCTCACCGTCTCCCCAGTGCCTGCCACACAGGCACTCCTCGGTCTTGTGAAATGATTTAGTACAGCAGGAAACAATTTACCACAGGCACCTCTCTTCACCACTGCGCCACACACAGCATGGCAAATGGCCAACCCAAGATGGTACAAGTCAGATGCAGTAAAGATTGTCTTTCCTTTCTCTAACGTAGAAGGAGGTTTCAAAGAAGATTCCAAAGCAAAAAGACGTTTGTTCTATGAAGACTCTGACAGGATGTAAAATAAAACTTTTACATTTTTTATGCCTAAAAATATGCTTGAAGCCAGTCAGTGCCAAGAGCACTCTCTGAGACAACCCTAAGGCAGGGTCTCTGCACAGGCCTAGAGCCCACAAGCATCGTAGGTCTAAGTAGCAACCTAGCCAGCAGGACTAGGGAAAGCCTTGGCTCCCCTACCTCTCTCCAGCGCAGTGGTTTACTGACTCACCTGAACTCTGAGAGAAAGCTGCAAGCCTTGTCGTCCAAAGCACACCATCAGATAACCAAAATAACCAAGCTGCCCTGTGGGTGCTGACTCTTAAGCCTCTTCCCAGGCCACTGCTGAACAGTCAGGGAGACATTGGGAAGTAGAACTGGAGGAGGGTAGGGGAGGCTCTGACAGAAAAGCTGTAACAGCTGAGAGAGAAGAGGAAATGTCCGGCATATCCTAGAGGCCATTCTAGGGCAACGCTCTCAGAAACAGTCCAAAGGAGAAAAGGAAAGAGGAGAAGTGGGAACAAGTGTGTCTCATTATGTATGGTGTCTCTACATCACACATGGAAGGCTTTTGCCCTCAAAGGAGTAAGGGCAACTCAATGAGTACTCCTACTGTAGACCTGCAGTCAGCAGGGTGGGGAGGGTGTACAAAGCAACAAACCAACAGCTCTAAATTATTCAAGTTCCTAGGTCAAGAGTCAAGATATTGGAGGTTGGCTTTATCATTAAAAAATAAGAATTGGACTGCATGTGAGAAAAGAGTTCAAAGTACCTCGATGAACTGAAGTTTATGTGCATGGTGCCTTCTGGAGATAGAAAAAGGTTAGCATGGCTGTAGAATTATATCTGATTATTCTTGTATGACTGTGAGACAGGAACAACTGTATGATTTGGACAACTGCAAGTACAGGCCAAATACAGAGATGGGGAAGAGGAAAGAACTTGCCCAGTTTGGGATGACAACAAATGTCTCCATCATAACATAAATTAGAATTTTCTAACTGTAAAACCTGCCCAAATCTGCCATGTTGCTTTGTGGGGTAAGTGCCACTTGACTAAATGAACACATGACCTTTGGTCAGGTGCATCAAGAAAAAGGGTCTAGAAATCCTTGCCATCCACGTCAAGTTTCCTTTCCTCTCATTCAGGAGACACCAAGCAAAAAAACTTGTTAATTCAAGGCAATTAAGAGGAAAAATAGAAACTGTTAATTCTCTAAAATCAAATCCCTCAAACTGGTTATTAAAAAGTTAGGAAACCTATAACCATGGGGGAATGTGGTAGCTTCTACTCACACACCACGAGAAAGCCTATTTTAACACTGACTAACAAGAGGAAAAGTTAGTCTGAATTAAAGACTTTTAAAGGCAATTTTATTGTTCACCAAGGAAGTATCACTGCAAAGCAGAAGGCCTAACAGGCTTGCTTTAATGAACAGATGACTCATCTGTAATCAGCACATTAATTGTTTGGATTCAAATGGGTGCTTTTAAAGGACTGGGGAAACAGCTTCTCTTTTAAAGAAGGTTAAGCATTCCCCCTATAGCCTTTTTAAAAGGATCTATTTTCTTTGCAAGATATTTCTTTCCAAAGATTGTGGAGGTAAACTTCCATAAAACCCTGACAATTTTGTCACAAATTCTACACTGTTAAATCTTAAATAAAAATTATAATGAGCATAGCTGGTCATGGTAACACATGCCTTTATTCCCAATACTTGGTAGACAAAAGGCATATCTTTGAGGTTGAGACTAGCCTGGTCTACAGCGTGAGTCCCAGGATAGCCAGAGCTAGACAGAAAAACCTTATCTCAAAAACAAAAACAGAAAAAACAAGCAAAACCAAGCTCGCCACTCATGAATCTGGGCAGCATTGCTAGCATTTCCAAACCAGGGCAGTCACTCAGCCTCCCAGTCCTCAGAGCAATACACTACCTTCTGCCTCTTTTAAATCCTTTCAAATTATTTTGGAATTTGTCTTCTTGTTGGAGTTTCACCTCGTTTACTCCAGTCTGTAGGTTCATTCGCACATGGGATCCTGCAGGAACAGCCTGACCTGAAAGTCAAGAAGAGAAAAGTTTCATGGGGTAGGACACAAGGGTGGAATACCTGGCTAACACACCAACAGGACTGAACACTGACTGAAGATCAGAGTACCATGTCCAGTTTACCTTTTTGACCCAACTCTCTCCCTCTCCTGACTCCCACACTCTATTCACACTGATTCCTTTTACTGTTATAACAGAATATGTAAGACCCAAGGCAAGGTAGTCATAATCTCAAGATCAACATCTGCTTATTAGAATGTGATGATCATGTCTCCTTTGTGTCTTCTGTGGATTTGGCTAATAAGCTGTGTTGTTATATGCACTGGGTAAATGGTGTGTAACTAACCATCCAGACACTGAGCCATCATTGTCTCTTTCTGTCACCCCTTCTTACCCCTCCCTAGGCAGCCCACAGCACCCAAGATATTCCAGAATGCTAGCAAGCTTTGTAGCTCATCAACCTCTTTTTGAAAACCCGGCTCTTTTGCATCTCTTTCCCCTGATCACAGGAACTGTATGTCTTCTTTTTGGATTTCCACAGTCTGTAAGGTACATAAAATACGTAGCCAATAACAATTATGAATAAGAAAAAGGATTCCAGGGACCATGGTGGTACATGCCTTCAGTCCCAGAACTTGGGAGGCAGACAAAGGGAGATCTCTGAGTTCAAGACCAGCTTGGTCAGTTCTAGGGCTACACAGAGAAGCCCTGTTTAAAAAAAAAAGTAAATGAAAACAAACAAACAAATAAATGAATAAATAAGTAGCTACTGGAAGGCAGAAAGACACAAAAGCCAAGGAAGCAGGCAGCAGAGCTAACAGAAACTGAAAAACTACACCCACTTATCTCAGATCCATTAGCTGGGGAAACAAGTGTTGTGAATAGGTGAGCTATGTGTATGAATACACAAAAGTACTCAGGGATAGTTTACAAGCAACCATTTAATATCACATAGTACAAATGGGATGTTATATTCACTCATTCACAGAAAATGCATTTACCAGGCAACTGCTACACAACAGACCTGCATGGCAGCTTCTAGGAATACAAAAGATAATATTTTCTAGGCATAAAAAAATGATTTTTTTAACTATATATAGTTTCACCATGTAAGCCAGCTAGTCTAGAACTCACTATGTATCCCAGGCTGGCCTTGAACTCTTGATCCTCTTACCTGAGTTTCCTAAGTCCTGGAATTATAGTCCTGTACCATTACATCCCATACAAAGATGAATATCAATGGTTGCAGGATTGAACATTTCATAGAAGGAGCTTTTTAGAAACTGGAAATGTTTTGAAGCAAAAACGATGCTTTTAGACCTGTACTGTTCTTGAAAGGACACAATTTACAGGTTAGGACAGCTTAGTTCTGCTGAGACAGAATAGGCTAGTCCTTAATGATTCCTGTTTTACAAAGGTCTGTCAGACCATCCTGGGCCAGAAGGCTGAAGACTGATGTTCCAACTTTCTGACTTACTGGGGGCTGTATGGGTAGGCAGCTGTCTCTACAACTTGTCTCAGTTCTGGAAGCTGTGTTAGGCTTCCTTTATCTTCAGATAATGTAGATCATTCTTGTATTTCTGACGGGGTTGAAAGACTACTTATAGTTTTATAACCAACCCAGGCTATTTAACATTGAGAGAACAGATTTGAGAGGATGGTTTTCAAAGGCCTCTAAAGCCAGGACTTAAGTCAGGTGTAGAATTATAAGTCTTTTAAGTTAGGCTACATGACAGTGTTCTATTTTATTGACAAAAATGATGGGCTGGGTGATAGGTCTATCTTGTACTTTATAAATTACAAAATGGTAATTGTTGTGCTCAATTTATATTTGAGAGAAAAGTTCTGTTTTTTATTAGAACAGAAAGGGGGAAGTAGTGTGGATGGCACTGGTGATGCCTATATTTGGATGTTAATTCCGCTTTCCCAGGAGGGGCTGTCTGGACCAAGGAATGAGGAATGAGTCACATACCCAGGTGACTTCTTGTGAACCTTCGCCCAAATGAATAAAGGGACCACTCACTAGGTGAGTAGGCAGGACTTCTGGGTTGGACGGAGGAAGAGAGGAAGCAGGAGAGAGGGGCTTTTTGGACAGGGATAGCAAGAGGGCAAGATGTAGTTACTAGTGTCTCCCTGCTTATATGGTGAACTGCCAGGATTTGCCATTTGAGGATTTAGATTTAATATGGCTTACAAGATTAGGATTCTAGTTGTTGCTCCCAGTGGTTAAAGATGCTTCTAAAACTTGGAGTAGACACACATCTCCAATCCTGGCATTCAGGAGATGGAAGCACGAGATGAAGGAAGGAAGGAAGGAAGGAAGGAAGGAAGGAAGGAAGTCCAGACACTTGGACTTTGCCTCTGTTTGCTCTGCCAGAGGAGAGCCTGCATGTTGGCACTGAGTTTGATTCAGGAACACAAAATGGTAGTAATGCCAGTAATGCCAATACTCAGAGCCTGAGACAGGAGAATTTGGAGTTTGAGGATAGCCTGGCTACACAGTGAGTATGAGGACACCCTGAGCTACATAGTGAGACGTTTAAATAAGAAGTGACAATCTGTTAAAAAAAATCCCTTATAAGAAAAAAGCATAGTACAAGCTGTCTGGGGATGGGGATGACCACACGCTCCCGGACTCTGAAAGAGGACTGTCCCAGCAAGAGTGAAGCGTCCTCAGCACCAGCGGGGCCGCGGCAGACTCTGAACCACTCTGGCCACTCTGCCTCCAGCCAAGGCGCCAGGGAAACCCCACCCTGGGATGTGCCATCCCCACCCCGCTCCACTGCAGCAAGGAGTGGTTGCAGGCTCTGGCTGAAACACACAGAACAGTCAGTCTAATGACCCCTGACAAAAGCGTGCTCACGTCAGAGCAGGAAACCCTTCCCTGGAGGAGCTTTCTAACAAACGTGGGCTGGGATCCACACTGGGGAAAAGGAACCCCCAGTGAAGGAGCCCCACGTGCAAAGGCTTCGTCACAGAAACTGCCCATGGTCCAGGGAAAGGCTGGACCATAGAACTGGTAAGGCTGCGGGGCTCCTGTGCTGTTGCTCTGCGGTGAAGCCTGGTTTCTTTTCCTAGAACAGGGAATTAAAACTAAGGAGCTAAGTGTGATGGCACATACCTGTAATCCCAGCACTTGTGAGGCAGGGGCAGGAGAACTGCCACAAGTCCCAGGCCAGCCCGGGGTTCATGGTGAGTTCCAGGTCAGTATAGGTTGCCAAGTAAGGCTGCTACAAGAAAAATAAAAACAAACAAAAATCCTAACGACCTAAGATGGTTCCAAAGAGGAGGGAGGCTAAATTCTGGCAAAAATAGAGAAGTAGCAACTTCCGTTCCTCACAGGTAATTCGTTAACATAGAACATAGAGGGAAGAGGCTACTTCACCCAAAGAGATCTCAGACTAACAAAACAAACAACACAACCCCTTCTAGATGTATGCTACAGAGATTTGAAACTCACAAAACAGCACAGTTTATTCTCAGCTGTACAACAACCCAGACCACCCTGGATTTGCACTCCCGCTTTGCCATCTCCAATCCCCCCACTCTCTCCCTCTCTCTCTTTCTCTCTCTCATTTAATGAGACAGGTCTCACTATGCAGCTCTGGATATTTGGAAGTGACTGTGTAGACCAGGCTGACCTCAAACTCACAGAGATTTGCCTGCTTCTGCCTCTTGAGTACAGGGACTAAAGGCAACATCATGCCTGGCTGATCAGTCTAATAACATTCATTCATGTATGTATGTATGTTTGTTTGTTTTTGTTTTTAAAGGCAAGTTTCTCTGCATAGCCCTAACTGTTCTGGAATTCACTCTGTAGACCAGGCTGGCCTCAAACTCGGAGATCCACCTGACTCTGCCTCCCAAGTGCTGGGATTAAAGGCATGAGTCACCACTGCCTGGCTAATAAAAATTACTTAAAGGGAAAGGAAAACAAAAAACCCAAGAATAAAAACAAAATCTTTTCCCCAACTTTCCACAGTTGCTTTTGTCCAGACTATTACCATTTTTCATTTGGACTCTATCTTAACTTCCCAACAGTATCCCATCGCTCGTGTGTGTGTGTGTGTGTGTGTGTGTGTGTGTGTGTGTGTGTGTGTGTGTATGCGTGCGTGTGCACACTGGGGGTGGGGAGAGAGAGAGAGAGAGAGAGAGAGCGAGAGCTTACCCTAGTCAGTGAGGTCTTCAGCCTGTCCCCTTTCCCTGCACTCCATCCATGGAGAACGTGATACCTCCCCTCCATTAGAGACCCATTTCACCAGCTTTTCTCTTGCCTGGAATGTTCTGTCTGGTGTTGGCCTCCATCCCACTCTCCCAGCCTAGCTAAGGGCCACTCACTGCTCTGTGCAGCTGATTGCTCAGACCCGATCGATCTGTCTGTCCAAAGAGTTTCACAGCACCACCAATCACTTTTTACGGCATGTGCCATGATCCATATTTACAAATTTTAAAAGTTTATCTGGTTATATGTCCATCATTTTCTTTGTAGGGAGTGCCTAATGGCTCAGTATACAGTAAATGCTCATTGGTTATTTGTTGAGCGAAATTTTTAATATGGAAAGGGAAACCTTTATTGATTGACAGGTTTTTACTAGAACAATTAGATTCATAACAATTAGTCACATTAAGAGTTATTCTTGGTAGTAAAGAACTAATGCTTATAATAACAATAGCGATCTTAAATTTTTCTGATCTTGGTCTCAGATAGAAATGGCAAGGAAAGAGCATAAATCCATAAGTTCCAGACACCAGGTTAGACTGTGCTAAGATAGCCCTGGAAGAAAATAGGATCTTATGTGAATAATTATTTTATTTGGAGAAAATTCCAAAATTGCTCTTTTCACATGAGCCACCACAGGGGGCCAGAGGAAGCACAATAGCACACACTCAAAATACAGGTTAAATTTACTTAATCTATGAAACCAGTTGTGGCAGCAGCTGCAGGGCAACAGAAAATACAGCAGTTCAAATGGTTCCACCCTGCTGGGAAAAAGGCCAGGTTGGAGTGTGATCTGACCTGCATCTCTTAACTTATGTAAAGAAAAAAATAGCAAACAAATCAACCAAGTACTAGGAAAGAGCAGAGACTCACCAGACAGCCTGAGAAGGAGGGGCGCTTGGAATGGAAGCTGAGTCAGGGGCAAAAGATTGGGATCCCAAACCCGTGAACCCCAAATCCTACAGGGGCTGCTGACCCACCACTGACTCTCTGGAACCAGATTCCAAACCTTATGATCCCAGTCCACAAAGACTTCATTTCTAAAGACAGCTACCTCACGCTTTACCTCCCCTAAGACTGTCTCTGTTTTTCTGTCACAGGCCAGGACCCAGGTACAGGACAGGTGTGGCAGACTGCAACACTTCAACAGTGTCTGCCCTTTACTACCCCATGTGACCTGCACTTCTTCCTAGCTCAGTAACTCAGGGCAGAGTGTACTTCCCAGTGGACTTGGCTTAGGACGTGCCTTAGCTAACAAGAGACTAACAAATGTGCCATTTGGAACAGGCTTTTATCCCTTGGGTTTTTTTCATTACCCCGAGAAAACCTGTCACTGCTAGACCTCTGTCCAAAGCAGAAGAGAGACTACAGAGCCAACATGGCTGCAAACAGCAAGCTGGAGGGAGGTCATGCCACGTCTAGCCATAGCAAGCCTTGTCAAACCGATCTGCAGAAATTTACTTTGAGATTTTTAAAACTTTGTTCATAAAGTTGAAAGGACAGTACAGTTCCCACATGTTCCAAATGCCCTTTCCCAAAGTTAATCTTATAGAGTCACAGAAAAATTAATAATAGTGTTAAGTAATTAAAGAACACTTCCAAACCTCCCCAGTGTTACCACTAACCAGTTCTAGAAGTTGCTGGGTTTTGTTTTATTCTTTTTCCTTCTTCTTATATATGTAATTTGTATGTTATGTGCATGTGCACATATGCATGCTCACAAAAGCGTGGCTGCACATGTGCGGGAGTCCAGGTTCATATCAGAATCTGCCTCCCATCTTATTCCTTAAGAATAAGGAATTCCGCTCCGCCATCTTTGCTCCAGTGACCAGGTAGTTGGGACCGCCAGGCTCAGAGACAGACAGGCATAATATCGCTTCGGTTTCAGGCAGCTTGTGTGTAACCTGCTCCCAGGTGCTGGGCTGATCTGCAGTAACCAGCGCGCCAGTTCCGCGGTGGGACCTTCTGCCTGGTGGAGGGACCCCGCGCAGGGAGGGAGCCCGCCAGCTTCCCTTCCGCGACCTCTGTTCCCGCGGACTGCGCTGGAGAGACCGGTACCCAGGCTCTCCCCCCCCCGATATAACATCACTTGGGACACGGCCTGTTGGGGCTTCCGTCTGTGCCCGAGGGCTGGTTGGCGCTGTGGTCGTCTGGGTGCCAGATCGGCGGGCCATCGTGACCACAGGGTGAGCGGCGCCACGGAGACTGCCCTCCGCCATCTTTGCTCCAGTGACCAGGTAGTTGGGACCGCCAGGCTCAGAGACAGACAGACATAATATCGCTTCGGTCTCAGGCAGCTTGTGTGTAACCTGCTCCCAGGTGCTGGGCTGATCTGCAGTAACCAGCGCGCCAGTTCCGCGGTGGGACCTTCTGCCTGGTGGAGGGACCCCGCGCAGGGAGGGAGCCCGCCAGCTTCCCTTCCGCGACCTCTGTTCCCGCGGACTGCGCTGGAGAGACCGGTACCCAGGCTCTCCCCCCAATATAACATCACTTGGGACACGGCCTGTTGGGGCTTCCTTCTGTGCCCGAGGGCGGGTTGGCGCTGTGGTCGTCTGGGTGCCAGATCGGCGGGCCATCGTGACCACAGGGTGAGCAGCGCCACGGAGAGTGCCCTCCGCCATCTTTGCTCCAGTGACCAGGTAGTTGGGACCACCAGGCTCAGAGACAGACAGGCATAATATCGCTTCGGGTTCAGGCAGCTTGTGTGTAACCTGCTCCCAGGTGCTGGGCTGATCTGCAGTGACCAGCGCGCCAGATCTGCTGTGGGACTTCTGCCTGGCAGAGGGACGCCCCCTCCCCCCCCCAGGAGAGATCACACACCCCTGCACAGGGCAGGAGCCTGCCAGCCTCCCTTTGGCGACCTCTGCTCCAGGAATCCACTAGGCTGAGCCTTTAGATGTGCAAGGCCTCCCCAATATAAGATCACTTGGGGCAAAGCACATTAGGGCTCCAAAGTCACTCAGGAGCAGGCAGGCCCCAGAAATCGGTGCCAGGGGAATCCTGGTAATCCAGGGGGGGCAGAAATAGCTTTGCAGGCTCACAGGAGGTCCAACCAACAGCCAGTGGCAGCAGGACCAACTAACACCAGAGGTATCCAGATGGCAAAAGGCAAACGTAGGAATGTTACTAACAGTAATCAAAGTAATGTGGGACCATCCGAACCCAACTCTCCAACAGCAGCAAGTCCTGGATACCCCACCACACCCGAAAGACAAGATCTGGATTTAAAATCACTTCTCATGATGCTATTAGAGGATCACAAGAAGGACACAAATAAATCTCATAAAGAGTTACAGGAGACCATGAATCAACGGTTAGAAGCCCTTACAAAGGAAACACAAAAATCGCTTAGAGAAATGCGGGAGAACATGGATCAAAAGATGGAGGCGCACAAGGAGACAACACAAAAATCGCTTAACGAGATGAATCAACGGGTAGATGCACTCACAAAGGAATCACGAAATTTGCATAAAGAAATGCAGAAGAATATGGGTCAACAGACGGATGCCCATAAGGAGGCAACACAAAAATTGCTTAAAGAAATGAATCAACGGTTAGATGCCCTTACAAAGGAAACACGAGAACTGCTTAAAGAAATGCAGGAGACGATGGATCAACAGATGGAATCCCATGAGGAGGAAACACAAAAATCGCTCAGAGAAATGCAGGAGAACGTGGGTCATCAGGAAGAAATCCTGAAAGAGGTAATGCAAAAATACCTTAAAGAAATACAGGAAAATACAAACAAACAAGTGAAGGATCTCAGCAAATCCATCCAGGAACTAAAAAAGGAAGTAGAAACAACTAAGAAATCACAAAGGGAGACAACTTTGGAGATAGAAAACCTTGGGAAGAAATCAGGAGTCATAGATGCAAACATCAACAATAGAATACAAGAGATGGAAGAAAGAATCTCAGGTGCTGAAGATTCCATAGAAAGCATCGACTCAACAGTCAAAGAAAATGCAAAATGCAAAAAACGCGTAACCCAAAACATCCAGGAAATCCAGGACACAATGAGAAGACCAAACCTAAGGATTATAGGTATAGATGAGAGTGAAGATTTGCAACTTAAAGGGCCAGTAAACATCTTCAACAAAATTATGGAGGAAAACTTCCCTAACTTAAAGAGAGAGATGCCGATGAACGTACAAGAAGCCTACAGAACTCCAAACAGACTGGACCAGAACAGAAATACCTCCCGTCACATAATAATCAAAACACCGAATGTTCTAAACAAAGAAAGAATACTAAATGCAGTAAGAGAAAAGGGCCAAGTAACATACAAAGGAAGACCTATCCGAATCACATCAGACTTCTCACCAGAGACTATGAAAGCCAGAAGATCCTGGGCAGATCTCATGCAGACACTAAGACAGCACAAATGCCAGCCTAGACTACTCTACCCAGCAAAACTCTCAATCACCATAGATGGAGAGACCAAGATATTCCATGATAAAACCAAATTTTCACAATATCTTTCCACAAATCCAGCCCTGCAACGGATAATAGGTGGAAACCTCCAATACAGGGAGAGAAACAACACCCTGGAAAAAATGAGATAATAACCTTCTTGAATCAAACCCAAAAGTAGATAACCACTCAAACATAAAGATAGCGTCAAGAATGGCAGATGGCAATAATCACTATGCCTTAATCTCTCTTAATATCAATGGTCTCAATTCCCCAATTAAAAGACATAGACTAGCAGACTGGATACGTAAACAGGACCCAGCTTTTTGCTGCATGCAGGAAACGCACCTCAGTGTCAAAGACAAACACTACCTCAGAGTAAAAGGCTGGAAAACAATTTTACAAGCAAATGGCCCCAAGAAACGAGGTGGAGTAACCATCCTAATATCGGATAAAATTGATTTTCAACCCAAAGTCATCAAAAAAGACACAGAAGGACACTACATACTGATCAAGGGAAAAATCCACCATCAAGAACTCTCAATCCTGAATATCTATGCTCCAAATGCAAGGGCACCCTCATTCGTAAAAGAAACTTTACTAAAACTCAAAGCACACATCGCACCGCACACAATAATAGTGGGTGACTTCAACACCCCGCTCTCTGAAATGGATCGTTCAGGAAAGCAGAAACTAAACAGGGACACAGTGAATCTAATTGAAGCCTTGGACCAAATGGAACTAACTGATATATATAGAACATTTCATCCTAGAGCTAAAGAATACACCTTCTTCTCAGCTCCTCATGGTACCTTCTCCAAAATTGACCATATAATTGGTCACAAATCAGACCTCAACAGATACAAGAAGATAGAAATAATCCCATGCCTCCTATCAGATCACTATGGAATAAGGGTGGTCTTCAATGGCAACAAAAACAAAAGAAAACCCACGTACACATGGAGGCTGAACAATGCTCTACTCAATGATAACTTGGTCAAGGTGGAAATAAAGAAAGAAATCAAAGACTTTTTGAAAGTTAATGAAAATGAAGGCACAACATACCCTAACTTATGGGACACAATGAAAGCAGTGCTAAGAGGAAAATTCATAGCCCTGAGTGCCGCCAAAAAGAAACGGGAGACAGCATACACTAACAGCTTAATGGCACACCTGAAAGCCCTGGAACAAAAAGAAGCAAATACACCAAAGAGGAGTAGAAGGCAGGAAATCATCAAACTCAGGGCTGAAATCAATCAAGTAGAAACAAATAAAACCATACAAAGAATCAACAAAACGAGGAGTTGGTTCTTTGAGAAAATCAACAAGATAGATAAGCCCTTAGCCAGACTAACCAGAGGGCACAGAGATAGTATCCAAATTAATAAAATCAGAAACGAAAAGGGAGAGATAACAACAGAAACTGAGGAAATTCAAAAAATCATCAGATCCTACTACAAAAACCTGTATTCAACACAACTAGAAAATCTTGAGGAAATGGACAATTTCCTTGACAGATACCAAGTACCAAAATTAAATCAGGATCAAATAGACCATCTAAACCGTCCTATAATCCCTGAAGAAATAGAAGTTGTCATTGGAAGTCTTCCAACCAAAAAAAGCACAGGTCCAGATGGTTTTAGGGCAGAATTCTATCAGACCTTCAAAGAAGACCTAACACCAATACTCTTCAAACTGTTCCACAAAATAGAAACAGAAGGAACACTACCCAACTCGTTCTATGAAGCCACAATTACACTAATACCAAAAGCACACAAAGATCCGACAAAGAAAGAGAATCTCAGGCCAATCTCTCTTATGAATATCGATGCAAAAATACTCAATAAAATTCTTGCCAACCGAATCCAAGAACACATCAAAACGATCATTCACCACGATCAAGTAGGCTTCATCCCAGGGATGCAGGGATGGTTCAATATAAGGAAATCCATCAATGTAATCCACTACATAAACAATCTCAAAGAAAAAAACCACATGGTCATCTCATTAGATGCTGAGAAAGCATTTGACAAAATTCAGCATCCTTTCATGCTAAAGGTCTTGGAAAGATCAGGAATTCAAGGCCCATATCTAAACATAGTAAAAGCAATTTACAGCAAACCAGTAGCCAGCATCAATCTAAACGGAGAGAAACTTGAAGCAATCCCACTAAAATCAGGGACTAGACAAGGCTGCCCTCTCTCTCCATATCTTTTCAATATAGTACTTGAAGTTCTAGCTAGAGCAATTAGACAACAAAAAGAGGTCAAAGGGATACAAATTGGAAAGGAAGAAGTCAAACTATCACTATTTGCAGACGATATGATAGTATACATAAGCGACCCAAAGAACTCCACCAGAGAACTCCTACAGCTGATAAACGACTTCAGCAAAGTGGCCGGATATAAAATCAACTCAAGCAAGTCAGAAGCCTTCCTATACTCAAAGGATAAGCAGGCTGAGAAAGAAGTAAGAGAAATAATACCCTTTACGATAGCCACAAACCATATTAAGTATCTTGGCGTGACGCTAACCAAACAAGTGAAAGATCTGTATGACAAGAACTTCAAGTCTCTGAAGAAAGAAATTGAAGAAGACCTCGGAAGATGGAAAAATCTGCCATGCTCATGGATTGGCAGGATTAATATAGTAAAAATGAGCATCTTACCAAAAGTAATACACAGATTCAATGCAATCCCCATCAAAATCCCAACTCAATTCTTCATAGAGTTAGAAAGAGCAATTCAAAAATTCATCTGGAATAACAGAAAACCCAGAATAGCTAAAACTATTCTCAAGAGTAAAAGAACCTCTGGGGGAATCAGTATCCCGGACCTCAAGCTGTACTACAGAGCAATAGTGTTAAAAACTGCATGGTATTGGTACAGTAACAGACATGTAGATCAATGGAACAGAATTGAAGACCCAGAAATGAATCCACACTCCTATGGTCACTTGATCTTTGACAAAGGAGCTAAAACCATCCAGTGGAAAAAAGATAGCCTTTTCAACAAATGGTGCTGGCTCAGCTGGAGGTCAACATGCAGAAGAATGCAAATTGACCCATCCTTATCTCCTTGCACTAAGCTCAATTCTAAGTGGATCAAAGATCTCCACATAAAACCAGACACACTGAAACTAATAGAAGGGAAACTAGGGAAGAACCTTGAACATATGGGCACAGGGGAGAATTTCCTGATCAGAACTCCAATAGCTTATACTCTAAGATCAAGAATAGACAAATGGGACCTCATTAAATTACAAAGTTTTTGCAAGGCAAAAGACACCGTCAAAAAGACAAAGCGGCAACCAACTAACTGGGAAATGATCTTTACCAACCTTACATCCGACAGAGGGCTAATATCCAAGATATACAAAGAACTCAAGAAGTTAAACTCCAGAGAGGCAAGTAACCCTATTAAAAAATGGGGTACAGAGCTCCACAAAGAGTTCTCACCTGAAGAATATCTAGTGGCTGAGAAGCACCTAAAGAGATGTTCATCATCCTTAGTCATTAGGGAAATGCAAATCAAAACAACCCTGAGATTCCATCTCACACCAGTCAGGATGGCTAAGATCAAAAACACAGGAGACAGCAGTTGTTGGCGAGGATGTGGAGAAAGAGGAACACTCCTCCACTGCTGGTGGAATTGCAGGCTGGTACAACCACTCTGGAAAGCAGTCTGGCGGCTCCTCAGAAAACTGGGCATGACACTTCCGGAGGATCCGGCTATACCACTCCTGGGCATATACCCAGAGACTTTACCTGCATGCAATAAGGACACATGCTCCACTATATTCATAGCAGCCTTATTTATAATAGCCAGAAGCTGGAAAGAACCCAGATGTCCCTCAACGGAGGAATGGATTCAGAAGATGTGGTATATTTACACAATGGAATACTACTCTGCAATTAAAAACAATGAATTCACGAAATTCCTAGGCAAATGGTCAGAACTTGAAAATATCATCCTTAGTGAGGTAACCCAATCACAAAAGATCACACATGGTATGAAGTCACTGATAAGGGGATATTGACCCAGAATCTCAGAATACCCTAGACACAATCAGCATATCAATAGATTTCTAAAAAGATGGAAGGAGAGACCCCTGGTCCTGGAAAGACTGGATGTAGGGGAATGCCAGGACAGAGTAATGAGAGGGGGTTGAACGGAGAAAAGAGGGAGGGAAGGGGGCTTATGGGACTTTCGGGGAGGGAGGAAACGGGAAAGGGGAAGTGATTTGGAATGTAAATTAAAAAAATAAAATTAAATTAAATTAAAAAAAAAAAGTAAGATTCTCTCAACAAAAAAAAAAAGAATAAGGAATTCCTTATTCCTTATTCTCTCAAACCCGAGCTCGCAAACGACCTCGTCTCCTTTGCTAGGTTACTTGGGAATCCCCTGTGTATTAGTGACTTTCCTATTGCTATGATAAAGCACAACGTCCAGGGCAACTTATCAAAAGAAGGGTTTATTTGGGGTCCATGGTTCCAAAGGGATAAGAGTCCCTCCCAGAAGGAAACTGTGGCAGCAGAAAAAGCCACCAACTCCTCACAATTGGAACCACAAAACAGAAACCTGAGAGAGCAAACTCAAAATGGCCCTTTGAAACTTCAAAGCCCAGGTGACATACTTTCTTCAGCGAAGCCACACTTCTTTTTTTTTTTTGCTTTAAAGAAAGCTTTATTTACCACATACATCTTAAGATTGTACTGTATGTAAATGCAGCAAGATCTAAAAAGCTTCTCAAATATGAAGCTAAAAACTAAACTAGTAGCATGTCTAAAACCCAAACTCTAAAACTTTTAAAAACATTTATATTAGTTTGTTCTTAATCCTAAAAAAAAAAAAGTTCACATTTCAAGTCATAAACTTACTTCAGTAGTGTACGTGAAATGGTTGAGAGCTAAGAGGGACAGCTAAAGACTACAGACTGCAGGTGCCTAACTGGCTGCCACCAACGCCTGTAGTTAAGGTAGTTGCCATGTTAAGTTAGTGCATATTTTTTCCTTTTATTATTATTATTATTTTTTGAAAATATTTTTTCCAGGCACTTGTAAAATACAGTAAGAACATGGGCCCCAGTGTTCATCTGAAGACATCCGCATCAGTCTGTGGCAGGAAGGAAAGCACTTTTTCCTTACAAGTCAAGGGATGAGGACCTGATACTTTTAAGGAGGTCACTCATCCCAGCAGGCGAGTGTGAAGCCACACTTCCTAATCCTCCCCAAACAGGCACAAATCAGGAACAAGGTATGGAGGATGAGTCATGCAAACCTCCACCCACCACAGTCCTCCAGGTCCAAGGCTGCAATTGCAGGGGAACTGCCATGCTCACCCCATTTCTGTGGTTCTGGAGAGCAGAGCTCTGGCCCTCAGGCTTGTAGAGCCATCTCTCCAGCTCAGGAGTAGTAATTATGTTGCTGCTTGAACTGCTTCAGCTTTAACAATTAGGAGGACTCCTTTGGTTGGCGCTCACACTATTTTAATAAGTAGCTGCACCCTCAACACCATTTTCTTTTTCTAAATATTTCTTTACTTCCTGGTACCATAAGTTCCATGTTTACCTTATAGTTTCATTTCTTACTGGGGAACAGTGTTTAGAAACCAAGACTAATGACAGAAATGTTCATTTGTTCTAGGGAGCCATTGCTCCTGCACCTCTGAGGGACACAGACCCCTCCTCCGTGTATAAAGTAGCACACACACACACACACACACACACACCTGTTTCCATTTGTCTGTGTATTCGTGCTTTTGAGATAGGGTCTCACGTAGCCCAAGCTGAGGATGACTTGAGCTCCTAGTCTTCCTGCCCCTCCTTCTGAGGGCTGAGGTCACAGATGTGTTTTATGTTGTGCTGGGGACTGAACACAGTGCTTCATGATAGACAAGCATTCCGCCATCTCTTATCTGTGCATATTTCAAAACTTACATTTTTTTTTTACTGATACTACAGACTCCAATCTAACATAACAGAACCCTCTGTCTCACTTTCTTTATCTATGACTATTTCTCTGGCCGTGAGAAATCTGACTCTCATTATCTGTGATACGTTTATAATACATTCAACACTACAATGTAAAGCAAATAGTTTCAAAAAATGCCAACCTATGGGCTGGCAAGATGGCTCAGTGAATAAATATGCTTGCCCCAACCCTCACAAACCTGGGTTCAATCCCTAGGCCCCACCTGGTGGAAGAAGAGAACTGACTCCTACAATTGTCCTCTGACCTCCACACATGAGCCATGGTATGTGCACCACATGTGTACATGTGTACACGCAATAAAATACTATGAACGACATCTTAGTGTCAGTCCCTATCTTTATGAGAAACACATTCACCCACTAGATCCCAGCACTGACATGCAGCAGTGCTTTCGTCTTTGGCTTTATCCACAGTCAGGCTGTCATTCCTTCCTGACCCTCGCTGGCCTGGTTATATCATTAAATCTGTACCAGGTGGCTCATTGCTGGTACCCACATCTCATTGTGGCCACATCCCTCGCGACCCTGGCTCCTTTACCTGCTTCTCTGCGGGTATGTGAAGGGTACGTGAGCTACGGAGCTACATAAACGGACTTACTGTTGCTTTAAGCCACCAAGCTTCGAAGGACTTTGTTTACAGCAGCAACTCACCCCAATGGTTTGGAAACATGGAAATTAAGAACAACTAATAATGATTCGTTTTAGTATTAAAATGTCCTTTTGCAAAATGTGATAATGATGAAGACAGATGGTAGTTGGTTGTTTCTAAAGTTTTTAACTCAGCAAAGTAAGAGGTAGGCTTTGGTCCGCAGAATTTTCTTTTGAGATTTTTCTGCTCCATGGAACACCATAGATTAGAAACTGCCCCTGTACTCTGCCTGCCTCCCTAGGGGTGTTTTGAGAATTATTCTCACTACTTACTTTTCATGAGCGAATTTGATGGTATAAGAAGTATCTCTCAATACATTTGTTGAAAATTTTTTATTTGCTAAGATAAAGAATTCTGTCCTTTTAATCCATGTATAGCAATCAGTTTATCATGTGTAATCTAATGACTGCAAATATTTTCAGGGGTCAGGACAGCCTTTGTGTTCAGAGCCTAGAAACAGTCCCAGGAAGGCAGTTCTGGGAAGGACACGAAAATAGAGTCTAGAAGCCTGAGACCATAATGCATCTGGGCAGAGGGATCTGGGAAAAGAGCAGAGAAGAAAAGGAGAACCCAGGGGAAGGAGACAACTGTCTATGGGGAAGGCTGGTAAAGAGACGAGTGAGAAGGGTCATCTGTCAGAACACAGGGAATGGTAGGGCCTGTGAAAAGTGCCCTTTCCACATCCAGTCAGATTTGCACATCTGAAAGCTAAACATAACTATAAATATAATTCAGTCCATAGGTGCCAATTTGTCACTGATGGAAAAGATGCATTTCGCCCATTAGCAAATGTGGTCTGACTCAGTATTTGTCCCAGCCCTTCCTAGGACCCAGTGATTTAAATTTGTCCCTCATGGACGCACAACTGCCAGACCTCCTCAGACTATAAGGCTGTGGCATCAGCTGGCTGCCCAGGCTCTGCAGACACAGTACCAGCTAAAGTGGATGCTCTCATGCCTACCAGCTGGCAGATGCTTGGCTGTTTGTGGCTTTATGAGGGAAGAGGTATGTAGGATCTGTGGGCTCCTACTAAAAGAGTCTCCTCCGCTGCAGGGGCTTCTAGTTAAAACTGGAAACAGAGGCATAGAGCTATAAAGATGGCCCCCCTGGCTGCATATCATGAACACTTACAACAACTAAAAAGGAGGAGGAGGAAAAGAAGGAGGAGAAAAGATGGAGGCCCTGAGCTCACTATCCTGACATCAGAATATGCTGACATCAAGAGAGAGCAATGCCTGGGAGCCACTACCTGCCCCAGTCAGAAGCAGGGACCAAAGCCACAACAATAAGACAATGCCTCTACGGGCCCTGACAACCCAGACTCCAGGCAGCAGCCCAGATGCTGGGCCCCACTGTAACTCAGGGCACACAGTCACACACTTTAGCAACAAGGGGGCACAAGGGGCCATTCTAGTGAGTCTATTTCACACCAGCCTACCATTGGCCAGGCTCTGACCTTGTGACTTTTGCGTGTCTGGGATTCTAGTTGATCTGGCTGAGCACAACTGAGGCCTTGATCAGATAGTTTCCTTCTTGCTCAAGGAACTTGATTGCAAGGACCCCTCCCCTTTCCCCCCACCAGTACATGTAGACAAGGTGACCTGCTAAGGAGTTGGCAGTTGGGCTTTTGACCTACCACAAGAGAATCCTACCTTCAGTGTTGGTAGTGGAGTATGTCACTTAGTGTGAGATTGTTCAGTTGTTAAATTCATTTGCTGTGTGTTGTTTCCATTTCATTGGTGTGTGAAAAATAAGCCATGCATTTTAAAAAGACAAACTGACTACCTGTGACAAGACACACACTACCACAGGCCTGGAACTCTGCCACCCAGGCATGTACATCTTTGTTAGACAGTGAAATTAACCAAATCTTTCTGAGTCTTTGCATCCTTACCTATCAAATAAAAAGAATCTGCTTCCCCTAATGTTTCTCTCTTTGTAGAGGACAAATGAGAAAGAACTACTCAGTGTTCAGAAGAAGTAAAATGGACTTCAGGAAAGCAACCCGAAAGTCCCTAAAAGATAAATGTCAATCCAGATGAAACACAGACTTTGTTCTGCAAGCATATATTAAGAGTAAAATCGCCTCATTAAATAACTGAATTTCTGAAGAGCAGGGACCAATTATTGGGGCCCACAGCTCGAGCTCAGCTCTAGGGCACACAGTAGGCCTTCTGTCACACCAGACAGAAAGGAATAGAAAGAATATGTCATGGGAAATAACACTGCATGCTTCGCCTGCCACCAGCTCTCTAACAAGGGCTGGTCAGGCCCGAGACAGCCCAAGCCTGGTTGCCATGACTACCACAACCCTCTCCTCCTGCTTTGCCTTTTTATTCCAACACCGCACAAACCAGGCAAGGTCTCCGGCTGCACACAGATGAGAATCTCTGTCTCCAAGGCACAAGCTGAATAAGTGACTGAAGACTGTGCACATATCTCTCGGGCACTGAACGCTGAACTGTACTTTGGGCTATTGTTTTAAAAATAAATTACAAACAAACTTTTCTTTTGGAAACAACAAACACTTAATGAGATATTCTGGGTTGTGATTATACTGACACTTTTTTTTTTAAGGACTAAACAATGACAAACCAAGTAAAATAAAAAATTTCACCAAACTGATATTTTTTTCTGTAATCCGAGTCATAGAATCTAGACTCTGCATGAGGCCTTACAAGGGCTCTCTGAGGTGGCTTCAGTGTGAGCAGAGCTCTCTAGGCTGCAGTAAAGCCCCTGAAAGAGCTTTCCCATCAACATTCATGATTTTCCCATAAAAAAAAAATCTCTAAAACCTTACTGCTGTGCCCAAACCAATGTCTCCTTTCCAGTGCTGTGGCAGACAGGTGGTAGCTGGTCTCCAGGCTCCAAAGTCACAGAATTCACAAAGGCAAGCATCTCTACGATGCTATGCTTGGTTGTCGACTACATCTGGAACTAACTCGAAATCCACGTTGCTGGGCACACCTATTGAGGAATGTTTAGTTAACTGGATTATTTAGGGTTGGAAGACCCACCTTAAAACTGGGATCAGTAGATCTCTCCCTAAATCGGGGCCACACCTTCTCCTGGCAATCCATATAACGGACATTCTAACAGTTCTGTTCCTTTAGAGAACCCTCACTAATAAAATCTCCAAGGACAAATACTATATAAGTTACTTAGAACATTTCCTGTTGGGGCTGGGAAATGGCTCCATGGGTAAAGGGCTTGCTGTGCACATATGATTCCCTGAGTTTGGACTCTAGCACTCACATAAGAAGCTGGGAGTGGTGGTGGGCTTCTGTGACCCCAGCATTGGCAGGGACAGAGAGAGGAAGATTCTGGAGGCTCACAAGCCAGTCAATCTAACCAAAGAGTGAACTCTGGGTACAGTGAGAGACTTTGTCTCAAAAAATGAGGTGAAAAGCAATAGAGGAAGAACCGTAGAATTGGTCTCCTTATGGGTACACATGGCATACTCAGCCACAAACACACGGTACGTTGCACATACGGTGGAGGTGGTGGCAACAATGACAAGATTCCCAGTAGGGCACAAGTGTCTGAAATAGGCATCATGTCAAGGGCTCTACTAAGTATAACTGAACATAGCAAGACCATCTCTCTACAACTAGCTAGCCAGTGAACATTTTCTGAAGCCTAAGCAAGACCCTCATGTTTTTTGAACATTCCTTCTATTGTGGTCCACTGTGTGTGCTCTGGGGCATTTGTGTTGGTACCCACCAGAAAGGACACACCCATAAACAAGACCAATCTAGGCTACTGAGGTCTAGTAAATAAATGGGGGAGAGAGATAAGGACACCTAAAATCACAGATCTAAAGAATGTTTTCCTGTGTCTGAGCATGTTGAAGCACCTGGAGCTCAGCATATAAGCTGGGAGAGAGCTCGAGGGGCCAAAGGTCAGCAGGCTACCTTCACTGTCTACTCAGACACAGCAGAGCCTCAACCTGGGGATGGATATGGAATGAGCAGCGGTGAGGAGTCCTGGAGTCCTACCACTGCTCCAGCAGCACTGCCACACAAGGGCACCTGACTCCTAAGCACACACGATAACCCTTCGCATCTGCCCCACAGCTAATAATTTCAGGGGTAAAATAAAGGAGAAGGAGATGAAGAAGGCAAAGCTACCCATAATGCACCTGTACTTAGTTCCTAGCCAGCTCACTGCCTGTGCTCTCATCTCTTCCCTTTCTTACCTCACAAGACTAGACAAGCAAGACTAGCATGTGCCTCAGAGCCCCGGAAGCTGGGCACATGGGCTTTCATAGCCATGTTGGGTACCTAGTTTCCAGGTAGTGTTTACCATTTACTGCCACATCTCTTTGTAAGATACACTCCCCATCCACTCCTTGTTACCTCATTTTTACAGTATCCTGAACTTACTCAGACTTCACTGGAGAGAGAGAGAATGGAGAGCGGGAGTAGGAGGGGAGGGGGAAGAGAGGGAGTGTCAGAGTTAAGGAGAAAATTGGGGAAAAAAAAGGAGAAGAATCACCCATAGACCCAAGGTGGCAGGGCTACAGCTATACAGGCACAGTTCTTTTGGCCCTCTAAACCTGCTTCTAAACTATCCAGTAAAATAAAGACCATTTAAAAATTCTTACCACAACTGAACTGGAGCAACAAGCTTCACTTTATAATGAAGAGTTGAAAGCCTGACAACCTGAAGGAGTTAAATGTGTCTGCTTCTTAGGACGGGGTCTGGGTTTTGCAGTTGCTCATTTTCCAGAGGAGACTCCTGAGGACTCCACAGTACATGCCTTTCCCACCCAGGCACAATTTCATTAGCAGCTCATTAGCAGGAGTGACACAACCATTTCTGACTCTTGTTTCTCATAATATTTATTGGTTAATTGACACTTTAAACACAGGTTGACTGCGAACCAAACAGTACTAAAGCTGCTTATTATCAAATGTAAAACACAAAGGCTGCATTCTAAACATGTGTTTTGTCCTCATTTGTTTTCCTAAAGGAGAAATCATAATTTAATAAGAAGGTTAAAAGAGTAAAGTGCCAAGGTATGGAGATTTAATTTTGAATCTCTTTCCTCCCTCCACTCCGCCAATCCCCAGGGATCCTGTCTTCGTAATTAGCACTGTTTGTTCCCTTTATAGCACTTGTTTCGTCCACGGTCAAACATGGTTCTAGGAATTATTTCAAAATAGTATCAAGTCCTACTGACCTCTGCAATTTCTCTACCACAGAAGTCTCCCCAGGCCCTCTGCTTGTATGTTCTCAGCAATGCAAAATAAGGCTATCCATATGGATGACTGGAAGGGCAAAACTCCTAGAGGAGAATTTCTCTCTAGATTATCCACAAAGTATAGGATCCCCTGCTCCCAGCTTCCTGGGGTACAAACCAGAGTAAGAGGGAAGGAACGTGGAACAAGTGCAGTGTAGAAAGACAACCATAAAAATCTGGTCTCCAATCCTCACCCCTTCCCATTGTAGGCACTGTGAACAGCCAATAAACTTAGCCTTCCTTCACCTATGAGAATGTGTGTGTGTGTGTGTGTGTGTGCGCGCGCATTGGGGGGACAATCCTAGTTTGCTGCTTTTTACTAACAGTCTGGACCGTGGGTATTGAGAGCTAAGCAGTGTTGTGCTTTCTTCCCATCTGCACTGCTTGTTTTCCTAGACAGAACTGCAGTATGGAGCCATGTAGATGACTTGAGCAACTGTTCACCCGAGGTGGCAAAGGGAATGGCTCATGAGGACACTGCTCTGCCACCTAACAGTTCTGTTAGTCTAACACCTAATGATCTGTGACCCATCTACAGAGCAGGCATCACGGTATCAGTTTGACAGGGTTAATAAAGTTCACCACGAGGAGTAAGGAGTATGTGCAGGAGATGGGCATAGCTGACGTTAAGAGCTTTCAATATGGCATTTACCTTGTTTTTGCTTGATTTGTCAGATTTCCCAGCTATGAGGCAGAGAGTAGTGCCATGATAGATGCTCAAACTGTTAACAGTTCTCAACAAACACCTGCTTAAATTCAATAGAGTAGAAGTGAACACATGGTTTTTGTAGTATTTTCATGCCAAACTGCCTTAATAAGGCTATGGAAAAAAATCAATACCGATGAGAGCTACAGGATATCTGAATGAGAAGGCAACACGTAAGCTCAATAAGCCAAGACCACACTGAAAAGTGCTCCAGCCTCCTGCAGGTCAGCAAACCTCTCTACGAACGGGAAAAGGTCACATCCCGCAGTACAGCTTACAGAATGCTGGGGCAAGGATTCAAATGTGGGCAAACAGCAGCGACGGGGGAGAAGTTTCACGTTTCCAGGAAGTTCAGCTCAACCACAAGCTTAACAGAGTTTTGTAACAATGAACCAAAGAGATCAGAAAACAGCTGCCCCACTTTGGCTTTCTGCTCCTCGCTGGGTAGTGCTGGCAGGGGTCCACCCAAGCCTGGGCAAGGAGGCTGGGATGTTCTCGTCCAATGGGCACAGAGACAGCAATCTAGCAAGCCTGCTGTCTACACACTTCTGACAGGCCACCTGTTCCACACCGTCAGAGCAGCTGCTCAGGTATCTACACCCCCAGTCCTCTGCATCCAACATGAACTTCGCAACTGTTGTTTGATGATGTACACCCTGCCTGTTGTGCACTTTTACGTCCCTGTGAGAATCCGTATAGTATGCCACATCACAAACTGTCATCTCCATGGCACCTTCCTTTACCCTTCCACTTAAAATCTGCAAAAGAGATGTCAAATCTCTGCAGTGACCCCAGCATCCTGGGAAACAAACCCGAGGCAATCATGACACCTAATCCTTACTAAAATGATGTGTTTTCTCCTTGTACCAACACTTCCAGGTACTGCAGTCACGTGACAGCCTTGCCAGCAGCCCCTCACTCTTTCTTCTATTCTCTTCGCTGTCCTCTCAAGTACCAATATCATCGCTAATGTTCAAGAAGATGTCAGTAAACACGAAGACAGTCCATATCTTTCACTCTTTCTTAAAGAGGAATATAAATCACTAAGTACATACATAAGCATGCATACTTTAGGCTTTGGCTTCTTTACAACACCTTGTCAGGAAGGACAAAAATTAGTAAAATGCTTTTGGGCATCTGGCAATATTAAATCTGACTATTTGTCCATTTGACTTAGGGGGAGCCACTTATAGTTTATCAAATGTAAACACCAATAGAAGTTCACAAAGATATTTTAAAATCACAAACAATACTTAAAAAACAAAACCTAGAAATGAGATACAAGTCAAGAAGGTACCAGAAATAAGAGACATAACAAGAAATGTTCTAAGATCTGTTAGAAAATGAAGAACAATGAAGACAGGCAAACGATATCCGACAGGAAGAAGACAATCCAGACAGGAGAAGAGAATTCCCCAAGCCATACTTCTTAAGAAATCTCATTTCACATGAAAGAGCACTGAAACTTTCCCCTAGCTCAAATTTTTTTTTTCTAAACTAAGAAAAATATTTAAAACATCACAATGCACATTTGAGAATAATGTCCAACAAGTCATATTCTGGAAATCGCTGGACTTTAAAGAAAACAATTGGGGTATTAAGATGAAAAATAGTTACTTCTAAAGAAAACTAGGTTGTCATGAGTGACTTCTGTTTCCTTTTTTGTTTGAATAGCAGAGCCTACTGCCAGCAGGAGAGGGGGTATTTAAAGAAAGCAGATGAGAGGCAAGCCGCTTGAGTATAAACACCACAGTTACACACAACACAGGTACCACTGCTGCAATGAGCCCTGCCCTGCCTAAGGAATTTATCAGGGAACATAATGCTGTCAGCCAGACCAGGATGGCTGGTGAGTACTACTTATACTTGTTTGTAGAAATGAGATTAAATGAGGGTTAAAAAGAAAGTACATAAACACACACTGCCGGTTTCAGTGCAGTGCAGCTGCCTAAGAACAATGTGAATGCACAGACACACACACAGAGGCTTCAAACTGTTGTCAATAATCCTATCAGAGGGGGTAGTACTGCCATTCAGAAACTCCTACATAGTCTAAGAGAGCATATGAGTTAATTATTAGATATTCTAATTGTATAATTCCTATGTTCATAGTCAAGACTTAATGTGTCAGAAAAGAAATTAACAAAGAGATTAAACGAAGGCCCTACAGTTCTGAATATAAGTAGGAAGTTCATTTAAATGAATTAAATATGTCTTAGGACTTCACTTGTACCTGGCAAAGAAAAAAAGGCTTAGAAATTATGGCCAACATGGTTATAAAGAGCTATCCTAACAGCAAAATTTACTCTTAAAGTATGATTTCCTATTAGGATATCAAGGCTTAATAGAGAAAAGGCAGGGAATAGACAAGGTGAGCCTAGAATATCAACCCACACTTGATAGCAAGTAAATGACCAGAGCAGGAGGGTGACATCAACAGAGCCTACCTGAAAACCTTTACTGAACAAAAGATGGGCAGTCTGAACTTTAGTGGTAGGGTACTCACTTAGCATGTATGAGACCCTGGGTGCAATCTCCATCATGCATGTGCATGTAGCTAAACGAATGAATAAATAACTTTAACTGGTGAAATAAAATGATATGCTTAAATCTTTGGGTTCAGAAGAGGAAAAAGCTTAATGGACTCTCTTCTCTTCAAAGGATGACTAGGGACCATGACTCATTATCTTAAAAATTGGTAAAGAATGTGTGGTTTGAGTAAGAATGGCCCCATAGGCTCAAAGATTTGAATTCTTATTCACCAGGGAGTGGTACTGTATGAAAGGGTGAGAAAGATCAGGAGGCATGGTCTTGATGGAGGACTGGGCATGGGCTGGAGGTTTCAAAAAAAGACCATGCCAGGCTCAGGTTCTCTCTCTACCTAAAGATCAGGCTGGAACTCTCAGGTACTTCTCCAGTGTCTGCCTGCAGGCTGTGATAATCCCTTCCATGATGATAACAAAATAAACCTCTGAGACTATAATCAAGCTCCCAGTTAAATGCTTTCTTTCATAAGAGATGGCTTTGTCATGGTGTCTCTTTTCAGAAATAAAACTGTGACTAAGATGGAAGTTGATACTGGGGACTGGGTTATTACTGTGACAGCCCTGACCATGCTATTTGTTGGAGGGATGTGGCAGACTTTGGGACTTTGGACTACCAAAGCAGTTGGATGCACTAAGCAGTGATTAACGGGCAATCCTAGCAGGAGCATGGAAGATAGTACTGTGGGTGGTTTGAAATGTGGAGGCAAGTCAAGAGATTTCAGAGGGGAAGAATATTAGAAAGTGGCCAAGAGACCATTACTGTGATATTTTGGCAAGGACCTAAAGCTTCACAGATTCTTATCAAAGGGACAAAGCTTGAACCAGAAGGAGCTTCAGATAGATAACAATTTGCAAGGAACACTGAGATCTAAAGAGCATCCTGATGCATCATGAATGTGAAGCAGCAATCAGTCCGGGAAGAATCAGAGACTTAAGGTCTATGACAACTTTTTAGATACAACACTAATTACAGCCTAGAGTACACATGTGAGTGATAAATTACTCGAAAATGCAAAGAAGCAGTTACTGTTAAAAGAAAAAACTAATAATAAGAGCAGGACAGTGTCTGCGCGTGGAGGAAGAGAGGATAGTCCATATGGCCATGGAGGGGACTTGGGAGCCCTTAGCAATGTTCTTTCCCTGCCTCTCTTCCTTTTTCTTCTCTTTCCCTCACTCACTGATGTAAGCCATGGGCTCACATATGCCAAGGATATGATATGCTACTGAGCTACAGCCTCAGCTCCCGAAATTCTATTTCCCTCCTTAGAAACGACTTTAAATTTTTTTTCTCAGAATAAAAGAAGGAAATATGGCAAGGGACAGCTAACACTAAAGGCCCTTTGAAAAGCCATATGAAAACACACTGTTGTGGATGCATCCCAAAACGTACACATTTATGAAAGGAATTTATATGGCATCACCATATAATGGGGAAGACAATGCCCCTTATTAGACATCTTATGCTACCAAACTCCAGTGCCAGGAATGTGTCACATCTTAGTGACTCATCAGTCAACAGGGTCCCATGAATTCCCCTGCAAATATCACAAGGCTACTGGTTACTTTCCATTACATGATGGGTACGTCTGGACTGCTGAAAACATAACATGTCATAAAATACTGAGTTTTTACCTAACTAGCAAGCTTCACTCCTACTGATTATTAGTCATGGTGCTAGAATGTACTTTGCATGGTACTGGAGGCAAAAAAAGTAGCCATCGCTATCTCAGCCACAAACACTGCCACCTACATTAGAGACCTGCAGGATACACACTGGGGCAATAGTGGCACAAAGGTTACAGGAATAAGCAACCACTTTAAAAAGTTGGATTTAGGGCCCACTTCATGAGGTGGAACTCATAAATGACACTGCAGAAATAGCCAAGAACCTGAGACTAGGTAAGTTCTGGACCAGGGGAAAACCTACTACTACTTTTCAGCTAAAGGAATTTAGCAATAAACTGACTCTTGTCATGCAGTGGCAGTACATGCCTTTAATCCTAGCAGGAGTCAGAAGCAGGTGGATTTCTATGAGCTCAAGGCCAGTCTTGTGAACAGAGTCTCACAAAGAAACTCTATCTCAAAAAAAATCCCAACAAACAAACACCAAACAACCCAAAACAAAAAGGCCTCCTCGTGGCCTACTACTACCCAGTGTATTGTTTAGCCATCACCAGAGAAGCTTCTTGCAGTAGGTGGTGAACAGGGACTCAGATGGGCAATGCAGAGAGTAATGCAGAGAGGAAAAGGCTCTGAACACTCAGGCTGAAGGAGATATCTTCATCAAGCCCATTCCTCAAGGCTCAGGGGTCTATGAAGGAGAGAGGCAGAAAGATTGTAAGAGCCAGAGGTGACTCCAAGGAGACAGCATATTCCAGACACAACAGAGCCAATACACATAGGAACTCACAGAGATTCTGACAGCATACACAAGATTTGTACAAGTTCAAACCAGACAAAAATCCAGCACTAAGGGAGGTAAGTAAGCACAAGGTCCTACTGCAATTGATACCTGCAGGGAAAGGGAGACTCAGTTTTCTCCAATGGAGTGTCACTGGGTATACCAACCACTCAGGGCAGGCCCTATATTCAGGACTACTTGGCCAATACAAAACAGACTTCATAGGGCTTCTTAAAAGAAACTATTACAGGTGCTGGAGAGGGCTCTGTGGTTGGGAGCACTGGCTGTTCTTCCAGAGCACCTGGGTTCATTCCTCACACCTACATGGTAGCTTACAACTGTCTGTAACTCGAGTTCTAGAGGAGTCAACATCCTCACATAGGCAGACATGCAGGCAAAACACCAATGCACATAATTTTTGTGCATTGCTCTTAACCAGTGAGTATGTCTGCATTTCTCCAGTCAGGGTTTCTGGTTCTTGAGACAGAGTCTAAGTTGCCCAGATAAGCATTTTAGAAACAGAAACTTCTTCCCTTTATCTTCTCTTGCCTTCAGAGTTAAGCATCTCTGGCCTAAATATAATGCTAAGCACCCATTCCTAGGAAACAACAACAATAAAAAAAAAATCATCAATGAGTGTCTATGGAATTGTCCATAAAACCTCTTGACAGTAGGGTGTTCTGACCAATCTAGCAGAGTCCTGCATACTTTTGCCTTGAAAAAGATGGATATAAGAACGACCTCCTAATCATTTCCAGCCATTTGCAACACAAGATATCTCAAAAAAAAAAAAAAAGGATTATAAGTCCAAAGTGCCCTGTGGAGGGAAAGCAAAAATCCCAAATGTTTCCAAGTGTGCAGCAGTCACCAAGATGCATGAAGCCACAGTGTGCTTAGTTTTTATGTTTGTCCTAACTGTGCAATATTGAAACTAGTTCCCTAAAACCAACCTGCTCCTGAATGCCCTAAGCAGTCCCCTCCACTTCCCCAGCTCTTCAGGCATCAGTTACAGCATGTTTCGGAAAATAAAATACACTTGTAAGATAATGCCACATAAACTCTGGAGTGTTATGGGGAATAAATGTCAAGGTAAGGCAGGAATGTTTACTGGCTGTGTGGAAGGAGGCGATCTGTGCGTCAATGCCCCACTATGCTGAACTGTTCAGCATTGTCTATGACTACGGCCATCGAAGTGACAGAGGCCACAAGGACCTTGCATGGGCCTCGCTTCCAGGTATCTGAACTTCACAAGCTCCCCCATTCTAAGGCTCTGTTTTTTCCAGAACAGACACAGCAGCACACGGGGAACTGGAAAACTAAAGTTTCCAATAGAACTCACTAGAATCCATTCTCTTAACCTCATGACCTACCAGAAAAATCTAGATCCCAAGTCCTTCTATGAACCCCAATTTCCAGTTATTCATTTCGGCAAGTTGCTTAAAGTGACATAAAGGGAGCAGCTAATTTACAATCCTATTACTTTATTCTGACCAGCCAGATTTCCAAAGACATCAGCTTACTTCACTTTATATCAGACAGAACAGCAGTCCTGGAGTCAGCACCAAGACAGCAGCTCACTCTCAGGGGCTCTGTTGACATTTATAAACGGATCCTATTTCTTCTTGTGTTTTATGTTATCAGCTAAACCTGCCAACTTAAATTATTGCCTTGTAACAAAATCAGAGTTATCTATTACTCTGGCATGTATACATTTCTGAAGCTTTGTACCTATATCAAGTTCTGCAAGGGCAGAAAACAAGACCATAAATAAACAAATGGGAAACAGAATGTGTTACCATTACTTCACCAACAGAAGCTAAAAGTCAAATGCATTATATGGAAAGCCACTAAAACAGATGAATATATAGACCCTGGGAACAGCACAACTTGATACTGATAGTCATTTATATATTGTTCCATCCCACAATCAATCTCTTCAATCCCTGTACCACACTACTTCAAAGCACCTCCATTTACAAGAGTAAAGGATGTTTTTAGGGGTTGTGACAGGTGGGTGGACAGTAAAAAACTGGAAACATGATGTTAAAGAGTCAGATTTATAACCAACCCATTATTTCACCAGCACAGTGGACTAAGAAACCAATTTCCTTTCAACTGATATGGCTAATGGTCATAGTTACTCAAAGACAGTTGTGACCCAACATGAGCAATGAAAGAACCACCAGAAAGAAGAAAAGAAAGCTATTCCTCCCTTCAGGCTAATTCTACTACTTCATCTCCTTCTGCATAATCTAAGGTCTTGCCTACATTTTCCTGGAATTTTATGTTGCTTAATACATAATACCTTTATATACAAAAGTCCTTCTTTAGTTCTAAATAGCTTCAAAATGATAAAAACATATAATTGTCACATATTTAAATCCCTTTCTTCCAAATTTTCTATTATCCAATCCCTAAGACTACTCAATACTTTTTATTTTTAGATACTTTCTGTGTCCCTGTCTCTAACAAAATTTCATCTTCCTGAGCTGTTCTTGTGTAGATCTTGATTCCTATCTAGCAAACATTCTCCATAGGAATTTACTGTTTAATCCTTAGCCTTTCCTAGAAGTGACCATCATGCCACCTGAGCTCAGAAGCTGATATCTTACCACACAGCGAGAGGAATTTTCCCAAAGAATGAATGAACCTGAATGTGACCTGCAAAGGCCGAATAGTGGATACTGTCCTGTTCAGAGGTAACAAGCCAGCCACGGATGCACTGGAATCTGAGAGAGCAGTCGCTTGTTGAGCCCGGTGCCCCTCGGGTCCTACTAATCATACCCTATTAGAATTATCCCAGCCCATTCTTCAGGTAATAGTACTAAAAACTGTGCAGTCCACCTTGAGAGGAGGTGATAGCAGAGAGTAAGAAGTGCAGACTATGAATGTCTTCCTTCTTTCTGATTCACTACACAAACTAAACACAGGGCAAGGGGTGCCTGGGAGATGGGGATATTCAGTACATGACCCAGTGTCACTTCGACAATGTGAATGTGTTTTTCCACATCTCCCCACACTTGCATTTATGGGTACACAAGTGTTCTTGTGTTACTATGGGTTACTATATATTCTTGTGTCTCTATTACTCAGCTAACTCACGCTGCCTGGAAAATGTTATGAAAGTTTTTGAGACCAAATTGTAACTGACAAAAAAGCTTCCCAATATGTGTTTGACATTTCTGAAATCTATAACAAAAATTCAATTATGAAAATCATCTTAACCCTCCTAGAATGCCTGTGGACTTGGTTTTTAGAAGATATGGCCTGAAAGCCATGCATCTTCCCAAATGAGCCTCTAGATTTTACCAAACTACTTTCCCCACAGCTCTCTGTTAGAGCAAGGTAGAGGAGCAGGTAAGGCCAGCCAACAGAGGCAGCCACATGACTCGCTGTGGCTCAACTACTGAGCAGCTTTACAACTTGCACGACAACTATCACCACACAGCGCACAGCCCCACGGGCGACGCACACGGAATCCGGGCAGCAAAGCTGCCATAGACCAGCTGCTTTAGTGAGAAGCACTCAGCACTTTCCACTTACAACTTCATTATTTATTTGGTTTCATCTGTTTGTTTTTTATATAGAGCCACACTCACTCTGCAGCACAGGTAAACTCACGGCAGTCCTCCTGCCTCATCCTCTTGAGTGATGGGACTAGGCATGAACCAACAACACTCCCAGCTCTTTTTTAAAAATTGTTTTAGAGTGAGTTCTCATTTTGTTGGATTGCTCAAGCAATCCTCCTGCCTCAGCCTCCTGAGTAGCAGAGATTACAGGACATTTGATGACTTTAAACCAAGCAGCAAAATGATGATTATTATCAAGCAACTTTAAAAAGATTCCGTGCAGAGAGAGGAGGCTGTGTTCTACTCTACACTGGCCATCAATGAGGGCAGGTCAACTTCAGGCATCCAATTTCTAAGCCAGTACTGTCCAAGAGAACTTTTTAAAACCACAGCAGTGTTCTATAACCACATTGTCTAGTACAGTAGTCCTTGGCCTCATGTAGCTATTGAGCATTTGAAATTTGACTAGCAATATTAAAAGACTACATTGTGAACTTTTTTCGTGGCAATCAATTTCAATCAAAATAATCATACATGGCTAATGACTACTGTATAAGAGTGTAACAAATCTTCATTTCATATATGCTGCAGAACTGAAACACTAAGGCCCCAGTGAAACATGGGATAAAAAGAGGCTATAAGAAAAACATCTCTTGGGAGGCAAAGCACAAGCCAGCATCCTGGGGTGGGGCCTCGCAGTAGACGAGTAGATGAGTAGATCTCTAAGAGACCCGTTTACAGCACGGAGCAAGTGCCTCCTCCTGTGAGCTCCAACTCAAGAGCTTCTGAGCCGAAGTGTAAGTAAGAGCACCGCCCCCCCAGGAGGCAGATGGGAGACCAGTGGCTCAGTAGAACCGCATCTCTTCTGAGGACAGTTATGCCAACCCCCAGTCAACTGTTACTACAATTCAAACGTCCATAACAGGAAGGAAGGCTGAGTGTAACCGAATGCAAGCATAAACAATGGATAAGAACAAGTACAGAATGCCCTGTCCTCCCAAATAATTCAGAAAACCCAGATATGGAGGGACAGAACTTTCTAATGAGGGGCACAGGGATTAACCTGGATTTCTTCAGTCCCAGTAGTAGCAAAAAAACAACAACAACAAAACACACACACACACACACAAATTATATTCTAATGAATAGTTTCTTCTTTTTTTTTTTTTTGGTTTTTCGAGACAGGTTTCTCTGTGTAGCCCTGGCTGTCCTGGAACTCACTTTGTAGACCAGGCTGGCCTCGAACTCAGAAATCCACCTGCCTCTGCCTCCCAAGTGCTGGGATTAAAGGCGTGCGCCACCACCGCCCGGCTAATGAATAGTTTCTTAAGAGACTAAAACCAAAAGATTCAACAAAGAAAACAACTTTATAATCACTCTTTTCATATGAAGACTAGCGATTCCCGCATTTCTGATGTGTGAACAAGTCGTCATATTCATTAGGGAACAAATACTGGCTATGGCAATATTTTCTAATAAATGCCATTTTAAAAAAAGGTTTACTTTGAGGCTGGAGAGACGGCTTAGTGGTTAAGAGCACTGACTGCTCTTCCAGAGGTCCTGAGTTCAATTCCCAGCAACCACATGGTGTCTCACAACCATCTGTAATGGGATCTAATGTCTTCTGGTGTGTCTGAAGACAGCTACAGTGCACTCATATACATAAAATAATTTTTTTAAAAAAAGGTTTATTTTATAAGTGTGTGCCTGAGTGCATGCAATGTCCTTGGATGCCAGAAGAGGGTGACACATGCCCTGAAAATGGAGTTACAGGTGGTTCTGAGCTGCCTCTGCCTGATGTGGGTGTTGGACTTGAACCCAGGTCCTCTGAAAGAACACTAAGTGGTCTCAACCCCTGATCCACCTCTCTGGCCCTGCCTGCTGCTCAGCCTCGTCTCCTACTTCATGATCCCAAGAAAAGGAAGCTAAAGGAATGGGAGAACTTGGGGTTTCTACTCTTTCTCATATAGCCATGAGCAAAATTTCTTAGTACATCTCCAAACTCTGTATTTGCATAGAGTTACTATCTCAAACAAAATAGTATGTGTGACTGAAGGTAGAATGAATATGTTTAAAGATAAAGCTATTAGGTGAGAGGAGAGAGAAGATGCCGCTCCAAATATATGTATAAACATATATTTGTATGTATAAACTATGTATAAACATAAAAGTTGCTGGATGGTATACTACACATTGGACAAGCAAATGAAAACTTTATTCTGATAAAATGTATGCATGTATACAATGTGTCTTGATTGTATCCACCACCCACTTCTCCTTTATTCTCTAACTCACTTCTATTTCTTCACCTCTTGGCTTCAGGTCATTTTTTTAAAAAATATATAACTTCCTGAGTCCAGTTAATGTCACCCACATGCACATGGGTGTGAGGCCATCCACTGGGCAAAGGGTGTGGCCACCAAAGGCCACACCACCAGAAGAAGTTGACTCTCTCTTCCCCAGCAGCCATCAGCTACCAATTGTTCTTCAGCTAGAGGTGGGGCTCAGGACCTCCTCCCCTGTCCTTGCCCAAATGTGACTGGCTTGATCTTGTGCAGGTGACCATGGCTGCTATGAGTTCATGAGTGGACTGACCATGGCAGAAGACAGCACTTCACAGCACTCGCCTTCATCCTCTGGTTCTTACTTTCTTCCTCAGAAAGTATTTAAAAATTCACGTGAGTTCCTTTTCACACTGCCATATTCCATACATTATAAAGACAAATTGACCATAGCATGTAAAGAGCTATGGAGTAGCAATAAAGTTGTCTTGAAATTTTTCTTGTTTTTTCTTTCTTTTTTTTTTTAAGTTTATTTATTTATTAGATATACAAGTACACTGTAGCTGTCTTCAGATACACCAGAAGAGGGCATCAGATCTCACTATAGATGGTTGTGAGCCACCATGTGGTTGCTGGGAACTGAACTCAGGACCTCTGGAAGAGCAGTCAGTTTCTTTCTTCAGAGACTTGAAGTTCTTGTCATACAGATCTTTCACTTGTTTGGTTAGAGTCACACCAAGATACTTTATATGGTTTGTGGCTATCGTGAAGGGTATCATTTCTCTTCTTTCTCAGCCTGCTTATCCTTTGAGTATAGGAAGGCTACTGACTTGCTTGAGTTGATTTTATATCCGGCCACTTTGCTGAAGTCGTTTATCAGCTGTAGGAGTTCTCTGGTGGAGTTCTTTGGGTCGCTTAAGTATACTATCATATCGTCTGCAAATAGTGATAGTTTGACTTCTTCCTTTCCAATTTGTATCCCTTTGACCTCTTTTTGTTGTCTAATTGCTCTAGCTAGAACTTCAAGTACTATATTGAAAAGATATGGAGAGAGAGGGCAGCCTTGTCTAGTCCCTGATTTCAGTGGGATTGCTTCAAGTTTCTCTCCATTTAGATTGATGCTGGCTACCGGTTTGCTGTAAATTGCTTTTACTATGTTTAGATATGGGCCTTGAATTCCTGATCTTTCCAAGACCTTTAGCATGAAAGGATGCTGAATTTTGTCAAATGCTTTCTCAGCATCTAATGAGATGACCCAGAATCTCGGAATACCCTAGACACAATTCACATATCAATAGATTTCTAAGAAGATGGAAGGAGAGACCCCTGGTCCTGGAAAGACTGGATGTAGGGGAACGCCAGGACAGAGAAACGAGAGGGGGTTGAATGGAGAAAAGAGGGAGGGAAGGGGGCTTATGGGACTTTCGGGGAGGGAGGAAACGGGAAAGGGGAAATGATTTGGAATGTAAATAAAAAAAAAAAGAGCAGTCAGTGCTCTTAACCGCTGAGCCATCTCTCCAGCCCCTTTCTTGGTTTTTCAAGACAAAGTTTATCTGTGTAGCCTTGGCTGTCCTAGAACTTATAGACCAGGCTGGCCATGAATTTAGAGAGATCTGCCTGCCTCTACCTCCCAAGTGCTGGAACTGAAGACAGGCACCCAGCATGCTTTTATTCTTAATCTACTATTCAGTCTCTGTCCCCACCTCAAAAAAAAAAAAAATCAACCTGACAAAGTGACTATAGTCAAAAGGACAGGTCTCTACAACCGTTCTGCTAAGGCAATTCTATATTATACTATCAGCTAAGGCAATTCTATATTATACTATCTGCTAAGGCAATTTTATATTATACTATCAGCTAAGGCAATTCTATGTTATACTATCTGCTAAGGCAATTCTATGTTATACTATCAGCTAAGGCAATTCTATGTTAGACTATCAGCTGAGGCAATTTTATATTATTCTATCTGCTAAGGCAATTCTATATTATACTATCAGCTAAGACAATTCTATATTATACTATCATCTAAGGGCAATTTGATACTATACTTCTATTTTAAAAAGAGGAATGTTCAGTAAATTTGTGACCCTAAGAAACAAATCCTTAAAATCCTTTCTTATATGCCCTGAGATTTTATTAGGGGTCTATAAAAGCATCAGATTACAAAAATAAAATAAAATAAATCCCTGCATTTTCGGAAACATTTTCTGATGTTAAAGGCATTGTCCAAAACTCATGTCTGTTATAAAAATGTTCTTAGATCAGTCATTACTATAACCACAAAAAAGCTTCTTCTCATCAATCAATATAACTATTGACTGCTTATTGGATGATAATTGTGTAATTTATCATCGTATTTCCTTTTTTCTCCTAGTTCTGAGGATACTCGGAATATATTCAAAATGCTAGTTATGTTTTTTTCCAATTCCATTCTTATGGTTTGGATATGAAGTGTTCTTCTCATGTGTTGAAAATTTGGTCCCTAGCTATTTAGGGAGGTTCTGGAAACTGTAGGAAGTGGGGCTCAAGTTGAAGAAGTAGGTCGAGGTGCAGGGGAAAGGTATGCTCGGAGCCATAGTATCAAGTCCCTGACCCCTCTCTCTTTCTTTCTTTCTTTCTTTCTTTCTTTCTTTCTTTCTTTCTTTCTTTCTTTCTTTCTTTCTTTCTTTCTTTCCTTTTCTCTTCTTCTTCTTCTTCTTCCTCTCTCTCTCTCTCTCTCTCTCTCTCTCTCTCTCTCTCTCTCTCTCTCTCTCTCTCTCTCCCCTCCTCCTCCTCCTTCTTCTTCCTCTTCCTATCTGCATTGACATAAGTAGCTTCTGCTACATGCTCCTCTGTCCAGATATTCGTCTGTCTTTCCCAGAATCAAGGATTATTGACTATATCCTCTAACTTCATGAGTTAAAATAAATCCTTTCTTTCTTCATATTACATCAGGTAATTTGTCCCATTTACAGTTTAAACTACCTTAGTACATATGTAAGAAGTCCTCTATGTATGTTCTAATCATTAAAAGTGACTTAGAGTCCTTTTCATTAGAAGGAAGTCTCATAGAGAAGTACAATATAGTACTAACCAACATTTTTACAATATGGGGCTAATAATGATTCACTAGATTGGGACACTAGACATATCCAAAGAAAGTGAAATGAATTGAGGCAGGCTTCTGGGAAGAATGGATGTTATAGGCTAGATCTTCAGTGTTCCCAGAAAGGCTGAGGACTGAATGCTTAGACTCAAGGTAATGATACTGGGAGGTAGGGGAACCTTTAGGATGAAGGAAGTTAGGTATAGTGGCTCACACCTATAATCAACATACTCTGGAGGATGAGGCAGGAGTGCCATGAGTCTAAGGCCAGCCTGAGAAATACAGTGAATTCCAGGCAAGCACGGACTAAAGAGTGAGACAGTATCTCAAGAAACAAGGGGGCTGGGAAAATACCTCTACTCAAGCATGAGGATCTGAGTTCAATAACCCAGAACCTACATACAAAAGCTGGGCACTAACACTCATGCTTGTAATCCTAGCAATAGGAAGGCAGAGAGACAGGCGGGTCCCTGGACGTAGGCCTAGACTAATTGGAAAATTGCAGGCCATTGTGAGATGACTCAAAAGAAGAGGGTTGTGGGGAGAGAGAAGGACAACATTTAGGGAACACCATCCAAGGTGGGCCTCTGGACTCCATGTGCACCTGTGTATGTGCACCATGACATAAATGAGCATGTGTGTACACTCAGCAAAACAAACAACAAAAACCAATGTCCTATCAAGACAAGAGATAGACCTAGAAGTATGCCCCTGAAATGTCTGTGGAATACCAGATCCAACTTACTCTCTTATTTCTCAGTCATGAAATGAGTGGGTTCTTTTTTCTACCTTTATTCTACATGTGATTCTATCACCATGTGCTCAATACACACCCCAGACAACTGAGCCAACCATCATAGACTAGAACCTCTGAAATTAGGACCCCAAGCAAATCTGCATATGTTAATTATCTCAGGAATTTGTTAACAGAAAGCTGCCTGCATAGAGTAACTCAGAATAGTGAGAAAGGATGCTCAATTCCATTCTTTCAATAAAGCAAATTTGGACTGAATAGAAATTCTGGACAGGACCAATGTTACTTTCTGTAGCTAAGATGGAGGGGGTGTAGCTGAAGAGATGGCTCAGGCAACTAAGAGCACTGGCTGCTTTTGTAGAGACCTTAGTTCAATCCTAGCACCCACACAGCAGCTCATAACCACCTGTAACTCCAGTTCCAAGAGATCCAACACCCTCTTCTGACATTCATTCATGGGTACCAGACAAGTACATGGTATACATACATACATGCTAATAAAACATAACACAAATCAGACAACTGCACAAATCAGAAAGAAATAAAGGAGGAAGGGAGCTGACAACACGCTCAATAACCTGCCCATGTCTATTCTTTCCCACAACATGGTGCGCTGTTGTAAAATGGAGCTCTCACAGACCTGGTGAGTGGCTAGAAAGATTTAGCATGTGAGACAGAGGTCACACATGCTAAGAAATGCATCAGCCTAAGCCACTAACACTTAAACCCAGTATGTAGACAGCAAGTGAGAAGACCTCTTATCTTCTAGGAGGTAAAAAGGAAGAGCTCAGTAAAAATAAACCAGTAGTTACTTAGTACTTCTTGGTGCTGGGAACCTGAGCTGGTGTATATATATGTGTATGTACACATATACATTATAAACTATTTTTCACAGACATTTTATGGAACACATATTCCCATTTTACAGATGAGAATTCTTTAGTTATACAATTAATTATAAAAACACAAAACCAACACCAAATTAGCAGGCATTTTCTGTCCCGCAACCCACAGTAGTGACTGCCTAGAATAGGCTAGTAGAATTGACTCTCTGTCTAGATCTGTCTGACTACATATGACTTCAAAACAATTTTCCATCACCTGCTTCTGCTTTCTGTCTGAGCCAGGCAAGGGCATGCTGGTACTAACGGTCCCTCAAGATCAACGAAAGCCCAGTTAGTAATACTGATACTCTCCACCTTCTGCCCCAAGAAAGTTGGCTGAGTCCAAACAGGAAAACCACATTGTGTGCTACAACTCCTTCATACAAAGTCAAGTCTATGCTCCAGTAATGGTACTAAAGGTTCAACAAAGGAGATACTAGTGAATTTCAGCAGAAACACCACTGGGGATGGGTAAAAAATAATGGGGCCCAACCAACGCAGTCCTTTTGGCATGTGATAGATGCTTTTTGTTTGTTTGGTTGGTTGGTTGGTTGGTTGATTGGTTAGTTCATTTGTTGGTTGGTTGGCTCAGACTAGGTCTCAAAATGTAGCCCTGACTGACCTGTAACTCTCTATGTTGACTAAGACAGCCTAGACTCAGAGAGACCCATCCATCCCTGCCTCCTGAGTAAAAGGATTAAAAGTATATACCACCATGCTATGTGATAGGTGATTTTGATTATCAACTTGACTAGGTGGACGAGTGCTTAGGATAACAGTAAAATGGCTGTGTCTATAAAGGAGTTTATAGAGGAGATTAACTGTTGGGGAAACTTACCCTGAATATTGCTTGGATGGTCTAAAAGGAGAAAGCCAGCTACCACAATCTCATTCTCATTCATATTCATTCTCCAACACATACCCACTTCCTTAGAGCTATAAGGTGACATTCTGCTCCATCATGACCTCCATGACATGACTGAAGCATCTAAAGCAATGAGCCAAAATATATTCTGTCCTTAATACATTGTTTCTCTTGGGTATTTGGTCACAGCAATGAATGACTAAGACTGAAAACTGGAACAAGAGATACAAGGCATTGCTACGGTTACAGATGCAGTGGTACAAAAGACTGAACTAGTTTGCAAGACAAATTAGGAAAAGGTCGGAGACTTAGATTAGAGATGCTCTAAATGGCTATAAGCAGAGCTTAATAGGGTCAGGGGGGAGAGCTCAGTTGGTAAATATGTCACGTACACATGGAAACTTGAGTTTAGAGCTCTAGTATACACAGTAACAGGTTGGATAATCTGTAACCCTAAAGCTGGAAGACAGAGACTGGCAGATTCCTGGGGCTCAGTGGTTATCAATGAACCAATCAGTGAGTACCAGATTCAGTGAGAGACTGACTCAAAAGATAAAGTGGAGAGTGATAGTGGAAGACATCTCAAGTCTACCTCTGGTCTCCATACTCATCCACTTGCATGTATGCACACACACACACTACACATAACACACACAAGAAAGAAGGGAGAAGGAGGGATGAAGGGAGGGAAGGAAGAAGACGGCTTTAAGAGGAAAGCTCCAGGTTACACTGTTCACACAAGCCCATGAAGAGAGAAATATTTCCCCACATCCAACCATCTTGAGCCTCAGAGGCCACTGTAGCTGCCTTCAAAGGGGGACCGTGCCACTACTTGAGCTGATGGCAGACTTTAACATCAACTATGTGATGCTGGTTTTACAGGCATGCAAAGTGTAAGAATTTCAAGGTCATGGACACCTCCACCCAGATTTCAAAGAAAGATCTGGGTTACCAAGTAATGTGTGGCATCATTAGAATCCCTGCAGAAGTCCTAGAGAGGCTACTGTGTGAATCCATAAGAGGGAAACTAAAAATAAAATCCCAAGACCCAGAAAACTGGAGATACTGGGAGAAAACTTTTTCCAAGGAAAGATGTGGGGAATAAGCAAAACCAACACAAGAGAAAGATCATTTGGTCCAAAATGGCAAAGTTGGTCTGCCTAAGACTTGAGAGCTTACATCATCTGCCATGAGCCTTGTATACAGACACAGTATTTGATGCTTCCCTGTCAGTTTTCAGTCTAAGGCCCTGCTCTTCCCCTTTCAAACAGGAATGTCTTATCTCCTTGCCATTGGGTCTTTAGAGCATGCACTTATTTTATTTTTTACTTTATAGAGGCTAATAGTTAAGTCTGCCTTGAGTCTCCAAGAATTTGTAAACAATATTAGAACTGTTAAGACTATGGGACTTTTGGGTACGGACTGAATACACTTTTCACTAAGATGGACAAGAAATTTTTGAGAGACAAGAGTGTAAAATTATGATACAAGGAGATGCATAAAAATGCACAGTTGGCAAGGGGTAGACTTTTGGTGGGGAACCTTGACTGTCAACTTTATTGCATGGAAAAACACTTAGAATATTAGTAAAGTTCATGTTCCTTTTCTTATTTTACAAGAGCCCTGCCTTGTGGTATATCTGTGTGAGTATTTCCTGAGAGGATCAACTAAATGGAAGACCAATCCAGAATGTGGGCGGAATGATCCCATAGGCCAGGGGCCTGGATGGAATAAAAATAGAAGGAGAAAAAGATCACCAGCTGTTCAGATATTCATATTCATTCACTCACTCACTTATTCATTCACTCATTCATATTCATCCTCTCCCTCTCCTTCTCTCACCCTGGCCTAGCATAAAGATCTGGGCCAACATTAACACTATTCCTACCATGTCTGGCTGAAACCATAAGCCCAAATAAATTTCTCCTTTGTAAAATTGCTCCTCTCTGGTTATTTGGTAAGTGATGAAAAGGAACCAGAGCCGCCAGGAGCTTCTTCCTCCTGGTGACCCCGCAGGTACTGAGCCATACATGGAGTGCTTCACCTTGAGGGACTGTTGATCTAATTAATCTAGTACTAGGTCAGCATCTAGGCTGCTATATAGATGCAGATTCTCCTCAAGATCAGTAGAAACACACAAGAGGTTTCCAATTATATCCTCATCAATCATAATCAATGTGATCCTACTCGGGAATCTAATAAGAACTAAAGGCTCATCGGTCAGTCCCATCAATCTCATAGCTCTGGCCATACAAAGAGTAGAGTCTTTAACCCTTCTAAACTAGGTGAGCCTGCAGGTCCCACAATGCCTGGATATCCTAGGCATCGCGGAATGCTCATAAACTCTTACAGAGGCCTGCTGACCACACACACCAGGCTGAGTCTGGACAGGGGCATAAGAAGCCAAATGAAAGAAACTGCTCCTGATTCAGGAGCAAGGAAAGGGGACAGTGGAAACCCCTAAGGGACTGTGCGCCAAGCACTGACTGCCTTTTTTACATTGCTCCTCTCTGGTTATCTGATAACAGTGATGAAAATGAACCAGCATCATATGAGGGGCGTATGGAGGGAGGATACGAGCGAGAACGCCTGCCACCACGAGGACCTAGGAAAGAGAACCCTACTTGTTTTACTTGCATTATCTTCCTGGTTACTATAGAATTAGACAGCCATTATATGTTTTAAGTATTAAATATCACCCTAAAGTCTCTTAATTACTACCTTTCTTCAAGGATAATCATTAACAGAGCATAGTTTTCTAAAAATTTTATCTTTATGCATTCATCTACATTTATTAGTACTAATAAGTTCTACAAGAATGAAATTGAACACTGTGGGCAATGTGCTTTATCACTGTAAATGCCTTGAGCATCACTTCGGCAGCACACATCCCTCTACTTTCTTAGCACACTGCCACAGCATTCATTCCACATCCATATGTTTTTATCAGGCAGAAACTATATAAACTAAGGGCCTAAGAGAGAAGAGGAATGGCAACTACAGGATAGTCCAGGATATAACCAGGGTAAACAGAAACAGGCCTGGAACTCCTCAAACCTGAATGACATGGTGTGCTAGCTAGTTTTTATCATCAAGACGACACATGTTGGGAAGAGTTAACCTCAAATGGGGGGTTGCCTAGACCAGACAGGACTGTGGCCATGTCTGTGGGGAATAGTCTGGATTACTGATTGAGGTAGAAGGACCACCATTGGTGGGATTATTTCTCTGGCAGGCAGGCAGTTCTGGGCTGTGTAAGAAAGCTAGCTATGAGAGAGGGAAGCAGTAAGCAGCATTCCTCCGTGACTGCTGCCTCCAGGTTCCTGCCCTAACCTCCCTCAGTGATGGATTGTAACCCGAAGTGGAAGCTGAATAAACCCTCTCTCCTCCCCTAAGTTGCCTTTGGTCATAGTGTTTATCATAGCAATAGATGAAATGAGAATAGGTGCGCATGTAGGATTATAGCAAAGGGAGAGACAAAGGATGTGGGGCTGAGAAGCCATAGCTTAACTCTCTAGAAGTGGGAAAATATAGGACTTAGAGCAAATGGTTCAATGGCAAGTGAACCATTTTCACACACACACACTCACACATACATACATACATACATACATACATATGATAAAAATATGAACTAGAGTCCAAGGGCAGGAAACACAAGTTTGGAGTCATCTACATGGCAAAGAGGGCTGGTGGCAGAAGATACAAGATACCAGGGCAAAAAGTAAATAGAGAAGAGACAATATTCACAACAACCTTGATATATGACTATACCTAAAAAGAAGGGGGAGGAAAAGGTATCAGGAAAGAGATAAAAATGGATGTCTGTGAAGTATAATGAAAATGCCACTACCTACTGGCTAGGTACACTGGCTCATGCCTGTAATCCCAGGAAAAATTGTCAAGTTGTAAAGCAGGAAGAATTGTTGAAGGCCAACCTAGGCTCCATATTGAATTTCAAGCCCTCACAGGGCTACAGAGGAAGAACATGTCTCAAAACATATGCATAAATGCACCTACACATACACCAAGTTCATAAATAAAAGCCACAAAAAAATCCTATAATTTTTCTTCTTTCTCTAATCTTCCAGCCTCAATAACTGGAATGATTAGATATCAATACCATCTGAACCGCAAACTCCCATCCAATAGCCTTTCTCCTTCCTAGTTCAACATTATCCCTTGGTCCTGATCCTTTCTCGACAGTTGAACAAGCTGAGGAAGAGAAGGAGGCTGGCAATATGCCTTGGGAATGGAAGGTACCATGAGGCCTCTGCTGTGTGCGTAAGACCACAAAGACATTGACACAAAATAAGAACCAAGACAGTGGCTGGTGGTCATACACCTAACAGGTAGGAAAAATAAGCTCTAGGTACTGGCAGAAGTGGTCAGTGGAGGATGGGGGAGTAGAGAGTAACAATCAATGCACCAGAGTGAGAAATAAGTTACATTGTTTCAAGGCCTACTGAGGGAAGGAACGGGAGGTAGGGTCCTGAGGCTTTGTAAGAAAGCTCACAAGGGCAAACGGCAAGAAACAACCAGGTCTCTGACGGTTCTCAGGACATCAGGAAGTAGACAAAAGAGAGAAATCTTAAATAATCGAGAGGGAGAATACACACAGGGAATGTTAACAGTCCACACCCTCCATTGCCCAGCTACATGTGACAGGAGTCCCGTTAGCCATCCACTGCCAAACACCCACTCTCTCCTCCTCCACGCCAGCTGAGGCAGTCAGCACCCATGGCTGCTGTAACTGGAGTAGCTCCGCCCCACCCTGGACCGCTGTCTCTGCCATGTTGTGTCCATCATCCTCCCTTTCCTGTGTTGAGCAATTATTAAAATTCCTGGTGAGCTGCTACTGTTAAAGAGCAGACTGCTGTGAAAAGCTGACAGGGAACCTGACCCTCGCTTCCCGCGGCTCCTCTCCCCACAATGGTCCTTTCATTGACTCATTCAGCAAAGATTTGCTGACTGCTGATTAGGTGCCCTTTCCTTTCTGCCATGTATCTGACAAAGAACAGTGAAATCAAAAACATCAAGAAACATTTCAAACTGCAAACCTGAACAGTTGATTGGCTAAGAATAAAGTCTTTCTAATAAGGGAGATTTCATTCCCCATGGGAACGCATGCCCCTGTCGTCACATGCAATGGCTCAACTCATTCTACCTGGGAAACAGTGTAACTTCTGCACCAGCCCAGCTCACTCTTATTAGCTCATTTTCTAAGAGCAACTTCAGAGGTAGTGAAGGGAAGAACCCTTCTGAAATCTACTTCCCATGGGTCCCAACCCCAGGCTCTCCAGCTGTGCTCCCAACTACACTGCTGCCTCCATAGCGATTCCCTTTTCAAGGGAAGATTTGTACCAGTTACTTTCTCTGCCTTAACTACAGGAAGCCACTTTGCACAGGGGATCCAAAGCCTTCTGGAGTCCTTGGACAACAGGTACACATATGGTGCACATACATACATGTAGGCAAACCACCCATACACATATAATAACAAAATGAATAAATAAAATAGAATCTGTGTAAGAAAGGACTTTTTGTTTTTGTTTTTTTTTTTGTTTTTTGTTTTTTGTTTTTTAGAGACAGGGTTTCTCTGTGTAGCCCTGGCTGTCCTGGAACTCACTCTGTAGACCAGGCTGCCTCGAACTCAGGAATTCACCTGCCTCTGCCTCCCAAGTGCTGGGATTAAAGGCGTGAGCCACCATTGCCTGGCAAGAAAGGACTTTTAAAAGTGATTTATTCGTGTGTGTGTGTGTGTGTGTGTGTGTGTGTGTGTGTGTGTGTGTGTAAGTATATGCGCATGAACAGAAGCAATAAGGGTGCCCTTACTCCTCTGATTCCTCTGAGGTAAGGACCATGCTGAACAGGGATTTATGTGTTCTCAGCTATGCTGGAAGTCAGTAAGCCTCAGCAACTGTCCTGTCTGACTCCAAAGTTGGCTCACAGGTATGCTCAGCTGTCTGCTTGTTAATCAGACAGTGCTGGGATCCGAATTCCCATCCTCATGATTGCTTGCAAGTATTCGAACCACAGAGCTATTTTTCCAGTGCTGGTGAGTCATCATCTTTGTCTCCTCCTCCCTCCCTCCTTTTTTCTTCTTGTTTTTAGTTTGTTTGGTCAAGACAGGGTTTCTTTGTGTAGCCCTGGCTGTCCTAGAACTCACTCTGTAGACCAGGCTGGCCTCGAACTCAGAGACCTAACTGCCTCTGCTAGGATTAAAAGTGTATGCCGTTGCCACCGCCACACAGCTGCACTGATCAAATTTTTAATAAGCGGTGTTGGAATAACTTCATTGTTATACTGAAAAAGGCAACCTTTATTCCACTCTTTATGTTTGTACAGCAAAAGAAAGACAAGACAAGTCAGGTTTTTAAGTATGAATAATAAAACCAGGAAAAACCACAGGTGAACTGCTCTACTACCTGGGAATATGCTTAGCTTTACTAATTATGATTTGAAATCCAAAAGCAATTAAAAATAAATTTGCTTACACAAAATTTAAAAAAGCGAAGATCTTTGGGAAAATATCATGAGCAAACAAAGACAAATGACAAACCCAGGAAGTATTCAATAGCATAGATGAAATTAATAGCTGACATAAGGAGTCTACAGCAACTTTATTATAAATAACTGGACATGAGTAAGCATTTCACAGAAAGAGAAATAGTCCGTCTTTGTGATTGTTAATATTGATTATGACCTTAATAGGATCTACAATTACTGAGAGACAAGCCTGCAAGGGAGTATCTATACGAGGTCTAATAAAGCAGGGAGACATGCCACCTATAGATGGCGCCTTTCCATGGGATGCAATCTTAGGCTGAATACAGGAGAGTGAGCTGAACAAGCCTTCCTTCCTTACTCTCTGCTCCCTGAGTGTGGACACCATGCAACTAGCTGCCACCAGCTCCTGCCATCTTGGTGGGGAAAGTACAGCAACTGGGACCATTGTCCAAAACAGTCATCTCCTCCTTCCCTCAGCTGCTTCTGTCAGAAGCTCTGTCAGAGCAGTGAGACAATCACTTATACGGCTCTTTAAGAACTGATGGTAAAATGAGACTGCAATGGGACAAGCCCTTCTTACCTCTATCTGCTGCACGGGTAATACTTCAGAAATGGCCACCTGCATACACAGATACTTGGGATACAAATGGGTTCACCTCATAGTGGGGAATTCAAGGACATGTGATGAAACTCTGTGTTTACTTTTTAACCCTGGATCTGACTTCTAGGAATCAGTTGCAAAGACAAACTGACAACAACCTGAATAATAATTGGAAGCAGATTCCCCCAGAGCCTCCAAAGGGGGACAAAGCCTGTCTGAGGCCTTGGTTTCAGAATCTGAGGTCCTTAGCTAACCAGTACCTGGACTTCTGACCCACATAAACTGAGATAATACACACACACACACACACACACACACACACACACACACACACACACACACACACACGGGGTAGGGTTTGAAGCCACTCTGCTTGTGGTAATTGGTTCCAGGCTGTAATTAGCACTGTAACTGTCCTGCAAAAAGCACAGGGGTGAGAGTAATGGCTGTGTGTAACCTGCAGCCACTGGTTTGGCTGCAGCATCAGAAGGGCCACATTGTTGTGTGATGCTTTCCTTGCCTGACTGTTCACTGGAGATGTGGGCGTAGAAAGAAGGAGCAGAAAGTCGCAGTGGAGAAGCCCTTGCACGCGTTTCTATAGGTGGATTCAGAGCACACCATCACTGCACCTTCGGCTTCAACCTCAAGCAGTTCTAAGGCCTACTGCGGTTTTTTGCTTATTTTTTTCTATCTCCCTCCCTCTCTTGCCTTCTTTTCTAGTCACTCAGACTTCAAACTGGACAGCCTTGAAAAGGGAAAAGAAAACAGCATTAACAAAAAGGTAGCCTTATTTGGTACAAATTTCTTTTAAGTTTTACTTTTATATAAGTCTATTTCTGCAGATAATTGAATCCTACTGTGATATTTGAATAGTTTGAGGAAAGTACATTCTGCTTTACTTGCAAAGGATGAGAACCCTTGGCCTCTTCTGTAAGATAGGCAAAATGGAAGGGTTTGCAAGATACCCTGCTTATTTCTCTCCAAAAGGAATCCAACCCGGGTCTAGTCCAATTTCTGTGCCCTGCAGGGAACAGGCCTTTGTTTAGTGAGAAACCCAGGTGTGACTGGCATAGCACCAAAAACAGGAGGCAACCCAGCCGCGTTCCTGAGCACAGGACAGGGGCAACCTGAAAACAACAGGAGCTAACAGTGCTGTGCAAGGGAAATGGCTTCTGCCCTTCACAGTGCTGTTGGTAATCACTTCAAATATATTATGAGATGGATATGTTCCAGCACAGGAAAAAGCAAGCGCTATGAACAGACAAAGCCCGCAGTCCAGAGCTTAGCTATCTTCCTCTTGCACTAGCCCACTTTCCTTTCCTGAAAACCTGAAAAGAGACCACCATCCCACAATAACTGTTCGGGACAGCACAGGCTGCTCTGGCACGACATTAGGATAGCAGACACAGCCCTTCTCCAGGGCTTCCCTTTCTGTTGCTTATTCATAATCAATCTCTCTCTCTCTCTCTCTCTCTCTCTCTCTCTCTCTCTCTCTCTCTCCACCCCCCTCTGTTTCAGGGAACTTTAAGTCCATGCTTTCAGTTACATATTCATTACTATGAGAGGTATTTTCTCTAGGTTGCTCTACATTTAGTCCTCTTGAGATCAAGTGGTTTTGTCACATCCACATATAGCCCTACATCTGGTCATGGCTGAACTGGAATCAGAAAGCCAGTCCTGGATCATGAGTTTAAAGCATTGCTAGAGGGGGGAGGTACGCCTCATAAATCAGGAGACACTTGCCGCAAGGATATTAGGAAATGAACCTACCCATGTGCTCTTCCACCGGCGGGGCGAGTGTGTTGAAAGTGTTTCTGACCTACCTCCAGTAGGACCTACATTTCTATGGCTAGTAGATAAAAGGGAAACCAGGGTCATCCCACAACACTGACAGAGAGAACAGCTGGAAGTCTCAACAGAAAAAGGAAGACAGGGACACACACAATGCTCAGACTGCTTAGGGTGAAAGAATGACACAGACAACACTCTTTCATTGGCGAACATGTATTTATTGAACATATGCTAAAAGCCAAGTACAGTCCTGATTCCTGAACAAGCACCATGAAATGTACCCTCAGAGCTGACATTCTAATGTGGGAACAGATGATAGATAGCTAAAGCAAAATACACAGCGTTAAATCTTCAGTGCTAAGGAACAAAACAACGCAACAGGAGGCACAGACGTCAAGAAGAGATAAAGACAAGCCTATGACCCCAGCCTCTAGGCCTCTCAAATCCAAGATCTGTTTGAGCTTTGAAACCCAATCTCCAAAAACAAAAACAGAAACATTTTTCTTAAAAAGAATGGGCTGGAGAGCTGGGCATCATGACACATGCCTATAATTCAAACACTTGGGAAGCAGAGGAGGTCAGGACAAGCTCCAGACCAGCCCCGTGTGCACGTCAGACCTCAGGTCTCCCTTGTCTCCAAAACAAAACATTCTCATCCGGTCTCCATCTCTGCCTCTCTCTGTCTCTCTGTCTCTCTCTCTCTCTCACACACACACACACACATACACACTCTCTCTCTCTCTTTTTCTCTCTCTCTCTCTCACACACACACACACACACACACACACACACACACGGGATGAGGATAAGCACACAGCACACAGCTCAGACATACTGTTCATGAAATAAAAGGAAGACATGCCCTACCCAGTGGAGCAGAGAGAAGATTCTTACTGTAGAGACGAGGGAGAAAGCAGGCGGAGGGAAGAGACCAGGCTGAACATGGCCCACAGACTAGACCAAACCAGGAGAGGAGTGAGGCGGAGAGAGAGGGAGAGGGAGAAAGGAGCCACTGACCAGGAGAGGTGGCCTGGGTCAAGAGGCCAAGAGGTGCCAAGAAATCACATGGCAGAAATGGCAAGTTTATATGGGAATGAGGAGCTGGGGGAAGGGGAGCAAAGCTCTCGGGCTAGAGAAGGTTAAGGCAGGAGGCATACTAAGAGGAGGAGCTGAGAGGAGCTACAGGGACTGAGTGAAACTTGTCCATGGCTTGAGACCCAACCCACTGCTCCCACCTCACCTTCCTAAGGCCCACGGGTCAGAACTGAGCCGGCAGCACGAGCACGCCACTATGAACTATTACCTAGACTTTCAGCCTTGCTCTTTCCTAGTCTCTGGCTCATCAATGCTGCAGTGGTCCCCCATCTATCTTGTCATAGCTAATTCTTACATTCTTTTCACTAACCCCTAGGGATAGACTAACCATTACCACAACCCACAAAGCTATAAAAAACATCCAATCCAGTTCCTGGCAATCCCCTTTACCAAAAAGGAGATTGTGTCATTCCTTCTAATATTCCTGGATCCTCTCCTCCTTACTCCTTGCTTGCCCTCTGTGTAAGGCAGCTCCTTCTTCCACTCATTACCAAATCATTTCAGAAACTCCAACAGGTCCTTGTCTAGGCCTGATATTATACTACCTACACCTAACTCACCCATTCTCCCTTTATATAACAGAAAAAGAGGGATATACCCTCAGGGTCTGTGGTAGTTTGAATATACTTGGCCCATAGGAAGTGGCATTATTAGGAGGTGTGGCCTTTGTGGAAGAAGTGTAGTCTTGTTAGAGTGTGTCATATACATGCTAGCCAGTGAGTGGGATTCAGGTCTTCTGGCTGCTTTTGGATCAAGACGTAGAACTCTTGGCTAGTACCATGTCTGCCTGGATGCTGCCATGCTTCCCACCATGATGATAATGGACTGAACCTCTAAAACTGTAAGCCAGACCCAATTAAACATTGTCCTTTATTAGAGTTGCCTTGGTAATGGTGTCTCTTTGGAGCAATGAAACACTAAGGCGGGGTCCTAGGCCACCAACTGGAACCTTCCTTTGCACCCACGGCACCAGGGATTGGCACCCTGCATATGCACTTTAACAGCTGCCAAGCTCTTTATTTGTGAATCCAAAGGGGTCACCTACCACTATCTTCTCCTCTCACAACTGTCTCACCTCCTAATGTATAAAGGCCTACAAACTCCACTTCTCTCTTGGGTTCTCTCTCCAGTTAGCACTAAAAGAAAATGCCGCACTTACTTTCCAACGATGCCCACCCCTCAACATATAAATTCTTCTTCCCTGACTAAAAACAGACAATTCCCCATCTCATTCTTGCATTGAAATCTTAAAGGAACTACTGCCCCATCCCTAGAACACACAGGAGGGCACACTGCCTCAGGCCATCTCTACCTGGTATATAGATGGCAGCTCCGTTTTACATAATGGGACCTGAAAAGCAGGCTATGCCATAATGTCAGAGGCTGAGGTGGCTGACCTGAGGTACAGCCCTCCTGCCCACACCACTTATCAACAGGATGAACTCATAGCTCTCACCTGTGCCTTCCAAATGGCACATGGACAATACCTAAACATCTACACAGACTCTAGATATGCCTTTCACATCCTCCTGTCCCACACTGCCATCTGGAAAGAGCACAGACTACTTTTAACAAAAGGAAGATCAGTAGCAAACTCAGACCAAATCATGGCCTGCCATCTCCCCAAGGCTATAGAAATTGCGCTCTGCCAGCCCCACAAGACTGAGAAATCCATCATCTCTAAGGGAAATAACTGAGGCAATGAGGTGGCTAGAGCTGCAGCCCTTGGAGGCCTGGATCCATTTCACCCACCACAGGACATCCTTGTGTTATAACCTACATCTCCACTATCACCTTCTAATGCTCAAAAATTTCTGTCCTGTCTACTCCAACCCTTTTACCCTACTAGCCAAGGCTGTCTCACTTTTTAAGGCCCATCTGCAGCCCACCCCTGAGGATTTGCATTTCTTAAGCGCAATTACTATTATCTCTTATCTGTCAAGTGTTGGACCTCCAACTCCAGTTATCACACCCCCTCTTTTCCTACTCACCAGGTCAGAGGTTCTCTCAGAACCTACTAGCAACTTGGCCTTATCCACATGCTCATAATCAAACACATTTGGTTCCTCCTGGTCTTGGAGGATACCTTCTCAGGGTGGATAGAAGCATCAACAAAAAGGCTCAAGACAGTCTCTGATCTCTTCCCCCGAGAAATCATTCCCCACCTCCCTCTAGCTGACAATGGCCCTGAATTCATCTCCCATCTCCTGAATTCATTTCCCAAACCCTATCCAAACCCCTCAACATCCTTTGGCATTTCCATATTCCATACCATTCCTAGTCCTCAGGCAAGATAGAGCAAGCTAACAGCTCCTTAAAAACACTCTTGTCAAACTCTCAGGTGAATTTCACCTCAGGTGGATAAAACTCCTACCACACTGGTCCTTCCTTCTCCGGCTATAGGCTCTTAGCAAGCAACTTCTTTTCATTTTGCCATTTGATATAGATGATCAGTTCTGACCCCTGGTCTAACATCCAAACCCTCTCTTCTCCCTGATCACCTTACCCTCTTACTTGGTAATTTCTACTCCTCCTATGGAAATGTACTGACCACTACCAACCCCAACCACATGCCAACTCCTGTCTATCCTGATCAGGACCTTCTCTCTCCTCCAGACCAACACCCTTCATCCCTTTCCCTTAAATGGCAGGGCCCCTTCAAGATAAGTCTTGTAACCCCCCCACAGCTGCTAAGCTTGATGGCCTCCCTCAATGGACCCACCTATCCCACCTCCTCTGCCTCAAGACAACTTCCTTTCCTACATATCAACCACCAACAACCCCACTCCCTTAAGTTTCAGAGGACACTAAGATCAGTCACCTTGTCCCCAGTTCCAGAAGACTGAGGCTTCACCCTGACAGCTGTAGTCAACTCTACTTGATTGGACACAGACATTTCCTCCAAGGTTGTAACCTCTTTAACATCACCTCTCCTAAATGATACAAACCTATCATTTCATCTTATCCCTTATACTCTGACCTCAGCCTATCAGCTTCTTGATGGGTCCTAGAAATCAAACTCAAGTCATCAGCATGGTGGCATGCTTCTTTATTCAGTGAGCCATCTTGCCAGTCCAAACTTTAGGTGTTTGCCATAGTAACAGAAAGCGGACTGATACAACCACCTTGGTTACTTTGTTCTGAAACTCAATCCAGTTTCTTCTATGAGAAGTTGTCTTTTCTTTTCTGAGTGAAGACCTAAAGGATATGAGGGTCATGTAGGGAAGGAAGGATTGCTGTATATCTCAAGGTGGGTGGGCTGGGTATACTCAAGAGGGAGCCAAGGTAACTAGAGGACAGGGATGGAAGGGTAACACCAAATTAAATTACAGAGGTAATGGTGAGGTTGAGCCCACATCAGCGGACGTGGTAGGCCAGGGAAGGGCTGATTCTTCATGTAAGGAGGAGCATCAAAGGGTATTTTTCAGCACAGGAAGATATAGTAACAGGATCACTGGCTACTGTGCTGAGAATTGACTGTTGTCAATAAGGGAAAGAGGAGGGCCAGATTGGAGTCTACCATAATAAGCGGGTAAAAGATGATGGTAACTATTTAGAGTGATGAGAATCAGTCAAATATGTGATATATTTTGAAGATAGTTTTCAGGATTTGCTGTCAGAAGTTAGGGAAAGAACAGAAAATGGCTGCAAAACTTCTGATGTGAATAACTGACAGAATGGAGAGTTGCCATTAACTGAAGTGGGAACAGTTACAGGAATTCAGCTATAGAAACAAATTTAATTACTCACTCAAGTAGAAATTGTCTAGTAGGCAGAGAGATCACACTTAGAGATTTGAAGATAAATAAATAAATTGGGAGTCATCAGAATATAGGCATAAAGCCATTAGGCTAGCCAAGCTCACGAAGGACACAGTATGAACAGATAAAGGTAGAGAAAGTCCCAGGATGGGCCTGGGGGGTACCGTGGTTCTGCAAGAAACTGAAGCTTTGATCAAAGGCAAAGTGGGAGCTTTCTTCTCACTATATGTCTACTATAGCTATGGATTCTGTAAGTCTGAGTGCTTCCGATCTGCATCTCATCTTTCTCTGGTCCCTTGTAACTCTGTACCCTCGCTCTGCGCCCATACTGCTCTACAGCTGGCGGTCATTATTAAACAATCATTACAGCCATCGCCCACATGGAAAACTCTCTCCATTCCACTTCACCAAATTCCAGCTATTTTTAGGCTACAACTATTGTCCTATCTTCTCTCTGAAATTTATCTAATACAATGAGCTTCCTTTCCAAAACAGCCTTAGTGCTACAATGCCTATGACCAACCCTATAGCATTTGTGTCTATATGTTGCTTAGTACCCTATATGGCTAGTGAACTTTACCTAAAACTAGACAGAGAGAAGAAGGAGAGGGAGGGGGGAGAGGAGAAGGAAGGAGAGGAGGAGGAGGAGAGCAGCCTTCTCTGTGCCGTCATCCTCCCTCCCCTCAACCACAGCCTCAGGTAGTTCTTGCCACAAGTGAGTGCTCACAAATGGGGAGGCTTCATGTCAACTTTGCTATCCAGACATCGAAAGGTGTATGTGGCAGGGGCCTTGTTTGTATCTCCCCTCTGTCTGTACAGTCATTTAATAACTGTTTACACACAAATAGCTTGATGACAATGTCTCTGCCCCTGGGGACATTATAATCTTGGCACAAGACAATAAGGATACGTGTTTTGCCCTTGCTGCCCTGACTCATCAGAAGCTAGCTGTTTCCTAGTCAAACCAGAACAATCCAGGGATTATAAAGAGACTGTATCCCAAGGAATCTATGTATGATGGAAAGCAGGCTGAGAAATACTCAAAAACCCTCGTGTGTGCCTGATACATGCGCAGCTCTGAAAAAATGTTACCCTGTTACCCTGGCCACCCCCCAAAAAGTTGGAAAATACAAGTGCTTCTATTTTTGTATACCCTTTCTAAGAACTTAGAGAATATATGAAAATATATACAAGAATGTCCACTGAAGAATTATTTACAAGGTAAAACACTGGAAGCTACCCACCATCAAAAATCAATAATCAATTCAGTATAATTTATGTTGAATCAAATGCCATGTTCTTACTACACCCAGAATATGCTCACCATAGACTTATTCACATACCAGAGGCTCTAACCTTCGAGAGTCTCTGCCTCGGGAATGGAGAGATGGCTTAGCTACGGTAATGGATGACTTCTGCTGCTACTGCAGAGCTCTGGAGTTTGAGTCCCAGCATTCATGTCCTTTACAACCATCTGTGACTCCAGCTCCAGACGATCTGACGCTCTCTGCTGGCTTCTAACCACACATTGATGGTATGTGCACAAGTACGAGAGCATTAGAGCGCATGCACACACACACACACACAAATTAAAATAAATAAATTTCTCTTCTTGTGTACTGGTGGAGCACTTAATCCCAGTACTTGAAAGGCAGAAGTAGGTGGATCTCTGAGTTAGAGGACAGCCTGGTCTACAAAGCGAATTTCAGGACAGCCAGGGCTACACAAAGAAACTCCATCTCAAACCAAACAAAAACAAACAAAAAACATCTCTAATACTATTACTCTTATTTATTTATGTGGGGCTGCTAGACCATAGCCTGGGTTAGAGGACAACTTGCAGGAGTTGGTTCTCTCCTTCCACCATATGGGTCCCAGGAACTGAACTCAGATTATCAAGCTTGCCACCAAGAACATTACCTGCTAAGCATTCTAGCCAGCCCTTGTTTTGTTATTTATTTATTCATTCATTTAGAAATAGAATCTCAAGTAACCCAGATTGGCCTGGAACTTATTACTTATTATGTAGCTGAGGATGGTCTTGAACATCCATTCCTTGTTGGTGCTGAGATGATAGGCATACATCACCATGCCCAGTTCATGTAGTGCTAAGGATTAAACCCAGGGCTGTGCATATGAGGTAAGCATTCAACTGAGTTCCCTGCTTTCTTCCTCTTTTCTTTCTTCTTTGCTTTTTCATTTTTCTTTTCATTCTTTCTATTCTTTTTCCTTTCCTATTTTCCTTTCCCTCTCTTTCTTTCTTTCTTTCTTTTTTCCTTTCTTTCTTTCTTCCTTCTTCTCCTTCCTTCCTTCCTTTATAAAACAGGATCCTGCTTTGTAGCCCAGGATGGCTAGCCCAGGCTGCTCCCAAGCTCATGAATGATTCCCTGGCAGCCTCCTAGGCACCAAGATCAGAGGGATGCCATCAAGCTTGGCTTAAACCACTCTTCATCCATGAGAGGAAGGCAGCAGCCTCACAACAGCGAGCTCAGAATGGGACCTCTGGTAAACACTGGAGCGACAGTGCCGGAGTGCTCATTTTACAGCCGTACAGTAGGACTTGGGCAATTTCGCTGTTGTTTTGTTAAGTTTCTCTTTGTGTTTTTCTGTTTTCTAAGTTTTCTGTTTTGAATACTTACTACTTTTTCCTCACTGGGGGTGGAAGAGAGTCATTTTAAGAAACAAACATATAAGAGCCAAGTTTTCAACTCTCTAGGTATCCAACTGCCAAGAGGCTCCTACTTCACGTATAAAATGCAAGAATCCTAAGACTCGGCCCCACCACAGCCCCCTCTCACAGGTCCCCCCTTACCTTCTGCCCTCCCTACATACCCCTACAGCCCCCTCTCACAGCTCCCCCTTACCCCTCTGCCCTCCCTACATACCCCACAGCCCCCTCTCACAGGTCCCCCTTACCCTCTGCCCTCCCTACATACCCCTACAGCCCCCTCTCACAGGTCCCCCTTACCCCTCTGCCCTCCCTACATACCCCTACAGCCCCCTCTCACAGGTCCCCCTTACCCCTCTGCTCTCCCTACATACCCCACAGCCCCCTCTCACAGCTCCCCTTACCCTCTGCCCTCCCTACATACTCCTACAGCCCCCTCTCACAGCTCCCCTTACCCTCTGCCCTCCCTACATACCCCACAGCCCCCTCTCACAGCTCCCCTTACCCTCTGCCCTCCCTACATACCCCTACAGCCCCCTCTCACAGCTCCCCCTTACCCCTCTGCCCTCCCTACATACCCCACAGCCCCCTCTCACAGCTCCCCTTACCCTCTGCCCTCCCTACATACCCCTACAGCCAAGACAGAAGCAACTGGTGAATCTCTAGGACTATAGCTCCTGGCGGGTAAGATTCTCAGACCTGTGGCTTTGAATTCTGATAGCCAGCACCCAGCTAATCATATACCCTAGTGGCAAATTCACAGGGATGGAAAGAAGGTGCCACAAACAGACAAAAGGTATCACGGGCACAGTACTGTTGCCCACTCAGCACCTCTCTGCCCATGACCTGGGATCAGGCACCTCTCTCCTGCCTCCTGGGCATCACATGACCCTCCCAAGCGTAGACTAATGTTGACCCTGCACCACAGGATTCATCCTTTGCCTTTTTCTTTTTCTTTCTCCCTCTTCTTAAAGGTGATCTTGCCTTTCAGATAGTATAATGCACTGCACTGAACCAGTATGCCAGTCAGTCTGCAGAGAATCATTGAGAGAATGAATCTAATAAAAACCAGAACAAGGCAATACCTTGGAGAGAGCCTTGGTATAGTACTACAATTTAGAACCTCATTTTGCTGCCTAATGCAGTCGTTGAAGACATTAGCCTAATTTTTGCTAGGAGAGTCCAGCAACACAGCAGTACTAAACATGGACACAGAGGACTGTGTTCCACTCATAGACAGAGTGTGAAAATGAAATTAGACATACTTCACTCCTGTGCAGAAGAAAGCAAATCCCCACTCCCATTCCCCAAGTCACTGTCAACCATGTTTAGAATGAAAAACACAGTCATTCATATGGGAAGGAGCATAGGTATTGTATCAGGGAAGGGAAGAGTCTCCCATGAGCACTTATGAATATCTGGAAAGGTAATTTCAAAGGACATTCAATAACTGCATCCCTACAACAGATAGTGCCATTGCCAAATGAGACTTACTGCAGGGCTAGGAAGGCTCCAGAACCTGGAGCAAGTCAGTTAGCTGAGGCCAGAAATGGGAAGAAATCCTACAGAAGCCAGTGTGGAGGAGGAAAATTCAGTTTGGCATGTCCGCTGTGCTGACCTAACCACACGCACGTAGTTTCAACAGGCACTTGCCAGTGGCTCTGCTGAAAAATACCACACCTGGTCCTGCAGCAAAGGAACTCACATACAGGGAGAACCCAGTATCAGCAGCAACTCACTCACATCCAGCATGAGGCCTCAATGACCTTGCCATGCCAACACCCTGAGAAGAACAAGGACACTGGAAATCAGACCCTGGGAGTGGCTGGTGGCAAGACTGTCACATTTTGTTTGAAGAGGTTCCCAAGTGGGCCAAAGCATTCTGCTACACCGACACTGCACTTACTACAACACGTGACGATCACGCAAATACCCCCAGACTTCAGCTGTTAACGTGAGTCCACCAACGAAGTCCTGAAGATAAAGGAAGCTGTCTAACTCTCTACCAGAAGTCAATCCTGACTGAAGAGAACCTGCTTGGGAGGAGAGCAAAGGAAACAAAAAGCTGGATCTCCCAGACTCCACCCAAGAGGCATATGCAATAAAGGGAGCAGCATGGAGATGAAAGGCAGGACTTACTCTCCATGCACACACAGCATGCCTGCATGGCAGCCGTCATCACCATGTGGGCGAGGACTGAGTCACGGTATGAGTTTCCTCTCTCTAAACAACATAGGAGAGATTCCTCCATTGCAGGAAGAGAAGGTTGGGGGGAGAACGTGATGAGAACAAAGTGGTGGTCTGCAAGGGGAAGAACACATTCATTCTGTTAGAGGAGTTCCACAAAAGACAGGGAACCCATTCTGAAAGGAGGGGGTAGGGCGGCTGTGGCTTTAGATGGAGGAAAAATACCACTGCTGTGAGACTGTATCATTGCAGTGTGATAATTTCCCTCTAAGAAGCAAATCTTCCCAGAACTATAAATCAATCCCTCACTGCAATTTTAGAAATATACTCCCCTCCCCAACCCCCCCCCCAAAAATCAGCTATTACCAGAAATTCTAATGTTCAGCACTAGAATTATAATTAGGGGAGATTCTAAAGGGTGCCCTGAGGCAGGTCATACAAGAACAGGGTAGACAGGAGTTATATACACTTAAGAAGCTCATTTAGGGAATGTGTTGTGCATAATGCATGCAGGCCCTGGAGTATGGACTCTCCCTCCCGACAGCCTGCTCTGAGGCAGGCTAGAAGTCGCAGCATTAGCAGATGGCTGCCTCAGTGGCGATTGTGCATGCTCCAATGGCCACCTCTTCCTGTCCACCCTTGAGCTCAGGCTCCACTCCCACTAGGATCGGGGAGTGCTAGTAGACATTAACACCAAAGAACAGTGCCTCTCCCTGGGGAAAGTAAACATTTCCATCAGAAGGCAGAAGCCAGCAGAGGCAATTTTTCTCTGTGCTGGGAAAAGGAGCTGCAAACATAAAGTTGCTCATTCATAAGAGACAGATGATCTCTGCAAGCAAGCAGTGCCAAGCCGTCTGTAAAGGGTGTGCACATCCATCAGCACAAGTGTCTGTGGGCGGAGGGAAAGGCAATAGCCAAGAAAGCCATCTTAGGGCTCTGGCCTCAGAAGCCCAGGAGACAGGTTAGTCAGTCTTCCTCCAGTGGGCTCTAACTTGAGCAGAAACACAACAAAAGGACTGGTTTTCAGTGGATTCTCTCTTCTACCACAGGCATTTCCAACTCCCCAGTCCCTACCCCAATCCTGTCCATCTTAAAGCTCTGAATTCAGTTTGAGGAGGAGGGAAAGTACAACTTGAGCCAGACCCTTCTCTCTCACCAGTATCCCCCTTTATCTTCCTCTTAGAAACATGTAACAAAAAGAGAAATAACAGTTCAGTAGTCTTATGCCTAAAATAACCAATACAGAAATAGAGTTTATAAACTCCCCCATAATACAATACATAATTCAGAGCCCAGTCATTTGTCATAGTACTGAGTAATCCACATGCATCCCAAGGGTCTGACAATAAAATCTGAAAATCAATGGCAGAAAGCAGAACACCTCAGCTACTCAGTTAAAATACAAAGAACAATTTTTAGCATTGATTTTTTTTAACTTAAAAAATATGAGCTGCTATTGGTAAATACTTGTAAGGGAGTTTACAGGCTAGAACAGAAATATATATTCCATACCCCCCTGACAGCTAACTTCAAAGAAAAATAAAAGGTAAAAGACTCACATCCTCCCAATGATAATAATGGCGTTCTTCTACACACCCTGCTATTAGTGTGACAGAGAGAGCCACATCAGTCTTAAGAAGAGCACATGTAGCTTCTGCACTCAAGAAAAGCAACAAAACACCTGCTTTGTGCAAGAGCAAGGTCCTTAAAACAGGAAAGAAAATAATAAATTATTGCAAAGCTGGGTTTGAACTTATCGTTCTTTCTTCTGGATGATCAAACAGTGAGCGTGGGGGTAGGAGCTGCAATCTGCAAACACATTGCCATAGTGACTGGGTGCTCAGATAGAGGGATAAAACAGGCAGAATTTAAATTATACCAAGGAACTGAGGCGAGTGCCCTGATCACTCAGATTCGCAGAGTTCTAATACTAAATGAACGCCCTCCTCACCAGCTGATGTACGGCACTGCTACCATATCAGACCGAGGTGCATGCCTGCATTGATATCTGACCAATCACCTGCGTAGAGTAGATATCTCCTAAGGATACTGGAGATGCACAGGCACAAAAGAGGCTGGTAATGGCCCTTTACTAAGAGCCCTCACTCTGCCATAGGGAATGAAATGGAATTAGATGTCATTTGCTAGACTAGGGACAGGGCTACATTGTGGTCAGTTCCTTCTTTACCAAATAGGTCTCCTAGACATGTACTTACTGTACTTTACCTTTTTATTCTGAAGTAATTTCAGGTTTTCAGAAAAGTAGCAGAAAAAAAAGGTACAGAGTTATCACATACCCTTCATCTGATTCCCCTGAGAGTTATAGCTTATATAACTATAAATCAATTACCAACACTAAGAAATTAGCACTGATAAAGCAGTAGGAAACTGTGACTTCACCAACTGTCTGTCCCAGAATGTAATCTAAGATACCACACTGTATTTGATTTTCTTGTCTTCTTAGCATCCTCCAGCCTGTGGCAGTTCTCAGTGTCTGCACTTTGTAAGATTTCTATTTATTTGCATGTGTATGTGTCTGTATGAATGTATGCCTCTCAATGTGTGCAGAGGGACATGCCTATACACGCACATTTATCAGAAGACAGTACTGGATCCCTCAGAACCGGAGTACAGACCTCTGTGGGATGCCTGGCTTGTCACGCGGGTGATGGAATCTGAACTCAAGTCCTCATGATTGTTCAGTCTGTTTCCTAATGCTGGGCCATCTCTTCAGCCCCATCTTTACACCTCTTCCCCACCTCTCTCTCTCTCTCTCTCTCTCTCTCTCTCTCTCTCTCTCTCTCTCTCTCTCTCTCTCTCTCTCATTGTTTTGTTTCTGAGACAGGATCTTACTATGTAGCCCTGGCTATCCAGGAACTCAGTGTGTAGACCTGGCTGACCTCAAACTGTCTGCCTCTGCCTCCTGAGTGCTGGGTTTAAGGTGAATGCCACTACATCTTCCTCACATTTGATTTTTTTTTTTGTTTGTTTGTTTTTTAAGACAGGGTTTCTCTGTATAGCCCTGGCTGTCCTAGAACTCACTCTGTAGACCAGACTGGCCTTGAACTCAGAAATCCACCTGCCTCTGCATCCCAAGTGCTACACATTTGATATTCTTTACCTACACACCTCAGCGTCTGTCATGCTTGACTTGAAAGCAGCTGTTTTCAGATTATACTCTGGAATCTGTTACTATACAGTGTTGAACCAGGCAAGTGCTGTACCATTGAGCTACCATTTGAGCTCTTGCCTCAATTCTGATTTGTCTAATATCTACCCAGTTTTAATATAATAGAAGCAATATAAATTAATATTTATTTTGGAAATATTAAGTATTTACTATAATGCCATGTTCATATTATTTTCTCAATAAATGTTAGTTGCTTTTTAACTGTATTTTATAGATGGGCATTTTTCTATTAAAAGTACATATTTTTCTGTGTAAGTGTGGGGGGTGCCTAAATGAATTTATATGCACCACACACATACAGGTGCCCACAGAAGCAAAAAGAGGGTGTAGGATGCCCTCAAAATGGAGCTACAGGAGGTTCTGAGTTACCTGATGTCGGTGCTGGGAACTGAACTTGGGTTTTCTGCAAGATCAGTAAGTGCTCTTAACTGCTGAACAATCTTCCCTCCACCACCACCAAACTTGTTTTTAATGAGAAAAAATGTCATTATATATTTGATTGAATCTTGGTGAATTAAGCAACTTGCCCAAGGCTACACAGCTATAAAAGACTCAGGTCAAAGTCTGAACCTAGGCAACTGTGACATTCAGGGGACTGAGTGCCAAATCTCCCAGGCTCCGCCCTCTGCTCACCCTTCTCTAAAGAGCTTGAAGAACTAAGGTGGGCGGGGGCGAGAAGGGTAGTCACTGTTAGGCGTGTTTTTCTTTCCAAAGGAGACAAACTTCATTTTTAGTTTTAGTCTTCACAACCAGAAGGTTTCTTTTTCTTAATAAGAAGGGGATTGCTAGTCTAGGACAAAGAGGCTGTTCTCCAGGGACCTCACTCTGAACTGGCATAAGTCAGGGGAATTATAAAAATCATGAAGGCACACTTAATTCAACTCTTGTGTTTTCTGAGACCTTTGCAAATATGTAGAGCCAGGGAAGTTTCCGGGTTTAAAACTGAAACCCACTTAAAAGACTCTTGGGGCTTTGCAAGGAACCCAGGGTCCATTCCAGTGTCTGCACTGGGCAGCACATAACCTCCTGACCTGTGTCACCTATTCCTAGCGTCCCCAGGCACTTTGTATGCACATGCTGCACATACATATAGTCAGGCACATACTTGTACACATGTAGTTAAAACATAACTCTGTTTTAAAAGAAAATAACCCCTGGGACTGCTGTCCCTGTGTCAAGCCCAGAGTATCTAATGACAGGCAACCCAGGCTCGAGCCCCTCTTCAGCCTGATGTTCTTCCAGGATGAGCACATACCATTCATACAGCACAGCAGATATACATCAAGGGACCTGGCCACAGGAGACAGACTAGGAAATACTCCAGCTACACTTCAAGATTTGTTTTTAATGCTATGACTTTAGATCACTCAGTTCCACAGACTTGATTTTCCCCAAATCCCCTCTCTGGCAATGCTAATGTGTTTTTCCTTTCATTCTGACTGATCGGTGAAATGCATGGCTGGAAGGACCAACTTGGAAGTCATTTCTTTGATGCTAACAGAATTGAGAAAATATTCCCTCAGCTACGTACATTCCATCTATCCATCCCTGCCACCTGCCACTCAGCTGCAAGTAGAGGCCCTTACAGCAAGGCAGGAAAGAAGACAACAAAGGCAGGCTAAGGGGACAGGAAGACAGGCCGAGAGCATGACGACCAGAGGGGGCTAGGGAGATGGCTCACTGGATACAGTTCTTGTTGCACAAGTATGAGGCCTAGGTTCAGACTCCCTGACCCCTCAGAAAAAAAAAAATAATGAATGATGATGTCTATAATCCCAGTGCTAGAGTACCAAAGACAAGCAGATTCCTAGAGCTCACTGGCAGCCTAGCCATTAGTGAACTCCATGTTTATGAGAGACCCTGTCTCAAAGGCTCAAGGAGAAAGCTGAAGGTAAGAGCACTTGTCACACAAGCACAGGGCCCTGAGCTCAAACGGCCGGCGGCCCCCGTGGACATGGCCATGAGTAAGCCTTTAACTCCAGAACTGCAGGGTTCGCTGGCCAGCAGTCTAACTCCAAGTTCACTAAGAGACCCTGTCTCAAGAGAGTAAGTCGAGAGTGGTCGAGCAGGACACCTGACATCCTCCAGTCTCCACACACACACCAAACACTCACATGCGCGCGCGCACACACACACACACACACAAATAATGAAGGCAGCAACTAAGGAGGGCACCTCTGGCCTCCACGCACATCTGTAATCCTATGTAGTCACACATACCATATGCACACAAACAAAAAATAGGGAGGAAAGAAAGGAACATTTTGACCAGTAACTATGAAACCAAAACACTGACTGGCTTAATCACAGTCAGTGTTTTAAAAGTTTTAAAATAGGCAGGCAAAGTCCTAGATTTGAAGCCAAACAACTCTAATCGCCCTGCAGAGAGAGCCACCTACCCCACTGTGTTTGGGGTCATCTGGATCTAACTCCAAGATCTAATCTAGAAAACAAAGGAGGACAGCCAGCCTGAAGAGTGTCGGGGCTACCTGAGTAGCTGCTCCCCTTCCACACCCACAGCCTCCCAATGGCACATTACATTGTCCTGGCATGGTCCTCAGCAGATATTGTTTTAGGTTCTCTCTCCATGGGCCTTTGTTTTGCTTGTTTACTGTTTTGAGACAGTCTCATAAGGTGCAGGCTGGCCTTGTGCTCCAGCTCACTAAACGTAGCTGAGCGTGAACAATGTACACAACAGAACTTAACATAAGGGGGGAAATCAAGAAAAAAAGCAAAAGAAAATTTTCTTCTCTACCCAATTACTAGACTAAAATTCCTGTATCTTCTTAACTCTCAGCCCTGAAAGATAGTAAACAACCTCTGCTCCTGTCTAAAGCAGAGTTGGCAAAAGCAGGAGATGAGAAACCAGAGAAGGCGAATGAAGATGTTCTGGGAACGTGGAGGCTGTTGCTAGGCCCAGGAGATTTCTATCTTTCCACGCTCCTGGGGTGGGGACAGACTGTTACAAATACATCCTATTACTATTCCATAAACACTCACCTCTGCCCTGATAAACTAATTACGGCCACGGATAATCAAATTTCAAATTTTTTAATCCAAAGAAATAGTTCCCGTCTTCTAAACAACACCATTACACAAAATAGAAACATACTTTTCTGGGAATTTAAAAATATTAAATAAAGTTCAATTTTTGGTTTGCCCAAATTAACATAGTATGGGAAATAAAAGAGTATCGGCAGAGGTGAGTTTATGAGCAACAACAGTGAAAGCCTTGACATGCGCAGAAGCGCAGTCAGCGCAGCTACAGTGCGAGCAACAGCAGGCTCACAGACGGAGCCGCAGCGCACACTGTCCTGCAACAGGGCCGCTCTTTCTAGGCATACTAGAAAAGCAGTGGCGAGCAGGGTGCAGATGTCACTCTGACAAGCCACTGTCGAGGTTCTGACAGTATCCCATGGATACCTCTTGTCTTCAGAAAAGGGAAGGTCAGCGCTAGCTCACAGAAGGTCTTAGAGCTCTCCAGCCTGCCTGCCTCTGCCTCTTGAGTGCTGGGATTAAAGGTGTTGCCACCACTGCGCCGCCCAGCCTGAATTTTAAATTCATTTGTATTAAATCGTTCCCAGCACATACCAAAATCTCTCTTCAAGATGCATCAATGGCTCTGCCTTTGAGAAGTCTTCCCTTCAAGGACTATTATCACAGAGCCGCATCCCTGTCTAGGGGTCCGTCCTCCCTACAGCATGAGTTAATAGAGGTAAGCCTCTACTTTCTTCCATAGAGTTCCTACATGCGTTCTGTAAAAACTAAGCATGCAAGAAGTTCTAGAAAAGGGCTCTCATTCCAGATCTAGGCCAGCCCTTGAAAGCTATTCTAAGCCCTGCATAATCACCTTGGAGATGGTTCAAGCTATCTCACCAGAATGGTAAGGCCAACTCCAGAGAGAGAGGGGCAGTTGGAGCTACACTGATTTTCTGAACTGAAGCAGAGTCCTTGGCATGAAGGCTGACTCTGATATTGACAGCTAGTACTTGGTAGTCCCTGCTCAGTCTAAGGTTTTCATCTCACTGTGCATTTTGGGAGTTGACCTTTGAAAGCTAAGGCGGTGCCACTCTCATGAGTATTCTTGATTAAACCTTGGGGAGAGCAGGTGGATGAAAGCAGAGGAAGGGGAGGAGAAAGGCCATCGCACGAGCAATAAGCACACAAATACTTGTTAAAAAGAGGCTGGCCAGCAGCTGCTGTCTATCACACTCCAGCCCACAGACTGTACCCTGGACCCCAGCCTGCCCTATCTAAGTAATAAAGCCAAATCCTGGACAAACATGCTCTGTCGGCACTGCAGAGCTCAGCCAACAGAACAGAGCGCCCTCAGCCTTGGCAATACCTGCAATGGAGGTAGCAAGTCTTGTCTGGGCCTCGGCTTGTTCAGTTTGGGGTGGGGCTCTATCTGGTTGCTGAGGGGCAGGATAGCCGTCCTGGAGAAGGAACTTACCATCAAGAGAAATGAGACCTCTCTGAAATGAAGAAATGAAATGAAGAAATCTAAAATGCCCTCAGGGAGTCTTCTGGGGCCTTCATGTGTGTCCCCGTGCCACGCTCTTCTCCTACTGTAGGGTCATTTGTCGGCCTCAAGGAACCTGGCATCTTGTCTTCCTCAAGAAGTCCTGATAAACCGGGGCAGCTTTGTGTACTCCCACCTCCCTGGCCCAAATCCACTGCCACCACGTGTCATGGTTACTTTGATAGCCAGGGTTCAGAATTTCTTACCTCTGAGCTTTCTAGTCATGGAAATCAGTTTAACAGGAATTCAAATGTCCTTTGGGGTATTGATAATATTGAAATATTATTTTATGTTGTTCTTCTGTATTAAAAAGCTGTCTCTGGAGTTGTAAAGTTTCTGACTTTGCGGGGGAGGGGGAAGGAAGGCAGAACAACTAAAACCAATTAGATTATTGGCTTCATTTAACTGCCTAAATTTTTGCTAAGATATTAATTTTATCTCAAGATTTCAAAATTATTATATGAATTTTCTGTACCTTGACATTTGTAAGTTTATCAAGTATGGCTACAATCTGTAAAATTGCCAGGTGGTGGTGATGGTTGTGAAAACCTTTAATCTTAGTACTTGGGAGACAAGAAGCAGGAGGATTTCTGAATTTGAGGCTAGCCTGGTCTACAAATTAAGTTCCAAGACAGCCAGAGTTACACAGAAAAACTGGGTCTCAAAACTCACACACACACAAAAACAAACAAACAAAAAATGTTTAATGAAAAAGCTTTCTATGATAGACAGAAAAAACAGCTCCCATTGGTGACCCTAAGGTCTCCAAGGAAGATGATAGGGCGCAGACCTTAACTGCAGAGCACTGGGCAGAGCTGCCACATGACACACCAGCCCCCAGGGCCTGCCCACACTGTGGACACTGTGGGGTTGACTGCTCTCGTCTCCCTCACCAAAGAGGGTCAGTTTTTCCAAGTTCTTCCTCCGCAGTTTAGTCCCCCAAACTTTTGGTTCTGGCAGCCAAAGGTCAATGCCATTCTGTGCAGCAGCTAAAGATGTAATGCTGTCCTGTGTGACAGCCAAGGATCTACGGCCTCCACCCCCAATGAAGACTACTATGGGAACCTAGGGTAACTGTCCAGATAGCTGGTCTGTCTGTCACTTTAATTAGTACAGAGGCCATTTGGATGACACTTCCTGCTCTAATTTATCTTCTGGGACCTCTGATGCGACTGAAGGCTAACTGGAGCTCTGTCTTTTCTAGAGCTCCTAGGTCTCCTGCTGAGAAAGGCAGGACTGCTTACTTCACACCACAAGATGAACTCACAAAGTGGGTTTCAATATAACTTTTACTATTCCTTTGTTTTAAGTAATTTTCTCTCCAAAGACTATTCTCAATAATCAACCACTTAAATGTGTCTAATGAAAACTAACTGGATACAAAAATTAAAATTTATATAAACTATAAGTCTAAAATATGTTATAAATGTCTTAAGCTATAAAAGCCTAAAATTATGAGGATCTAAGAAAATAATTTAAGATAGATAAACAAAATTATAAAGATTTAAAAATGAGAGATATTTCAGATTTCTTTCTCCCTCTACGCTATTGCTCTACTAAGATTTCAAAAGTTCCAAGTTTTAACATTAAACAATGAAGGTCTGATAAGCTGGTAAAGCACTGACTATCATTATGAGTAACAAGCTCAAGATTTTAAATTTCTCTAGTTATTTTCTAAATATAGAGTTAAAGATGCTTCTCATCATGCTAAGAGCACCTCTGTCCAATCTATAAACCCAGCCTTCCGGACAGAAAAAAAGACAAAGTTCTTGCTTTTTGACCCAAAGCCATAGCTTTTGCTATGACTTGAAGGCACGAGTTTATTCCAACTGTTTTACAATAGCCGTTAGCTGCTTTTTCTACAGTATGGATTTCAGCACAGCTTACAAACAATGGAATTGTACGCTCCAGGGAATCAAGAAAGTCATTAAAACTTAGATGTACCTCTCACAGGTCAAAGGACTCCAGATAAGCACTGCTGTCAATCAACAGCCTAAGCTCCACTGCCGATTGCCTGTTCCCAAGAGGAAAGCTCCAAATATAAAAATTTCCTTTTAAGTTTTTAAACTTCCGTCCCTGCTCTATCTGTCTCTGCAGAGTTCCACTCAGCTGTAGACACCATCCAGAAGACAGCTGCAGACTACAAACTGCACCAAAGGTGATCTACAACACTCCGGCCCAGGTAGTTCTACAAAACTAGAAAATCCTTGACTTACTGAAAACTGACGATACTGACGGACAGTCATTGCCCTAATTCTCTCTCAGCCTTTGACTAACATCCCAGCCTTCCTGGGCCCTGACAATCACATCCTAATTTCACCAGAAAGTAGCCACAGAAGAGAATATATTGTTCCTTATCCTCAACAAAAGGCTAAAATATTAGACCAAAAGGAAACTCCCTGGCAAGGGGGACAAAATGACTACCTGTAGTACCTGTTGGCATACCAAGATCATATGGCCTTAAAATTTTTATTCTTTCTGTGCTAACCAAACAGATATATATGATTGAGAGCCATGCATCTTTTGACTGACACATTACAAATTTTGCTTCCTCTCCTAGATAAAGAATGCTAAGACCTTATCAAGGATTAGACAGGGACACATAAGACAAGCTGTAATGCTGAACCAGCCTGTCTCCATCTTGGTCCTGAAAGTCATCTTATAATAAAGACAAACTATTCCTGTTTATGATTAAACCTCTGTTTCTCAAGGATTAGGCTATGCCCTGCCTGTAATCTTAGCTACAAAGGTTTCTGTACTGCCTGTTTCGGGAAATGACAAACCTTTTATTTCAAAATGTTATGATGACCACTGTGTAATGAGCATGTTGTTATGACCACCTTGCCTTCTTTTCAGGAGGTTGTTATGATCAACTTGTGATACTTAGGTTCTGTTTCTGCAACCCCACCTATTTGCCTGCCAAATTCCCCATTTGGAAACCCCCTAAGTCCTGAACTATGAAAACCCTTATCTTCCCCATGTCTAATGCTGATCTCCTGATCTCTGCCTTTAGGGAAAGACAGCCCATGTGCACAAATTTTTAAAAGCTTGCTTTAATCTGACCATGACGACTTGGGTCAGTGGTGTCTCTCCTTGTCCCATCTAACAAACTTGCATTACCAAGGAGCAAAGCAGATGCTCAGGATAAATAATGCTCAATAGAGGCTTGGGAGGTGACAGTGTTAGAGGGGGAAAAAACAGAAATAAAGCTAGAAAACAAATAAATTCTATTTTCAGGGAATCCTTAGAAGACTTAAAAGGCCCAAAGTTAGGAAAGGAAGGCATTGCACATGTGAATGAACCAAAGATTAGCCCTGAATATCTCTTCTTGAAAGGTTGCTAGGTGTGGCAACTTGAGCTAAAAAGAAAGTAGAGCCCGGTATTAATTCCAGCACTTGTGAGGCAGAGGCAAGTAGACCTCTGTGAGTTACAGGCCAACCCGTTCTACATAGCAAGTTCTAGACCAGCCAGGGCTACATAGTGAGACCCTGTGTGAGTGTGCCATTACCTTCTGGTGGCAATCAAGAAGTCCCAGATCTGCACTCTGATTGATAAGTCACAATATTTAGGTATGGACTGCCTTTAGGTTTCTGCTAGGCTCCCACTCATGAATGCCCCATGCCCTGGGTACATACACAGTTCTGGTGTGGGACAAATTCAACAAGAAAGCTGAAGCTTTTGGAGGCATCCTGAAGACTAGGGTAACCGTCCTAGGAGAGGATGGTCTTCTGCCTCTCGAACTGCAGAAGTACTAGAAGCTTTGAACCTCAGTCTCACCTCAATCACATCCTGTGGTATGCATAGAAAAAGATCTTTCTTTGCCCTAAACATCTCAGCACAGTGCTTCTAAAATGTATGGAATGTCCCTAAGTGACAGAGACTTTGTTATTCACAACCAGTGCTTTTCAATCACACCAGAATCTATGTGACTGTTGGTGGGGATTCTCATGGGGATCAGCAAGGAGCCTGGTCACCAGAAAGACTGCTTCATGATTAGAGAGTTGGGATTTTAGACTCATCCTCTATCTCTGGGGAGTGCAGGAGGACTGAAGGTTGATCACTTGTAGCCAATGCTCAGCATCAATCGTGCCTATGTAATGAAACTTCCATTAAGGGTCCTGAACCAAAGGCGTCAGGGCAATTCCTGATGGCATCTGAGTTGCAGGACACCGGAGCTGGGAAGGCTGGCCTGCATGTCTGCCCTCCTGCATGTCTGCCCTCCTGCATGTCTGCCCTCCTGCATGTCTGCCCGCACCCATGTCTGCCCTCCCCCATGTCTGCCCTCCCCCATGTCTCCCTCCCCCGTGTCTCCCTCCCCCGTGTCTCCCTCCCTCGTGTCTCCCTCCTCCATGTCTCCCTCCTCCATGTCTCCCTCCCCCATGTCTCCCTCCTCCGTGTCTCCCTCCCCCGTGTCTCCCTCCCCCGTGTCTCCCTCCCCCGTGTCTCCCTCCCCCGTGTCTCCCTCCTCCATGTCTCCCTCCTCCATGTCTCCCTCCTCCCTCAGCTGCTCCACAGCTGCATTACTGACACCAGAAAGATCAACCTAAGTAGTGTGTTCTGGGCTCTGAGTTTATCTAATTATCAAAATTGTCAAACCTACAAAGAGGGTGTGAGAATCTTGGGTAGTGAGAGGTATGGGTAGCCCAAGATTTGTAAGTGGCATCTGAAACGGGGGCATGATAGGGGAAACTGAGCCTTTAACTGTGGGACCTGAAACCAATCCTCAGTGAACAGTATTAGAAGTGAACTGATTTCTTGGACATACAAGTGGTGTCACGGAAATAACAAACTACCCAAGACCCTCTGAAGCTGCAACAGCTTTGTCACCCAGAATAGGGTCCGGTGCTCCTTCAGACAGACGTCTAGAGCCTGCAGGAAACCGGGCTCCTCCCTTAAATACTTGAAACCAGAGTAGTTGGTCCACTATAAATGAGGATTTTCAAATTCAGTCCTCTGTTATTGCTCACGCAGATCTGAGGTGATCTGACCGGATGGCTGGCACTCTGTAACTCTTGCATTGCCCTCATCAGTTGATTTACATTTTTTTTTCTCTTTTCCGCCCCTCACATGAGCGTGTTCTTGCACAGGCTTCCTGCATGCCCCCATCGACTGGGCTCTAATGCCAGTATTTCAGGGATTCACACTGCCGCCTTGAAGTCAGATTGAGTCAATAAGAAGCCTGGGATTGATAGTGGCTGTGCTTTCTGAAGCCCAGAGGGGCTGATGGCCAGCACAGACAAAGAGGAAGGATAGAGTGGCCATTGTCCAGTGTCCTCACCTCCACTTCTCCTTCAAGTCACCAAAGGGAGCAAAGGTATATTTTTTTTTAATGACAACATATTGAATATGTTCTGTATGTCAGGCCACTTAAGAAAGAGCTTACACACACACACTTACATTCATACACACATACTCACACACACACACACACACACACACACACACTGCAATACCACTTCTGTGTAGTTCTTATTTCCATTTCTATTTTCAGATGAGATTTTAGAGATTCATTTAGAGCAGCCTGAGTGCCCACAGTCAGGTCCAGCATCGTACAACTGCCCCAGCTAACTTCACCACGGACTCCTCAGCACAAAAGGAGGCCTGGCCTTGCCACACCAATGGCCTTTTGTTGTTTTTGTATTTTCTGTGAACCTATAAGCTACGAGGCACAAAGGGTTCGTGTCCAGTTTGTTCCTTAGGAAGACATCCTGGCACAGTATTTAAGCTGGGCTTAAAGGTGTCTGAATTTTGACACTTCTACTTATTGGTTGTTGGTCTGAGAAATCTATTATTGCTGCAAATGAGTTTTGTCTGTAAAAGTTAGGATAGCTATAGCAACTACCCTCAAAGAGTGCCTGGCAGAGTCAATGCTTGTAAATGTGAGCTATTTATCTCTGGCACAAGGTAGGATCTCAGAAAATGCTCGGGAAAGATAAAGCCATAGAGCCTGGCTGTTTCAGTGTTCCATAATAACCAGTGCATGGGCACACAATCCTGGATCCAGGAGTCCTCAGTTCCAGGACAAATGTCTCAGTTCCCTGCCCAGAACCAAAAGGACCTGCCAGCAAACAGCTTTCCCTGCTTGCTTATGAACAGCTGATGCTGAAGTCACCCGCAAATGCTTGCTGTGGCTCTGTTAGGTGAGGCAGATCCCAAAATAAACCAAAGAAAGGGAGACAGGAAAATCACTTCCAGGAACAAGCAACTCCCAGTGACGATACTGACAGTAATAACGCTGGCAGGCAGACTCCAGGGGTGAGACCTGTAGCTGTCTCAGTGCTGTGTGGCTGAATCCAAGTTCCCACCTGGTCCAGTGGGAAGACCTAAAAAGTCACATGTGCCAGGATGCAGCAGGCAGTCTGGCAATCTGCCTTCCAATAAGCCTAGCCCATAACCCCAACAGCCCATATACCCTAGTAATCTGCCCTTTGAGGCAAAAGGAAATCAGAGGTACAACCTTCCCATCAAAGACCAAATGTCCTTTCAACAGAAGGGCAGAACTGGTTGGCTGAGATAGGGTCAACAACTGTCTACATGAACTTACCCTTGTCTTCAATACCCCCAAACAGTGTCCACCCTGTTCCCATGTCTCTGGCTCTCAAGCAGGAAACACTGTACTAAACATTCTGTTTGTGCTCATCCCTGCTCCCTCATCAAAACTGCTATTGAGAGAGGAAGGGAGAGCATCTGATAACCATGGAATTCTTTCCTTCACATCCTAAGTCCCCTTCCTCAGGTAAGATCACCAGGAAAAGGCTGCATGTTCATGCACCCTCAGTAGTGTCTGATTCCACAAGTGGACTAAAGATGTGTACAAGTGGGGAATTTACCTCTGAAAACCACAATATCTAAACCAAGTGATACACTGGGTAGAGGACTTTGAATCTACAATGTGCTTTGGTGGCAACCGCCTTTGCAGCAGCTTTAAGAGAATTTTGTACAGAAGAGCTTACAAGGAGCTCTTGAGAAACTACAAGCTAGAGGGTGTTGTCAAAGGAGCATCAGTTCCATGTAAGATGAGTGCTGCTCTCTAGTTCCCAGCGCTTTCAGAGCCTGCTCCTCACTTAGTCTCTGGCTCTTCACTCCAAAGAATACACGTAGGGGCTCTTGAGCCCCTAGCTGCAGTGCCGCGGCCAGAGGGCTAGAGCAGTTCGAGGTCTGAAGTATGAGAGCGAGCGCTCTTCTGCTTGCAGTGCTGACCAAGGGCTTGAAGGGGGACTACTGACCTAGCCAGAGGGGCAGAAGTAGGAACAGGAGCCCAGAACATCAGCCTCCATCGACTCCACAAGCTTGCCAGTTTACAAGACTACCAGTAACTCTACATAAAGCCAGAGGACCATAGCCACATCTTCTACCTCCAAACTCCTGAGAGTCTCTCCAAGCTGTTCCTCAAAGGCCGAATTCTGTTCTCAGGGAAGCTGAGAGAGGGCAGGCAGAGTTGGATCTGCTGAATCCAATACCTCTGTTAAACCTCTGTTCTTGGACTTCCCTCTGCTGAAGCCAGGAGCCCTCACTTGGCTTTGGGGCTTCCGTCTTGTGCAGCAGCGCCTACCCACATGCGAGCCTAGCAGGAGCGACACTGCTACTGGCACAGCAGTGCTATCTCTGGCAGTACAGCAGCAGCGGGGGCTGTGAGGACATGGGATGAATATCAGCAGGGACCTGAGGACGCTGAACGATGGCTGCTGCCAGAACGTGCCATCCACTTTGCCACAACACAGAACACAAGCTGCCTGCACCTGAGAATAGTCTCAGCGTTGGCAGAGAAGGCTCCAGTCAAGGACAGCTGTAGCTGGGAAGGAGAAGTGAGAAGACAGCGAACGGATCAAGGCTCTGAGGCCCATGACATCTGATATCAGGTGAATAATACAACAAGTCATCTGACCTTTTGAGCCTCATCATTCCCACTGGAAGATAAAGACAGTAATAATTCTATTCCTGTGGGAACTGAACAGCATGGTGTACATGAGGAACTCAGCAGTGGGCCTGAGTATAGTGAACGTTTCACAACTGCAGGCCATTGTCATTATCACTTGAAACCCTGGACTCAGGGTCATAAATGGGTTAGAAAGTTGTTCCCTCTGAAGGTGCCTCAGTTATGATCAGGCAAGGACCAGCCCTTTTTTTCTTGGCACGGGCTCCTTTAACAGAACATTTGGGCCCAGCACCAGTGCTCGGGACTCTCCCATGAACACTGTTTCAGCAGCATTGAGCCAAACAGCAGAGCCCAAAATAGCATTTGCAGAGCAAGGCACATGTCACTGAATCTCTTCTCCATCACTTGCTCAGAAAGCACGGCCACCCACCACAGACCTCCCTTCCAGGGCACTCATACACCACACACTGCTCTGCTGGACAATGGAGGTCCCCAAGCCCCATGGCACTGTAGTTACCACTGTGATGGCCACCATGAGAATGCCTGCTCCCAACCTTCAAGAGCAAAGGGCATTTGTGGTTTTATTTCAGAGTTTCTAAGGAGCAGAGCAAGTCCCGTACCTGGTTGAAGAGTCTGCCACTCTTGGGTTGGGTGGAACACCTCTAGGACCTCTGTGTCTAGCTCCTCCTCTCTCCTGCTTTCCTTTGTATCTGATTCCTTGTGGATGCTCTTCTCTGGGTTGGTGAGCGCAAAATTATTCTGAGAAAAGAAAGTAGTGTGTGACCCACCACTACAAGAAGGAAGAAGAACCAGTTTGAGGTGACACACTGTCCCTGTACGCCCCTCCTCATCTTCAGACATGTTTTGACACCTGCAATTCCTTTCATGAGGTCAGCCTCAGAACCAGTACAGGAGGCAAACTGGTTAAATGAACACAGCATATTTTCAGGTATGTACATACCATATATGTACATGTACAAGAATACCTCCGGAAGATTCCATACTCTCTTGAAAGGGTTAAAGAAAATACTAGGGAGAGGGTTAACACTGTTTTTACTTTCCACTTAACTGCTTGAAGTAAGCAGGCTGGTGGCTGAGTTCTAATTGATTCCCAAGTAGTCTGGCAAATTCCCCGGAGATCAATAGGGCATAAATGTTCTGAAACATTCCAAACCATGGAGTAAAATTTACAAGTGGGAATGTGGGATTCCAACCGGGCCAAGGCAAGAACATACCCCAGTTGGAAACTGCTCGCCAAACTTGCTTCTCCCTGCACCATGGACATCAAAGAGAGGAGGATGGAGTCCATGGATCACTCTGACCTTAGGAGGCTGGGAACATGAACACCAAGTGCTGCTCAGTGGTCTCCCTGCTGTTTAATGTTTCTTTTTATTTTATGTGCATAGGAGCCTGGGGAAGTTGCCTTTGGGATAGGAGGAGGAGACACCCTAGCACAGGCGCACAGGAGGCGACCCCAGCCCGACCCCTCCCCTTCATTACTCTGCATCTGCTTCCCAGCTCCTACCCAAGTAGTGTATCTTTTAGTCTTCCTTCGAGCCACATCTGTGCTCAGCACTTTACATAAACCTCATTTTTATTTCTCAACAATTCTAACCCTGCCTGGGCGGCATTACATGCAAGTACTTCATCAAGTAGTATCCCAGCACTAGAAAGGAACTCGCACCTGCCTGGCTCCCTTAGTGCCTGATCTTTAATTAGCTGCCAGAGGAAGGGTTAAGGTGTTAAGGTGTTGCTGATGACAATACAGAGCCTCTCCAAGAATTCTCACATTTAACAAGAAATAAAAGCATGAAATTTAGGTGGCAGAATTTCACACCTTGTTAAGAGCCAGAAAGGATAATATCTTAGGCAAAGGGACGCTCTTAAATCATTTCAAGAATTGATGAGAACACTGACTACGGTACAGTGGTAAAGAACTGGGCTCTCTGTCACATGACACAAGTTCAAATCCCATTGTTTGTGTGACCCTGGGCAAGCTATTTAACCTTAGAAGGTCTTTAGTTCATATACTATATACCACTAGTTCTGAGAACATGGTATTTGTCACCACCACCACCATTATCATCATCACCACCACAACCACCTTACTTATAAAAATCTAAGCTGCTAGGTCAGAGAAGTCTATGCTATGACAACTTAGAGTAAAAACTATACAGTACAGTTTCACTCAGAGCAGATTGAGGAGAGGTCACTCTGTGCCCCAGGAGTTCAGCCTAGCTCAAATCCCTCTTAGCTACTCAATTTTAAGTCTGCATAAAAATTAATACAAAAGGTGGGGATGGGGGGGCTGGAGAGATGGCTCAGTGGTAAAAAGCACTGGCTACTCTTCCAGAAGACCCTGGTTCAATCCCCAGCACCCACATGGCACCTCACAACCATCTGTAACTCCAGGGATCCAGAGACTGCTTCTGGCTTCCGTGGGCACTGCAAGCACATTGTGCATAGAAATACATGCAGGCAAAGCATTCATGTACATAAAATAAAAATACTGTTTGTAAAGAAAAGAAAAATGGACAGTGTGTGTGATGAGTGTGACCCACAGTGCACATCTATAAGCATAGCACTGGGTGTGACCCACAGTGCACATCTGTAGGCATAGCACTTGAGAGCTGAAGTGACAGCAAGAAGGTCAGGAGAGCTCAAGTCTAGCCTCAGCTATATAAGCAAGTGCAAGGCCAGTCTACACTATAAGAGCCTGCCAATGGGAAAAGGAAGAGAAAGTAAGGAGAGAGAAAGGAATAGAGAGGAGAAATTAGAGACAAAAGAAGAGAGAGAATATTAATTAAGAACAGAATAGCTCCAGTACTTGGGAGGCAGAGGCAGGCGGATTTCTGAGTTCGAGGCCAGCCTGGTCTACAGAGTGAGTTCCAGGACAGCCAGGGCTACACAGAGAAACCCTGTCTCGAAAAAAACCAAAAACCAAAAACCAAAAAAAAAAATAAAAAATAAATAAATAAAAGAACAGAATAGCAGATGTGTTTGTGAGACCACAGAGGAGAACTTGTCAGGACGATGTGACCATCCAGGATTTCCAACTACCAAGTCTCCTGAGGCAGGTACTGGTTCCATCCTTTATAACTGTATGCCCAAGACTTAATTCATAATGGCTGAGTGAATGAGTGAGTGAATGAATGAATAAATGAATGAATCATACTTATAGGTAGGTGTGACTTTGGGGCTTTAGACAACCCCTAATCCCTGAGTCTTCTGCAGATAGGTAGCAGTATCTTTATTTAAGAATAAAGACTAATATCCACTTATCAGTGAGTGCATATGGTGTGTGTTCTTTTGTGATTAGGTTACCTTACTCAGAATGATATTTTCTAGTTCCATCCATTTGCCTAAGAATTTCATTAATTCATCCTTTTTAATAGCTGAGTAGTACTCCATTGTGTAAATATACCACATTTTCTGTATCCATTCCTCTGTTGAAAGACATCTGGGTTCTTTCCAGTTTCTGGCTATTATAAATAAGGCTGCTATGAACATAGCATGTATCCTTATTACATGTTGGGGCATCTTTTGGGTATATGCCCAGGAGTGGTTTAGCTAGGTCCTGAGGTAGTACTATGTCTAATTTTCTGAGGAACCGCCAAACTGATTTCCAGAGTGGCTGTAGCAGCTTGCAATTCCACCAGCAGTGGAGGAGTGTTCCTCTTTCTCCACATCCTTGCCAGCATCTGCTGTCACCTGAGTTTTTGATCTTAGTCATTCTGACTGGTATGAGGTGGAATCTCAGGGTTGTTTTGATTTGCATTTCCCTGATAACTAAGGATGTTGAAAATTTTTTAGGTGCTTCACAGTCATTCAAGTTTCCTCAGTTGAGAATTTTCTGTTTAGCCCATTTTTTAATAGGGTTATTTAACTCTCTGGAGTCTAACTTCTTGAGAGTAAAAAGATACAATTCACAGACCACATGAAGCTCAAGAAGAAGAAAGACCAAAGTGTGGGTGCTTCAGTTTTTCTGAGAAAGGGAACAAAATACTCACAGGAGCAATTATGGAGACAAAATGTGGGGCAGAGACTGAAGGAAAGGCCACCCAGAGACTGTCCTACCCGGGGATTCATCCTGTAAATAGTCACCAAACCCTGACACTATTGTGGGTGCTAAGAAGTGCTTGCTGAAAGGAGCCTGATATGGTGTCTCCTGAGAGGCCCTGCCAGAGCCTTACAGATACAGAGGCAGATGCTAGCAGTCAACCCTTGGACTGAGCGCAGGGTCTCCAATGGAGGAGTTGGACGGAGGGCTGGAGGATCTGAAGGGGTTTGTAGCCTCATGGGAAGAACAATGATGTCAGCCAACCAGACCCCCCCCCCAGGGCTCCCAGGGACTAAGCCATCAACCAAGGGGTACATATGGTTCCAGCTGCATTTGTGGCGGAGGAATGACTTGTTGGGCATCAGTGGGAGGAGAGATCCTTGGTCCTGTGAAGGCTCAATAGATGCCCCAGCATGGGGAAACCGAGGGGGGATAGGTGGGAGTGGGGTGGGTGAAGGAGCATCCTCATGGAGGCAAGGGGAGGGAGGATGGGTTGGGAGTTTTCTCGGAGGGGAGAAACTGGGAAAGGGAATAACATTTGAAATGTAAATGAAGAATATATTCAATAAATAATATGTATTAGATATTGAAACACAAAATATTTTCACACACACACACACACACAAAATAAATAAAGACTACTTTATTTGCTACGTATCCAGAACCTACGCACGCTAGGTCCAAGCCACACTGGCCAGCCCCTGGCCAAAAGCACTAGACCACAGGATTAGAGCAATATTAATAAACGTTTCCTCAGAGCTGTGTAGATCAAATGCCTCCAGGAGGCAGGCAGAAATAGGTGAAGATGAGTGAAATAGGCCTGGTGAAAACAGTGGCCCAGGGAGCATGGGGCCTGTGGGGCGCAACCCTCCCACCCTCCCACCTTCGAGGTGGGAAAACTGCTAATTAAGGTCAAAGTCTACCATTGACTGGATAGCCTTCTGGGACTCGGGGAATAATGAGGAACACCCTTGTTAACAGAGTTTCTCCTTCTCTGACCTTGTCTGGGATTTTCTAGGCTAACACACTTGTCTCTACCTGAAGAATGGCACATAGCCTCAATTGGTTTATAGAATCAATTTCCTTTCTTCTGACAAAACCTGTTCAGTCAGCATCTGAGATTCCTGAAATGCTTCCCCATGCTAGTAAGGTATGCCAGGAACCCTAAGGCCTCAGTCAGTGACCTTTGCCTATCCTAGAAGACCCTACCCTCAGTCCCCCTAACTTTATAAGCTTTCAATCACCATAAGTAAAGTTGATCTGCCTACTGACAAGCAGCCCCAGTGTGATCACTGAACTCACAGGGCTTCTGAATCCCTGATTTGGTGTCTCCCACGGCACTTGTGGACCAAATCAGCCGATCCTTGAGAGCAGGGAGACCCATACTTTGCTAAGGAAGCTGCCGTTCTGCTGCACATGCCTGCTATACAACTAGAACACAAACAGAAATCTGGGTTTTTATGTGAACTGTTCTCATTTTTAGACTGCTAAGAAGACCAAACCAAACACCTAAGCTTTAAATTGCAACTTTGCTTTAGTGTACCAAGAGGTAATTCCAGAATGTGTGACAGTCAGCAGGAGAATAAGTCTCATAACCTAATGTCTTACTTAGGGTTTTACTGCTATGAACAGATACCATGACCAAAGCAACTCTTATAAGGACAACATTTAATTTGGGGCTGGCTTACAGATTCAGAGGTTCAGTTGATTATCATCAAGGCAGGAGGAGCATGGCAACATTCAGGCAGACATGGTACAGGAGTAGCTGAGAGTTCTACATCTTCATCTAAAGGATGCTAGAAGAAGACTGGCTTACAGGCAGCTGAGATGAAGGTTTTAAAGCCCATGCCCACAGCGACCCACTTCCTCTGACAAGGCCATACCTCCTAATAGTGCCACTCCCTGGTCTAAACATAAGCAAACCATCACATCCATTCCCGGACTCCCATATGCTTTTCATACACATGAGCCTATGGGGGCCATACCTAAATATAACATAATGCAAAATACATTTAGTCCAACTCCCAAAGTCCCCATAGCCTATAGCAGTCTCAACAACATTAGAAGTCTAAAGTTAAAAGTCTCTTCTAAGATTCATTCAATGACTTAACTGTAATCCCCAAAGCAAGACAGGAAACCAACTGGGTAAACTCCAAACTCTGCATTTCCATGTCTGATGTCAACTGGTTTTCAGATCTCCAACTCCTTTTGCATCTTTGTTGACTGCAACAAACTTCTTTCTCCTGCACTGGTTCCACTCCCTGTTAGCAGCTTTCCTTAGCAAATAGCCCTTATCTCTCTGGCTTCTCTAACATCTTGGGGTCTCCAAGTCAACTTCAGGTTCACAGCTCTTGGTTCCAGTGTCTGGGACCCACACATGATCTTCTGGGCTCCTCCAAAGGGCTTGGGTCACTTCTCCAGCTCTGCCCTCTGTAGCACTCTAGGCTCTGGTTGATTCCACGCCACTGCTGCTGGTCTTGGTGGTCATCCCATGGTTCTGTCATCCCCAATACACTGGGTGGGGGTCTTCTGCTGCAACTAGGCTTCACCAATAGACTCTCATAGGCTCGCTTCATGGTGCTGAGCCTAAACTTCTTTGCACAACCACTTCAGTCCTGGGCCATCAACTGCAACTGAGGCTGCACCTTCACCAATGGCCTTCCATGGCCTCTCACAGTGCCGAGCCTCAGATGTTCATGACTCCTTCATACCTTCAAAACCAGTACCACCCGGGCAATTCTTACACATTACCAAGTTCAGCTGCTGCATGAGGTACCTCTGGAACACAGCTTCTTTGTGCTCTCAGAAAACACTTCCCAGGAAGATTTCACCTCAATGGTGCTGGTCTTTTCTTAATCACTGCTAATTTCTTAGCTCCAGCTAACCAGCATCAATTGCCCCAGTCGTCCCTTCTATTCTTGACTCTAAAGCTAGAGCCACATGGCCAATGCTGCTGAGCTGGAACGCAGCCCCCCTGTTCTATTACATTATCACCAGCTTTCCTGTTTTCCAACTCTCTTACTGCCTACACTTGGCTGTCCTGGAACTTGCTGTATAGATTGACCTTGAACTTAGAGATCTGCTTGACTTTGCCTCCTGGGATTAAAGATGTGTACCACCATGCCTGGTCCTAAATTTAGCTGGGTGAAATCTCACCCCAAAATCCCACTCCTTTAATCTGTTAACTTCTAAAACACAGAACTCAGCTTTATTCTACTTCCTGTTGCCCTGTTAATACTTAAACCATATATTTTATATTTTTCCTTTCTCATTGTGCTTGTTTTCATTAAAATGTTCTTCATAAGAGCAAAACTTTAGTAACTACCAGACTGTTTTGAGACTTCCTTTTTCAAAGCAATCAATCTAAATCTCCTCACATTAGCCTCAGGCAGACTCTTTGGACAAGGACAAAAAGCAGCCACATTCTTCACCAAAGTACCACAAAAACAGTCTCTGGACCACATACTGAAATTCTTCTCCACTGAAACTTCTTGAGCCAGGTAATTTAAAATGTTCTTGCACAATTTAAATCACTCTCAGCAACAAAGTCTTCCATATTCCTACTAGGATGGCCCATTAAGCCCCACTTAAAGCATTTCATTGCTTTCCAAATCAGGAAGTCCCAAATTCCACATTCTTCTCAACACAAGCATGGTCTGTCACAGCAGTACCCCAGTTCCTGGTACCATAAGCTGTCTTAGTTTTAGGGTTTTACTGATGTAAGAGACACCATGACTAAAGCAACTCTTATAAGGACAACATTTAATTGGGGCTGGCTTACAGGTTCAGAGGTTCAGTCCATTATTATCGAAGCAGGAACATGGCAGCATCCAGGCAGGCATGGTGCAGGAGGAGCTGAGAGTTCTACATCTTTATCAGAAGGCGGCTTGGAGAAGACTGGCTTCCAGGCAGCTGAGATGAGGGTCTTAAAGCCCACGCTCACAGTGACACACCTACTCCAACAAGGCCACACCTCCTAATAGTTTTCTTGGGGAGATGCAACACAAAGGTCTACTAGTGCCAGAAAAGGAACCCAGGACAGACCAAAGTAATGACAGCACCAAAGTCCAATTTGGTGACTCAATAAAAATGTTAGTAAGGTTATTAACAGAAATAAAGGAGAAATTACTTACAAGGAGCAGGGATAATTCAGAAGCAGCTGCATCACTTAGAAAGCCCACACTGACAACCCTGGATTTTGTCGGCAGCCTGGCTGCAGCTCCACAGTCCCAGGGTCTTCCTGCAGCGTGGCTGGTTCTTGTCATCCACACGCACCACCCCCGCAGTGCTTACTCCCTGTACACTTGCAAAAGCCCTCAAGAACATTCCAAGGTTTTGTACTCCCTGGATGTGTGACCTTTTGTTTGCCTCCAGCCTACCACACCTCCCCCTCCACGAGCAAATGCTGCAACTTGGAGGGAATAGTGTAATTTGGAAGAACGTGCCATTTGATGCTTTTCAAAATCCAGACAGGGCTAGCAGTGTTCATGCTGACGACTCAGGAGATAGGAAAAGCTTCTTCTTCTGGATTTCATTAACAAAGGTAACAGACTGGGTTCATCCAACAACAAAGCTGCTACAAGTACCTAATATGGTTTCCTCCGTAATAAAGGACCAAACATGGAAAACAATAGCGCTTGCACAAGTATCTGAAGCACAGCACTTGGGTGTGGTAGGGATGTGGCAGAGACATCATAAAGAATAAAGATCAATCGTGGTGTGCTAGTTTGAATATGCTTGGTCCAGGGAGTAGCACTACTAGGAGGTGTGGCCTTGTTGGAAGAAGTGTGTCACTGTAGGCGTGGGCTTTGTAAGCCCCTCTTCCTAGCTGCCTGGAAGCCAGTCTTCTAGCAGCCTTCTGATAAAGAAGTAAAACTCTCAGCTATTACTGCACTATGCCTGCCTGGATGCTGCTAGGCTCCCACCTTGTTAATGAACTGAATCTCTGAACCTGTAAGCCAGCCCCAATTAAATGTTTTCTTTATAAAAGTTGCCTTGGTCCTGATGTCTACTCACAGCACTAAAACCCTAACTAAGACACATGGTCTTAATAAGAAGGGAGCACAATATACACAATTTACTTAAAATCAACTTGAACTACTTGGTGGGGAAAGAACCAGCAGGAGGCCCCAACAGTTCTCCCATAGGCCAATGACACCAGAAGCATTGACTGCTGAAAACGCCTGTGGCTCTCACAGGTCCTGAGCCCAGTCTCGGGAGCTATCACTGATTTATCACTAAGAAAGATCCTGTGCTTTCCTCACATAGGCTTCCCCAATTCCGATCCTGAGAAGCAGCCGGACAGCCACCCCAGCAGTCCAGCCACCCCAGCAGTCCAGCCACCCCAGCAGTCCAGCCACCCCAGCAGTCCAGCCACCCCAGCAGTCCAGCCACCCCAGCAGTCCAGCCACCCCAGCAGTCCAGCCACCCCAGCAGTCCAGCCACCCCAGCAGTCCAGCCACCCCAGCAGTCCAGCCACCCCAGCAGTCCAGCCACCCCAGCAGTCCAGCCACCCCAGCAGTCCAGCCACCCCAGCAGTCCAGCCACCCCAGCAGTCCAGCCACCCCAGCAGTCCAGCCACCCCAGCCCCGGAGGCATGATGACAACCAGCATGGAGCAAGGTAGCTAGTGAAGCTCCTGTGGAAACAGATCAGGGGTCCTGGCCACCTTCCTGTAGCCCCAAGAAGCAGCCAGGCCGAGCACTCTCAGAATCTCTGCCTACTGGAGGCCCTGAGAGGCACATAGACCTTACCTTAGGCAGATGCTCCTTTGAAACACTGCCAGTAATACAACATTTGGTCACAAATACCACTCTGGTCCCACAAGTGCAACCTAGCACCTGTGGAGTGCTCAGACTTATGGCCCTTGCAAATAGACAGGAATCATGGCTCTGCTGTGATGCTTTATATGTGCAGGCCCTCTCGAGTAGCCAAACTCTCATATGACCTGTAGAAACTAACAGGGATCCCACACCCACAACGAAATACACCACACCCAGAGTTGCTAGCAAATCCACCTAAGAGAACTTAGGTGTAATCCAACAACTCCTGCAGCTGAGGCTATGAGCATGCCATAGACATCATCTACATGTCTACATCTACATCTACATCATTCTACCTGAAGAAGCTACATGCTCTAAAGTACTCATCTAGAACCAAAGCCATTGCGACCTACCCTGTCGGATTAAATTCCTCAGTTAAAATATACCAACAGGTTGAATGGAGTTAAATGAGACTCCTGCCTACAAAAAACTCATTCCACCAGTAACATGGACATAGACTGAAAGTGAGGAGATGGAAGAAAAATATCAAGCAAGCAGGGGGAAAAAGGAGCACGAGTAGCTACACAGGTACTAGATAAAATAAAGCAAACACTGTAAAACACAAATAAGGTCATCATATAATAATAAATGGACCAATTCAGCAAGATGAAATAGCATTTATAAATGTATATAGGCCCAATGCTGGAATATCCAATTGTACAAAACAGGCTCTCATACATAATCATGGAGCCCTTAACACCCACTTTCATCAAAGGAAAGATAATAGGCAACCAATGAAAAAACACTGGAGTTGAATTATATTAAAGGCCAATTTAACAGATAATTACACTTCATCTAACAGTTTTAGTATATACACTTTTCTTCTCAGAACACAGAATTTTATTCTGTATAGATTATATGTTAGATGACAAGTCTTATAAAAAAAAGATTACAAGAACTACAACCTGAAAAGACCTGTATTTTTTACGTTCACAATTGAGTAAAACAAGAAATCTATAGAGGGACTTTAGAAATTGTATAAAAGGGGCCACCAAGATAGCTCAGCAGGCAAAGGCACTTGCCACCAAGCCTAACTACTTTATATTCAATCCCTGGGACTCGAATGGTGGAAAGAAAGAACTGACTCCCACAAGTCACTGTAGGCTCACACCATGCTAAGCACGCGCACACACACACACACACACACACACACACACAATAAATATGATAAAAAAAATTAGAAGAACTTATACAAATACATGGGAAGAAATTAATATTATTTTAAATGAACAGAAGGTCAATGATGATTTTTTTAAATCGAATTTTCTTGAGCTAAATGTAACAATAAACACCTGCAAACCAGCACTTAGAAGTCAGTCAGGAGAATCTGCACATCAAGCTCTTCCTCAACTACCCAGTGATTCCAAGACTACTCCAGAACCTATCTCAAAAACTACATAAACAACAACACTTTTGAAACAAATGAAAATCAAACCATGACATATCAAAACCTTTGTGATACCAAGAGGGGGTTTTACAGCAACCTTTAAAAAAAAGACTATAAACAGTGTAGTAGTATAACTCAAGAACTAGTTGAAACCATAGGTAGAAGAAGGTAAGGAAAAACAAGACCAGACCAGACATTTTTAAAAATTCTGAAGAAGAAAAACAAAATATCAGTGAAGAGTTGTGGTTGATTTGTCTGTTAGTTGGTTTTATAAGACGACCCCATATAGCCCAAGCTTGTAGTGAGCTAAGTAGCCAAGGCTGGATTTGAACTCCTCTGCCTCCCAGATACTGAGATTACAAATGCATGCCACTATGCCCAGCTCTGACTTAGTTTTCTCGAAGACAAACAAAACTGACAGAATGTTAGCTAATCACAAATGTTATGGCTTGATCTGAAGTTTCCTCAATAAGCTCATGTTTTAAGCATCTGTTTCCTATTTCACTGCACTATTTTAAAGGTGCAGGAACATTTTATATATATGAATACATTGTTGCTGCCTACAGACACACCAGAAGAGGACATCAGATCCCATTACAGATGTTTGTGAGCCACCATGTGGTTGCTGGGAATTGAACTCAGGACCTCTGGAAGGGCAGTCAGTGCTCTTAACCACTGAGCCATGTCTCCAGTCAGTGCAGGAACATTTATGAGATGAGGTTCTACTAAAACAAGCAATTCACTACAAAAAGGCCTCTGGAGGCCATAGACTCTGGTTGTCATGCCTCTCTTTCTGCTACCTGCCCTCCACAATGTCACCAGCTTCCATTCCATGTTCCTGTCCCCACAGTCACTCCACATGTTCTGATCACCACAATCACTCCATGAGGCCATCCGTCCCTGTCATAATGGATCCAAAGCCCCTGGAATCATCATTCAAAATACAATTTCCTTCTTTTCTCTATCAAGTAATTTGTGCACAGCAAACATGATTAGTGATAAAAAATAAAAGAAACAAATGAGAGATTAAAAAAGGAGGATTTACAAAAGATACTTCAGAAATATATGTACTATTATATACAACTAAATACTAAAAATTGGAAAATCCACAAGAAATGGATAGATTTCTAGATACACAACCTATGAAGTTGAACATGACATAAAAAGCTTGAACAGATCAAAAGAAAAGAAAAGAAGAGAAGAGAGAGAGAGAGAGAGAGAGAGAGAGAGATTGAGATTGAATAAGTACTAAAAAGCTCTCCCATCAAAAACAGGAATAGGTATTACAGGATATTTGACCACATTGTGAACCCTGAGATTGCCATTTAATTAAAAAACAAAAAACAAAAGAAAACAACAACAACAAAAACAAAAACACATTTCTAATTGTGGTGTAGCTCAGTCCTCAGCACATACCTTTAATCCCTCTGGCCGGAATACAGACACACCCTTAGTACACAGCTTTAATCTAAAATAATGAAGGTAAAATTAGTATGTAGAAGAAAGCAGCCACGTTTGAAAATGTCTAGTTTTGGATGACAGACAAAGTGATGAGTCAGAGAAAGATTTGTCAGAATAGAATATGCCCAACTCTAACAACAAGAGAGAAGAAAGGGAAGCTACTTAAGAGAGCAGCACAGAGGGGCAAAAAAAGGGAAGGAAGCAGTTTCACTGAGAGAGTTTTACAGAAACAGGTTGAAGACAAGTTAGACACAGGTGAAGACAAAAGAAGCCAGAGAATGAGAAGGAGCCAGAAGATTAGAACAGACTGCCAGAGGTAGTTTGAGGCCAAGAAGAGCAATTCAGAAGAGGCAGAGAGAGAAGCCAGATTGAATCAGTCAGCTGGAAGGGGAGCTTAAGCCAAAACAGCTGAGTTAAACCAACCAGTGAGAGTTCAGAAAGAACAAGAAAAGGTGAGTTTACTCAGCAGTAAGTCTCAGAGGCTGAAAATATTCTAGATAAAATTGATTGCATGGAGGATAGAAGCTTCTAGAACTAGGCCTAGGTTTGCAGGTGGAGTCAGTAAGCCTTGGAGAAGACAATTATTTCTGGAGAATAAAAGTTACATCTTCACATAGGATGAGAAGGCTCCAAGGTGTAGGTTACCAAACCTTCAACAAACCATAACCAATCACCAAACTATTCCAAACAATAGTCTGGTTCAGGATCCTCCCAAATTCATTAGGTCAGCAATATTTTAAATATTAAAATTAGATAAGAACAGAACAATCCAATGAAACTAGAGACCAATATACGTAATGGCATAAATGTGAAAATTCTTAACAAAATAATAGCAAATCAAACCCAACAGTGTATCAAAAACAAAAAAATAACAATTAAAAACAAACAAAACCTACAGGGCTATTGAGATTGCTCAGTGAGTAAAAGCACTTGCCCACAAGCCTAATGATCTGAGTTAGAGTCTCAGATTCCACAGTGGATAAAGAGAAATTACTTCCTAGGGGGTTATCAAATAAGATTTATTCCACAGGTACAAGCATGGCTCAACACACATACACAAATAAACATAATTAATCACATCGTCAAAACTGAGGACAAAAACCACATGAGCATTTCAACAGATACAAAAAAAACACAGTTAATAATATTCAGTGGTGCTTAGATTCTAAAATCTAAAACAATTAGGTCCTAGAAGGAGCAGACTTCCACACAGTACATCCACAGTTAACAGCATGCTGCAGCAGAAAACTGGAATTGTTTGTTCACAAATCTGGAACAAGGCAAGAAATAAAGGACATCAAACCAAAAAAAAAAAGGTCAAATTACATGTTTGCAAATGATGTTATTTTCTATATAAAAATACTTAACAGCCTCTCTCTCTCTCCCTCTCCCTCTCCTCCCCCCACCCCACCCCCGGCATGCACATGCAGAGTGGGGAGGGGGAATTTAGCCAAGGAAGAGAAGGGTTTCTACAGTAGAAAATTATAAAACACCAATAAAAGAAACTGACTCTCCCCCCCCCCCAGGAAAAGGGAAAGTCATCTTACATTCACAGGTCAGACTTGCTATCAACGGCAACATGTACTATTGAAAGAGATCTACAGAGTTGATGTAATTTTACAGAATTAGTTTTTAAACAGACTGCTAAAAGGTGTGCTGGCTAGACGGCTCAGCGGTAGTATGCTTATCACCAAGCTGTACAACATGAGTTTAATCCCCAGGACTCACAGGGTAGAGAGAACAGACTCCCGAAACTTTTCCTGACTTCCACGTGTCATGAAACATGTCTCCAACATATATGCACACTCACACAAATAGGGGGAAATTAATTTCAAAACTTTGTGTGGAACTCAGTCAGTCATAGTGGCATATGACTTTATCCTAGTAACTTGGAAAGTAGAAGCAGCCAGAATCTCTGAGTTCAAGGCCGGCCTGGCCTACTACAAAGCAAGATCCAGGATCACCAGAGCTACACAGAGAAACTCGGTCTCAAAAAAACCAAACCAAACCAAATCGTGTAGAAGCACAAACACCCTGTGAACAGAATCCTGAGCAAAGAGAACCAAGTGGTGAGGCTGCCCGGTGCGCCTCTGCTGGCACAGTGCCTGTCCAAAGGCTTGGTGGCCTGGGCTCAGTCCCCATCACCACATAAACTGAACATGGCAGCACGCACCAGCAATCCCAGCATTAGTGGGGTGGAAGCAGGAGCATCAGAAGTTCAAGATCCTCAGCTACATAAGGAGTTGATAAACAGCCAGGATACAAGAGACCTCATTGAAAAGAAAAGAGAGAAGAGAAAAGGAGGGGGAAGAGAGAGGGGGAGAAATAAACTATAAACAAAATCATAGAGGAAGTACATGAGGACCTTGAACTAAGCAAAGGGCTCTTTTTTTTAACATGATCCCCAAACACAAAACTCAAAACTGGTATTACTTTTTCTACACAGCATAACCTCGGAACAGACCATTTCAAGAATGGGACAAATGGAGCCATAAAGATAACCCAGTTGTTAAAGTACTTGTGGCACCCCTAGGAACCATACAAAGGATCAACTAAGTTGTACTGAGTGTGCACACTCTCTATAGATGTGTCCCCACAGACAACATCGTAAATACTATAATAAAAAAAAAATTCAAGGACTGGAGAAAAACATTTGCAAGATTCTTAGCCACCAAGAGATTACTAACCGGAATATGTAAGGAGACAAGACAAACCAACATGAAAAAATTCAATGGATAAATGGACCTGGGTTGTAGCTCCATAGTGGAATGCTTAGCTAACATATATGAGGACCCTAGATTTCATCTCCAGCACTGCTCAGTAATAGGGCACCTACCTGCTGGGCACAAAGCCCTGGATAGACACAGTTTGGACAAGTATGTGAAAAATATTTGGTATCATTGTGCTGCTAAGAATAGAAGTCCACAGACTCTTATGTTTGAATGCTTGGTCCCCAGTTGGTGGAACTGTTTGGGAAGCATTAGGAAGTGTGCTCTTGGAGGAGCTGTGTCATTGAGGGCAGCAGGCTTCAAGCTTTCTCAATCCATTCCCAGTCTCTAGGAGGTTTGAATAAGAATACCCCACCCCCCCCCGCCAGGATCATATATTTGAATGATCAGCCCCCAGGCTAAGGAGGCATGGCTTTGTTAGAGGAATGTGTCACTGGGAGTGCACTTTTGAAGCCTCAAAGCCCCAGGTCTCTCTGCTATCTCCCTCTGCCTTTTGATCAGGAGCTCTCAGCTACTATTCCAGCACCATGTGTGCCACCGTGCCTCCCACCATGATGACAGACTGACCCTCTGAAACGGTCAGTCCCCAATTAAATATTTGCTTTAATAAGAGTTGCCATGGTCACAATGTTTCTTCACAGCAATAGAACAGCAACTAAGTCAGTCTGTGTGTCTGTCTCTTTCTCTCTCTCTCTCTCTCTCTCTCTCTCTCTCTCTCTCTCTCTCTCTCTCTCTCTCTCTCTCTCTCTCCCCCTCATGCTTGTAGATCAAGATATAAGTTATCACCTACTGCTCCAGCACCATGCCTGCCTGCACAATGCCATACTGCCTGCCATGATGGTCATGGACTCTAACCCTCTGAAAGTGAAAACCACCAACAGACTCTTCCATAAGATGCCTAAGGCAACAGCAACACCATTAACAAAATACAAACAAATAAAAACAAGTTATCATTCTACTGAGTTAGAATGGCTATTATGAAGAAAATACACACAAAGATGCTGGTGAGGACGTAGAAAGGGGGAATTTTTACACACTGTTGGTAGCAATATATATTAGTGTACTCATTATAAAAAGCAGTTAAGGGTTTACTGACACAGGATCTACCAATCATACTACTGACCATGTACACAGAACTGAAATCAGTATGACAAAGAAATTATTGCACTCACATTTGCTCCAGCACTATTCACAACCACTAAGATACAAATCAACTCAGGTGTCCAACAGTGGATCGGATCAACAGTGAAAATAATTAAATAAATAAATGGCACCTAGACACGCGTCTATAGACATGTCTTTAACAGCTTGATGGGACTGGCTGGAGGCACTTTGTTAAGTGACATTAGCTAGGCACAGAAGCATTGTTTCTTATTTTTAATGTGGTAACAGGAAACAAACCCAAGGTTAGGCAAGTGCTGAACCACCAAACTACATCCCTAGACCACACAGAAAGACCACATGTTCTTAAACACATCAAGGCTTGAGAGTTACTTTCATGCTAGGAAACAAAGGAAGACACTTGGGATGGAGAGATGATTAGTGGACAAAGGTGCTGTTAGATGGAAGTCCTATAACAGAGAAACACAACCATGTTTGACAACAGTCAACTGGGTATTTCAAAATAACTAACAGAGAAGAGTTTGAACATTCCTGAACTGAAGAAATATAAACATCTAAGGTTAGAAATCGGTGGCCAATCACCTAGACTGGCCATTATACATTTTACACATGCACTGTACCTCATGAATGTGTATGAGGACTGCACTGATTAAAAATAGAATGCATCCACAGAAAGAAGCAACAGCCTTTAAGCCCTAAGGAGGCCTAACATATTTTCTTAAAGATTTATTTATGATACACACCAGAAGAGGGCATCGGATCTCATTACGGACAGTTGTGAGCCACCATGTGGTTGCTGGGATTTGAACTCAGGACCTTTGGAAGAACCGACAGTGCTCTTAACCACTGAGCCATCTCACCAGCCCCAAGGCCTAACAATCCTTTTTGCTCAACTTTTTAAAACATCATCTTAGTATCATCTTTGAATCAGATTTTAAGGAACCTCAGACTTAGCGGGAAATGACCTAAAATCGGTGCTCTTGTGTTCAGTCTGTTCTGCTCCCCAGATCTGACAGAGTGACTAGATATTTTCCCAGGAATCACAGAAAGTCAGTGGCATCAACATCCCACAGACTGGACAGTAAATTCAAAAGGGAATTCCAGAAGGGATTTTGTGGAGAAACAGCGTCATAAGAACGGGGTTACAATAATCATGGCAGCTACCATTTATTAGGCCTTGACCAGAGTCTGTGCCCTGGTTAAACTGCTTCCCATGATTCAATTCATCAGAGCCTCATTTGTGAGGGATGGACTATCCCCACTGTACAGATGAGGTGAAGGATAAGGCCTTTTCACAATCACACTGCTCAGAAGAGCAGGGATCTAAATTCTAGACAACATGACTCTGAAACCCATGTGTGAAATCAGACTCACTTTCCTATTTCTTAGTTAAATATCTTAGCCAGTGGTGGTACCCCAAATGCTGAGAAAGTATAACTGGGACAATGAGATCACTTTGATATATGTACCAGCACATCCCTCTTCCCAGGCACATGCTCCCAGGCCAGGTGAGAAAAACCACAGTTCCAGGGGGTGAGGAGAGCAAAACAGTGTCCTGACTAACAGAGAAACTATGAGAAGAGTCAGGCAGGCTGCTCATGGTCAACTCTAAAGTAAATCTCGTGTTCCAGCACTCGCAGCTGGCTTCTCATGGCTCCTTTCCATGCTAGAACATAACACTCTCTCCTCCTTATCACATCATTCCAAATATCAGTGTCCTCTCATCTGACTAGCAAGAACTCCCAACAGAGGTGTTAGCTGACAAACAGATTAACCCACCATACACACTTTCTGGTGCCTGTAGATGAGTAGGATAGTTTTAAAAGCTAAATCAAACTTTTAAGATCAAAGAGAATAAATAAATCCCAATCATAGATGGTAGACACTGTGAACGGAAAGTTCTGAAAAGATGATGCATCTGGCTGTGAACAAAAATTCCCAGGAGGAATCTGTGTCTACAGAAACTGATTGGCTGATTGGAATTTCAGTACTGTGGAGAGACTTGAACGCCACAGGTCCAGAGCCTAATTACCTTCTCTTGGGCTAAGTTCTGGCCCTCCAGAACAGCCATGCTCCCCACGCCACACACACACACACACACACACACACACACACACACACACACACACACACACACACAATCAGAGCATCCTGTTACAATAGATAAAAACCTTTTAGAATCTATTGACCCAACAGACAACTAGCTTCTACAATCTGAGGACACTTGGTAATATCCTCAGACAGCATCTTGAGCCAATACGAAAGCTTCACCCATCTCAATGTAACTTCATCTCTGATAGACTCACCAATGTATTTTAAACTTGCTTTAATTTATGATCTGTAAAGACTTTATGGAACTGCTGCTATGATGGAACATGGAATATTTTGGGTAAGCAAAATCTGTGTTCCCAGGTCATGGTCACTCAAAATGTCTTCCAAATAAGCTCTCTCTTGTTCCCTTTAAGATGAGAACTGTGAGTTTTTGTGTCAACACCACCATGACATGGAGACTTCTAGGGTAATATATTACATCCCCCCCCCTTTGAAAAATTAACCACTGGAATCCATACTCCCATTCTAAAAATAACATCTGGTATTTATTTGCCATATTGTACTAGTGCTGGTATTCACCTATATAATCATATTTAATCTCAATAAAAATTTGAGAAGGAGATGGCAAAGAGTCTCTCAGATGAGAAAACAAACCTCAGACACGGTCACAAAAGAGAACATAAGGGCTGTGTTCTCACTAAGCTCCACGACCGCCCCACCCACTCAAAGCATCTTAGCAGACAGGAGTCTCACAGCCACAGTCCTTCAGCACGTATCCTCCTTTTACAAGGTGGCATCCAATTTAACACTTCTGGTTGCTGTAACAAAATACCTGATAAAAGCCACTTTAGAAAGGAAAGGTTATTTGGGCTAGTGTCTTAAAAAGGGATACAGCAGGGACTGGAGAGACAGCTCAGTGACTGAGCACATTGGCTCCTTCCAGAGGTCAGCTCACAAGTATCTATAACTCAAGTTGCAGTGGATCCAAAAAGCCTCACACAGATACACATGCAGGCCAAATACCAATGCATATTAAAGGGGGAGATGTTAGGGTTCTGTCTAAGCTCCACCCCACAATTACCTGGCAATAGCCAGGTAGGCCTGGCCTAGTATAAATGGGGCTACTTACCCCTCCTCTCTCTCTTGTTTCTTATCTCTCAGATTCTCTCCTGTCCTCTCTTGGGCTCTCCTCCCCTCCCCCCCCCCACGTGGTCATGGCCGGCCTCCACTTCTCTACTCTCTCTGCCTTTCTCTGCCTCCACTACCCCATTAACTCCCAACCTCTGTCCTGAATAAACTCTATTCTATAACATGTCTGTGTGTGTCTGGTCCCTCGGGGGAATGGATGCCTGGGCATAGGCCCACTGGGGCACCCCCTTCCCCCACACCACCGTATACCACTTTCTCTAAACCTATTTCTCTTTTTATGATCATAACAGGGTGGGGTGTCCACCATGGGGAAAGGCATGCTGGAGCCTAAGGGAAGTACTTCCTGGCATCCTCAGTCAGGAAGCAGGGAGGTAGGAATACTGGTCCAGCTTGCCTTCTTTCCACACAGTCCAGGATCCCAACTCACAGAATGGTGTCACCAGCAGCTAAAGTGGATCTTCCCACCTAATTAACCCATCTACAAACTCCTTCACGGACAAACCCAGACGTTTGTCTCCTGGGTGACCTTCAAGCCTGTCAAGATGACCTCGAATATTAAATAGTCCCACAAGGGAGTACATCAGGTGCTGGGTAGAGAAGTCCCCCCCATACCACACAGATACACACAGATATCCTGCCATGGGTAGGTATCAACCAACACAAATGCCTCCAAGCAGGACAATTCCAGTTCAGCAAGAACAGTGCTTGGACTCCAGGCACTGGCTCCATTGAGATTACCAGCAAGGTGGCTGGCTACATAATGTGGATCTTAAATGCCATCAGGGCAGCACTTTTATGGTATGAGAGAAAAGATGTTTTAACTCCTACTGCTCTTAGCACATGATGAGAGATTATGACAAACAGACACAGCTTAGGAACAGACAAGGATAAAAGCAGCTTCTCTTGATGAGAGTCAGTATTAACATTTTTCTGAGACTAGACTCAATAGAGCTAATATAAATGGGCCAGAATAATTACGGTTCTGAAAGCTCATCTATTTGGTTAGACTATTATCCAAAAGGGACTTGCTAGCACACAGTCCTTAAGTAAATTCATCAGCACGCTTTGTTAACTGTGCATCTGCTTTAGCTCTCAACAGGGACCGCAGGGATCCTCCTGAGCGCCAAGTTGAGAAGGGGACACATTTCTGATCCCTCAAGACTCTTGGGTGCCTTTCTGGGTAATTTTTATTACTAAGCTATGTCAGAGACATCATGTGGTAACTAGTCCTATCCCCGGGAATCCTGGGATTCCATTCTCATTGTCCTTGAAAAGCCAAGGGAAAAAAAAAAAAAGAAAAAAGGAGGAGAAAGAGGAAGAAAGAAAGAAGACAAAGGACGTGTGGAGGGGTGGGGTGCAGAACAGAACAGGACCAACAGGATCTTAGTCACAGACTGAACATCAAAAGCTCAAAGAATTCGTGACTCCTATCTGTACATTCTCCACTCCACAAAGAGGGTGAGGCTGGAGAAACAAATCACTTCACAGCAAAGCTGGAAGCTTGCCTTGAGCCAGAGGTGAACCTTAGCTGAGCGGGGTTGTTACTGAATTCATCACAATTGTCATTTGCACTTCAAGGGCCGCTACTTCCAAAGCTTTACCCAACGTTGAGTAAGAGCACTGGGGGGTTGGGAAAGGTGGCCCTGGAAGGTAAGACTGTAGGGAAGGGGAGATACTGGGAGCTGGTCAAAGGCTGTCTATTGCCTGGAGACATCCCAGGAGAGAGGGCCCTTTAATGTCTGGCTGCAGGCAGGCCAGGCTTCTTTTGGCAATCTCTGTGACATGTGACAGACGCTGCAGCTCTGAACAATGAGGGCTAAGTTAACCAAGACAGGCCTGGGAAGAACAAGAGAAGGAGAAGTAATCTCTAGACTGAGAAAGCACACGGACAAAGGAGAGGAAGGAGCGGTCTGTTTGGGAGCTGGCATTGTCCTCCACCTGCCATCCAGCTGTCAGGATCAATCCTGACCTCCCCAGCTCTTCTTCACACAGTGGTGATTCTGACTATGAAAGTACTTAGTCTCTTCCTCTTCAGAATGAGACTCCCTGTAGCTGCCTACTTCATAGGTTTGCTGGGATGGTTGGTAAGAATACACACAGGAAGACAGAGGAGATGGCTCAGCAGTTGAGAGCACGGGCTGACAGAGCCCCGGGGTTCAGTTCCCAGCACCTACATGGCAGCTCACAACTGTCTGTACCCAAGACAGAACATCCTCACACAAACTTACATGCAAACTAAACACCAATACACATAAAATAAATTATTATTTTAAAAAAGAATACATATAAAACATTTCATTCAGTGCTTGGTGCATGGGAGCTTATTATTACTTTATTATCATTATCCCCATTGTCTCTTCAAAGGGAAACTACCATGACCTTTAGACAGGGATTAAAGGAACCGGAAGTGAGGAAAATGTTTCCATAAAACAGAAACGCTAAACCTAACCCATCCCACAGTGGTCTTGGGGACAAGAGGGCTGTCTCAGGCCTCCTCCTGCCTGCTCTAATCTACAGGAAGACACTTACTGAGTTCTGACAACTGAGGCAGGGAGTTAAACAGGAAGTCAACAGCAGCCCCAGCAGCAGTCCTGGAGGGGCCATCCTAGTTGAAGGCAGGTGCTGAGGAGTCATAACCAGGACCTGAGGGTACAAGCACAGAAAACAGAGGGTCAGGGCCTGGTTCCTTCCCACCATCATGGTTCCCATAACAGTACCTACTCCACAAATGTCAGACAGCTCCTGTACAGAAGTGTAACAGGTCTTCTATTGCTGCTACATACGTCTCTGTAGCTGCCATCTCCCGTCACTAGGGTGTGCCCTGGTTAAAAATGCATGTGCATAACAGCCCTGTTCCTTCCTTCCCCACCGACAGTATCTGGGCTTACAGATGGTGCTACTGGCTATGGTGGAAAAGGAGATTATCCACCTGAACTACGTGTGAACAGATACAGGACCAGGTCCACATCAGTATCTGTAGCATCCTCTTTTAACCACACCCATTATCACAGCTGACAGCACATTGCATCAGTATCCTGCAACAAAGCTCAACATTTCCAAGTCACGATATCTTCTGCACAGCTTTTTAAGTGACCAAGCAAATCATAGCATAATTATTATTAGATGTTAACAGTTTTAAAACATAAGGACAGAAAGAGGTCCTATATTCATGTATTAGAGACAATATTGTTAAATGACAATCCTAAACAAAACAACATACAAATTCAATGTAATTCTATCAAATCTCAGTGTTTTCTGCAGTTCCCATCACCCATGTCAGGTGACTAACAATCACCTGTAACTCCACCTCCAGGGAATCTAATACCATTTTCTGGCACCCTCACTTCTGTGCACATACACACACACTGACACATTAGTACATGTGGTTAAAATAAAATACACCTACAACAAAACAAATATCAAACAAAAATTCTGCATTCAAGTCAGGAAGGAGGGTCAAGAATTTAATGCCATCCTGGACTACATAGTAAGACCATGTCTTTAACAAAACAAAACAAAAAGCTACAGATAAAATTGCTATCCTGCCAGGAATACACCTACAGTGGAGCTAATCCAAGTGCTCACCAACAAATAGAGAGATTTAGCCAGGCACAGTGCTGCATACCTGTAGCCCCAGCAGTTGGGAGGTACAATCAGAAGGATCAGGACATCAAAGCCAGCCTTAACTATACAGTGAGTGCAAAACCAGACTGCATATGTAAGATCTTGTCAAAAAAGAACCACACAAAAATTTTAAAATCTACTATACACACACACACAATGGACTATTACTCAATCATATAAAAAAGAATGAAATTGGATACATACTAAAACCCAAAACATTACATCAAGTGACAAAAGCCACATACAAAAAGATGTGTGTGTGTGTGTGTGTGTGTGTATGTGTGTGTGATTTAACCTTCATGAAGTATCTAGAAATCATAAAGGAAGGAGCATCTGTCTTCAAGTGGGTGAAGGAAAGGGAGAGTGGGGAATTATGTTTACTAGAGAGTCTCTGTAGAGTAGTAATAAAATTTGTAATACAAGTTGGACATCAAGACAACTTTACCCAAACTAGCACATAATCTAGGAGAGGCAGGAAGAGAAACAACACTAAGCCAGAGTGACACAAAGCTCAGAAGGATTCAGAATGTGTTAGTCCAGACTCTCGGGAGATGCTTCATGCGGAACGTCAGCCTGGTGCCGCTCCCTCCAGTCACTTGCAGTGGTGTGACTGAATCAGCTACAGAGGAGTATTTCTGTGTATCTGAGACTGTGCTGTTTACATTTCTCTCCTGCCCCTGCCATGCTCCCCTCTGCTCTGATTTGCTGGTTCTGTGACATTACTGCAGCAAAATGGACCCACTCTCTGAAGTCATTGCCCTTTGACCAGCCCATGTCTTCCCAGGGCCAGACAGAAACCTTCCCTAAGGACATCTGCAGCCCTGAAAGAAAACATCCCTGCTGGACCAGCACTGTGCTAAAAAAGCACAGCCAAACGGAAAAGCAAAGGCTTAGGGCTAAAAATAGCTGCTACATTCACCCAGCAGCAACAGCTTCTGCTTTCTGCCAGTCTCCTTCTCCATTTTTTTTTATCACAAAATGGAACTGCTGAGTGTCACACAAGTTCCTCCCAGCATCTTGGCTTCCTGGGGGCACCAATCACACTGAGAGACAGAGAATGAGTTCACAGAAACTGCACTGTTCTGAGCAGGTGTCTGTCCATATCCAGGGCGATGGAAAGGGACCAGGCTGGCTAAGGATGATCAAGGAAAGGGGCTACCACACTGAGAGAGGCTAGGGAGGCCAGGGAGATGGGTCTCAAGAGGACACAGCCCTGGATCCCCCAAATGCCTTTTATCTTTCTTATTCCTGCAACCTGGACTTGAGAGTCAGGATAATGTGAGGGACCTAACATTATCAGAATATAAAACAAAAGAAAATAGTTATGCATGGTGGCTCACTTCTGCAATCTATGCCCTTGGAAAGCTCAGGCAGGAGGATAACGGCTCAAGGCCAGTCTGCTGGACCTCAGATTGAGATGCCATCTTAAAAGCAAAGAAAGGAAGGGAGAGGAGGAAAGAAAAAGAAAGCACACTAACCCCAAAGCCACAGATGTCCTTCCTTGCTTGACAGTGCTCATGCATACATGCATGTGCACACATAGTCACATGTTCCCTTCCTACAGCCAGGGGTAAATATGGAACTGGCAATAAGGAAGACAGATGAGAAGGAAGAAGTCAAGGGCAAGAGGCCCAGAAGAGACTGAGGAGCAGTAGGCGGGATGGCCGATGCACATTGAACAGTTTCCTTATCTCCTGGAGTAGGAAGGGGACAGAGGGCAGAGGCAGCTTCACGGGGCTCTCATCTCCGTCTCCTACACACACACATGCAGCAACAACACTTTCTGCCAATACAGAGGATGAGAGATCAAATGAAAATGGATCCTTCCTCTCCCCTCCACAATCCTACAAGGACCACCAGCTGACCCAGTTATCACCTCCATTTGTTTTCCCACAAAAGAGAGTAGGCCTGGGGCTAGGAGTGGGTCGTTGGGTAGACTGAGGAGAGATCAAGGTGAAGTGGGGTCAGACCAAAGGAATACGTCTCCCAGGCTTTGGGAGAATATCCAGAGAACAAATGCAAACTCTGTAGCATGTAGCAGGGGTTAAGTGTCTGTCCTTTACAACCTGGCCTGCAGCCACGCCACTTGCTTTTGTAGAACGAATGAGGCAAAGCTGTCTGGAGAGAGCAAAGTGGGTGCAGACACAAGCTGCCTTTTGCTAGGATGAACCACAAGCAGGCACCCAGGCATCTGGGACCACAAAAGAAAACCTGAACATAAAGCCAAAGTCATGGCATCCCACTAGGCCTGAGAAGAATACCCTCCCAAAGCACATGCAGCCCACAGCCCACAGGGCCTGCCGAGCAAGCTCTCCCAGCAAGCTCTGCCTTCACAGAGAACAGGTCTGCAAGCTTACATTATGGCCTCCATCCAACTTAAAGCACCACTCAGTGCAGGAAAAGGGAAGCTATTTCAGTGTTCCCCAATAACTTTTTCCTTAAGTACCCTTGGGCTCTGAGACAGGGAGATCCTAAGGAACTTGAGATGGCCATTTCTCTTTCAAAACTGGCCATCTGTAGGCGGTGCCTCTACCTAAACAGATCAGGAGCTCTAGGCAGTCTATGCTGTCAGTTTCCTGCAGCCCAGAGCAGACACTGGGGAGGGAGGGATGGAGAGGCTGCCAGGCTCCCACCTCCCGGCACCCACCGCATACTGTTTGTTCTCTGCCCCATCACACAGACTGGGGAGAAGCCTGGGCCTGTGTGAACAAGACAACCTCCACCCTCCAGTAACTGAAGTCTTTTCTGAGAAAAGAATAGAAAGAAAACTGAAGGAAGCCAGTAAAGGAGGTTGGGGGGGGGGTGCTGCTGGGTATGAGGCAGGTTCCGATAGGGCTAGCTGACCCAGGCAGATGGTGGCTGCTCCAAGTCACAGGAACAGTCCACAGGAGGAACCGGAGAAATGTGAAAATGCCCAGTGCATGGCCAGCCATACCAGCAGCCCACCTCAGCGTCTCTGGTGTTTGGTCCTACCTACAATATATGGAAATACATATACTTGGTCCTCCCTACACTATATGGAAACTAAGAAGACCAATTTTGACGAACTCCTAGCTACATGACCTCAGACTCAACTTTGGAAAGTCATCACGATTGCTCAGTGGGTAAAGACACCTGCCCACAAGCCTGATGATCAGAGTTCAATCCCAAGGACCCACATGGCAGAAGGAAAAGATTCCCACAGGTGTCCTCTAACCTTTACACACATACTATGGCATACATGTATACACACACACACGTACAAGATAACAAGTGTAATAAAAAGTTAAAGACATAACTTTGTTAAGCTTTACTTTTTTCACCTATAGCGTGGGCATAGTAAGAGTTTCTAAGTCAAAGAATGGACAGGAGAATTAGATAAGTAATGCATGAAAAGTGTTTAGTATATATATAGCACCTGACACTTAATTGTCCTCCATCACTGATACAGTAATTACTGTGGTCCCTGACCCCACAGCCAACCAGAGCAGGCCACTAACATGGGAATCACATTCTAGAGCCCACACCTCTTCCATCTAACCCACCGGCTTTTTGTTGAGTACCTGTTCCCAGGCGGTGAAGACAATAGATGTTAACAAAAACTCCCACCCCAGAATAGGTCTGAACCGAAATCCCAGGACAGACCCAATCCATTCTGAGCTTTCTCTGTGTACTAGCATCCAGACAGCCAGACCCAAGCACACAGAACTGCCAGCTGCAGGAACAGCTGTGAAACCATCCCGTGCTTTGCAAACTGAAGGTTAGAGGATGAGCTCTTCCCACAGACACATTCATTACTATTTATGGGCTGTACGAACGCACACACAGTCACTCACCTCTCCACAAACAGAAGCTAACCACCTAATTTAAGCAGGCAAATATGAAATGTAAAGAGGAGACTGAAAGGACAGCCCTGACATGGAAAAGCAATGTACTAAGGCTTAAGAAAAGAAGTGGAATGTTAAAGAACAACTTGAAGGGCAAGAGAATTAGGTTTGGAGTAGTCAAATAGGCTTTTCCCCAAGATACAAAGTAAGCAGAAAGTCAAGAAGGAACAGAACAGAGTGTTTGAATATCAATGGAAACATGGCTGCTCACTGTAGTCTACCCGCTAGTTGGCCGGACTGGACTCAGAACTGGCCCTCTGTACAGCAGGCACTATGTTTGCCCCAAGGGTGAAGCAAGCAGGGACTTCTCTCAAATCCAAGGCCACCAAGAGTGGACGTGAAGAAAGACGGCTGGAAGACAGACATTTCCAGTGAACACAAGCCTTTTCCTGGCCAGATACCACTTTGCCTGTCTGAAGAGAGCCCAAGAGGCCTTTCCAGCAGCTGTACGGGACAGTTTCCGGTTCTGCAAGAGAACACAGGAGGCCAAGAGAGCTCAATGAGCCCAACTGGAACCAGAGCCCTGGAGGGAGAGGAAGACAACACGGAGAAGTGGAAGCAATGAAGGTGCGGGCTTGACTCTGTTCTCCAGGAGGTGGGAGGACACGACCAATCTAGTGCCCACTCCAGGAGGATAAAGTACATATTTTCAAGAAAGTAGCTAAATAGATTACTGGAAAATTACAATTTCAGAGACAAAAGATAATGGCTCTATCTAAGAACAACCAAGAGACAAGTAAAGTGATTGAATAAAAGAACATCTTGTCTGTCCCTCTCCAGACTGGCCACAAAGAATCTGAATGTTGGAAGCCAAGGCTCAGTTTTCATTTGTATTGCTAAAATGCAGATGGCAAGCAAGCCACTTAATCAGCCACAGAGTGCAGAGTAGATCCATGAATAAAAAGATAGGGGAATGGGTGGGGCAAGGATCTTGGTGCTCTCAGAACAGGAGTGAGGACTGGAGATGGTAACAACAAAAGTAGAGTGTTGTATGGAGAAACCTCAGAGTGCAAAGGAGAGCAGATGGAGACTAGTCCTCAGGGACCACTTCAGGTCAGGAAAAGAAAGTCAGTAGGCTGAGAAACCAGAGGGGCAGACGTAAGATTAGTGCAGGAGAGCGGAGGCTACATGGGTGAGTAGTGCTGCTCCTAGAAGCCAAGGGTTGGTAAGTGAAAGTCTCCAAGTATGGGATACCTTCCCACCGTCAGGGAGGCCCCAGATGTACCCAAAACAATATAGGCTTAACGCTACTGCTCTTGGCTACGCACCATAGCACAATGGTAAGACCTTGATGCTGAAGACATCACATACTGGATGTAGGACATAAAGAAATCAAGCTGGAATTGACCTGAGAATTTCCTTCATACTGGCTAGCTTTTATACCGCTGGAAAGAATCATCATCAATGATCTTATCCAACAGTGAGCTAAACCTGAGTGCTACAAACCCAGCTTGCCAGGCCAGATATAAACACTGGAACAATAGAGGCATGACTATATGGAGGGAACCAACTGCTTTCTGACTGGATTTGAGGCCTACTCCACAGGAGGGAATTCCTAACTGGTACTTTAAATCTTCTGAAAAGTTCATAACCAAAGAGAACATAGGCCATAGTGAGGAATCTCCTGCTGTTATTCTGCAAAATGGACCTGCTAGCAAACAGCCTTTATAAATGTTTACAACCACGGATTAGTGCCAGTTTCAACCTTAATCAGAAAAACTATCTACAGTAGGCAGCAGTTAATGCAGACTCAGATCTGGTCAAAGTGCTAAGAAACACAGACTGTTGAGCACTGTTGAGCATCCCTAAATGGAATCACAATCAGTCTCTCTCCCTCCCCCCCTCTCCCTCCCCCCTCTTCCTCCTCCCCCCCTCTCCCTCTCCCTCTCCCCCCTCTCTCTCCCTCCCCCCTCCCTCCCTCTGTCCCTCCCTCTCTCTCTCCCTCCCCCCCCTCTGTCCCTCCCTCTGTCCCTCTCCCTCTCCTCCCTCTCTCTCCCTCCCCCCCCTCTCCCTCCCTCTCTCCCTCTCCCTCCCTCCCCCTCTCTTCCTCCTCCCCCCTCTCTCCCTCTCTTTCTCTCCCTCTCTCCCCCTCTCCCTCTCCTCCCTCTCTCTCCCTCCCTCTCTTCCCCCTTTCTTTCCCCCTACCTTCCTCCCTCCCTCCCTTTCCTTCTCTTCTCTCTCCCTCTCCCTCCCTCCTATGCCTCAGGAAATATCACCAAAGATGGGTCAGAAGAAGAGCCAGAAAATGGGGAGGAGTGCTTCTTGGACATGAAATACAGCTATTATATTCATGAACGCACAGCAGCTGTGGTTACCTACATAAGATCCATATAAAACCAAGCCAATCAACTCCAACATGGATGGGAGAGGGGCTCATGAGGCCCCACCCTAGCTGAAGAGCTATCGACAGTTAATAATTACTGGGGGAAGTTATATTTCTTCAGTGTAAACCACTGGTAAGTTACTTGTGTTCTAGTAAATAACCCAAAATCTCTATACTCACACAAGCAACCATAATTAAACTGAGTCATGAGAGAGAGAGAGAGAGAGAGAGAGAGAGAGAGAGAGAGAGAGAGAAAGGAAAATAGGAGAAGACAGGAGAAGAACCCATTGGGAAGGGGAGAGAGAGAGAAAGAGAGAGAGAGAGAGAGAGAGAGAGAGAGAGAGAGAGAGAGAGAGAGAGAGAGAGAGAGAGAAAGGAAAATAGGAGAAGAACCCATTGAGAAGAAAAGGAATCCAGAGAAAACAGAAAGAGGATATGAATGGGTAAGGAGGGACGTATACTCAAAATATATTATATGCACTATAAAACTGTTTTTTGAGACCAGGTTTCTTTGTGTAACCCTGGGTGTCCTCGAACTCACTTTGTAGACCTCAAACTCACAGAGATCCGTCTGCCTCTGCCTCCCAAGTGCTGAGGAAAATTGTCACAGAATAAACATGGTTTTTTAAAAGAGAGTAAGAGAAGGAGCTAGAAAGATGGCTCAGCAGTTAAGAGCACATGTTCTCCCAGAGGGCATGAGTTCAGTTCCCAACACCCACATCAGGCAGCTCACAACCATCAGTAACCCCAGCTGAGGGGTTCTGATGTCCCTGGCTTCTGGGAGCACCTGAACAGAAATGTATATACTCACATGCAGACACACACACCTACACATCATTTAAAATAATAAAAATAATCATTTTTAAAAGAAAGAATTACAAGAAAAATCACATTATAGACAGCAATGCCAAGAAATCAATCTGAATAAGGAGGAATTGATACATTGGGTCTGGTGATAAGGCAGCAAGAGGGCCATTCATTCACAGAGGAGCTGCATGTTGTTTTAACTTTGTATACTTTGGAGTATGGAAACATTCAACATTCCACTGGAGTCTTAATAAAAAAAAATATACTCTAATAGCACCACAGGGGTTCTCCAACACCATGGATCAGGTTCCTGTGACAATATAGCCACGTCCCATTGCACACACTCCCAGTCATCCCGAAAGAGAAACGGGGCAGGGAGGCAAATTCTTCAAGGAGAAACTCAAGTCAGACATAATTCTACTGATTCTGAGCCCTTAGTCATGCCCCAGTCTGCTCAGAAGCATTTGTTCTTGGTTGAGTTGTACTGACTACAACTGTAGCAGTTGGTGTGGAGAACTGCACCAGACTCCTTCCTCCATATTCCAACGCAATAGCGAAGCATCTCAGAGGACGATCAATTCTGTCAAACAATAACTACACCCTCCATTTACAGAGCACTGTGTATGTGCTGAGCAAAGTGCTCAGCTCATTTACTCACCACAACAACCCTCTGAGATGGCTCTAGCACACTGCTCATTTTACCTGAGGGGAGCAAACTTCAGAGTTCATGCAGTCAGAGAACAATAGATTGAGAATGTAAAGCCAGTCTGGCCCCAGAGCCAGGGCTTTTTCCATAGGTCATGCTGTCTCTCCATTGGCCCCAGAGCCAGGGCTCTTTCCACAGGTCATGCTGTCTCTCCATTGGCCTGTGAAATCAGCCACAGAAACTTGGTCCATCATTTTATCTGCTCTGCAATAGTATAAATAAAAATTCACAATTTTTTGTCATGAGAAAAATTTTAAATGAACCTACTGGGGCCCTCTTGTGGATAGACCTGCTTGTATCGTGTCCAAGTTACTGAGTCTATCTCTGTCTCTGTCTGTCTGTCTCTCTCTCTCTCTCTCTCTCACACACACACACACACACACACACACACGATGTGAGGAAGAAGACCCTCAGCCTGGTCACTATGCCTTCCTTCCACTAGATAAGCTCTGAGCATAGAGTGAGCAAGTAGACTCTCCTTTATAATTGCTCTTGGCTCTGCCTGAGGTCCTGAGGGTGATCAGCTGGTGCTGACGGTAACAATCACAGTTACAAGAAACTCTACTCCATCTCAGCTCTACTCTAATGACTCTGGATTGATTCAGATTCCCCTGACTAGCAGTGTGACTTTGAACTAGATGATTAATGTTGTCAAGTCTCAATATCTTTAAAGGAAACTTGCAAGTAATGACTAAGTTGTATGATTATCAGAACATTTAAAACAGTGCCTGAGACAAAGCAGAATTTCAAGTAACCTTGTAGTTAAGTTGGGCATGGTGGGTACAAAAACTTTGATCCCAGCACTCTGGGAAAGGAGCCAGGCAGAGCTCTGTGAGTCTGAGGCCAGCTTGGTCTACACAGCAAGTTCCAGGCCAGCTAGGACTACACAGTGTGACCTTTTCATAACAAAATAAAAATTAAAAAGCTTGTAGTTAAATATCTATTATTAGAGAATATTCTGAGCAAGGCAAAGTAGTAGATTCTGTCACCATCCAGGATTGCATCTGCTTGGAGCCCAGTCCTGAGCTACAAATTACCCACAAATGTGGACTACACGATGGCAGGGGTGCACACACTGAAACCTAAGAGACACTGGCTGCCTCTGAATCAGCGGCAGAGAGACGCTTCAGAGTCCAGCTCCCGACAACTCAGGCCGTCTCCACGTTCCTGCTGGTGCTCTCCTATCTCTACGGAGCACCAGGCACTTTAGGAACAGACACAGCAAGCGCCTCAGAGCAGGGGTTAGAATTCATTTTCCGTTTTCTAACTGCTGCTGGGCTTCCAAAGGACACCAGAGTTTCTCAGTGGGACCAGAAGATTCTAGAGGAAGGTAAAAGTTTCAGTTCATAGTTCCAAACAATATACCAACCCCTATTATGTGCTGGTGTGGGCTATAAGCACTCAGTATTCATACTCATACAGATATTGTTCATATTTTTATCTTTATTTTTTATGTGTTTGTTTTGCCTGCAGGAACGAAAGTGCACTGCAGGGGTGGTTCTGATGCTGTCCTGTTCCCCAACTGATTCTTGATCTGTCAGTAAAGAAGCCATTGGCTGGGCAGAAGAAATAGGTGGGACTTCTGGTCCCTGGAGGCAAGAGACAGACACAAGGGAGGAGAGTTCGTCAAGCTTTGGAGAGAGAAAAAAAATCAAGCAGCCATGTGAGGTCTTGGGAGGAGTGGTGGCCTGTGGCCTCTCCTATAGGTGGGTGGTCTGTGGTGTTAGCAGGGATTAGATGTATCTGAGCCACTAAAGTTTAGGGCAGGTGGGAGGTGCAGAGATAAGAATATTGATAAGGAGTCGGGCAGTGGTGGCGCATGCCTTTAATCCCAGCACTTGGGAGGCAGAGGCAGGCAGATTTCTGAGTTCGAGGCCAGCCTGGTCTACAGAGTGAGCTCCAGGACAGCCAAGGCTTCACAGAGAAACCCTGTCTCGAAAAAAAAGAAAATTGATAAGGGCACACTTTTCCAGGCAGGAGATAGTAGCGCCCAGCAATTGTGTCCAAAGGCAAGTTGAAACTGAACAATTTTTATTGGTGGATTCGGTGAAGCTGGGTCCGGACTGGTAGCGTGCCCCATTCCAGGAGCTTAGGCGGAGTAGCAAAAGCTACACGCAACAGTGAACCACTTAGCATACAGTGCCCTCAGAGGCCAGAATTGGGTATCAGATAACCTGGAACTGGAATTACAGACAGTTGTTAGTGCCCTGTGGATGCTGGGAACAAGGTTCTCTGAATCAGGCTTTCCACATCTAAGGCTCAGATGGTGCAATGATTTAAAAGAAAGTTCCCTGGGGATATACCATGAGGAAACAGACGCTTCTATAGCCAATGTGAAATACAACTTTCTAATTGGAAGAGAGGTAACAACTAGGATGCTTCTTAACTTACAGGGACACACACACACCACCACCACCACAACAACAACAATTACTTGTAAAAAACATCTTGTGGCAATATGAGAAGGATAGGTCACCAAGCATAGAAATTACAACTACCCATGTTGGTTTTGACTATTATCAGGTAACTGAAACATTATGTTTTATTTTTAAGTGCCTAAGAGCCCACAGCTATTTATAATACCACATCCTTAAAATTTTGAAAGGGAGATGAATTTTAAAACATACACATTTACATACGTGGGCAGAAACACACACACACAAAAAAAATCAGATGCCTCTCAACATAACTCAGAGACCCATAACTCACAGGTTTCACAATCTCACCCAACACCCAGAGAAAATCCAGGCACCTTCTCCAAAAGATGGTGGGAGGCTGGGTAGGTAGCCAAGAAACAAAGAACCTAAACTCAGCACTTGGCACACAATTAAGGAGCAGAGAATTTTAAATGCATTGTTTCTGGCTCTAAATATATCTACATTTATTACCAATTTGGGATCAGAAACTACATTTAGTTCTGCCGTGACCACATGCTAAAAATATTAAGCAGAGTATTGCCTAGGAAACGGCAGCCCTGTTTTAGAACTACCTCTGCCGCGTCCCCAGGACTAGCCTTCCTGAGCTTTGCTCAGATACTCATTTTAGTAGAATTGTCATTATTCTGCCAAAGTTTCCTTTGCATCTTAGAAGACAAGGATGGCGGTGTACAAGCCTGTAATCACAGCACTTAGGAGACCGGGCAGGAGGATGTTTGAGGTCACAGCAGACTATGTAGTGAGTTCTAGTCAAGACTATTTCAAAAAAGAGGAGGGAGGAAGGTAATGGGGTGAATATGAACAAAATACAGTGTGTACATGTATGAAAATAATGAAAAGAATATTATTTATGTATAACACATGCTCATGTAAAGTCTGAAACATTCAAAGTGACAAAAATGGGGGGAGCAATAAATCCCAGAAAGAGGAGGGCACAAGTGGAAGGTCAGCTTTAAGCTCCAGGCCAGTCTCAGAAACACAGCAGGGGCCTGAGAGAGACAGAGACAAAGACAGAGACAAAGACAGAGAGACACAGAGAGACAGAGAGACAGAGACAGAGAGACAGAGTCAGAGACAGGAAGGAAGGAGAAGGGAAGAGAAGGGAAGAAAGAAAGAGGGAAGAGAAGAAAAGAAAAAGCAAAGCAAAGGAAAAGAAGCCTTTCCAAGGTTTCCTAGTTAGCATTAACTGTCAACTTGGCACAACCTAGAATCACTTGGAAAAGATCTAAGTTAACCATCTTTTATCTGTTTGGTTTGTCTGTTATTGTCTTGATTGCTAACTTATGTGGGAAGGCCACCATGACCAGAACCATTCCCTGGGCAGGTAGTCTCAGGCTCCGTGAGGAAGTGTGGGGAGCCAAACAAGGTCGTTCAGCCATGGCTGTCTTATGACCATGAGATTGTTGAACAAAGACCTGCCCAGGAACTGCCGGTACAAAAGGATTCCGAGAGTAACTACGGATCGCTCCACCCTACATGCGCAGATACCAGATGTCTTCACCAGATGCCCTTTGCGCTTCCTGCTGCCAAGAATACCTTGACCCCTCCCTCCTTTGCATTTTGCAAAGGTCACTTCCCCCTAGCTCCCCCTCCCAACTTCCTCATTCAGGGCTTGGCCCATAGCTCACTTCCCCCTAGCTCACCTTCGCAACTTCCTCATCCCCACTGCTTAAAACGTGCTGCCTGTGTGACAATAAACGGGACCTTGACAATGGAACCTTGCTTGGTCTCCTTCTTCTCTCCCCCCCTTGACCCTCAGGTAGCGCCTCTTCGGGACCCTGAATAACTAGACCTGCTGGATGGGTCAAGGAAGCTAGATAAGGAAGCCAGAGAACAAGGCATCAGGAAGCTTCTTCCATGGTCTCTGCTGTGCCTTCTTGACAGCTTCTTGACAGCTCCTGGATTGGAGGAAATGCTGTGTGGAATAACACACAGTCTTGCTTTCAAGGTTCTGGGCCTGACTCCCCTTGATGATGGGCTGTAACCTGGAAGTGTAAGAAAAAACCCTTTCCTCCCCTAAGTTGTTTTTAGCCAAAGTATTTCAGCATGGCAACAGAAAGGAAACTAGAACCTTGGGCTCTCTTTGGTAGTCAAGTTCCACGTCACAGGCTTGTCACAGCTGAAATCCATCTGACTGGCTAATCCACAAGCATTAGAAATAACTGTCTGCCCAACCTAGTCCTTGTATTCTCAAGGTCCAACACTGTCAGGCACTCAAAAAAAAATCTGTTGATTGAGTAAAAGCAAAAACATTTAAAAAAAAATCATGGGGTAGCAAATGATTAGCTATTTTAAAATTTGTTTAGAGGACTGGAGAGATAGCTCAGCAGTTAAGAGCACTGTTCCAGAGGACCTGGGTTCAATTCCAAATACCCACATGGCAGCCCACAACTGTCTGTAACTCCTGTCATAGTGATCTGATGCCCTCTTCTGGCATCAGTGGGAGCAGCACAGATGTGGTACACAGAAACACATGCAAGCAAAACACCTAAACACAGCTATTGGGATCAATAAAAACAAGTAAGGAAAATATTACTGAGGAGATAGAAGGATCACTGAGAACTCAAGGCCAGCTAGAGTTACATAGAGAGACCCTGTCACTATGCACCCCTTCTCAAAACAGAGTAGAAGAAGCATATATATGAATTACTCATTTAAACAAAATATGTGTGGCCACACTATGATCACATATAAACCTAAAATTATAGAAAGCAATGCTAAACTGAGTCTTTTTTCCTGAAATGTTAACTACTCAAGAAACACTTAAATAAGCTCTCTTTCAGCGGTCCCTCGGATGACTCCTTAGGCCTGCTCAGCAAGCCCAATATCAGATCACCCACTTATCAGCCAAGGAAACACAGAACACATAGAGGAAAGCTACAACTTGACCCTATTTGTCAGGGCAGCCCTCAGTGTGAGTTTAAAGAGTCAGTGTGACTGGCTCCCCAGAAAAGTGGTCAAGAAAGAACTGTCAGGACCAAGTATGAAAAAGTTTACCTGACCCAGCCTCAAGGCCAGAGCTTCAAAATAGGGAGTGTGAGGCAAAGGATGCCAAGACCTCGAGGCCGGCAGAGCAATTGTCACGAGTGACAGCAGTGGGCGGGACATGGCTCAGTAACATGAAACCATACGTACTGAGTTTAAATTCTTAGAACCCACATTAAAACAAAACAAAAAAACAGCTGGACATAGTAGCACATATGTCTATGATTCCAGTATTCCTGGGTGGGGTGGGCGATAAAAACAGGAAAATCCTAGGAAACGTATGGGTCAGTGAACTGAATGACATGTGCAGGGAGGGTTGCTCATAGATACATACACACACACATCACACATAGACAAAGGATGGTTTAAATAAATAAATAAAAGGTAGCAGTGCTCAAATCCTTCTCACACTCTTCCAGAAAGCATGAGAGCACTTCCTTATCTATATTCTATGAGATCAACCTAACCCTGATATAAAGGCCAGACAGAGATGACATAAGAAAATTACGGGCCTCTCCATAGATGTAAAAATACTGAACATTTCATTAGTAAACCATACTGAACAGCATATTAAGCTTGTACAACATGATCAAATCATTTTTGTCCTGGGAAGTTGAACCAAAGTGGAAAACATATGATCGTCTCAACTGATAGAGGAGAGAAGCAGTTAACAAAAACCCAAAACACTTTCATGGTAACTGAACAAAGTAAACCAGAATAGAATGGAATTTCACCAAATAATGAGGAACATACATGAAAAACCTATAGGGAATGTGATATTCTTTGGTAAAGTCTGAAGTCCTTCAGCTAAAATCAGGTACAAGATATCTGCTTTGATCACTTCTAAAAAGCACCAACAGCCAGTGCAATTAGAAGGAAGAAAAACAAAAGGGAGAGGAAAAATGATCTCTATGGAAGACATCATCATCATCTTATGTGCTTAAAAACAAAAAACAAAAAACAAAAAAAAATAGAGAATCAACCAAGACTCTGCTAAGAGTTTTTAAATGAAGGAAAAAGAAAAAAAAAAGAAAACAATTACCAAAAAGGAATGAAGATGGGGCCGGAGACGGCTCGGTGGCTAAGAGAACTCACTGTTCTTGCAGGTGGCCAGCACCCACAGCAAGTAACTCACCACGGTCTGGAGTCCCAGCTCTGAAAGACCCCCGGAACCTCCACAGACACTGCACTCACTGACCCACACAGACACCTGCAGGAATACATCATTTAAATTTTTTTTAAAAAAGAAAAACTGAAAGGGGCAAAGGTAATGTCACTTAAAATATCACCAAAAAAACAATAAAATGCTTAGAAATTAACAGAGAAGGTGAAAGACTACATACTAAAAACTATAAAACACTGCTGAAGAAATTAAAAATACCTAAATAAACAGAAAGACATCTTGGGATGGATTAAAAGATTTAACACTGTCAAAGTGACAATTCCAAAAAAAAGAAAAAACAGGCAGTTCCATCCAAAGCAATGCACAGATTCAATGCAATTCTTCTCAAATTCTTGGTGGCATTTTTATGGGAATAAGAAAAAAATCATAAAATTCACATGGGATTTTAGAGGACCCTAAATACTAAAACAATCTTGAAAAAGAACAAAGTAGGAGACAAAAGTTGAAGAATTTACAAGTCCTTATTTCAAAATGCACTACAAATTCAATAAAAAAAAAAGGGAGAACTGACATAGGATAAACATATAAACCAATGGGAATGAACTGTGAGGACAGAATACAACCATCTATAAGCAACTGACTTTTAAAAGAATATTATTTATGTGTGTACATATGTGTGTGTAGGTTATTTCAATCTAGAATATGTTTTTTGATGCAGAAAAGTTTTTGAAGATAAGTAGATGAAGATTCTAGATTGGAAAAATAAAACAAAATGAAAAACAAGTTTAGGGATATAGTTCAGTTGGTAAAGCACTTCCTTAGCACGTGCAAGGTCAGAGCTCTCAAACGCCCAGCACTAGGGAGAAAGTGTTTACAGATTGAATCTGATAAGATACTATCAGGGCATTGGAGAGATGGCTCAGCAGTTAGGGGAACTGACTGCTCTTCCTAGACCCAAGTTAAAATCCCAGCACCCACGTGGCAGCTCATTACTGTAACTCCAAGATCTGATACTCTCACACAGATATACATGCAAGCAAAACACTAATATACATAAAAACAACTTAATTAAAATTTTTAAAGGAATATAATATCATAATACAACTCAACAACAGAAAGACAAACCCATCTTGAAAATGGGAACTTAAACTTTGAACTTCTGATCTTTAACTACTGCCCTCCAAGGGACGGGAATATAGCCCTCAAGTCAAAGCGCACCCTAAAGCTTAGGTTCTATGCTCGGACTGAAGAACATGGCATTAAAAGTCGTCCCAGCCTCAGAGTTTATTTCTAACTATCCAAATGGCCTCATTGCAACCCTGATTGGCACAGCAAGAGCTTGTCCATTAACAATTCACTGCATCAGCACTACAGAGGAGAGCAATCAGCGTGGGAAAGAGCTGAATTATGTCAGCAGCTGTAAACTGACTGTTGTCACTTCTCCAGGTCCACGTTCAACTGTGTCCCAGGCCTCAACACTGAACCTGCATTTGTCCAGTATCTATGTCAACTACAATAACCAAACTTGAGTTCAAGAAACAGTATTAAAAACACCAACGAACTGATAGTTAAATAACTGTTCAATATGAAGAGTGTAACACTTTTCACTTCAAATATCCCCTGGTCTATTAGTTACTTAAGAGTATTGGAAGACAGTAAGAAGCACACTGCTCCCAAGCCCCAACTTTGGCAAGGTATAGCGGGAGAAAGATGCATTTCCCTGGGGAAGCACCAAGAGTTGCTCAGGTTTTCTTCTAGAATCTCCTAATGAGGTGGTTTCTCTTTACAGTTTTGCTGGTCTCCACAGAACAGCAAGAACATAACTAACAAACACATTCTGAGCATGGAAAAGAATCAAAAGCAGCTACAACTTTTTTTAAAAAGTGTAGTTTTTTAAAGCACACATAAACCCAAGAGAGTTATTTTCCCATCTGGTATCTGTTCTTTGGAATGGTATATCAAGAAACATTCATGCATGTGAATAAGGGTTTGTGACAGCAGGTAGGGTCAAGGGGCCTTGCAAGATGCCACTAACCAAATCCCAACCTGCCAGGCGTCATCAGCCTGCAACTGACAGAGGTACAGCTACCCAACAGCAGCATCCAAGATGGGAATTTGCAAAGGGATTCTGGGTTCCAATGAGTGAGCTTGTGATGGAGATGCCAGCAGGACCTGTAGGTCTCTCTTACTACGGGAAGTTTGGGGATGACTCACCAGCTAGCCTTTTCCCTGAACTAGATCAGCTAATGAGAACAACCGACCTGTTCAAGGCATGTTAGAGAACCAGTCCGCTTTACCAATGGCTTTTAGGCAGAGTATATTTGGCTAAAAATCAGAAATCATTTAAAGCCTATAGTTTAGGCATACCATAACCCAACCCCAGGGGTTCATAAGTAAGACAACATCTTTTTTTTAATTTTATGTACATAGGTGTTTTGATGGCATGTGTGGATGGCTGTGTACCACATGTGTGCCTTGCTGCCTGTGGAGGAAGGAAAAATGAGTCAGACCTACCGGAACTGGAGTTACAGATGGTTGTTGGGCCCCCACATAGGTGCTAGAAATCAAACCTGTTTGTCTGCCAGAGTGCTCTTAACCAATGCTCTTAACCAGTAAGCCATCTCTCCAGACCCAAGATAACATAATTTTAAGAACAACAAGGGTATGAGAAATGCCCAGTCTTTTCCTCGTCTCAGTGTTATAACAAGTACCTCAGTTCATTGTAGCTTCCTTACAGAACAACTCCCTCAGTCTTGGTTGACCTTACTTTGTCTCTGTTGCTCAGTCTCTCCCTATGCCTTCCTCTATTTTGCCTAAGAGCTTGTCAGATGAGAAGCAATTCTTCACAATTATTCCATTCTGCCTCTCACCACTCAGACTCTTCTTGTGGTGACTCTCTAACAGCAGCAGCAGCCCCTGTTAATGCCTAGAGAAAATACTAACTTCAAGAAGTCTGGTTAATACTGCAGGCTCTCACCATGAAAAGCAACTACTCCTATAAACAACCCGTAAAGACATAAGCCCTGGCTTCAGAGAAGCCAGATGTTTAGTTTGTAATTCACAGAAATGTGGAAAGCATCCAAAAAACACAAAGAAGTTCTATGCCCACACAGCACTGATGTACAGCCTACTTACTACCTGAGGCTTACACCCACACAAAAGCCATCTCAACCCTAGATAAGTAGTTAACAGGCCAATCCTAAAACCGTATTTTTGCAAATTGTTCACCCTCCCAAATAGCACTCCAAAAAAATAAAAATTCATATATTATGAAAAAAATTAACAATTGGAACATTCACATCTAGTTGTTACTTCAACACATTCAACTGGAAGATAATACATCCTTCCATACGTATTTGTCAAGGCCTGCAACACCCTAAATATCTATAGAATAAACAAACAGATATTCTACCCTAGAAGCTCCCAGAAGGACAAAGGCCACACTAAGTTAGAGTCCTGACAAAGACAGCTTTCAGGTAAGAGTGCAAACACTGCATGGGTCCTAGAGGGCTACTGGAAGAAGTGGTAAGCTTGGAAGACTGAAAGCGGGGAACAAGTTAGCCAAACGGCAATGAAGGGACAGCTCAAACAGAGGCCACGGTGCTTTGTGAAGACTTGGAGACCCAAAACTAGGTGTATGCATTTATTTCAACAAGTATACACTGGAGCAAAGAGCTGATGGGCAATGAACATCATAATATGCAAGGACCTTCTTTTCCATATAGATATAAGTTCTGAACACATAACTCATTGTACTGTCCTAGCAAATCTCTGGAATCTCTTTTCAGAATGGTCTTAAAGAAGAAAAAGGGGAAAAGAATGAAGCTTGCCATCTAGGTAAGTGGATCAACATAGTTTGTGAACTCTGCTCATGAACTTGTTCCTTAGCCTTGTACTTCAGAGGTAAACAGAATTTGGAGTTGGATCACATTACCTATCCACAGAGACATAATGCAGTGAAAGATCCGAGCATCAAAGCAACATGAGATTTTCAGAATAACCTTCATGCTGCCCCAACCTGACGGACAATCCTACTATAGTCTCCTGTTTGCTTCACACTCAAGTCCAAAACTGAGCCCTGTCCTTCACTCTACAGGCCTGACCCTCCTCTGGAGCTGCCGATAAGTCAGAAACACTGTGTTCCTACTTTCCCTTCCCTTCTACCCCTACTCGGCAACTACTATCAGTTTATTTACCAAGCATTCCAATTCTCCATGTTCCTGTTCAAATCCCTAACTGCTGGAAGCCATTCTCAGGTTTTAAGAAAGGGTACAAAGGCTTTGATAGGTCAGACTCAGGCAGACCACAGTGAGGAAGCAGGAATCACGCAGCTTTTACCTGCTCAACCCAGGGTTGCTAGAATAATCAACATCTCCATCTACTCTTCTGAACTCTTTAAATAGCTCTCAATAAAATTCAGTTTTTTCTTCAGATAAAGAAAAGCACTCACAGCCCATTGAACAGCAACAGATTCCGGAGGCTTCAGGGAAGATCTGGCCCTGCATGGATTCTTTAGAAATGTCACTGCTTTAAGAGCCCACAACCTAAAAGTGAGGCCAATGGTGACAGAACTCAAATCCTAAGCAAAGAAAGCTTAGCTTGACACATTTACCCTTCACTGACCATGGAGACAAATTCCAAGGATAGCCACCGAGCTGGAGTCTCCATTCCCAGGCCAAACCCATCCCGCACTGCCAGAAGGAGAGTCAGTAGGTGGAAGCAACTGCATCTGCCAAAGCAGATGTAGAAGGCAATCTTCAGGAGGATATGGGTATGCACAGCATGCTGGAACTGTTCTCCAAAACAAATACAAAGTATAGGAGAGACCCAATCAGTCTCTCAGCATCAACCTACCGGAAATGTTTCCTTCACCCTATTTCTTGAAATTGACCCTCAAAGCACTTAGAAGGAATAAACGTAGGAGAATGAACAAACCCGTGAAGAGAATGAGCGAACAGCAGAGCGAGGGACCAGGAGGAGGAGCAACAGGAAGGAGAGGAAGAAGCTCCTAATCACACAACCTTTCATGCATCCCAATGCCTCTGAACACAATCTGCACAGGACGCTGGGAACACACAGGTGTGCCCACACTGAAAGGAAACAAGCAGAGAAAAGCACTCTGGTTGGTCTCCCTAGCTTGGCAGCTTTCCAAATGTTTCTTTAACAGCACCTCCTGTTTTCCTGACATTAAACCATGCCTAACAGCAGACAGCAAATAAAAACTTCACTTTTTAACATACCTAGAACTTAGGAGCCTTGTGATTTCTTTTCTAAGGAAACCCTCATCCTTCATCTCCTTGATTAAAAATTGATTTCATTTGGCTTTCACTAGGTAGGTACAAGGGGGAAACGAGATTCCCAGCCATAACTTGCCCAACAACAGGACTGTGCTGAGCCTAGTGACTGCACAGCCGGGTCTCAGCCCACTGCTGAGGAAAGAAAATTAAAAAGCTCACAACGTGGAGCTTAAGCCCCAGCAAAAGGAATTATCTTCCCACAAGCGTCTCTGCTGGATTTTTGGTTAATAGAAAAAAAAAACTTTTTTAAAGAGAAGGAAAAGAAACCCCAAGGATATTTAACATGAAACTTAGAAATTCTATATTTTTCAAACTCCCTTGAAGGGAGAAAAGGCAGAGAGGTCTTTATTTCTCAGTCCTACTCTTCAAGACTTCTTCTGTTGATATGACATTGTTGTAAAATTTTTCAATTTGCAGAGAGCATGGCTGAGGAATTTTAAGCTGCTGTGCAGGCGCTCTTTGGTGAGGTTTGAGCCGCTGCTCTCCAACACCGAATACCGAACACCGAGCTCAGCAGCACTGCCTTGGGCAAGCGACCAGCTGGGCTGAGATCAAACCCCAGGCCCTTAGGCCTGTGACAGGCCACTCTCCTAACCCAGACTCCCACATGCAGGTGGGACTCTGGAAAAACAGGCAGCCTTCATTACTCTGTCAAAGGATCCTGGGTACAAAGATCAGCAAACGAGCACTCCTTGATTACTCAGGAGCCACTGCATAAATTTGACCCTATCTCCTGCCTTATTAAAAACCTGTGTTTTTCTATGATCCTCAAAATACAGACTGTGGGGCTGGAGAGATGGCTCCACAGTTAAGAGCCCCAGCTGCTCTTCCAGAGGTCTTGGGTTCAATTCTGTGAAGACTATTCTTGGTTGCCAATTTGACTATATCTAGAATTAACTAATGAGTGACTTTTTGCTTAATTTGAAGTGGGAAGATTCATTTCTAATCTGGATCTTTGAGACAGGAAGACTTGCCTCTAATCCAGGTCACGTCTTCTACCTATATGTGCAGCTGGAAGAAGGAAAATTTGCTCTTTCTCTGTTTGCTTTTACCTCACTAACAAGGCCACCCCTTCCCTGGCACTGGAGCCTACTTCTTCAGGATTCTGGAGTATACTGGAGACCAACTGAGATATCCAGCCTCATGGACGGAACAACTACTGGATTCTTGGACTTTCTATTCATAGGCAACCATTGTAAGACTAGCGAGGCCATAGCCTGTAAGCCATTCTAATAAATCCCCTTTCTAATTATGGAAATTCATTCTATAAATTCTGTTACCTTAGAGAATGCTAACACAGAGACCAAATTCTACACCCCAACCCTGGTCCACCCAGCCCTAATCAAAGTGTGCAGCTTTGTCTTCCTGCCCTTATACAGCCTTTTCTCCGCTGCTCCGACACCCTGCCTCCCGCCACCAGGCTTTTGCATGTGCCGCTCCTGTTGCTTGGAATGCCATGTCCTCCTAGCCTTCACCTGAAAAATGCCGGCTCAGGTCAAAACATCTTTCCTCCATGCTGGCTTTCTCCCTGCTAGACTGAGGTTCTTAAGGATGGAGACGCACACTCATTCTGTATTTAACACTGAATATACCTAATACTCTTGACTACCTTGGCAATTGACACAGAAGAAATGCCAGCCTTCTTTCTCTATTCTGTCTTGATTCACTTCCCAAAGCCAGTTATATATGTGCTGCTGCCATCACCACCACCACCACCATCACCACTACCACCACCACCACCATCATATCATACCATCAAGGCCACCACCATTACCACCACCATATCACCACCATCATGACCACCACCATCATCATCACCATCACCACCACCCAAGCCTCACATATCAGTGTCCTTAATGGACAACAGACCCAGACTTTAAATTTAAACATGTTCACCAGCAGTCTGTGTAGTACTTGCTAAGCAATGGAAACAGTACTCAATAACGAATATAGAGACTGGGGCCCTTCTCCTGCCTTTTAGAAGACAAAAAGAAATGTACAAGAATACTTACTACATAGTACCAGAAGGACTATAATAGAGAGACTACGGGATGGAGAAGTCACAAGAGAACTGCCCTGACAACTAAGCCAGCCTTCCCGTCCACCCCAAGCTAGCTGTTCCTAGCTCTCTCTCCATTCTTACAGACAGAAATCCTCCCAATATCTCCCCAAACACCCCACAATGTCCACTCCAGATGGTTTTCCGCTGGGTTTCCACTTGCTCTAGATTACTTCAGGTTCTTTTTAGCATTTGCTTTCTCAGTCTCTTCAGTTCCTGTCTCAGGCATCTTTCAGGATCTCCCTGCTTCTTTCCTATCCTAAGCCAGCCTGCCCATCAAGAGTCTTAGATGATCACCTGATATTTATTTTAAAATCTGCATTTATACAAAATGCTGACGTGGCTCCGTTGGTAAAGTGTTTGCTTAGCACGTGTGAAGCCCTGAGTCCAATATCCAGCACTGTACACATCAAGTATGGTGTGACACACCTGTAACCCCGCACTCGGGAAGCAGGAAGAGGAGGATTAGAAGTTCAAGGTTATCAGTGGCTACATACCCAATCCAAGGAGAGATTCAATTCAGTGAGAGATTCTAACTTCAAAAAAAAATCTGCATTTATACGGAAAATGAGTTACGGTCCCATCTATAATAAAGAATGTACACAGAGGGGGCAAAATACCAGGAAAAATTAAAAGTGCAGCACGCCACTCTCCACACAGCCTTCTCCCTACTGCTTCCTTTGGTTCCTTCTCACTGTCCACTTGACACAACCTAGAATCACCAGGGAATAGTTTTAATTGAGGAATCATCTAGATCAGTTTCGCCCGTGAGCATGTCTGTGGGAAACTGTCTTGATTACTGATATAAGACCAAGCCCACTGTGGGTGGTACCATTCCATTTGCAGGAGGTCTAAAGCAGGACACAGACAGCACTGGTATATGGATCTCTCTATGCTCTTGGCCATGGATATGGCATGACTAGCTGCTTCATCGAGCTCATGCCTGGACCTCCCCTCAGTGATTGACAGTAGATAGCCTGGAACTATAAACCAAATAAACCCCTCAGTTGCTTTCTGTCAGGCTATTTCATCAAACAACAGAAATAAAACTAGAACAATAGCCCTCAAGCTATGTTCTCTGCTCTGTTATATTCCAGGGAGATTTAGCACACACACAGCCATTCACTAGCATCTAGGCATTGGTCCTCTGGGTCTGTCCTGGATCTCTGCTAAAGTTACTCTATAGCTACCCATTCATTTAATCAATATGAACCTCTATGAACCAAGAATTATATTCCCTATAACACCATGCTCAATGCCCTGTACATAACATGCATGATCAATGTTTATGATTAAATCATGGTAAGAAAATCAAATAATTCTCTCCTGTTCAGGAATTCCAATACAACAACAACAAATTCTCCAGTGTAGCATGAGGTCAGGGCCTGCCTTTCCGACTTCAAGCCTCTTAAATCAACTTAGTCCATACCAGAGACCTGTGCTGACAGAGTCTTTCCACCACGCCAAGAGATAAGCCAGTGTTGTAAAACACCCTTCTAATGAAGGAACCTACAGCCTGTTAGTATAGATTGAGGGGAAAATTTCTCAAGGAACCAGAAATAAATGGAAGGGAATAAAAGAACAGAAATTAATGAACACTGTAATTATCCCCTGAAGCTGCAAATCAGAACAATTCTCACTAGAAGACAAGTATGAAAAACAAGATAGGATGCTTCTGGGATACATTCATGAAACAGGAGGTAACAGAACAGATAAAACATGTTTGCAATAACTCACCAGGGACAGCTACCTTTTTGCTAATAGCTATCAGGCACTGAATACCACTGTAAAAAATTATATTCTTCCTTTATTATGGAGTTATGATTATCCATGGGAATGCAGCACTTAGCCATTTTGAATGTTAACTAGGAATAATTTTATATCCCCGCTTATTCTTAAATATCTAGGCAAAAGCAGATAATTTTTTTAAAGCCAGATTATACCTCCCTATCTTAGATTTTGCTTCAGCTGAAACAAGAAACTACCATGACTGGTGTCGTAAATAACAAACATTTATTTTCTCAACCTTCTGGAGGCTGGAAGTTTAAGATATGGGTTAAGTTTTAGTTTGGTTAAGTTTATTATTTATTATTATTTTCGAATAGGGGTCAAATAAAGTTTCAAGTTCCCAAGACCTTCCTGGCTAACTGACATCCTGGTTGACGAATCAAGACATGAATGCTGGGTAAGTTGCCCTGTCACAGTTGAATAACCAAACCAATGGGAACAAGATAAATGTACCACAAAGGCATCTTCCCAAGGAAGTCCCCTATCCCTAAATCCTAACTTGTGGGGTAACTTGTCACAGATGTTTGTGGTTTTGGAGGTGAGATGCTCTAACATTCTGGCTCAGGGTCCAAGCTCAGCTCCCAGTCTAGCTCCCTGTGTGTTCTGTGCCCTGATCAATCAGTTTCGGCCCACATACAGTAAATTTTTGTCATCTGCTTAAATAGCTACCAAGATAAATGTTCAAAGACTCAGTCAGCTCCCAAGTCCGTGCTGCTGTTGTCCCTGACGGCCTCGTTCAAACGTAGATCTTACTTTGTGTGGCCTCCTGTGCCTGCTTGGGTTGTTTTGGATTTTCGGTGCCTAACACTAACATGGCCTTTCCCAAATGTATGCACAGAAAACATGAAGGAAAGAACACAAGAGCAAGAGTGAGTGTAAGCAAGCAAGCTCACCGAGGTCTCTCACAGGAACACTAATCCTATGGAATCATGGCCACGCGCTTTCTCCAAACACACCCAGAGCTGGGCCAAGGCTTGTAATGCATGTCTTGGAGGGACACATATTCAGACTATAACACATTCTGAAAGAACAGCCCACATTCCAAGAAGGGAAGAGGGAAGCCTGGGAAGAAGTAACCTTGGAAACATCCACTTGCAATGGAAGTGACCAGGAAGGTGATGGCAAGAACAAGTTTGATGACAATTTTTTATTATCTTTTCTATGTCTGTATGTATGTATGTATGTATGTATGTATTTCATGACAGGGCTTTTCTGTGTAGTTCTGGCTATCCTGTAACTCACTCTGTAGACCAGGCTGGCCTCAAACTCAGAGATCCTGAGTTTGACACCTGCCTCTGCCTCCTGAGCGAGGAGATCACACCACTGTCCAGCTTTTTAAGACAACGTTTTGCTATGTAGCCCAGGCTAGCTGCAAACTCTCAAACAAGTGATCCTCTTGCTTCACCCTCTGTCCTAGTTTGCTTTTTTGTTGTTATGGTAAACAATGACCAAAACCAAGTTGGGAGATGAAGGGGCTTATTTTATCTACGCTTTATCATGGAGGGAAGCCAATGCAGGAACTGAGGGCAGGAACTGAAGCAAAGACCTCAGAGGAACACTTCCCTGGTATGCTCCCTTGTTGTGCAGGCTGCGTTCTTATACAACCCAAGACCACCTCCCTAGAGACAATACTGCCTACAGTTCACCGGATTCTCCCAGAGCAACCCTTAGTCTAGAACATGCTCTACAGACCAATTTAATGGAGGCAATTCCCTCACCTCCGAGTCCCCCTTCCTAGGAAACTAGTGTGTCACTCTGACAAAACTAACCAGCACACCTTCTAGATTGCAGGGATTACAGGCGTACATTTTCTTGAGTTTTGAGAGGAAGACAGAATTGTTTTGAAAGCTATTTTTCTTTTTATAATGTAAGCTTAATTTTGGGGCTGGAGAGATGGCTCAGAGGTTAAGTTGTTCTCCCAAAGGTCCTGAGTTCAATTCCCAGCAACCCCATGGAAACTCACAATCATCTACAATAAGATTGGATGCCCTTGCCGGGCGGTGGTGGCTCATGCCTTTAATCCCAGCACTTGGGAGGCAGAGGCAGGAGGATTTCTGAGTTTCAGGCCAGCCTGGTCTACAAAGTGAGTTCCAGGACAGCCTAGGCTACACAGAGAAACCATGTCTCGAAAAACAAACAAAACAAAAGATTGGATGCCCTTTTCTGGCATGCAGTATACATGTAGAATACATATAAAAATAAATAAATAAAATAATACATATGGTTAATTTCACTGTATTTATTTAGTTTGTGTGGTGGGCTACATTAGTTAGATCTCAGAAAAAAAAAAATAGGGCCAGCAAGATGGCTTACTGGGTAAAGGTGACGGCTGGTGGGTCAGTCAAGCCTGGTGACCTGATTTCTACCCCTAGGACCCACACGGTAGAAGAGAATCCACTCTCATAAACCGTCCCTTTATTTCTACAGTGTGCATTGGCCTGGGGAGGGAGATGGGTGTGCCCAGGCCCCCTGTTCCATACTGAGAGGTGAGGAACCCCAGAGAACTCCACTGTGGTTTAGGAGCTGTGATTTCTGACCAAAGCAACTCTGGTGAGAGCCAAAGGCTTTCCTACTCTCTAAGACAACCCCACAGTCCTCAGAGGTGAGAGACCCAGCCTCCTTAACAGACATGGAAAAGTCCTCTCCTAGCTGCCAGGGATCTCTGGCCAGGCAACTACTCATGGGATCTGAAAACCTGGGGAAGCTTAGTCTGCTCAAGTTCTGTTCCCAGCTGCTACACAATCTATACACCCTATAGAAGATATGCCCTTTATTGACAGTTTCTCTTCCTCATCTCTTCTGGACTACTGCCAGACCCACAGCCCCACAAAACACCAGACTGAGCCCGACAGTTCCATCTCCAGAAAAGATTTTCAGCTCCTATCATGCAAAGTCCTCAATGTCCAGGTAACACTGACCTTCTAATAATGTACCCCAGGTGTGTTTTTCTTTGCATAGCACCTGAGAGTCCTGGCCAGATTAATGAGTGGCAGATAGGACTAATGTGACATCCTTGCATAGCTCAAAAAGCTACTGAAAAAACCTGCAATTAACTGCCTGAGACTGGGCTTGTTGCTTCATCAGAGAAAAATTTGACAAGAAGCCATAACTGACTGTTGCTGGGTTAAGTACTAGAATTGCAGGGAGACAGTAGGAGGTGAATACATGGATATGCTTAAGAAATATTGTCGCATTAAAAAACAAAAAAAAAAGCCACTATTGAGAGTCCAGAAAAGAAACAAGTCCTTATCCAGAATCCTATAAGGTAAGCTGCTCCAAAAAGCAAACCTACCAAGAAAACAGCGGCCTGGTTCCAGTCAAACCAGAAGCAGCAGGCAGACATAACTAAACCCTGTCAAGGAAATCAACAGCACTCTATCACAGAGCTGCTACTCTCCAAGCCCAACCTCCACTCAGAACAAAACACCAGCCAGCCAGGACTTCCCTCATTTGCATAGTGGAAATAGCGTGAGGGTGAGGGATTTCCCAACAGTCTAGCTAAAACAAAGGAATTTCAAAATACCTCTGGGTGCTCCCCAGCCTCCTGTCTCAGGCAGGAGGTTCCGTTCCGGCCATGCCTGCTTCACTCTTGTGGTATACTCAATAAGTCTGCTACTGTCTCAGGCAGGAGGTTGTTCCGGCCATGCCTGCTTCACCCTTGTGGTATACTCAATAAGTCTGCTACTGTCTCAGGCAGGAGGTTCCGTTCCGGCCATGCCTGCTTCACCCTTGTGGTATACTCAATAAGTCTGCTACTGTCTCAGGCAGGTGGTTCTTCCGTTCCGGCCATGCCTGCTTCACTCTTGTGGTATACTCAATAAGTCTGCTACTGTCTCAGGCAGGAGGTTCCGTTCCGGCCATGCCTGCTTCACCCTTGTGGTATACTCAATAAGTCTGCTACTGTCTCAGGCAGGTGGTTCTTCTGTTCCAGCCATGCCGGCTTCACTCTTGTGGTATACTCAATAAGTCTGCTACTGTCTCAGGGAGGAGGTTCTGTTCCGGCCATGCCGGCTTCACCCTTGTGGTATACTCAATAAGTCTGCTACTGTCTCAGGCAGGTGGTTCTTCCGTTCCGGCCATGCCGGCTTCACCCTTGTGGTATACTCAATAAGTTTGCTTTCGTCCAAACGAGAAGAGAAAGAGGCAGAGCAAGACTTGACAAGGACTAGGAAGATGGTGACAATGAAGACAAAGCAAAAATAGATTCAAAGATGCTGCCTGTGAAGACGTAGAGCTCTGTGGCCAGTAGCCAAGAAACACTGGTAGCCACCAGGAACAGAAAGAAAGGAGGTTCAAATTCGGCCCTGAGCCTCCCGAGGAAGTACAGCCCTGACATCTGGTTTCAGGCTAGCAGTAGCCATTTCTTCTGAGACACTAGATCTCGGCTGTCACAGCAGCCACAGGAATCTTGAACATGTGGGTGGTAAAGCCAGGCTCCGATCCTGGGTCCTGGGATTCCAAGCCTGCGCTCTCAGGCTCTGTCTGCTGCTCTTTTCCTGCAAACAGCCTTCCCAAATCAGACTCTCCCCGTGTCTGCCAAGAGCGGAAGCAGCCAGGACTGACAGCTCTTCCTGCAAAGGAGCCGCTCTTTCTTCCACCATCACCGCCAACACTCAACAGAGACTGAGGCAACTTCTTGGTATTCTGTGTACATACAGAGAATCCAGCAGCCTCAGGAAAAAGCACCTGCACCTGCCTCATCTGACTTACTGTGGGCGCTTAACTGTCACCTACATCCAGCAGCTCCTAACTGATGTTCCACTCCATCCAGGCCACAGTTTGTTCTTCTCCACAGATGGAGAAGGGGGTCAGCTCCAGGCAGTTCCCCCTCCCTTCTGCCCCCAAAGAGATTGTTGTTGACCACTTTGAGACAAGAAGGAACACTAGGTGGCCCCTCTCTGGAAGCTTTCAGGTTGAATGCCAGCACTGAGTCAACTGGCACAGAGGTGTCTCAAGTTAGCCCACTCTGGAAATAACAAGCAAGTGAATAAACACAATGTGTCAGGACAAAGTTATAACACCCTAAAATACATTTTTGAACTAATTTTGACAAGCATAGTTCAGCTTTAATCATTTATGACACTTCAAAGTAAAGCCATGCATGGTATTATACACCTATAATCCCAATACTTGGGAGGCAGAGGCAAAAAGATGTGAAGGTGATGACCATCCTAGGGTACAGGAGGCCCTGTCTCTCTCTCTCTCTCTCTCTCTCTCTCTCTCTCTCTCTCTCTCTCTCTCTCTCTCTCTCTCTCTCTCTCTCTCTCTCTCTCTCTCTCTCTCTCTCTCTCTCACACACACACACACACACACACACACACACACACACAAAGGCAGGTGGTGAATACATCCATGCTTTGTTTTGTAAAACATAATGATGTTCTGTCTGTGGCTGCTATGTTATTGACTTTTTGTTGATAACCAGTTTGGGGTTCCTAAAACATCAGTTTGATAGACTAACAAAGGGAAAACCTAGAATTTACAAATGTACTAAAACAGTTAACAAATTAAAACACATGCCCACATGCACACAAATAAGTAAACAATAAAAAAAAACTTGAAAAAAAAAAGAATAGTTTGAATACATTGCAGGAGAGCAATAGGCTAGGCCATACCTAGATTACTGCCCACCAAATCTTTGTGTTTATATTTTTGAGACAGTTTTGTGTATTAGGCTGGCCTCAAACTATGTCTTTGAAGCTAGTTTTGAATACCTTATCCTCCTGCTTCCACATCTCAAGTGCTGGGACTGTAGATGTGTGCCACCACAACCACATATATCAAACTGCCCACCTGAGGGGCAGGGCTTACTACTCTCACATATAAAAAGACCTTAGAGGGTCAAATCCACAGATCTTTGGTTTGAGTCTCTACAATGTTCAAAGTCTCAGAGACTTCTAATAACTATCCAGAAAATTTCCTCCATTCCTCACAAAAAATGATCTAGGAAATACTGAATCCCTGAAAACTTTGTGGGGAAACAAGTGGACCAGGATTGTCCCCTCCCAGATGACCAGTCTGCAGTGCCTAGACACAGTCTACCCAGCATCTCCCAGATGACCAGTCTGCAGTACCTAGACAGTCTACCTAGCATCTCCCAGATGACCAGTCTGCAGTACCTAGACACAGTCTACCCCAGCATCTCCCAGATGACCAGTCTGCAGTACCTAGACACAGTCTACCCAGCATCTCCCAGATGACCAGTCTGCAGTACCTAGACACAGTCTACCCCAGCATCTCCCAGCAGAGCCTCACAGGCTGTTTGTACTCTGTCTGGACTCCACCCCAACAGTTACCTGGCAACAGCCAGGTAGGTCTGGTCCACTATAAAAGGGGCTGCTTGGCCCCTCCCCCCTTCTCTCTCTTCTCTTCTCTCCTCTTTCCCCCCTCTCTCTCCCCCCTCTCTCAATCTCTCTCTCTCTCACACTCTCTCCCCTCCTCTCTCTCTCCTCTCCTCTCTCTCCTCCTCTCTCACTCTTACTCTCTTGTCTGTCTCTCTCTCTCTCTCTCTCTCTCTCTCTCTCTCTCTCTCTCTCTCTCTCTCTCGCTCTCTCGCTCTCTTGTTCTCTCTTGCCCTTAGGCCCTTCCCTTCCCCCTTCTCTCTATGTGCTCATGGCCGGCCTCTACTTCTCTCCTCTCTTGCCTTTCTCTGCCTCTACTACTCTTAGTTCCCCTCCCCATGTCCTAAATAAACTCTATTCTATACTGTACTGTCTGTGTGTGGTCCCTCAAGGGGAAGGGATGCCTTGGCATGGGCCTGCGGAGGCACCCCCCTTCCCCCACACCTCACCACACCAATTTCTCTTTTTGTGATCACAACACTGTTACCAGTCAGATTCTTGTTCTACCACAAGAAAATAGGTAACAGTCAAGTTCAGGAGAGAAAACCAAAAAAATTAAACTAAAAAGGCAGGAATAGGAGAACAAAGTTCAAACTCCTGTTTATTATGTATCAGGAGGTTCTAAGCTTCTTATTAAGCATTCTGGCTTCGAATTCATTTTCTTTGCTTAGTCCTAATTATGGCTTGAGCTCTTTTCAAATGGGTCCCCAAAGATGTTGAAAAAATTAACTGAAAGGTCAACTTGTTCCATGGGAACTGCAAGGAGCCTCCCTGACATCTTATTCTGAAATGATATTTTGTAACTTCATAGGCTAATACTCCAAATTAATCAAGGTAAAGAACTCACCATTTCCCCCGGTAGCAGGCTCTATAGGCTGGAGGGGCAGAAGAAAGTCTGCTCTAGTCTGGCAGAGATGAAACCTCCCCCATTCAACAGCACTTGAATAACAACTGTGTGGGAGCACAAGCCTTTAATCTCAGCACTCGGGGAAACAGAAGCAGGAAGATCTCTGTGAGTTTGAGGCTAGCCTGGTATACCAGAGCAGACTCTAAGTCAGCCAGGGCTACAATAATGAGACCCTATCTCAAAAATTAATAATTTTTTAAACTAGCTCCTAAATTCTACCCAGATCACTAGACCAGAACTACACCATCAGAATTCCAAAGATACATGACACTCTAGGATGCTAGGCAGTGAGGAACTAGGGCAGCGAAGCAAGGGGACACAGAAGAAATGTGAGGCCAAAAAAAAGGACCGGAAGTCCTGCTGCTTCTCCTGCCAGCAGTTGGCAAGGAAGTCCTGAGTCAAGTTTCTGAAAGGTTAAGACCATGAAAGGGAATATTAAAATAAATCGAGAGAAAAGCAGAAAGAGATCAGAGAAGGAGAGTCTGACTGTACCAGGTTTGCAATTTGTCTGCTTTCAGAGCTGAGGTTCTGAGTACCAGATTTTTTTTTTTTTTAAGGTTTATTTTAAGAGCTTTGAGGCCTCTTGGGGGAAAAAAGTCACTAATTCTATCTTTCAGAGCCTCTGGATTTTGCTGCAAAGGAAGGCACTTGCATGAGGATAAGCTTCCTCTTACAGAGGGGTCTTCCTCAGAACTTGGCTATGCTCCTGCATGTGTGAGCACATGTGTAAGAGACATCTGAGAGCTGTTCCCACAGCAGGCTCCGGAAACACTGCAGGGCTGTGGGTGCAGAACCTCGGGCAGAGCTCAGAAGCCTGTCCCCCAAATCCTTGTGAAGACACAGTTGTAACCACTGCGGAGTTCTCACCTGAGAGTTAATCTGAGAACAGGGAACCAGTGCAGCCCAGACAAAGGTGTGCAACTGTTCCTTCTAATACACAACAAAACAGTGATCCAATTAAAAGACAAAACCAATACCCACACACACACACACACAAAACAGATAAAGAGTAAAATAGAAAGTTTGATTTGATGTCACCAAAATGTAGGCTGCCATCACCCTGAAGGTGTAAAGCACCTTCAGTGTGGAGACCCTGCTAACCCAAGTTTACAGGACATGGAGTCCTGGTTAGTCCAAACGGAGTGGGAGATGCATCTTCCCTATCCCAACCACCTCTCTACAAAGCACGGTATATAACCTCTGTAGTGGGGAAGATGGAACAAAATGTATTACCTAAAACCCTGCCAGGAGACAACTGTGAAAACTTTTGAAAAACAGCACTTCTTTTACCAAAAACTGCAGCAACAGGGGACAGGAAATGAAGTCAGTGAGGAAGGATGAAAGGAATTGGGACCACTTAGCACAGAAAAGACAGGAGAGGCCAAAGAATTAAGAGGAGACTGAATAATGACTTCTAAGCCCAGAGAAAGTTGCTTGTGAGAGCCACTCCACCCAACACCCACTGTCTGGCTCCAGAACGTCCAAAAACCTGTCTTGCTGGCTTCTAGATGACATCCTTCCATTAAAAGGAAGAGAGGAAGCATGGTTAAAAATGAACGTTTAGAGAAATGTAAATATAAATCGAAGGTCATTCCAGACAAAGCATGGTTAGTAACACAGCCAGTGAGAAAACTGACTGCAGTTGGGGCACCAGTGGCCAAGCGCCCTCAAGTCAGCCACAAGGCCTTCAAGGGAGGGGAGAGAAGAGAGGAGGAAACCTACCAACATCCGAGTCAGGTGAGGAAATGGTGTGCTTTAGAAGCAGGAAGAGGAGGAGGCATGTTTGGCAGGTGGCAGTAACAGCAGAACTTGACTGCTTACCCAGACCTGCCACGGCTCTGGTCTCAAAACCCACACAGGACCTTTGCAGACTAACCTCTGCTGGCTATTCCCCCAGGTACACTCACTCACATCCCTCCGCAGGCGCGTCACTCTCTAAGGACTACTCCTTCAGTGCCAAGAGCATCTACAGCCCAAACGTTTGCAAAAGTGGCTAGGGGTCCACTGTCCCTAGCCAGGCACAGAACGGCATGCTTGGCTTTCTCAGATGGGCTCACCATCACCAAGCAGCTCCCTGCAGCCGCCGCAGCCCCTGCACGGTCTCTACAGCTCAAAGGATACAATCACAAGAGAACTGTTAACTGGCCCAGGGTTTCACTCGTAGCCAGTACCTGCCATGGAAATCCACTGCACAAGCCCTGCCCTTCTGACTGTGCCATGCCTCACCCTGCCACCCTCCTCTCTGTGACTGTGCTTCTCTCTGGCCACTGTCAATCTGTCAATTCTTGGCTAATGACCTTGTCTAAGAACTTCAGTAATGCTATAGAAAGTGTCAGTAGAAAATCAAGAGTGAAATAAATTTTCCATGTCCTGGTGTGCTTTTGTGTTTGTTTTATTCCAAGCAAATACATTAAAGCTTGCTTCCTTATAACACCAAACCTAAAAATCAATGCTCAAAGCACTGCAACCATACACTCTTCTTTCCAATAACAAATGTCAGGAAACAAAAGAGCTACATACAATAAAGCAGGGGGCAAACGGCATCTCCTCAGAATGTGCCCACTCTAAGGGTGGGGGGCACTTAATAAATAATGAGCAACAAAGAAAATCATTTTGATTTCATTTGTTTAGGAAACAACACAGTATGAAAATGAGCACTTGTAAGCCCAGGTTCTGAGTTATAAAGAAACACATTGTCATTTGCAAGCCCATTCATTCAACAAATGCTAGTCGTCATCTACAGATAGCACACTCACTGTGCATACATCAGGCAGAGGGAAGGCAGGCAGTCAACAAGAGGCAAGCAGACAAGGATAATGCCAGATGATGCTCTGGTTTTACATACTGGTTTCAGGGAGAAAAAATCGTATTAAAATCTGGTAGCTGGGGCTGAAGAGAGATGGATTAGCAGTTAAGAGCACTGGCATTTTTTTCCAGAGAACCCAGGTTCAATTCCCAGAACCTCCATGCTGGCTCACAACCATCTATAACTCCAGTTCCAGGAGATCTGACGCCCTCTCTGGCCTCCAGGAGCACCAAACACATGTGCATGGTGCACAGATGTACAGGCAGACAAAATACCCAAACAAATAAGATAAGGGGAAAAAAATATCAGTAGTAGAACGGTAAAAGATGATTACATCATGGGGATACAACCATGATGAATTAATATAGCTCTTACAGGAATTAGCTAGTTCTCCAGAAAGTGGGTTGTTACAAAGTGGGTTGTCTCCCTTTCCCCCTTGCTTCTCCTGCACAAGCTCCATTTGCCCTCACACCTTCAGCCCTGAGTTAAAGCAACTTGAGGCCCTTACCAGTCAAGAAAATGCTGGCCCATCCTCTTGATTTCTCAGACTTCAGACTATGAGCTAAGATAAACTTCTGTCCTTTACAAACTATCCAGTTTTGGGTATTTTGCTATAGCAACAGAAAACGGATTAAGAGAAATGGTTATGTTAACTCTTCATTTCATACAAGCAAAGCTCCCTCCTGAGGGCGTGGCCACAGGAGAGCCGGCCGGCCTCGCCAGCTACAGCACTCAGGGGAGTAGTCCTGCACCTCACCAGAGCAATACAGTAAAGCTGGCCCTGGTGGTGTGGGTGCGGAAGAGCTGCCCCCCATGGCATGCGTGCATGAGAACTGGCCTCACCCCTCACCTGGGCAAAGAGGGAGAGCTGGCAGGGTAGCCAACTCAGGTAACACCCAGGCCCGGATCTAGGACTCTGACTTGGCCCACCCCAATATCTACCCCATCTATGAACTAGACCACATGAAGGAGCTGGAGCTGCAGAACCAAAGCTACAGGATCTCCATGACACAGGGCAACACCACGACATCTGAGAGAAATCCCATGAGGATCCAGAATTGACAGTATATAGCGGAAGCCAGAGGCCTCAAAACAGACCAATGACTCACCGCAATGAACATTTGCAAGTAAAGATGTGTAGACAAAAGGTGTGACACGCCTGCTGTGATACGCCTGCTGTGACAAGATGGTTTATTTGTTTGTTTTCTTATGGAAACGACAGGAAGATCCGTGGGATTGGGTGCATGATATAAAAATTCATCAAGAGCCACGCAGTGGTGGCCCATGCCTTTAATCCCAGCACTTGGGAGGCAGAGGCAGGCGGATTTCTGAGTTCGAGGCCAGCCTGGTCTACAGAGTGAGTTCCAGGACAGCCAGGGCTACATAGAGAAACCCTGTCTCATAAAAATTCATCAAGAATAAAAAAATTAAATAAAATAAAAATCAAGAAAAAATTCAGCAGAACTGAGATGTGGATGACAGAGTGAATCAAAAAAAGCAAGTGTTCCAGGCTGTGACATGGCCAGATCAGTGCCCAGTGTCCTGGAAGCTGAGGCTGAAGACAATCTGGGATATAGTACAAGACCCCATTGCAAAATAAAAAGATCAGCAGCCACCTTCCTTATTTCAAAACTTACTACAAAGATACAGTAAGAAAAGTGGGGTCATTGGACCAGCACTAAGAGGACAAATTATCACATAGTCCAAACCCAAACAGGACAAAGATTAAAGTTTAACACTCAAGAACAATTTCATTGACTCTATCTTCTGCCTTCCAGCTATAATAGGCCCCCAGACTCAGAGTGGTGCTGCCAGCAAAGCTCTGCTGGGCTAACCCACATCACAGATTTCACAAGGAGGAGTCTGGTGCTCGCTTTTCTCCTGGGATGAAACTGTTAGAGCTTTCTGTCTCAAGTCTAACTCAAGTCAGCCCAACTCCTCGGACCATCCTCTTAATCACCATGTTGTAGCACAGCCTTCCCATGTAAGTGAGAGGGGCAGTGGGTAGAACCATAGTATCACTGAGGAAGGACCCTAAAGGCCAGGGCTCTGAAATTGCCCATCATGTACTTAATAATCTTCTGGCAGCATAGGGCACTTTATACTACAACTCCCCTGTACTTCCTGGCCATAATGGGAGCAATTCCAGTTTGTTTCTGGCCCTCCAGACATTAGCTGTTGTCAGGGAAGAATGTGTATACCTGTAGCTGGTCTTTTGCTACTTGGTATGTTCTTCTTTCTACCATTCTCCACCCCTTTTCTTCTCCCCTTTCAACCTCTTAACACTAAATAGGAGAGAAAAAAGGATAAATGAAAAGGGGACAACATAAAGGGTTATCAAGTTCCTTGGGGCAAGTTTGGTCTTCACTGTCAGGATATCTAATTTGTCTTGTTCTTTGCACATGACTACTTAACAAACCATAACTGACAGCAACCGACAACCAACCAGCAACCAAATAACAACAACCCGCCAACCTCTTGGGGCCCTAGCATTTATATACCCTTTGATAACTCCCCAGAATTCCAAATGTCACACAATCACAGAAACTATCTGCAGCTGGCAAAAATCACACTTCTGCTAGAGCATGAGGAAAATTCATAGGCAGCTTCTGCGGACAGTCTGAAGCGGCCCCACATCCCCACACCTAGGATTAAAACAAAGACACATTCCTACTTCTGAATTTTTTTTTTAAAGAACCCAAAATTCTCACTACCCGTATGTCAGATAGAACCAAATGTTATATCATCTGTAGGTGCTAGCTTGACGCTGCATCTCAGAGAAGCCCAGGACCAACGGCTAACAGGGTTCAAGGTTAAAGAAGTAGCTCCTACCCAGAAATGACAGCTAACAGAAAGCTGATGACATAGCAGGTTATAAATGGCTCTGAAGCTGTAAAACATTAGCAAGTGACAGATCTGAAAATTTCAGGTCTTCTACGCAGGTGGAATGATGCCAAATTAGACCACTGTCTACTGAGCAGTCAGCTAACCCTCACAATACACTATGACACAGAGAGGGGACCTCAGTCAAGAGGGAAAGAATGCTTTCCTATTAATTTTATTATAATATGTCCACTAACTGTATTAGTGGGGTTTCCCTATAACACTTACGCATGAGTATATTGTGCTTTCATTATATCTCATCCTCCCACCTCTCCCCCTTCCCTGGTCTTTCATCCCTCTCCCAAGTAGCCCAAAAATCCATTTGCAGATTGAAGAGAAATAAGCAATCTATTCCAATAATACTCCTGTCCATATTCTCATTCTCCTTTTCATCAAAACCCACCCAATGTATTACAAATCCAATCATCTCACTCCACAACCACAAGCCATCGCAAGGCATTTCTTCTGGACAACTAACTGTGAGGTGTCTTCATGGCTGACCTGTCTAGGTGTACACACATTCTCTCTTGGCAGCAGTCAATGTGAAGAGTATCAGAAATGAGCTGTAGTTGTTCTCAGAGGATTGAGGAAATAGGAGGGACTTGTGGTATAAAACAAAACAACCACATACACACAGAGAGAGAGAAAGAAGAGAAAAGAAAAGAAAAGAAAAAGAAAAAGAAAAGAAAAGAAGAAAGAAAGTGAAAAAAAAAAACCCACCGAATTAAAGTCCACAGCTCAGGCCAACTTCGTCATCACCTGGTCCCCGCCTCCTTTCAGATTCTGTGCTTAGCTACACTCTCAACTCCTCAATAAGCTCCGCATCCCTAACTGTAATCTCAGGTGTGGGGAGTAGAGTTTCATGTAATCAACACTAGGTTTGAACTCCTGATCCTCCTGCCTCTGCCCCCAAATGCTGGACTGTAAGCATGCACCGCCTGGCCCAGTTGTGATGGTAAGTCTGGGCTGTCTACTGTATCGGACTGAGATGCAGGAGAAAAGCACAGCACACTGCTGTTTACATTTGTGAGGCTGAACATGGAGGGATTCAAGTATAATCTCAGGAGGCTTAAAGCAAGAAGACAACTAGAGGATTGAGGCTGGTCAACTGCACAGCAATACCTTGAATCAAAAGAACAAAAACCAGTCAGGTATGGTGGTGCCTTTAACCTTTTAATCCCAGCAGAGGCAGGCAGATCTCTGCAGCGAGAGCTACAGTTTAAAACCCAGTTAAGTCACAGGAATGCTTGGTTTTAATCCCAGGTGTGGGATATGGGCTGCTGCAGTCTGTCCACAGCAGCTGACTGTGATTTGTCTCATGCTTTGGCAGAGAGAGGCATGGTGCTGCCACCCGAAGATAGACTGCACTTGGAATCCTGGGGACTCTGAGAGGGTCTAAGAACCTTGGAGCCCCAGAGGCTGCGGAAGCCTGCTGCCGTGCTTTGTCAAGTGGCCATAAGCAAAGCGATGAGAAGAGGAGATTGGATAGATAGCCTGATGATGAAGACTGCACTTGCTCCAAGGAACTCAGTGCCTCTAATCAGCAGGAAGTAGTCTAAAGAGATCCATGCCCCCATCGCTTCTCGGCCTTTTGGCTAAGATCAAGTGTAGAGATCCATGTCCCCTTTCCCCTATAACCTTCTTTCTCCCCTACTCAGTGTTGGGGGGTTGGAAGGGATTAGGGTGGAGTAAGGGTAAAGGGTGGTAAAATATAAGGACCCAATAAAGTAGCTCAAAAAATACACACATAGATCTCTGTGAACTTGGGGCCAGCCTGGTCTACATAGTGAGTTCCAGGACAATCAGAGCTACATAGTGAGACCTTGTCTCAAAAAAAAAAAACAAAAAACAAAAACAAAAAAACTCAGAAACTAGTGAACAAACAAGATGGTTCAGCAGGTAAAGACACTTGCTGCCAAGCCTGATCACCTCAGTTCTACTCCTAGAACCCACATGGTAGAATGAGAATCAACTCTTGAGTGCTGCAGCACACATACATGCACGTACATGCGTGTACACACACACCACAGAAATAAAAATAGGACCATCAAGATGGCTCAGTGAGTAAAAGTGCTTGTCATTCAAAACAAGCCTGGTGGGCCCAGAACGCACACGGAAAAGGCCAGGTGTGGTAGCACATACCTGTAATCTGAGCACTGGAGGAGCAGTGACGGAAGACCCTTGGGGTTCACTAGCCAGCCACCCTAGCCTAATCAGTGATTACCAAGCCAATGAAGACCCTGCCTCAAGAAAACAGGTGAATAGTACTTGAAGAACACTACTAACGATTGACCTCTAGCCTCACGTGCACCTACAAACACAAATATAAATATAAATTAGCAATCTGAACAAACTATTGGAAGGAGGGGTGTAAGTGGAGGAAGGAGGTCACTGGAAAGAATCTCTAAGGAGCATGTCTTGTCCTGACGTCTTTTGTCTTTGTCTGATTCTGGTCAAGCATGAGATGAGAAGCTTCTAACTACATGTCTTATCACCATATCCTGCTCACCAGAAGCCCAGAATCAATGAAGTAAAAGACTATGAACTGCAGTATCTAAACCTGTGAGTCAAAATTAATTGTTCTTTAAGTTGTTTTTCTCAGGAACTTGTCATAGGAAAAAAGTGGCTGGGGCCTTTGCTGGGCCTTTGCCTGAAAAGCTCAACCCCATGACACACTGTATAGAGAGTTATTTGTTCTTCATAATTTTATTCAACCATCATCTCAGGATAACCTTCCTTGATGTGTCTTCATCCCAGACAATCCCTACCAAATATCTTGATGGCATGTTATTCCTTTCTCTCAATACACTGTTAAGTTTTCTATCTGTGTCACTGTTTTGATTAATGTGGACATTCATAAATACACTCCAATAGGAACTATATCTGAAAAGTTCATGAATGAGTCTCTGGGCCTCAAAGTATAAGGAATGTAACAGACATTCTGAATAAGTATTGTTAAAAAGGCAAAACTTCAGAGACAGGAAATGAAAAGTTTCCAAATCAAAAGATTCTACTTAGAGAAGCTGTTCTCCCTAAATGACCTTAAGCCCAATCATTTCTCCCTTCCCCCTTCTTTTCCAGATTTCTTACAGAAGTTACTCTCTATGTCCTGACATTCTTGCAAGGGCAGTAGCCATAGTGACAAGTTGGCTTACTGCCAAAAATAGTTTAAAAAGATATCACCTTGTCTGTGTGCTCTATCTGGTCTTCCAAAATAAAAGTCCACAGCAGAGGCCAAAGCAGAAACACAAAATCCTTTACCCAGTGAAGACACAGAGCCAAACACCCAGCTGCCCTTGCAAGAAATGAATGATCCCCAAGGCAGGCAGTGCCCCCAAGTGACCTACCCAAAGGAAAAGGGACAGGAAGAAAGGTTGCAAAGGCAGGTACACTGCTCCCTAAAGAGACTTTAAACCCTCTCTTTACTTCTTGCAGAAAGCATAAATGTACAAACATTAACTATCAAAGTGCCCCCTGATGAGGCGGCTTCAGAGGAGTATAGATCATGGCTCACAAAGTAACATTGGCAGCTCAGAAGTTCATACAAAGCTCTAATTGAGGCCAGAATTCTCTTCTGCAGAAGCTGGAGGACCTTCCCCCTACTTTACCATTATTTAGATGGCAGGAGTGGGATGTGGAGAGATGACATACTGCAAGATTAAGCAACTAGTCCAATAGCAAGGCCAAAAACCAAACTAGATCACCCTAAATCCAAATAATTTTTCATAGCTCAGTGCCTTATAGATCATGTGTCTCCTCACTCCTTCACCACCATCTTCCTAGACAGAACTGGGAATGCAGCTCGTGACAAGCGCTCTGTAAAAGAAAAGGCCTGTCTTCTACACCAAGACCATCACATTGACTTGGACAAAATGCAGTTCATCTGCATTTCCTATGGTTCACCATCTGAAGCTATGGGATATTATAATAATTCCTTCCCTGGGAAGATGTAAATATCATTCATTACCAGGACCCAACAACAGGCCAAAGTATGATCCACCAAAGCTCACCCTAGGGAACCAATGAGTTTACTGGACTTACAGAGCATGGGTAAGTGTTATGGTTTGTGTATGCTCAGCCCAGGGAGTGGCACTATTAGGAGGTGTGACCTTGTTGGAGTAGGTGTGCCACTGTGGGCGTGGGCTTAAGACCCTCACCTTAGCTGCCTGAAAGTCAGTCTTCCACTACTAGTGGCCTTCAGTTAAAGATATAGAACTCTCAGCTCTGCCTGCAGCATGCCTGCCTAGATGCCACCCTGCTCCCACCTTGATGATGACGGACTGAACCTGTAAGTCAGTCCAATTAAATCTTGTCCTTTATAAAAGTTGTCTTGGTCACAGTGTCTGTTCACAGCAGTAAAACCCTCACTAAGACAGTAGGGATTGTTTACAGAAGCACAGATGACCATGAAGCAAGCACACTACAGAATCTTCACCCAGCATGCATGATAGCGTCCCATATGTATGTAGATGAAGCACCCTTCAGCTAACATCCCCCAGCCTAATATTCTAGCACCTTCCAAGATCCCACATACAATTAGGTCAGAATTACACATAAATCCTTGGGAGGAGTGGCTGAAACTTGAAGTGAGGGTCCAAAGGCCTTCCCTACTCCCCCTCTTGATATGAGGGAGTGTCAACCACCAACAAGTTGGGTCATTGGGACAGTCTTTCACAATCAAGCACAGCTGATCTAATGAAGATGGCGGCCACTCTACAACACTGGATGAAGCTGGATTTCCTTAAAATCCTAAATGAGGTCCTGGAAAAATTACTGTATGATTTAGAACGCATACTGCTCTTACAGATGATTCCAACACCCACATTGAACATCTCACAACCACCTGTAACTCCGGCTCCAGAGGGATCTGACGCCTCTAGCCTCCACAGACACCAGCATTCATATATTCATACAGAACCACACATTTACACTTTTAGAAATAAATCTTTTTTAAAAGCCAGATGTCATGGTACATACCTGTAATCCCAGCCTGCAGGAGTTAAAGGCAAGTGGATCTCCAAGAGTTCAAGACCAGCCTGATCTACCTTGCAAGTTTCAAGTCAACCAGAACTACACAATGATACCATGTCTCCAAAATGAAACAAAAAAATGACCCTCTGCCAAATAAATCATCTCTGTCTTTCCCAGGAACCACTGCTGCTGGGCAGGCACTGAGATGATAATCCCATAGTTCAGAGCATCTTAAACCAATGTCTGCTGTGCTCCCTCACCTCCTCAGAAAGTACTTCCAGGGTATAACCAATGTCTGCTGTGCTCCCTCACCTCCTCAGAAAGTACTTTCAGGGTATACAGCCCCATCTGAAGTCTCCATAGCTCTTCCACCTATGCAGAGAGGGCAACAACTTCACACTTCAGTTGTCATCTGCACGGCATCTCCTACAAGGAATAATACCCACTCATTGTGCTCTAGTTCAAGGTTAGCCCCTCCCCCTGTACTGATTTCAGAATCTGCCTCTTATCAAAGTCTCTGTCAGCAGATTATTATAACTATTATTCCATTATAACAACATTATTGTGCTTTTTTCCTGCGTTTGACAATCTGTTGGCTGATAGGTTAAACTGGTACAGAAGCAATAATTATGTCATGCCTTTTCCTTTCCAACCAAGCCTCTAGTATGATTCTTTACACTAAGTCCAAATACAGCAAATGATCAGCCCGCTTATGTTAATGAGGTGTATCTGGGACCACTCACCAGGTCTTTAGAGGTCACGACCCTAGAAACAAGAGGCTCAGCTTGGTCCCCTAATTTGTCCGCACATCTGCCCAGTCTCCCAGGAAGATGAAGGAATTGAGGCAAACATCAACCAGAAAACAATTTACTGTGGAAAATACCAACAAGGCTGGATGTGTCATATACATATGCAGAGGGACAAGCCGTCCCAAATCACAATGTCACACTGCAGCAAGAGAGGGTGGAAAGGACAATCCATTTCTCCACTGGGCATTCTCAAATAAATGGTTCCCAGAGAGCCAGTCTGCCTGCTCCCCACACACATTTCTTGACGAAGGCTATCTTCAGGCTCCTGTTTTAAAGCATAGCATCAGCATCCTGGCCACAGCACCTTCTCTACACAGAGCCCACTAGGGGCTCGATGGGAGTCTGGAGCCCAAAGCAAAGAGGCAAATCAGGAAGCCTGTCAGCCAAACCCCCTGAATTTACCTGTCACACTATTTATGATAAACAAGGGAAAGATATGACTCTATGACTACAGAATATCAATATACCTGAACTACATATCAGCCCTATTAAAGTAAAGACCACCCATAGCAAAGCCAGCTAAAAACATAAGAGAAAACAAACCCACCAGAGACCAGGCTTGCCTGCTTTGTCCACTACCCTGTAAAACACAGGCTTTATTTTTTTTTTTTTTAAGGAGAGGGGGTGGAAGGTTATTTGAATTTAAATTACCAGTGAACACTATAATTTGTGTACAAGGGGAAAAGGGACATTCAGGAATGCTAAGCACAGGCTCAGTGGGACTTGTGTGGCTGAGGCAGTAGTGGCCCTGGGGGCTTTTTCCTTTTGCTTCAACACACTGCTTTCATCTCTTGGGAGCAGGCGAGCCAGTAGGCAAAGCCCAGACAACACAAAGAGGCACTGTCCCCTAGGACTAGGGAGAAGGTTGCCCTCTTAGGAGGAAATTCATAGACAACCACACAGGATGAACAAAAGTAATCAAAAGTAAGCCATCTAAGGAGGGAGTTCAGAGAAGTGTTACTGAGGACCAGACCACATCTGTCTTCTTTACTGCCACTCAGTAGCCAAACAAATCTAACACACAACAAATAACAATAGGTTAACTGCTAACTGTAAGGGGTATTGAGTTGGAAGTGACTCACAAGACCTAGAATCTGTTACTACAATCTGTAACAGAAGAACCATGGTTTGGGAAGAAAAAAATAAAGGAGAACCTGGAGATTAAAAGTGAGTATCTGCATAGCTGGTGTCCTAACAGATTGAAAGGATATTCTAGTCAGATTGCAGATATGGCCCTTGAGGACACTGAGGAAGGGTGAAGAGGTAAAAGAAAGAGGGGATCAGATGGTACAAACACTGACCATGTGCCTACTCACTATGTAGATACTTGAAACCTCTGTGCGGTGCAAATAAGGAAATAAGAGCAAAGGGGTTAAACAGCCTTTGAAGTCTCCCAGCGAGCACCTGGTTTGAACCTGGGCATAACCAGTGCAATGACCCAAAAGCTTTCTACCACACTGTGTCTTGATTTCCTCCCAAGGCAAGCTGGCTTTGATTTCTTATAAAGAGAATGCTCTTACCAGTTCACACAAATCAACTTGGTAGCCATGTTCTGGAGTTTGCTAACTGGAATTATTGACTCACAGTTGATTTGAATTTCAAATGTCTATGGAAGCCCCCTGGAACTACAATCTGGGTGAGCAGCTAGAAGCCATAACTAGGCTATCAGTTGGTGTACCCGTACAACTTTTTGGCACAGCACAGATAATGGCTGGGGAGAGCCTGAGGGCTGGGGAGAGAGTTTAGTTGGCAATGTGCCTCCTGCACAAGGGTGAGGACCTCAGTTTAATCTCCAGTGCCCACACAAAAAGCCAGGTCTAGTGGAGGCCAGGGGAGGCAGAGAAAGGCTGTGCCAGGTATAGTGCCAGTCTGATTGGCAAGCCCCAACTCCCAGTGAGGTACCCTGTCCCCAAAAAAACAAGGTTGCTAGTAGGGACTAGGGGGCATATGCCTTTAATCTCAGCATTTGGGAGGCAGAGGCAAACATATCTCTGAGTGGCCAGCCTGCTCTATATAGCAAGGGCATACAGGACAGTCAAGGCTACATAGAGAACCCAAAAAAAAATATGTGAATAGCTTCTGATAACAGCTGGCATCCACATGCCACATACCCTGACACACATGCACCAGCACACACAAGAACACACACACAGAGAGAGAGAGAGAGAGAATATAACCTCTACATATCTGAACAAATTTTTTCAAAGATTGAAAAAGAACCTCCCCAACTCCCACTGCGTTAGTAATGCACAGTTATGTTTGAAAGCTTTAAATTTTGACTCAAGTAGAAACAGCAGAGGTTCCATGCCGAGGATTTCTGCTTGGTCCTTCCCACCATGGTGCTCGCGAATCCCCGGAGTTCCAGAGACCTTCACGGCCTTGACCTCAGGCGTGGCAGAGTACGAGGGAGGGTGATTTATAAGGCATATGTCTCAAGAGACCAGCAAGACGGAGAGACCGGTGTTTCTGCTGGCGGTGAATGGCCTGCACAAATCCAGGGGCAGCGAAGGACGATTCAAACTGTCTGGGAGGGGCTATGCATGGTGCTGCCCGTAGAAGAACTTCCATCAGTTAAATGTGGGCTTTTGAAGCTTAGGAAAGCTGATGATTCACCCAGGTGTGCAACAGCTGCTAGAAAGACCTCCAGGAAGAGGCCGCCCAGCCAAGGAAAGCTTCGTGCAGTGAGGAGGTCTCCAAGGAATGTCCTGCACGCCAAGCCATATGCTGTCAGGGTATTAATCCAAAGCCATCCTGCACACTTTACAACGTTTACTCTCTCTGGGTTGTGAAGCACTAAGTCAGCATATCCAAGGACTACATGAGTCCTCCCAATTCTATTCCATACTTACTTCTTTGCTAAAAAGATTTGTAACCTGGAAACAAAGCCCTCTCCCCAGTAGCAGCAATAAGTCTCAGCAAAGAACAGGTCACCAGGCTGTCAAACTCCCCTAAAAGATTCTATCCCAACAGAGCCTTAGTTTCACCTCACCCTGAAAATAAAGAAGATACTACTGACTCCTATTAATGCCAATGTAATTTAGAGTCCTGAGTCAGGAAGGCTTCAAACAAAAGCAGAAACATGAGGGTTTCCCTCCGGCCCCAGCTGAAACAGCTCTGAAAACCCAGAGAAAATGACCGACAAGCTGAGCACAAGAACTAAGCGCGGAGTGTGTGGGCACAAGGTGAGGCTGCTGCTCGGTCCCGGCAGCTGTGTGGTCCTGACAGACTCTATAAGCCTCACATTTTTACTATAATAAAATAAAGATGCTCTAAGTATCACATAAAATAGCATATCTGTAAGTCTTTTTTTTTTAAAAAAAAAAAATAATGTGTTTGAAAGGCCTTCAAAACAATTTGAAGATACTGAACATATTTTTAGGCCTGACTGTCATCCCAAAGACCCCTGAATAACAAACTCCAAGTCCAGTCTGTCACCTCTGAACTACAGTCTATAGTGACTGGGTCTATGTACTCGCAGAGAAATTTACATCTCAGGAATAAAGCTGAGTGAGCTCTAACAAGGAAACTCGCACATAAGTCTACGCAGGTACGCTCTGAAAATTAATGATGAGGGCTGGAGACGGAGCTCTGTTGGTAGAGTGTTTGCTCAGCATGCGCAAAGCTCTGGGTTCAATCCCCAAAACCTCATAAATCACATGTGACACTGCACACCTGTGATCCCAACACTTGCAAGGTGGAGGCAGGAAGATCAGAAGCAGTTGAAGGTCGTCCTCAGCTGCACAGCAGCGTGGAGGCCAGGCCTATATGACTCTTACCTTTAAAAAAAAAAAAGACAGACATGGTGGTACATGATTGCTGGCTCAGTACTTTAAAGGCAGCGGCAGAACTACCCAAGAACTCAAGGCCAGCCTGCTCCCTAGGCTAGTCAGGGCTACAGAAGGAAACAGTGTCTAACAGCAGCAGCGGCAGCAGCAGCAGCAGCAGCAGCCAGAGATTTGGCTCAGCAGGTAGAGGCACTCACACACAGACCTGCTGTCCTATGCTCAATCCCCAGGGCCTACAAAATGGCAAGAGAATGGACTCTAAAGAGTTACCCTCCAGCCACCCTATATATACCATAGCATACATGCAACTGTACTCGGATACACATTCAAAATAAATGAATATAAATTATTAATAATATGGAGGGATATAACTCAAGGGAGAGTGCATGTCTTAGGCCCAATTCCTAGTATCAGAAATACAAACTTGAGGGCTGGAGAGATGGCTCAGTGGTTAAAAGCAATAGCTGCTCTTCTGGAGGTCCTGAGTTCAATCCCCAGCAACCACATGGTGGCTCACAACCATCCGTAATGAGATCTGACGCCCTCTTCTGCTATGTCTGAAGACAGCTACAGTGTACTTACATATAATAAATAAATCTTTAAAAGAAATTACAATTTTGAAAATACACACAAAGGTGTATAAGGAAAAGCCAAGTCTTTCCTCCTTCCCATTCTCAGTCATACAGCTCCCTCCTCACCAGAGGCATCATCTGTTTTCAGTTTCTCTTTTTTTCTTTTATACTTTTTTTTTTTTTTTTTTGGTTTTTAGAGACAGGGTTTCTCTGTGTAGCCCTGGCTGTCCTGGAACTCACTTTGTAGACCAGGCTGGCCTCGAACTCAGAAATCCTCCTGCCTCTGCCTCCCAAGTGCTGGGATTAAAGGCGTGCGCCACCACCGCCCGGCTCAGTTTCTCATATGTTCTTCCAGAGATGTCCCAATTGGCTAGTTTCTACCTTGGTTGACACTCTCCTTCTCAAAAGGTAAAGCCAAACAAGTAAGCACTTCCAGGGACTGCCAGAAAAGTGAGAACCAGCAGGGAGAATTTGCCCTGCAAAAGCTTCCAGAGCGACACCCACTCCCCTGGGGACTGGCCACATTTGGGCCATCATTTCATACACTTCCTTCATGTGTTTGCTCACTCAGGACTCTTCACAGACTGTTCCTGGGACCTTGTGCTTCACCAGCCTGAACACTACAGTCCAAGAACTGTCAAATGCACCTCAGCAGAGACTGGGCAAAAAGACAAAATTTACAGACATCTCAGAGACACCATCTTTCAAACCTGCTTTGGGGGGCTAGAGAGGTAGCTTGTTGGTTATTGCACATATGGAATGGGCATGGTGGCCCATGCCTTTAATCCCAGGACTTGGGAGGCAGAGACAGGATCTCTGTGAGGTTAGGGCCAATCTGGTCTATAATGTGAGTTCCAGGAAAGTCAAGGCTATTACACAGAGGAAACCCTGTCTCAAAAGATAATGGGCTGGAGAGATGGCTCAGCCAGTTAAGAACACTGGCTGCTCTTCCAGAGGACCCAGGTTCAACTCCTACCACCAAGTCAGTTCACAACTGTCTGTAACTCCAGTTCCAGGGGATCTGACATCCTCACACAGACATACATGCAGGCAAAACACCAATGCACATGAATAAAAACAAATAAATCAAATTTTAAAGAGCACATATTGCTTTGGCAAAGGACCCGAGTTAGGTTCCTAGCACCCATGTCAGACAACTTACAACTGTCTGTAACTCAAGTTCGAACAGATCAGATACCTCTAGCCTCTGAAGGCACCTGCCCCATGAGCACATACCATATATAAACACATACACACAGTTTAATATTATAAGTTGCTTTTCATAACCCAGCAAAGTCAGAATACATTTGTGAATTGGACAGAGAACTCAAGTGATGTTCTACAAGACTAGTCCAAGAGCCTGAGTTACTTCTATTAAAAAATTAGGCACTCTAACCAGAGCCAGGCTTTCACCAAAACTCCCTCAAAAGCATCCAGGTAGGTCCTCTACTCTTATTTTTCTTTTTTTTTTTTTTTTCGAGACAGGGTTTCTCTGTGTAGCCCTGGCTGTCCTGGAACTCACTTTGTAGACCAGGCTGGCCTCGAACTCAGAAATCCTCCTGCCTCTGCCTCCCAAGTGCTGGGATTAAAGGCGTGCGCCACCACCGCCTGGCTTACTCTTATTTTTCTACGAATAATTTAAATATGTAAATTCTGGTCTCTACACAAAGGTCATGAACAGGTAGCCTCTAAGTGACCACAGATGGGCTTTGGTAATCCCAGGGACTGTACCAAAAAAACAACCAACCAAACAAAACAAAACAAAAAAACTGTTTCTAGCTTCTCTTGACATAAGAGACAATGAGGTCATGAGAGCCATGTGTGCCCAAGACAAGTTAACAAGCAGCTTCCCCTCGTGGACCACTTAAACACTCCAATCTGACGCAGGCTCACTCTGCTTTGTTGCTTCATACCAACTTGACCCTGAAAATATTTAAGTTGATGACTTAAATATTCAGGGAGCAACAGAAGAAACTACTCACTGAACAGATACTTAAACTGACCTAACAGCAGAATTCCTTATTAACAAGCTTTTATCAAACACCATCTCTGTGCCAGAAACTGTGCTGAGGAATGAGTACCATCAAGGAATAAGGAGGGTACTCGCTAAAGGAAGTTCTAATCTAGTTAAAGCCTAAGACATAGTCTAAGAAATTGGGCAGCTTTGGATATGGCGGACTTAAGAATAGAGCACGGTAAACTCACTGCCTCTGGGTATCAAGGAAGGAGGATTTTAACAGTTCTTGGTTCTCAGGTTTCCAAGTTAATTCAATGACACTCATGGTGTCTATAATATACTCGGCATTATGCTAGGAGACACAAAATAAAAGTATACCCCACGTCCTTGAGCAGCTCACACAATAAGAGACAAATAACTAACCAGAATAAGGAGTGCTGGATTCAATTACCAAGGTGTTGCTATGGGATACCGATAAGGAGTTAATGGAGCTCACCAAGGAAAGCAGCTCTGCAGCATAAAGTGGGGCACCCAGAATGCTCTGGGAAAGAGCGGGCAGGGACACAAGCATGCGGTAGGGCATGCTTACTGCAGCATGTGACCGGTGTATCAGGAACAGAGGGGACAGGTGAGTAACAGTTCAGAGTGTAATCCAAGTGGTTAGACAGGGATACATGGTCATAGGCTTGGAACACCAGGACAGCCTACTGCAATGGGCGCCATGGAAGGGGTACAGCTCTGTGTTCACTCTGCAACACTGCACATAGGAAGTCTGCAAGCAGCAAACCAGAAGCAAGAAGTAGGAGGTGGTTTCTGTAATGGCCGAGAAGCGCAGTAATAGGAGACAGAGCAATAAGACGAGGTAGGAAAGAAACTGCAGAGGCTGGCCAAGAAGTCCAATACAATGGCATTTTCTTGAAAATTCTCTAATTTTTTTTTTAACCAAGTCAGACTGGCTTCCCACAGAATAATGAGGTTTCACCCAGCTTCATTCCAAAGAACAAGGCATAGGCACTATAGTTACAGTGCTCACTTTAAAATAGTAAAATACACTGAGATTAGTGTGGTGAAAATGGCTTCAGGGCCTTTATCTACTCCCATTCTATCAGTTATAAAGACTTTAAATAGTTTGTTTTGGTTTTTAATAAAATCACACTCTAAACAACTCAGCTAACCAATCAGGCCTGTTTTGGTTTGATAAAACAGTATCTCATGTAGCCCAGGCCAGCTTCAAATTTATTATATAAAGATGTCCTTAAACTCCTGATTCTGTTGCACCTCCCAAGTGCTGGGATTACAAGCATATGCCATCACACCCAATTCAGCTATAAATATTTTTTATGGGGAGAGAAGACTGAGGTAAGGTCTCTCTGTGCAGCCCTTGCTGTCCTAGAACTAGCTTATGTAGGCCAGGCTGACCTCAAACTCAGAGGTCCAAGTGCCTCTGCCCCAAGTGCTGGGATTAAAGGTATGTACCACCACAAATCTTACATAGAAAAACAGTCAACTTCAGCACAAAGCTGTGTGCCTTCCTATCCCTGTATCAAAGGCCAGAAATGAGCAGAGAATCAGAGGGAAGCTTTGACTGAGGTCCAGGACCCCTCTCTATACGATCACTGCTTCACATCTGGCTGAAGATCAGAAAGCAAGAGGCCTCCACACAGGCTCTGAACCAGCCAGCCTGAGCCCAGAAAATCTCCATCCTGTAGACTGACAGCAGAGCAGTTACATTCTACTAGAGGAAGTACTTTCCATATCTTTTCTCTCAACACAGCTACAAAAGGAGGTGTTGTTATTCCCTTTCTATAGACCCAATACTAAGGTTTACAGAAATAACTTAAGTCTGGTAGATAGCAAATAGATAGCGTAACACCACATGCCCAAATTAGTCTGTGTTAAACTGTTCTGACACATACTCTTTTTCTCTTTTAGAGATGTATTCAAGGGTTGCTTAGGTCACCAGATATAGTCCACTGGTGTCTACAGTCCTATTCCTTATAGAAAACAAAGCAGTCTGGCCAGAGTACTATTTCTAATACAGAGAAAGACTCAAATCTTATTTCTTCTGAGGAAGGGGCAAGAAGGAAGACACTTCTGTGTGAGCTGAGAATGAAGGAGCACTTTAGGAAGCCCTCAGATGTAAGACAGTAGGTAAGGTAGGGCTTTCTCCTCCCCACAGATTTCTTTTTTCCTATTACCAAAGATTTTTAATCACAAAGACATCTTGCCTCCCTATGATGTTTTCAACAATCCTAATAATTTCTGTGGTCACCATCTGCTAGCCCCAGGACTTGTATCCTGGCTCTCACTATCACCAGAATTAAGTAGTTTTAAAGAGGTATGTGGCCCACTTAATTTCCCTAGGGCTCACTTTTATCATCAATAAAAGAATTCATCAATCGAAAAACTGATGCATTAAAAACCTAGAGAGGTATCTCTTGGCTGTAGTAGACCCCCAAAACCAAACAAATGGAAACAGCAACAGGGGCTACAGATGTAGCTCAGCTGGCAGAGCACTTGCCTAGATGCTCAAAGTCCTCGGTTTGGTCCCAGCACCACATCAACCCCTGAGACACACTTTGAAGGTAGAGGCGAGAGAATCAAAAAACAGTTTCAAAAACCTCAAGGTCTTCAACTATTAAATGAGTTATAGGTCATCCTGGGCTACACGAGACTCATCTAAATAAAATAACAAGTATCAAAAGCTACACACTGAATAGAAAGGAGAGGGAGGGGAGAACTGAGAAACATCTACAGTGATCTCTTCCAGCGCAAAGCACCATGAGCAAAAGGGTCTAAGGATGGAGACTTTACATCACAAACACAATCAAACCCAACTTCCTACTGACTATAAGACCAAGGTTACCTTTAAATACCTTGCTTAGGAACTGGTCCCTGATGCAGCAGGAATTCTTAACCTCTGGGAACTGTCTCAAGCTTAAATGTCTTTACTTTCTGTGAGATTTCCACAATGGAAGCAGTTATCTGAAGCATGAGCTAGCTTAAATTCCTGACTGCATTAAACATTTTATTAAAAGACAGGATCTTGCTATGCTGCCCAAGTCTGTCTATAACCCAAAGCAAACATCCCTTGCAGGCATAACTAGGCATAAGTAAATATGTGCTTCCACCCTTCTCTTCCACCTTATCGAAAATACTAAACCTCAATTTCTTCTTCAATAAAACAGTATGATGTCCGTCTTACAAGGTTAGTTTAAGATAGATAAGAAGATAAGCCAGGTGGTGGTAGTGCATGCCTTTAATGCCAGCACAATTCCAGCACTCAGGAGGAAGAGGCAGGCAGATCTCTGGAGTTCGAGGAAATATTCTTAATTAGGTTAACTGATGTGGCAAGATCCACTCTGAATATGGACAACTACAGGGGTCTTTGCAACCTCCACAGCCAGCAGAGTGACGATCCGCAGGAGACAAGAAGGCAGTTTGGTTCAACACGACGCAGTAGCCGGTGTTGGTTCAAACTTCTGGAGTCAGACCTTGAGTAGTTTATTTTAGTCATGTTTAAGCACAGCACAATTTGGTGAAAACTTATTCTGTGGATGATTAACCTAATTCTGCATTCACAACAAAGTATATATGAATCTCTCTGAGGAACTAAGTAAGTTAAATAAAATTGAGAGGATCTGGTGCTGGAAAACTCTCCAGCCAGTCAGGTAAAGCAAAGACCAGCAGGAAACTAAACATGTCAACTCTCCGACTTCTGTGCAGATAACAGGTTAAGCAGTCCTTCCCTTGAAGGAACAATCCTGTGTGATTAACATTCCAGGGTCCCCTAGTGTTCATCTGTGGCACAGAGACCTTCATGCCTTGCAGACAACACCGTCTCACAGTCTGGACCATGAGCTGTTTAGCAGTCAAGAGTGAGCTGAGCAAAAACTTGTGCACGCATTTTTCTCTGCTCTTGACTCTATGTGGCTAATGACTTCAATTTTGTCTGGACTTTCCCAAATGAAGGGCTGTAACTCAAAGTTGAGAGCTAAAAGGACCCTTTCTCCCTTAAAGTTGCTCTCGCCAGGACAGTTTATCACAGTGACAGAAATTAAACTACTGCTGATGGAACCAGAAGGAATCACAAGCCTAGCCTGATGGAGGTTCCCCCTACTGTTGTCTAACACCAGGTTAAAAGACTACACAGGAGCCGGGCAGTGGTGGTGCACACCTTTGATCCCACTTGGGAGGGCAGAGGCAGGTGGATTTCTGAGTTCAAGGCCAGCCTGGTCTATAGAGTGAGTTCCAGAACAGCCAGGGCTACACAGAGAAACCCTGTCTTGAAAAACCAAAAAAAAAAAAAAAAGACTGCACAGGTGTCAAGATGGTCCTTGAAGAGTCCATGAGGTTCTCCATGCACTTGAGCAACGAGAAACCATTATCGATAATAGGAGGGTCCATCATCTGAATAACAGGCTATCAATAATGAGACCCATAAAGGAATGAAAAAGCAGACAGCAGAACAGTTCCTCTTCAGACCACATGTATTAAAATATGAAGCTCTCCATTGACAAGACTAACCCTTGAAGCTTAAGTCCTCTTCACTCAGAAAGAGAAAAGATTAGCACCACGAGGATGGGTCTCCAACACCTAACCCAGGAACTAGAGATGCCTGTGTTGCAGGCCATAGGGTTTGACTGCCAGTACTGAGGAGACAAGCCCCAAACTCCTCCACTGCATCTAGAGTGAGAACCTTTATTGCACGCCTGTGTCTGAAGAGCTCTCGTGCTCACCATTTCACTTGCCCATCCTCTTAAGTAGTCTTCCCATTTTAAGCAGTGGAAAACTGAGCCTAAGAGGTGAAGAACTTGCCCAAGGCCATATGGCCAATAAGCAGTAGAATTTAAATTCCTGTTTACCACACTCAAAAACCCATTATGTCCTCCTCCAAAGAACTGTTCATTCACCCACTGGTAAGGATAGGCTACAAAGGAGAGACCATGTCTTTTTTTTTTTAAAAAAGGAATCTTCAGGTGGGGCAGTAGTGCCAGGTGGTGGCGATGCACACCTCTGATCCCAGCACTCAGGAGGCAGAGGCAAGCAGATATCTGAGTTCAAGGCCAGACCAGTCTACAGAGTGAGTTCCAGGACAGCTAGGGCTACACAGACAAACCCTGTCTCAACCCCCGAGCCAACCCCCTCACCCGCACCCCCACCCTGCCACCAAAAAAAGAACATTCAGATTGGCTTTCTGAAGAGAGGCTTTCCCAAGGGACTGGCAGATAGCCTCCATACGAGCTTCGTTTAGGACAGAGACTGAGCACAGATAGGAGGCAAGGGTGGTGGCGAGCACCTTTAGTCCCAGCCCTCTGGAGGCAGAGGCAGGTGGAACTCTACATATTAAGATCTGGACAGCCACAGCTACATAGTGAGACCTGGTTTCAAAAAAAAAAAATAAGAATAATAATAATTTATCCAAAGACATACTAGTGTTAAGGTTTTATAGCCATGTGCCATTTAGTTTTTAGAAAAAAGTGTGAGATGCTAACGTGACTGATCTCCGAAAACAATTTCTAGGTGTGAATTTTCAAAACTGCTTTGGAAGGTAGCCATATCACTTAGATGCTGCCCACCTCCAGCCCCCAAGTACACCTACGCACAACACCGAGAGAGAGTAGACTGGAGCCTCTAGTGTGTTCGCTATTTTGAAATCCATTTTGTTATTTTTCAGCTTCACTTAGTTGGCCTTTTTCCCTGTCATGAGACGTACCGGGGCTCAAAGTTGGCCTCAGTAGAGATAAAACAGCCTTCAAAAAACAACAGGAAAGAGGAAGAAAACAACATTAAATGCCATGCAATTTTTATTTCTGAGCTGTTATGTGCCTACTAACACACTCCCCCTTCCCATTATCAGTAAAATATGCGGTGTTCTCTAGTGCCAATTTCCCTAAAACAGCACAAGTATTAATATGCAGATTGAATTTACTACCTGAAAGAACGGTTATGATAAATCTGATGTGGCAGCTCATCTCAAGCATCCAAGAGCCAAGTCCCAGTGAAAAACACTGATCCACGTCACACAAATAGCAATCCTAATATTACATTATGGTTTCCATTACTATTTTATCTAATCTCTAAATGTCTATATTTTTATCAGAACAAAAAACTTTTGAGTGTAAAGCTAAAAAGGCCACACACACACACACAGAGAGAGAGAGAACACATACACCCAATCTTTCACACTCTCAAAACAAATACTGCTAATATTTGTAAACACATCAGTTTCTTCTCTTAGCAAACAGGGAGGATTCATTTTCTTCTTGCCTACCTAGCGTGGGTTCATCTAATCACTCCCTCAAAGCAGTTTGCAGTTTTGTTTTGTTTGGGTGGGAGAGCCAGCTGGATTTGAACGGAAACCAGGCATTATAAATACATTTTAGAAACTGATCCCACATATGGGTCATAGAGATTAGATAAATAGGGCTCAAGTCTTCTGGACTGAATTGGAACTCTATGTAGCTAAGGATGACACTGAAATCTGACGCTCCTGCCTTACTCCTTCGTACTGGGATTACAGGCATACACTATAGTGTATACACCTGGTATATATGACACTAGGGATTGAATCCAGGGTTTCATCATTGAGCTACATCTCCAGCCCTCATCAATATATACTTATAGGCACCTAACAGTGCAAAAAGAAGTTGCTACTACTTTTTTGGGGGGACATTTCTGGAATCCGTTCCCATCAAAAGGATTCACGGGCCATCTGAATGGGAACACCTGCTATGTGAGCAGCAGGTGCCTACATGATACTTTATGCAAAGTTCCTGGGGGAGGCCTAGAGATTAAGCAAAAAGTAATTTGAAATCATAATAAAAGTCCATAACCTTATAACCAGTGCGTCAAAGCGAGTTTTACATCTACCAGAGCAAAGGAAAACACGCAAAAGGGGAGGCAGAATACCATAAGGGTAGGGCGCAATACCATTCAAGAGACTCGGGAGGTACCGGCCAATTACCAAAACGTCAACCCTGGAAGTATCTCAGAGAGCAACATCTAATTCACCCCTTCTTTGGACAGATGTGAGAAAACTGAGGCCGAAGGTGGAGAATAAAGAAATTCAAAAGAGATGTGCAGGCCAAAGCCACTGCCCCCTCTTCTGGCGTTGGAGGGGTCACTGCGTCGCTTAGAGAAAAGTGACGTGACAGAGAACAGCTTTTGGGTTGCCAGCCTAGGGTGCTGTTGGACGTCTCGAGGTGGATGTGGTGGGACCAGGAACACCGTGGGAAGGTGCGGAAAGCGCGGGAGGGAGGAGGCCGCTAACGGCAGGAGGCCGGGCCGGCGCCGTCCACCCAGCGTCCCGCTCCAGGGCCCGGGGCCCCCACCTCCCCTACCTTCGGCTTTCCACCGCAGCCGAGGGGCAGACACAATCCCCACAATTCCAGGCGGCTGCAGAAGCAACAAGCTCGTCGTGCAAACGCCGGGCCAGCGGCTGCCGGAATCTGAAGGCGCGTGGCTATTACGTCATCCTCAATCTTGCCCAATGGTAACCTGCCAGAACAGCCTCCAGCATCTCTCACCCCACGCGGCATTGTTAGCCCCGCCTTCCTCAGCTGTTAAGCCCCGCCCCTAGCGTCTTCCTCCGCAAAAACCGCTAAAATTTGCTCATGTTCCTCCGCTGGGAGCTGTATCTAAAAAGAGCTACCCGTGGGCCTGCACTTGTTTCCCACCTAGAACTTCAGTTTCTTGTTTAATTTCCCAAGATCGTAATTTCTTTCTAGTGTAAGGATCTTCAGAAAGAAACATGAGTGGGTGGGAGGTAAATATAAATCACGATGTTATGACTCAGTTTGTGACACACATTGAATCTCAAGCAATAAATAGCGCTTTGAAAAATGTATGCAAAGTAGAGCACCTGTAAGTCACTAGCTTTATATAATTGTGTTTTGAGTATGTTTTTAAAATGATAAATCATTTTAACGATAAATCTGGCACCTGCATTTCTAATCCTGCCGTACCACTGACTGTATTTGCCAGGTGACACACATACACAATAATTTCACAAGATTAGAATTGCTGTCCTCTTTTCTTACAAATAGGACAAAGCTCAAAGAGGATGTTCTAGTTTGCTTTGTATTGCTATGAGGAAATACTGACCAAAAACAATTAGAGAAAGGGGTTTGACTTACAGGTTGCAGTCTGTTATTCAACAAAGTCAGGACAGGAACTTGAGGCAGGAACTGAAGCAAAGACTACCGAGGAATGCCACTTACTGTCCTTCTTACTCTGGCTTGCTTGCCTACCTTTCTTAATACAGCTCAGACCTAACATCCTAGGGATGGTACTGCCCACTATGGTCTGGGCCTGTCTTCAATTCCCAATGCTCACACACATTCCCAAAGGCCAATTTGTTGGAGGCAATTCCTCTACTGAGGTTCTTTCTGGGTCAAGCTGACAACTTTCACTGAAGCTATGGCAGGATAAAGGATCTATGCAAGGTCACAGAATGAAAACGGTGTCAGACGGATGAGACACTTCCAAAGTCATGTTTTCCTTCTTTAGTGATTTATTTTTATTTGATGTTATTTGATGTTTTGTTTCCATGTATGCCTGTGTAAGGGTGTCAGATCCCCTAGAACTGGAGTTACAGAAAGGTGTGAGCTACCATGTGGTTGCTGGGAATTGCACCCAGATCCTCCGGAAGAGCTGCTGATGCTCTTAACGGCTGAGCCCCTTGAATTCATGTGTTCTTGCTACTATATCACATATTCACAGACCCATTAAACCTGACTAGGAAAACAGTTGCCAGTGGTTCTAGGCCATGTGTGAGGAGAGAGAAGGATAATCCATGACAGCAGTGTCCTCAAATGGCAAATATTCCCCAAGACACCACAATCAATTTATTTCTGAAATTCCTTTGCATTCTTTGTATATTAGGTTAGCTTCCAGCTTTCAATTTACCCTCTTAATTATGTTTATTTCAGACAGGTGGGAAATTGACTTCATAGTCACTGGGCAAAGCCTCAGTAGCTAGGGAGGGAGATGTGCTCCTGGGCAGGAGTCGGATGAGCAGTACCAGTTAGTGAGAAATGATACGACGGAACAGCTTGCTCTCCTGGGCCAGGTTCCTGTTGCCTTGCCACCGTAAAGGGGAACAAAACACAAACCACAAAAATTCCTTCTGTCCTTAAGCTGCTTTTATCAGGTACTTATCTCAGCAATGAAAAAAAATTAATGATACAAGTGAATACATTTGTGCAGTGAGAATTTTGGTTCCTTTTAAAACCCAGCTATGTTGTGGGAATACGTTTTTTTGTTTTAATCCCAGGTGTGGGATATGAGGCTGCTTCAGATTGTCCACAGCTGCTATGATTTTTGCCAGCTGCAGATAGTATACGTTTGGAAGTCTGTGAATTCTTGAGAGGATATAAATGCAAGAGCTCCAAGAGGACCCATAACGGCTGCTACTTCCATTACTGCTGATGCTGGTGCTGGTGTTGGTGCTGCTTCCACTTTCTGCTATTGCATTTGTTGCTTTTGCTATTGCTATTGCTAGTTTGCTGTTTGGAGCTATCCTGACGACAATGAAGATTGGCATTACCCCTAGGAACGCAAGTCCCCTAATCAGCAGGAAGTAGTCTAAAGAGATCCATGCCCCCTTTCCTCTCTAACCTTCTTTCTCTCCTACCTAGTGTTGGGGGGGGTGGAAGGGATGAGGGTGGAGTAAGGAGGGTAATCAGATATAAGAACCCAACAAAGTAGCCCTCAAGTACAACTACAGATCTCTGAGTTTGGTGCCAGTCTGGTCTACATAATGAGTTCCAGGACAGGGCCAGAGCTACCATAGTAAGACCTTGTCTCAAAAAAAAAAAAAGCCTTTTATTTTTTAAATTATGTGTGTGTGTATCTGTGTACCTGTGTCTGATAATGTTCACATGAGTGCAGGTGCCCACCAAAGGCTGGAGTTTACAGGCAATTGTGATTTGCCCAATGTGAGTATTAGGAACCGAACTCAGGTCCTTTAAAAGAACAATACACACGCCTCACTGTTGAGACATCTTTCCAGCCACTCCTCCCCCAATCCTTTTGTGAGTGAAGTCTCTCTTCATATGCTATCTGTTCCATGACACTCTTGTGAGACAGTGGGGAAGATTTTGTCCCCATTTCCACAGAAAATCTCTCTGAACTCTTTAGAGCTGTAGCATCCAGCTGTGGCTATTGGATATTTCATTGGAACATACCTCGGTGCAGGTATAGGAATGGTACCAGAAAAGCTAAGACAGATAGCCAGTACGGAGAAGCAGGCCTCTAAAGAGAATTCCAAAAAGGACCAAAAGAAACACTTTTATTCAAAACTGGAATCCACATCTGCCTGAGCTGGATTCTGAAGACATAGGTCCAGCCAAGGCAGGGTAGAAACCAACTGACCCTCTCTTCAGACATGAGCACACATGAGCCTTTATCTGCAGCTTCATTGGTGAAAGTCAAGAATTCTATCTAGTCTCAGGCTAGCAAGATGGCTCAGTAGGTAGAGACACATGCTGTCAAGACTGAAGACCTGCGTTTGGTTCTGGGGCCTCCTGTGGTAGGAGGAGAAAAGCAACCCCAATAAGTTATCCTCTGGTCTGCACCTGCATGGGTGGTATTAGCATGCTCACACACATGTGCAGATACACGTGAATAAACAAATAGGTATAATTAAAAGAATTTAAAGTAAAAATAAACCCAAGTGTACTGGTTGGTTTTGTGTGTCAACCTGACACAGGTTGGAGTTATCACAGAGAAAGGAGCTTCAGTTGGGGAAGTGCCTCCATGAGATCCAGCTGTGGGGCATTTTCTCAATTAGTGATCAAGGGAGGGAGGGCCCCTTATGAGTGGTACCACCTCTGGGCTGGTATTCTTGGGTTCTCTCTGAGAGCAGGCTGAGCAAGCCAGGAGAAGCAAACCAGTAAGGAACATCCCTCCATGGCCTCTGCATCAGCTCCTGCTTCCTGACCTGCTTGAGTTCCAGTCCTGACTTCCTTTAGTGATGAACAGCAATGTGGAAGTGTAAGCTCAATAAACCCTTTCCTCCCCAACTTGCTTCTTGGTCATGATGTTTGTGCAGGAATAGAAACCCTGACTAAGACACCACGTTTCTGTTTAATTCTAGTTTCTATATCCAGGACACCCTGACCAAATTGTCGAAGGCCTCAAAGAACAGGAAAAGACATGAAACAACCCAGTATTCTAGCCCTTATGAAGGGAGTAGGAGGATTTCTTGACGGCAGGCTCCTATGTAGTAAAAGACTTTGGCAGCTCCAAGGGGCTTGGGCCAGTGGAAGGTCAGTAAATTTAAACTGCACCAGCTCTCAGCTAAACAGGCCTTTCTGGTTCAAAGGGAACACACTAAAAAACAGTCAAAAGACAGACAAGATTTTGAAGTATTTTCACCAAACAACATTGCACCGAGGGTGAAGCAAAACTCCAAGAGCCCTGAATCCATTTTCAGAAGGACTTCAACCACATGTCTGACCAAACACACCCCCTGCAGACACCCACAGAGGCTTGGAATCACACACTTAAGGCAGGCACCGCTTCTGTGCAGTTCAAGTTGTTCACTGCTGCGTAACAAAGCATCGTCCAACTTAGTCTCTTAAAACAATAATAATTTATTTAGCTGTCTGGGCAGGAGACAGCAGAGAAGCATCAACTCTATTCCACGAATCACTATCTGGGATGGCACGGCAAAGGCAAGATTCACAATCACAGGGCTGGCAGTTGACACTGGCTGTTGGTTAGGATCTCAGCAGGTGCTGTTGTCCAAGACACTGACAAACCTTTGCATGTAGTTGCTTGGCCTCTTAAATCCATCTTCCACTGCTGTAATAGACTGCCACAGACTGGGTAATTTGTAATGAGTAGGAATTTATTTAGGCCATGGTTCTGGAGTTTGAAAGCTGAAAATGAAAAGGTGATGTGATGAGGACCTTCAGGCTGCATCATTCCCGCTGCAGATGGACAAGTAGACATGTATGAATGAGAAAAGCAGGAGGCTAGACTTGTTTTGTAACAGCACAGTCTGGTATAACTAGCCCACTCTATCAATAAAAGCATTAATTCCCTATAGACCCCACCTCTTAATACCATTACAATGGCAAATATATTTCAACAGAGAGGATATTCTCATCACAGTGCCCTTTATACAGATGGCGGGGGTGGGGGGAGGCTTATTGGCTTGTTCCCCAAGGCTTGCTCAGCCTGCTTTTTTACAGAATCCAGGACCCCCAGCCTGGGGATGGCACCACCCATCCCCTGTTGATCATTAATTGAGAAAATCCAAGCTGGCTTTAATCCTAGCACTTGGGGAGCAGAGGTAGGCAGGTCTCTGTGAGTTCAAAGCTCTATAGAGTGAGTTTCAAGACAACCAAGGCTGAGAGAAATCCTGTGTAGGAAGGGAAGGAAACACCTTACAGCTGGATCTTATGGAGGCATTTTCACAGTTGAGATTCCCTCCTTTCAGATAACTCGAGCTTGTGTCAAGTTAACATTAAACCGTCAAGTACAACACATAATTAAAAATATATCTAAGAAAATAAAACTAGTCAGATCCAGGTATGGTAGCACACACTTATAATCTCAGCACCCAGGAGACAGAGGCAGGTAGATTCCTGCAAGTTCAAGGTCTATGAAGGAGATTCAGGAGCCAGGTGTGCAGAGCAAGACTGAAAGGAGAAGCAAACCAACTAGAAAGCCCGATGTGTCTGGTGATGCAGGCTTGTAATTCCATCTTCCAGAGACAGAGGCATGGAGATCAGAAAGGGGAGGTCATGTTTGGCTACATAGCAAGTTCAAGGCCAGCCCAGGGTAAATATAAAAGTCTGTCTCAGAGAGAGAGAGAGAGAGAGAGAGAGAGAGAGAGAGAGAGAGAGAGAGAGGAAGGAAGGAGAAGGAAGGGGAAGAAAGAAGGAAGAAGAAAGAAGAAAGAAAAACAAGAAAATCTGACTGGCTCAGACAGTTGAACAGACAGTTGGGATGAACCAAGCTGTTCTGTACCATTCTCACCCTGCCACTCATAGATGTCTGAAAAAAGTCCTAAAAACCAGGCCACTGCAGGCTGCTGTGCAGCTGTTCCTTCCTCTTGGAGAAATCTTTTACTGTCCTCCCACAAAAGCCAAGGCTGCATCTCCAGGCAGGGGGCTTCAGAGTAACTGGTCACTCCAGAATCCTAGGCAAGTTGAATCCAGTAACTGAGCACACAAGTACAGTTCAGGGTCAGCAAGCTAAGGATGGGAGAATCTTTCTCTCTGACATCACCCTTCAAAACAGCACCCTGCAGACTGGAGAGACGGTCCAGGTCGGTAAAGGCACCCTATGCCACACACCCAGTACAAATCTTAAGTGTAATAAAAAAAAATTTAACTTTAAAAATAAAGGACTAGAGATGTAGAACACTTGGCTAGAATGCACTGGGCTTGGCATCCTCAGAGAAGGAAGAGAGGTGAGAGATGGAGACAGAGACTACGAGTACATGTGATGCATTCCGCCCAGTGCCTGACACAGTAACGAGCAAGCTAACCTTAGCAATTAGCTCTGTTCTCTTCCGCACCTACTGGCTCTGCAGACACCACGCTCGTGGCCGAGCAAAGTCAAAGAGCACACATGTACATGTTTGGGTACATGTTTGGGTACATGTTTGGGTACATGTTTGGGTACATGTTTGGGTACATGTTTGGGTGCTTAGGAGATCACATAGGGGACTCAGAGTTACAGAGCTACTTAACATTCCAAGTAACGATCTAACTTTCAGACCTAAATACACAAGACCCATTATACATTCCTAGGCTGTCTGACAGCTTTTGTGGAAAGCTTGTAAGAAGGGGGTATTACTCGGGTAGACAAACCCTCCCTCCAGAGACAAGTGAAGCACAGTATGACCGGGAAGTATACAAGTGTCTCTCAGGCCTAGGACTTTGGGGGCTTTTCGGGTAACCGAGTGCTGCGTTCCCTTAACCAGGTGAAGCTGACAACCCGATGTGGTTTTGATAGAAGATCCAAATGCTGGAGCACACAATGGGCTGACAGCAGGCAACAAGGAGCTGGCTACATACAACTATGATTCATTCTTATTTGTTTAGCCATTGTGACTTCCTATTCCCCCCACAACCTCCAGAGAGACACCTCCAGAGAGGGAGTCGCTGACACCAAGATCATTATGGAATTATGACTCTCATCGAACCATCATTAGAGACACCGTAGGGAAATAAATCTTCCTTGGCTGGAGCTTGATATAGAGCCATAGGAACTCAGCTTCATTGTCCTGTCACGTTCTTCTCCGGGAACACACTGATGTATGCTGGGAAATGGAATAACGTTGAGGAGCCATCCGCTAGGGAGGGGAACTCAAAGCCTCTAGCCTTATCTGCTCCCCACTCCAGGCAAAGATGACAACAACCCGTCGTTAAAGAGAACATTACAGCTTACGTATACAACCTTCTCATATCCCTTATGTTGTTTAATTCTATGGGATGCAGGTTTTATTGCTCTTCATTAACCAAAATGGGAACTGAAGTTCAAATGTGCTGATACAGCTCAGTGCTGGGCATAAGGCAGCCCCCAGATTAGAATGGGTAGCATGGAGTGCTCCCTAAGGTTCCAAGTAGACCTCGGCCTGGATTTAACTCAAAATCTAATACTTTGTGTATTAAAATGAGTCCAGTTCCACCCATTAGAGTTCATATTCCAGTGGATATGCTGTGAACCAGGATCCAGTGGAAAATGAACACACTAAATCCTAAGGTAAAGATAGCCTCAAATTCTTTGCCACCCTATTCACAGAAAGTGAGGTACATTTCTATTCTCTTTGAATCTATGCTGGCCTGTGACCAATAGAGTAGGATGAGGTAATGCCATCCCAATATAAGCTTAGCCTAAGACCTGCCTTAGCCCATCTGTAATAACTGTAAGCACCCTGATAGAGAGACGGCGTTTAGAGGAAGAGGAGACCCACTGAGCCCGCTCTTCCAGGCGAACTGCCAAGACCCAGATGCGTGACGGAAGCCGGGGGTCTGAAGCTGCAGACCAGATTGTTCTCTGGCTGACTACACCCAAAAGGTCAGTGAGCGCCACACGGAGCAGAATGATTGGCCAGTTAAACCCTTCCTGGAATCCTGACTCTTGGAACTGTGTGATGTTTGTTCTAATACATAGGGTAAGAAATGTTTTCAAAAAAAAAAGATCCAGGTGGTAATTATTTTCAGCTCTCTGGTTCAAATAAAATCTCAGTCACATACTGTTTTTATCTTTACTTCTCTTTATTTTGTTTGACCACCACTTGAAGATGGGAAAGGGGAAAGGGTTAGTGGGGAAAAAACAAAAAACAAAAAACGGGGCTGTGGTGCGTGCCCCTTCTTTTCCTCCCAGCACATAGGGAAGCTAAGCCAGGATGATCACAAATAGAGAAACCCGGTCTCAAAGACCTTCCTACTAACAAGTAAAAAACTTCCTTAACTTGCTAGCTCTGTAAGAGTAGACTGTAAAACCAGGTATACTGGCTCACTTGGAGAATCCTAGCCACTCAGAGGTTGAGGCAGGAGGATCATGAGTTTGAGGCCAGGCCAGCTACAAAACAAAACTCTTTCTCAAACAAAACAAAACAAAATAAAATCGAACAACAATAATAACACTAAATAGGCTCTGGGTTGGGTCTAGCATGTGAGCCCTACTTTGTTAAGGCCTGTCTGCAACCTTTAAGACTTGGGACCTGCCAGGAGGTGGGGGTGCACGCTTTTAATCCCAGTACTTAGAAGGTAGAGGTAGGCAGTTCTCAGAGTTCAGCCAACCTGGACTACAAAACAAATTCAGGACAGCGAGGACTGTACAGAAAAAAATTCCTATCTTGAACCAAAACAAAACAAAAAGAGTTCCAACCAGACAGGGTAGTGTGGGTTACATGAGACCCTTTGTCAAGAGAGAGAGAGAGAGAGAGAGAGAGAGAGAGAGACTCCTAAATTGAGATGAATGAATAGACTTCTTACTAAGATAGTACCAGGCAAACTCTACTATGTTACTGCTGGTAGTCAGGGTCTAGACTGCATGTTTCCAGGTTCTTGGCATCTTGTTCAAGAATGACATAAAGGCACACAGAATTTACAACTTAACAGGAATACTCAAAGCAAAACTGTGGTACAGACTACAAATGAATACACAGTACAGATCTACACAGGGCCACAATGAAGCTACACAAAGACCTTGATTATTGTTTGGGGTTTTCCTTTATAGGGTTCAAAAGAGGGAGGAGTTTAGTTATTAAGAGGTTTAGTGAGAGTGGCTTTGTTTTAGCTAACAGATTAATTTATTTAACCTTTTTTTTCTATTGTGCATGTCCTTTCTCATAAAGCATGATTTTAATCATACACACACTCAGTTGTGCGTAGGCATAAGAGGGTAAATAGGGAATTCTCCCCCAAAAGTTCACATGAAGAACATAGTTCGCCTTATGGCACATGCACCCAAAAACCAGTCAAGTTCAGATCAGTACCCACATCTTCATAACTGGGTTGACAAGATTGTATCTTGGCCTTTTGGTGATTACAGGAAAAAGAAACATATTCCATTGTTTGAAGTGGAACTTGCAGGCAGCTTGATACAGGCAGAGATCTTGGGTTGATAACATGTTGCTAGGTGCATTGTTTGGAGTGTGTGCGTACGTGTGTGTGTGTGTGTGTGTGTGTGTGTGTGTGTGTGTGTGCGCGCGCTTGCGCGTGCCTGCATGTGTGTGAGTATAGGTGAGGTTCTCAGGATTCTAACTGCGTTATAAGATTTGGAGGTTGGAGAGATGGCTGATCAGTTAAGAGAACTGGCTGCGGCTCTTCCAGAGGACAGGATTTGATTCACACCACCCACACGACTGCTCAAACTTGTCTGTAATTACAGTTCCAGAGGATCCACTGACCTTTTTCAGCCTCCATAGACAGTATATGCAGATGCTATGCATACATACAAGGGAAAACACTATACACAAAAAACAGAAATAAAATGAATCTTTGATTAACACCTTTTTTGGAAAAGAAAAAAAAAGGGACATGGGTTTGAGAAACAGTTCATTGGGTAAAGACACTTGCTGCTACACTGATGATCTGAGTTTGAATGTTAGGACCCACATGCAGGGAAGAGAGAACAGATCCTACAAGTCGTTCTCTGTGGTGGTTTAAATAGGTATGGACCCCATAAACTCCTGTGCCTGGTAACAGGGAGTGGCCCTATTAGGAGATGTGGCCTTGTTGGAGAAAGTGTGTCACTGTGGAGATGGGTTTTGAGGTCTCCTATGCTCAAACTATGCCCAGTCACACAGTCTCTTTCTCACACAATCTCTTTCTGTTGCCTGAGGATCAAGAGGTAGAACTCTCGGCTCCTTCAGCATCACACCTGCCTGCATGCTGCCAGGCTTCCCACTGCAATGATAATGGACTAAACCTCTGCCCCAATTAGACGTTTTCCTTTATAAGAGTTGCCATGACCATGGTGTCTCTTCACAGCAATGAAACTCAAACTAAGACATTCTGTGACCTCCACATACCTCCAGTGGCACACAAATACCTCCACACAACACACACACACACACACACACACACAATTAAATAAACAAATGTATTAAAAAGCAATACAGAACTCTTTTCAAAGAAAGGAATGAGGTTGTGTACACAGCAAAAGCCAAACAGAGTCCCAGGTTGCTAAGCTGTTCTCTAGGCTAGCCTGCCTCAGTCATGGAGCCCCAGTGTTGCCAGGCCTAGATGTTCTGCCGTGTCTTGGCTCTGTTCTCAGCTGAACTGAATAATTCAACAAAATCCTGCACATAGCAAGACAAGTCCACACATCTGTATCCTCTATCCTCTCAAGTTGGATTACACAAGAAAAGGATGAGTGTACTCCTCTCCCGGCTCTAAGGGATGGGAGAGTCTCAGTGGCCCTCACGGCCTGAGCATGTGTCACTCTTCAGTGTGGCTGCCATGATGAATCTTTCTTTAACTGAGATATAATTCACATACCATAAAATTTATTTAAAGTTTGAAATTTAATCCAGATATAGCGGTATGTGCTTAGAGCTCCAGCATCTTGGAAGCTGAGGCAAGAAGGCTACAAGTTAAAAAAAGAAATGTAGCTGGATGTATGTTTACAGCCCCAGCACTCAGAAGAACCATCCACAACCTGAAAGCAAGGCAGCTCCACCCTGTCAAATGTACACGCTATTCCATCTAGCAAGCCTTCCCTGCAAGCCTATGGAGGTTGTACTCTTCCTGCTTTGTGGATGGTTGAGAAAAGCTTGAGAAAAGTTGAAAATGTCACCCAAATTTATACAGACAGGCAGTGATGCTTTTACCCAGGTCTCACTGCCAAGTATGCAAGGAAAAAAAACTAATAATTTTTGAATTGTGTTTATATATGCTATTAGCCCTTTTATTTTGTGTGCCCAATATAGATGATCTTAACAGGGAAGAGCCCATGTGACCAGAAATTTCCTTTCACACCAAGAAAAGGAAAAAAGAAAACAGGTTTTTATAATGGGAAGGGGGGAAAAAAAAACATTGACAGTTTTTTCCTTTCGATTTCCAAGTAAGCGTCCCAATGTTGTCAGTTACCGCATCTTGGGCATGAGACTGCATAGCTATACTGCTCCTAAGCCCCCTTCTTGTTGTGCCTCCCATCTTGTTCTAACAGACCTAGAAATTCAGCCTCCAGCTACAGTCTGCCTATGGGGAATCAGCAAGTGCAGAGCTCCACACTGTGCTCTCAGCCTCCTCTGGCTATGATTTACAAGAGCTCTTAACTCCGAGCTCTGTTGGTCCTTATGGAGAGGACTTGGGGCCAGGGAGCTGACTACCCATCCTCTGCCTCTCTAGACAAGAGCCCAGATGGTGTGTGTGATGGGGGTTGGAGGATCTGTTGAGGTAAAAACTTGAAAGGCTATAGGAAACCAAATTCCTCAGTTTATTCCCCCAAAGATCAGCTTCTGGAGTGCCATGGCAGAATAACTATATATTAAACTTTCTGCCATATTGAACTTAATGCTAAGCTACAGGCTTACAGCATCACACTGACTCCTCTTTGAGAGACACCCCAAAACTGCCACTCCCTCCTCTACAATACATATACATCTCCACCAAAGCAACTCGTGAAAGATTTACTGTCAGTACTGCGGACAAATAAGTGAATAACCAGCAGTTGATTCTAAAGACAGGATGCTCATTTGCATGAGTAGTTGTGCCTCGTTTGCATTATATTTGCATTTCATTTGCATATCTCGTCCACCCTGTCAGAATGTATATAAATCCTTTATGCTTTCATTTCTTTTTTTATTTTCTTAAAAGCTCCACACCCCCACATCCTGCCCAGGCTGTCTGGTAAAATTACAGGTTGAATATTCCTAGTCTGATTGTAAAGAGCTTATGTGTCATGTTGTAAAGATTTCTAACTATAGCAATCCTCATGGATCTTGGAACCTTATTTGATAAATTTCATTTATTTATTCAAATAAATAAGCAAATAAAAATTAAAAAGGAAGGCATCCTGATACATGCGTGTAATCTCAGCATTCAAGACGTAGAGGCAGAAGAAACATCATGAATTTGAGACCACGTTGACCTACATGGAGAGTTCGAAGCCAGGTTGAGCTACATAAGAGACCCTGCCTAAAGAAATAAATAATAAAATTCAATAGTGCATGCCTAGCAACCAGGAAGCTAAGGCAGGAGGATTGTGAATTGTGATGTATGGTCTTTTTTTTAAATGTTTATATTACATTTGTGTATGTATATATAGATGTTTGCATGCATATACACAGGAAGTATGCGGAGGTCAGACAACTAGGGAGAGTCACGGCTTTCCTCTCACCATGTGGGTCACAGGGATCAAACTCTAATGCCTTTATCTATCTTGCCAGCCTAATATACAGTCTTTTCTTGAGACATGATCTCATTGTGTAGCTCAACTGTTTTCAAACTCTCAATCCTCTGGCCTTAGTCTTCCAACTGCTGGGATTACAGATGTGTGCCATTATGTCCAGAAAAAAAGCCCCACATATTTCTAATTGCCAAGCATGTTCTAGATGCGGAGGATGTCTATACAAACAATGAAATAAAAATAATTACATCATCACAAACTAAATGCTGTCATTTCAGACGATTGGTTGACATAGCCAATCAATAAATACAGGTGCAGCCAGGTGCAGTGACCCATAACCGTAATCTCAGTATTGAGGGGTAGAAGCAAGATAAGAAGTACAGGGCTGGAGAGATGGCTCAGAGGTTAGGAGAACTGACTGCTCTTCCAGAGGTCCTGAGTTCAATTCCCAGCAACCACATGGTGGCTCACAATCATTTGTAATGGGTTCTGATGCCCTTTTCTGGTGTGTCTGAAGACAGCTACAGTGTACTCATATATATCAAATAAATAAATGAAATCTTAAAAAAAAAAAAAGAGATAAGTACAGGCCAGCCGGGCAGTGGTGGCGCACACCTTTGATCCCAGCACTCGGGAGGCAGAGTCAGGTGGATTTCTGAGTTCAAGGTCAGCCTGGTCTACAGAGTGAGTTCCAGGACAGCCAGGGCTACACACAGAAACCCTGTCTCGAAGAAAAAAAAAAAAAAGAGGTTAAGAGCACTGACTGCCCTTCCAAAGGTCCTGAGTTCAATTCCCAGCAACCACATGGTGGCTCACAACCATCTGTAATGGGATCTGACGACCTCTACTGGTGTGTCTGAAGACAGCTATGTATATGTACATATACATAGAATAAATAAATCTTTAAAAAAAAAGATTAACCCTGAAATTAAATGATAAACTTTCCTAAACACCAAATGTTCAGGACCCCTAGGTTTGGAAAACACCAACTGGAGCAGCATTTAAAAAAAAAAATTCAAGAGTCAAAAAGATGACTCAGTTTGTAAAGGCCCTTGCCACCAAGCCTGACAACTGAGGCAGGATCTCTGGGCCCTGCCTAGTGCGATGGACACAACGGTGTCCTCTGATCAACACACAGGTGCCTTGACATAGTCAAGCACACACACACACACACACACACGTGTGCACACACATACTAACATAAATAAATAATGCTACACCAAATTCCGACAAGGGCTGGCCGTGGCTCAGCATCTGCTTCCGTGGGCCTTTCCTGGAGACTCGACTGTCCTCTATGATCACGATATCCCTAGCAGACACCCAGAAAAATGCAATCGGATCAACAGGATGCTGAGCATTTTGGGGGTGTGTGTGTGTGTGTGTGTGTGTGTGTGTGTGTGTGTGTGTGTGTGTGTTTTAGGGTTATTTTGTTGTTTTGTTTTGTTTTTCTGTTCTTTGGAATAACTTGTTTCACAAATCACTACTGATGACTAGAAATGTTGTATTTGTGGTTGTTTTGGCTTTTATAATTGGTATAAAGTAAACATTTGGCTTTCTCTTCCAATAACACAAAGTGAAGCTACAGAATTGTTCTGGGTACATATTTTAAGTCCTTACTGATAGGCCTTTGATAGGCGTAACCACCTATATGGATTCTTTTTTTTTTTTTTTTTGGTTTTTCTCTGTATAGCCCTGGCTGTCCTGGAACTCGCTCTGTAGACCAGGCTGGCCTCGAACTCAGAAATCCGCCTGCCTCTGCCTCCCAAGTGCTAGAATTAAAGGCGTGCGCCACCACCGCCCGGCTTACCTATATGGATTCTTTCTCTTGTTTAAAGGCCTCTTTATGACGGCTGTTGACTTTGTTTAAAGAGTGTTCTTGGATCCCTCCTAAATTTATCTGGAACCAGATTATTTGTAGATAAATCGGAGAAAGCAACCATGTAATATAGCCTGTGAATTTGAAGACTCACTTAAAATTGTACTATTTGGGACTGGAGTGATGACTCATCAGTTAAGTGTATGTCTTGCTCTTGACAAGGACTTAAGTTCAGTTCCTAGCACCTACATCAGGTAGCTCACAGCCACCTATAACTCCATCTCCAGGGCATCTGACTCCTCTGGCTTTTTCAGTCACCTACACACACACACACACACACACACACTTAAAAATAGTCGAGCAGTGGTGGTACATGCACTAGGGAGGCAGAGGCAGGTGGATCTGTGAGTTCAAGGTCAGCCTGGTCTACAGAGTGAGTTTCTATAGAGCCAGGGCTACACAGAGAAACTGTCTCAAAACACACACACACACACACACACACACACACACACACACACACACACACCCCTATGAAATCTAAAAGAAAAGAAAGATAAAGGAAGAAAAAGAGGAGGGAGAGAGGGAGGACACATAGTTAGGAGAATTGAGAGAGAAGCAGAGAGAATGTATAGCAGAACCTTGAAGAGTTCCAAGAACGTTGAACCAGCAAAACAAGGCACTAGGGAGAGGTCAAGTACAAAGAACCCTGGAAAGAAGTTGTTGGATCTAGCACTTAGCTGTGGGTGTGGCTGTACAAGATTTGGGATATGGAAGCGATAGGATTGGGAGTTCAAGGCCAGCCTCAGCAATGTAAAGAGTTCAAGATCAGGTTAGGCAACCCAAGTTCCTATCCCCAAAGCAAATAAATACTGTGGCTTTTAAGAATGGAACTGAAAGTTTAGGGCAGGGACCCCAGCTGATTAGTCCCTGCCACCCATTCCAACCTGCCAATTAAAAAGACAAGTAAGGACATCCAATGACCTTGAGTTGAGAAGCAGAGGCAGGAGTATTCCCACAAATCCAAGGCCAGCCTGGTCTGTATAGCTAATTCAGACCAGCTAATAACAGCTGCACAAAAATCACACGGAGAGCCTTTAAGCACACTATTTCCTGGCCTCTCTTCCTACAGTATTCTGGTTCAGTAAATGCAGAACAGAGCCCAGGGAGCTCTCTTTTTAATAAGGGACTCAACTAATGTTAAAGCACCGATTTGGAAAATTGTTGGCACTTTCTGATGAAGCAAAACTCTTTGACCTGCAAATCCACTCCCATTTTACCCAAAGAGGGAGGAATATATTCCCATAAAAGGACATGAGAGAGAAGGCCCATAGCAACATAATTCACAATAGTTAGCATCGGAAGCAACTCCAAGTGTCCATAAGAGGACAATGAAAGAGATTATAAAGATTACCAAAAAGCAGCAAAGGTTCCAGTGTCTGGGAAATCAGACACTAAAGCCAGTGCCCAGGATCCTGTGGGTTTTCCCTGGCAGCCTGGAGGTAGGAGCTGAGAAAATGAACCCTGTCAGTGCTAGAATTAGTGTGGGAGGAATGGAATGAGAGGATGCGGAGGAAAGAGAAGTGTGGGAACAGACACAAAATGCCGGTGGCCATCTTCATCCGCAGAACCCCTTTGAAATTCCCAGTCCAGTGGTTCCCCTTAGCCCTGCCCACCGTGCTTCCGTTTCAAGTCTTCTCTTGGATATAGGAGTAGGAAAATCAGCCGACCACTTTGCACACTGGGATGGAGGTTTAAAGGAGGAGAGGAGGGAGAGGTTATAGGCAGGTTCAAGGAGCGGCTGCAGATCCATGGAAAGGCGGTGTGTGACTTTGAGACACTAATGGAACGTGAAAATCTGAGACGGGGCAGGGGCAAACCCCAGTTTGTATGGCCCTGCTATCAGGGTGTGAAGAGTTTATCATCTGCAGGATATGGTAACTGGTAGGCTGAAAAATTAATTGGGTTGCTCCACATAAGTGGGCGGGGGAGAGAAATTCTGTCTGAGCAGGTGTCATACTAACTCGGCAGGAGGCTAGGTGCTGATTTGAATGTGCCAATATCCTCTTCTTTCTCTCCCAGTCACAGCTGGTTCCAAACTGCTCCCAGGGGAAGGGCCTCAGACAAGTGCAGTCTTGCAGGGATGCGAAGGAGGCTTTTCTGAGAAGAGAAGTCCAGGAAAGGAGAGCGGAGGCGGCTGTACCATTACAACTCCCAACTTCACTTCCTCTGTCCCCGGAGACTCGGTGGAAGCCTAGAGAGAAAACTCAACACTTCTCAAAGGTCTGCTTTCTGGTTAGCCCCATGCCAAAGGCTCTCCGAATACTCCTCCAGCAGCCCCGCAAGTCCATGTTCATTCTTCCTCACACGCCAAGTGGAGTTTGAGGGTAGGAAGGTGTCACATAGCGAGTGAGGGCTCCAGTGCAGGCAGCCATAGCTCATTCTGAACTAAACTTGTGTTTGTTTGTTTGCTGAGACTGGGTCTCCTCTCAGATTCCATATATAGAAAGCATAACCTTGGACTTTGTTGTTCTTGTCTCCCCTACCTCCCAAGCGCTGAGATTACAGCTCTGAACTCTTTTTTTACTATAATAAATAAAATGGTGCTTTCCGTGTAGCAAGGATCAACCAACCCTACCATCAGGGAAAGAGCTGTAGAGTGCTGACTTGTAGGATGAGGTGCAATTTCCTCCATTCCTAGGGCACCTAGTGTCACAGCCATGAGGGAGACAGTCATCCACTAGCAACAATAGCAATGACAAAAGTGAGTGTTGCCAATTCTTGAGATCTCAGAAGTGCTAAGCAGTTTGAATAGTCCTATATGCATTACTGAATATTTACGTTCACAGCCCCATCAGGCAGTCAACAATCATTCTTTCAGGTACCCATGAACCATCTAACGCAATTGATCACAAACTAAACCAGAATGAACCTCTCATCAGGCATCCAAAAAATTAACAAACTGCTTTATCTAATCAATGGAACTCAGCAGGAAGACAGCAAGGACCTCGTGTATCTGTAAACATTTCTAGACTCATGGGACGAAGTAGAAATCAAAATGGAGACATGTTTTTATTTTTCAATCTTATTTATCTTTTTAAATTTTATTTGCTACTTAGCTGCAGCTGGCCTTGAACTATATAGCCCAAGTTGGCCTCACACTAATGGCAATCCTCCTGCCCCTCATTTTCCCAAATGTTAGTATTAAGGCTTGTAACCACCATGCTTAGGCTGCCTTCTTTTGTTTCTAAATATCTCGTGTGTGTGTGTGTGTGTGTGTGTGTGTGTGTGTGTGTGTGTGTGTGTGTGTGTTGAGGGGGTATATGTGAAACTCATTCTCTACCTTTTTTTTTTATGTATATGAGTACAATGTAGCTGTCTTCAGACACACCAGAAGAGGGCATCAGATCCCATTGCAGATGGTTGTGAGCCATCATGTGGCTGCTGGGAATTGAACTCAGGCCCTCTGGAAGAGCAGTCAGTACTCTTAACCACTGAGCCACCTCTCCAGCCCTACTTTTATTTATTTATTTTTTTTTTAAGCAAGATCTCTCAAAACCTGGAATTCATCAATTAACTAAACTGACTGGTCAATGAACTATTTGTCATCAGCATCCCAGCCCTCCATTTTCTTCCCCTGCCCCCAGGCACTAGGGTTACATGGCCAGTGGGGATTGCTTACCCACCAGAAGCTTTGCCCTCTAAGCCATCTCCCCGCACAATATCTCTATTTAAAGCTCATCTCGTAATCTCAACACTTGAGAAAATGAGGCAGGAAGATTGACATGAGTTTGGGGCCAGCTTAGACTATAAGCTGAATTCATAGGTCAGCCTGGGCTTATCTAAACAGAGAGGAAAAAGAGAGACAGAGAAAGACAGACAGACAGACAGACAGACAGAGGTGCCCTGAAGCCAGGCATGGTGCTGATTCCTGTAATCTCAGCACTTGGAGGCAAGAGCCAGAAGGATCACAAGGTCCAGATCTCAAAATAGAAAATGGAGTTAAACATGTGATTTAAAGATGAAGTGTGGGGACTGGAGAGAGGGCTCAGTGGTTTAGAGCACTGACTGCTCTTTCGAAGGTCCTGAGTTCAAATCCCAGCAACCACATGGTGGCTCACAACCATCTGTAACAAGATCTGACTCCCTCTTCTGGAGTGTCTGAAGACAGCTACAGTGTACTTACATATCATAAAAAAATAAATCTTTTTTTTTTTTTTTGGTTTTTCGAGACAGGGTCTCTCTGTGTAGCCCTGGCTGTCCTGGAACTCACTTTGTAGACCAGGCTGGCCTCGAACTCAGAAATCCTCCTGCCTCTGCCTCCCAAGTGCTGGAAAAAAATAAATCTTAAAAAAGAAAAAAAGATGAGGTGTGGATGAGGTAGGGCAGGAAGCCAGGCATGGCTTAAAGGAAAGAGTTTACGAAGCAGAAGAATAAAGAAATACTAAAGTCTTGAGACCAGATGTTTGACATGTTGAAGGCGAGTAAGCCAGGGAAAAACGGGGTGACAAAGCTACTTGGAAAAGTAGGAAGGAACCAGATCCTGAAGAACACTTACTTAGTGATTTAATTTTTGAGACAGTCTCACAATGGGACCTGAACTTAATGATATCACCCAGACTAAACTCAAACGAGGTATCCTGTCTCATCTTCCTAGGTGCTAGGATTCTAAACATAAGCCACAACACTTGGCTCACTTCATTTTCCTTTAATTGAGGTAAAAGTCATATAAAATACAATTTACCATCCATGTGTGCGTGATTCTGAGGATCAAACCCAGGACTCGTGCCCTCAGAGGTCAGAGGTCAGCAGCTGGTGTCTTCCTCTGACATTCTTCATCTTAGTTTTTTTTTTTTTTTTTCGAGACAGGGTTTCTCTGTGTAGCCCTGGCTGTCCTGGAACTCACTGTGTAGAACAGGCTGGCCTCGAACTCAGAAATCCTCCTGCCTCTGCCTCCCAAGTGCTGGGATTAAAGGCGTGCGCCACCACCGCCCGGCCATCTTAGTTTTTGAAGCAGGGTCTCTCACTGAACCCAGAGCTCACCAACCAGGTTAGACTGGCCGCCTAGCAAGCCCCAGGGATCGCCCTGTCTCTACCTCCCGCTGAGAGATTACAAGGATACAGCACTACAACCCAGTCTTTTTCCCATGAATACTGTGGGTCATACTCAGGTTTCATGCTAGAATGGTGCTCTACCAACTAAGCCATCGCCCATGTTTTATTGTTTTGTTGTTGCAGTTTATTTGTTTGCTTGGGTTTTTTTTGTTTTTTGTTTGTTTGTTTTTGTTTTGAGACAGAGTTTCTTTGTACGGCTCTGACTGTCCTGGAACTTGCTCTGTAGACTAGGCTGGCCTCAGACTCACAGAGATCCATCTGCTTCTGCCTCTCAAATGCTGGAATTAAAGGTATGCAACACGCGTGCGACACACACACACACACACACTCACCAAGCACATATAAATACATTTAGCATTACTGAATTGTAATGCTAAATGTATTTATATACAACCAATCCAGTTCTTGGTTTTGTGTATGTGCATGTCTGCTTATTTGTTTGTTCGTTTTTAACACAGGATCTTATGTAAACTAGATTAATCTTAACTCACTTTGTAGCCCAGGATGATCTTGAACTACTGATCCTCCTGCCTCAATCTCTCAGTCAACCGCTGGGATTACATACGTGGTAGTCCACCACACGAAGGAACCTGCTGCAGGGCTCATTCTGGAGCTGGTAGAGAGCAGTGGGCAGAAGAGGAGGGCATGCTGATTACGGAAGCCAACAGAGCCAAACGCCCAGGGGGGGGACAACAGGACAACAGGTCTCAGAGAGGGGAAGGAACAGTGTTCTGGAAAGCTGGAAAGGTAAGGGCAAAGCTTCTCAGAACAAGGCCCACAGTGCTACCTCAGTTTACCCGGTCCTTCGGCACCAGCATGTTAATAAGAAAGAAGAATAAGGGCTGCAGAGATGGCTCAGCAGTTAAGAGCACTGACTGCTCTTCCAGGGATCCTGAGTTCAATTCCCAGCAACCACATGGTGACTCACAACCATCTGTAATGGGATCTGACGCCCTCTGCTGGGTGTCTGAAGACAGCAGTGTACTCATATAAATAAAATAAATAAATAAATCTCGAAGAAGAGGAAGAGGAGGAAGAAGAAGGAGGAGGAGGAGGAGGAGGAATAAACGTGAAGTGCTGGTTCACGGCAGAGGCCCTGTGATAATGCTGGGCACTTACAGCAGGAGGCTGGAAAACAAGCTCCAAAGCAGCCAATAGGACAAAGAAAGCCCCTTACTTTCTTAAACTTTACAAGGGAAGGGTCTCAGTGTGGCAGACAGGTGAAGGCAGCAGCACAAGGCCATAATTTAGGAAGTAGTTCGTATTGTCTCACTCACAACCTTGGGGCTGCTACAGGCTAGGAGTTTAGCAACTCCAGGAAGTTATGAGATAGGATGTAAGGTGTGACAGATTGCTTACAGGGGCAGCATCTGTGACCTAACATCTCTTCTGTCCCGGCACTGTCTTCAAGGCCCAAGCTTTTGTCTTGCCCAGAGGCATGAGACTGCAGGGGGAACTGGGCAGGCCCACTGAAGCCATCGGAGGATATATACAGCTTTCTCTTTTAAAGTACAGAGTTCGAGTCCCTTGAGGGGGGAGGTGAATATCACCAGGATGAAACCTAGGCTAGAAGTAGGGACCTCACATCTGTAGAACAATTTGTTTGGTTGTCACTGCAATTATCACATTGGCTCCAGACAAAGCCTAGTCACAACCAAGGGCAGGATTTTAAATCACGACTTTCCGGAGTCTCATTTAGTAATTGGTTCTGATTACAATGTTTAATGGGGAGCAATAAAATGTTCACTATTTATATTACAATAGGCAGAGAAAAGGCTCAGCTAACCAGGTAATTGACAGATGATATGGAGACCTGGTATAAGGGTCAGGAAAAAACAGGAGACTGGGAAGGTTTTGCTCATCGCTGGTTTTTGGCTTCTCACTAGTGATGCCCGCTTGACTGAATTCAGGAGAAATTGCCCTGGTCCTCATGAAAGCCCAGAATTGCGATTCCCAGAAGCCAGACACTGAGATAAGAATTGTCATTTAATGGGATTTTCTACAGCTGGCTAAATCGTTTGCTAAGTGAGCAATTTCGACCATCCTTCCTCTATTCACTAGCAGGGAGTTAAGCTTGCTTCTCCTCTAGCTTGAACCCCCACCTCTCACAGCACCATCCCCTCCCCAGCCTTGGTTGAGACACAGACAGAACCAGCTGTAGCAAGACCCAGCTGGGTGCAGCTGTAGTCAGCAGATCACATAGCTGTAAGAAAGTCACAGTTAGGGTTACAGCTCAGCTAATAGAGTGTTTTACCTGGCATGCAGGAAGGCCCGGTGTTCAGTCCTCAGCATCCCATAAAACTGGGCATCGCGGCACGTGCCTGGAAAGCCCAGCACTAGAAGTAGAAGCAGGAGACATAAAATGCAAGATCGTTCTTGGGCACAGAGCTAGAGGCCAGTCTCGATTATATGAGACCCTGTCAAAGGGAAAGAAGGAAAGGAGGGAGTGAGGAAGGGAAGAAGAAAAAAAAAAAGAAAGTCACAGTCCTAATCCCAACCCCATACACCCAAGAGTAGAGCTCCGTTGGAGAGCATGCCCAGCCATATGCCAGTATCTCCTGAATAGTAAACAAAGTACATGCCGCTCCCACCATTGTGCTGTCTAAAGATGTAGCTTCGTCGAGGGAGTGATTGGCTGCATGCACAAAGCCCTGGGTTCCATTCCTAGCACTTCAGAGACCAGCTATGGTGTCACAAGCCCATAGTTCTAGCTCTACAGGAGGCAGCAGGATGATCGGAAGTTCAAGGTCATCCTCAATCTCATAGTATGTTCTAGGCTAGCCTAGGCAATGAGGCCTTGGTGGAAAATGAAACTCATGTCTTTCCCTAACCTTTTCCCCATCGCTTTGTTTTAAGACAATCTCCCTCCATAGTTGTGGCTAGCCTCACACCTGTCATGTAACCTAGTTTGTAGAGTTCCTCCTGCCTCTGTCTCTAGAGTAAGATTACAGGAATGAGTTGCTATGACTGGCTATAAATACCCTCTTTTGTTTTGTTCTGGGGATTGAACCCAGAACCTCAAGCATGCTACACAGCTACTCTACCACTGAGCTATACTCCAAGCATCTTTTTATTTTGAGACAGGCTTTTCAACAGGGGCCTTGTATTAAATCTCACAAATCAAGGGATATTTAGTGTCCCTATAACTACTAGGTATTTGGAAGAGATACTAGAAAAAAATGCAGGAATAATCATGGCATTGGGGAGCCGGGTCATCTTCTGATATATGGAGTAAAGCTAGGGTGAATTGAAGACATATCTGATGAGGAAGAATTCCATTTCCCAAGATCCTCCTCCTGGCCAGCCTGTGACTCTCCGGTGTGGGAAAAAAAGAAAAAGAAAGCAGGGCCTGGCGCAGGCGGACACAGGGGCACCCGCCAGGCAGGGCCGGCAGCGCGCGGGCCTCGCTCTAGGGCCAAGGCAGCGTACATATGCAAAGGACACAGGCGGACACGGTTCCGCAGGGGGTTTTTGGGGAAACAGGCAAGATGCACGCGTGCCTCGGCCTAACCGGGAGCGGGCGGCCACACTGCCGGCAGGTCCCGCGCATGGTGTGCGGGTGCGCCGAGAGATCTGGGATCTCTCTGCGTGTTACCTGTGCTCAGACTGTCTGCTTAGCTGAATCCCAGAGTCTCAGACGGCGCGTACCAGCTAGCTCCGTGTGGTGAGTTTAATAAGAGGCGGCCCATAGCTTTGATGTTTTATTATTAAGAAAATAGAAAGAGAAAAAAGATAGAAAGATAAAGAAAGAGGACAAAATAGATAAGAAAAGCCATGACCATGTGGAAAGGGGAGAAGACAGAGAGACAGACAAAGAGAGGGCCGGGAGAGAACAGGCAGAGAGAGAGAGAGAACAGGCGCTGAGGGGTGTTATTTATAGTGAGTTGGGCGGTCAGGTAACCAGGAGGTGGAGACAGTGTGGCTGCAGGCAGGTGACTGCCGAGGCAGAGTCAGGCTAGAACCTGGGGCGTGGCCACACATCTCATTAAGGTCCCACACTCCTGCATCCAAGTTCTCTGCTCTCTATGGATGAGTGCTCCTCTCCTCTCTGCTTCCTCCTTCTCCTCCTGCTCCTCCTCCTCATCATCCTCCCCACCCCCTTTCCTCTCTCTGCAGGCCCTGCCCTGCTCCTTTCTCTTTGGGATTGATGGACTGTGTCCCAGTGAAGATGGAAGATGCTCTGGTTTGAATGTTTGTCCCCTCCAAAGTTCATGTGTTCTGAGGCACAGGATGTTTCAGAAGTATTTAGAGGCTGAGCATAGTGGATCACATTTATAACCCCAGTACTGGGGAAGCCAAGACAGAAAGAGTATGAGCAGAAAGCATTATTATAAGCTAAGATGCATGATTATTTAAGATAATTTTAGCCGGGCAGTGGTGGTACATACCTTTAATCCTAGTACTTGGGAGGCAGAGGTAGGCGGATTTCTGAGTTCGAGGCCAGCCTGGTCTACAGAGTGAGTTCCAGGACAGCCAGGGCTATACAGAGAAACTCTGTCTCAACAACAACAACAAAAAGATACTTTTATATTGTTATTATTATTACTATTATTATTATGCCTCACTATGAAATGGTGAATAACCTGGAATTCATTATGTAGACCAGGATGGCCAAGAACGTTCTGTAATCCTCCTGCCTCTGTCTCCCAAGTGCTGGGATTACAGGTGTGCATTACTATGACCGATTTTCTGTGATCCTGAGGATTGACCCCAGGGCTTCACACACACTACACAAGCACTCTGCCAACAGCAACATCCCAGGCCCCAAAACTTTTAAGACAATAAAAATGTGAGTACTTTGCCTCCAAACTTCAGCTGTACCACATTTTGATGCCGTGATCTTAGGAACTTACTGGCCCTAGTGTTCTTATTTGTGAAATGAGCATTAGGTCATTATGAGGATTAAGAACATTACAAATATGTGTAAAGAACCTAGCCTGTAGCAAGTATTTAGCAAATGCAAACCATAAAGAAGAGTTAGAAAATAGCAGTTAAAGAAGAAAACTGAGTCAGGTGGTGGTGGCTTATACCTTTAATCCCGACAGAGGCTGAGGCAGCTCTGAGTTTGAGGCTAGCCTGTTCTACAAAGTGAGTTCCAGGACAGCCAGGGCTACACAGAGAAACCCTGTCTTGGAAAAAGAGAGAGGAGGAAGAGGAGGAGGAAGAAGAAGAGGAGGAAGAGGAGGTATGGCATCAGGTTGAAAGAAGAACCAAGTGTTTGATGTTTGATGACAGTCCGGGCAACATAGCAAGGCAGCCTCTTGGTAGGTATGGTGATGGTATAACCCTGCCATCTTAGCACTTGGGTAGTTCAGGCAAAAGTGTCAAGAGTTCAGGTCAACATTGGCCACTTAGAAAGTTTGAAATCTACCTAGGCTATAGGAGACACTGTCTAAGAAAGAAAGAGGAAAGTGGGGAGGAAGGGAGAAAAGAGAAAATGGGGAGAGGGAGGGAGGGGGAGGGAGGAAGGGAGGGAGGGAAGGAGGGAAGGAAAGAGAAAGGAAGAGAGGAGGGGAAGGAGGGAGACTAACTCAATTTGCCAAATGTATACAAAAGGATCAAGTATTCATAGGGGAAAAAATCCTCCCAAATGAGCCAATAGACACAACAAAATCGTGGATAAGATGTTCAGAGCCAAAGGAAAAGACTATGGATGGAAGGAGACTCTGAGTGGGCCAGATGGAACAGGGAGGCGTGGACTCTGGTCCCCTCCCTGACCATAGATGATCGAAAGGATATGAAGCATCCTCCTCTGGAGAAACCTGACAAACAGAGGCAGAAGAAGCCTGAAGAGCACTTGTAGATGGGTTCTGCCTGTCCTTTGTGGACCTTGAACTGGCACTCATCGTGGAAGGCAGGGCCCTGCATGGTGCACAGTAAGTAAGCAGAACCTTGGAAGCTCCTCCTTGCTCCCCGGAGGCCCCGCCCAGCCCACCCCTTGCCCCTGAGCTCTAGATCTCCCTCCCACCAGACCTCTTTTGGGGAACAGAACCCTATGCTCTGGGGGCAGAGCAGGCTGCCTCCATCACTCCTCCCTCTAGTGACTCATTCCCAAGACTGGGGGTGGCAGGAAGTGCCAGGGCCCGAGAACTGCAGCCCCATCCGGCTGGCAGCTTAGAGACATCCTATACTCTTCCCTCCTCCCTCCACCCCCGCCACCTCCCTCACTTTCAGCTCTGACTCTTGACATTTCTAAGTAAGAGACACCCACCTCCCCCAAAAACTCTCTTGCCTTTCTGTTGCCTCCTCCAGAACTTCAACCGCATCCCCCAAAGAACTGCTGGCTTGAAACAGCCTCATCCCAAGAGAAGCTGGCACAACTCAGACCTACAGCCCTTTTCTGCGGAAGGGGCCAAGGTCTTTGAAGGGGAAGGCTCCGGTCTAGGAAACACTCTGACACTTCGGAAGACACGATTATTCTCCTCCATGCTCAGCTCTTCACGTGCTCTGTCTCATTTATCTCACATCAACTCTGTGAAGCAGACAAGGTTTCGCTGCAAATGAGAAAAGTGAGCGAGAACTAGCTTCAAGTAAGCAAAGCCGGGGCTCGAACCCACACCTCGTCTCCTACCCCTAAGTTACAAGGCTCTCCTCCAGCCTTGTGACCACAGGACCATGTAGGCCCCTTTGAGTGCAGCCTTTGAGCAACCGTGGGTAGTATATGCCTCAGAGTTCAGTACTGCGGCTTGGGGCCTGTGAGGGAGGGCCTCCAACCCTAGCCGCTCTCCTGATTCAGATAGATCCATCCCACCCTCTACTCCAGTGAGCTGGAAATGGTAAGAGCCGCTCAGAGAATTTTCAGCCCCCTTAATCTTCCTATTAAACCTACAGGACAAGCAAACATCTGTGTGACTCTGGGGTGCCTAGGGACTACCTACCTAAAAATAGGACAGAGGGAAGCATTGCTTATAGATGTAGACAGCCAAAGGAAGCTACGAATGCACATGCCTAGGGTTAGCTCTGGGTTGCAGACAGAGCTGACATCTGTCAAACCAGAAGCCGAGAGATGCCCCCACGTGACAGCAGAAATAATAATACCCTTGAATTACGTAGCGCTTGATAATTTTTCAGGCACTTTTCAAACATTTGGTCCTCTAGATGACCTCCTAGGACCCAAGAAAGCTGAAAGCATCTTTTATTAGCTGCCACAACCTGCCAAAATGTACCCTAAGAGCAGGCAAGGTAATGAGCAGAGTTGAGTGGAGTGAAGCCTCAGTGGGTAATTGATAGTTTTTATGGCGGCTCTATCCTCGGGCTCCTCAGATGCCTTATTTTCATTGGATTGCCACATTTACATAACAGTGCAGGGTGAGAGACCCTGATAAATCTTCCCTGCATGGGGATAAATACAGTGGAAATGTACTTTTGTTGACGGCAATTTGTTTTACTACACCACTGCCCTTCAATTTTGGGAGAAAAGAGCGAGGCTATTGCTTTATGAAGGGAGGGAAGGAAGGAGGAGGAGAAGGGGAGGGACAATGATGAGAGAACCAGAAGAATGAATAGAGGGGGAGATGCTGAGGGAGAGACGGCTTTGGGCAAGATAGACAGAAGCCGTAGATAGAAGAAAACCCACTGTCTCCACAGCCGAGGCTCAGCAGCAGACATGGGATGGGTACGCAGAAGTCAGGCTAGCTGCTGGAGAGAGTGAGAAAGGTCCCAGGTCATTTTTGTGTTTGTTGTTTGTTTCTTTTAGACAGAGCCTCACATATGCCAGGCCAGACTGGGATTCCTTATATAGCTAAGATAAACTCAAACCCCTGGCTCCAAGGGTGAAGTGCCACCATGCCCGGCTAAATTCCCAGGTCTTCAGAGGCTGTGCCAGGCTCTCATTTTTTGTCCTTAGGAGAGGGCAGGAAAACAAGGAGAGCCACAAGGTTCCTTTTGAGCTCCCTTTTGATGAGGTATCAAAGTCTTCTAAGGCTTGTATCCCATGACACCCCATAAGCCCCCTCCTCCCACAAGCCTTTATTCAAAGAATAAGTGTGCCCTTGGGCATCAGAACTGAGCTCAAAGAATCTCCAAACACGAACTTAACTGAATATATTTAATCCTCCTGCCAAGTCTCTCTGCAGCTCAGGCTGCCTTCAAACTTACAATCCTCCTGCCTCAGCCTCGCCAGCTCTGGAATTACACACATACACCCCTTATTGGCAGCAACCGTGACTTCTCTATGGATCGGACGGGAACCTATTGACTTATCTGATCAATATTTACAGATTGTGTCCCACACGTTGTGCTATAGGGCTGACTATGCAATAGAAAACAAGTCCTTTGCTTCTAAGGGCGCTCAGCCTGGACTGACGGGAGCAGCCAAGGCAGAGAGGGTTTACTCTGGCTTACAGTGCCGGGGCAGGGCTCATCATGGTGTAGAATAGCCAGTAACAGGCAGGGAAGGAATGGCAGCAGAAACAGAAGGCTGTTTGCCTTGGACTCACTCAGGAAGTGAACAGGAAGTAGGCCAAGCTAAAACCTCAAGGCCCACCTTTTCTGACCTACTTCCTCCAGTGAGGCTCCACCTCCTAAAAGTTCTCAACTTTCCCAAACAGCGCCACCAAGTGGTGGCCAACTCCAAAGGGGAGCGCTTATGGGGGATGTTTCATATTCAAACCACAGCAGCATGCAAGCGTGAGGACCTGAGTGGATCCCCGGAACCAGGGATGGCTGCAGTACATGCAACTCTGGTGCTTAGGAAGCAGAGCAGGTGAATCCCAGCTAGCCTGGCTGAAATTTTAAGTCCACTGAGAAACCCATTCTCAAAAACTAAGGTAGAGGCCCAGGCATGGTGATGGACACCTTTAATCCAAGCACTCTGGAGACAGAGGCAAATCGGTGAGTACCTCCAGCGTATCAAGACAAAAAAAAAAAGAAAAGAAAAGTGAAAGAAGACAAGAGGTGGCAGAGAGGCTTAACACCCGCACTGTGGAGGCAGAGGCAGGAGGGTCCTGGGACTTGCTGGCCAGTCATCGTTGAGCTCCAGGTTTAATGTGAAAACCTAGTTCAGAAAACAAACTGGAGAGGTAGCTCAGCCACTGAAAGCACTGACTGCTCTTCCAGAGTTCTTGAGTCCAACTTTCTAGCACTCGCATGGTGGGTCACCGCTGTCTCTGTCAGCTCCAGGGGATCTGGCGCCCTCTTCTGGCCTCTGCAGGCACCAGGAACCCACATGGAGCAAAGGGAGGGTTGGGAGCAGGAAAGGAAACCCAATTCTGCAAGAGCAGCCTGTGCTCTTGAGCACTGGTCCACATCTCCATCCCTATACGGCTAATATCTGATGAAAGTCTTCTTGCTGGAGCATGCCTTGGCAGACTGCAAACGGTAAGGAAGCGCGGGAGGGCTGGAGATGTAGCTCAGTTGGTATAGTGTTTGCCTAGTATGCACAAAGCTGTAGTTTAATCCCAAGCACTGGATAACCAGGGGTGCTGGTACGCACTATAATTCTAGCCTTTCATACCAGTGCTTGGAGGTAAAGGGAAGAGGATCTGAAATTCAGTGTCGTCCTTGGCTACGTAGTGAGTTCAAGGATGGCCTGAGCTACATGAAATCCTACATTTCACTTATTTATTTTTTTTTATATCTAATTATTTTTCTTTTGTGTGTGAGCGTATGTAGTGCCTGCAGAGACCAGAAGAGGGCATTAGATTCCCTGGAACTGGAGTTTCAGATATTGTGAGGCACCATTTGGGTGCTGGGAACAAAATGGGCTGGGCATGGTGGTGGCACACACCTCTCAAGAGGCAGAAGCAGATGGGTCTCTGTGAGTTTGAGGTCAGCTTGGTCTAATATAGCAGGTTCTAGACCAACCTGAGCTACACAATGAGCCTTGTCCCAAAAGCAAGTGTGGGGAGAGGGGTGCTGGGAATTAACTCAGTAAAGTGCTTGCCGCCATCCAAGCCAAACGAGATCTGAGCTCCTCCGTCCTCACCTAGAGAGTCAACTGTGGCGGTGTGAAACAATAATCCTAGCACAGGGAAGCAGAAACACAGGCAGGAAGATCCCCTGGGCCCACTGGCCAGCCAGTCAAGCCTAATGATCAAGCCCAGGCCCAAGTGAGAGATTCTGTTTCAACAAAACCGGCTTCTGAGGAATGCTGTCCATGCTTGACCTCTGGCCTCCACACACAGAGACAGTGTGTGTATGGATCTGTATACACCTCAGTGTGCAAATTTACACGAGGAGAACAAAGAAGCACAGGAAAGGAAGAGTGCAAGAGGGAGTTAAACTCACTTTTCTAATCAGTCCACTCCAGGAATACAGAAATCCATTCCAAGTGATCAAAGACCTAGTCACCGCTCACTGAGCTCCACCTCCTGGTGGTGTTATACTGGGGATTGTTTCCAGTGCATGAACTTTGGGGATCGACACTTATGCCACAGCAGTGGGAGATTCTGCAGTGCGGGTTATGGAAGCCATAGAAGACTTCCGAGCATATCGGATCCCACTCCCCTCCCCCTCGGTCCTCTTCTGTTGCACTCTGTTCTCTTTCTGCCCTGCCAGCTCCGCTCCATTTGGCTGACGCCAAACTCCCAAGAACACCGACAACATGCAGTGAAGCTTCATTAGGGAATTTTTCTGTTCACATTAAGCTCATTTCAGGCTTTCAGCACCAACAGGTGAGAAAAGTGGCTCCATTAAATGATTTGCTCTGAGTTACAAAACAAGGAAGAGGCAGAACCCAGTCTCTTCACCATTATGTTAAGTGACTCACGCTCTCTACCTTTTTCTAAGTCTTTTCTTTAGGGGAAAAAAAAATAGAAATATCTGTAGGATGCCTTTAGGTCTGTAGGCAGAAGAGAGAATAAGTCAGGAACTTGTCTTATTTTTAATAATTACATTATTTTGTGTGTATAGTGTGTGGTGTGTGTGTGTGTACATGTGTCTGTACACTGGTGCGTGGAGATCAGAGGACAACCAACAAGGGAATCAGTTCTCTCCACTATGTGGATACCTGAGATTAAACTCAGGCCATCAGGCTTGTTGGCAAATGCTTTTAACTGCTGAGCCATCTTGGGGGCCCAAGTGACCCATTTTAGGATAGGGACATTCAGATTTTTTTTTCACAGTTCTGAGGATCAAATCCAGAGCCTTGCACACAGTAGGCAAGCATTTCACCAAGGAGCTAAGCCTCCAGAGGGATTTTCAGATTCTGATAGAACACATTTAGCCCAACCTTGCTTGCTTATCTGCCGAGCAGATCATCTCTTTCCACGATCCCTAGCCCTTTGCCCGGTCTGCCTGCTGGCTTTAGCTCTCACACCCTCGTTTACTTCCATGGACACTGTTTGCACATCTTTTGAGCTATGTGTGATATATCTGTTCCCTCCTTGCAGAGGGTGGCCATTCGCACTCTCTCCTTCCTCAGCTCTAACAAAAGGAGTCTGAGCTCATTCTTAGCTAGCAAAACTCTCAGAGATTAGCTCCTCTGGCCCCCATTGCCTACCATCTACATTGTGCCCTCTCACAATCCAAAGATATACGACCACATGAATTTCCTAGAAGATGCTCAACTCTTGAAACCAGGAGCATCTCTAGGCATCCTCAACTCAAAAATGATCTTCCCGCCCACTGACGTCATCTCCACTCCCTAGATGCTCTCTCCAGGATGACTTCCCTCTGATCTTACCTTTTCTGTCTTATAGAACACACCCGGAGACCGTAAGGCATGATGGCACCCACCTTTAATTACGCACTTGGGAGTCCGAGGCAAGCAGATCTCTATGAGTTCAAGGAGAGGCTGGGTTACACAGTGAGTTCCAAGCCAGCCAGGGTTACACAGTAAGACCCTATCAAGAAAGGAAGGAAGGAAGGAAGGAGAGAGAGAGAGAGAATAATCTAAAATGCAGTTAGTCTTATCACTTCCCTTCTTAAGACTTTTCAAAGTTTTTCCCCTCCAGAATAGCACAGTTTCAAGCTTTTCTGCCCCCTCCTGCTCCTTGTCTAACTAGCCTGCTGTTACTCCAGCTACGACTAACACCTTTGCTCAGCTCTTTGAAACTTACTTTCTCCCTTGACCCTGCATGATACTTATTTGATCTAAAAATCTTTTATTTTTTCCAACTATTTTACTAAATCTTTACGGTGGTTCTCAGCTTAAACTCCGTTCTGGGTAGTTTTATGTCAAATTGACGCAGGCTGTCTGTCATCAGGGAGAAAAGAACCTCAACCAAGTAAATGCTTCTATAAGGAGTGGCTATAGACAAGTCTGGAGGGCATTTTCTTAGTTGTTGATTGATAGGGGAGGGAAGGCCCAGCCCATTGTGGGTGGTGCCATCCCTGGATCAGTGATCCTGGGTTCTATAAGAAAACTGGCTGAGCAAGCCATAGGGAGCAAGCCAGTAAGCAGCACCCCTCCATGGCCTCTGCATCAGCTCCTGACTCCAGGTTCCTGCCTTGCTTGAGTTCTCATCCTGACTCCCTTTGATGATGAACTGTGGAAGTGTGAGCTGAATAAACCCTTTCCCTCCCTAGCTGCTTCTGGTCACCAGCACTTCAACAGCAATAGCAGCCCTAACTAAGACAAACTCCCTCCATTAAAACGCCTCCCAGAACTCTTAGACTAGGCAAGCCACCCTGTTTCCTGTTCTAACACAGGCTCACTCCCCAAACAATGTTGATCCTGTTTACTATTGCCCCTCTGCCCCCCACACTCAACTAGTTCAGCAGCTCTCAACCTGTAAGCTGCAACCCCAGGGGGGGGGATGGTTGTCATGTATCAGATATTTACATGACAACTTATAACAGTAGCAAAATTACAGCTATGAAGTAGCAATGGAATAATTTTATGGTTGAGGGTCACCACAACCTGAGGGACTATATTAAAGGGTTATAGCATCTGGAAGGTTGAGAGCCACTGAACTGAATAATAATAATAATAATAATAATAATAATAATAATAATACATATATATCCCAGTTACACACAACTAATTTATTTACTTATTTTTATTACATGTACTTTGGTGTTTTGCCTGCATTTATGTGTGTAGGGGGGTGTTGGATCCTCTGAAACTGAAGTTAGAGACAGTTATGAGTTGCCATGTAGGTTCTGGGAATGGAACCTGGGTCCTCTGGATGAGCAAACAGTGCTCTCAACCACCGAGCCATCCCTCCAGCCCCTTGGTTTTTGATTTTTTTGAGACGGGATCTCTCTATATGGTATGGCTGTCCTGGAATTTACGTAGCCCAAGTTGACCTCAAACTCACAGAAATCTGCCTGCCTCTGCCTCCAGAGTGCTGGAGTTAAAGTCATGTGCCATCACAGGGGACTCTCAGATAGTGTATTTTTAGCTACAGTCCTGCATATGGGCTGTCACCAAGAGTCTAGCAGGTCACAGGAATAAATGCTGAACGGGTTAGTGATTGTTTCTTCTTCAGGATACAAATGCAGGTGCCATGTAGCTTTTACCTACAGCCTCATCCTCTAGTCTAGTTACAGATGATTAGTTGGGTTTTCCACTTTTGTATGTACTGGGATTGCATTTTTATGTTTTATCCCTATTGCCTTCTACAGAGCTCAGAATTCATGTTTCTGTCACTCCATTTGCATGCGTGTGTATGCACATGTATATGCTGGTGCACACACATGTGTGCATGGGAAGGTCAGACATCAGGCATCTTCTTATATTGCTCTTCACCTCTGTTTCGGAGACGGGGCCTCTCACTAGACCTGCCTAGGCTGGCTAAGGACCTCTAGGGCTCTGCCCGTTTCATCCCGCCTAGTGTTGGACTTGCAGATGTGCGTACCCCAGGCTGCCCTGCTTTTGTTTTCTGTGGGTGTTAGGGACTCCAACTCAAGTTCTCATGCTTACATGTCAGGTATTTCACAAACTGAAACACCATTCGCTCATTATTTTTAAATTTCTCTGTGTGTGTGTGTCTCTACCTCTCTCTCTGGGGGAGGGGTGCCTGTGTGTGTGTGTGTGTGGTGGGTGGGTGTGTACTACATGCATAAAGGTTTCCTCATGGGCCAGAGAGGGCATTTGATTGCCTAGAACTGGAGTAAAGGTAGCTATAAGCCTCCCCATAAGGGGGTTGGAGTTAAACCAAGGCCTTCTGCAAGGGCAGCAAATGCTCTTAACTGCTGAACCACCTTAACAACCCCACTCACTCAGTTGTTTTTTAATAACTGTTTATTGAGCCTCTATTATGTGGACACAGTAGGGACCAAAAATAGGCAGGGCCTGTCTTCTAACTGACATTCCAGTGACCTTTGAGCATCCAGTGAACCTCTCAGCCCTACTGAGAAATCCCTTTCATCTCTGGAGATAGGAAGCAGGGAGCACAGGGGCTGGAGAAAGAAAATAAATTCTTTTGATAACCTCTGGATCTCCCTGTGTCTGGGCCCAGTTACCAGAACTAGCCTTCAAGCAGCAGAAGGGAGTGGGGAGAACCCCCTAGAAGGGGCCTGCGTCCCTGAAGACAGGCAGTGTGTTGGTGTGTGGGCAACCCAGTACCACAGCCTTTTTACTTGTTTGGTAACAATGTTTCTTCCTTGCGCTGGAGAAGAGCAGAGAAATTGGTCTCTAGAGGAGAAAGCATAAAGTGTTAGAGATGACAGAGAAAAGGGGAGGAGGAGAAAATGCCAGGAACGACAGCGAGGGAAGGAGACAGGAGCAGAGGACAGCTGCAGGAAACGCTAGGGTCTGCAGGTTGGGTGGGTCCCAGTCCAACCGCGGGCAGGTAGCACTAGGCTAACTTCTCATTTGGGTCACTGGGTAAGGGAGCGGGGAGGATTCATTGTTTTTAGCCCCCGGAAATTCCGTTGGTGTTTTCCAGTACCCGGTGGTACCTCCAGTCACTCTGGCTGCATCTGACCATCCCCGAAGTTCTTCCGGGACTGGTCATCCCCTGAACCTAGGACGTAACTCTCTGCAAATCCCTGAAAGCTGGTTCAAGAAGAAAGAGTCACTGCAGCCAACGATTTTGATTTGTATTAGAAAAGATGCTTTTTTAAAAGGCCCTCTGTTCACCACCTGTTTCCTGATTGGGGGCTCAAGCCCTTGCTCTCCGAGATTCCAGCCTGACAGCATCTTCCTTTGCAATCACAGAGCAGAAACTACCTCAAGAGCCTCCAGATGCTAAACTAGAAGCCTGCCATCCGTCCGGGGCCCTGCACTTGCCCGCAGCTTCCGCGACTCGCAGCTGAGGCTACAGCGCCATCTGCTGCTCATCGGAGGAAACCGGCTGAGACCGCAAAGGCCTGGGAGCCTGGGAGGAGGGGGAGGCTGGCTAGGAGGCTGGCTGGGTCTCAAGAGAACCACGTCTTTGTTCTGGACAAATCCAGTACTGGCCCTCAGGGACAAGGCAAATGTTTTGATCATTGTCGTCAGTCATTCATCTGAGGCAAGGCAGGTTGCCTATCTCCTACAAAAAGGAACTTGGGGGTTCTGAAAGGATGGCTGGATCTGCTGTTTTTCATAAAACTCCAGTGTCCTCTCAAGGTTAATTTACCCAGAGGAGTACCAGCCTGCCTTTGAAATTCTGTAGATTTCCTCAAAGTGATTCTTGTTTCTGTGCGGGTTTAAGATTATTGCAAGTTGAGTTAATTGGATGTGTAGATAATGAATGTAAGCCTAGAAGAATCAGACCTTTGGAAAAAAAATAATGAGCTTGCTCTTGCTAAATTGACACGGATTCAGCTTTCTTAATCTGTTATTCCTGTCCCAGCCTCTCCCCAGAGAGGGTCGTGAGCTCCAGTGCTCTGAGGGTCGCACAGTTGAAGAGATGGTTAGTTTGAAGGTTTGTTAGTATTATTATTACTATTATTGATGATGATGGTGGTGGTGGAGATGGTGATGATATCATGTGCCATGTTATATATTTAGAGATCAGAGAACAACTTTTGGGAGTCAGTTCTCCCCATCCACCATAGGCTGTAGGTTCTAGAAATCACTTTTACCCAACATGCTATCCTCTGAAGAGGTTTTACCCACCGACACCTGCCCTTGAAGAAGGGTCTATAGACCAGCTTCTACAACAATCTCTCATGATCCGCCTTTTCTGATTCTCAGGCAATTTCTGATTCTCAGGCACCTTTCCACCTGGTGCCAGGATTTATCTGTACAGCCAATGGCACATGGCAGGAGTAATCCTGTTTAATTTCCAGGCTTAGGTTATAAAAGATTCTTGGTTTCTTCTTGGTCACTTCTGTTGGTCTTGTTGATCCCTGGTACTGGAGAAGCCAGTTGCTATGGAGAAGTTCACGTCAGCAGCCTTAGAAACAGATCCTCCAACCCTGGACAAGATGACATCAGATCTGGGGTTGGAGATTTAGCTCAGTGGTAGAGCAATTACCTAGCCAGCACAAAGTCCTGGGTTTGGTCCTCAGTTGGGGGAGGGGAGGAAGTGTCGTGCGGGGGTGGGAGAAAATTACAAGATGACTGTCCAGTGACTGACTGCAGGCCTAAGTAGTGACCTTAAGCCACCTCATCTCCCACCTCTCAGAAACTTCTGAGACAAACACTTGCATTTGTTATTTTAAGCTCTTAAAGTGTTGGGATAATTTGTTTTGCAGCAACATAACAGGTCTGCCATATGGCATTTTATTATATCATCTTATTATATCATCTTGTTACCTTATGAATCTGGTGATACCCTGTAAATCCGGCTGGAGTGTCTCCCCACAGTCTCTCTGGCCTCATCTCCTGATGCCCGCTGCCTCTTTAGCTCCATCTCCCCCTCGACTCAGCCCTCACTCCTGCCGTTTGAATTAGTTTGTCTTTCCTTTTCGAGACAGGGTGTGTGAGTCAGGCTGGCTGTGAACTCCTACTGAAGTGGAGAATGACCCTGAACTCCTGATTCTCCTGCCGCTCCCTCCCACGTGCTGGGATCACAGGTAAGAGCCACCTTTCCCGGTTTACTCAGTGCGGAGGCCGAAGCTCAGGGCTTACACAGGCCAGGCAGGCGCTGGGCTGCGGAGCCCCAGCCCCAGCCCCAGTCACAGCCACAGCTCCTTTAGGTCTTTTCTCAAATGCTACTTTCCCAGAACAGCTTTCTCTCGTTTTATTCTTAAATGTATTTACTTTTTGTTTTATGTGCATAGGTCTTTCGGGTTGCGCATATGTCTGGTCATCACATGCGTGCTTGTTGACCTCAAAGCTCAGAAGATGGTTTCTGACCCTTGGAACTGCTTGTCAGATAATCATGTGGTGCTGGGAACTGAAACGGTGCCTCGGCAAAAGCAACAAATCATCTTAACCGCTGAGCCGTCTCTCTGGCCCAAGAATAGCTGTTCTTCATCCTGCCCTGTCCTTTTAAAACTACATTTTAGGTGTTTGTGTGTGTGAGTGTAGGCACAGGAATGGCAAGGTACACTTGTGTGGGTCAAAGGATAACTGTGGAAGTTAGTTTCTCCTTCAACTATGTGTAAGCACCTTCACCCACTGTGCCATCCCAATGGCCCTTCCTCCCTCTTTACTTTTTTAAAAGATTTATTTATTTATTATGCTTACAGTGTTCTGCCTGCAGGCTAGAAGAGGAGAAGAGGGCGTCAGATCCCATTACAGATGGTTGTGAGCCACCATGTGGTTGCTGGGATTTGAACTCAGGACCTTTGGAAGAGCAGTCAGTGCTCTTAACCTCAGAGCCATCTCTCCAGCCCCCAGCCCCTCATCCCACTCTTAAATTGCAACTTCCATGTTTTCCTCTCCTATTCTTTATTTTTATTCTTAGCTGTTATAACTATATAATATATAATATAAAGGGATAATAAATATATTTTATGTGTATGTTATTTCTGCTCCCACACATACACTAACTAGAACGAAAGCTTCACAAAGGCAAGAATTTGTATTTTTCACTGGTGTTTATTATTGCTCTCTCTCTAGTATATGGAATAGTGTCAAAACATAGAGGCTTTATCATACATCTTTAGTGAACTAGGAAAAAAATGGATGTCAAGTTCACCAGTTTATAGGATGTTTTCTAGTTCTCATATAATATATCATATCCCATATTATGATAGGGCATGGTTACATTATCTTCAAATTCATTTCAAGGCACTTTGCACAGACAAAGACTATAAATACCTTTGAGCTGGGCACTGAGGTGATGCAGGCAGGAGCTGAGGCAAGAAGCGCATGAGTTTGAGACCTCTCCCAGGGAGGCCTAACCCTAAGACTCCTGTCTCAAAACACACACACACACCACCACCACCACCACCACCACCAACAACAACAACAAAGGAAGACCTGACTCTACTGCTTGTTGGCTAATTATGGACCCCCTGGTCCTCAGCATTACTCATCCATAAAATGGACTAATACAAATTCTCCTATTGTAGAGTAGTTGTCGTGATCAAATTAGGAATTGAATGTGGCAGCATTTAAGAAAAATCTAGGACTGGGACTGTAGAGTATTTTACCTAGCATGAATGGAGCACTCGGCTTGATTCCCAGTAATACACAAAACTGAGTATTGTGGTACACAACTGTGATCCCAACACACACACACACACACACACACACACACTTAGAAGGCAAAGACAGAAGGATCAGAAGTCCAAGGTCATCCTCAACTATGTAGTGAGTTCATGGTCAGCTTGGGTTAGAGACTTTGTCTCCCAGCTCTATAAAGAAAACAGTCCAAGAAGTGTGGGAAATGTGCGGTCCAGAACAATAGCCTTCCTGATCCTTCACATTGGCGTATTAAAACTTTCAAGCCAGTGGTGCTGGTGAACACCTTTTATCCCAGCACTTAGGAAGCAGGGACAGGTGAACTCAGGCCAATCTGGTCTGAATTGCCAGGAGAGAGGAGAGAGAGAGAGAGAGAGAGAGAGAGAGAGAGAGAGAGAGAGAGCGCGAGCGCAAAGGGGGAGCAAAGGACAGTGAGAACGAGAAAAAGGAGAAGGAAGGAAGGAAGAAGAAAGAAAGACAGACAGACAGAAAGGAAGGAAGGAAGGAATGCTGCCGAGAGGAGAGAAGTCTAACCTTAAGTCCTTTCCTTGTAATTTGTAGAACAAAGGGAATTGAACTTTCCCCAGGGTGTTCAGGAAAGGAGCCTAGAACCCATGACTGCCCGATCACCTTTGAGTGTTGCCTCTGCCAACTCCAGCAGGGGGACCAAATCAGTAGCAGTTGCAAAACAGTAAGAAAACAGCTGGGACCCTGCACACACCTTTAACCCCAGCATTCAGGACACAGAAGCAGGCACGGTTCTGTGAGTTTTAGGCTAGCCTGATCTAAAAGTGAGTTGCAGACCAGTCAGGGCTACATAGTGAGACATTGTTTCAAAAACAAAAAATTAAACTTAGCTAAAAATTAAATTTGGTCTTTCTAAATCTTACTTATTTCACTTATATGATTGCCAGTTCTGTTCTGTTTTATTGTGAATGTCATTAATTTTGTTATTCTTTATAGTGGAATAAAAGTCCATTATACGCCAGGCAGTGGTGGTGCTCACCTTTAATTCCAGCACTTAGGAGGCAGAGGCAGGCGGATTTCTGAGTTCGAGGCCAGCCTGGTCTACAAAGCGAGTTCCAGGACAGCCAGGGCTACACAGAGAAACCCTGTCTTTTTTTTTTTTTTTTTTTTTTTTTGGTTTTTCGAGACAGGGTTTCTCTGTGTAGTCCTGGCTGTCCTGGAACTCGCTTTGTAGACCAGGCTGGCCTCGAACTCAGAAATCCACCTGCCTCTGCCTCCCAAGTGCTGGGATTAAAGGCGTGCGCCACCACCGCCCAGCGAAGCCCTGTCTTAAAAACAAAAAGTCCATTAAACAATATGTGCTACATTTTCCTTATCCATTTGTCTATGGCTACTAGTTCCATATTCTGGCTATTGAGAACAGTGCTGCGATAATCATGGATTTGTAAGGATCTCTATGATTTGCTGACTTACTATAGAATTCTTTAGGCTTATGTCCCAGGAGTGATACAGCAGGCTCCTGTAGTAGATCTATTTTTATATTTTGGGGAACCTTCCACACTAGATTCCACAATGCTGAGTCATATTCCACCAGCATTGGTTGTACTTTTTCTTTCTATCTCAAAACCATTTTAATTTACATTTTCCTGATGGATAAGGTTGTTGAGCATTTTCTCAAATATTTATTGGTCATTTACATTTCTTTAAGAATTGTCATTTTGGGGGACTGGACGGTTGGTTCAGCAGTTAAGAGTACTGACTGCTCTTCCAGAGGTCATGAGTTCAATTCCCAGCAACCACATCATGTGCCCTCTTCTGGTATGTCTGAAGACAGTTACAGTGTAAATAAATAATTCTTTTTAAAAAAGGTTATTTTGAGCTGGGTGGTGGTGGCGCACGCCTTTAATCCCAGCACTTGGGAGGCAGAGGCAGGAGGATTTCTGAGGCCAGCCTGGTCTACAAAGTGAGTTCCAGGACAGCCAGGGCTACACAGAGAAACCCTGCCTCGAAAAACCAAAAAAAAAAAAAAAAAAAAAAAGTTATTTTGATTCATCAGCCCACTTGTTGACTGTATGATTTGAGGTTTTGGTGATTATTTTTTACCGTTCTTAATAGACTCTAGATATTAATCTCCTAGATATTAATTAGATATATAGTTAGCAAATATTTCCTCCCATTGGTCGGTCTGTCTCTTCACTGACAGTTGTTTCCTATTCTGTGCAGTTGCTTTTTAATTTCATTGTATTTGTTAATCCTCGAGGTTCTGTGCTGTATTGCTGAAACCCTCTACAGAAGCCTTCCTGTCCATATCTGTGTCTGGAAGCATTTGGCCTCTTTTCCTCAGACAATGCAAAAGTACCAGGTTTTATGTTAAAGTCTTGATCCATTTTGAACTGATGGCTACACAGAGACCTGTTAGGTTAATGTGAAAGTAGTTACAATACACTTGCATACACACACACACACACACACACAAAACACTCATGCATACACACACACACACAAAACACTCATGCATACACACACACACACACACACACACACACACACACACACACAGCACTCATGCACACATGTACTTTATTTTCAAATTTAGAGTCAGTGTCTCACTAAGTTGCTTAGGCTGGTCTGGAATTCATGGTATAAGCCAGGTAGGCTTTGAACTCCTGATTCTCCTACCTCAGCCTCTGGAGTAATTGGTATTAAGGTCTTTGCCACCAGAGCTATCTTTTGTTTATTTATTTATGTATTTGTTTGTTTGTATTTGTTTTGGGATAGGGTCTCATTTAGTTCAGGTTGGCCTTGAACTATATAGCTAAGGATGACCTTGAACTTGGTGCTTTTGCTTCCATCCCCCAAGTACTAGAATTGAAGGCAGCAGCATGAAGTCCCATCCTGTATGCAGCTCTGCTTATTAGTGCATTCTGGCCCACTCTGTTGAGGCATACATCCCCAGCCCAAACTTACTCACTTTTACAGTGAGTAAGTTTAATTTGTTTCGTGTATGTATATGAGAATGTGCATGTGCACAGCTCACATGTACCACTCCCAACATGTGGAAGTCCATTTCTTTTTTCTTTTCCTTTTCTTTTTTTTTTTTTTTTTTTTTTTTTTTGGTTTTTCGAGACAGGGTTTCTCTGTGTAGCCCTGGCTGTCCTGGAACTCACTCTGTAGACCAGGCTGGCCTGGAACTCAGAAATCCTCCTGCCTCTGCCTCCCAAGTGCTGGGATTAAAGGCGTGTGCCACCACCGCCCGATGAGTTCCTCTTTGGTTGGAGGTTTAGTCCCTGGGAGGTCTGGGGGGAGGGGTCTGGTTGGTTGATATTGTTGTTCTTCTCTGCCCAGAGGACTAGGACGCATCACACGCATGCCAAGGCCTTGTGTTTCCTTACCTGTTTGTGTAACAGGCTTATTTCCTAAGGAACATGCCAGGCCTCTGACCATTTTCACATCCCTATTCACTGGGTGGTAACAGATCAGAATCAGAACAGTACAAATCTGCTGGCTTCTCAGTGACCACATCTAAATCCACCATCCCTGAGGCCCACCTTCACCAGGCTGTAACTCCATAACAGCAAGGACTCTTCCCATTGCCCCCTCCTGGTGCCTACAGGGCCTGCTGAATGGCAGATGAATAATGAAGTCAGAAACAGACTCTACAACCTGAGATGAGACAATCTGTGATGAGCTCCAATGAACGAAGCTGGGGATAAATATTTAAAGGGCAGCATTGAGTTTGAGGAAAAAGCTAAGCAAAGGGGACATAGCCAGGAGGAGGATGAGAGGGTGCAAGAGAAGAGGACTCAGCACAAACAACCAGGATGAAAATAGCCTTCCAGCACTGGCCTCTGAAAATGACTTTCTATACTGGAGCCTAAGTGGCAAGTGAGATCGCCTCTGTAATTTCCCATGTGCTCAGCTTAATGAATTTCCGGCAAATGGTTTCAGGATTAGAGGCCAATTTGGACAGTGTGGGGGTGGGTCGGCGAGAAAATGAGGGGTATGAAAATAGACTAGCAAACTGAGTCTAGCAAGCAAATGACGGGGTGATGGGAGGCATGGGAGGGGGGAGCTGAGTCCCAGAGCTCGCTCATCTGTGTTCACTTACATGCAACAGAGAGAGCCCAAAGTCCCAGGCTGCCTTGTGACATTTTGAGTTTTGTTTTATTTTTCGTTTGTTCTTTGAAACACAGTTTCTCTGTGTAACAAGTGTTGTCTGTCCTGGACTTTGTAGATGACACTGGCCTTGACAGTCTTTTTATTTTAAAAGCTATATTTGTTTATATAGAGTTCGTTGCCATGATAATTTAATTTTAACCATTGAGGAGAATAAAGAGACATTGGCTCCTTTAAGTCCTACATGGTTTGTGCGTAGTAGGTACATCAAGCATGTTGCACGGAGCCTAGGATGCTGTGTTGGGGGTGGAAGGATGGGAACAAATGGGAGCTCTTCCAGGCTGCCCTGCTGCTGGACCACATGTCCTATGTGTTCCCAGAGACTGGGGAAGAAATGCTGAAGAGCAACAGGACGCATAGGAAAAAGTCCTTTCTAGTTCTTAAAATTTGCAAAAAAAAAAAAAAAAAAAAAAAAAAAGAAAAAAAACACATTACCAGCCTATAATTATAAGCAGGACTGCAGATTTTTCCAATCCCCAAGTATTCTTTTTTTTTCAAATTTATGTTTACATGTATGGGGTTTTTTGACTTTGTGTCTGTGACTCACATACCTTGTGACCTCAGAGGCCAGAAGAGGATAGGGGATCCCCTCAGACTGTAGTTGAGCCGCCCTGTGGGTGCTGAGAATCTAACCAGGGTCCTCTGGAGGAACAGCCAGTGCTTTTAACTTCTGGTCCATCTCTCCAGGTCCTCCACATTCTTTTCCTTGTTATTTTAACATCTTTATTGAGATATGATTCATATACCAGGTTACACCCATAATTCCAGAAGCTATTGTAGGATGATCACCAAGAGTTCAAGACCAGCTTGAGCTATATAGTAAATTCGAGGTTAGACTAAGCTATATAGTGAGATGTTGTGTCAAGAAAGAGTGAGAGAGAAAGAGAGAGAGAGAGAGAGAGAGAGAGAGAGAGAGAGAGAGAGAGAGAATGAAAAGTGGTAGTGAGACACTCCTTTAATCCCAACAGTGGGAGGCAAAGGCACGAATATCTCTGGGTTCAAGGCCAGCCTGGTCTACAAAGGGAAATACAGGACAGCCAGGGCTACACAAAGAAACCTTGTCTTGAAAAACAGAAACAAAGAAAGGCAGGAGAGATGGCTTAGTGGTTAAGAGCACTGACTGCTCTTCCAAAGGTCTTGAGTTCAAATCCCAGCAACCACATGGTGGCTCACAACCACCTTCTGGTGTGTCTGAAGACAGCTACAGTGTACTTACATAAATAAATAAATCTTCAAAAAAAAAAAAAGAAAGGAAGGAAGAAGGTTGGAGAAATGCTGAACAGTTAGGAACCCTTCCTGCCCTTCTAGAGGACCTGAGTTCCATTCCCAGCACCCTTTAACCTTTAAGAGACCAGTGGCACTTTATCACGTTTGTGAACACAGTTGCCACTGACCTTGGCTGCTAGACCGCTCTCCAAAGCAGCCATTTTACATAGTACATGTTGTTGTTGGTTTTTTTGTTTTTGTTTTTTTGAGACAAGGTTTCTCTGTATAACCAGGCTGGTCTCAAACTCAGAAATTGGCCTGCCTCTGCCTCCCAAGTGCTTGGATTAAAGGCATGCACCACCACTGCCCAGCACACAGGAGGGTTTAATCTCTGCATTCTTGCCAATCTAACTATGCGTTTGAAAAATCATGCGGGCATCACAGAACCCCTATCTAACTTGGGTAGCTATTATTTATTTACCAGCTAGTATGATACAGAGATGAAAAAAAGAGTCTCCTGAAAACACTTAGTTAGGTCAGAGAGAGAGAATGAGCCATCTCTAGAACTCTCTCTGCCCTGACAGCTGCTAAGACCTAAATGTGTAATGAATGATGTCCCCTACTAGACTGTAAGCACGGGGCACACAGGAATCTCTCTCTCTGACTTTATCTGCATCTGTTGAGTGGCTAACTGAACAATTTATTTAGTATTTTTCTACTGATGGTCTCTGTTGAGGTAGAAGAGGAAAAGAGTAGTCTGAAAGGCAAAGGGGACCAAGGAAGAAACAAGGACGAGTGGGTAGAGAGAAGAGAAGGGGAAGACAAGGAAGAAGCAAGATGCTTAGGGACGGGTCCCTCCAGGCCGGGCTTCTGTCCTATGGGCCATCATCTTTCGCTTCCCGCCTACCCACACCATCGTCCTGGAAATGTTCCTTCTTGGGCCATAATGAGTTCATGGCCCAGCTGAGCTACATAGCAAGGTCTCAAAGATCTGGGATTTAATTCTCAGCACTCTGGAAAAGAGAATTGTTTCTTCTTTATTTTATTATTACCCCTACAATCTTGTCTCTGAAGGTATAAGAGACAAAAATATAGGAAAATGTTGGTAATACAAATAACAACAACAAAAAACCCTACATATACATAAATCAACAATTTCCATGACTTAAAAGAATGCATTTTGTTTGATTTTATTTTTTCAAGTCAGGGTTTTCTGTGTAGCCCTGTCTGTACTGGAACTAGCTCTGCAGACCAGGCTGGCCTTGAACTCACAGAGCTCTATCTACTCTTGAGTGTTCGAATTACAGAAGTGTGCTTTTCCAAAGGCAGACTATGAAGGATTTTTTTTTTTTTACTATGAAAATAAATCATGACCCAGATTCTCCCCCACAGGACACTGAATGGTCCATCCCTAAAGAGAAGCTGACTGCGTTTCCACTGACGTTAGAACAGGGTTCACCACACAGCTGTACTCACAATGACGGTTCTTTCTTTTACACAATTCTTGCCCTCTACTTCTACCTAGACTAAGTTGTGAATACAATCGGCACCAGGTGATTGGTCTCTTTCTCCCCAAAGACCCTCACATCTCCCTCCCTATATTCAGTTACTTCCCGCCTCCTCTCTGAAGTCACTCATACACACGCGCACGCTCACTCTACCCTCTTCTTTCCTTATGAACTCGGAAGGTAGCCCTGCCTTCTCCACTTTGTGGGTTTGTAAGGGAAGATAGCAAAATATACGAGGTGGCCATGCAGTTCCTTTAGCACAGCTCTGCAGGACAGTTACCCAGCCAATCTGTCAGGTTTAACTGGTCTCATAACCCTCCTTTTATGAATATGCTGTGACAGCTGGATGCTGCTTTGATTATGACAGAGCCCCTGCCTTCCAGCCCAGCACTTTGTGACCTTTTAAATTACTGTATTTATGTAAGCCTTTCCCTAGCCACGGGCAGTATCCAAGTCCATCAAACCTGGGGAGGAAGGTTGGGGATTGCTATTTCTCTGATAGTTCTTTGGCTCCATAGCCTAGGGTCTCTTGTCGTTATCAATTTGGAGCACCATGTGTTTTCAAAGGGGTATGCTAGGGCTGTGATGCACAGGACACCCCTCCTCCCCTTCACTCTGAAGGAACTGAGGAAATAATAAATTATGTTGGCAGATGCCAAGGACAGTGGCTGATTCCAGGAGGCTTGACTGACCATTATTGACAGGTGTCATAATCAACAGAGATGCTAAGAAAGGAGGGTTGGTTGCGAGTCAGAGAGCAATATCAGAAGGAGTTACAAATAGATTCAGGAAATATAACGCTCCTCTGGGCTCTGGCCAGCATCACCAGTTGTTCAACAGGACAGAAGCATAATCACTGCAGGATAAAGGCAACAACGTTAGTGTTCAAAAGAAATTCTGGTAACAGAGAAGTGTATTTAGATCAAGGATATGGCCTTTTTTAGCTGCCTGTGCCACTGGAGCAGCCCAAACCTGCCAGAGAAAGCCAGTCTTAGCTGCTGCCACTCGGTTAAGGATTTCAATGAAGGACATCAGGGATGTGGTCCGCAGGGTTAGACTACAGACAGCATTGATCAGCTTAATCTAACGAACGTCCAGGAGAGATCCAGCGCACATGACCAAGCGACCTGCGTATGTGGGAGTTCCATTAGCTAACTAACAACGCAGATGATGAAAGCCAGAAAGAGCTGCACATGGAGGTGCAAAATCGTGGGCTAGATCTGCAGAAACTGCGACAGGTAGGCAGTCGGCCTGGCTCCCATTAGGACACAAGGGGCTTTGAATTTAGCAGCTGCAAACCCAGGGCTCATATAGGTAAGGAACCCGATGGGAACGCAGGGAATGTAGCCTTTGTGCACAGACTAACCAATTCTCAAACCCAGGTCGGTCAGTTCAAATGGGGATGTCGCCATCCTCTCTCGTCAGGAGTTTCTAGTCCAGCCTTTCTTGGGCGGGACTCATCGCTCCGCCCTGCAACCGCCCCGGGGCGGGGCTCCCGCGGGCTCCCGGCTGCCCTTTCCTCCGCGGCCTCTGCCGGGGCGCTGTGTCCTGCGGAGCTCCGAGCACGTGCAGGTGAGTGAGGTCCCAAGGAGCAAGGGGTCTGGAGGTTTCACTGGCCTAGGCGAGAAGCGGGGGGTGAGGGGATTTCTGCCTGGTCAGGAGAAGGAACTGGGGTTTGTTTTCTATTACCTCCCGCCTTGGAGGTCATCTTAAAGGGAATACCCCGAAGAGTTGCCGCCAATGAGGTGCAGTCCCGATCCAGCTAGGGAGCCCTCTGGAATCCGGCTCAGTTTACCGTTTCCGGAGCCCCGGACAGGGACCAAGAAAGGTTTGTGAGGAACACGTGTCCGGGGAGAACCAGATCTGCTTCAGCCCACGCCCTGAAGGAGTTTTTAGACCTAAACAATGAGGCCTATATTCGTTTTCCTGTTCCTTTAAATTGATTAGATGTAAAGTTTGGGCTTGGATAACTCGCTTTTAGATATGTTAAAATGATATGTAAAATAATATGTAAATCGCCAGCCTTCGAGGTCCTTAATACAAGCCCCCTCACACTTAAGTACATCTACATTCAATTACTATTCGAAGTGTTAACGTTTTTTTTTTTAAAAAGACGTTTTTTATTATAAATAAGTACACTGTAGCTGTCTTCAGACACACCAGAAGAGGGTGTCGGATCTCCTTATGGTGGTTGTGAGCCACCATGTGGTTGCTGGGATTTGAACTCCGGACCTTCGGAAGAGCAGTCAATGCTGTTTACCGCCGAGCCATCTCTCCATCCCCGGAAGTGTTAACTTTCGTTGTCTTTAAAATGTCCTGTATTCCAGCCTGCTCGCTAGATTTAGTCGGCACGCTGGATAACTAACGCTTCTTCTCCCCCTACCATCTTTAATAAGGTATTTTTATGAGTGGGTCTCAAAATGCAGGATAGCTGGTTCTGGAGGCGGTCTTACTGTCTTAGCTCCCTACATGCTAAGATTACAGGGATCAGTGACCAGAGCATGCACTGTGGTCCAATCTACCTGATGTACAGGGGTGCTGTCTACTGCCATTCTACAGATGAGAACTCCAGGTAGTGGACTTGGTTAATGGAATGGTTATTTGGGAGTAGAGCTCCCACAATTAAGCTGTTTCTCTGCTATTGTCTCTTTGACTCGGCCCAACAAAGAGAAGGGGGTTTTAGGGCTGGAGGTGGTTTTTTGCTTTTTAATTTAATTGCAAAGGTGTTGACAGCTGGCTGACTCTAATCTGGGATGTTTTGATTTCATAGTGCCCAGCTGCCAATTTGAGGAGATGCTTGCCCTGGTAAGTACAGTTCAGCTAGTTCCCTTTTGCCCCAGCTGTAGGCAGCTACCTAGGTTTCCTTGTACCTAGGCGAGTGTTACACTGCTGGGAGAACAGCAGCCAATAGCTGGTTGGCATTCTGGGCCTGGTTCATGCCAACTGTTGTTAACTGTACCAGGGTGCCAGCATAGTTGCTTACCCATGAAGAGAAGAGCAAGCTCTGCAGGAAGAAGCAAGCTAAATCATGATCCCCCTTTAGTGAGCTCCCTGTTGGGAATATTGATGTTGTAGAATGCAGGATCCCTTCAGATTGTCCAGGCAACCCAGATGCCCAATCTTAAAAACTATTAGTAGTCTCTCTAGCTCGTCAATAAATTTATGCATATTAATTGATCATGGGGTTCTGGGAACTAGCTTAGGTCAAAAAGTACAGTACAGTGAACAATTGGGTTCCCCCTTTTTTGTTATTAGAATGCTGATTCTTCTAAGAAATACCTCAATTTTAGGCAAGCAGTCATCACTCAAAATGAATCTGGTGATTATCCAATAGAGCCAACAGAGTTACTGCTTTTGTGAAAACTTGGTTTCTATAGGAAGACACAACCTTATAATATCTCGCCCATATCCTGAAGGGTTGCTGGCATCCTCAAATCAACCACCTATGTCCCCCCTTTTTTCGTCCCTGTGGACATGGGTCCTTACCAGGGTGCCTTACTTACCACCTACCTCCATGACCCAACAGGACACCCCTGAACTTGAATGAATTCTCAGGGATAGTTGTAGCCGAGCTATCCAGAAGTCTCTTACCCTATCCCCCCTCCCTCCAATGTTTTTTGGGAGGAACCATGAAAAAAGACCCACCCACCAAGCACCCCAGGTTGAGCATCTGCCGTTCCCATCAGTGGCCTCTGTCACTCACCTTACCTTGATCATTGCCCTTCCATTTGCATCAATATCCCTTTTGCTCCTCAGTGTAATACCTGGGCTACCTAAACATGGCGCACACACCTTTAACCAGTCAGAAGGCAAATTTATCACAGTTCCGACAGGAAAATTACTGCCCCATATTTCCCACTCCTAATCCTCCTACCACTCCATCTACCTGCTCTTGGATTCATGCCCATTAATTATTTTCTTACTACTGCTCCTAAATAGCAGCACCAGCTTACCCTCCAATAGGCCACTGAGCCTGCCTTACCTTTGCCGTCCCTCTGGTGCACTAGTGTTAACTTTCCAGGCTTCAAATTCTCACTCCTCTCTTGTCTAGGATTCCACTTCTAACAATTTAGAATAAATTCAACAACTAAAACCTTATTTCTAAACTCAGATCAATTCCCCAACTGCTGTTGTTCTGTACCCAAAATAGAACTGTCCCCTATCTTTATTCTTCCTGATGCATCTCAGGGAAGATGTGGGCAGCAAGTCACCAGAGTTTCCTATTTATTAATTCGCCTTTACAAGGACGCAGTTGAGCCTTGGAATGCTTTGTGTGGGGTTTGGGCAAGTGTTACGATGGATAGATTTCTGTGAATAGTCTTCAGACTGATGGTGATCAGAGGTTGGTAGCTTGAAGGCAAAATTGAATGGAATATGAATTATATTTTGTGTGTGTGGAAGGGAGTTTGGGACAACTCGTAAGAGTCATTTCTCTGTTTCAGATGTGTGGGACCCAGGGAAGGACTAAGCTGGTTATTTACAATTTTGAGTATATAGTGCACTGTTGAGGTACTGTGAGTTGCTAAAGCTTGTTTGCGTTTTTTTTTAAGGATGACTTGAAAATAGGGTGGTCTTCACCAGGATGCACTGCGGCCAGTGCTCAGGTAAGCGGCTCTAGTCTGGCATTGACGGCTTTCTCTGCCAGGCCTGTTGACTGCTTGGTATGCCCAGGAAGCAAATGGGGAAACACATTCACTCTCGGCAGTTACTGTAGAGTTTTGGTATTTTTGTTTGAAAGTAGCATAAAATATTTTTGTGTCTGCCATTCCAACTTAGGAATGACTTATAGGAATATTATTTGTGTTTCTGTTCACTGCTAAGAGTTTAAGTTTAGTTCCTGCCAAATGGCGAAGACTGTTGGGTAAAGTCTCTACCTGGGGTGGTCCTGGGATACATGAATTGGGAAAGGGGGAGATTTTTCCGAAGGCCCAGCAGTTGTCAGCTATCCAGGCTGCGTGGTGCCTGTGATCGTGTTACACTGTTGGAAGAGTAAACACTGCTTTATTAAGGGTTGGCTCCGAGCACTGTTTTGGTGTCGGTGCTGAGTACCTTCAGGCAGTGTATTGCATCCCTGAGAGTGGAATGACTCCTTGTGGAGTTGTTCCTGGTCTAGGTGCAAACAATTTTCATGTTAAAAGAAAAAGGGAGGATGGGACTGGGACGTAGCTGTGTGGGAAGACATTTGCTTTCTGTGTACCTTACTGTCACCTTTTCCTCCTTAAATTCTAGATCTGAATGAGATCTGCCTCCATCAGGACTTCAGATTTCTGACAACACCGTTTTGAGTAATGTATGTGGTCTCTGTAATGTAGAGGTATTTCAGTTCAGATGGGCAAAGTTAAGTTTGCTTTAGAGGGTTACAGAACTGTGATGTAATTCCAGAGAATGCTTGTAAAGTTCAGTTCCGCCTTGGCAGATGAGGCAGTGAAGGAGCCCACACCGTGGCTACTGAGCCTCATCTGCAGCTATAAGACTATAGACTAGATGATGTCAGTGTACTACATGTGGCTGGCTACTTGCTAATTAAAAAGTAAGTGGTTTTCAGACATCTATTTAGATGGTAGCCATCTTAGGACAGCTTAAAATGTTCCAGAAAGTTTAGGATATTGCAAAGGTTCCTATAATGGCCCAGATAGTAAATATTGTTAATATTGTCTTTGGTTTTGCAACTGTGTTGCTTCTGTGTGAAAAGTAATGTATCAGCAAGTGAACATGGTTATATTCCAATAAAACATAACTGATGAACACTGACATTGGAATTTCATTGGCATTTTCAGAGTCAACATTCCCAAATGTTTGAAAGTTTAAAATGTTCCCAAGGGACATTGACAAAGAGATAGCAAAAATAGGATTAGTAACATTTCTTTCTGATCTTTGAAGTTTAGGTCTTGAGGCATGAACAGCATTAGTCACAGTATTAAAATGTATCTTCACACTTTCTTTTTACAGTCATCCTGGGTCAGTCTTCCAAGTGCTAGATTCATGTAACCCCCTCGCCAAGCTTTTATTGGTATTCCTTATTGTAGAGGAATAAGGTGACTAAATTAACCGGAAGAGACAAAATCATCCTTATTTCTTATCCCTAGGTTTATATGGCTTCCATCATAGTGGTTCTCTCCATTTGTAACAAGCATAAAGCTAATTTAAACGTGTATGACATATGTGTGCCCCTAGAGGGCAGGAGAGGATTTTCAATCCCCTGGAATGGGTGCTGAGAGCTTGGTACCCTAGAGAACCAGCAAGGTTAACCACTGAGCTATCTATATCCACATCCAACACCTCTTTTGAGATAGGTCCTCATATATTTGGATGGCCTCATACTCAAACTGCCTTCATCCCTGAAGTGCCAGATGTGAGAGGACCATCACATCTGGCAGATCCTGCAGCTTTGGTCTCATGAGTCATTGGATGCCACATCTGGTGTTTTGGAGACAGTCTTTTGTATTAAGTTTAATATGAAACAGTAACCTTACTGTCTTGAAAGCATTCTAGTACCTGCAAGAACCACCTTGCCCTTCCTGCAGCAATTTTAATTTTGTATCTACTTTAAGTGTAGGAATGCACAGGCTACTCTCAACGCTAGTGGGCACCAGAGGACAAGAGTTCATTCTCTTTCTACCATGGGAATCCTGGGAACCCAACTAAGTTGTCAGGCTTCACAGGAGGCAGCTTTACCCATTAAGCTGCCTACAGAAATTTGGGTCTTAGACTGTTCAGGTTGCCTTCCTGGACACAGGTAGGGATACCCATAACATCGTTTCCTGTCATCTTGAAAGAGATAATACTGTGGCTATTAATGCATGGATTCACTGGCCTATGGGGGTTTCAATGCCATAATGCAATTAAAGTAATTTAATGGGATTTGCTAATTGATAAGTGGAATTAATTAGTACTTATCCTAGTTGTCCTTTAGGTCCTGGTGAATTGAAGTTGATTCATTAAAGCATTCAAAACAACTTACAATATTTTATTTTATTTATTTTGTGGGAGGGAAGTTGGAGAGACAGTTTCATCAGTTAGAAGGCCTGGCTGCTCTTCCAGAGGACCTAGGTGGTTCACAACCACCTTTAACTTCAGACCCAGGGGATCTGATGGCTTCTGTGGTGCACAGGCAAAACACCCATTCACGTGAAAATAAAAAACTTCATAATTCACATGTGTTTTATGTATATGAGCTTTCGCCTGCATCTATCTATATCCTCTTTGTTCCCAGTGCCCATGAGGTGCCCTAGAACTGGAGATGAAAATGGGATGTGAGCCACTGTGTAGGTGCTCAGAACTGAACCCCGGTGCTGAACCAAGGGTACCAAGTGGTGCGGGCAAGTTGCCCTGGATGGGTTTTATGTCCCACATCTATGTAAGGTAAAAGGAACATGTGATAAATGAGGCTGGTGCTGCCACTGAAAATGGCCATTTGTTACATTGACACTCAGTTTAAACAAGTGACATTTTTCTTGAAATGTTGGGTCACGTCTCAAATTACAATTAGAAAAACAAACCCCAGAAGGATAAATTCTAGAGAGCCCAATGGGACACAAAAAGAGCCTCTCTGGCCCCAGGGATTTACACAGAGGGAGAGAACAGGTAAGAGCATTAATTAGGGACTGGAGAAGAGTGGAAATGACTCTGGAGACATGTGAATAGCTCCATAAATGGAGCTATGGAGAACTCTTAGGAGAACAATTTCACTGAGTTAATGAACTAATACTTGAGCTTTTTACTTAGCAGCACCCTTGCTCTGACTACTGAAGGAATGCCTACAATAAATCAATTTGCTAAATCATGTTTTTCAATTAGGTGCCACCCTACTTTCAAGTTATCCTGAAAAGGAAGTCTAGCAAAAATTAGCAATTCATTGTGTAGAACTAACATCACTCCCACGGGGCTGGAGATGTGGCTCAGTGGTTAAGAGTACCGACTGCTCTTCCAGAGGTCCTGAGTTCAATTCCCAGCAACCACATGGTGGCTCACAACCATCTGTAATGAGATCTGATGTCCTCTTCTGGTGTGTCTGAAGACAGCTACAGTGTACTTACATATAATAAATAAATAAATCTTTAAAAAAAAAACCCACTCCCAGTTCTTTCCCAGGGACAGGTTTCTGGGCTAGGCTCTCTCCATTAGCTCTAGTGAGACCTCACTAAAAGGTCTCTGTCTGGGCAGTTTTCCCAGCATTTGGAGGTGAAGGCACAATGACCAGAAGTCTGCCACAGTGTCCAGTGTGCTATGGCACTTGGCTCCACTTTGCCTGGTAATTGGTGAGAGCTGTTCAACCTGACCGCTCTTCTAGGCCTATTGACTAGCATTTTAGATTCACAAGGAAGATCCTGTAGGTGAAGTTAATCTGGAGAATTGCTGGAGATTGAAGATGGGGCCGTGTACTTGCTTAGCCATAAAAGAGTATCTTCTGCTCCTTAATCACTTAAAGGTAATGGATGCTTTATTGTAAAGGTTATGTTAATGATAGAAATTTACTCTGGGCTTATGAGTGCAGAACTGTGGAAGGTGTCTGGAAACTGAACTTTGGTCCTCTACAAAAGCACCATACATAGGCTTTTAATTGATAAACCATCTCTCCCACCACCTAAGCTTCTGCTTTGTGTTAAGAGGCCCTTGTCAAGAGTGCAAGTTCTGCAGTTATAGGCATGGTAAGCCTGCATCCAGTTTAAGCTGCCTAAGGTGAGACATACACATTTTCCTCCCATTGTTGGGATACTGAACCCAGACCACTTTGAGCAATGGATAAAGCTACTAGACTCCTAACTCCTTGGGAGGGAAGGTCATTACTATTTGTGGCTAAATTCATGGTAGATTAGAGATAAATGTAAAATTATTGTGACTTGAAAACTCAACTGTCTTGGTATGTAGTGCCCTTGAACCTCCAGCTTTACAGGCCTACAGACACTGCTCAGATTGTGTTGAGGACAAGGCTTCAAGTACTCTACCAGCTGGGCTACGTCCCGAACTCGTCAAATCTGACAATTATTGAGTTGGAGACTTGATTCAGTCATAGGGCACTTGTTTTATGAGGTGCTGGGTTCAATCCCCTGCACTAGGAAAATGAAATATACTGTTCTTCCTTGTAACATATAAGTCCCTGTGTTTAATCTGCAGTGCCCAGAAATATATTGATAATGTACTTACTATATTGGATAAATATGGTGTGGATGTGAGTTTTTTGTTTTTTGTTTTTTTGGTAGGGTGGGGTCTTGTGGGTTAACCCAGACTGCCATCCAAATACTTTAATGTATCTTGTCCTACATAGATGCATGTTGCTCTTGGTTGGAAAGCCTTATTACCAGGTCAGGTCTTGAGCCTTCCTCTTTCTTCTATTAAAGCTTAGCATTAGAAAATCCCATCATATATCTGTACCAGGCTGATCACCTGGACCTTTAAAAGCAGCTTTTTCTGCTTTGAGGGCTTCATTCTTACCATCCCTGGAGGAGGCCACATCACCGAAGCCCAAGTAAGAGTTCTTGATTTGTCCCAGCTCATAGCCTGGCCCTCCTTAAGGCCAAATGTCTACCTCATCAGAGGATGGTCTTCTCAACTTTGTATCTCCAAACTACTATAATGTACTTTATGAATACAATCTTTCAAGTCTTTGTCTTTGTGATGTTTCCTAGGACCCATAATTTGTCTTCCACCTCAGTACAGATCTTCAATAAATAAAATGTCTCACTTCTTTAAAATCATGAGATGCCATTACAGTTCTGCAAACATTTGGTAAAGTGTATGGTGACTTGAAATTTGATAGTGAGAGCTTGATATTTCAATGGCCATTGAGTTTTGTTATTACTTGCACCCCCCGTGATCTTGATTAAAGCTTGCTTGATTTCTGTCCTCAAACAGAATTTTTTTTTTTTTTTTGGTTTTTCGAGACAGGGTTTCTCTGTGTAGCCTTGGCTGTCCTGGAACTCACTTTGTGGACCAGGCTGGCCTCGAACTCAGAAATCCTCCTGCCTCTGCCTCCCAAGTGCTGGGATTAAAGGCGTGCGCCACCACCGCCCGGCCAGAATTTTTTTTTTAAAGATTTATTTATTACATGTAAGAACACTGTCGCTCTATTCAGACACACCAGAAGAGGGCATCAGATCCCATTACAGATGGTTGTGAGCCACCATGTGGTTGCTGGGATTTGAATTCAGGACCTTTGGAGGAGCAGTCAGTGCTCTTAACCGCTCTCCAGCCCTCTAACACAGAATTTAACTAGCTCCACATATAATTGTCAGAAAAACTACTTCAACTCTGATTTCTGTTGCTACATGTTCCTCATTGACTGGGCCCTGTTTACCTTCAATATATTCAGCATCTATTATAATCAAGTTGCAAAATCTTATCTTTTGTCTTGTTCTTGCTAATCATTGTGATTTTCCAAGTATTCCTTCACTTTTGCTCATTATTTTTGGAGAATACTATGCTGTGTAGCAACAACTTGCTTCCCAGTTTCTCCTTCAGTCTCCTGAGCAGGCACATGCCCCTATTTCTTGTAATGCTTCTTTTTTTTTTTTTTTTTTTTTTTTTGGTTTTTCGAGACAGGGTTTCTCTGTATAGCTCTGGCTGTCCTGGAACTCAGTGTGTAGACCAGGCTGGCCTCGAACTAAGAAATCCGCCTGCCTCTGCCTCCCAAGTGCTAGGATTAAAGGCGTGCGCCACCACTGCCCGGCTCTCTTGTAATGCTTCTTAACAACACTGTCCTAGCGTTCTCTTATCTGTTCTCTTTGCCCTTGCTCTCAATTCACAGTGGAAGCAGAAATGTTTTTCCGAGGATGTAAATATGGTTCTGCGTGCTTGGTGTTTTCTGGATTTTTTTATGTTAATCACTATATCTTATTCATCTTGGGTGTCACATGTTTTACCCATCTTCATTGCACTTGGAACCTCAGCCTTGAATGCAATAAAACCACTAGTTTTACTCCGGATCTTCCGTTGCGTTCTCATTCTTCAGATCACCCATCTAGCTAAATTTACGTGCATTTCTGTTAAAATTACCTGCGTTTAGTGTGAGTTCCACGAGGACAAAAATTTGTAAGTTGATTTTTTCTCTGAGGCACTGACGAAATCATAAATTGGGGTAACGTGTTGATTGGGAGGCCGAGCCTTGCATCTTTTTTACCCGTCAAAATGAACTGGTTATGTCTAAGTAGCATTGCCACCCCACAGAAAGCTGTCCATCACTAATCTCTATAGGAAGATTCTCTGCCTTCCAAATTCCAAGTTCTTGGGGGATGTTTGCAGCCCGCTGGGCTATATTTTATCTCAAAACGGAAGAATCGTGGACTTCATAAAATCTGGGACCAGCATCTCAGCGCCCAGACCCAGTGAGGCGCCCTTAGCAGTTAGGAGTGAAAAACTGATTAAACAACTAAAACTTTAGTTCCTTCTGGCACGTGTCCTCACCCGATAAATCGGAGAGTCCCGCCCAGCGCGCTAATTCAATCTGCAGCACTATGTAGATGTGAAGATGCATTTTTTTAGAGAGGTACCGGGACCGTAGACGAGCAGGAGCGGTTTTCCCGCCTTCGCCGGAAGAGGGATCCTGCCTAGGCCTGGGAGAACAACGCTAGCCGCTTGGGTCAGGTGCCCACCCCGCGCAGGGGGAGGGGCTTGGCGCGTGCCGAACTGGAACTGGGGCGGGGGTGGGAACGGGCGCTCTCGCGAGATTAAGCTCTGGTTCTGTCGCCACCTCCTGCCAGCGCCGTTGCTGCGGGGGATTGTGGGAGCCTCCGCGTCCCGCTCGTTGAGAGAGGTATCTCTCCTTTTCCCTCTCCCTTCCCCTAAGGTAGGCGTGAAGAGGGTAAGAGTCCGGGCGGGTGGCCGGGGGCTCTCTGCGTCTGTTTAGAGCGGGACGGCCGCGGTGGCCGAGGCTGAAGGGAGCTGGCGCGCCGCTCCCGCTCGCTCGGGCTCGCCCGTTCTGCCTCCTCCGGCGCTGCGTATGTGAGCCGCTCGAGCGGCGGACGCCATGTTAGGAGTGCAGTGGCGGCGCAGCCTGCCTCCTCGGGCGGCGGAGGCGAGCGGTTGTAGTGGAAGGTACGCAGCCAGGCAGCGGCCCGGATGCTGCAGGAGAGCCGGGGGTCTAGAGGTGCGCTTGTCCGCCGAGCGTCCTGCGCCCTAGACTCGCAGTGGGCGGGGGCGGGACGAGCCCGTTACACGCGGGCCGCGGCGCTGAGGAGGGAGGAGCGTTGGAAGCCTGAGGGACCGAGCGAGCGTCCACTGGGGCCTGCCATTTGAGGAGGCTAGTCGAAGCTAAGTGAAAGTCCGTAAGGAGCGCAGGTCCCGTATAGTGCGTTTGCCGTTTTTCCTCTGGAAACGTACCCAAAATGGAGGATTTCATAGGATGTGAAGAGCTTGCGTGTTTTGACCAACGTTTCTTTCTCTGGCGTCAATAACCTCGCCACTCGTCACCCATCGCCTTGTTTTGCCCCATTCCCAAGACTCCCGCGTCCCTCGCCCGCGCGCGATTTTAGCCAGACATCTGGAACAATCCCTCCCCACCCCCCGCCCTACCCCCCCGCAGTTGCGTAAAAATGGCCGAAAACGAAACGTTAACGCTTGGATTTTGAATTGCGTCTTTGGTAAAGCTTTTTGCATGCTAGAGTGTTTGTTTATTTAATCAGTTCCCACACATTTCTTTTCTCCATCAAAATAGTCCAGGTTCCTTTGGACAGGATCGTGTGTTGGGACCTTCCGGTTTTCAGACAAAGGGTTTGGAGAGCCATGGTGTAGTCCTTCAATCTTTCACTGCTAGTGCTGTGCCATGCTTTTATGTTTTTCGTTTACCGTGAGTGTTTTGTCCCTTGGGCGCGTTTCCTGTTCTGTGACTCTTGTCTTGAGGAATAGCCCCTTCTGTGGAATATTTCTATATTGGTTAGGTTACAGTTATTCATCTAGACGTTTCTAGATGTGGTTCTGAAATTTCTAGTCTTTCTAGACCTCTGAAATTTCGTGTAGCTGATTTCATAGGAAGTGTTCATGGGATTTTCGTGTTGATACTGTGTGCTGCATATTTAAATGGGCTAACTTATCAGTCGGTCCAACATGTTTCGCCCAGGTAAATTTAGACTTGACTATGCGGGCAAATTTTAATTATATCTTAAGCGGTTTTCCATAAGTGTTTAAAAGCTCCTAATTGTTGGACGTACTGACGCATACCTGTAATAGCGTCACTCAAGAGAACAAGGCAGGAGAATTGCTGTGACTTCGGGGCCAGTCTCGGTAACATCAAGATTGTCTCAAAACATTATTGTACTAGCAGTTAAGTCACTCTATGAATTATGTAGATTTCATTTTGAGACAGCTGGAGGCTGTTTTTGAGAGGCTGTTTCTCATTTCTCAACCTCCCTAGAGCTGCATTACCTACAGGCTTGTGCCACCACGCCCAGCCCAGTTATCTTCATAACTTTTGAGCATTAGTATTTTAGGAATCCAAGGTTGCCTTTGCTCTTAAGTGTTTTTACAAACTCAAATGTCACTGAAGCACTAGAGAAGATTAGAGTGGTTGGTTATATAATCCTTTTAAATGATAGCTTTTACCCAACAGGGTTTGCATTGAGGTTCTTTTAAGTTTACATTTCTAGGCACTTAACAAGTATTTAGTTCATACCTCCTACCCATAACGGTAGCTTTCCTTCTTCATCATTTGTATACAGCTTTTTTTGTTTGTTTTGTTTTGTTTTTTCGAGACGGTTTCTCTGTGTAGCCCTGGCTGTCCTGGAACTCATTTTGTAGACCAGGCTGGCCTGCTTCTGCCTCCAAGTGCTGGGATTAAAGGCATGTGCCACCAATGCCTAGTTTATATACAGCTTTTATAAAGCATTTTAAACATGAACTGATTGATGAAAGTTTTTAACTTTACCTGATGTTTTTAATTAAACTAAGTAATAGTACAGCAAGGCATTAAATGAAAATTTAAAAGCAGGAATGCAGTGATAATATATCTTACACAATTGTAGAAGTATTGTGGTTCACATAAGTGCTGTGGTAGAAGAGAGTATTAAGTCTTTTTTGAGACAGGTTTTTCTCTAGAACTCATGTAGACCAGGCTGGCTTCGAACTCACAAGAGATCCACCTGCTGCTTGCTGCCTCCTGAGCACTGACGTTAAAGATGTTCACTACCATGCCAACCCCGAGAATTTAAGTCTTAATTTTATAATGACAATGCTACCAGTATGGTCCTTAATAAGTAGTCCTAAAATGGAAAGGTTGCACTTAAAGGAATTTACCTAACAGAGTGTGTAAAGATTAATAATGGTGGTTTTTTTAAAGCATGATATTTTAATTGATGGAGTTGAGTAGCTTCACTCTTAATCAGTTATGAACAAAAAGTTCAGGGCTTGTTGGTAGGCGCATAAAATTTGACTCAGAAAACTTCCGTTTGGGAGGAGGGACATCTATCTTATTTGGAAATGAGAATCTGTACAGCTACTTTTATAAAAAACATTTTAAGAGGAGGGTAATATTAGGAAGCAATTATGCTTACATCATTACATGGAAAGGAAAGTCAGTATTACTGATGTTGACTTTGATTTATTGAAGAAATGTTTGGAAAAAAGTGCACCCAAAAATCTTGTCTCTGAAGGTTACACTAGGGTTAATTTCTTGCCTGGTAATTTTTTGAAATTTGAAAGTTACATTTACTATTTAGGTTGTGTGTGTGTTGGTCATGGTCATGGTCTTGGCGCTATAACCCAGGCTGGCCTCCAGCTTTTCTTGCTTCTGTCTCCCAGTGCTAAGACAGCAGGTGTGTGCCACTAAACAAGCCTGCTTTGCTTTTGTAATGTGGAAAAGTGAGTGTGTAGGTGTACATGATAGAAGCCCTTATCAGATCAGACTCATGCTTTTTAGTATCATACATTTTTAAGAATTAAGATAGAAGCAGACTAACTTCTAACAAACTCTGGAAAGTGGAATCTTCAGAAATGACAAAAACCTAGTACTTGTGTTAATAAGGTCAGGTATCAGATAATGGTTTGTTAGGTGTCCTTAGTATATGTTTTCTTTGTTCTAAAATTCCTTTTTGTTATTTTTTTAAACTGTAGATTAGGCTGGCCACAGTCTTAGAGAGTGACTGCTGCTGCCGCCTCCCCAACACTGGGATTAAAGGCATGCAGCACCACACCCAGCTGTTCTGAAATAACAACGTTGTGTGGAAAGCTATGAATAACTAAAAGTAGAACAGAAAGAAACTACAATGGGGAAATTTTAGATGTGCAGTCTTTAAGGGATTTAATTGGTGTGGAATTTTTGGGTTTTTTTTTTTGGTTTGGTTTTTTAAGTATTTAAGATTATCTGGAATGAAATGCATAGAATGACTGCCCCCCTTCCTGCCCCTCAAATCCAGTTAATGTACTCAGCTTATTATGCCAATCAGGAACACATATTAGAAAAGACAGTGTTTCTGTTTTGTTTTTGTTTTTTGTTTTTTTTTTAAAGATTTATTTATTATTATATCTAAGTGCACTGGAGCTGTCTTCAGACACAACAGAAGAGGGCGTCGGATCTCATTACAAATAGTTGTGAGCCACCATGTAGTTGCCAGGATTTGAACTCAGGACCTCTGGAAGAGCAGTCAGTGCTCTTAACCGCTGAGCCATCTCTCCAACCCTTCTGTTTTGTTTTTGAAACAGGGTTTTGCTATGTGTTTGTGCAGGAGCAAATGCAGGCTCACATGTTTGGACCCTCTATCTTGTTTGAGATAGAATTACACTGCACCCCACTTTGCTTTGTACTGGCCTTCCAGCTTTTGGGATCTCCTCTGATTACCATGTCCTGTAGAAGTGCTGGGATTACAGATATTCATCCTATGCATTTGACTTGTCCTCATGCTTGCACAGCAAACAGCTTTACTGTTTACAGTGAAGTCATCTCTGACTAGCCCTGTGCTGGTAACTTATTAAAGCCGTCTGGAAGGTTTAATGAGTGACAGATTTTTTTAACTATTATTTTTATGATTCTAAGGATTGATCCTAGGACATTAAGTGCTCCACCAGTGAACTATATCCCAGTCTCCAAATGAAATGTGTTTTTTAAGTGTGTGTGTGTACGCGCGCGCGCCTGATACCCACAGAGGGCAGGCATTCCTTGAAACTGAAGTCACCGATGGTTGTGAGCCACCATGTGGGTGCTGGGAATTGATCCTCTTAAAGTGTAACCTGTGCTATTTCATGGCTAAGCCCTATCTCCACCCCCACCAAATGAAACCTGAAGAATAATTGTCAGCCCCGTTCCTTTGGTTTTTTTTTTTTTTTTTGGTTTTTCGAGACAGGGTTTCTCTGTGTAGCCCTGGCTGTCCTGGAACTCACTCTGTAGACCAGGCTGGCCTCGAACTCAGAAATCCTCCTGCCTCTGCCTCCCAAGTGCTGGGATTAAAGGTGTGCGCCACCACCGCCTGGCTGTCAGCCCTGTTCTTGAACATGAATCTTAGACTGGTCTAAAAATCTTTCCCTTGGGTTTGGAGTGTATAGCTCTGTAGTAAGAGTATCTTCTTATCATGTGTGAGACCCTGAGTTTGAAACTCAAGAGCCTGGTGAAAAAGTTCAAAAGTCTTAATCTTATAAATACAACAACTCATACCTGCAATCTAAAACTTCTGCAGCCTTTATAAATGATGTTGACTTGAGATTGATAATGAACTGTCCATGCCGTCTGCCAGTAACGATATATTTATTGTTGTTACTGTTATTTAAACATAGTGTTTTTGACTTTGATAAAACATTTAGGTGTCACAATGGGTAGAGGTACTGGTGTGATGACCTAATTTGATCCTGGAGTCCCCAATGTGGCAGAAGATAATCGACTCTTCTAATTTTATGTATATGAGTAATTTGCCCCGGTGTATACAGGTACACTACATTCATGCATGGTACCTGCAGAGGCCAGTGTTGTGGATGCCCTGGAACTAGAGATACCCATAGTTCAGATAGTAGGTGCTGGGAGCCAAATTCAGGCCTTCTGCCTCCTAGAATTGACTTTTGAGAGTTACGCACTGGCTTTTACACATGTAGTGTGGCATAAGCATGCCTGCCCTCACAGCACATACCCAAAAGCAGAAAAATCTAAAAAGTTCTTGCCTTTGCCATCCTTTTGTATGGCTCAGAAGGTGAATAATAAAAAGATTGACGTTTGTAGCTATTTATAGCTTTTTTTGTGAGCATGAGATTAAAGAGTTTAATGTATAATGAATATTATTGCCTGCATGTTTCTACTTTTTGGTTATGTCTTAAACTACCACTTGTGGTTAAATCACCATCAAATTAGTTGACATCTCTAGTTGTTTTAATTTGGTCTGTGTTGCTTCTGTGTTTGCTTTAGAGACTGTCTTGCTATATCACCATGACTTGGCACCCACTCTGTAACTCAAGTTGATCTAGAAATTCCCTTTCTCAGCCAGCCAAGTACTGGTATCACAATATGAACACCTTATGCAGACTTAAAGACAAATGTGTGGGGTTTTTTTAAGATTTATTTATATATAATAAATATATGAGAGCACTGTAGCTGTCTTCACACACCAAAAGAAGGCATTGGGTCCCATTACAGATGGTTGTGAGCCACCATGTGGTTGCTGGGAATTGAACTCAGGAAGAGCAGTCAGTGAACTGCTGGGCCGTTTCTCCAGTCCAAGTGTTCTTGGTTTTTTTTGTTTTTGTTTTTTGTTTGTTTGTTTGTTTTGGTTATTTTGAGACGGGGTTTCTCTGTGTAGCCCTGGCTGTCCTGGAACTCACTCTGTAGACCTGGCTGGCCTCGAACTCAGAAATTCGCCTGCCTCTGCCTCCCAAGTGTTAGGATTAAAGGAGTGTGCCCGGCTAACAAATGTTTTTAAGAAGCGATTATTTTATATAATTGAGAACCTAACTCAAGATGTGACAATAATACATATCTTTTAACAATTTTTTTTTCCTTTTCTGTCATATTTTAGTTGTTTTTTTAAAGTGTATGAAGAGATGTGTTGCACAATGCCAGGTGTATTCAGGAATGCCTTACATCTTCTTGAGACCAGGCCTCATTTGGCCTGACATCACCAAATTAGACTACAATGGTTAGCCAAGCAAGACCCAGTCTCAGACTCAGTGCAGAGATTATAAACTCCTTTTTATAGGAGTTTTATAGTTCACTATGCCCCAGCCTTTTTAAACTTTACTTCAGGGGGTTAAATTCAGGTTTTTGTGTTTGCAGGGCAAGCACTTCACTTTACTGTCTGAACAGTCAACCTAGACCTAGTATTCTTTTTAATTAAAAAAAAAAATCCAATAAAGAATTTTTAATACTCAGGGAGGGGAGTTGTATTGTTACATGAAATAAGAGGTTGTTCTATATGTAAATGCATATTTTAATAAATTGGTCAATTTTGATTATTGGGCTAATTTGCTTTTAGCCAAGCCTGATATCCTGAGTTTATTTAATCCCCAAAACCCACATAGTAGGAGAATACTAATTTCTGCAAGCTGTCCTATAACCACACTCATGTTCACTACACACATAAAATTATTTTTGTTGTTTCATTTTGAGACAGGGTCTTGCTATGTAGCTCTAAACTTACTATGTAGACCAAGATCCTCCTGCCTTTGGAGTTTAAAGTATAAGGTAAACTGATTTTCATATTGTAGTAAATTGCGTTTATTCATTTATTTTTTTGTGTGTGTGGTACTGGCAGTTGCACTCAAGAATTCTCAAACGTGCTAGGCAAGCAAGTAGCCCACTGAACTATTCCCCTGCCATCCTACTTAAAGTGAAATTATAGGTCATTTTGGTAAGTTTTGTTTGTTTTCCTGATTTTTTTAGAGGGTAGGAATGCTTTGTGTTTGGAGAGTGGAAGATTGTGCACTCATGGATAGGCATTTAGAATTTATAGAAATTGTATTTTAACATTACATTTATAGGTTAGTTCTCAGAAGAGAGCCCAGGCAGCCTCAAACTCTTTTTTTTTTTTTTGTAGCAGAAAATGACCTTTGCTCGTGATCTTCCTGCCTCTTCTCTGTCAAAAAGCAAGAGCATCTTGAGTTTGAAGCCAAAAATGTGACTTTATGCTAGGATCACAATTGAGTGACATATCAGTGCTGGAGGTTAAGCCCAAGGTTTTAAAAGCACTCTAACATCTCAAGCTTTCAGCTCCCTAATTTTAAAAAATAAATTTTGTTTACTTAATAATTGGGATAAGAACATGCTGCATCAAGGATGTGGAACACAAGTGCCACAAGAAGACAATTCTGTGGAGTCGCTCCCAAACCCTTCTGTCTGCTCTTGAGATCAAACTTGTATAACTGGTCTTTCTAAGCCTTTTCCCACTGACCTATCTAAATGATCCCCGGCCCTTGAACTCTTAATAAGTATTTCAGTATTATGCTTACTTTACTAATGAGTCAGGTCCCATGGAAATGAACCCTTAAAAATGGTTTGTTTGTAGGTTCATTGACTAAAAATACTAGTGGCACCATTTTCATATTTTCTGAGCAGTGCTTTTCATGCCTAATTCTCTTTGTTCTATAATACATACACTTCTAAGTTTTTCTGAAGCCAGGTTCCAAGACATCTTAGAATGTGTGTGTATGGAACTGTGTAGCCTCAAACTCCTACTGCCTCAGCTTAAGTGCTGAGTTTATTATTTATGAGCACTACTGCTGGCCCAGGGTGGGAGTGTGAGGTTTGGCAATTTATTTGGTTTGTATCAGTTAAAAATCCAACTTAAGTTCTTTTTTGAGTAATACTTCAATGTTGTTCTTAGCTGCATTTTGAAATTAAGTATGTTAAAAGTAATAAAGAAGTGGTTCTTGTGGAATTGCACTTGTCATAGGATTTATATTGTTTGTCCTCCCTTTTCTGAGTTTTTCTAACATCCATTTTCTGTTTTGTCTTTTACCTTAACTTGGTTTTCTAGATCCACTGTTTTCATGTAAAGTACAAGAATGTGATTGATGTCTCTAACTTAAAATGTTTCCTTAAAATATGGTCTTTTTTATGCACAGCAAAATACTATTTTAGCAATTTTTTCAAAAGACAGGCTTTTGAACAATAAAAGGCTTTGACTGTAACATGAAAGTCAAAGCTATGATAAATATTAACCCTAATGTTTTAAAACTTTTATTTTGAAAATGGCTCTTTTAAAAAGTGTATATAAAATATAGACATTAATACTAATGTATATAATATTTCAGCCTGCTGTCCCGTATGGCATTTTAAAGATACTATTAAAAAAACTTTCATCCACTGTTCACTAACTCTTCTCTTCATTAATCTTAACTCAAAGCTTAAGTAGACTACATAAGTGGATCTTGTCTAGAACAAGTTTCCTTGGTGTCTTTTCTCAAATTCATCTTTCTTGGTGTACAAAAACATCTGTAATTCCAGCTACCACTGATAGCATTTGTGTCTTACTTTATTACATCAAATTTTTTTTAATCCAGTCCAAATCTTTCTTGCCTGTAACTTTTTTTTTATTCTTCCTCTACCTCTGTGTTCGTCCAGTATATCTTTCCTTTAATCTATCATTGATGGAATTGATCCTATAGTTGACTTTTAACTATTGGGTATTTTCTGGGTTTTAGTATAATAAATTTTATTAAACTACCAATGCTTAGGTATATGACTAATCAACTTAAAACTGAAAAAGCAATGCATCATAGAAGTCTGTGGCAAATTATCAGATATATCTTGTATGTGATTGTGACTATAAAATTGTCCTACAGAAAACCTTGGTTGTATTGTATCTTTTAACTAATGCTTTAAGGGAATCACATGTTAATACTTTACATATCCTTATAACAGTTTTGAGATGCAGTGCAACAGATTTAATAAAATAAGTTTCATCCAGAAATACATCTTGAAGGATCATAATCAGTTAAAAGATTTCAAGCTACTGGGCTATTCTTGTGAAGAGTTTGCAGAAATCTGTTAACAAGATCTTAGATTTCATTTATAAGCTTTGAACTCTAGAGATGTTATAGCCTTGAACATTAAATGAACAATAATAGGTGCTAACTTGGGACATTTCCCTTCTTTAAATCACCTGTATTTCCTATATCTGGGTTTTTTTCTTGGTAGGTCTGTTTCTATACTGACCAAAATTGTTCTCCTTACAAGAGTAGGTATCAAATATGCACTGCCTGGTATAGGATGGTCAGTAAGAACGCAGTTAGTTGTGTGGCTTAAATTTGGGCAGAAATCCTTAAATTTGTAGGAAATTGCTTATTTTTCTTATTCACATCTGTCTTCACCTCAAGTTATTTTTGCTGCATGAAGGTCTCAACTGTTACTTGATCTTAGATCTTACATCAGATGCTTGACCCCTAAGCTTCATTTACTTGTGATTTTACTTGGTTCTTTCTGAGAGTGATAATAGGTCTCATTTTCTAAAGCAGAATACAACTGGTTCATCTTTGACTTGCTGACCTTAATTTTTTTTTTAATTTTGATTTTTTTTTTTTAGTCTTCTAGAACTTCAGCATCGTACAATAGAGTATATTTTTATTCTTCTAAAAGAAGAAGCCCATCAATGTTTTCACTGCAATTTTGATGCACCCAAACATCTCCCCTTTGGATTTAAATGTTTTTAAGCCCAATTTGAAATTCCCTTTGTTAAATTTCAGCATGAAAAGCTACTTTTTAAATATCTATATGCAAGTTCTGCATATATCCAGAATCTGTTTAAGATATGTAATGAATTCCTTGTAAGTTTGAGATCTTAAGTGGTTTTTTTAAATCAACATGATGCGTAAATTTTTTTTTCTTAAAAAAAAAACGGCATCTACTAAAGGGATTTATGACTAAAACTGCTTATTTTTCTACAGAGTTGTCTGCTGGTTCTCAGCTTGAAGAAGATTCTACAGTCCTTATTGATCCTTTTTCTTGGCGTTACCATTTTTGAAGCAAAGTTACCTAGCTTTCTAGTTTGAGCTTTCTTTTTGGCCGTCTTTTAAAACATTTTTTTTTTCTTTTTTTGATCTATAAAATAGACAAGAGATAGTTCTACAATGTCCAAGTCATTCCAGCAGTCATCTCTCGGTAGGGATTCACAGGGTCATGGGCGTGACCTGTCTGCAGCAGGAATAGGCCTTCTTGCTGCTGCTACCCAGTCTTTAAGTATGCCAGCATCTCTTGGAAGGATGAACCAGGGTACTGCACGCCTTGCTAGTTTAATGAATCTTGGAATGAGTTCTTCATTGAATCAACAAGGAGCTCATAGTGCACTGTCTTCTGCTAGTACTTCTTCCCATAATTTGCAGTCTATATTTAACATTGGAAGTAGAGGTCCACTCCCTTTGTCTTCTCAACACCGTGGAGATACAGACCAGGCCAGTAATATTTTGGCCAGCTTTGGTCTGTCTGCTAGAGACTTAGATGAACTGAGTCGTTATCCAGAGGACAAGATTACTCCTGAGAACTTGCCCCAAATTCTTCTACAGCTTAAAAGGAGGAGAACTGAAGAAGGCCCTACATTGAGTTATGGTAGAGATGGCAGATCTGCTACACGGGAGCCACCATACAGAGTACCTAGGGATGATTGGGAAGAAAAAAGGCACTTTAGAAGAGATAGTTTTGATGATCGTGGTCCTAGTCTCAACCCAGTGCTTGATTATGACCATGGAAGTCGTTCTCAAGAATCTGGTTATTATGACAGAATGGATTATGAAGATGACAGATTAAGAGATGGAGAAAGGTGTAGGGATGATTCTTTTTTTGGTGAGACCTCGCATAACTATCATAAATTTGACAGTGAGTATGAGAGAATGGGACGTGGTCCTGGCCCCTTACAAGAGAGATCTCTCTTTGAGAAAAAGAGGGGCGCTCCTCCAAGTAGCAATATTGAAGACTTCCATGGACTCTTACCGAAGGGTTATCCCCATCTGTGCTCTATATGTGATTTGCCAGTTCATTCTAATAAGGTGAGTTAAAGCAACAGATGCTTCTAATTTCTTTTACATTGTAGTGCCTATTCTGTATTTATCTATATCTTTTACTCTAATTCTGTAGTCTGATGACCATTGAGTTGATCAAGAATTGTTATACTTTTGAGAACACTTTGTTTGGAAGGTAATTGTTTTGAGCAAAATAAACCAGGGCTTTACATTAATAATACAATCTACCTAGAATGCTTCTTGCCACAAAACTGTCATCCACTGGAACTATCTTGGGTGGGTTTTTTTGTTTGTTTGTTTTTGGTTTTGTTTTGTTTTTGTTGCTTTTGGGTTTTTGTTTTTTTGGCATCAGTATGTTCTTCTTAATCATATTTAAGCAGGCTTTTTTCTCCCGTCTGCTTTGTTGAATTGTTTTAAGCATTTTTTCCCCCGAAGTCAATGTGCTTTTCATTTAGGATGCTAGATTTCAGCTTTCCATCTGTCTTGATTGCTGATTTATATGTAGTCAAATATATATTCTTAGACAATTCTCTTTTTTCCTTATCTGTGGCTACAGGGAAAGAGTTAATGTAGAGCCCTGGTGTGTGTTTCAGTATGTTTCATATATTAGATTAGTTCATTCTTCTGTTTTTAATTTCCCTTTAACACAAACTCTCATACTATGACTGAAAATTTTCATCATTTTTTTCCTCTGTTTCCACAACTTCCTTAAACATACTTCAAAGCTCACTTTTTATTATCCCATATTTATTGCATCTGTCCCTTTAGAGACTCTGACAAATCATTGACTATATACATTATTCTGCTCTGTGTTCCTTGTTTAAAAAAAAATCTTTTTCTGATTTAGGCTTATTGTACTTCTGGTGACATTTGTGGGGGAAAAAGGAAACCTAATTCTCCTTTAATTATCACATCTGGCAAAATGGAAACCATTTCAAAATGCCCTTTTAAATATGTTGTCCTTCTCTTCAACTTTTTCAGTGTTATTCATTCTCATGGGGTTTTAAATTTTTTCAGTATATATCACAGTTGACTTAAAGTCAATGGTGCCACAGCACCCCACTAGCTTGTTCTGTAATCTATGTCCATCCATTTTCCCCGATGTGCTTTGTAGTAACCTGCATAACTGGAATATGTGCTGCCATGAGATTGATTTTTATGGTTACTGTTACAGGGGTTTTTCTTTACAGCAACATCTGGGACGTTTTCTTTTCATATCACTTTCTTTTAACTTCATTTTTTAGTGTTTGGCTTTTTTTTAATCCACCTGCTAACTTTTTTTTATGTTTTATTCTCTTTTCTGTGATTAGATCTCAGCATTTTTATCTTTTAACCTTTTATCCTATGTCAGTAAGTTTCCATAAATGCCAAGTTTAGATTTGTAGATTTTTTAAGAAGTGGAGCCGCCGGGCATGGTGGCTCACGCCTGTAATCCCAGCACTGGGAGGCAGAGACAAGTGGATCTCAAGGCCAGCTTGATCGCCAGGCCAGCCAGGGCTATAAATGAGACCCTGTCTCAACAAAGAAATAGAACCTGGAGCTCTAAGAGTCAGCAAATTTTATTTGTTAGACACTTCTATTTTTCCCTATTTTTTAGTTACACTAAATATGCCATTGTTTTACTCTGTACTAAACTTTTAAGATTTAGTCTAGTGTAAATTAAAACAATGAAAAAGGTTCCATTAAATTTGATTGACTTCTATGTTACCTTTTAACTTCCTTATGAAGCAGAAATTACTTGACTGGTCTTCTCAGAGAAGATCTCTAAATTTTAAGGGAAATAGTTACAGTGATCAAATGAAAGTGATCTTAAAGAACTATGGATCTTTGCTATTGGAAGAAAGGAACATAAGAGGATTTGTCAGATAAAAGTTTATGTTTTGTATAAGGCTTTTTTTTTCCCTCCAGATTTTACTACTTCCTAGTTCCTAAAGAAGACTCATAATTTAAATGAATCTAAATTAACAAAAAAGCAGTTTGAAATACTTGCTGACACTTTGGATTGAGGAGTATTTTTTTAGCCTATAAAAATGCTTGGTTTCTAGTTTGCATACTCTTAAATATTAGGTATATTCAACAATTATTTTAGAAGACTTTTGCTTAACCATTGGGTTTACAAAATGTGGGTTTGTAGGTTAGATCAATTGGAACATGTTTTAAGTATGTGGATTTTCTAAGTGTTTTATAGTTTTACAGCCTCAATTTAACTGATGTTTTCTGTGTATCTGCTTCATTGAAAAGGCAATTATTTACTTCAGCATTAAACTGAACAGATAATAGACAAACTTTTTTTTAAAGGAAAATCTTGTGGACATAGACAATGAAAAAAATTAAGTATCCTGCTCTCTGGTATCACTTGCATAACTTGGAAAATCTGTTGTTTTCACTTAAGAGTAGTGTTAAATAGCCTATATTATACAAAGTTCACATGGAAAGCATGATAGTAACTTGTCATGATGGAGTGCCCTTATTTTATATTTTTAGGTGATTTTTAAGTAATGATCTTCCTTTGAGTTCTTTTCAAGGTCATTTTAGCACACAGTCTCAAACTTCTTTCAACTTATAGAAAATGCCCACTGCAGCATTTTTGTCTTATGACTTGAGGTTCTATTTTTTCCTTTTAGTATTAGTTAGGTCTTTAAATTACATTCTATTCTGCCACTTTGGAAATGCTTCTAGAATGATTATTTTACAACTAACATAATCAAGAAGGTTTTTGGGATTTTTTTTTTGTTTGTTTGTTTGGGTTTTTTTTTTTATTTTTTTGGTTTGTTTGGTTTGGTTTTGGTTTTGTTTGGTTTGGTTTTGGTTTTTTTTTAACCGTTGGATTCTTAGTCCTCATTTTAAACTAGAGAGTAAAAGATTAGGTCCACTAGAGCCGATTTATGATGGATGGGTGGGAGATGTGTAACTAAATTTCTGATCTTGGCCTTCTTTTTAGTTCTTGAAAAACCAGCCACATTTTTTTACTATAAACTCGAAACTTGAAGGACATGGGGGATTGGATATAATTTCTTTTCAGCTCTCTGTCCTTCTATTTTCTATAAATTCAGAAGCATGCTTAATATGATAACATTCTTTTCCTAAAACACTGCTTCTTAAGGATCAATACTTGTATCTGAAATTGTTCTGAAATTCTTTAGATTTGATGGATTTGTTTGTTTAGTCCCTTTCCTGAATTCTGTGAATTTACCTATGGCGCCTCTTCTTTATAGCCATTTTTAAAATGGCTTCCAGTAATGGTCTGTTGTGTTGGAAGTAGAAACTATTGTATGACATCAATAGAAATCTCTTAAGTATTAGCTATAACTTTTGAAAGAATATAGTTTTCAGAGTTACTAAGAATAGTAGTTGATAGTACCTCACTTTCTAAGCATTATTTTGTTTGGCTATGGTCCATTTCAGTTCTTTCACAGGTTTTTAGTTAACTTTCTTAGAGCATAAAATATATGAAGACTGTAACAAATCAAATTCAGAAATTAGCATCCAATTGATAAAACTTCATTTTGAGCCTCATAAAAGGCAAATTGTGTGAATTGATGCTATATTTTCCTTATAGCTGAAGCTCTCTAATCCCTATTTGAATTACATTGCCTGCCCATGTTTATATTCTATTTAGAACTTTCAAGAACAGTGGATATTTTAGAAATTGTCTGATTTATGGGAATTTGAAAATGAAAACTACTTGTAAAAAAATGGATTTTTAAACAGTGCAGTATAGATAACCTCATATAATTGGGAGGGTTCTGATAGTTTGTTTACCTTTATTAGTTCATTCATTTTTCACCGCCATAGACTTCTGATGTAGTGAATTTAAATAATTTAAACTTAGGAGCCATAGCTAGTTATATTGTAATTTCGCAAATAAGCTGAGGCATTTTGGTGGCAAAGCCCACATTAATTATTAACATTGGATAAAAAGTTAAACTGGATTTTTTCTAGAGATAGGATAATCAATTTGAATCAAATAAATTTAATTCCTTATATTTTAAAATAAATCTCAAAGAAGAAAATATTGATGGAATACATTGTTTCCTTCAAATTTGGGGAAAGACATGCCTTAAACATTCTGTTTTAGGGAAATAGGGAAACTTAAAATTTTGATAAATGGGGATCATTTCTTAGATAAGCCATTTATATTAAATCATGTTGGCCTTTTGATAGTGTTTTGGTTGTTGAGGTTTTTTTGTTAATTTTTGGATTGGGTGGGTTTTTGTTTTGTTTTTGCTATAGGAGGAAGTATAGTATATTTGGAATTTGTCTAAAAGGCTAGATGAAATTAAAGATTGAACTTTAAGCTAACTTATTAACATACAATTTCTAGAAATCTAGATATGTGGCTATTTGAACATGCAGAATATTATTAAATATCAGTTCCAATAACGGTGGATGCTTGAGCTTGGTCCACAGCAGTTACTGTGTGCTCAGCTGACCTCAAGAGGTCCATTATTATTCTTGATCTTTCCTATCTATATCTTTCCATTGTCAGGTCTCAATTATGTTGACCAAGTTAATCCAGTTTTTCCAAGAATGTGCACAGAGTATTTGAGGGCAGGATCAAGCTTTAAGGACTCAGGAATTGTTTTAACATAAATCAGTGTGATTTAATAATAATACATCAGGAAGTGTTCATACAACCTGATACTGCATAAACATTAATGGTTCATATAAAGATTTTGACTTAATTATTGTTAATTCTACTAATTTACTTTGCTGCAGGAGTGGAGTCAACATATCAATGGAGCAAGTCACAGTCGTCGATGCCAGCTTCTTCTTGAAATGTAGGAATTTGAAATACATATAAAGCATCTGTATCGTGAATCAGAAACAGCCATTGTTGGTTTGGGGGATTTCATCATTTACTTATGCATATGGTGTTACTGTCATAATTGATGTCTGGTTAATATTTAATTACAGATATATAAATATATCTTGACGGATATAGATGTAATAATGCTTGTTACTTGCTTTTTAATTTCTAGGATAAATATACATTGGCCTGTTAAGAATTTCAGTAGAGGGACTGGAGAGATGGCTCAGTGGTTAAAGAGTACTGACTGCTCTTCCAGAGGTCATGAGTTCAAATTCCAGCAACCACATGGTAGCTCACAGCCATTGTAATGAGATCTGATGCCCTCTTCTGGTGTGTCTGAAAACAGCTACAGTGTACTTATATATAATAAATAAATTTTAAAAAAAGAATTTCAGTAGAAGTAATGAAAAGATAGCACTTTAATGATAGTTAATACATGCTATAGAACAAAAAAATATGGAAGAATAATTTAAAATTACTAGAAACGAAGTCAGGTTCCACGTGGAAACCTTTTGACATACATAGCTTTAGTTCTGAATTTTGACTGCTACATTGAAATGGTATTCAAAGAAATGGCCTACTGTAGCACATATTATCCATACATACATAATTCCTTTGGGGCTGTCCTTTCTTTCTGGTGCCATACCTTAACTCTGCTCTGATGCCTAATATTGGGGAAGGACTGATTTTTCTTTTTTCTTTATATAACCTGCTTTCTAATTCCTTGTGCAGCATTTTCCCTGCTTACAATTTAACAAAATGAAGGAACATTTCAGCATGTATCACTTATGTTTACAATTCCAGATTTATTCCAAATCATTTGGTGTCTGAATTTCTTTTTGAAATATCTACTAAATGCTTTTGGCAATGTAGATTCTCAGATAACTTTACTAATCATCTCTGTTTTAGAGGCTTAACAAAGCTACTTTGTGAGAAGAACCATTTTATTTTAAAATTAATTTTCTGATCTTTTTAAAGCTACCCAGAATGGAATCCTGACAATGATACTGGACATACAATGTAAGTTTTTTTGGCTATTTATTGTTTATAAAGGAGATCAATGTAAGGAATCCACATTTAACTTTCTTGTTTCATAAAAATGGTGTTTTTGTTTTATTTCTTCACCAAATATTTTTTTAAAGTACTAGTATAAGGAATTTTCTGAAAATAATGTGATTTTTATTCTTTCACTGTTACACATTTTCTATTACTTTATATACAAATATTTCTAAGCCTTAACATAGTCATAGTTATTTAAGAGGTACTTTATTGTACTTTACTTTGTCGTTATTTCTAGGGGTGATCCATTCATGTTGCAGCAGTCTACAAACCCAGCACCAGGGATTCTGGGACCTCCGCCTCCTTCATTTCATCTTGGAGGACCAGCTGTTGGACCAAGAGGAAATCTGGGTGATTATATGAAATTCATAGTGCTTTTAATAGCAACTTTTACTATAACTGCCTTTAGTTTAGTGTAAATGGTGGTGTAAGAATGTTTATTGAAAAGTTCTTTTTAAGTAACATAGCATGAAAAGACAGTCATTTATAAATGTCTTTCCATTCCATTTGTATTTAAAAGATGTCTATTTAAAAAAAATTACCTTTCTTTGTAAAGGAAATATATTTATTGTGAATCATTTAAAAAGATTTTATTCCCTCTACACAGGTGCTGGTAATGGGAACCTACAGGGACCAAGACACATGCAGAAAGGCAGAGTGGTCCGTACTACAGCTGTTGCTTCTGTCCATGATTGCTGTTGGGAATGTGATTCCGTATAAATGCTTACTAAGTGAATCCTTTTTGTGGGGGTTGAGGGAATTTCAAGACAGGGTTTCTTTGTATAGGCTTGTTATAGACTAGGCCTGGCCTCAAATTCAGAGATCCAACTGCTTTTGCCTTAGAATGCTGGGGTTAAAAGCATGTACCACCAATGCCCAACTGTTCGTTAATTCAATCTGAATCACAGTCCTTATAACAGGATGGGTATTTTGATTAGAAAGCTATTAGTTTTGCTGGGTGTAAGGGTAAACACTTAATCCCAGCATTCAGGAGACAAAGTCAGGCAGATATCTTTGAGTTTGAGGCTAGCCAGGGGCTATGTGTGACTTTTTAAAAAAAAAAAAAATGAAATATTTTTGAGCTGTTACACTTTGACATGACTGGTAGTAAGTAGTTCATGAACAGAGTAGCTTGGGATGATGGCTCAGCAGCATCAACTGTGTTTGACTCCCAGGACCCACATGGTAGAAGGAAAGAACCAGCTCTCACAAGTGTTCTCTGACCCCCATGATAACACCACAGCGTAGGAATGCACACACATATAATTTTAAAGAATATAGTGAGGGCCAGGTGGCAGATCTCTGTTGGTGCCAGGGTTATACAGACAAACTCTGTCTTGAAAAATCAAAGAAGAGGAATGATGTAATAAGGATCAGTAGAGAGACTGTTTTTGAAACTTGACAATAATCACTATTTGATTTTTTTGATTTGTTTTTTGTTCTGTTTTCTTTGGAAAAATTTATTCCAGTTCAGGCAGGTACGGTAGCACAGCACTCTGGAAGCAGAGGCAGGCTGATCTATAGTGAGGTTTAGAATAGCTAAGGAAATATGTGAGATCCTGTCTCAAAAAAGCAGAAAATACATGAATTTATTCCCATAACATTTAATATGCTCTGTACTTTAAATTTTCTATAATGCTAAAAATTAAGTAATAGTGATCTCAGGTTGATTATAGAATAAAAAATGTATAGTGTGGTTTTTTTTTTGTTTGTTTGTTTTGTTTTTTGTTTTTTTGCCAGCCTTTTTGATGGTGTTGTGAATCAAACCTAGGGTCTATGTTAGGCCAAATACCTAATCATTACAGTACAGCCTCCCCTCCCTCCCCTTTCTTTTGTTTTGAGAATTGATCAGGTTAGCCTTAAACTTTGTTGCACAGGGGAGTAGGAGTCTCTGCCTCCCAAGTATCACTAGATCCAGCTTTTCTTTTCAATACAAAATATGTTGATTGTAGCCAGGTGTGGTTATATATGCCTTTAATCCCGGTACTGGAAGCAGAGGCTCAAGTGAGTTCAAGGTCAGCCTGGTCTACAGAATGAGTTTGAAGACAGCTATGACTGTTACACAGAGATTCCCTGACTCAAAAACAGCAATATATTTTAATTGTATTTTCTCCCTAACCACCCAAAACAAGAAATACGCCCCCCTCTTACAGGCACTTGGACATGAACATACACCCCAAAACATAAAGATGATGAGTGGAGGGGGGGGTTTACTCTTTAAAAATATGTTAGTATGGAACTCAGCAGTTAGTAGTAACATGGTTGGAGTTGGTGCCAACTCTTAGGTAGAGTAGCTCACAGTGTTTTATGATTCCAACTCCAAGGAATCTAACCCTCTTCTGGTCTCTATAGGCACTAGTTGGAATACCCACATACATAAAATGTCTGTGTGTCTGTGTGTGTGTGTAAATTGGTGATAGGTATTAAACCTGGGGCTTTATGCTTACTACATGCTAAGTATTATATACTATTGTCTGATAATACATAAGTTTCTCAAAATGCTTTTAAAAGGACTTTTTTCTGTGTGTGTGTGGCCCTCCAATGTGTAGGAAACCAGCCGAGTTGTTCACATTATGGATTTTCAACGAGGAAAAAACTTGAGATACCAGCTATTACAACTGGTAGAACCATTTGGAGTCATTTCAAACCATCTGATTTTAAATAAAATCAATGAGGTATGAGATCATTTATTCATAGCATTCATATATTAATGAAATTTAGTAAGTTTTAGTGTAATTTTTAATTGTCAATTTGAAATATCAGAAGGTAAGATCCTAAAGCTAAATAGGATTTTATTAGTAAATGAAAGGTTTGTGATTCCTAAGTAAAATATCAGCTTGACAGCAGTGATCATTTGCATTTTGGTTATTGAAGATGCTCTCTATTAAATGATTAAATACAATAATGTAAAATCTGTAAATATTGGAGGTAACATTTTTAGAAATTTCCTTTTGTGTAATTTTAGGCATTTATTGAAATGGCGACCACAGAAGATGCCCAGGCTGCGGTGGATTATTATACGACTACACCAGCGCTAGTGTTTGGCAAGCCAGTGAGAGTTCATTTATCCCAGAAGTATAAGAGGATAAAGGTACATTTGTCCTTGCCTCTATGTTTTATATATATAGTCAGCTTAATATATCATTTCTGTATTTGTTAGCTTGGTTGATTAAAAGTTAAGCTGTTAGTGATTATAGCATAACTATCACCCTTTAACTTGCCTTTTTTTTTTTTTTCTAATTTCCTCCCTGATTTTGTTTTTAAAGAAACCTGAAGGAAAACCAGATCAGAAGTTTGATCAAAAGCAAGAACTTGGACGTGTGATACATCTCAGCAATTTACCTCATTCTGGCTATTCTGACAGTGCCGTACTCAAGCTTGCTGAGCCTTATGGGAAAATAAAGAATTATATATTGATGAGGATGAAAAGTCAGGTAATACACATGGGCAAGTTTTTTTAAGAGTAATTCTTCTCATGTGCTTGAAGATAATTTGGTATGCAGAGAGTAGGTCAGTAGTAGAAATGATTTGAGGGTTAATCCTAAACACACACACACACAATTTTAGTTACATGCCTATGAAAGCATTAAAGTTTTGAAAAGTACAAAGTTGGAAGTGTAAAGTGTTTTTTCTCTTGTCATAGTAGACAAGTGCTTTTAAGAAGTTTCTTCCTATTATACATATAGATACCCAGCTTTGAGGATTTGGGTACTGGTTGTAGCTTTTGTTTTGTTAAGTGCTAGACTTAAACATGAGACATTGTGGCCAGCTTTTCAGAATCCAAATTTAGCAGTTGAATTAACTTTATGCATATTTGAAATTTTTATGTAAAGAATTCAGAGGATGGAATGAAACAAGACTTAGGAGTCAATCACCAGCAATCCCCAGAGATTGTTTTTTTGATGATTTCATGATGTAGAATAATAATTTTAATTCAGTTCCAGTAAAAATAATGTCATTGTTGATTTCTCCCCTCTCTCCTTCCAGGCTTTTATTGAGATGGAAACCAGAGAAGATGCAATGGCAATGGTTGACCACTGTCTAAAGAAGGCACTTTGGTTTCAAGGGAGATGTGTTAAAGTTGATCTGTCTGAGAAATATAAAAAACTGGTGCTGCGGGTATGTATTGCTTAATAGTTTTAATATCTTAGGTGACAAGGTCTAACTTAGGGTAACTGAGTCTGCCCCAAGCTACTGGATTTACCTTTTCCTGGCCTCTGAGGGTCCCTGGACTTTATTATACACTCAATATAGACAGGTAGACACAGGTGTAAATCTTACTGGGTTAATCTTAAAGTCTTAATTACTTATTGGGGAAGAGCATGTGATGTTCTTGCCAAGAACTTGGGTTCAGTTCCCATCACCCACATGACTTAAAAGCACCCTAACTGTAACTGTTTCAGGATCTGACCTGTAGTTGAACCAATTTAAAATTATCCCCCTCCTGCAACCCTCCAACTAGGTAACTGAAAATTTACCTACATCTATTCCCTCCAGTAAATGTGTGGACATTTTAATGCAACCAGTAGTTTTAAATTAAGGAGCAAGGTTTGCACAACAAAAGCTGCAGTACACATGAGAACTCACTCATCTTGAGGGAACTAGATCTTAGGATACAGAATTTAGCATTACAAGTGTACCAACCAAACAAAACTCAACACTTGACCCTCTCTTCTAATCTCTGTGATTCTGGCATGTATGTGGTGCATTAAAAACATTCAGATGTAAACCCATATAAAATGTAAACCCATATAAAAATAAGAAGAATCTGGGTTGGGCACAGTGGTATGTACACACCATTAATCCCAGCACTTGAAAGGCAGAGGCAGCTAGAGCTAACTCCCTTCAATCTAGTGAGACTGTGCCTAAAAGAAGAAAAAAGAAAAAGATGTTGTTTTATATTTTTCTTAATCTTAAAAGAACCTTTTTTCCAGTATAGAGATTTTGTTTCATGAAACATCTTCCATTTTGCTAACCTGTTTAAAATTTATTGGAACAATTACCAAAATGTTATATTGATTACTTCTTAATTGATATGGTGGTGAGATGAAATTTTAAAATCCAGGCAGATTTTGTTGGGTATAGTTGTACAGATTTATATGAAGGAGGGTTGCAGTGTGTTTCTTGATTGATATATTCTACAAATGAGTAAATTTTAATGTGTTTAACTTCTACAAAATTTTTATCTTTTAGATTCCTAACAGAGGCATTGACTTACTGAAAAAAGATAAATCCCGGTAATTTGATTTTGCTTGTGTCTGTGTATGTTATGTAATAATGATTGGTCTTTTGCTTTGACAAACATCTGACCAAAGCAACTTCAAGTAAGAATAGTTTATTTTGTTCAAAGTTCAGAGATTCAGTCCAGCATAAATAGGAAGTAATGACAGTGAGAACTTGAGAAAACTGCTCACATCACATCTGTAGTCAGGAAGTAAAGATAAGTGCTTCCATTCAGCTCACTTTTTATTTAGTCAGGAACCTAAGGCGGTCCATGGTATTCAAGGTGGATATTCTCACTGTAGCTGACCTGGTATTAGATAGATATTACCAAATTAGAATCAGTATTAACCATGCATATATTGGCCTTTAACTTTTCAACTCTACAATCAAAATATCTTTTTGCAGGAAAAGATCCTATTCTCCAGATGGAAAAGAATCTCCAAGTGATAAGAAGTCCAAAACTGATGGTGCTCAGAAGACTGAGAGTCCAGCTGAGGGCAAAGAACAGGAAGAAAAGTCGGGTGAGGATGGTGAGAAAGACACCAAGGATGACCAGACAGAGCAGGAGCCCAGCATGCTTCTCGAATCCGAAGACGAACTGCTGGTGGACGAGGAAGAGGCAGCAGCACTGCTGGAGAGCGGCAGCTCAGTGGGCGACGAGGCCGACCTTGCTAATTTAGGGGATGTGTCTTCGGAGGGGAAGAAGGAGCCTTCAGATAAAGCTGTGAAAAAAGATGGAAGTGCTTCAGCAGCATCCAAGAAAAAACTTAAAAAGGTAAGGTTTTATATTGATAATTAGAATAATAAGTTAAATCAATTTTTCTTATAGGTTTTTTTGTTTTTCCAAACAGGGTTAGATATATCAGGTACATTTCAAGATAAAAGCATTTAAAGAGGAAACTCTGCAATAAAAATAATGCCTTATAGCTGCAAAAAATAGGCAACTTTTAAAGAAAATTCATAACAAGTGCAAGAAAAATAGCAAACTACCGAAGCTTTTATATTGTATATGTATTCAATTCTAATATGTTTGTTTTTGAAAAGCTAGCTATTAACTATACTGGCATGCCCATGTAACCTCAGCACTTATGCAGGTAGAGACAGTAGTTTCAGAAATTCGAGGTTCAATGTAGTGAGTGAGACCCAGACAACTACAACGAATAGGGTATGAATTTGAAGTTCACTTACTCAACGTAACTTTAAGTCATTTTTGAGCACCAGACGTGGTAGTACATGCACCTCCAGGAATGAAGCAGAAGCAACCAGATCTCTGAATCCAAGACAGCCAGGAAAACAGATCCTTCCTCAAAAAAAAAAAAGTTTTTGAGGGCTGAAGAGATGGCTCAGCAGGATAGCCAGGTGCTGGTGAGAAACACTGAAAAACAAAACCTAAAACTAAGCTTTTTGGTGTTTTTTTGTTTGTTTTTTTGTTTTCCTCTTTTTTGAGATAGAGTTTCTCTGTGTAGCCCTGCTGACCTGGAACAACTTGCTGGCCTTGAATTCAGATTGCCTGCCTTTGCCTCCTGAGCTCTGGGATTAAAGGTGTGCACCACCACTTATACCTAGTAAGGTTAGATATTTTAATGGCTTTTAAGGGAAACATTAGAAAACGAAGGCTAGTGATGTTGTTTAGTGCCAGTGTATTTGCTTAGTACTCATAAAGCTCTTGAGCTCATTCCCCAGCACCATATAACAACTGTACATAGTGACTCACACCAAAAGTCCCACCACTCAGGGACAGAGAATCAGAATCAGAAATTCAAGGTCACGCTAAATTATCTAGGGAACTACAGGATACATGAAATTTTGTCTACCAAAAATAAAAGGTAGCTGGTGTCTAAGGAATGTCATCTGTCCTTCTTTTTGATGGATACATCAAGATATTATTAAGTATACCCTTTATTTAGTCCCAGCACATGGGAGCAGGAGGCAGGCTGATCTCTGAGTTCAAGGACAGCCAGGTCTCAGTTTCACAGAGAAAGCCTGTTTGGAAACAATGAAATTCCTTTCTTCTTTTTCTTTAAATTATGGGGGTTTTTTTGTTTATTTGTTTGTTTTGGTTTTTCGTGACAGGGTTTCTCTGTGTAGCCCTGGCTGTCCTGGAACTCACTCTGTAGACCAGGCTGACCTGGAACTCAGAAATCCGCCTGCCTCTGCCTCCAAGTGCTGGGATTAAAGGCGTGCGCCACCAATGCCCAGCAGTATTTATTTTTTTTAATGGTGCTCAGTTATATAGAGCCTTGGGCATGACAAGTCTTAAGCAGGCTTTGCCACTGAATTGCACTGTTAGTGGAATATAAATACGCCTTAGTGGAATATAAATACAGTGTTTTGACTGCATGTATGTCTGTGTGAATGTGTCAGATACCTTGGAGACTAGAGTTACAGTTTTCATCTTTCATTTGGGTCCTGGGAATTTAACCTAGGTCCTCTGGAAGAGCAGTCACCATTCAGCCACTGAGCCATCTCCAACCTGGGTATAAATATTCTCCCTTCTGTTTTTTTCTTAGTTGAGTCAGACTTTTCATTTGATGAAGTATGTGTTGGTGGCCTTCATGTTGTTGAACCTTGGTGTATTTGTTTCTCTAAAGACTGCACATTAAACACTTGATCACTGAGCAACAATCAGAACCTTTTTTCTTTAATTTTATAGCAAGCTAAATTGGCCATAATTAGTACTGACCATCCTGCCGTTCTTTACCCTACACCCAGTAAACCTGTTTTCTTCCATTTAAAAAAAAAAAAGCTGGGTTCTTTTTTTGAAAGTGAGTCTAGCAGAAAAATTATCTCCTTGCTTAAATAATTCTTAAAGATTTATGGTGCTGAGGTTTTATACATGTTAGTAAAGTCCACTATCTGTGAGCTGCATAGCAAAGGGAATCTCCAGTTTGAGCCTGTCTCTAGGAAGAAAGACACTATTATCCTTTACCCTTCAGAGTAAAGCAAATCGAAGGGATGCTGCAAGATAATCATTGCAGAGTAAATATATCTTAACAGCTTTTCCCAGGGAGTAAGAAGGTTTTGTCACTATAGATGAGGTTGGTAATTGAGGAAGATTCCAAACTTCAGAAACTTCATATGCAGGCGAGACATTTACATCTGATGACAAAAATGGTTTGGTTGAAATTAAGGTGGACAAGATGGAGGAACTTGATCCAGAAAATGAAGCTGCTTTGGAAAATGGGATTAAAAATGAGGAAAACACAGAACCAGGTGCTGAATCCGCGGAGAATGCTGATGAGAAAGACACAAGTGAGAATGCGGATGGCCAAAATGATGAGAACAAGGAGGATTATACAATTCCAGATGAGTATAGAATTGGACCATATCAGCCTAATGTTCCCGTTGGTGAGCTTTAAAGATTTTCTTCTTCCCCTTTTATGTTTCTCCCAACAAATTTATTAAAAATAAGACTTAAAAGTTGATCTTATATAAGCTCTGATAGTGTATAAAGTTATACCCCCTGGTGAATTAATTAATTTTAAATTTACTCTAACAGTGCTCTATATTTCTCTTTCTTTGTGTGTGTCTCCTAATTTTGTATTATGTTACCATTCCCACTGTGTTCTTTCCTCATAATGATTTCTGAAATGACACATTGCTTTTTGTTTTGTGTTTGTTATATATTCTTGTCTTTCATTTTAAGACTACAGTTAGGTGGGATCTTGAACATCAGTTAAGTAAAAAGAAAGAGTAATGTAATATTGTTGGTGTTTTTAGCTTAGGCCATACTGGACTTCTCACACATGTTTTCTGATTCAAATTATATTGACAGGAAAAAAAGATTTGAGACTAAATAAAATTTAAGTTTACTTAATTTGTAAGAATGTATGTTTGTGTTTCTAGGTATAGACTATGTGATACCTAAAACAGGGTTTTACTGTAAGCTGTGTTCACTCTTTTATACAAATGAAGAAGTTGCAAAGAATACTCATTGCAGCAGCCTTCCTCATTATCAGAAATTAAAGGTAAGGCTGAATATAAGAGGAGACTTGTGAAAACTTAACAAATGATATACGTTATAGAAATAAATGAGATACAATGTGTGTATGTCTCTGGACCCAGCATAATGCTTTATCTCAAAGTCATTTTTCAATAATTGCCTGGGCTTTAAGGAATTTTAATGGGTTCTATAAATTTGAGCCTCTTTTCCCTCAAATGCTTAAATAAGATTTAGTATTGTACACCTATAATTCTTAGACTTGGGAGATAATAGACGATCATAGCCATCTTTTCGCTATCTGGCAAATTCTGAAAAAAAAAGTAATAGTTTCTAAGTATAATTTTTACATTATAGTTTATCCAAGTACTCTCAAACTATTCCATTTTCAAAGATGATAGAGATCTGAACATGAAATAGAACAATTAGGGGCCTGGTGATGGTGCATGCCCTTAATTCCAGTACTCTGGAGACAGAGGCGGGCCAATCTCTTGAGCTGGAGGCCACCCTGGTCTATAGATTTGAATTCCAAGATAGCTAGGATTATACAGAGAAACCTTGGCTCAAAAAAAGAGAGAAAGAAATAGAACAACCAAAATTTTTTGAGTTTGTAGAGTGCAGAGTCCCTGTTGTATTTATTCATTTTAGAAACTGGGTCTCCCTTTCTAGGTCATATTAGCTTAGATTCTGAGATGCTTGTCTCTCAGCTTCCCAGAGTACTGGGATTAAGTGTGAGCTACCATTTGAAGATCATTACTCCAGTGCTAGTCATTGATGATGCTCTTACTTTTATAACCAATAGATTGTTTATCTCTGCATCACACCATAAATGAGTAAAACCCAACAGAAAACAATAATTCCTACAGTGTTTTTTAGTTAGGAGCCTCTTAAGGCCTGAATATTAGGTAATGCAAGCAAACTTAAAAGTAGTACTGTAGGTGATTTGGTTTTTCATACTTTTTCATTTATAATGTATAATTGCCACCTGTTGAATATGCCTAATCTGTCAGTCAAAAATATTCCAGTGGTTAAGAGCACTGACTGTTCTTCTAGAGGTCCTGAGTTCCATTCTCAGCAACCACATGGTGGCTCACAACCATTTTAGTGGGATCTGATGCCCACTTCTGGTGTGTCTAAAGAGAGCCACAGTGTACTTACATAATTAAAAAAAAAATACTCCAACATAATACCACTTCTAGCTTAATAGCACAAATAAATTGCCATCAGAATGTTAATACACTTAAAAATATTGTGGAAAATTATATTTGGAGGGCTAGGGAGCTGGCTCAGTTGATAAGCTGCTTGCTATGAAAGCAAGAGAACTGCTCCCCAGAACTCAGGTAAATACTTGATGGGAGTGGTGGCCAGACTGTAATGCTAGGTGTCAAAAGTGGAAATGGAGGAGGCTGGCTAGTGAAACCAGCGTTATCAGCAAGATTTGTGTTTGATTAGTGAATGAGGTTGCAGGCAATCAAAGAAGATTCCTGATAACCAATTATGTACTTAAAACTAAAGTTACCTGTAAGGGATAGAGATGCAGCTTAGTAGCAGAGTTCTTGGTAGCATGTGCAAGGTCCCAGCTTGGAAGCACAAAAAAGAAAGAAATAGAAAAAAGGTAAAATTATTACCTTTGGACTAGGTTTCTTGGGGCCTCATCCAAATCTGAACTCTCTCAAACTTCTAGTCCTAAGTGTTTCTTAAAACAAAAGAAACTCTACCTGTATAGCCTTCAGTTATCTCAGCACATTTTCTGTGACAACTGGTGGTTATTGGTAGCTTTGTATTTCAATGAATAATTTGTCCTTTGTTATATCATTTTTTTGTTGTTTTCAGATGTACCTTTTTGTAATCTATGTTTCCTGCCATTATGGATATAAGAATGGTTATTTTCTCTGCTAAGAACCATTACTTTGGGATGAATATGGCTTCATTTATACTAGAAGTACACTGGATTTTAGGCTATATGGCGTCAAAACCAGTGTTGTTACCTAGAAGGGTATACTTTATGACTAAGTATTTCCTTCTCTATTTAGAGAAATATGAATCAGCTGCTTTAAAAAGTCAGTAGACAGTTGCTCAAATTGACACTGTTTTAACACTTAACTAGATGTTTTGTGGGGTTTTTCCTTCCGTTTTTTGTTTGTTTGTTTGTTTTCATTTTCTTTTTAAGGATATAATGGCTTTTAACCCTCTCAATCTGCAATAACCAATATTGATATATTTTCACCAGAAACAAATTAACTGAAATCCTTTTTAAATATCCTTCAGGTTCCCTTAGAGTCTTAATAGATCTGTGTCAAAAATTATGCATTAGAGATCGTAGGTGGTCAGTCACCTCTGGTAAATAAGTCTTATTAGAGCACAGCCCATCATAGCCATGATCTTTCAAGTATTATCTATGGCTCTTTTAGGTCAGTGAAATTGTTACAGCAAAGATGTAATCTAGCTGTTTCTTCCTATGTGAATTCTCATTTCTAAAAGTTAGGGTTAATTGCACATTGAAATATCCATTTTCCACATTTGCCATTTTTTTCATGATTCTTGTGTCCTGAGCCAGTTTAGTTTTGTATGTTAAGATTAACTCATTCATAAAATATTAAAGTGTTAAGCGTTAAGTCCTTAAACTTGGAATATTTTATTTTATAATTAATATATATACTAGGTGTTTCTTAAATGACTTAGTCCTGTAACTCTTTTTTTCCCCCCTCAGAAATATCTGAATAAATTGGCAGAAGAACGGAGGCAGAAGAAGGAAACTTAAGATGTACAAGAAGCTTAATTATTTCAAAGAAAACAATGGTTCTTTGATTTTAATGTTAACCTTTTTTAAAATACAATACTGATAGTTAGAAAACTACTGTACTCTTTTGTTTTAGTGGAAAATAATAGATGTCTGTTCATGTGTTTAAGTGTTATAGCAAAAAGTACACATACGGTTAAGTTAATGAAAAAAAAATTTTTTTTTTTTGTCTGAGTGACAAAAGACAAAAGTACTTCCTAGAGTTTGACTGTTGTAAGTAAGCTATGGAAAACAACTTGCACCACTAAGAGAAAGATAACATAGAACCATTCAGAAAAATGAAATTTAGTAGTTTGAGGCTTCAAAGAAATGTCAACTTTTGATTCCATTCAATAAAGAACAAAACCAATTGTATTTTTTATTACTTTTCATCTGAAACATTCCACATTTTAATCTGAGCCTTGCAGACTTTTCATTTGACTTTGGAAGCTGTTTCGGTTGCATTGCATTTTTAGAGAACTTCATGTGAGATTGGCAATTCAAATGCAGGTGCAGTTTTCTTTTAATGTCATGCTGTTTAGATGATAAGAAATATTAAGTAATTGGCTTTAGATCTGTAATTTTTTTCCTCTAAGTTCCTGCTAGGTTTTGTATTCTAGTAGTCATTGTTATTTCAGTGAAATGTAAAAAATATTCCCATTCTCTTTGACCAGTATTAATTTCTTGAGAACCTATTGCTTGTCACTTGAATCCTGTAGCTGTCATACATCTCTGGTATAAGCAAGATTTGATTTTTGAAGTGTGTAAACCATCTATATTTTCAAGATGTAATTTTACATTTCTGCATTTCAAAAACACTTTGGCCATAATTCTAGACGCACGCTTCTAATTCATGTACCTGCACATGTGACCTTCGTGAGCAGAAATTTGCATGTATAATCTGTGTTTACTTGTAACTCTCTGGTTATATACTGCTTATATCTGTGGATTCAAGTTACTGAAGTGAATACCAATAAAAAAAATTACAACTAGGACATGTTGATTGGTTGGTTAAACATGTTTGGAATGTTAACAAAAATATTTGTCTTTTGTGGCTTTTTATTCACTGTTAAATTTTTATGCATGCTTTAACAAATTATTCTTAGTTCTATATTGGTGTTCTAAAAACTACTAAAGATTTTGGTTTAGTGCTGATGGATTTCTTGTTCTTGTTCTATAACTAAAAATGAGACTTTTTTTTCTTTAACCTGACAGTTTTAAATACTGAGGATAAAGAAATTGCAAAAGTTCAAATTCAGAGATATTTGTGACAATAGAATTGAAAATAGCATTGAAAAAATTACTATGTCGCTGCTTCAAAATCAAGAAGGAAATTTTGGTGTGTTGAATAATCTGAAGACCCAAGAACAGCTTTAATTTAAATCAGTGACAAATAGTAATTGTCTCCCAAACTCTCTGGCCTATTTTCATTAAAATACTTTGTTGAGTAAAATTTTAGTAACATGCACAAAAAATCCTTGCCAATCTTTGGTTTGTGTTTAGCTGTTACTAATTATGTTCTTTAGTTAATTCTTCTCCCCCCCTCCCCAATCTAACAGCAACTAAAAAAAAACTAGATAGGGCCAGGCATGGTGGCATATATCTTCATTCCCAGCACTTGTGAGGTAGGGGCAGGTTTGCCTTTGAGTTGGATGACCTCCTGGTCTATATAGAGTTCTAGGCTACTCAAGGCTACATAAAAAAAAAACTTGTCTCAAAAGCAAACAAACAGGCAAAAAAAAAAATTGTGCACATACAAATGGAAACATGATATCCATCAGCATTGATAGTTTATGTTGTATGACCTATTGTGTGGATTTAGCTTGAGGGAATACTTTGAACAGTTTAACTAGATTTGTGGCTTTAAGAAATCAGGTTTTTATCAGGGTCATGGTGGTAGGTGATCTGTGTGACTGAAAGAGCTAGGGCTCTTAAAGAGAGAAACCCTATGGGGGATGGGGGGGACAACAACCAAAAAAAGAAAAAAGAAATCATGTCCACATTGTTTTGGTGGTAGTTTTGATGGTGTCTAGTTCTTTTGTTTTATAAAAAAGCTGCTTGTGAGGGATCTGTAGCACTATTTGAAATAGGGTTTCTTTGTATAACCTCGACTTTCCTGGAATTGACTCTAGACCAGTCTGGCCTGGGACTCAGATACCTACCCCAGTGCTGAGATAAAGGCGTGTCTACTGCTGCCAAGCTTGGCGGTGCTTTCTTTACTTTTCAGATGCCTGTAAATGCAACTCAGTTTGTATTGGCAAACTACTTTATAGCGTTCACTAAGCCTATATGTCAGTTAGTGATAATGTATACTTAATCCCAGAACTCAGAAAATGCAGACAAGATCAGAGGTTAAGGTCATCCTCTGGCAACAGGGGTTGAGTTCAGTCTGGAATGCAGACCCTGTTTTGCTACTATTAAAGTTAGAAAAAAATGGGAGGGAGAAAGGGGGTGATAAGAAAATGTCATCCTTCTAGATTATGTTTAATCTTAAAAATCTTAGAAACCTGGTATACATACATGCCTTTAATCCCAGTACTTGGGAGGCAAACACAGGCCTCTGCTTTGGGATTCAGCCTGGTCTACATTATTAGTTAAGCTACATAGTGAGAACTTGCCTGGAAAAAGCAAATAAGTGAATAAATAAATTTTATTTATTCATTAATATTTTTTCCCGGTACCCAAACTTCTGTATACCGGTCACATGCCTGCTTCCCCCAGATCTAGTTTATGGCAAACCTGTAAAAGAATTGTTTTTACACCTGTTAAAATGTTGAGCATACTGTTTTACAAATGTAAGTGAAGGTTTTAAGAGATGCCCTGAATTTATTCTACGATCACTTTTTATTCATTCCTAGGAAGTTTGAGTTCTCATAGTGTTGTTCCTGTTGACATTTGTGTTACTTGTGTATCCCAGAAGTAAATGTTGTTTTATGCAGTAGTTCAGCCCACTCTGGTACTCAAGAAAGTACAAAGTTAAGCTTCAGTTTGACCCTAGCCTGAGCAGTGTTGATAGTCTGGAGGTAAGAGGAATTACTAACTATAGCATATGCCATTGACACTTTTTTGTATCATAAGTGAGAATATGGACACATGTACCTTCGTGGAGATCAGAGGAAAACTTTTTCTGTGATAACTTGTCTCCTCCTGCTCATTCCCCAGATCAAACTCCAAGTTGTCAGTGGCAAGTGTATTTACCCACTGAGTATTAATGGCACTCAAGATATATTCAGCAGAGAAATTCCTACTGTGAGGATATTTGGTTGGTTGATTTGGTTTGGGGGATTGGGTTTTTTGTTTGTTGTGGTGTTGGGGATTGAGCCCACTCAATTAAGAGGTAGATTTGACTTGAACAAAATGCTGTTGAGTTTCAATGCTACTGCATGTGAAAAATATGACCAGTTTACTCAGCTTCACCAGGATTAAATCAGAAATGAAGATAACACTTTGTAGTCTAAACTACTCAGATATCTCAAGTCACAGATGAGCAGTTTCAACAGCATAGTGAGAAAGAAAAAACATTTGTTTTTCAAGACAGTTTCTCTGTGTTGCTCTGGCTATCCTAGAACAAGTTCCCAGCTGCTACCTACCTACTAAGTTATGAATTGACCTCTATTTTAGGTGTGTGTGCCAGACCAGAAGAACAGAGCTGTCTTAAAATTCTTGCTTAGCATGTTCAGTCCTCGGTACTAGGAAACCTGTTCGTGTCTTTTAGAGCCACCTAAATTGTATTGTAATGCCATGTGAACCCTTGGGAGAGATGCAGTTCAAATACTTACTAATGTAATGACCTATGAGATTAAATATAACTTAAACTTTTCTGGTGATCATGGGTATCTGACAGCTGAGCTGTAGAAAGCCAAGCCAAACTGGAGAAGTCCACTGTTTCATCTTTACAATATTGTACACATCATTAGTCATTACCTATCTATGCTCTTCAAATCTGTTATTCAAACTATATATAAATATTCACCTGTAAATCTCTTGTAGAAAAAAATGCTACAGAACTCCCCACCACTTCATTGACTCAGAGCACTGACACATGCATTCATAATCTTTAGGGGGACGTGGGTCATTTGGAAGGTTAAGGCATGGGGACTATTACTAGAAGTTTAGTAAGCCACCTACCTATTAAGACCTTGTTTCCAAAAGAAACACTGAATAATGTAATCCTCAAATTATTCAGAGATGGGCTTAATGACTTCAGTAGTGGGTTCAAGGGTGTATTGCCCAACTTCCACAGGATAAAAATACTTAGGCTCTTTTACCCTTTTTGAAACAAGTTTTTTTTGGGGTGGGGGGGTGTTTTGTTTTGAGATAGGGTGCTTGACTGGTCTGGAACTCACCATGTAAGCTATTCTGGCTTCAACTCACAGAAACTTTTCCTGTTTCTCTTGAGTACTGAGTTTAAAGGTATGTTGACACTATCTCTTGCAGGGGTTTTGGGATTGTGTGGCTCTGGCCGTCCGTATGTAGTTGAGGATGTTAAACTGATCTATGATCCTTCTGCTTCTACCCTCCCAAGTGTTGGTGTGTGCCACCCTGCCCAATTTTATTTAGTACTGGGTATCAAACTCAAGGTTGAGAATATGGTAGACAGATAATCAACTTAAGCTGCACCCCTACCCTTCCCCTTTTTAATTTTAAAGCAGAAACTGTCACCTCTGCTTATGAGTGCTTGGATTTTAGACTAGTATGCTTAAATTGGGAGTTTTTGCAAGCTACTGGAGATTTAACCCAGGCCCTTACATGTCTTAGGCACACATTAAGCTACTTAGGCCCTGGTTTTTGCTTTGATAGAGGCCTCACCAAAATTCCAAGTAGCCTTTAGTAACTCATCCTCTGCAGCCACATAGTGCATGTTAAGCAAACACTAAGATAACTTTTTGCTTTTTATTTTGGACAATAATTGTCAGAGTTGGCCTTGCATTTGGAATGTAGCCCAAGTAGGCCTGAGTTTTATGTTCTTTTGCTTCCAGAATAGCTGGAACTCTAGACATTTGCCTCTAAGTTTTAGGAGTGTTGGGGTTAACCAAATGTGTGGTGGTGCCTCTTGCCTATAATCTTACACTCAGGAGACCAAGACAGAAGGATTGCCATGAGTTTAGAATGAACATGGGTTACAGGGGTTTTTCCGTCTTCAGGGGGAAAAAAATGGGACTGTAGAGATGACTCAGAGGGTCAGTTCCCAGGTCCCAAGTGGAGGCTCATAACCACGTTTTAAATCCAAATAAATGCTCAGGTACATACACAGATGTGGCAAGTATGTAAAAATGTCTAGGTTTCTGTTGTTTCTACCTTGGACTTAGTTTCCATGTTCCTCACATATACTCTGGTTTTGAGGCGCAAACCAACAACAGTCTGGCTTGTTTTCTGAAGACCAAGCTTATAGTTGCACACCAATACTAGAGTATCAGCCTCCTTTGGATAAATCATAACAGTCTCTCCTCTCAAAACTATATGCCTGCTCAGCAGCAACAAAGTCAAATTTTCCTATAATTGTGGGACTTCAGCTTAGTGTTCTATTCACCTGCTTGCAGATGAGAGGTTAAGAACAGTTTATTATGCAGTTCTGTAAATGTAAGTGAAGTAGTTAGATGACCCATGTTGATTTCTGTGCGACTTTAAACTGGCTAGAAATAAATGGAAGGAGTAAGTAACACACACATACCCTGTCACCAAGATTGGCCCAGGATAAAAATGCTATCTGAAGGGTAGTGAAGACAACAGGGCATAATGCATTCTTACTGCAAAGAGAATGTCACTGGTGCTAAGACCTTGCAACCAGGGAGCTGGTTGCAAATGTTTACAAAAACAAAAGCCACGGAAGAGTTTGGTTGTTTCAGTGAATAATGCAAATGTGAATTTCCCTTTTTTTTTTTTTTAAATTTTATGTATGTAAGTACATAGACACGCCAGAAGAGGGCATTAGATTGCATTACAGATGGTAGTGAGCCACCATGTGGCTGCTTGCTGAGAAGTGAATTCAGGACCTCTGGACGAGCAGTCAGTGCTCCTAACTGCTGAGCCATCTCTCCAGCCCCAAATGTACTTTTCTAAGGATTAAAATTTTATTTCCAAGCTCATATTTCCTATATCAAAGGAAAGGCATTTAATGGGGTTCATATGTCCTCTTAAAAATATGCCCAGATAATTTTTCACACATTTTTACCTTGCTTAGTGTTACTAGACATAGATTTTAGAACAACCCGTGGTGATAGCATGGAGATGTGGCTAAGAACATATGGCCCACTACGCTGAAGGGGTTGGGTTGGGTTGGGTTGGTTGGTTGGTTTGCTATGGCATGTGTGAATATCAGAGACAAGTCTGTCCAGTTTGTACTCTCCTACGTGTGGAACAAAGCTCACACTGCAAGCATTTTTACCCACTAAGACATCTTGCTGGCCTTTTATACAAGATCTCTTGTCACAAAAGATAATCTTGTTTTATTTCTGCTTCTTCCACTAAATGCTGAAATTGCTGGTGTGGAAGTTCTTTTGTATTCTTAAGTTTCCTGTCTTGGTTTTAAAGAGGCTGGGCAGGCTGCATAAGAACTACCCGCTAGTATGTTGCCAGTGTGTGAATCGAGTTCTTGTGGATCTGCTATATGCCTCTGGTTTTACTTTTTTGTTTACATCAGGATCTCAATATGGCATTAGTGCATAGTTCTTTGTGTGTGTGTGTGTGTGTGTATGTATGTGTGTATGTAGAATCATTATTTGGATGTTCCCTTTGGTGTATATACTTGAGGCCATACCTTATGCATACCTTAGTTCCCAGCTCCCATATCAATCTGGTGGAGCTGGCGAATGAGGAACCACACATGCCTCAGAGAAGTCAACAGGACTAGAAAAACGCAAGGCACTTCTTTGCAGAGCACCTGGGAAGCCTTAGCTCCTGAAGAAGAGCACAACACAGAGACCAGATCTTTGGAGTCGCGTTCTCTCTTATGCCCTCTAGTGGCCTGGCCGGGAAGCAAAGACAGAATGGGTGGGCGGGGCCGGCCGTGACGGAAGTGAAGTCACTTCCGGGCAGGGGTGTTTGTTTGGACTGGAGAAGGGAGGCGGCGGGCAAAGCGCACGTCGAGCGGGGGAGCGGCGCTGCCTGTGGAGATCCGCGGAGGCCGACAGGATTCGTTGGCTACCGTCCCCGCTGTCGTGCACTGGGTGAGGAGTCCTGTCAGACGGACCGTTGTGAGGGCGTGGCGACCCCAGCGGTCAAGAGGCCGCACTCGGAGAAGGCTGAAGGGGGTAGAAAGGCCGCCTAGGCTGTGGGCCTTCGAGCCGGGTTTGACCTCGGTTGTTCCTGTCCCATTTCTGCCGAGTTTGAGGGATGAACTGGGGCAGGCTCCATCTATCTCCGAAATGGCCGTCGCTCATTTTTCTCATTTCATTTTGATTTCGATTGCACAGTCAGCCCTCTATCCGGGTCTTGTGGCGCGCGAGTGTTGCCGGGATAGCACTTTCTTGCGTTCTTCAGTCTTCCCCCCCCCCCCCCCCCCCCCGTTGAGTGCCTTTTCCCCTGCGCCCTGCTTTCCCCCCCCCCGCCTCCCCTTTGCCACTTGGGCAACAAAGCTCATTGTTTCTACCCGCTCTGCGCCTGCGCGTCGCCACGCGCAGCCCCTACTGCTGCGCCTGCGCCTTTCTGCGGATGCTGGGTTTGGGGAGAAAGGGGACTGGCAGGCTGGCGGTGTCCCGGGGGAGCACTCTGTAACGGTCGAACGGCTTGTATCTTTTCCAACCTTTTCCATTTCTTCACCATCCCTAGCCCTTTATTTTAAACTTTATCACATCGTTCAGATAGGGCCATTGTTTGGGGGTGCTGGGAACATAAGCAAGGCTTTAGCTAGATAAGGCCCATTCAGTTCTTACAATTTGATACTGGTGTTTTTATCTTTCGTTAATATATGCGTATTCTCCACCACTACTACCTAAGGGAAAGGAAAGAGGGTAGGACAGTAGGACTTCTGGTGAGGTTAATTTTTAAAAATGTGTTGCAGCAGCCTGAGGTGGTTTTCTAATATGTGCTAAATGATTTAGTTTATCTTACTTTCCCTGGTTTTACAGCCCCAAACCCTACAATGAATTTGGTTTTCAGTGTGCTGACAGCCTTTGACTCTCATTTCAGAGAACGTTCATTTTGCGTGTGCTGGCTGAGCGTTTCTTGTATCAAGGTAGCACGTTTTTCACACGTTTCTTTGAGCAGTTGATAGGTGTTGGTTCGTTAAGTAGGGCCTGAAATTTCAGTTGTAGGTTGTTTCAACTAGAAAAAAGGTTTCTGCAAGGACTTTAATGAGATCCAGTACTTGTTCTGTGGTTCTGGTTTGTGAATGACGGGATATGGAGAGCGGTCTCTTTGTGTTAGTTAATGACCTTGAACAAAACCATTCTCACAAATATGTATCCCAAAGATAGGTAACTTTCAAAACAAATTATACCCTATTTATCTGTTTCTTTAGGGGATGGGGGGAATGGCGATTCACTGTAATGGTTAAAGGCTGTGCATATTGGTCCTTGAGAATTCAAACTGAGGTAGGTAATTTCTATCCTCTTTGGGACAGAGTAAGTTGATACCAGGTTTTTTCCCCCCCAGTAACCAATCTTATTCAGGTTTATCACTTTATAATCTTAGTGTTTCCTTCACTTTAACGGAAATTATACAATATCTACTGTTAACAATTTTAATGGGTATTGTGGAAGATTGAAGGGAGTATGTATCCTTTTGGACTTTAACATCTTTTTATAATTTATAAAGTATTTTCATATAACATTGTGTGAAATGGAACAGGCTTATTTTCTTACCTGTTTTAAGGTTGAGAAAACAGGAGCTTGATAGATTTGGCAAGTATATGTCATTTAAACTATGTGTGATGACTGGATTCTTTGAAACTCAGCAAATATAGGGCCTAATGTGGTGACCAACACCTTTGATCCCGGTACTCGGGAGGCAGAGGCAGGTCTCTGAGTTCAAGGCCAACCATAGGTACATAGATTGTGTCGGGGGTTGGGGGAGCGGATACTTGAAATATGGCAAGCTCAAGTAAAGGACTAAAAAAGTAAATTCTAATTAAAATGACTTTAATTGGTACCATTATACATGGTCAGCTGCCTGAAGGGTTTGAATTAAGTCTTAATTTTAATACCTGGTTGCATAAATTAGAGTAGTGTTTCTGATACAGTTCAGCTTTTGAGTAAAGTGATGAAGAATGGTGAGCCATCCTTTTACCAAATCGCCTTTACAACATTAGAGATGAGTGTTAGAAACATTAGGATTTTTAATTTTGTTTTGTTGTTGTAGTGCAACAACTAACACCTCCAGCCCTTTGATAAATTGACCAGACTGCCTGCCTCTCTGCTTCTTTAGTAGCTAGGACTTCTAGGGTCTGCCACCACACTGGCAGGTCCTAGCCTTTGATTAGGATTTTTTTTTTTTTGTAACATTGTTTCACACCTACAGGTATAAAACCTGTGATTTCTAGCTTGAACTTTCCTTTAGAGGTTTAATTGTTCTAAATGATTAACTGAGTTTGATTAGATCATGTTTAAAATCCTAGTATTTAGGAGGTTGAGGCAGGAGAATGACCCCAAGTTTAAGGCCATCCTAGGTCACCACAGTGTGAGACTGTCTCAACAAAAGTAGATACAGGAAGCAGAAGCAGGTGGGGTCTGAGACCAGACTAGTCTACATAGCAAGTTACAGATGAGCCAAGGAGATATTGTGAGCCCCTGTCTAAAAATAAGTAAACCCCTGTGCTGCATTGCTGTACTCCCAGCACTTGGGAGGTGGGGGCAGAGGTTCAAGGAGTTCAAGGCTGCTCTTGGTTTACAAGATTCTGTTTGGGGGGGGGGGGGAAGGATGAAGATGTGGCTCAGCTGTTAAGAGTACTTTGCTATTTCAGAAGGCTGTTCCCAGCATCATTATAGTGGCTCACAACCATCTGTAACTTCAGTTCCAAAGTATCTGTTGCTCTCTTCTAACTTTCACAGGCACTAAACACACTTGTGATGTACATAAATACCTGTAGGCAAAACACTCACACATACAAAATTAAATAATTTTTTTTAAAAGAGACTTTTTAGATTATGCCAGAGAGAGAGAGAGAGTGCGATAGCGTCTGCTCCAAAGATCAGAGAGTGGAGTGGGACCCTGGAACCAGAGCTGAAGACGGTTGTGAGCTACCATGTGGTGCTAGGAACTGAGACACTCCAGGTGCTCTCAGCTGCTGAACCAGCTCTTTAACTCCAGGTTAAAATGTGAGAAGGGGACACTCAGGTTAAATAACTTATTACACAGCTAATAAGAGTAAAACAGACTAATAATGATGAAACAGGTTTGCTGTTTTAATCCGTTGAGCCAGGCTCACTATATGACCCTGGCTAGCCTGGATCTGCCTTTTGAGTGCCGGGATCAAAGGCATGCTCCAGCTAGCACTGTCTCCCTAGCCTGTAGCTACTCCCGCCCGCTTGCTTGTTTGCTTGATCCCCCCTCTTTTTTTATTTGAAAACGAGTCTTGGCTGTATACATAGTGTACACTACACTATGTATACATGACCTTTTTAAAGATTATATTTTATGTATATCTATCTTATGTGTATGACTGCGCTGTCTTCATCGGATCCCATTACAGATGGTTGTGGTTGCTGGGAAATGAACTCAGGACTTCTGGAAAAGCAGCCAGTGCTCTAAACTTATGAGCCATCTCTCCAGTCCCCCCAGCCCCCCAACCTTTTAAACTCCAGATTCTCCCATTTCAGTCTCCCCAAAGTGCTGAGGTTACAGGTGTGCTTTACTATGTCTGGCTCTTAGGATGCTCTTGTAATTATTTCCTTATAGTGTCAAACATTATGACAGAAATTTAATGCTTCCCCAAAAGGACTAATGAAAATATTTTTCTCTTGTGAATTTTGTTTTGTTTTTGAGACAGGGTCTTATTGCATATTCCAGACAGGGCCTGGAACTTAATATATGGTCTGGGATGGCCTCAAATTCAGACCTTTTCTGCCTCAACTCCTTGAGTGCTAGAATTAGAGATAGGCATCACCATGTCTGGTAGAATATTATTTTTATTTAATCCTGAAGGGACTGGTAGACTAATATAATATATAAAGAGTGCATGTGGGAGGGGGTAACATAGAGTGCACCTAAAGCTAAGGAGTCACTGAAGAAAAATTAATGAAAGAAACAGAAGATAATTGTATTCGAATTTTTTTTTTTTTAATTTTTCATTTTTAGGGTTTTTCTCTGTATAGCCCTGGCTGTCCTGGAACTCACTCTGTAGACCAGACTGGCCTCAAAAAAATTGTATTTGAATTTTAAAGACAATTCTTAAGAGATGAAACTCGTGGAGAAAGACAATAAAATCATATTTTAAATCTTAGTAGCACTATGAAAGGACATTACTGGAAAACAATATGTAAGGAATTTCAGGAAGGAACAAAGAGATCATAATCAAGTGACAGTAGGCTCCTAAATTGAAGGGGTCGGCTTACTTCTAAGCAGTATTAATTGAAAAAAATTAATCTAACAAAAGTCTAGTAAAGATTATAAATCTGGGGCTGGAGAGATGGGTCAGCTGTTAAAAGCACCCTTCCAGAAGTCCTGAGTTCAATTCCCAGCAACCACATGGTGACTCACAACCATCTGTAATGAGATCTGATGCCCAATTCTGGTGTGTCTCAAGAGAGTGACAGTGTACTCACATAAAGTAAATAAAAATCTTTATTTAAAAAATTTATAAATCTAAGTTTTAAAACATAGCCATCTTTTCTTCCCCTACCTCATGTAACATGGAAATAAGTTCCCTAAATCCTTAGTGAGCCCTAACCCCTGTTGGTTACTTGTTTTGTCATGCTGGGGATTTAGCGCCCCGGAAATACTGAACACTCTAACACTGGGCTATATTCCCAACCCGGTGGACTGACTGACTGACTTTCTTTCTTAAATAATAAAATTTCAAAAATTAACTTGGTAGTTGTTTCATCTTATGCAGACTAGTCTTGAAATCATGCTATATCTGATCTTCCTGCCTGCCTGTTGAGTAGCTGAGATTACAGGCATGAGGTACTTACTATGCCTGGCTATCTGTCCAGTATTCACAAGAGGGAAGAATTAATTTCCTGCAACAGTGAAGCCTGAAATAATTCAATATAGATTATTAACTAGAAACACAAAAGTCTGAAAATTTGATTAAGACTAAAGTTCCTACTCAAATATGAATGCAACAAACATTTTTGAACATGCAGTTTGGAAATGTGTAATTCTAGACAACCTTTAGAAAAAAAATACTCTCTGGTAAGAGTACTGGCTGATCTTCCAGGGTACCCAGGTATGATTCCTAGAATTACATCATGGCTTACAACTGTCTATAACTTCAGTTTCAGGAGATCCAATGCCCTCTTCTGCAGGCACCAGGCATGTGTATGGTGCACAGAAATACAGCAGAGCAAAGCACATATATGTGTGTGTGTGTATAATATATATATTTTATATATATATAATATATATGTGTGTGTATATATATAATATATATTACATATATATATAATGAGAAGAAAATAAAAAACAATCTATCTTCCAGGAGCCCTGCATCTTCACTTCTTTTTTAGAAGTTCAGCTTCCTGTGTACTAGGAATGGATCCTGATTGCCGTTGGCAGTAATGATCCTGGCACCTTCTGTAGGAAGTGCTGCCCCTTCCCTTGCTCCAGGGGCTATGAGAGTTGTTGCCAGGACTATGTCTCCAAAGAGGCATGCAGCAAGTGTAGTTTGTTGTGGTTCTCTGAGCCTACATATAAATAGAACAATGTATACAAATGTCAGTTGGTTTTTTTTGTGAGCATCTGTGACCCTTTCCCTTTTCTGTTAGATGTGAATGACAGTAAACTCATGTACATTAAATTAATAGTGAAATTCAAATGTATCAAATTAAGGGAAGTTAATATAAGAAACAAGGATGAATGTCAAGCATGGCGAGGCTTGTGATGTCAGTAACTGTGAAGCTCAGAGAGGACAGCTCTAGTTCACAGACAGCCTAACTTACAAAGACTTAAAGGCCTGGGAATAGATGACTTGTGGTTTGGAGCACTCATTGGTCTTGCAAAGGACTTGAGTTTGGTTCCCAGCAGCCACATGATGGCTCCCAACTATCCAATCTCCAATTCCAAGGGATCTGATGCCCCTCCAGAGGCTCTAAAAGAGCTAGTAAGGGCTGTAGGTCAGTGGAAGAGTGCTTACTTAGCATAAGTGAGGCCTCCAGTTTCATTCCTCTGTACTACAAATAAAAATAAATGGTGAACAATGAACCTAGTAAAATAAAGATGGTAATATGAATTGTTAAGTAGTCAAAAGTTTGTTTCAAAGGGCACTCAGGAGAGCTGACCCTGCCACTGGTCTGCCCTGAGGTGCAATCTTACCCCCACTCCAAACCCTTTGGGTAGGTGTGAAAGGTAGTCCTGCCTCGTGCCAACTGCAGCATTGAATGAGCTAGCTGGGCCAGTGCTGGAGCTGGCTGGCTGACCACCTCAGCTAACATCCAGGCCCAGATCCAGGGCTTTCATCTACCCCATCTATGAGCTGTTGGAGCCGGTCCTGCAGATCCAAAGCTGCAGGATTTCCACAGAGCAACAGCAGGATATAGGAGAGGAGTTCCTGTGAGGATTCCAATATTGATAGTATAGCAGAAGCCTGAGGCCTCAAACCAGACCACTGACCGATTACTGTGAGGATTTGCAAGTAGACAAAAGGGTATATATACTGTGTGACACACTACAGCTTCAACAAGATGGTTTGTTTTCTGTGTGTGTGTGTGTGTGTGCTGCTTTTGAGGGGGAGATGAGTAGGATTGGGGTACATGATGTGAAATTCACAAAGAATGAATAAAAAGTTAAAAACAAAAACAAGGGGCCCATTTAAGAGGATGTACAGCTCCTGCAGGCCACCAGAGTTTAGTTCTCAGCACTCCTTGGGTGACTGACTCACACTGCCTATAAGCTCCAGATCCAGGTGACGCAGTGCACTCTTCTAGCCTCTGTAGGCACATGCGCTTACACATATACCTAGTGAAAATACAAGAAAAAAGGATGTTTGCTAGCTGGTTGTGGTAACAAAGGCCTCCTCCTGGGTGCTGGGATTAAAGGTGTGGACCTCCACAGACCCTGTCTTTTGTTTTTATTTTTAAAATTTGTATGTCTTGTGTGTAGGTGGGTATTCTACCTGTAAGTATGCCTGTGGCACTGTATGTGTGCATTGCCCAGGAAGTCAGAAGAGGACATCCCGTCCCCTGGGACTAGAGTTGTAATTGTGAGTTGCCCTGTGAGTGTTCAAACTAAAACGACTTCCAGTGCTCTTAGCCATTGAGCCATATGGTCAACCCTGCCCTGGTGTTTTGTTTTTGTTTTTAAAGGAGATCTCACCAGGATGTGGGGCTTTCTGACTATCCTAGACTGGCTGACACCCCAGGGATTCACCACCTCAGTGCTGGCATGACAGCATATGCCACCACGTTCAGCTTTTTATCTGGGTTGCTGGAAATGGAACTCAGGTCCTCATGCTCTCAGTGACAAGCACCTGGTTAGGTTTTTGGTTTGATTTTGGGATTTTGATTTTTTGAGTCAGGCTCTTGCTATATAACTGGCTGATCTGGCACTTGCTATGTAGCCCAGGCTGACTTTAAACTTATAGTGGCCCCTTGACTAAGCTTCCCAAGTGTTGACATTTTTATCCTTTTTTCAGTCAGTGTCTTCCTTAGTAGCCTAGGCTGACCCCACACTGCTGCTTCACTCGGGCTCTTCCCCTCCAGGGTTTCCAGCGTACGACACTGTACCTGCCTGTGTATGTCACCATTCAAGAAGTGATGGGCCTGGGAGAATGGAGCCAATAGAAAGGCCAACTGCACTCATGCAATCACCTCAGACAGGCTCAAAACCTCTGAGGGCTAAGAAAGCTTACCTCAGTAAAGTTCTCTTGAGTTCTAGCTATATACAGTCACAAGAACAAGCCATACATTGCATAAGTGTTTTCCCAGAAGCATATAAAGGATAGTTTAAACGTTTAATTGAATAACAGCAACAAACAATAATGAAAATCTGAAGTAAATTCACTATCCTACACCTGGGCAGAGCATGAAAACATTTTCCAAGAACAATTCCAAGTTTTAAACTGAGGGCAGACTCTTGTTTTTTTGGACTGTGCTCACAAGCACTCAGAGTTCTCATATGACTCCATACCTGGGCCATGTTCCAGCATATGTAGGCATACACTTCAATTTCTTAAGTATATACCTAGGAGATAGAATTGCTGGGCCAAATGATAGTCTTTGTTTAAACTACTAAGGGCCTGCTGTAATGTTTTATAAAGCAGTTGGTGGCATATTACTTTCCCACCCTCAATGAGTGAAGGTTCTGGTTTCTCTGCATTCTTACTTAGACTTACTATAGCTCTCCTAGAGGGTGTGGTCTGGTGTCTTATTGTGGCTTTGGTTTGTGTTTCTCTAATGGTCATTAACTTTCCTTTAAACGCTGCTTTTTTTTTATTTATTAAATACAAGAACTGTGTGGCTCTGGTAGGCCTAGACTCAGCAGAGGAAATCTCTTTGTTTCCTGAGTACTGGAGTGAAGGTGTGAACTTTGTTTTTATAAGCCATCTGTATGTCTATATTCAAATCCTTTACCTGTTTATATTTGATGGGGATTAAAATATATTTTGATGAAATGTCCATCTGTCTCTTCCCCCTCCTCCCACTGCACCATGGTACTAGAGAGTGAACACAGGGCCTCAGACCACCACCACCACCCACTCACCTACCCCTGCCAAAACAGGGTGGCTCTGGCTGTCCTGGAACTCACTCTGTAGACCTTGAACTTGTAGGACGGCCTTGAACTCACAGAGATCCACCAGCCTCTGCCTTCCAAGTGCTGGGATTAAAGGTGTGTGCTACCACCTGAATGCTCTTCCACCAAGTATCCCCAACCAGCCCCAAAAAGTTTAAAACAGCATCCCACATAGTCAGGCCTCAAATTCTCTCTGTAAGTGAGGATGGTTTTGAAATTTTCATCTCCTACCTAAACCTCTCCAGTGCTAGGATTGATCATAAGTGTGACACCATGTCTGTGTGACATGTTCTCATCTTGGAAGTCTTTGTTGATTCTTTTTTTAATTTTGCTTTCATTCTTGGAATATTCTTGTGAAAGTCTGTGTGTGTTTTTTCTAATCAAAGCATCTTTCTTGAAGCCTTTTTCAAATGTAGATGCTTTTGTTCTTTCTATTCAGTGAACAGTATATTTCCTAAGGTTGCTGTAGATCCCCCAGCATCTCTTTTCATAATCTTTTGGTATATGGAGGTGAATACTTTTTCTAGATTCTTTTTGAGACTGAGTCTTTTTGAGATTCTTTTTGAGACTGTGCAGGCCACCCCCCACCCCCCCCGACTAGCCTGGAGCTGCTGTCTAGACCAAACTGGCCTCCAAGTCACAGAAATCCACCTGCCTCTACCTCCTGAGACTTAGGAGTAAAGGTATGTGCTACCATGCTGGGCTAGAACTCTTGATTTGGTAAGCTTATGACAAACCTAATCTGTACCTACAAGAAAGCCCACAGCATTGTCAGACTGTCTCTATCCCATACCCTTTGAATTACTAAGCCCCTATCAGTTGCTTTCATTAAAGACAACACCTACTAAATGTCCAACTGATCTTCTTTGCCTTAAATTGGGTTGTTGTCTTCTTTTTTCCTGAGACAGAGTTTCTGTCCTGAAACACTCTGTAGACCAGGCTTGCTTCGAACTCTGAAATCCACCTGGCTCTGCCTCCCAAGGGCTACGATTAAAGGCCTGTGCTACCAGGCCTTTTTTGCAATTTCAAACTTAACTGGTAAAATAGAAAAGAATCTGAAATTCTGTGTTTTAATTTTTAGTCTCAAATTCAAATCTTCCAGACTCTTCATCCAGAGTGTTAGAATTAAACACTTGTACCACCAACCTGGCTAGCCTAATTTTTATAGGTAATTGTGTTACATTAAGTTATTTGCTGGTGAATAGAGAAACTATCAAATGTGAGCAAATGACTATTGTCGTCTTTGGAATAAAGGAGCTACTGACATGCATTAAGCCCTAAGCTTGTTAGTAAGCATGCTTAGGTATTAAATGTTATAGTTGACACTAGCACATAATACCTACCACCTCTAGTCTCAACTAAAGTCAGACAGCTAGTGTATTTGCCAAACTCTAATTGAGAGAGTACATTTATTACACTTTGTAGGGTGTATTACAGCATACAATCACAGTGTGCAAGTGGAGGTCAAAGGACAACCAGGACATTCATAAAGACATAAGAATCATCGAGATTCCATAAGCCTTTCTGGCCTGAAGTATGTTGTATAGTGATGCTTCTCAACTAAACGGAAAACAACCCGCTCTGGAAAATCGTCCTCTGATCTCCACATATACGTGCCTGCACTCAAACAAAACAAAAATTTTTTTTTTCCAGACAGGATTTCTCTATAGCCCTGATTACCCTGAAACCCACTCAGTAGACCAGGCTGTCTTCAGAGCTTTGCCTGCTTCTGCCTCCCAAGTGCTGGGATTAAAAGCCTGCATCACCCAACTTTCAAACATAAATTTTCAAGAGTTTTTTAGTTTTAGTTCTGGGACATAACTGAAATCAAGTTTTAAAGAATTTTCTGGCATGGTGGCACATACCTTTAATCCCAACACATGGAGGCAGAGGCAGGTGGATCTCTTATGTTTGAGGACAGCCTGGTCTACATAGTTGCAGGGCAGCCATAGCTACATAGTGAGTGATATTGTGTCTCAACCAAAAATGAAATTATTTTTAATGTGGGAGCCAAGAAGATGGCTCAGTGGATTCAGGCATTTGACTGCAAACCTTACTGAGTTTGACTCCCACATAGTGCAAAGAAAGCCCCAACTTAGATGGATTGTCTACTAGTTTCCACACACATCCCATGACATGTACATACGTCTGTATCTCAAACCTAGCATATGTCATACTTTTGTTGAGACAGGGTCACACTATGTTGTACTAGCTATGCTCGAACTCCATATGTAGGCCCGGCTGGCCGGGAACTCAAAAGATATCCATCTATCTGCCTCTGCCTCTGAGTACTGACACAAACCTTTTTAAACAAATAGGTGGCACCAGACCTCTGGCTCTCATACATGTCCGTGTCTTCACACAAACACTAAAATTGTCCTACATCTATACCTCAAATCTAGCCCTCAGCTATTTCTTAAAGTCATTTTGGAAAAAGAAAGAAGCTTTCCAATTAATGTAGCATGTGCCCTCTAACACCTTGATGTACAAGTGTGCTCATTAAGATTGTATTCTACTTTAAAGGTTAAAAACGACAACGAACATCAACCATGAAAGATCCAAGTCGCAGCAGTACTAGCCCAAGCATCATCAATGACGATGTGATTATTAACGGTCATTCTCATGAAGAGGATAATCCATTTGCAGAATACATGTGGATGGAAAATGAAGAGGAATTCAACAGACAAGTTAGTTCTCTATACAGACATGTTTCTTTTCATAGCTTCATATCTCAGATATGTGCTTGGCACTGAACTGTGTTGAGTCCTTTATGTGCACTAAGGATTTATGTGCTACCACTCCTATTTTACTTGGCTGCTAATTACTGCCAGGCTAAATTGCTCACTGAAATTACTTGGGCAGCTTGTTTCAGGGTCCCACCCTAAAGATTGATTCAGAAGAATAGGGTGGAGCCTGGGAAACTGAAAAGAGCCATGGAGAGTTTCAGTTTGGAAACCACTGTCTTAAGCCAGTCACATCTCTATTACAGTGCAAATCGAAAAGTATTTAGGAAGCTGGAACAGACAGACCACAGATGTCCTGGTTCAAAATTATCTGCTTTTCACTTGAGCCTCAATTTTTTTTAAAGATTTATTTCTTTTATTTATATGAGTACACTGTCTTCAGACACACCAGAAGAGGGCATCAGATCCCATTACAGATGGTTGTGAGCCACCATGTGGTTGCTGGGAATTGAACTCAGGACCTCTGGAAGAGCAGCCAGTGCTCTTAACTGCTGAGCCATCTCTCCAGCCCCATTGAGCCTCAATCTTAATCAGCCTGAAAAATCTGCTACTCCCTCTCTTTGGAGAGCTCTGATAAATTGATAGATGTCATCTTTTATTCCCATGTTTCTACTGTCTATCATTGTCTCATTCCCAATCCTGATTATGATTTCTGCAGTCAGTAGTTAGCTTAACTTCTCGGCATCCTGTGATGGACATTCCAGAGTAAAACAGTTCAATGTTGTTTCAGTGAGAGTCAATTGAGAGTGGGGTCTTTTTGGGGGGGAGGGGTTGTATTACATTACAAAAGAATGTTTTGTTTATTTTTAGGGCATGGTATCTCACACTATAGCCCTGGCTGACTAGAATTCATTATATAGACTAGGCTGTCCTGGGAGACATAGGGAGCCACCTATCAGTCTCTGCCTCTACCTTTCAGGTGCTAGAATTCAAGGCATGAGCTATTAGGCCTGGGTTTTAGATTACTTTTACTATTTATGCATGTGTGTACAAGTTCCCGCGGAGGCTGGTAGAGGACATTGGATCACCTAGAGCTGGAATTAGAGGCAGTCGTGAGCTGCCCAATGTAGGTGTGGGAACCAGATTTTACTAATGAGCCTTTTTTTCAACCCGTTTAAGAGGATGTGTAGGTATGTGTATTTTTCTTTGTTTTGCTTTGAGAGTTGACCATGTCTCCATACTGAAATCAGTTGAGGGGTTTTGAGGTGTTTTTAATCTCTACCTTTTAGAGATTTTCTTTAGTCTTTATGTTGGTTGGATTAAGTCCTGAATATTTTAAGGCTTCGTGGGAAATTCTGAAAAATTCCTCGAAGAGATCATCCATTACTTTTTACTTTGCTATTCTTAATGGAAAGAAAACTTCTGCAGAGACAAGTAAAGACTTGGAATAACCCTAAACAGATGTTGCTAGGTCTTTAATGGTAGTTTGGGGCTTTTTTTTCCTGTAAAACAGAAGCAGGGAGGAAACTTTTTAGCCTTTACTTTGGTGTTAGGAGATGAGACTCCTTTCATAGTAATGGACTGTATCAATGAGTTACAGTCCCAGCTCTGTCATGTGCGGTGGGTGAATGTGAACTCCACACATCTCAGCCTCCAGAATACTGGGATTATAGCTGTGCCTGGCTGTTATGAGAATATTTGAGAGACAAACTCATCAAACTGTGTCACAGGCTGCCCTACAACTTCTGGTAGTCATTTTATCTTATTCTTCAGTGTGGAGATGATAGTTGTAAACCACACAGCCAGGCACATTATGATTTGATTTGGTTCTGTTCTGCAGAGACAGTCACTGTGTATCCTTGGCTGGCTTCAGACTTTTAGATAACTGCTTGCCTGCCTCCTGAGTTCTGGGATTAAAGGCATGCCCTACCATACCTGGCCCTTACATTATGATTTCAGATGGCGTAGTTTAAATTATTTTAAGCCATAACTAGCCCCTTTTGTTATAAATCTAGATAGAAGAGGAGTTGTGGGAAGAAGAATTTATTGAACGTTGTTTCCAAGAAATGCTGGAAGAGGAAGAAGAACACGAATGGTTTATTCCAGCCCGAGATCTCCCACAAACTATGGACCAAATACAAGACCAGTTTAATGACCTTGTTATCAGTGATGGCTCTTCTCTGGAAGATCTTGTGGTAAAAAGTCATTTCTCATCTTTTTTTTTGGACCCTACCTCATCTCCCATAAGTGGAAAACCCATCTTCTCTCTCTTTAAGAAGAGTTTCCAATCGCTTGTCCTTTGAAAATGCTTCCCCTTTCGATGGAAGCTGGGGTCTCCCATCTGTCTTGGAATGTCTTGGAGTGGTCTAGAAACTTAGTGTTACCATATGACTTGATTATATAAGAGTATCTTGATGAAAGTTTCCGTCTTTAATTTTAACCTAAATGTTTGGTAAAATTTGGAAATTTTTATCTGATAAAATTTCCAAGATCTCCTGATTGAGTTTCTCTGAGATACATTTACAAGCTCTTGGCAGAAAAAAGAATACAAACCTAGGTTCATGTTTTTATTTCTCAGTCTTGTCACTGGTAATGTGCTTGCACTAAATTTTACATCATCACTAATGTAGAACCTGAGGAGTCTTTTTTTTTAAGATTTATTTATTTTATGTATATGAGCACACCATTGCTCTCTTCAGACACACCAGAAGAGGGCATCAGATCCCATTACAGATGGTTGTGAGCCACCATGTGGTTGTTGGGAATTGAACTCAGGACCTCTGGAAGAGCAGTCACTGAGCCATCACTCCAGCCCCAAGGAGTCTTTTACTAAAATTAAGACAAAAGTTTTTTTGTTTTTTTTTTATGAAGTAGGTGGGTGGCTAAAACAGAGTTTCACTTTAGCTCCAATCTGGAACTCAATGCATAGCCCTGACTAGCCTTAAACATGAGCAATCCTCATACCTCCAGACGACTGAGACCTAGAATTAGAAGCTTCTGTTTATTATGGATTAGTTTACTAAGTTGTTCATCATAATCACCTAAACTTGAATACTCAGATGTTAAGCATCCCAAAGGATGCTTTACAGTTCTCCTCCCCATCAAGCTTTTGGAGAACACTCTGCTGCTAAAGAACAACACAGAGAACACCAAAATTCACATTGTGGCACCGTCCCCTTTGCAGTAAGTAACCGTAACTGAACTGAATGCGACATATTTGCCTACTGCTACTTTAGTCATTCCACATACTACTGATGCTCTGATGAATAAAGGCTTAATGTGTAGCCTGGATTTGCATAAATCCATAATGCATAAACTGGATTGTTTGACTCAATCTTTTCAAGATTACTTTAATTCATTTTTAGACTTCTCTAGCTTCCAAATTCTGGTTTTTGTTTTGTTTTGTTTTTACAATTAAACCATGCTTGCTTTTCTTCCTTTTAAGGGTTTTTATTTCTGTATATTTAATGTTGAAGATGAAACCCGGGCCTAGAACATTCTAAACAGACATTTTTATTACTGAGCTGAAAGTATAGATTTATTTCCCCTGTGTAAGGGGAGAATACTTTTCTAAACTTATCTAAATTATTGCCCCAGTATGTTATTTAATATGTTTTGGTCTTAAAATACATGGCATTGGAGTTAAATTCAAGGTGGGTTGGTTGGTTGGTTGGTTTTTTTAATTCTATCTTCATGTCTACATCTACATGGAATCTTTCCAGGTTTCTTTTTTATCAACTCTCAGTGTAGAGGATTTCCAGCTCTTTCTCTCTGCCTTGACTACATGCTTAGGGAAGTGGAAGTGAGGAGACAGAGGAATGCAGTACAGGTCTCTGAAGTACTTAGACCTGGGCTGACATGGAAATGGAGTCACAGAGGATGATCTGTCCAAGCTTCCAGGGGAATTTGGAATGGGGTAGAGCTGAGATCTCCAACTCAGGTCTTCTGTCTCCTGGGTAGTTTTCTTTTCCTGTTACACACAGTGCCTCCTATGGGAATTAGAAAACAGCAGTTGTAGAAAGATAACCCCCAAGTTTTCAGTGAAAATTGCAAATAAAATTCCCTAATAGCCAACAGTGTCCCAGTTAATCAGACTGAGAACATGTATTTAACATGTTCGGAAGGATTTTCAGAGCATCAGGCACATTTAGAAAAAAATACCTTATTTCATGGTATTTCTATAGTTTATAGTTAAGTGGTTTTCTTGTTATACTTAATGTCACTTCCTACGTTAGAGGTTGGTATAATAAGATATAGAGGCCAGGCGGTGGTACACACCTTCAGTCCCAGCACTACACTCGAGGTACACAAGCTGGTGGAGCTCTGTGAGTTTGTGGACAGCCAGATGACATTCTTTCTCTGCCATGAGTTTGGGGGTTAGAGTTCAATCTTTTTGTATTTTTCTGGGAGATAATTTTTACCTAACGGTCTAGGCTGAATACTTCTGAGAATTCACAGTCATCTGTAATGAACTCGCTTTTCTTTTTTAATGTATTATTTTCCAGGTCAAGAGCAATCTGAATCCCAATGCAAAGGAGTTTGTTCCTGGGGTGAAGTACTGACGTGTCTGAGCAGCCAGCCGCTTTTGGTGGATGTAGCACAGTTTCCACACTGGGAAGGCAGTGTTAGAAGACTCCATTGTAAAAGCTCTCACTGTGTTACACTTACGCATTGCCAAAGTTTTTGTTAGTCTTGCATGCTTAATAAAAGTGCTGAGACTGTTACTAAGTAAGAAGCTGTCACACAGTTACTGAAAGTAGAATTGGCCGCATGGCTTAATGTAAAGACAGCAATGGAAGAAGCACCAGTCAATTGTGACAAAGAACCAAATTAAATCACCTCCAAATCTCATCGAATTGTCTGTCTTTGAGACTAAACTGGTCCCTTAGGGTTAGTTGACATTTTTTAATGTCTACACTTTGTTAAAAAAAAAAGGATAAGTAAATTTAAATTAGGTTCTGATTGTTAAACAGATTTCTCAGTTGCTTTTGTCCTTCAAAAATAACCTTTTCTGAAGAAAATCTGTTAACTTTTGAAGTAAGTAATTTCACAAGAATGTCTTTGACTGAGTTTACAAGGTGGTGGTCAGATAGGAGCTGGTCTGCCTGGTGTATTATCATGTTAGGAATACTGAGTTCTCCTAGTGTTAATCTTGAGGAAATACAATCTGAGGCTTTCATCTTCTGAAGATGGATTGCATCATAGCCGTCATGTGCGGCGTCTAACACAGGACCCACAGCAGCCCACAATCCGGTTGAAGCACTCAAAAGACGGCAGCGCGACTGTGGTGCTCTTCCTTGCTTTGTTAACTGTCATGACTATAGTCTGCAGCACAAGTTTTCTTTTAAAAAAGCTAGAACAGTTTTGGCTTCTTAAACTTCATATTTGAGTAGGTTAAGCTGCCATACGTGTTCAGTGTGAATAGTGTTTAAGTTGAAAATATTGTAAAAAAATTATATTTTTTCAAAAATATTTAAAAAAAAATAAATGATAGTAGAACCGAGCTGGTGCTTGTGTTATTGGTGCAGACTCCAGACTCCAGCGTTGGTGCTCACCTAGTGTGGGCAGTGGGCAGCCCTGTGTGTGAGGTGTGCTGACAGGAGGATGTGCTCCAATCCACAGTAGCCATGCAGGTGTCTGTCCAGTGTTTGACTTGTCCTTGCCCAAGACTGCATTGTCAGCAATCTTAGATAGCCATGGTATAAAACTGTGGTTGGGCCGGGGATACCTGTTAGTGGCAGAGCACTTGCTTAGCATTGCAGCAGCATAGATGTTTCTGGATATTCTAGAGCTGAAGACTGAGACAGGCCATGTAACCATTTATTGTATTTGAGACAGTGTATTGCTATATAGCCAAGGCCAGCTTTGAACTTAGGGTGCACCTACTTCAAGCTTCTGGGAACTGGGATTACCTTGCTCTTTTGTATGGTTATTTCTGGCTCATTCTTTCTGAAAAGCTTTAAGGTGTTCTCTATTTGGTTTGGTTTTTGTTCATGGTGCTAGAGGTTGAACTTAGGAGCTATTTTATACATGCTAACCAACCACTGTTCACTGGTCATCCACATCCAGTGAGGGTCTTTTGTTTGTTTTGTTTTGTTTTTCCAAGTCAGGATTTTTCTATGTACTTCTGACTGTCCTGGAACTTGTTCTATAGTCCAGGCTGGCCTTGACTGTCTGCCTCTGCTGGGATTATGCCACCATGTGCACCCAATGAGAGTCTTTTTGCTTTTTAAAAAGTTAAACCTTAAACTAATAAAGAGGCAAATGTTTTAATTTTTTTAATAATTATTATTATTATTAGGTGAGCGACTATTGTCTACAGTATGTCTGTGTATCTCTTTCAAGCCTGGTAGCCAAAGAAGCCAGAACAGGACATCAGAGCCCCTAGGATTGGAGTTACAATTACGAGCTGCCACTTAGGTGTCGGGAATTGAACCAGGGTCCCTGGAAGACTAGCCTCCTGTTACTGTTTTTGTTTTGTTTTCGTTTTGGTTTTTGAAACAAGGTCTCCCTCCATAGTACTGGCTGTCCTGGAGCTTACTGTGCTGGGCAGGCTGGCCTCACTTCACAGAAATCTGCCTGCCTCTGGCTCCCAAGTCCTGGGATTAAATGTGTGCCACTACACCTAGCCATAGGCAAGTTTTTAAAGAAACTCTGGAAAAGACAGACATGCTTAACACTTGTTTGGGGAGGTTGGGTGGGCATAACACATTCAGTCTCTTTGTTCTCTAACTGCTCAGAATCAAGTGTACAAGGGTCACCACTCAAGCTAGCCTCAACCCCATACAGAGGGGAGAAATATTTGAATTAACTAGAGCCAGTTGTCTACATTCTAGGCAAAAGTAGGATTTAGGACTGCCCACATATATTTTTTTTTTTTTTTTTTTTTTTGGTTTTTCGAGACAGGGTTTCTCTGTGTAGCCCTGGCTGTCCTGGAACTCACTTTGTAGACCAGGCTGGCCTCGAACTCAGAAATCCTCCTGCCTCTGCCTCCCAAGTGCTGGGATTAAAGGCGTACGCCACCACTGCCAGGCTGATCATTTATCTTTAAGCTTCAAAATATGTGGGCAAGCCGGGCGGTGGTGGCGTACGCCTTTAATCCCAGCACTTGGGAGGCAGAGGCAGGCGGATTTCTGAGTTCGAGGCCAGCCTCGAACTACAGAGTGAAGTTCCAGGACAGCCAGGGCTATACAGAGAAACCCTGTCTCAAAAACAAACAAAAAGAGATAACTGATCACCCCCTTATAGGCTTGTCTTAGCAGGTTTCTGGTAACTGAATTGTAAGTGATTTTAATTTTATGACTACTAACATTGAAACAAAATAACATGTAGAAGGGTCTCTCCTGTTGATAGTACTGCAGTGTTTCCAACCTTTCCAGTCTCTAAGATATTACTTAGGTGTGGTAATGGTGATGCACACCTATAAACCCCTGCATTTGAAGGGCTGGAGAGGTGGCTCAGTGGATAAGAGCACCAGGTCCTCTTCCAGCGGTCCCGAGTTCAATTCCTATCACCCACATCGTGGCTCACGACCACCCATAACTTCAGCTCCCGAGGATACTATGCTTGCTTCTGACCACTGTGGGCACCAGACAAGCACATCATGTGCACTAATGTACATAAAATACAGACTTTAACTCCTTCACTTTAAGAGGCTATGAAGAGAAGGATCGTGCACTGGCAGAGAGTAAGCTGGTCGCGCTAATGCCAATAATTACAGAAATACAAGGACTCGGGCTGACGGTGACTGCTCTTAAACTCTAGTTGGTCTAGATGCTGCCTGTATCTGGTAGGATTGATAGTTCCACCTACTTGTGACCATCGATGGCTCATGACAGTTGAAAATTTCTGTTCTCACTATAACATGGCTAAGGAATTCTATCCAGATCCACATAGGACTTTTTACCCAACCTAGTCTCCCCTTGAAGAAACTTGTAACAGATTACAAAAATGAAAGTAGTTTTTCTTTTTGTTTAAACTGATGTTTGATTATTCAGCCTCCCGCAAGAACCATGACACATCCTACCTTTTGTGGAAGTAGTTTCAGACCTTGGTACACACAGACCCAGTTTCTATATTGTCTGGAGTGTCTTCTAGAACTGGAGGCTGATTTTCTGTCTTTTTAGAAAATCCTCTGAAGACTGGGCAGATGGGGATGTATCTGAAAAAGGTGGTCCTTTTTACCATGCCCATCCCAAAGGGGAAATCGTAGCTCTTGAGACTGGCCATGGTCTCACTGTTGGCGTGGGCTCCAGCTTTCCACTGTATCAGGCCTCTTTCCTCTGGGCTCCCTGCAAGAGGACAGTGAGGTCATCTAGGAGGATAACAAGCCTCTTACCTTTCCTGCACATACCCATTCCTAAGGCATGTTTCTAGAATCAAGTATGAATTTGCCTTGTCAGAACAGAGCCCAAGGCAGTTTTGCTAGATAAGCACCCTGGTGCCTTACTTGCCAGAGCTCTGAGAAATCTTAAAAGATTAATACTATACAACTACAGCATCAGGTCCTGTGTTAAGTGATTTCATTATTTCTGAACACCCCTGGGAGGTGCAGAGGCACAAAATTTTAAGGTGAAGAAACAAACAGTCATTTTACACTGAATATGGGGCTAGTGTGTGGTTGGTTCATGGAACCCAAATAGTATCCAGGTTGTACCTCGGAGTAAGAAAGTGTGTTTAAATTTTATCACATTTACTGTTTATCTAACATTTATGGAACCATGAGAGTGAGGAGGTCTTGCTCCATCATGAAGGCTCTGGGCATTGTAATCAGATTAGTTTCAGCAAGTACCTTTTCCTGCTGAGTTATCTCACCAGCCCAAGGACATAGACCTTGAAATACTTTATCAGTACTAGGATTCACTATTAAGATTCTACATTTGGAGCCAGGCAGTGGTGGCACACGCCTTTAATCCCAGCACTTGGGAGGCAGAGGCAGGCGAATTTCTGAGTTCGAGGCCAGCCTGGTCTACAGACTGAGTTCCAGGACAGCCAGGGCTACACAGAGAAACCCTGTCTCGAAAAAAAAAAAAAGATTCTACATTTGGGACATAAACCATTGTTATAGTAGGAATGAAAGCCAAGCTAAGCAAGAGATCTTTGAAGAATTGGGATTCTTCTCCCATAGGTAGAAGAATTGAGATTGCAGGTTCTCAGAAGGGCTGGAGCTGACAAAGACTGAAGTAATTCACTTAGCGGGAGGAGTGAGGGCAGCCAAAACTAAGAATAGCCCATTGTGCTGCAGCTAAATGAGACACAAGCTCTCAGCCAGGAGAGCAAGGGTCATCAGGAGAGGCTGCCTGGAGATGTTCAGACAGGGCCAGGGAGGAAAGGGAGCTATTGGCATGTGGTCCCAATGTCCCATTTGACTCTACTCCTGCCAAAGCGTGAAAGGCTGGCTAGCCCAGAGCACCTTCTTCCTAACAGGCTCCTAGGAGGGAGCTGGCTTCCCTACAATGACACCAGCCTGTTCACGGCAACTTATTATTTAAACCCAGTTTTACTTCCCATTTTGTGGCCAGGATTCCTCATAACCAACAGTTCTCCACATCCTCCTCAGTTTGATTCAGGGCCAAGCTGGTAAATTCCACCAGCTTGTCCTAAACTGCATTTGACTCTTCTCTGAGGTGTGAGGCAGCTATAATAATGTCAACACTGAGCAGATAAAGACAAGAGAATGAGAAGTTCAAAAATGTCTGAACTTTTTTTTTTTTTTTGGCCAAGTCTCAGACATGGTTAATGACTACGCTCTTCATTGAGGTTTGCCCACCCAGTTGCCCCAAACCCACCTTCAGAGGCATTGTGGTAAGTGGCTAGGATACAGGCTGTTTCAGATTGGCAGTTTAGTGTTACTTTATGACTTTGTAGTCATGTTGTTGTTGTTGTTGCTTTGTTTCAACATGGGATTAAGTCTAGGACCTCGAATCTGGGCAACTACTTTGTCAGGTTTAAGGATGATGTGTGACACTCTTCTACTGACTCAGATCTGATGACTATCAGTTTTTAAAATATATTTACTGGGCATATGCATGCCGGACCGTCACATTTCCCCAATCCTTGCAAAAGACAAAACAAACAAAACTTGGGCGTCCAAGGTTCATGTTGGGGGCTCTTTGTTTGCTCAGCAGGCTGCTACCGTTCTTGATCGATTTCTCCCGCAAACCAGTAGTGCTGCATTTTTAACCTATCCAGCTCTGTGAAGATAAAGGTGTTCTCAGCCTGGTGATTCTAAAGAGTTGGTGAGACAAGGACTCCCAAAACCAGAGAGCTCTCTTGACCTCACCCTTTCCAAGACCTAGGAGATAGGTTGTGCCTCAGTCTCTCCTTCCAGCCCGTGGACCCTCCACCAGCCCATTTCTTCTGCGCACTGGCCTGCATGGCATCAGGCCTGGCCACATCTCCAGAGCCAAACAAACCATCATGAGCATATGTGTACATGATGATAGTATAAGCCTGGCTTTGTGCTTCCCTCCCAGAGCTGACCCAATACCTGGCACTGTGTTGTCCAGTATGAAAGCAAGGCACCCACCAACAAACATCTCTGTGGTCAGTAGCACAGTTAGGATCTGATCCACTTCAGGAATGCCTGTGGAAGAAGTCAGGGGCCAGTGGGCTAGTGGCCTTTTCTGGAAGGCACAGCTCAAGAGATTTTCCACCTGTGGGTCCACTGAGTTCTTATAAACTGTCATGGTCATGGAATATTCTGAAGCCTGACCTTCAAGCCTGTCTGTACCTCTGTCTCTCCCCTTAGGAGAGAAACTTCTGACAGCTGCTAGTTGTTGACTTAGGACAAGTCACTTAGCCTCTCTGAACTCATGTTCCTCTGGAAAACAGAGGTAATAGAATCTCATGCAACTATTAGGAAAATTAAATGAGCATATTAAAAAAAACTCAATAGGTAGACTCTTGCTTATAATCCCAGCCTCCTTGCTGGTGCTAGGGAAGTGCTGTGTCACTGACGTGGTCTCCAGCCCACATTCCCCCATCTCTGGAGATAGTAGAGATCAAAAGTACCTGTGTTGATAGCACCTGGGTTGGAGTCCAGGTAGTTGGGTAGTGTGAGGCCAAAGAACATGGAGAATCCCAGTACAAAGAGGTTGCGGGAGGAGTTCATGTCCACGAACTGCAGATTGGATAGTCCCACGGCAGTGATCATACCTGCCACAGCAGAACTGCTAGAGGCTCAGCCTGGCTAGACCAGGTCCTGCCACAACCCCTGAGGAGGCCTCAGACACTCACCAAAAAGGGTGCAGAACATTCCTCCCAGGATGGGGTCTGGCAGCGAGGCGAAGAGAGCTGTGAATTTGCCAATGGCACCCAGGATTAGCATGATACCTGCACCATACTGCACGACTCTTCGGCTGCCCACCTGCAGGAAGCCAGGGGCTGGCTAGGCCCAGAGGCAGGGCTAGTTCCAGGGGGCAGGGTATTAGGCATATAAACGGACTCCAGCATTAGGAGGGGGTAGGATAAAGGTGGGATGCTCTCAAAGACAGGATGGGGCTAGGCCAAAGTCAAGATGGCTCAGAACAGGGCCTGCAACAGGTGAGGAAGACTGCTGCTCTGGCAAGTGGTGTGTGGCACCTTGGTGATCCCTAGGACCCCGATGTTGGGGCTGGAAGAGGTGGACCCGTTGCCTGTGCCCAGTAGCCCAGCGATAATGCAGCAGATGCCTTCAGTGAAAATTCCCCTGTAAAGAAATGGTGAGTGGGGTGTTGGCCCCGCCCCTTCACCAGTCTATTGTCACTTTGGTCCAGTACATGTCCCTCTGAAGCTGTGCAGGCTGGTACCATCTAGAGCCTGGAAGCTAGTCCTCAGTACCAGCACTCAGTGCTCATTACTCCCTTGGACAATTCTGAGCTTCAATTCTCCCTCTGTACCATGAAGATGATGAGGGGCCCAACCTCGCAGCATGGTTAGCCGCTGAGTAAGAATGCACATGAGCTGGGTGCACAGATACTTGTCAATAACTGGCTTCCTTGGGACTGACATCCTCAGCGGTCCCCAGCATTTACAGAACAAGTAATCCCTGCTCCATGCTCCAGGGGAGTGAGGACTGGAGGTGAGGGTGACTTCCATGCCTAAGCCTATTAAGTGTGCCTCCCAGTCCTGTCCCTACATTTGCTGTAATAGTGGCACCTCGGAATCATTGAGGAGGGCATACCTGTTGATGGCATGTACCGGAGGGGGTGGTGCTCCAGCCAGCCGGGCACAGGCATAGTAATCACCAATGGACTCAATGATGCCCGCCAGTGTGGCACTGAACATTCCCAGCACAGCAGCCACAGTCACTGTGGGTAGGCCCCACTGACCTGGATTGGAGGAAATATGATAGGTTCTTGAGGAGGGTGTGGTGGCTTGGGAATAGATGGGGTTATTTGAAGGGGGAGGGGGTGGTGTTGGAGAGATGGCTCAGCAGTTGAGAACACTGGTGGTGTTTCCAGACGGTCCTGAGTTCAATTCCCAACAACCACAAGCTGGCTTATGGCCATCTATAAAGGAATCTGATGCCCTCTTCTGGCATGTAGGTGTACATGCAGACAGCACTCCTACATTTTATATATATATATAAAGGAAGAGGTGCTGGTGGGGAGTCTCACTGATACACTGGTCCAGGATAACCAGGATAAGATCTGGAGTTAAACCACCACTCAGGGGCATCCATAAAACAGAGCTAATGCTTCGTTGTCAGCCGAACCCAGAGTCACCGGGTGTCATTGGAAGCAGAAGGGACCAAGCAGGCTTGCTTACATGGGTAGGGGATTCGGATCCAGGGAGAGATAGCCATGATGTCCCCTCGGGCATCAGTTCGAGCCTGGAAGCCATAGACTGTGGGATCTGCGGGCAGCACGTCTGTCAGCGTCAGCACATAGCAGAGCAGCCACACGGTCATGATGGCCAACACGATCTGGAGCAGGGGGGGTGACGGGGCACTGCAGGCGCTGGATGCAGGCACTGGAGACCTTGATGCAGACTCGCCTGCTTCTGCGTCAGCCCCAGTCAGCCCTGTCTGACTCCTAGCCTCTGGCGGGGAACCCCCCTCCCACCCTTGCCCCGACCTTCCCTGGCTCAGGTCTCGCCCCTTCTCGCAGCACCTGAGAACTCCTCACCGGAAACATCTTAAAGATCTGGATGCGGAAGAGAGTGAGACCCTTGCCCCATCGGTAAACAGGCAGCAGGAAGGTGAGGTTGCGTAGATACTGGGAGAACAGGACGATCAGTAGGATGGAACTGGAGGTAGAGACACAAGAAGGAAATAGCTGGTGGGCCAGGTCGGGGCCTGGAAACAGACAAGAGGGCAGGAAGGAAGGGGAGGTGGGGTAGCGCCTAGGACTGGGCGGAAATAGTCCTGTTGCCTGCTCACCAAGCCGAAATGCCCCAATGGGAGCCAGCTCGGTCACCAGCAGCTTGGAAAACGGAGAGACCAATAAGGGAGACAGTGGGGGTAACGGTGAGAGGCCCGATGTAGCTGAGCAGAGCCCCGGGCAGTCCCAACAGCCCAATCACCACCTCCACCACACTGGACACTATGATTGCACCCTGGACCTAAAAAGGCAAAATGAGCTACAGTCACTTTGACCTGGCCATTATCAAAATGTAAGTTCCTCAGTCACCTCCCTGAACACAGAGCCTGCCCATCCAGCCCTTCCTTCAAACCCAATCTCTTTACCCACCTCCCGAATCCGAGGGTGCCAGATATGAGAGGTGTTCAGGGGCATGCTCCAGTTACCGTAGATATCCTCTGGGGACAGAGATGGAGAGACCACACGGCCGTAAACAACGCACCCTTGTACCTAGACTCTGGGAAGCTGCCCAGACCTCCAAGACCTCTCCTCCAGTGCAGACCCCAAAACTGAACCCACCTTCTGAAGGACACTTCCACTTTTCCAAGGCCAGGATAGACTTGGCTGGAACCAGAAACGCAAAGGCACTGGCCTGGAACAGCGGCAGCCTGGAAGGCGGCACACAGTAGCAGCGGGGGAGTGGGTTGAGTAAAAGGTATAGAAAATGAGGGTTGGAGGAAGGGACAGAGAAAGGGTAGTCCCTGAGCCCCCACGTGGAGTCCCTCCCCCATATTTCCGGGGCTCCTCCAGTTCAAGCCCTGCACTCTGCCTTCAGTCCTCCATCTCGGCACCCAGAAGAGCCAAGTGCTCAACAGCGGACTGCCGCTCCATTTCTGAATCTGAGGGCTGCTTGCGACTGTTCCCACCCACCACCACTGAGCCAACCAGGCTTGGATTGTTCGTCCAAGACTAGGAATCCCCAAGCGTCCATCTACGTATGGACGCTGAAAGCCCGCTCACAGGAATGGGCAGTGAGGTAGGGAACAGTACTCCTAAACTTTTGGAGTAAAGTGGGAGGAGGGGACCTCAGGGCTCCTAGGAACCCAGCTAGCTAGCTCTAAGGCTAGCCGGGCAGACAGGGCAGCAGACAGGGTAGAACCCAGTCGGTGTGTGTGCTTCTAGCCGGGGAGGGGCCGCTCACCGGATACCCACTGTGGTCTGGATGAGAGTAGTGATACCCACGCAGGTGAAGATGGTGCCAATGAGCTGACTGACCATATGCTGGTCACGGCCCACACACAGCGCCTCAGCCAGGAGGAAGGGCACAGCGATGGTGCCACTGAAGCAGGTCAGGTAATGCTGGGGTGAGAGACAGTCGAGAGGTGGCCCCACAGCACGCTCGTGGAAATGGGCATCCCGAGTCCTGAACCTGGACCATACTGACAGGGTGCTTACTTGCAACCACATTACCCACCACACCCGACACGGGATTCCCAGAGAGCCACTGCTCACCACGCAGGGGCCCCATCTCCCCCAGGTTGTTCCCACGGTTCTGTAGATGGGCCCTTTCTGTCATATGCTACCCACAATCCTCCCACGCCACTTAACCTTCTTTGACACAGCTGTTTGGTGACAGTCATCATGACCTTGTCTCTTTCTCTAGCCTGAAATGACCTTCCTGACCAGAGGCGATTTGGGTTGCCAGGGGAGTACCTCACTTAGGGTTGGGGAGGCCTTGAGAAAACCCACCTGGAAGCCCAGCAGGATGCACAGGTACCATGGTGGCACATCCTCAATCGTGTACAACATGTCACACTTGGGCTCTGCGGGCAAAGGTGCCCGCTGGTCCCTGGTGGAAGTCCCTGCTGAGTCCGGGACCTCGTGCTGCTCAGGGCAAGAGAGAACCGGCTCAGGGCAAAGCCTGCGCTGCCTGGACTAAGGGAGCCACAGTGGCCTCCCAGAAGCTCAGCGAGGGCAGGATGCGGCTGCCACCCTCCCCAGCTGGTTCTGTGGTCCTCCCCACTCCCCACACCCTGCGGCAGGGATGAAAGCAGGGTCCTGGCTTCCAGAGTGAGGCTCCTAAGTCAAAAGACTAGGGAGACCAAAACGAGATCAGACTGGGCAGGTCTAGACTGTGGATAAGCCCCCTCCTGTCCCATCTCTACCTCCTAGAGGTCCTTGAAGGGGCCGCAGAGAGAGGAGACCCAGCCACTACTGACCCCTAAGCCCAAGGCAACCAGCCCCTAAACCTAAGGCCCCCTCACCCTCCTTCCTCCACCCCATTCCCCAAGTGCCATTTGAAGTTCAGGACTGTCACTTTTGGTCAAGTGCATTAGCAAGTTTGTCTCTGCCCTCCCAGCCAGGCCAGCCCAGGCCCTGCCCCCACCCGTGTTCCTTGCGTAGCTCCCGGGCTCCCCACTCCCCCACTCCCCCAAACCTGCTTTGGGCTCTTGGGGTCCTCCTGAGTTTTCATCTCTGAGGCACAGGTTTGAGAAACCTCTGAGGAGAAAAGAAGAGGGCTTTACCAAGGCCTGGGAGGACTTTACTCCGCTCATCAGACATTGTTCGAAGTCAATCTGTAACCAGGTCCATAGCTCCAGATTGCGAAAGGGAACAGGGGCGGAGGTGAGGTATTAACTCTGGCTCCGGTGGTAAAGGCCACCCAAGCAAGGGGCACGTTTACCTGCTGCGTATTCTCTATCCTACCCGCATCCAAGCCTGGCACATGGCCTGTTCTTGTTTCCCTAGGGAGGGCCAGAGTCTACAGGGTGAAGAGGGGACAGTCTAGGGATGACAAGCGAGGAGCGGGAGAGGACACAACTCATCACCTGCTCTCAAACCCTCTACACTTATTAATGGAAGCTTATCTTATCACCATCACTGCTCTTCAGGGAGAGGATCAAATGCCATTACCTGTATTTGTGTATGCGCTGTCACGCGTACCCTCTGGAACTGCATGTGTTAACTCTTTCACTGCTAAAAGAAAAAGACTTAGTAGTGGTATGACCAAGGTCAAATAGGAAGTGAGGTTCTAGGCCACCCTGGGCTATGCTCTTGAAAAAGAATACACATCATAGCAAAACTCTATCTGAAAAGTAGCAGGAAGGGGTCAGCTGGATGGCTCCTTAGGTAAAGGCACAGGCCATCAAGCCCAGCGACCTGAGTTTGACCTTTGGGACCTGAGGAAGAGAGCTGACTTCCATAGGTTGTCTTCTGACTTCCACATGTACCCCTTTGGCAAAACACTCAAACAACACAAACACAAATGCAAACAGACAGGCACACAAGCTCTCTCGAACACATACACACACACACACACACACACACACACACACACACGCATACATGTATGTACACACACAAACTAATAATAAATAAATACAATTGGGGACTGGCAAAATAGCTCAGTAAGAAAAGGCACTTCCTGCCAGGTCTGATGATCTGAGTTCTGTCTTCTTCCCAAGACCCACATGCTAGAAGAGAATTGACTCTCGCAAGTTGCCACCTGCACCCCCCTACACCACACACACACATACACACACAATCATTACACATGCTTGAATACACACACAATATAATTTCTTAATTCTTTAAACTAACAAAAGCTAGGTATGATCACATGTGCCTGTAATCCCACAAAGGGAGGTGCAGGCAAGAGATAGGGTGTTCAAGACTTGCTTCCAAAATTCTTGGCTGCATAAGACCTTATCCTGGTAGTTCACACCTTTAAAATCCAGCACCCAGGAGACAGAGGCAGGCAAATTTCTATGATTTTGAGGCCAGCATGGTCTACAGAATGCATTCCAGGCCGAAGCTATATAGTAAGACTCTCAGATAATAAAATCAAAACACACACACCCACACATACACACACACATACCACCACCGCCACCACACCTATTTCAAAGGGGTAAAAAATAATAAATAAATATATCAGGACTTTAAGTTGAACATGGAACCCTTCTGAGCACTTCACCCGTGTTCAATCTGTGCCTGCATATCTCTCTCTTTTCCTATCTAGCCTGGGCTACAGCCTGACTGTTAGCAGAGACAGTCAGGTTAGCATAGTCCCAACCACCCCAGAGGCTACCTACTTGTGAGTTGCTGTGCCGGTGGCTGGGCTGGGATGCAGGGGCACAGGCCAGGCCAAGGGCGCATGGGCAGCAGGGCTCTCCAGGTGGGCAGCAATTTCATGGTCCTCTTGAATGCAGCTCCCTGTCCAGCTCCAGCCTTTCTTCTGCGTTTTGGTCCACTCCTCTCCTGGTTCCTGCACTGCAGTTCTCAAAGTGGTTTGACCTGTCGGACCTGGGCAGCTCCTCCCAGCTCTCTGCGGGTGGCGGAAAGGGAGCCCCTACCCCCCACTTCTTCAATCACAGCTCAATACAGCCCAAACCTCACCGGAACATGTGCATTACAAGGCTTGAAAAAGTGTCCCAGTGCGTGTGTGGACCAGGACACTAACCCCCACCGCGGTGATGTCTTAAGACCCTGTCAGGCAGTGTAACCTTAGAGGCCGCTGAGAATGGTCAGCTTTGGACCCCACCTCCTGTTTCTCAGGCAACACTAGGAAGATAAACATCCACTTTGTTCCTCAAGCCTACTGCTCAAAAGAATAGCAGACGTCTGGCCTGGGGTGAAGACAACATTCTGATCTGCTCCAAAGATTAGAACATTATCTATTGTTTCTTCTCTTAAGAGTTACTTCAGGCCTAGCTAGTGTGGCAGCACGCTCCTTTAACCCCAGCACACTTGAGGCAGGTAGGAGATGAATCTCTGTAAGTTCAAGGACAGCCTGGTTTATATAGCAAACTTCAGGCTAGCTTGGTGATCAACTTGAGGACACTTGGAATTAACTAAAACTCAAGAGGTCTGTGAGGGATTTTTTTTTCCTTAATTACGTCATTTGAAGTGGGAAGATCCACTTTTATTCTGTGTATGCCTAATGCCCAAGTAGGTTAGAGGAAGAAGGTATTGGATCCCCTGGAACTTGAGTTACAGATGGTTGTGAGCCACTCTATGGGCACTGGAGATTAAAGCAAGTATTCTTAACCTCTGAAACATCTTTCCAGCCTATCAGTAGCCCTTTAAAATACTTTTATTAAACAAGACTAAGAACCAAGCAGGAACGCCCGGTTTCCTTGATGACGTCAGACAAGATCATTCAGGCCCTCTTCACAGACACCTTCCCAGACCTACTTAGTTCACACCCCTAACGGTCCAGCCAGCAACCTGGGCCCTGGTTTTCTGATTTCTGAAGTTTCTCACTAGAGTGAGGGCCAGTAGAAAAAGGAGGCACCGGTGTAGATCCTAGGCCAAGTAAGAGTGGGGGACTAGGAGTTGGACAGTGTAGAGAGCATGCCCGGTGGGTTGAGAGGCGCTCGGCAATTCGAATGGCCACACCAGATTTGCCTTTGAGATATGCTCCGTTGAGTCACACAGATGTTCTTCACAATACTATGGTCTTCTAAAGGTTATAGCGATCTCACGTAAACAGATTATCTCATTTGGCTACCACGGTTCATCAGACAGCTAAAGTTCCACTAGAGAATTCTCCAGTTAGAACTTCTCAGCAGCCTCCAAACTCAATGGGCATCCCCATGAGGTTCTTCATTTGTGACAGGAAAGCACCCTTGGGGGTCCCAGGCGGTCCTCGAGAGCATCAGTCAGTGGCCAATGCGGACAGGAGGGCACGTGTGCCGGACCCTCGACAGTCTACAGAGCTACACCGGGGCCTACACAGGGGCCAGCCCCAAAGTCCCCTTGCCAACGGGTATCTGCACAGAGGCTCAAACTGTCCGACTGAGGAACACAGCAGCGCAGTCCCCGGGGCACATCCACATCTCCAGGTTTTTGTATTGTCTATTGGGCATTAGTTTTGAGTCATCAGGGTTCACCTCTTAGGGCTGGTTCATTAGGCTATCAGTGGCATGTTGGGGTTGGTTTTGAGAAGACTAGGCTAATTCCATGACAAATTTCAAATTGGCAGTTAGGGAGACTAGGCCAAAAAACTGAACAAGTCCAAGCAAGCCCAGACAAGTCAATTGCTAAGAGAAAAAAACCCAAGCTCCAGCCTTCATGCCCAGGTATTGGAATGTCCCAGCCTCCTGGCCTGAAGCAAAGACAATGAATGGGTCAGCAGCAGTTTCCAAACTTCCTCAGCTACTTCCTCAGTAACAGTCTCCAGATCTCCCCATCAAGTTCCCAGCCCCTACACCTGGTAATGGAATGTCCATAGAGATGGACCCAACAGATTAACGTAGAGGTCATCTACCCTGGAATTCCCTAATGTGCTTTAAATCGGGCCTGCGAGCTCACTTGGGTGTCTCTCTATTCTGGTAGTGGGAGACCCCAGCATGCTGGACTCCTGCAGAATAAAACACTCTTTGCCTTTACATACTATTTGAGTCCAGGGTATCATTCTTCAGCGAATCATGGACCCCTACAGTTTATTAGCATATCAGAGCCTACCAGGGCTTGGCTCATATCCCAGCTGGCAACCTGGGGATTGGCTGCTCTCTTACAGGCACTACATTCTTTCAAGTCAGACAAAATGGTTTCACTTATCTATTCCTAACAGACATATTCCATGGTAGGCAAACTGATAAGGGAGTGGGGCATGATTAGTAATAAAGATGGTGAACCTTTGTCCTCACCCTCCTGACCCAGCTGCTTAAAACAAAGGTCCTGTGGGCTCTTCCTCCCGCCAGCAGGCCAGGTGACTGACTGGCTGACCAGCAAGCTAGAGGCTGGGTCAGAACAAACAGCTGAGGGTCACTCAGTCATCCCGTCCTTCTCTTTAAACTGACTAACCCTAACTTAAGGCAGGGAGACTCTTCAGAGCTTTTAAAAGCCCCAGCCTTGAGAAGAGACCGGATTTTCAGCTTTCCAAGGCCCCTTCTGCTTTTTTGGAGAGTATTTTTCTCTATGTGTCTGCTGCATGTATGTGTTTCCCTAGCCGAAATAAACACCTTTCTTTTTTTAATTTTGTTATTTTACTTAAAAAAAAATTTATTTATTTATTTACTTATTTATATGAGTACACTGTAGCTGTCTTCACACACACCAGAAGAGGGCATCGGATCCCATTACAGATGGTTGTGAGCCACCATGTGGTTGCCCGGAATTGAACTCAGGACCCCTAGTAGAACGGTCAGTGCTCCTAACCACTGAACCATCTCTCCAGCCCAGTAAGCACCTTTCTTAAGCTGCTGATTCTGTCTGCTGCTGTTTTCAGATTTCTCTGCTACTGCCTGTTGCAATCAAGATCTCCACCTTTTAATTCTTTAAATGACAGAGGACAAAACAAACAAACAAACAAACAAAAAAACCTAATTGAGATCCCTAGATACTATCAATGGGATGTGGGGTGCAGCAATACCTTTTTTTGTTTTGTTTTGTTTTGTTTTTCGAGACAGGGTTTCTCTGTGTAGCCCTGGCTGTCCTGGAACTCACTTTGTAGATCAGGCTGGCCTCGAACTCAGAAATCCTCCTGCCTCTGCCTCCCAAATGCTGGGATTAAAGGCATGCGCCACCACCGCCCGACTTGCAGCAATACATTTTTATAAATATATTTCTTGGGCCCCAACAGACTGAATTTTGGCAACCCTCATAGCAAAGTTAATAATATCCCTTGAGAGCATTTAAGGCTATATAGTTAACCTGTTATTCTACTGTGTGTCCCCCTTAGCCTGCTTAAGTTTAACCTGCCTTTAGGAGAGCTCTATAACTAGCCTTACTTGCCTTAGATTTCCCATACAATCAGCTTTTATAAGCTAAACTAATGCATAGCTTTAAGCTTAAATTATGTGCTCTTCAATGCCCTGACCCAGAATAATGTTTGTGCATGTATTCATGGTGGTACATTTTTACTGAAAACAGACAACAGGCTAGAAGAGACCTCAAAACAAATATCCCCAATACACATCGCAACGGAAGCGTGGATATAGGCGAGAGCATGATCGCTGCTTTTTTTTACTAGTCTCTGTCAGTTGGAGGCAGTGAAGCAGTGACTGGCCTTTCCCCTTGTAAAACTCTGTTAAAGATTTTTACAAGGAACTCCTCATTCCTGGCTCAGTTTAGCACATGCCTTCAAACCAACACTAGAGAAGCAGAGGCAGCCAGATCTCTGTGAACTCCACGCCAGGCTGATATATCTACACAGAGTTCCGGCACAACCAGGAACAAGCACAGTTTAAGTACAAGCATCACAGAAAGCTGACAAGCAGGCCATAAACCAGACTACGGACCTTTGGAAGATACAGGGAAAGAAGTGAAGAGTTCACGCTTGGCCTTGATCTTGGTCAAATTAATCCAAGAGGAAGCTGCTGCGTTTTTATTCTATTGGGATCAACCCAATGAGACTTGTCCTAAGTGCTGCCATCTTGTTTTCAGACTCCATTTTGATCATAAGTTGAAAATAAGTTCAAGTTCCTAGACTCTAAAGGAGCTTTCCTGATGTCTAGGCCAACTTCCTCCTCCTCTTCTTCCTCCTCTTCCTCCTCCTCCTCCTCCTCCTCCACCACCACCAACACCTTTTATTCCCAAAACATAACAATTGTTCCTAACCATGAAAGAACAAACAATTCTGATTGATGGAAAGTCGTGACTGTGACTTGGCACAGATATTTATGGGCTTGGGGCTTGAAAACTCTAACATTCTGCCTTGGGGTTCATCTCTTGGGTCTGGTTCTATGACCCTGAGCAATCAGTTTTGGCCCAAGTACAGTAAACTTTTGCCGTCTGCTTAAATAGCTTCCAAGATGAGCATTCCCTGCAGCAGTCGGCCCCCGAGTCGGCAGCTGTTGTCCCTGACTGGCCAGTTTTCGCTGCCTCATTCAAATAAAGAGCTTGCTTTGTGTGGACTCTTGTGTCTGCTTGGGTTGTTTTGAATGTTCAGACCCTAACAGTTCTTTGGTGAACTAGTCCACGCTGACAGGTTCTAGGGATACAGAACATCTCTCAGTGTCTGCGAATTCAGGCTTGCTTGAGATTCCCCAGTTCCTCTAGCAGCCAACACTACTCCGACCTTCAAAGTCTGAAGCCCCTCCCAGCCCAGCCTTTACTTGGTCTGGTACTTGTCAGGCTCCTGGGGGGTCGAGGCTCACCAAGTGTCCGTGGCTGCTCCCAGCATGCTTCAGCCCACCTGCTACCCTAAACCTCCCTCCCAGCTCCTCATTCCTATCCAAATCTGCCACTTCAGCCATGCAGGCCATGCATTCTTGGGTCCTCAGCTCTTCTCTTGGTCCCCTCTCTCACCACCCCGCACCCACCCACCTCCTCCCACGGCCCCGTTCAGTCTGGACTCTTCCAGACACCTCTGGCTGTGCTCTCCCTCATATCTACAATACAATCCTTCTCCTCAACCATACCTAGGAACGGCCATCTCATTTTTATTCACTACTTAGATTGAGCCTCTATTGTCTAAACGGGTACAGAGAGCAAGCAGTCAGTGCCTAGGTAGCTACAGGAGACTGTCTGCACTTTCCCTACTGATGGGTCTAAACCCTGCACTGTTTGTCCCTGAGCATACGACTGGACCCTTTCCTAACTTGTTCACATTTTCAACCATGCCAACTCTCTTCTAGGTAGGTGGAGTGATGTGTATTTAGCCCCCAGGGGAAGGACTTGAACAGAAACACCATTTTCTGCCCTGTCCCCTTCCCCAAATGCCTTCACAGAGAGAATTCAAGGTCAGTGAGCTTTATTTGAAAATAGAAAGGCAGTCTCAGCCCCAGTACCCCAGGGAGGGGTGGAGGGAGAAGACTGACAATTAGAATCAGGCTTCCCCACCCTCTCCTCATCACCACCGCTGGGGAAAAAAAGTATATATATATGTATATATATATATACATATATATATGTTCATTCATATATATATATTCATTCATATATATATTCATATATATATATTCATATATATATATGAGGGTCAAGCACAAAGGCTCAGGACTTAATTGCAGCGCTTTCAAGGTTGAGCAGGAGGACAAGTTCAAGGCCAGCCTGGGCTACATGATGAGAGCCTGTCTCTAAACAGCCATTAATAATAATAAAAGAATTGGAGCCGGGCGGTGGTGGCGCACGCCTTTAATCCCAGCGCTTGGGAGGCAGAGGCAGGCGGATTTCTGAGTTCGAGGCCAGCCTGGTCTCCAGGATAGCCAGGGCTACACAGAGAAACCCTGCCTCGAAAAACAAAACAAAACAAAAAAAGAATTGGAGAAGATCCAGACGCAGCTTGGACTACAGCTCTTCTCTCTGGGCCAGGATCTCCTGTGAGCAGGGCCCACGGGTGCCGCCACAGAGCAGCGTCTCCAGATTCTCACGGCCTTGGCGGTAGGCTTCATAGATCTGGTCCTCTCCAAACTCACCCAGGTAGTGGAAACACGTCATGGAGAGCCTGAGGGAGCAAGGGGCCCCTTGAACTCTAACCTGCGCTTGGGAAAGCTGAGGAGCAGAGCAGGTCTCCAAGGGCTCCTTCCCCCACGCGCTGTTACCTGTTGGGCCAGGGGCCCCCAGTAACCATCACGCTGATGCTTGGCTCTGGCCCCTTGCTAAGTCCTGGGCCCATGAGACGCTTCATCTGGTTCACTTCTTGGACTCCATAGCTGATGGTAACGGGAAGCAAGGGATGCAGGGTTAACGCAGATCAGCTCAGGGAGGGACTTGCTTCTATTCTAGGCTGAGTATCCTGGACATTTGCCGAGTTCAGACAGAGATAAGTCTCAAGATCTCACAGTGATCTTTCTGTGGCCATCTGCTCGCCCAGATGTTCCCAACAGCAACCGTAGCCCAGATTTCAGCCCAGCCAACCTCCTCCCCCAGGCCAGAGCCTTTGTGGAATGAGCACGAGGCATCAATGGGGGGGGTGTGCCCACCATGAGGCATCAATGGGGGGGGTGCCCACCATGAGGCATCAATGGGGGTGGAGGACTGTGCCCACCAGCCCTTCACCTAAGGAGGGTGGCAGGGACTGGACCCGCAACTCACGACTGCCAGTTCTGAGAGCAGGTCCGATCCAGGATATCTGTGTATGTGGATTCACTCAGCTCCTGCGATCCCCTGGAGTCTGGAGCCTGAGATTTAGCCTCTGCTTTCGCCAGATGTTGCCCCATCTGGAATGAGGAGGTGCTGAGAATCTGGACTTTGGGACTGCTGGTCAATTAGGGGAAGGAGAGAAGGACAGACACCCAAGTCTCTGGGGAGAATGAGGTGGCAGGGAAGCTGTTGAGCCGGAAGCACCTGCAAGGCAGGCTGCAGGGGCCCCTCTCTAGGCCCCACAGCTGGGCTGGGCCAGCTCAAGCAGGACCTACTCTCCTGGGGCTAGGGGAGAAAATGCTGAGTGAAAGACCTGGCCCTTCCTTCAGGGCACATCTGCCCAGTAGCACATGCTATTTTTAAACCATGAGAACAAGGAAAGGCAATAATAATGATAATGATAACAATAATAAGCAAATAAATTAACCAGTCTTTAATAACACACGTACTCACTCACTCTGTGTACATACAGAAACGTGGTCATACAGCACACTTGAGGTGAGCAAGCATGATGGGTTCACATAGATACATACGTATTGAACATGTGAAAAGTAAAGGCACCTCAGGGACCTGAGGAGGGTGCCCAGACGAAAAAGGATACGGACAGGGAGAATTATAAGAGGAAGAATGGTTCCCTGGGGTGACAAGGTAAGATGGGGCCATCTCAGATTGTCTGCTCTTTGGTGACAAGCAAAAGAGTAAACTGAGGCATGGCAATTCAAGAGAAGGGTAATATCCTGGAAAGATTGCTGATTCAGGCTGAGGGCTGGGGATTAAAGGTTCAGTGGTGAGGTCTAAGATAGATGGGGTGGCCTGAGCAAGGACTGCGGGGCACAGGCAGGACTTACTTGGAAGGCTACAGCCCGGCAGGCATCGCAGCGCAGGTGAGTCGGCATATGAGACGAGTACTTCTCTTCATCATCCAGTGTAGGAGCCGTCGCTGAGAGGGTAACCCTATCCCCGAAGCTCCCCAGGATAGCCCAGCACCCGAACAGTAGCAACAGCTGCAGAGGCTGTCTCATGGCCACTGAACTTACTTCTTGGAGCACAGGCTGTGGTTGGGGCGCAGATGTGCATTCGAATTATCTGTGGTTTAGGCCAATAGGGAACTGACACCTCAGTGACCCTCTTCCTTTCCCTCAAGGCCCTGGAGATGCCGCGCATGCAGGTTCCCTAGTTGGGTGGGGGCGGGGGGGGGCTGGCTCTTGATGACTCAGCTCCATTTTACACGTAGAGGATGAAGGTGCAAGGAGAGAGGCTGAGTCTGGCCACGGACACTTGGCTGCTGATGGAACCGAACAAAACACCCTGTGGGGCGAGGTGGCTGGTCACAGTCTTTATTCTACTACAGAGGATGTGAAAGCTCAGAGAGAAGAGACAAATCCTCCAGCTGGAGAAGCCGCATTGAGAGTGGTCCCCAATGCCCACAGGTCACAGCCTTCAGGAGGAATGTGGCCATGGCCGTGGTTGCTAGCCTAGGGCTCTAACTGTATGAAACAGAGTTACTGAGTCTGGGAGACCACAGTGTATGAGAGCATGGTCTTTTTCTCCAATCCTAGAGTGTCCTCTACCTAGACCAGAGCCAGACATGAGGGCTTTGTGGAGGGTGTTTAAGAGGCAGTGAGTCAAAGAAAGTTCAGTGGTTACGAACAATTGCTTGTTTTGATAAGGACCTGGGTTCAGTTCCCATCACTCACACAATGTTCACAACCATCTGTAACTCCAGTTCCAGGGCAGGGATTCAATGGCCTTTTCTGACCTTCATAGGCCTCAAGCATACACGTGGTGCACATACATACATGCAGGCAAATATTCATAAAATAAAAATAAATATTTTAAGTGTTATTTACTTGACTTTCAGAGACAGCCCTGGCTGTCCTTGAACTCAAAGAGATCCACCTGCCTCTGCTTCTCAAGTCCTGGGAGTAAAGGTGTATACCATCATGCCAGACAAAAGTGATTTTTTTGTTTTGTGTTGTTTTAAAAAGGTGGCAGCAGGAAATTAGGACCATACACTTGGTTGTCATTTCAGCCACCATAGCTCTCCATGGTCAGCCATTTATTGCACACCAGGGTGAGATGATACACTCTAGGGGTGGCCCTGGTCCCTCCATGTCATTAGAACCAGTGCCTCTGGTAGAGATGTTGGGGTAATTTTGACGTGTATTTTAGCCAATTTCCAATCTAGGGCAAGGTTGACAGAAGCTCCAAGGGCTCTTAGCTACACAGGCTCGGAACCAGAAAGCTATCAGATGCCTACCCAGCCTTGCTTCTAGTGGGGACTATCCTTTCCCAAACACCTCATGTCAAACACCTCTCCAGCAAGGCTCAAAACGACACAGAAACCACCTCCCACCTCACAGAGATTGTTCTCTGGTCCTCAGTTTACCCCAGGCTCAGAGCGGCTAGAGCACAGGTCTGGGGTCTTTCCTGTGCTGTGAGCAGACGGAAGGGCTGCTCCCGGTGTGTCCACTGTTGCCTCTGCTCCTGGAGGAACACGGAACCAGCTGAAGGGTCAGGGTCCCTTGGCCTACTCCATACAGGAACGCCCTTCCTCTTGCCAGCTCTAACTCACCCAGGCCTTCCTCCCTCTTGTCATCCTGGTGATTCAGCTTTACTTGCTGTCTATCCAGTGGGGATGGCTTCAAAATAAGCCAGCTCTGCTCCCAAGCTCTACAGAAGACAGGCGCTTGGGGCTTGAGGGAGAGCTAGGTTCCCTGCTGTGGGCTGTTCGCTGTAGTCCAGTGTATGTTGTTTTTGAGACAGGGTTTCTTTGTGTAGCCCTGACTGTCCTGGAACTCGCCTCCCGAGTGCTGGGATCAGAGGCGTGTGCCACCCCCGCCTGGGTGTCACAGCACTTTGTGAAACACCTCCATTTTAGTTAAACAACAATTCCCAAAACTAAAGTAACTTGTTTTCCTAGATTCCCGTTCTCCCAGCCCTCTCAACTCCAGAAATGGCTAAACAAGAGAAATGTTTGCTGACCACTTGAGATTCTTTAATTCACCACTTGTCCTTAGTCACCCCTCACCACAGAAAACCCAAAGAAGAATAATCTTCCCCCCTTCCTCATTTCCTAGTTCCTCCTGCCGGCCTTTCTGTCGAGGAGCTGCTGGTCCCACTGGCTGTCTTTACAGGGACTACAGCAATCCTGGGCCATTTCATCCACTTCTCTCACCTCCAATCCAGGCTGATCCTCCACATCTCCTTATACGACATCCAGTCTTCATCTCCAGCCACTATCCTCCTCGCTGTTAGCTGCCCCAAACTGCCCTGGGGCCATACTGGGCTCTCCCACAGCCTCCCAGGAAGGGTTTGACGGCTACCACCTATCCCTTCCATCTCAGCAGCCTCCTGTCCTTCTCCACTCAACTGGGCCCAGTGTTAGGGAGATACAAACAGTTCACCAAGGCAGCCCTGGTCCTGCTGCTCCCACACCTGCTATTCTGGGAAACTCCATCACCTCTTAGACCGGCTTCTCACTTTGACAGACTTGCTTGTCTACATAAACACACAAACACACCACACCCTGGGAAGGTTTGGGAAAGGGATACATATTTTTGTTGGGGGCAGGGGCGGGGGGGGGGGAGCGGGGATAGGCAGCCAGCCATTTGCTAATGATGCTCCAGCAATATCAGCCCAGGTAGCAGATACATTCTCTTAAGGTCACTTCTGGTCTGGCGACTGGCTGGAACTGGCCAAAGAATTGATGGGAGAAAAAAAGTTAAGAGACTGGGAGCCGGAACTTCCAACGCGTTCTAGGGAACCCAACTCCATGGAGTTAAGGCCTGAGGCTTCACAAAGGAAACACAGAACCCTTGGTGGACTGGATGGGACCAGAACTGGAGGGTGGGGCACAGAAGAGCGTCGGTGGTACGGGACTAGGGGTCCCGCTCAAGGGCATGTAGTACATCCCTTCCAGGGGTCCAGCCTCAAGAGCCCAAGGTAGCTGGAGACTACCAAGGGCCGGCAGGTTTGGGGACAGCGGTGACAGTGACGGGCCAGAGATGGGCCCATAGGCGGGTGGGTAGAGGCCGGGCCCTAGGGCCAGCGGGGCGTAGGGCTGGCGTGACTGCCGGGAGGGAGAGGGCGAGGGTGGCAGCAGTACTTCCACATACTGCCCGCTCTCGGGATCAAAGAGTAGCCGCAGCCTCGGCTGCCTCGGCGCCTCCACAAAGTAGTACCGGCCGCTCTCCGGATCTACGAGGACCTTGCCCGCGGGCGCGGCTCCGGGAGGCTTCCGCGTCCCCAGGGAGGATGCTGGGGGGAGCCGGTCGGTGGGAGGCGCAGAGGCAGCTCGCGGGAAGGGTGCAGCGGCCTTGGTCGCCGTCGCCGGAGGATCGGGACGGAGGGGCGCCTGGACCGCAGTTGCGGGAGCCACAAGCGGTGTCTCCAACTCGGGTGTAGCCCTAAGGCTCGAGTTTGGACACGCCTGCGGTGAGCCGGGGCGGGGTGGTCGGGTCCCTGTCGACTCTAAAGGGGAACACTGGGTTGAGGTGCGAGCGCCTCCTAAAGGGCTGGTCCGACCCTCGCGGTCCGGGACCAGGCGCTGGGTCTCAGCATCCAGGTTTTCTCCTCCAGGACCGCGTCTTTGGACACTCGGGGTTTTCTCACGCCGCTGGCCGAAGGCTAGAGCGCCAGGCAAGCGGATCTCGCTGCGAGCGAAAGGTTTCGCGGTGCTGTTCTCTGCCCTCCGCCTCGGGACCCCGCTGGACTGGGAGGCATCCTTAGGGGTTGCATGAAGTGAAGGCTCTGGTGACTCGTAGGGATGAGGTACCACTGGCAGAAAGTCCTTGAGAAAAATGGAAGTGTAATGTGCTGGGGCGGGCGGCTCAAGTGCCGGGAGCGTGTGCGTTTTGGATTGATCCCCCTTCTCCCCGCAAGTGTCTGCAGGGGGCGCGGAAAGCCCGGAGCCTGGGGTCCCTGCAGGGAAGCTGGGCGCGTAAGTGGTCTTAACCATCTTGCGCACGTCTCGCGGCCGCGGAATGGTCACGCGCGGCCGTCCAGAAGCCCCTTCTCCCGAGCCCAAGGCTTCTGGGCACACATCGTCGTCCAGAGTGCTTGTGAGATGACTTCGGGGCTGTTCCGGGGTATCTACCTCTGGAGACCGCTGACCGCTTCTGAAGGCAATGTCCGCATTTTCCAGTGAGAGCAGACACAGCTCCTCCGTGAGCTCTGGAGTCGCGGGTGCTGATGGTGTGGGCGGCTCCAGCTCCTGAGTTAGACCGTTCATAGCTTCCTGACGCAAGGCCGTCGACGAACCCTGCACATCAGGACCCCAAGTCTCTCCGGGCGATGGGCTACGCGTTTCAACAGGATGAGGCGACTCCCGTGGGAGCAGGGCTGGCAGCGACGGGTCCCTACTCAGCCCTACTGCATCTCCGCCTCTCGAATTCGGAACCTTCCACACAAGAGGAGCTTCAGGACCTGGGTTCCCAACTCTAGCGACACCCTGAGTCCGTTGGGGAAGCGGTGGAGGGGAAGGGGTCCTTCTGCCGACGACTTCCTCGACGGAGGCATTCCGACTTTCCCACGCGGAGGATGCGCCAGGGAAGGCCGGGCTACCCGTTCTCCAAACAATCTTAGGAGGTTGCGGGGGGTTCTGGGGAGACGGGCAGCGAGGACCCCGTACGGCCCCGTTTGGAGCCTGCTGCGGAGGAGATGGGCTCCTCGGCCTCACAACCCTACTGGGAACCACCCGGGAACCTCTAGGATGGAAAGGAGGACTCCGTGCCCTCGGCACGGTTCGATCGGGAGTCTCACGAGGGAACTGGGTCTTGGATTCCTGTTTGTGAGCCTGATGAGCTTTCTCCTCTGACTGCAGAAAGATGCTGGAACTAACTGGACCCAGAGGCTCGGTCCCAGGCGCCGGCTTGTCCCGCCGAATCGCTCGCTCTCGGAGGCTAGGCCAAGGCCGCGGGGCTCTGGCGGAGGCACAATTCTCGTGCGCGCGGGGTGGCCGAGACTTAGCCTCTTCCAGGACCACACGAGTGCTGGCTGCCCTTTCCTGAGAGTTCGTCGTGGATTCCGACTTGCCGGTAGACTTAACGGTGACGTTGCCTGGGGCTGGGACCGCAGAGCCCAGTTTTCTGGCCAGCGCCGTCTGCACGATGCCCGCGGCGGCCTGCAAGCGGCTCAGAGACTCGTCCAGGGAGCCGGTGCGCAGGAGCAGTCGGGGACGCGGCGCGCGACTGTCCTGCGAGGGACTCCGAGGCCGCGGACGCAGCTCGATCTGACGTTTGGGCACCGTGCGGGGTCTAACAGGCGCGGTGCGCTCCTCCAGGGCCACCTCCACACACTCGTACTGGCCTGAGACGGCAGGACTCGGCTCGCGGGGCGGCAGCTCCAGGTAGGTGGCCCAGCGAGAGCCCCCGTTGGGGACCTGCGACTGCGACGAGACAGAGGCAGGAGACGCTGGCCCGGGCGGCAGGGGGCTGCTGAAGGTTGGCGCCATGAGCTGTTGCTCCTCCCGAGCCTCCGCGTCCGAGCGGCTGAACAGAGGCCCCGCGCCGAAGATGACTTCCATCTCCCCCGACGGCAGCAGGCGCAGCTGGGGCCGGGGCGGCGGCGGGCCGGAGCCCGGGCCTCGCGGGAAACCCGAGCCGGAGCAGGGCTGCTGGCGGCTATTCTGGGCGCTGACGGACAGGACAGGCTGCGCGCCCGCCCCCCGCCCAGGAGCCACCCAGAGCCAAGTCCCCCGGCCTTCTGTGTCCGGCCCAACGTCCGGGGGCTCCGGGGAAGCCGGAGCTGTGTGGTAGGAGCCGGACGATCCGGACGAGTCCTGACGCCCCGCAGGGGCAGGCAGCCGCCTTGAGTGCCCAGGAAGGGCCAGCGGGGCGAGCGCAGTCAGCATGGTGGGCAGGACACCTAGCACTACCTCCCGCGCAGTGCCTCCGCTGGTGGCTCCTGCACTGTCCCCGCCCCGCCTGGATGCCGCGGGGTCAAAGCGTCTTAAAGCGCCAGTGTCCACGCCTGAGCTAGCGGCGTTGGCGACAGAAGCTGCGGGCCCTTCGGGGTGAAGCCCCCATGCAGAACCTTCTCCAACACGGGTGCTGCTGCAGCGTGGGGGTGGGGCTCCAGGCTCCGGCGGACAGGCCTGCTAGAGGAAGGCTGGCCTAGCAGGCAGCAGCCAGGCCCGATTCTAGAAAACTCTGACCTTGCAAGGGGCTTACCGGAGAAGAGGTTCAGGGTGTGAGATCTTGAAATTCCATACATTCAGCCCCCAACTCTTTTCCATCACAAAGGAACTCTCCTCCAAGCCTTCCTTAAGCATCTTTGGCTACACACACACACACACACCACCTTTGACAGAGGTAGGGAGTATCAGAGGGCTCTCCTAACTCAGGTAGGTGCTGGCTAGACTTGTAGCCCATCAGGAAAAGAGAGCTGGAGGATCATCCCTAGCTAGCGTTCACAAGCAGCTTAGCACCCAGAACAAACCTGGGAGACAACCAATCTTTGTAGGTTCCCTCTAAAGTCCTAGGCCCACAAGGCCCTTATTCCAGTCCCCCAAAACATTTGTTCCTTCCCTCGTAGAGAAGCAGTCTCCAGCTGTCTTTGTCTTATGACAGACAATAGGACAGGACTGTCCTTAACTTCTGGCATGACCGTCCTGCTGTGACTCAGGCCCCAGCTGGCCCAATGCACCAGCCCCTCCTTTGCACCCAGCCTCACCGTGACACAGCACAGGCTAGACTTAACCAGTCTGAGTCTTGTGGGCCTTGTGCTCCCACGATTACCTAGGGACACACTCAGTGATGGCTTCTGAACGGAGTTGACCTTTCATCCTGTCAGATCTGTCTGAGCAACTTGAGCAGGCTGCCCTTTCCCTGTTTCCCTGCTTTAAAAAGTTTTCTCGCTTTCCTTGTTTGAAGGTTTCTGTCGAGCAGTGTAAGAAGGTCAGCTGTGATCTGTATGGAGAGTGTACACAGATTCTCATTACCTGATGGCTTCTGGCTTCTCGGCTTCACTGTGGTCTTGGAATCCAGTCTTTGAATCCTCTGGTCAGGGCTAACATGCGTACACACACACACACACACACACACACACACACACACAAGTACAGAGACACACTCCCACACTCCATTCTGCCCTAACCCTATAGCTAACCCCAGAGAATCACATTTTATTCGAATCCAGGTAGGGTGTGATTGGGCTAACCTGGGGCTGTGTACGTAGGAAAAAAACTAATCACCCAAAGCAAGCAGCAGTGCCTACTGGCCCACAGTTCCAGCAAGACCCATAGAGACCCAGTTCCCACTCACTCCCCCCGGGCTCTACCCCACCCCAAACGAGGGCAGCAGCAGGGGTTGGGGACATGAGCAGTGCTCCCTCCTAAGCTCAGAAGCAGCAGCTGCAGTGGTGGTGGTCCCCAGACCTGACTCCCGAGAAGCCCTGGGTGCCTTGATTTGTTCTTGGAGAGGTGAGGGACCCACAGGGATGGAAGGAAAGAGCTGGTCTCCCCGGGATGGAGAAGGCAGAGGTTGGGCATCACAGCCAGAGGCTAGGAAGGTAACCAGCCGTTTATTTTTCCCTGGAACACTGCCGGCTCCGGGCCCGACGCGTTCCCGAGGCTTTCTTATGCTTCTGGTCCAGCACCTGGGCCATGTAGGTCTCCTGCTGCTTCTGGATCCGGAAGTCAGACATGTGATTCCTGCAATGGAGCTGGTCGTAGGCTGGACAGCCCTGGGTAGGGGCCAGAAGTCAGGCTCCCCACTTCCATCAACAACCCCCAGTCTGGCCCGGCCCCTCACCTGAAAATCTGTTTCTGCTGGCTGACAACTTGCTGCAACTCTTTAATCTCATTCTCTTTGCCATTAAGTATATCTTCTTGCTTTATAATGTGGGATTCAATTTCTGTGGGGGAGAGAGGCAGGGAGGAGGGGTGGTTTCCACTCTCAGGCTTCTGAGTTGAGGTCTGCCTTTGTGTGGTTCTTCAAACTTTGCTCTCCCTGCCCAGGAGTTCTTCTTGAACAGCTGCCAGCACCTTAGTATGAAGTCTGTTTTTCCGTATTGGAGACCGAACCCAAGGCCTCACACGTGATAAGAGCTCCACCTCTGAGCTCCACCCTCAATTTGGGGAGGGGAGGGGAGTAGGGTGGGTGGGCAGATCTTTCTACATAGCCCTGGCTGTCCTAGAACTAACTCACTATGTAGACCACACTGGCCCTTGAACTCAGAAATAGCTCCTGTCTCTGTCTCCCAAGTGCTAGGATTAAAGGTGTGCTACCATGCCACCTCCCACGCAGCCCTCTTTCTTTCTTCCTTCCTTTCTTTCATTTCTCTTTCCTCTCTTTTTCTTTTCTTTTCCTTCCTTCCTTCCTTCTTTCCTTCCTTTTTGAGACAGGGTCTCTCTATTGTAATAGCTCTGGCTGTTCTGGAACTTACCCTGTAGACCAGGCTAGTCTCAACTGTAAAAGATCCACCTGCCTCAGCCTCCTCCCAACTGCACTACCACACCCATCTCCACTTTCTACTTGGTTTTAAAGCAGAGGCTCATTAAGTTGACCAGGTCTTAAACTCACTCTGTGATAATGATAGGCCTTAAACTCACTCTGTGATAATGATAGGCCTTAAGCTTTTGGTCCTGCTACCTCAGTTTCCTGAGTAGTAGCTAGGCTTTCGTGTTCACCACGGGACCCTGCCATTATTAAAAAATTTTTGGGGGGTCTCCTGACAATGATTCTGTCAGTAACTTTACCACTGTATTATGAACCTCACCCAGGTGAGGATGGAGGAAAAATCCTTGGAGAGAAGCAGAGAGTCCTGCCATAGCCCTGGCTGGCTCTCAGGTCTTTACACTTCTGTGGTTAGACCCTTGGTCTAGAAATTGCAGCCCTTCCCAGTACTTCCTCTTCCCATCCCCTGTCCCTTTTCCCCCTTGTGTCGATGTCTAAAGTGTCTCTTCCATCAACTGTTGGCCTTTCTACAACTAGGACATAAGGTCCACAGGGACAGGGACTATGGCCTTTGTCACTGTTAACCTTAAGACCTAAAACACAACCTGGCTTATAGATCTGTGTACTGTGGAACGAACAAGATGTCCCTAAGAGCTTTGGGCTTCAAAATACCAAGTTTGGCCATCTCAGTTAAACCAGACCTATCAAGGGCAGACTGATGCCCAGCCTTGTGCTATGCAGGGCCTCTGGTGGGAGATGAGGCCCTTGCCTACTCCAGACGTGTTTAACTTCTCAATGGAGGAGTCAGGACACAGGAACTAGCCGGGCGGTGGTGGCGCACACCTTTAATCCCAGCACTTGGGAGGCAGAGGCAGGTGGATTTCTGAGTTCGAGGCCAGCCTGGTCTACAAAGTGAGTTCCAGGACAGCCAGGGCTACACAGAGAAACCCTGTCTCGAAAAACCAAAAAAAAAAACAAAAAGGCCACAGGAACTGGGGGCTGGAGAGATGGCTCAGCGGTTAGAGCACTGACTGCTCTTCCAGGGGACCCTGAATTGGTTCCCAGCACCCTATGGTGGTTCGTAAACATGTTAACTCTAGTTCCAGGGAATCTGTGCACATACATATAAGCTCTAGGCACACACGTGATGCACATACATATATGCAGGCAAAACAGTCACACATAAACCTTAAAAATAAAACTCAAACTTAACCGAGTGGAGGCACATGCTACGAACCCGAGCACTGGGAAGGCAGAGCTAAGGGTATGGGAAGTCCAAGGTCATCTACCAAGTTTAAGGACAGTTTGGGCTACCTGAGACCCCCATCAAAGCACAATGAATGAATAAATGAGTGAATGAATGAATAAATAAATGTTGAGGAATTGAAGGCTGATGGAGTGACTCATTACTAGAACACCTGCCTAGCAAGTGTGAGGCTCTTGAGTTTGATTTCCTGCACCGAAGCAAGGAGAGAGGAAAATAAAAACAAAAGACAAGACAGAAGAGGAAATGATCAGAGAAGGATGAGGCCGCTCTGGAGGAAGGCTCCCATTGAGGCGGTGTTAGCGAGCTGGGCTAGCTGCTTCTTCGGACCAGGTTTCTCATACATAAATAGTCCCTATTCCACAGTAGCATGGAGAGGACCCAGTAGGACAGTGATAGAAAAGCCTCCCCACTAACCAAGTACACATTAGAGACAAGGACTTTTGTGTCTCAGGTCAAAATCCAAGGTGGCTATAAGGATCTGAGAACATTCATATAGCTGTCCTTCATGGAGCCCTGGAAAGTTTTGATCACACAGGGAGGGAAAAAAAGCCCCTCTGATTAAAGGGATGGATGCACAGGGCTGGTTGCATGCATGCCTATGGTTAGCTGACAAAGTCCATAAAAGAGAGCACCATTAAAGAGAGGAAAGTAAAGGAAGGGAAATGTCAGGTGCGGTGGCACATGGGGTAATCCCAGCACTCAGGAAGTGAAGGCAGGAGACTCAGTTCAAAGTCATTCCTTAGCAAGTTCGAGGCCAGCCTGGGATGCAATGAGAACCCATCTTGAAAAGGGGGGAGGAGCCCGGGGAGTGGGCTCAGTGGTTAAGAGCACTGGGTGCTCTTCTAGAGGACCTAGTTCCATTCCCAGCACCCACATGGTAGTTAACAACCTCCTGTAATTCTCTGCGTACATGAAGACAATACACCCATACATAAAATAAGATACACAAGCCTAAAAAAACAAAAAACAAAAAACAAACCCAAAATGATTAGAGAAATATAAAAAAAATTGGGAGAGGAGTGAGAACGGTAAAGGGTGTGTTCTGTGAGACACTTGCCTTGCAAGAATGAGCTTCTGGAGTGGAGTCCCCAGAACCCATGTGAAAATCCTGAGTGTGGTGGTGTGTGCTTAGAATTCTAGTGCTGGAGAAGCAGAGGCAGGAGGATCCCTGGGACTCTCTTGGACAGCCAGCATGGTCAAATCGGTGAGCTTCAGGCCAGTGAGAGCCTGACTTATGGGCAGTGGGTACCATTCCTCAGGATAACATCAGAGGCTGTCTTCCAGCTTCCACATGCACATATGCACACACGCACGCACACATAAATGGGATGGGGCTACAGAGGTGGTTAGGTTGGTAAAATGCTTGAGCAACAGACACGGAGGCCACAATTTGGATGCCCAGCACTCACATAAAAATCCCCTGTAGTCCTAACACTGGGGAAGTCAAGACAGTGGGTCCTTGGTGCTTGCTGGCCAGTCAGTCTAGTCAAAACTGGCAAGTTCCAGGTTCAGTGTGAGACCTTGTCACAAGAAATAAGGTAGTGGGCCAGTGAGGTGGCTTGGCCAGTAAAAGTGCTTGCTGGCGACCCAGAGGACCTGAGTTCCATCTCCAGAACCTACCCAGTGGATGGAGAAAGTAAAGGCTACATTTTCCTTTCACCTCTTTACATATACTGTAGGATACATACACACAGACACACACACACACACACAACTATAATACAAAAACACTGCTTTAAAAACTAATGTCAGGTAGTTGAAGACTTGGCTTAGCATTTAAAAGCACTGGTTGCTTTTGCAGAGGTCTCTGGGTCAAGTCCCATCACCCACAGGGCAGCTCACAACTGTCTGCAAATCCAGTACTAGGGTTATCAGATGCCTTCTTCTGGGATCTGTGGGCACCAATCATGCACAGGGTGCAGATATATACATACATGCAGAGAAAACACTCACACACATAAGATAAAGTCATGTTGACAGTGCTTGAAGACAGCACCTAACTCTGACCTCGGGACCTGCACAGACAGACACGGGCACGTGCAAGGAAGGGAGGGAGGGAGGGAGGGAGGGAGGGGGAGAAGAGGAAACTACAGCCCAGGCTCTAGCCATGCAGATATGTTGGTGCATTTAGCATTTCAGGTGGAATCTGGTCCTAGAGGCACAATGTAGAGAAAAGGAAGGAGACAGGAAGGAGCCCACTGCAGGACAGTCCTGGGCCTCAGAGCCTGGTTCTCCAGGTCATCTGCATAATTTGGATTAATTGCATCTAAAATTCTTCTGGCAAAGAGAACTAGAAATCTGCGTCACTAACTGGGCATGGTGACACAGACCTGTTAACTCCAGCATTTAGAGGCAGAGGCAGGGGATCTCTGTGAGTTCAAGGCCAGCTTGGTCTACATATAGAACTCCAGGATAGCCAGGGCTACACAGAGAAAACCTGTCTCAAAAAAAAAGAGGAAAAAAAAGAAGAAAAATAACTATATAAATTTATATATGAAATTGAATTGAGCTGGGTGGGCTGGGTGGGGGTTCCTTTAATTTCAGCACTCATGAGGCCAACGCAGGTGGACCTCTGCTGAGTTTGAGGCCAGCCTGATCTACAGAGCAAGTTCTTGGACAGTCAGGGCTATGCAGAGAAAGCCCGTCTCAAAGCAAACAAACAAACAAACACCAGCAACAACAAAAAAATCAAAACTAAACTAAAAACCATAAAACCCTGAAATCACATAGGACCAGGCAGAAGTACTGACTAAAGTGAGTTTCATACCACCACACTGGCTTAGGTGAGGGCTTGTGGCCCACTGGAGAGGTAGAGAACATTCTATGGGGGAGGCATCCAGACCCTTATCCCATTACACAGGCAGAGAGCCCTAGGGCCTGGGCTGATTTTGGTAGAAGATGTCCTAAGGTAATGTGTCTCCGGCTATACCAGGATGGAACTCCAGCTCTCTGGGCTCTCCAGAGAGGGGAAGTACAAAGGCAGCTAGGACCCAGGGGTAGAGGGACACTGGATATGACAGTGACTACTAGTTAGGCTTCTGGAAGTCTTGCTCAAACACCCATCATGTCTGTTAGCCTGCTTGCCCTGAGCAAGAGAACAGCCTGTTGGCACTTCTCAGGGAGTGCTCAGCGGGACTGACAGAAGGCAGTGGGGGGTGGGGGGGAGCTGCCCAGAGTGGGAGCCTCACGAGGAGGGATCTTAACTCTCTTGGGCTCAGACTGGTTTTTGGCCTATTTAAGATCTGCTACAGTGAAGGAACAGATGTCGTGCATAGAGTTCACAGTAATAAGAAGAGTTCAGCGTTCTCTGACAATGAAAGCTGTTCCTGAAGGTTAGGACACTATGTCAAGGTACCCTCCGCTCAGAGTGCGCCACAGAACCGGATGGAGCCAAAGGCATGCACACGGCACAGAACCGGAAGGAGCCAAAGGCATGCACACGGCACAGAACCGGAAGGAGCCAAAGGCATGCACTCGGCACAGAACCGGAAGGAGCCAAAGGCATGCACACGGCACAGAACCGGAAGGAGCCAAAGACATGCACACGGCACAGAACCGGAAGGAGCCAAAGACATGCACACGGCACAGAACCGGACGGAGACAAAGGCATGCACACGGCACAGCTGAAATCCAGTGGCCCAGACATACTTTACTCAGTGAATAGAATACTTCCAAACTGCCTAAATTAGTTGCCTACACCAACAATTCATTAAATTTAAGTTTCCATTAAAGTTGACTTCTAGATTCTCTTTTTTGTTTTGTTTTGTTTTGTTTTTTTTTGGTTTTTCGAGACAGGGTTTCTCTGTATAGCCCTGGCTTTCCTGGAACTCACTTTGTAGACCAGGCTGGCCTCGAACTCAGAAATCCACCTGCCTCTGCCTCCCAAGTGCTGGGATTAAAGTCGTGCGCCACCACTGCCCGGCTTTTGTTTTGTTTTTGAGACAAGGTCTTACACAGCCCACAATGACTTTAAACTCCCAATCCTCCTGCCTCCACCTCCTGAATGCTGGAATTAGAAGCATGTGCCACAACGTCTGGCTTCTAGATTCTCTTGTTTTTAAGATCTGGCCATCCTAGGCGCTATTCCCAGGGGAGGGGCATGGCTCGGGTAACCCCAGTCTCCAGGCTTGCAGAGTTCTTTGATTCTGAGTCCTAAGACTCCCCAGGATTGTGTTTGCTCTACAGCTCCTCCTGAAGCAAGGTTATAAATAGAATATACTATTTCTAACACTTACTAAAAAATGGGATAAAACAAAAGGTGGACTAAGAAGGTTGTATGTTTCAAGAAAAATGGGAGCAAGCCCATTCCTTTATGGCTGTGAAGAATACCGCACACTGATCGCGTCCATCATTTCCGTGGCCTGCCTGGTCCCTGAAGGCACTTTCGAAGGTGTGACCCGCCTTGACTTGCCTGTATCCTCAGCCGGGGGCAGAAGTTGGGGTAGAGCCCTGCTTTTGGCACCGTCACTGAGCCGTTGGAAAAGAGCCCGTGTATGTTAACTTGGGGGGCAGCACGGGCCTCCCGCCTACCATTGCACTTGGTGATGAGCTGGTCCTTCTTGCTAGACTCCTGCAGGACTCTGCTCTTGACACTGGACAGCCTGGGGGTGGGGGGAGTTAAAATGTAAGGGTGGGCAGGCAGAAGGCAGAGGAGCCCCCAAGCTCTGAGCCCTTTCCTGAGGCCCATGCACTCACGCTTTTTCAAAGGCCATTTTCTCTTTCTCCAGCTGCTTGGACAGCACCTCCACCTCTCCCAGGGCAAACTGCAACTTCTCTTCTTCCTTGGCCAGGAGGGCTTTGGTTTTGGCATGAGCAGCTTTCTCATCCTGCAAGGGAGATGATGACTCTCTTTATCCCAAGGCACCTTGGGTCTCTTAGGATCCCTTTAACTAACCCCCTTTTCAGAGGTGCATGCTGAAACCAGGGTACAAGCAGATTCAGCCTCACTAGGAGGGCTAGAAGTTCTGAAAGGCCAAGACTCAAGGATTCTGCCCAGCCTCAGGGATCTCGGGGAAGAGGGAGGAGAGGTCTGCAGAGGCTGCTACTCACCACCAGTTTCTTCTCTACTTCCTGGAACTCTTCTTTACTGACAAAATTTTCATCCTGGAGAACCATCTGCAACAGAGCCTGGCTCAGGAAGGGACTGGGGCTGGGGAGAAGGGGGAGGAGGATGCCCTCTAAGGACCAGGACAAAGGATGGATAATGGAACCATGATGAAAGCACACAAATCTTGACCGGCCTTAGCACAGGAGCATTTATCTCACAGATTTGGGGAGGCCTGGCTCTAAGTGCTTACTACAAAGAGAAACCAGCCTCGTGGAGATTGCTAAAAGCCAGCACTCTCTCTCCACTGCATGTCCTCGGCAAAGTACAAGGGGTTGTGGCACACAGAGGGACCCTGGGCCCAGCTTTGGTAAGGATCAGGATTGCTCTCCAAGAAAATGACATTAATCCTGAAATCTGACTGCTAAATAGGATGAGTCAAGAAAAAACGTTCCAGATAGTAGGAGTGAGAAGCCAAGAGAAAGATCTGGGGACCCTCTGGGAATTGAAGGTAATTCAGCGCCCATGTTGGCATACACTTGGTTGAAATAGACAGAGATGCCTCTCACAATCCCCCTGGAATCTAACTGCTCAGAAGGGAAGACACTGTCTAAAAATCACTAGAGTGAAAAACAGATGTGAAGTCAGTTCTTTGTTTTGTTTTTGTTTGTTTATTTTGAGACAGAGACACATCTCAACATTGTTACCAAAAGAGAAACAACAACAAAAAACCCCTGAGCTCTAAGCTGGCCAGTACCGAGGTAACCTATGACGCCAGTGCGTGGCACCCACTAACTGAGGTTGGAAACAGAAGGGCACAAAAAAGTTTGTAGGCCCTTTAATCAGCATCGTGAAAGGCCAAATTCGGATTCGCACTGCATTTGACACCGGAGGTGTGCGGCTTAAGGCATGATCTGGTTTCTGTGCGCAAGTTGCCTTAGGGAGTCGGTGAGGTCCTTACCGCTAACCGTGGAGACACTGAAGTTCACTGAGTATCTACCAGTCCCTTCAGCAACCAGGCAGAATGGGGAATATTGCCCGATTTGGTTAAGTTCAGGAAAGCACCCTGCTCTTCTTGGTTCCGCCCCTGGCTAGGTGAGCCCCGCCTCCGGGATGACGCCCTTCGCAATGTATACTAGCCACGCCCCTACATCCATCGAGGGCCTGGCCCCGCCTCCGCCGGGAGGCGTCCAGCGCGGCCTTTCCCCCGAGCTCCGGCTGCCTACCACATTCCTCAGTTGGTGGATCAATTCCTCCTGAGATTCAATCACGTCCCGCAGTTGATCAAAGGCGAGACACACAGATCCAGAGCCCCCCTGCGACCACCCAAGGGGCGTCGCCATCTTTTGCCCCCGCCAGCTCGTTGGAAATGGCCTCCCGCTGCGCGCCTCACCCGTCGCCGGCCAATGAGAATGCGACGCCACAGAGCACCCTGGCAACCGGGGCGGGGCTTCCTCTGTTCGCAAGGCCGAGGCCAGGCTCTCAGAAAGCCCTTTGAGACCCGGGCGTGTGGCTCAGTGAGTAGAGCCAGACTGGATTTCATTCCCCAACAATGCAGCAACAAATGACAGGGTGTGATTAGCTTTAAGCTGGTAACTTCAGCGTTCAGGAGGCTGGAGGATCGTGAGTTCAAGGCCATCTTGGTCTACATATAAAAAAAGCCCTGCCTCAAAACAAGAAAACCTACAAAAGTACAGAAAAACAGTTCTTGCTTAGCATACACAGAATCTTGGTTTCCAAACAGATCCCAGCACTTCGGAGGTAGAAGGAGGAAAGAAACTCAGAGTCATTTTTGCATACGAAGCAAGTTTAAGGCTAGAATGTTCTCAAAAACCTTGTCTCCAAAACCAAACCAAACCAAAGAATAAAAACCAAACATTTGTAAAAATAAGCCAGGCATGTTGGCAGATGCCTTTAATCCCAGTCCTTTGTGAGTTCCAGGGATGGCAGAGCTATATAGTGGAACCTCTAAAATTTATCGTTTTGTAAACTTAAAGATTCTTGTAAGCTTCAGGGAATCTACTTAGGTCCACCTCTCACAGGTCAAATGGACTCCAGATAAGAGTACTGTCAATTGCTTGTTTCTCTCCCGGCCTGCATTATTCCTGAGGTGGGATCTAGTCCCCTTTACCTGGTTCTGGAACATCTACCCTCAAAGTACCTCAAAGTACCAAAACCATGGGCCTAAAGTTTTCAAATGTATAACCAAAAAAAAAAACGTCTCTCTAAACTTAATTTTGTCTTTTACCCCAAACACATCTATCTCTCAGCATCCTGCTAGATGCAGGAATTTATTCAATACCTGCATCCAGGACAGGTGCTCTGGTCCAACCTCTCAAACTGCTTCAAGCAAGGCCTTCACATCCCTAGCCCCAGAGGTCTTGCAGAGGTTGGACATCACCCTGCTCTTCCCAGACCTGGCCAACAGTTCAGCTTTTGGATGTCCCAATAATGGCACCTCAATGTCAGCAGGGAATAGCCATGGACAATTATGTTGGCCTTTATTAATTTATTATAGACAAAAGGCTGGGATGTTGGGTTTCAGACCTGGACAAGTAGATGAGGTGCATATTGAACATACCAAAGTGGATCTGGCCTCCAGGTTCTCCCAGCATCCCTCAGTCCCTACCTGTTACAGAACATGGTTAGCACACCCCGTCCTCTATGCGGAACTTTCTAGCTCAGAGGCTGGGCTTCCTCTCACTCAGTGGTTCTTCACTATATAACCCAGACTTTTGGTTCTCTTTCTCTCTCTCTCTCTCTCTCTCTCTCTCTCCTCTACATCTCTCTTGTCTCTGTGTGGTTGTACTTTTTTTTTATTCTCTTCAATCTTCCTCTATATGGCGACTTCACTGACCCCCTCCTGTGTGGTGTGCGGCAGGTGAATTCACCCAAGAGCTGCCCCCAACAAACCTGCCTTTATAATTTAATTTGCCTTGGATTGGCTCATAGGATCAGCCAAGATAAACTTATCACCTAGTCCCTACTGGAGTCAGAAGTGGGGTGCCTCATATTCCTGGGAACTGATGTTATAGATGATTGTGAACCACTTTGAGGGTGCTGGGAACTGAATCTGGGACACCCAGGAACCACACAGATCTCTTGAGATGCAGTTCAGGAGCCTTACAGCTCTGAGGCTGCATCCTGAGGAGGAGCCTCAGCCCTGCTCTCTCTTCTCTTCTTTGCTTCCTTTCTTCTCAGCTTTTTCCAAAGCTGATGGTCACTCCAGGCAGTAAATCTTATAAAGGAGGTCTATTGAAGGGAAGATTTTGGAAGGAGAAGAGGAGGGGAGGGAGAGGGGAGGGGAAGGAGGAGGAGGAAGAAGAGGAGGGATGAATCCAGGGATAGCTGCTCTCTGCTCCTGAGAGTGGATGGCAAGGAATTGGACAAAGGGACAGTGTTTATATAGGATTTCTGAAGGGGTGGAGCTTCTCCAGACAGATTTCCAGAGTGAGGATTGGTGAGATTTCAAGTCCTGAGCTTGGGGACTCAGGGATTGGTGGGGTTTTTGTGGGAAGCTCAGGGATTGGTGGGTTTTCTTGCTCAGGGATTGGTGGTTTTTTTTTTTCACCCCTCTTCCCTGCATCAGGCCCAAGGGTTGGAAAGTCCTTCCTGGCTGCAGCTGGCTTTTGCTGAGGTGCCATCTTTGTAGGGCTGCTGGTGTGCATATGTGGGGGGTGGGGTGGGCTAGAGAGGCGGTCCTGCCACTGTGGACAGTTCTTCTGGGACAGTTCCTGCGGTGGTGTTTCACAAAAGCTGTAGGCTGAGGCAGGAAAGGGACCACCACCATGGACAGCTCCTGCAGCTCCTGTGACATCTGTAGGCTGAGGAGATGCCATAGTGCCACCATTTTGACTGGAGCCGCCATTTTGGACAGTTCTTGTGGGACATTTTACTGCTGTGGCTGTAGCCTGGGGTGGGAAGGAGGGGGCCTGCCGCTGCTTTGACTGTTTGTGGTGCAGCAGCTTTTATGGTGCACCACTCAGGGACCACAGACAGCTGGAGTTACACGCACACTGCTGGGAATTGAACTCTGGTCCTCTGGAAAAGCAATGTATTCATGTAAACACTGAACCATCTCTTCAGCCCCCTACCTAAGATTTTTTTTTTATTATTATATTAGTTTTTCAAGACAGGGTTTCTCTCTATAGCCCTGGCTGTCCTGGAACTCACTCTGTAGACCAGGCTGACCTCGAACTCAGAAATCTACCTGCTTAGCCTCCCAAGTGCTGGGATTAAAGATGTGCGCCACCACTGCCTGGCCTAAGATTTTTATTACAGTTTTTCTTAAAGTTCAGTTATAATTTTCATTTTAGGATAGTCATCAACTTCTGTGCTACGCCCTCAGCCCACATTTTCAATAGCTACATGTAGCTGGTGGTTACTGCAATGGATAGCACGTGTCTAAGGGGCCCTGAAGTTTATGGCCTCCACACAGGGCTTCTTGTCCAGACCTTGTCTAGTAAAGGAGGATGTTCAGCTGAGTTACTCCAGACCAAGCTGCAGAGCCCACAGGGCAGCAATCCTTAGCATTCCTCCAGGCACGTGCTCTGTTCCATCCCTCAGATCTCTCATGAGGTGTTACTTTGTGTCCTTGTTCGCCTGATAAGTCTGACTAGGCTTCCTCAAGTGTATTAGGGACAACACATGCCTGAATGGCAGGAGGCTCTAGTACCCAGTCCCTGGGGACAGGGGGACATCACAAGAGAGAACCTTGGATCCAACATGGACATGAGGACTGGTCACCCTTGTCAGACACATCACAGAGTGGTGGGTATTCTGGGCTTCTGGGCTCAGTGAGGCTCACTGTGGTGTGACACCTTAGTTTTGAGCTCCTGCCTGGGAAAGAATACTTCCATTAGTTACTTGTCTTGCTGCTGTGACAAAGTGCTTAAGAAAAGCAGCTTGAGGAAGGGAGGAAAGAAGGAAGGAAGGAAGGAAGGAAGAGAGGGAGGAAGAAAGGAAGGCAGGCAGTCAGGAAGGGTGGGTTTACAGTCCATCACAGCAGGGAAAACATGGCAGCAGGAGCTTGAAGCCAGCTGGTTACATTGCATTCATTATTAGTGTAAGGAGTTACTTTGTTTATTGATGTGATAAAACACTATGACCAAGGCTATTTATAGCAAGAGGGTTTATCTGGGTGGTGATGATGCACACCTTTAATTCCAGCAGATCTCTGTGAGTTTGGGGCCAGTCTGGTCTACATATCAAGTTCCAGGCAAGTAAGGACTACATAGTGAGTTTTTGTATTTTCATAATACAAAAACCCCAAGTCAATCAACCAAACCAAAAAAAAAAAATCTATATCCGGCTGTTGATGATGTTTGTAACCTCAGCACAACCTTGGCTAGCATACATGAAGCCAGAGTTCAAATCCCCAGCACTGGACACACATACACATATGTGCCACATCCCCACCCATACAAAGGCCTTCAGCTCCCATTACAGTCACCCTAGGTGATTTCTCTTATCTACCACCTCAGGCAGCCCCCGTGGAGAAACTGGGACTGATGGTCCTCAGCCTGAGCTCCCTGCTTCCAGCAACAATCTACCAGTTATCAGTGATTCTGAGCCTGGTCTACAGAGTAAGTTCCAGGACAGCCAAGGCTTCACAGTGAAATCCTATCTCAAAAAAACAAAAATATCTTCAAAACAAAATGTTGGCTATAGTGGTGGTTTGAATATGCTTGGTCTAGGGAGTGGTACTATTAAGAGGTATGGCCTTGTTGAAAGGAGTATGTCACTGTAGGTGTGGGCTTTAAGACCCTCATCTTAGCTGCCTGGAAGCCAGTCTTCTCCTGTTTGCCTTCAGACAAGATGTAGGACTCTCAGCTCCTCCTGCGCCATGCCTGCTTGGTGCTGCCATGCTTTTGCCTTGATGATAATTGACTGAACCTCTAAACCTGTAAGCCAGCCTCAATTAAATGTTGTCCATATAAGAGCTGCCTTGGTCATAGTGTCTCTTCATAGCAGTAAAACCCTAAGATAGCTGTGATTAGAACTTTGATGCTTTTAGTACTGGGAACAAAAGCTAGCTACTGCAATAACCTAGGCAAGAGGATAAAGCTACTGCCGTGTAAGTGGATGGGAAAGAATACTTCCATTAGTTACTTGTCTTGCTGCTGTGACAAAGTGCTTAAGAAAAGCAGCTTGAGGAAGGGAGGAAAGAAGGAAGGAAGGAAGGAAGAGAGGGAGGAAGAAAGGAAGGCAGGCAGTCAGGAAGGACTGTTTGGAAGTATGCATCTAATGGTATCAGAAGAGAGGCGTGGAATGTTTTGGAGGTAAAAGCTAAAATTTTCAGGGCAGAGTTGTGCACATCTGTGATCCTGCACTAGGGATATCAAGGCAAAGTGAAAACTAATCAAGACCGTGGCTCTCAACTTTCCTAATGCTGGGACTCCTTACTATAGTTCCTTATGTTGTGGGGACCCTCAAAATAAAATTATTTTCACTGCTACTTCATAACTGTAATTTGGCTGTTATGAATCATAATATATCTGATATGCAGGATATCTGATATATGACCCCAAAGGGGTTGTGACCTACAGGTGAAAGTCACTGCACTAGGTGTTTGCTCTAGGAGTTCTGGGGTATTTGTTCCCTAACCCAACCCACTTGGCACACAGGCATGTTCTCATACTCTGCTGAAATGAGTTTCACATGCATGTTGGTCCAAGGAGGACATGTAACTCGTTAGACTATATAAATATTAAATGCCATGAATGATATTTTTAAACCAAAACTTTGTTAAATATCAGCCATATGGAACAAAGCCATCAAAGAGCTGGGTAACACTGATGCTTCTGATGCTAATTCTAGTCTGATCTTGATCTGACTGTGGTATGCTGCCAGTGCTATCTGACAGAATCCTTAATGGAAGTGACTGCTTCCGCTTCAGTTAGAGTCGCATCCTTCGCCTACAGGCACACACTGAGGGTTCATTCTTCTCTGCTGTTCCCATCCCCCGCCACCATCTCCATACTGTCTTTTTCAGTGAAGAGAAGTAAGGATTCAGTTGCCCCTAGCTATCTGGCTTCAGGACGCCATGCTTTTATACAGTTCTTCCAGGATAGGGACTGATCTCATCAACAGGCTCATTGTAAACATGTTTTAGGTCTCATAACAAATAAGCTGTCCAACTCCAGGTTTTTATGAAAATGTTTTCTTAAGATAAGATCTATTTCTTATTATATGAGTTACTAAATGATTGAGATAATTTGAAATGCTTTGTTTTATAATTAAAATTTACATTTATTGTACGTGTATTTTTCACTGTTGCTGGATTATGTTATTTTTTTTTTTTTTTTAATTTGAGCTTTTGCTGGGTAACAGTAGCACACACCTTCAATCTCAGTTACAGGTGACTGTGAGCCACTCAATGTGAGTGCTAGGAACCCAAATTGGGACCTTAGGAAGAACAGTATATATATTCTTAACTACTGAACCATCTCTCCAACACTCCCAAACCTCTCTTAAAATAATTGCTATAATGTAAGTCGGTAAATGCCTTTAATCCCAGTACTCAGAGGGCAGAGGCAGGGGGATCTCTGAGTTCAAGAGCAGCCTGATCTACAAAATGTGTTCCAGGATAGCCACGGCTACACAGAGAAATCCTTCCTCAAAAAAAACAAACAATGAAAAAAGTATTACCTGTAGGCATAATGTTACTGTGTACTGTGTAAAGATTATCCGTGTGTTATTCAAATGCTGATTTCTGTGCACCCCTATCTGGTTGCAAAACACCACTCCCCAATTATTTCCTGATTGGTCAATAAAGAAGCTGATCAGCCAGTGACTGAGCATAGGAGAAAACAGGGTTGGACTTCTTCTTAGCCAGGGGAAGGGGAAAGGAAGAAGTGGGGAGTCACCTTGGGGAGAGGGCCGAGGAGACATCGTGGGAAACACCTGGAACCCAGAGAGCCGCAACAGTACTAAGACGCAAGTATCCCTGGGAGGTAGCAAGGTTAGCTTAGAGGATTAAATAGAGTAATGTTGCTCAGTTGTTGTGCCCTTAAAGCTTGAAATAAATATAATAGTCCAGTCTCAATTATTTGGAAGCTAGTTGGATTAAGAAAAACCACAACAAACATTTATAAATAGTCAATAACAATTACTATAAAAGCCAGGCATCAAGGCTCACATCTATAATCCTATAATCCCAGCACTCGAGAGGCAGAGGCAGGTGGATCTCTGTGAGTTCTGAGGCCAGCCTGCACAGCCTTGTCTGAGGAAACCAATAAGGAAGTAAATGAATAAATAAATTGAATTCTATTTGTTTTCACTGTTAATGTTAGAGTTATCATTTTAAATTGTTTCTTGCTGAAATTATATATATACATGAAATTATATATATATGAATTATAAAATGTTTAAAAAATAAAATAAAGCAAACAAAACCCCACTTGCTGTTCTTGCAGAGAACTCAGGTTCTGTTTACATCACCCTCATGATGGCTCACAACTGATTCCCTTTTCTGTCCTCAAAGGACACTACATGGTATACATGCATACATACAAGGAGGTAAAACACCCATGTACGTAAAGAAAATAAAAGCGATAAATATTTTAAAAAAATACTTAGTCAGGTGGTGGTGGTGGTGCAAACCTTTAATTCCAGAACTTGGCAGAGGCAGGCAGAACCCTGTCTTGAAACAAAACAAACGAGTCTAGAATTCATGCCATCAGTATTATGTACTGTTCTAAACTATTCCATGGTGACAACTGTGTCCAAAATGTGTCTGAGGACGGCGGGCAATGACTGAGGAAAGAGGCGCCATAAAGTCGCATTTTGTAAAATCGTTTAATGTTCACTTTGTGAAAACACACTCCAGATGCCGTGGGTCAGGTGACCAGGGTTTTCAGCATTTTTCACTGCCAACTAATTTCACAGGTGTCATTCTCGACTCTGGTCACAGAGCACTCCCTTCTCCACCTCCACAAACCGAGTGTGGTGCGAATGTACTCAGGAGGTAACAGTTACTTGATACTGCATGAGGTATCAACAGTGCAGGCCCAAACGTTAAGATGTACAGCAACTTGGCCCTCTCCCAAAATAAATGTATTAGGACCCCAATCTAACACCGTAGGTGAACTGAGATTCAGGGCCAGCTCCCGTGAGGAGCAGAGCATGCAGACAATGGGTTGGTTGTGAGGGCCAGCTGCACCGGGAGGGAACCTGCAGGGATTCCCAAAGTGCCCCTGGCAGCGCCAGTTCTGACGAGTGAAGATGGAAACAGACATGGCGCAGCTCAGCAGCCTGCTGGATCCGGGCTCCAGCAGGGCTCGGTATTTCTTGCATTTCTAACAGTTCCCATAAGCATGCATAGCAATGCTATTTCCTTACCGTAGGCCACTTCTCCCAAGCCGTGAGGCCTGGAGCTGACCAATGACGCGGAGCTGCTTCCTGGCTCGAGTGATGAACAAGCTCCTTCAGGCTCTGCTGTTCCTCACAAAGAGAAGGATTTTCTGTCTCCCTCTCACTAAAGAAAGCACCTCGCGTAAATGGCAGCGTCTACTCCTGTGTGGGCCTCACTCCCATCAGTCTCCATTCTGTGGTCTCAAGCTTGAGCCACGCTGACAGCAAGGACAGCCGCAGCAAAGAACGGCCTGAGCCAGGAAATCGCCCAAAAGATGTAGGCAAGAGAACAAAGCTGATTTTACCAACGCGCAGTCAACGTATCTAAATTTTAAGCAAGGAATTAAGAGTTAAACACTATTCTATATAGTGCCAATTATCTTTCTGCTGAAGCAAGGAAACAAAATATAAGTACGGTAAGTCTACAGGAATAAATAAAGCAGTGCCACCAGGTTGTAAGAACAGACAATAGGTGAGACAGCTGACCAAGCTGTTCGAGTCGCCTCTGGTTATCACCTCAAGATAGCTCAACAGTGCCAGGAAATCCCCAGAACTAGTAAAGGTCTTCTAGTGGGAGGGGCTTTGCCCTGTCAGGCCAGTTTCAGGGCAGTTCATTTTCTAGCAGAGCCTGGGGTGAGAGGAAAACGTTCATGTCTAGGAACTTTCCTTAAGTTTGTTTGGATCATGGGTACATTCTTCAATATATGTTTTGAGACAGGGTTTCGCTATGAACTTTCTATGTAGAGCAAGCAGGCTGGCCTTGAACTCACAGTATTCCGTCTGCCTCTGCTTTCTGAGTGCTGGACTTAAAGCTATATGCCACCATGCCTGACACATTTTACAGAATAAACTCCTTGCTGCTCATAAGTTAAAGAGATTCTCAAAAACGTAGGAAGATAAGTCTGGGGATGCAGCTTGGTAGGCTAGCATGCACAAAACCGTAGGTTCATTCTCCAGCACCACATAAACCAGGACTGATTCTAGCATTCAGGAGGTAGAGGCAGGGGATCAGAAGTTCAAAGTGGTGGCACACACCTTGAATCCAGATAACCAGCACTCCAAAGGCTGAGGCAAGAAGATCTGTGAGTTCAAGACCAGCCTGATTTACAAAGTGAGTTACAGGTCAGCCAGGGCTACACTGAAAAACCCAGTTTTAACAAACAACAAACAAACAAACAGGGCTGGGCATAGTGATACGTGCCTTTCATCCCAGCACTCAGGAAGCAGAGGCAGGCAGATCTCTGGGTTCAACGTCCGTCTGATCTACAGTGTGAGTTCCAAGGCAGAGGCAGGAGGATTTCTGAGTTCGAGGCCAGCCTGGTCTACAAAGTGAGTTCCAGGACAGCCAGGGCTACACAGAGAAACCCTGTCTCGAAAAACCAAAATAAATAAATAAATAAATAAACTGTCTAGAACTGCCCCCTCCCCTAAAAAAGAAGAAAAGGAAGAGGAGGAGAAGCAGGAGGAGGAAGAAGAGGAAGAAGAAGAAGGAGGAGGAGGAAGAAGAGGAAGAAAGGAAAAAAAAAGTTGTTCAAGGATTTTGACTGTATAAGAACTTTGAGGCCAGCCTGGGCTACATGAGACCCTTTCTAAAAAGAAAAAGAAAAGAAAAAAGACGTGAACTATAAACCAGTTACCTACTTCTCCTTTTATATTCAGTCTCGTAATAATCTGGGCAGCTCCAGAACTCAAATCTGACTCTGCCCTCCACAGGAAGACCCAACCACACAGCCTAAGCCACCAATTAGTTCTAGAAAGAGTTGCTTTTGCTGCCTCTAACGGATTTGAATCAAGTGTCCTGCTTTTTAAAATCCTGTGTGGGTGTTCTGCCTGCATGTGTGTCTGTGCACCAGGTTCATGCAGTGCCTGCGGAGGTCAGGAGAGAGTCAGGTCCTCTGAACTGGAGTTACAGAATGGTGGGAGCTGCCAGGTGGGTGCAGGGAACTGAACCCGAGTCCTCTGGAAGAGCAGCCAGTGCTCTTCTAAGTACCAGAGTCCTCTCAAGCCCTGGTCCAGCAGGGAAGCGGTCCTGAAGGGATTCAGGGTGGCCATGGAAAGGATTCAAGTTGGGGGCGGAGGTGTCCTGGAGGATGGGGAAAGTCTGCTTTGACAACCTAGCTAGAATCGCCCAAGAAAACGGATGATCTCTCACACACTGTATTTCCTCACATAGTCACATGACCTAGGCCTCTGGCTAATGTTCTGATTCATAAAAGGGCTAATGCACTGGCTTCACACATTGTTAGGAGGAATAAGTGAAAAAACAAAATGAAACAAAATAGCACGTGAGTGAAAGGTCTCGCTTTGTAGTGGGCACTCCATAAATATTGAAGGAATGAAAGGTCACATCACTATCTCATACTGAAATGTGCAGGGCACTCTGTCAAACAAAATGGCTGCTGTCACAGACGTGAGGCCCTCATGCCGCTCTGTGCCTGAGCCACGGCCCGGCTGGCCGCCTGTGCCTCCTCTTGGGTTTGACCACTGCCCTTCTGTGCATTCTTGTGCTCATCATAAACTATAACACTAAATGATGATCTGAAGGGAGAGACACAGAGAATACTCTCCAGTTCTGAAATGGACCAGGGAATCTACCGTGAAGAGCTGACAGTCTTGTATTTCACCTTCTCCCTTAGCCCTGCTTCCTACTGCTAACTGTTCACAGAACTGTTTCACAGTTCAACAGGTTTTGGTTTTTGTTTTGTTTTGTTTTTGAGTCAAGGTCTCATTATGTAACTTTGGCTGGTCTGGAATTAATATGTGATCCAGGCTGGCCTTGAACTCAGAGAGAATGGCCTGCCTCTGCCTCCTGAGTGATAAGATTAAAGATGTATGCCACTATACCCAGCCTGCTCGACCAGATTTTACTTCTTAGGTCTTCTGAAAGAGAAGACTAAGGCAGTAAAGGAGCCTCACTGGCTAAGGTGGCTCCCAGCTGAAATCCCAGCTCTCGAGAGGCTCAGGCAGGAGAATCACTGCAGATTCAAGGTCACCTTGGACTAGGTAGTGAGTTCCAGGTTAGTCTGGGCTTCAGAGAGAGAGTCCTTCTCTCAAAAAAGAAGGAAAAGAAACCTCAAATCAGGCAGCTTTGCATATGTTCCTGACTCAACAGAGATTTGGATAACACTGAACTATTGGATAAATAGTTCAATTTCTCTAGACAGTTCTTAGGGAGTGGAAAACTGAAAATCGGGGATGTGGAGATTCTACAGCAGGGGTATAATTCTTGGCAGACACCACCAGTACTCTGAAGTGCATCGGCTAAGCCTAGACATGCCTAGGTAGTGGACACCACCAGTACTCTGAAGTGCATCGGCTAAGCCTAGACATGCCTAGGTAGTGGACTTTTGCTGCAGACAAGATGAAGGAAGAAACATGGGTCTTCTCTGGGATGCCCTGACCCACATTCACAGAGGAGCTGGGTCCAAACTTTACCATTCCCGTGATTAAGACAAACTGCTCTTGCCCTGGGAGCCAGGCCTGGGGAAGGACCGAGGGAAACAGGTCTCCATCCGCTGCAGCTCTCTGCCCAACAAAGTTAGCAGATAGTAGAGTGCTCATATTTCCTAACTTGTATTATAAAATGGGATTTGCAATGCAATAGTAACGGGTAAGAATCCCCGTCCAGAGCGGGGTCGGCCTCTCAGCCAGCCCTGCGGAGGCCGATGAGCTTGGAAAGCTTTGCACAGTTTTCCAGTTTCAGTGACTCTGCTTTCTGCCGCAGTCGCTCATCTCTGTATAACCCCGCCAAATTGGTCAGCTCTGACTCTGAAAGACACAATGGGTGATGGTTCATTTCAGCGTTTCTAGATTCAAACGACCTTATTTTGCTACCACTTTATCCTATTCCACCGGGCAAGCATCACCCCTCTACCCTAGAGGTACTGCACCAGGTTCTGAGGGTTAAGGCGGTCTGTGACCTGAGAGCCCCGCGGTCTCTGTGTTACATGATAAAAGGTCTAGGCTTAGTTCTTATCAACAAAACATTTGGCACAGGCTTAGGGAGCTTGCACATGTGCAGAAAGAGACTGCCACAGCCCGGCTACCAGTGGTGATCAGATGGCAGTTGGAGGGACTGGCGCCCAATCGCCTGTTCCCGTCATCTGAGCAAAGACAGCTGCTGCACTCTTCCTCAATCACACATGCTCCGGTAGGTGGACATCTATAGAAGGCCAGGCTGGCAGCTGTCCTCGTCCCCTTACCACATATGGAGGTTACCAACACAAATTGCCCTTCCAAAAGTCAAATCACCTGGCCCACTGGCCTCTTGTTTCCTTGACTAAATTTCATTTTCTCCTCGTGATAGAGAAAGCCATCCTATTTTTAACTGGGATGTAATCTCTGCTGTGTTTCCGAACTCCGTGGTGGTGGCTCTAAACTTCGATTCTCCTGGAAGCCCCTCCTCTTCAGCGGGGAGCTCCAGAAATGCACCTTCAGAGACAGTCGCATGTGCTGCACATTAGTAGGATGGGACGCTTGCATGGGCTTCATAGCTTCCCAAAGTCTCCAGCAGCAGGCAGCTTTTAAAAGACTGTGCTTCTGAAAACGCTATTTTAATCATTTTGAAATATGCTTTCCATTCTTTTTTTAAATATATATTTTTAAAGATTTATTTATTATTATATGTAAGTACACTGTAGCTGTCTTCAGACACACCAGAAGAGGGCATCAGATCTCATTACGGATGGTTGTGAGCCACCATGTGGTTGCTGGGATTTGAACTCAGGACCTTCGGAAAAGCAGTCAGTGCTCTTAACCACTGAGCCATCTCTCCAGACCCATGCTTTCCATTCTTAATCACCTTGCTGACAGGTTTTGTTTTTCTTTGTGGAACAAGATGCACCTGTCTGATTAATCCGCAAAGTACCAGGACATAAGAATTAGTACTCAGCCAGGAGGAACAATGGGCTACTAAATAGTTTCTATTGACACAAAACACTGCCTGGCATTTCTGCTCACAATGATTCTATTTACACCAAGGAAGACCCAAAGTGCAGATGGCATGCAGAATGCCAGCCTGAGAGTGGACAATGAGTGCAGGGCCTGGACTCTGGCCAGCAGCAGCTTGGCAGGCAGTGGTTTCTCAGGCTGCAGTCACTCCCTTGGTGCAGTGCCCACAAGGTCTCCGAGCCAGGCTCTGCCTTGGCACCATCACCTTGTAGGTGATAGGGCTTTGTGGAGACTGTGCTACACTCAAGTGCTAAGTTTTTGCTCCTGTGCCCCACCGGGTGTTCAGCACTCCTTTCTAGGGCTTCTTTGGCAGGTAGGACGGTTATGCAGGATGCCTCTGTGAAATCTGTTTGCACTTTGCTCCTTTAGAGTCACGGCTACACCACTGTACCAGAACAGACTGGCTCTCCTCTTCACTAGAACAATCTCTTTCTACTGGGTTTTGTTTTTTGTTTTTCAAGACAGGGTTTCTCTGTGTAATCCTGGCTGTCCTGGAATTTAGACTGGAGACCAGGCTGCCCTTTAGAGTCACCCTACATGAGCGCTAGGAAGTGAACCAGAGTCCTCTGAAGAACAGCGAGTACTCTTGACCACCGAGCCACCTCTCCAGGCCCAACACCCAATGACTTATAAGTAAAATGAAAGAAAAGAGTCTTTGGAAGGAGCAGGACCAAGAAAATACCTTTCCCCTTAACAAAATGTCCCCTTCAATTTTAACTACCCAGGCCCTGGTCCCACAGGGCACTGCACCCGTCTACTGAGTGCGGCTGATCAAGCTTGGGCTTCACCAGGAATCAGGTATTCACTGCGTGCCAGGCACTGTGCTAAGCTACACCCATATCATAAACCTCTCGGGAGGGAATGAACACCCCGCCCCCATTTCAAAGCCTAGGATTCTGCTCACTCTGTCATCCTGCTCAAGGTCACTCAAGGCAGAGGCTTGGCCCAGCCTGGCCCTGCTGGAGCAGGCCAGGAGGCAGTTCTTGCCTGTTCTTGTACCCAGCCACGGCCGCTTCCCCTGGCAGTTCATATAATATGCAGATATATCTTTGGAAGAGTAAACAGGACAATTCTCATCCATAGTAAAGGATTACTCAGAGAAGATCACCCATATTAGGCTTTCTAAGAAAATGCAAATAAAAGGAATAATAAAGAGTTTAAAAGACAATGGCTAGCCTTGATAAAATTCCCACTTGGTATTTTGCCATGAGTGAACTTTGTTCTCAAGAGGTTATTTTTACAGCCTCAAAGTGCTAAATTTAACCTTCCTGGCCGCACTTGCTGCTGGATTCCGAGGGCAGATGGTGCCTGCTCTCAAATGGCACTGGGGTGGCGCGCAGGCCCCACAGAACCATTGTGTTTAAATGCTAGGAATAGATTTTTACAGGGGTATGTGCTGACAACCTCCATTCAGAACTGGTGAGTTGCACACATCAGGCTCATTCAATGGACTTGTTTGCTTTGTGTGTGTGTGTGTGTGTGAGCTATACCACTGAGCCATACCTTTAGTTCTTTTTAAAAAAAAAAAAAAAACATTAAGAAGAAGGAAGGAGAGGCCCCTGGTCCTGGAAAGGCTCAATGCAGCAGTGTAGGGGAACACCAGGACAGGAAGCGGGAAGGGGTTGATTGAGGAATGCGGAGGGAAGAGGGCTTATAGGACTTTCGGGGGGGGGGGGGGATTCCAGGAAAGGGGAAATCATTTGAAATGTAAATAAAGAATATATCTAAAAAAAAAAAAAACATTTTGAGATAGGGCTTACTGAGTTGCCCAGGTCAGCCTTGAACTCACACTGTGGCAGGGGCAGGCCCTGAATTTGTGATCTTCCTGCCTTAGTCTTCCAAGAGATTACAGGATAAGATTACTGGCTTGTTCTACCAAGTCTAGCCCTCTTAGAATTTCACTTGTACCTGAAGAAGGCCACAGTTCTGAACAAGGCTCATGTGGATGGAAACGAAGCCACTTTTAGTATAATCTTTAACTTCTTGGCATAGCCAGCATCCCAATGCCAGAGTAGAATATGATACACGTGCATGCATGTATGTGTGTGGTATATGTATATGTGTGCTTGTGTGTGAAACATGCAAAACACAGGTTTTCATGTAGTTCTAGCACAGAAAGCAATAGATTCAAACCATTCCAGTGCCCAGCACAAAGGGGACATGTAGGATATATTACTTTGCCTTTCCCCTAATTTAGGTCACATAGATTCTTGCTCTTAAATTCTTTCCCTGTGCTGGGGAACACTTTTAAGCCAACACTTGGAGGCAGAGGCAGGAGAGTCTTTGTGAGGTTGAGGCCAGTCTGGTTTATACACCTATTTCTTCTTCTTTCTTTTTTATTTCCTCTTGTTTTTTGAGACAGTTTCTCTGTGTAGCCCTAGCTGTATTGGAACTCACTCTGTAGATCAGGTTGGCCTCAAACTCAGAGATCTTCCTGCCTCTGCCTCCCAAGTTCTGGGATTAAAGGCGTTCAGCATCACTACCTTGCTTTTTTTTTTTAATTCCCCTTATATATGTGTGTATGTGTGTGTGTGTGTGTGTGTGTGTGTGTGTGTGTGTGTGTGTGTGTGTGCACCCTCTTGCATGTACCATAACATGTATGTGGTGGTCAGAGAACAACTTTTAGGAGTGAGTTCTTTCTATTTCTGGATCCTGTTTGGAACTCAGGTGAGGCTTCATGTAAATTGCCTTTACCCAATGACCCATCTCACCAGCCTGATTTTTTTCCCCAAGACGGAGTCTTATTATGTAGCTCAGTTGGACCTTAAACTCAAAATATTCCTATCTGTGCCTCCCACTTACTGGAATTAAAGGCCTAAACCACCACACCCAGGTCTTCCCTAATTTTAAAAAGAGAAAACCTAACCTAAACAAGCCTGTCTCCATAGTGAGATCCAGGACAGCTAGAGCTACACAGTGAGTCCCTGCTTCAAAACAAAACAAAAGAAAGTAATTTAACCATGAGGTAGGTAAAAGCAATGCCATCCTGGTTAATGGCCCCTTATTTGAGACAAGGTCCCTGAGGGAGAGGGACAAGATGGCAGTGCTCTTCACAGCTCACTGCTCTCCAGTGGGAGGCTCACGCTGAGCACGTGGCTCTGAAGCCGGGACTGTGCCCGAGACACAGGACACAGGACATGAGACGCAGGACACCAGGACACAAGACACGAGATGCAGGACATGAGGACACGATCTGCTAGCAGCCCTGTAGAGGGAACCGACACACACCACGGACCACTAAAGCTAGTGCTCGGCACTGCGCTAGTGGGAAGAGTAAAGAGCCTTAGGAACACACCAGAAGGACATGATGAGTCAGGAGGGGACAGGAACCTTGACCAAAGAACAAACTGCATCAGTAGACATTTAAGGATATTCAAAATAAAGTTAAAAAAAGATGAGTTATAGTTTGCTTTGAAAAAAAAAATTGTCCAAAACCCAGTTTGTAAAGCCAAGATACAGTTACTCTGTGCGTGTGTGTGTGTGTGTGGGGGGGGGGTTTGGGGGTGCTGAATGGGATAAAAACATGAAGTTACTGGCTGAGACAGGACCACCAGTCCTACCAGCACTCCTCAGGAACAACTGGAGCTGTAAGCCGGGGAGCAGACACTGTCACCCCATTGACCTCTGTGAGGGAAAGAGAAGATATGTTCACATTCATCCTCCTGCAAAGCCAGACTCAGGAGGCCACATTTCTTCAAAGTGCTCTCAAGGAACAAGAGATAAGGGGACGGAGCCCCAGGCCAGCAAAGCCAGACTCAGGAGGCCACATTTCTTCAAAGTGCTCTCAAGGAACAAGAGATAAGGGGATGGAGCCCCAGGCCAGCAGCGGCAGCCACTGTTACTGTTACTGTGAGCCTCTTCCTCTGTTACTGTGAGCCTCTTCCTCTGTTACTGTGAGCCTCTTCCTCTGTTACTGTGAGCCTCTTCCTCTGTTACTGTGAGCCTCTTCCTCTGTTACTGTGAGCCTCTTCTGTTACTGTTACTGCCTCTTCCTCTGCCTCCTTCTTGCTCTTTCTCTTCTTATGTGCTCCTCCTTCTCCTTCTTTGGTTTCTCAAGACAGATTTTTTTCTCTGTGTAGCCCTGACTGTCCTAGAACTCACTCTATAGACCAGGCTGGCCTTGAACTCAAAAATCTACCTGCCTCTGCCTCACGAGTGCTGGGATTAAAGGCATTTCCACAAATTCTAAACTTTTGACTAGACTCCAAAAGCTAGGCTGGTTCAATCACATTTTTCCTGAATTGAGGAACTGTGAAGAAAAGCAGATAGCACTGAGAACTTCAAGAGGCAGCTTAGGATGTAAAATGGGGTCAGTCAGTGACTAGTGAAGCTGGGGACCTCAAGGCAGTGACAAGAGCAACTACCAAAATGCACCGTGTACCACAAGGTGTCTCTAAGTGCCAACCACACTTTGTGGCACGTGCACACATTCTTGTAAAAATAAATAAATGCAAGGTTTTTGTTTTTAAGGAAAAAAAAGGCAGCAAGATGGAAAGCTCACGTATACCTGTAATCTTAAGTCCTCAGAGGACTACAGAGCAGGAGCCTAGAGGCAGAGGCGGGCCAGCCTGGTCTAAGCAATGAGTTCTAAGTCAGCTAGGGCTCTGTAGTAAGACCCCACCCCCTGACATCCCCACCCGAGGGGAAGAGGAGAATACAATAGGTAAACAGATAAATACAAAGATGCCTGAGTTTCTAAGTTTTCCAATCCCAGTTACATGTCAATAAACTTTCCTTCTTTGCTGTAGTATCTGAGTGGGTGCCTGTCCTGTCTCTGTTGACAAAACATGTGATCCAAACCAGTAGAACAGAGAAGTCAGGAGGCTGGGGGACCTCATGACAGTGGCTCTTGGCCACCAGTGAGGCCTGTTCGGCCTGACTTACTTTGCTGTTTCTCCTTCCAACAGCTCGTCTGGATGTAATCAATATACTCTTTCTCTATTGTCTTCTCCAGGTCACGAAGAGAAGCCCCTCGGTAGGCCTTGTCAAAGTCTTTATCCACGAAGTAAGGCACCTGCAGGTTCTGTGTTTCTCTAGAAATGGTGTAGCCCAAGGTTCTGAAACACAGTAGCTCACATCAGCTTGTAACAGCTGCATTCTGGCTCTGGCCTCTAAATATGACTGCCATCATCTCTATGTCCTTATGGGTAACAAATGTCCCTTCTTGCAATTTTTAAAAAATTAGTATTAACTTTATGTCTTAGCATAAAGTTACATGTATATCTGTGAACCATTTACATGCAGAGACAGAAGAGGGCATGAGATTTCCCTGAAACTGGAGTTGGGGATGGTTATGCCCCACCATGTGAGCACTGGGAATTAATCCCAGTCTCTGCAAGGGCGGCAGTGCTCTTGACCTTTGAACTCTCTCCAGCTCCTCCTGGGGATTAAACATATTTTAAGAAATCACTAGGTCCCAGTGACTATGGGTCATCCTAGACCCACGAATCACAATCGGCACTTCCTCCTTCCCTCTTCATCTTCTCTCCCTCCCTCCCTCTTCCCATCTTCCCCCCTCTTTCTGTCTCTCTCACTGGCTCATGGCAATCCTCTGTCCCTGCCTCCTCAGTGCTGGACCACAGTTATAAGCCTTCACTGGGGTCCTCTCTAATCCACCATGGTGGATCTCACATTATGGCCCTGAATCCTTCTAAACCAATTCTGACTGTTTTGCAGTTGACCAGAGGTGTCACTGTGTGACACAATAGTCCCTCTAGGGCAGAGGCAGCTGTTACCGCGCATCCACACTGTTACAGCTGTTAGGCTGTTCCTTTCCATTTACAAGTTGTTTTCAAGTAAGTAAATTTGGTATTTCTCACCTATGGATGGCTATTCCCTGAAACCTAAGGTCAGCATTTTCCACAGGAAGGTGAGCTGAAATGTCAGCATGAATCAGCAAAACCTTAAGTCTTTTGTCTTTCAGACTGTTGCTAGGGGAAAATTAGAAACATTCCACTTACGATTTATAGAATAGACTATATGGGGGATTAGTAGCCAGCAGCTGAGTAATGACAGAAATAGTCACAATCACCAGAACTGGAAGCAGCTGAACAAACGCCGAATATGGAGTCTGTAAAAGGACAGAGAAGTGCCTGAGAGGACGAAGACATCCCAAAGGAAATGCAGATTAGTAATGCAGTGCAGGAATGTCCACAAAGCCAAGGGTTGCCACAAAGGCTGGATTTCAGCTTAGAAGCAAACAACACATTTTTTTTCTCTGCTGACGGGCTAAAGGAAGCCCTTCCAATCTACACTGTCAATAATCTTGCTGGCCCTTACACCTCTAGGTAATTGCCAGGCAGGAACTGGGCTAATGCTAAGCAACTCTTACTTGGCCACAGCTGTCCAAAATCGATGACATCTAACTCTTTCAAAGATGGCCACATTCTTCCTTGACAATGTAGGGTCAAGGTTCATCCCCCTCCTTTATTAGCTACAGTGTAGAGAAAGGACACATTCTTTCAGATACTGTGAACCAGCCAGAGGCATAGCATTTGGTGTTTGATGCGTCCATGAGTCTGAGGCCACCAAGAGAGCTCAGCAAGTGGAGGTGCTTGCCACCAAGCTGGGCAACTCAGTCCAACCCCAAGTACTTCTTGCCTTTGGGCTTCCTGAGATACCCCTGTGTACCCTACTTTTAGTTCTGAAATGCTTTTGTTTTTATTTTTGTTATGTTTTGAGACAGGGCTTCTCTGTGTAGGCTTGGCCTCACTGTTTAGACCAGGCTGACCTCAAACTTACAGAGATCCACCTGCCTCTGCCTCCAAAGTGCTAGGATCAAAGGTGTGTGCCACCAGCCTGGCTAGTTCTGCATACCTTTAAAAAGATTCTTATTTTATGTAGTAAGGAAAAGTTCAATCAGGACAGCCCCACAAGCTGAGCATGGTGGCTCACATAGCGGTCCCAGCACTTTGGAGGCAAAGGCAGGTGGATCTTTGTGAGTTCAAGGCCAGCCTGGTCTACCCAGTGAGCTCCAGGACAACTAGAGTTACATACAGAGAACTTGTCTCAAAACTAAAAAGTATTAGGTAGGGGAGTGGGGGAAGGAGAGAGGGAAACTGGGATGCTAGGATACACAGAGGGACTAGGAATGGAGGATTACCAGCACTTATCCAGCTCATTTTACTAATATAGCTCAAATGCAAGTTTAGCACTGATTATAGCACAGGAGCAAGCACAGAACGGCCCTGAAGACACAGTCTCCTCACCCACAGAAGCAGCTCAGTATGGCTGAGTATGAGTGCCACTCCCCACACACCTGAGATTTGTCTTCCTCTCTCTTATGTGTCTGTGTCCTCTCGTGGCGGTGCCGCCTGCAATAATAGTGACTGTCATCTGTCACATTTGAGAACATGTGAATATTTCCTGGAAAAGAGAGATGATTAGAGAGAGAGAGGCAGGGCAGGGCAGAGAGTAGGAGAAAGAACATTCATGAGATGGCAATTCCTTTTCTGTCCTTCGCAAAATCTTGTTCCAAACGAGGCTAAAGACAGGGTATCTGCCTGTCTGACCCAGCAGAAAAATAATGTTAGTCAAGGGGGCCAGCTGGGCACAGGATGCACAGGACTCTCCTGATTTCATGGAGACAGTCCTTTGCAAGTACAGTGGGAGGAAACTCCAAAAGGCCAGAAGACTGAGAGCATTTTAGCCACGAATCCTATCTGACATACTTACATTTGCTTCTGTGCCCAGTATTACGAAATGGCATCTTTAATAGCCACTCATAAAATTCAGTTTATAGGGCTGAAGTGTAGCTCAGCATGGGTACATGCCTAGCATGTTGGAGGACCAGGACTGCATCCCTAGCAGCACAAAAAATTCAAGTTATTTTCTTGGCATTGAATTTTATCAACTTCCAGTTTTCTGTGATATACTTTCTGGGTTTGTGTATTATTGCACACATTGATTGTCTAAAAAAAAGTGGGGACTCACTGTGAATTTTTTAAAAGGTTTATTTTTATGTATGTGCATTTGTGGTGATTGAATGAGAATGGATCCCCACATTTGAATAGTTGGGCCCCTGTTAGTGGAACTGTTTGAGAAGGATTAGGCCTTGTTATGGCCATGTTGAAGTATCTGTGGCCTTGCTGGAGGAAGTGTATCAGTGGGGGTGGTCACTGGGGACCACCCAGTGGGGGAGAGGGGGCAGGCTCAGTCTCTCCCCCTCTCGCTCCCTGCTGCCTGTGGGTCAGGATGGAAAGCTCTCAGGTACTGCTCTCACCATGCCTGTCTCTCACCAGTATGATGATGACAGGCTAACCCTCTGAAGCTGTGAACAAGCCCCTGATGAACTACTTCCTTTTATAAGAGTTGCCTTGATTGTATGTCTCGTTACATCAATAGAACAGTAACTATGACAGGATGATTTGCCTGCATGTATGGCTGTTATATGCATGCAGTGCCCATGGCGGCCAGAAGAGGGCATTAGCTGCACCTGGAAATGGAGTTACAGATGGTGTGAGCTGCTGGAAATAGAACACAGGTCCTCTACAAGAACAAGCACTCTTGCAGGGCGGTGGTGGCACACGCCTTTAATCCCAGCACTTGGGAGGCAGAGGCAGGAGGATTTCTGAGTTCGAGGCCAGCCTGGTCTACAAAGTGAGTTCCAGGACAGCCAGGACCATGCAGAGAAACCCTGTCTCGAAAAACCAAAAAAAAAAAAAAAAAAAAAAAAAAAAAGAAAGAACAAGCATTCTTAACTGCCGAGCCACTTTTACGTGGTTTTATTTGTTCATTTAAACATCTATTTATTTTATGTTGCTGGGTGTGGTTTTTACACACCTTGAATGCCAGCACTCAAGGCAGATACAGGCAGAGGCAGGCAGACAGGCAGATCTCTGTGAGTTTGAGGCCAGACTGAGTTTGAGTTTCAGGACAATCAAGTCTACATAGAGAGACTTTGTCTCAAAATACAACAACAAAGATTTGTTTATGTGTTTGAGTAGGTTTTGTTAAAGATCTATTTATTTATTTTATATATATGAGTGCTCTCTCTATCTGTATGCCAGAAGAGGGCATCAGATCCCATTACATGGGATCATATGGACCTCTGGAAGACAACCAGTGCTCTTAACCCCTGAGCCATCTCTTCAGTGTTTTGAGTATTTGATCTGCATGTATATATGTCCACTACAGGCATGCCTGCAAAGATCAATCCCTTGAAAGTAAAGTCACAGATGCCTGAGTCACTGTGTGAATACTGGGAATCCAGCTTGTGTCCTCGGGAACAACAGCTGGGCTCTCTTAACCACCAAGCCCCAGCTCCCCTTTAAGTTCTGTTTTGTTTGAGACGGAGACTCAGGAAGTGCAGCTGGTCTCAAATTTACTATGAAATGAAGGATGACCTTGAACTCCTGATGCTCTTGCTCGCCCATCAAGTAATGAAAGTATAGGTAGTTATATATGCCCAGTGAAACATTGTGACATTTAAAAATTAATGAATTAATTTAATGTGTATGGATGTTTTGTCTGCATGTATGTCTGTGCACCATGTGCATGCAGTGCCCACAGAAGCCAGAAGAGGCATGAGGTCTCCCAGAACTGGAGGTAGAGATGGTTGTGAGTCATGTGGGTGCTGGGAATCACACCTTGGTCCTCTGCAAGTACAGCCAGGGCTTTTTAACCACTGAACCATCTCCCTAGCCCCTAAAGAACTTTTTAAAATATTACATTTATTCTTTTCATACACATTCTTATGCATACATGCACATGCATGTGTGCACCTGTGTACCTGAATGCAAAGCACATGCATGGAGATCAAAGGACAACTTTCAGGAATTGTTTCTCTCCTTCTACCATGTGGGGCCTGGCCCATGACAGCAAATTCTAAATTGTTTTGGGCTACATAAGGGGCTCAAAATCAGCCAGAGTAGCTATTTAAACTGTCTTTTCTAGAATTTGTGAGCCTTGGGTTCAATGTATAGTGCTGCAATAACATACATGTGATATAAATATAAAAGATATCTATTTCAAAGCAACCCTGAAATAACAGCCCCATTGTTCAGGAGGGTGACTATGGTGAAAGAAATGAATGACTCGGCACCCATAGCCACTCAGAGCTGTAACTCCAGTTCCAGGACCCTCCTGTGACCTCCTCTGTCACCAGCCACGTATAAGGTACACAGACATACATGTAGGCAAAATTTAAAAAAAAAACAAACCAAAAAAAAAACAAAAAACCAAACAACCAACCTGAAGGGAAGTGTCCTCTGAAGAATACATTAAATAGTTCTTCTGGAGAGATGTCAGCTTCAAAATCTCTGTAATAATGATAAGATCTGGCTCGAGGTACAGTGAAAGTCACCTGCTCATCTCCATATTCATCATAGCGGCGTCTCTTGTCGGGATTGCTCAGGACTGCAAAGGCATTTCCTATCGCTGCAACCAACAAGAAACAACATCAGCACATCCTTGGCTGTGGCCAAGGGTGACCACAGCGGCAGCAAGAAGCCCAGAGTTGGCGCCAGACAGTCTCACAGGGTTACAGAGGTACTTAGGCCTACAAAGTTCCCCCAAGGATTTGCCCCAGAGATCGTTCATAGTCTTGATAAACCAAGAACACTGGAATCCAACAACTGGGAATGCTATGGAAGCGAGCGTTAACCCCTACTAGTTATTGAGACATCTCAGATGTACTCAAGTTGAGACACTGTCCCTAGCTCATGCCAATAATTTTAGACATGTTGGAGAAATGTCTAGTGTTCCTATTATTCCTAAGTGGGACTTGTGAGGACGGAGAGATGGTTAAGAACACTGACTGCTCTTATACAAAACCAAGGTTCAGTTCTTAACATCATAATGGGCAGCTCACAACCGCCTGTAACTCTAGTTTCTTGATACGCTATTCTGGCCTCTCTGGATACCTGCACACACAGAGTGTACACAAAAACAAATAATGGGCATAAATAAACATTTTTAAAATATTTTCTAAGGGATGGAGTTATAGCTCAGAGTTAAGGAGCATGCTTACCATATGAACCTCAGGATCTGATAAATACACATGTGCACACATGCACACATCAGTGTTCTTATTTCACTTAAGAGCTGCAGTTTATTGAAACAGTTCACAGTACTATTAAGTTGAATTAAAAAACAATCTGCTAAATAAAATAACCTGCAAAACTCCTTCTGCTTGGATAAAAGCAAAGGGCTTTCGTTGGTTTGTGAGAAAACCTCTGTATGAAAATAGAGAATGTGGAGGCTAGAAAGAGGGCTCAGCCACTAAAGGCTGGGCTCACAACCAAACTACGAGAACGTGGCTATCCCCGTGCTCCCTTAGTGATGCTTTAAGAACTAGATTCACAACAGAAAAACTGTCCTCATGACAAACAGGGACTTTTTTTTTTTAAGATTTATATTTAGCTGGGCACACACCTTAATCCCAGCAGTCAGGAGACAGGGACAGGCAGGCCTCTGTGAATTAAAGGCCAGACTGGTCTATATAGTGAGTTTCAGGTCATATAGGGCTACACAGAGGGACATTTTCTCAAGCAAACACAAAATGTATTTCCTTTTATGTGTATGGGCATTTTGCCTGAGTGTATATATATGTACCACATGTGTACAGTGCCCACACAGGCCTGAAGAGGGTGTCGAATCTCCTGGAGCTGGAGTTACAGACAATTGTGAGCCACTGTATGGATGCTGGGAATTGAACCTTGGTCCTCTGCAAGAATAGCCAGTGCTCTGAACCACTGAGCTATATCTCCAGCTTCAAGAATAACTTATAAGTTTCACAGGTACCCACGAGATGGCTCAGTGGGTAAAGGCACCTGCCACCTGGCCTGAAGACCTGAGCTCAATCCTTAGAACCCACATGGTAGAAGGAGAGAACCAATTCCTGTGAGTTGTTCTCTGGCCTTAAGGTACCCCCACCCCGACAGAAATAAATGGACAAGATTTTCGAGTCTTTTTTATTTCAAAATATCGGTGCCTGATAGTACACAATTATAATCCTGGCATCCAGGAGACTGAGATGGGAGATTTTGGAATTCAAGGCAGTCCTTGGCTAGATAATTAGACACTGTCTGAAAAATCACAACCTAGGAATAGAGATGGCTCGGCAATAAAGAGCACATTAGCTCCCAGTGGAACTGGAGTTACAGGCTATGGTAAGTAAAACTGGTTCTGGGAACCAAACTGCTGCCCTCTGTGAGAGCAGCAAGTCTATTAACCCTGAGCTCCAACCCCTAGAAACAATTTAAGATTTATTTATTTTATTACTTTATGTGTATGAATGTTTTGCCTGCACGTATGTATATATGACATGTGCTCATCTGATTCCCTCTGAGGCCAAAATAGGGCATTGAATCTCCTTATGAACCACACTGTAGAGCTGGAGAGATGGCTCAGCAGCTAAGAGCACCAACTGCTCTTCCAGAGGTCCTGAGTTCAATTCCCAGAAACCACATGGTGGCTCACAACCATCTGCAATGGGATCCAATGCTCTCTTGTGGTATATCTGAAGATAGCAACAGTGTACTCACATAATAAAATAAAAATAAATCTTTTTTCTTTTCTTTTTTTTTTTTTTTTTGAGACAGGGTTTCTCTGTGTAGCCCTGGCTGTCCTGGAACTCACTCTGTAGACCAGGCTGGCCTCAAACTCAGAAATCTGACTGCCTCTGCCTCCCAAGTGCCGGGACCATTGCCCAGCAAAATAAATCTTTAAAAAAAAAGAACCACATTGTAGGTGTCAGGAATGGAACCCAGGTCTTCTGCATGAGCAACAAGTGCTCTTAATTGCTACGATAACTCTCCAGCCCCCAAAATGTGTTATAAATAAAATACCTTTTTCCTAAAAAAACGTTGTCAGGGCATGGTAGCACATGTCTTTAATCCCACTACTCAGGAGGCAGAGGCAGTGATCTCTAAATTCAAGGCTGACTGGATCTACAGAGCAAGTTCCAAGAAAGCCAGTGACAGGAGAGTGTCGAGGTTTGATCTGTTAACAGAAGGTCTAAGCCTATGAATGAATTCTTATGTTTACAAGCTTTTGTTGCGGAAACCTTGTACCTTAATTTTTAAAACTTTGGTTAAATAAAATTGGCAATAGCCAATTACTGGAGGGCTTAAAGGTAGGTCCATGACCAGACCATGAGGAGGAGGAAGAATGAAAGGAGAGGAGAAGGGGGGCTGTCATGAGGGGAGATGGACTACGAGCACATGGCCAGGCAATCAGCTGGGGAGGTAGCCAGGCCTGCAGTTAGAAGGGTAGATTAGAGGCCACCTCCCAGTAATTGGTTAAATAAAATAACCATGGTCTGAGTCTCATTGGTCGAACTCCATCTTGGCACACCTTATGTGTGCCTACACCAAGGAGACCAAGGCACAGAAAACTCCAGGTCAGGTTAGGATTGGGAGTTGGTATTTTGAGACAAAAAATAGACACATAAAGATGATACGGCAAGGATCTTTTGAACTTTAAGACTATTTCGAACATTTTCAAAAGGGATGGATCTAGAGGAAATTGACACCTTGCCAGTTATAATTATTGCATTGTTAAGCTTCCCTCTTATCCTAATAAGCACTTTAGTTTGCTATGTCTTTTCAAAAAACAGGACCTTAAAAAAATTCATGAGCCTTAGAAAAGGAATTAAAGGATTTAAAAAAAAACAAGATGAAAACAATGTCAAAGAATTAGAGGGGAGAATACTAAAAAATATAAATCTGAATATGGAGACCTTCATGTCTAAGAGAAAGGAAAAGGATAAATATGGAAGCAGATGTTAGAAAAAAATCAGACATTTATGAACAAAACTGAGGAGGATAGTGAAATAATAAAGATAGAAAAATAAACAGAGGAAAATTTAGAGAAATTTATAAGCAAAATTGAGGGGGAGATTAATAAAGGCACAAGAAAAGGAAAATAGTAACAATTGGAGAGAAGTCTTAGAAGAAAGGTTACCAAGGATTATAGGTAAAATTGAAGTATATACTAAGATAGGAATAGAGGAAGCAAAGTCAACACAGAGCAACACCCTGTAGCAAGACGGCGGAAGGGCAGGCTACTTCTGTTAAAAACAAAAAACAAACAAACAAACCTAAAATGACTTTCCCAGCCTTGATAAGGAAACTGGACGGAAATGAAGAAAATTCAGGTGGTTATCTAGAATTTGAATGGCAATTCTATGGCACAGGACTTGAAAAGGTTTAAAGAAACAATAACGAGCTATGGCTTACACTCACCATATGTCAAACAGATACTCAATAACTGGGCCACAGGAATCATATCATTCCAAAAGACTGGCGAGATTTGATGACAGCCATCCTAGAGCCTGGCCCTCAGTTACTAGGGCTGAAATGGTGGGAAGATGAGGAGCAACGGAAGAGGAACAGAGCCCTTGACATTATCAAGGATCAGGTGCTAGGTGAGGACCTGCGTTCTGAATTAGGAGCTTAACAGAAGGCTCATGAGGATACTGTCCTAGAACACCGTCACACAATAGCTTTAAATGCTTGGTACAAGGCTAAACAAGGATGAACTGAATCATTTACTAAGATAATCCAGGGTTCAAATGAACCTTGTACAGAGTTTTTACAAAGACTAATAACCACAGTTCTAAATAGAGTAATATCAGATCCAAATGCCAGAGAACTCTTAATTGAATCTTTAGCTTTGAAAATGCTAATGATGAATGCAAAAAGGCAATTAGACCATTAGGAGCAAGATCTATAGCTCTTTAGGAATGGATTAAAAGGATTGCAGGAAAGAAAGTCAAGATACCTATTGCTGTAGTTGTCAAAGATTCAGTCATTTCCTGAGCGATGGTAACCAGACAATTCCTACAGATAAATCCTTCTACAGCAGTAATAATTCTGGGAGATGTAGAAGATGTGGAAGGAATATGGCTCATGAATGTAGCTCATCCAAAGATATACAATTTTCCTTAATTTCAGAAAACTAAGGGGCCTCGCTCAAGGACTGACAAAAACCAACACAAACCACTCGTTTCCTGTTCACTAAGGAAAGATATTTCTGAAAAACAATTTAAAAATTCAAGGTCTGATAGGACAAACAGAGCTGCTTAAAACTCAATTAAATCACTCAACAAAAATCAAATGGCCCCTAAAGATAAAACAAAAGATTCTAAGGATACAGAAAAACATATACTTGGGCAGACTACTATAAATCATAAGAGACCCAAGTTAAAATCACAGTCAGATGGAATTGAGATCGAAGGACTTGAGGATACTAGTACAGATGTAACCTTAACATCACAAGATGCCTGGAGTCCAGCTTGGCTGCTTCAAAGGGTATCTACTAGGCTCCTAGGAATTAGGACATTGTCTCAGGTACAACAAAATCTTAAATGGATTAAATGTATAGGACCAGAAGGGTCAAATAGGAAGGTTAAGACCACATGTAGCAGATATAGCCATGAACTTATGGGGACGAGATCTAGTCCAACAATGGAGATTAGCATTCCTCCAAAGTTAGAGATAGGCCATAAGGGAGGAGGTGGATGTTATCAGGGATAGTTGCAGACAGTCCAGGCTAACCCTAGACCGAATACAGCCTTCAGTCTTGGTTGAAGGAGCCACTGCTGATGAAACACCAACAGCCTTACCACTAAGGTGGTTGATGACCAACCTGTTTAGACTGAGCAATGGCTAAGACAAAGGAAAAATTGGAGCACATAGACGAGTTCATCGGCCCTTGGAACCTCCTGTATTTGTTATTAAAAATAAATCTGGCAAATGGAGGATACTGACAAATCTGAGAACAATTAATAAAATTAGTCAGTCAGTGGGCTATTTACAGCCTGGAATCCCATTATCTTCCTCGTTACCTAAGGAATGGCCTATCATAGTGATTGAGCTAAAGGATTACTTTTTCCAAACCCCTTTACAAGAACAACTCAAAGAAAGATTTCCCTTCAAGTGCCCACATTTAACCACTCAATGCCAAACAAAAGGTACCAATGGAAAGTCCTGCCACAGGACTGTTGAATAGTACTATCTTATGCCAACAACTATTGGAAATAATTTGTAATCAATTTCCTCAATGCATATTCATCATTATATGGATGATATCTTGCTGGCTGATTCAAATAGAGATAACGTAGAACAAACATTTGATGACACACAAAAAAAAATCTTGCCTTATGGGATTACAAATTACTCCTGAAAAAAAATACAGAGGAGATTTTGATGATTACTCAGGATAAATCAGCAGGAAATCAGACCACAAAAGGTACAAATCAGGAGAGACCAGCTAAATACTCTTAATGATTTTCAAAAATTACTGGGAGATTATTAACTGGCTTCAGTCTTCAATTGATTTGACCACTCCTGAGCTGAATAATTTATTTCAAACCTTGCAAGGTGATAAAGAATTAAATAGTCCAAGAGGACTATCAGCTGAAACTGAAAAGGAACTGGCTGATAGAAAGAAAATTATGAACTGTCCATATAGAGCACATTAACTCAAAGATGGCTTGTATTTTGTTATCTTGCCCTCTACTCATTCTCCCATGGAACTCTGACACAGAGTGAAGATTATATCTTAGGACAGAAATTTTTAGCACACATACAGAGTAAAAAAAAATTAAAGGCCTATATAGAAAAGGTCTCTGAACTGATTTTAAAAGGAAAAAACAATACTTCATCAATTAGCTGGAGTAAATCTATCTGAGATTGTGCTGCCTTTTACTAATGTTAAGATTGCCTCGTCATGGCAGAAAATAAATACTGGCAAAGAGTTTGCAGTAATTTCTTGGGAGAAATTAACAATAAATACCCCCAAAGCAAGCAACTTTGGTTTATAAAAAGAACCAATTGCATTCTTCCTTGTATAATAAAAGGGAGACCAATTTTTGGAGCCCCTACATTTTTACTGATGCAAATACATCAGGAAAGGCAGAATATAAGTTAGAAAACATAAGTAAGTGAAAATCCTTATAATTCAGTTCAAAAAATCAGAGTTACATGCAATTCTGGTGTTATTAGATTTTCAAGAATCTCTTAATATAGTAACTAACTTTCAATATGCAGAGAGAGTTGTTTTGCATATAGAAAATACTGAACTTATTCAGGATGATTCTGAATTAAATTCAGTTTATTCAACTACAACAAATGATCAGAAATAGAAATCATTAGCCGGGCGGTGGTGGCGCACGCCTTTAATCCCAGCACTTGGGAGGCAGAGGCAGGAGGATTTCTGAGTTCGAGGCCAGCCTGGTCTACAAAGTGAGTTCCAGGACAGCCAGGGCTACACAGAGAAACCCTGTCTTGAAAAACAAAACAAAACAAAACAAAAAAAGAAATAGAAATCATCCATTATATATACACATATCAGATCTCACATGGGTCTACCAGGCCCTCTAGCACACGGTAATGATGAAATTGATCAGCTATTGATAGGAAGTGTGCTAGAAGGTTTCAGAATTTCATAAAAACCACCATGTTAACAACAAAGGGTTTTCTGGGGGTTTTTGTTTGTTTGGTTGGTTGGTTTTTCGAGACAGGGTTTCTCTGTATAGCCCTGGCTGTCCTGGAACTCACTCTGTAGACCAGGCTGGCCTCGAACTCAGAAATCCACCTGCCTCTGCCTCCCAAGTGCTGGAATTAAAGGTGTGCACCACCACTGCCCTGCAACAAAGGTTTTAAAAAGGAATTTTCTATTACTTAACAACAAGCCTAGGAAATTGTAAAGATATTCCTATTTGTTCTGCATATAACCAAACTCCATTACCTTACAAAGAGTAACCCTAAAGGCACCCAAGGAAATGAAATTTGGCAAATGGTTATGTTTCATTTTATAGAGTTTGGTAAACTGAAATGTGTGCACCATACTATAGACATATATTCAGAATTTCAATGGGCAATTGCACTAACTTCTGAAAAGGCTGATTCTGTAATTACACATTTATTAGAAATTATGTCCATTATGGAAAAACATAGACAAATTATGACAATGCTCTAGCATGTCTGTAATAAAATGAAATGATTTTTACATATTATGATATAAAACATATTACAGGTATACCATATAATCCTAGAAAACCAACAATCACATAGAGATCCAATTGCACTTTTTTTTTTTTGGTTTTTTGAGACAGGGTTTCTCTGTGTAGCCCTGGCTGTCCTGGAACTCACTTTGTAGACCAGACTGGCCTCAAACTTAGAAATCCTCCTGCCTCTGCCTCCCAAGTGCTGGGATTAAAGGCGTGCACCACCACTGCCCGGCGATCCAATTGTACTTTAAAGAGACATTTAACAAGCAAAACAGAGTAACAAGGACTCCCAGCAATAGACTGAATAATGCTTTATTAACTTTAGATTTTATGAATGCTAGAGAGTAAAAACCTACAGCTGCGAAAAGACACTGGACTATGGGGGGGGGGACACAGCTGAACTAAACTAGCCTGTTTATTTTAAAGATGTCTTAACCTCAGAACAGAAAACAAGAAATGTGTTATGCTGGGGGAGAGGTTATGCCTATTTTTCCACAGGAAAAGAAAAGTTCCTTCCAAATTGATAAAATCAGACATAACAGGGGAAGACCTCATAAATATCTCAACTACAGACAAAAAGACAATCAAAAGGATCAAACAAACCAGTAATGTACAATGCTAAACAACTCTGAAACTGACTGGGACATAGATATGTCTCCAGCAAGAACTTCAGCTTATGTGGCCAATAAGTCTTGTTGGTTACAAAATTCTCATACTTACTATTACATACCATCCTTTCAAACTGCATGAATGAAGATTTATATTACGGTTTGATGATATGATCAGACTAACTTCTGAAGAAAGACAGTTGTCTTTCACCTACTCAAACAAAGAGCAGGAAATCACCCTTAACTGATCTGTGCATGCTGCACATTCCACATAAATGTCTTTATAGAACTATATATTGCTTGTAAGGTTTGTATATTGCAGAATGGAAGACCAAGAAGGCAGTCCTGACAGAATTCACTCTTGGGGATGCTGAGATACTGAGACCTGCTATACCAGCTCCCTGCTTGATTGTACCTCAACTACATCGAAGCTGTTTCCTGTAAAGACTTGCTTCCAAAACATTTTCAGAACAGCTAGCACACTTGGTCCAGCCTTTCAGACCTGTTCCAATTGGGACTTCATTTAAGCCTGCACTTTCTCAGCATACAGAGATTGGAAAACAAATGCTACTGCTAGCTTTATTAAAACTAACATTTTTTTAAATTTTCTTGGCCCACTGGAAAGGAATTCTTTGCCCCAATTCAGCAGGAAGAAATTATAAGGCTGTCATCTGTTGGGCAGTGGTGGCGCACGCCTTTATTCCCAGCACTTGGAAGGCAGAGGCAGGTGGATTTCTGAGCTCAAGGCCAGCCTGGTCTACAGATTGAGTTCCAGGACAGCCAGGGCTACACAGAGAAACCCTGTCTTGAAAAACCAAAAAAAGAAAAAAAGAAAAGAAAAGAAAAAAGAAAAAAGGGCTGTCGTCATTCCAGTCCCTTAAGTTGGTGTGAATGGTTTTGGTTATTTTATGAATAATAGATATGTTGCTATGCTTGCTTCAGGAGCACATATACTAAAATTGGAATGATATGTTGCCAATTTAGGGGATGATTATGGATAATCATAGTCTCAAGTAGAGAGAAAACAAAATAGGGAATGCATATTCAGGGATTTCTATTCTATTTCCTTTCCTTTTCTCTATCCTTCTTTCTTCTTTAAGTAAGAGAAAGGGGGTAGAAAAGAGGGGTATATAGAAATATTATAAGATATTAGATAATCAGAGGTAAATAATTAAATCTACTCTTAAACCAAAATATATTTTATAGCTATGATATTACATTTGTAGAGAATTTTGTATATTGATATAAAAAGAAGATTATATTTTGTTACACTGGTTCAGAATTTTGTATATTGAGACAGGTTTAAGGTTTTCATTGGTATAAATCTTCATATATTGATACAAAATTTAAGATTAATTTTGTTATGACATAATATATGTATGATTCAACTCTTAGAAAGGCATTGTGCCTATGCGACTCATTTAAAAATACAAGGTTTAGTCTCAGTCCTTTTAATAGCTGCTATTACAAACTATTTAGGATAATTAAATAATGCAAGTTAATAGTCAGTCAAACAAACTCATGGTCTTGTCAGATACTAGCCTGGATTATTACAAAAATATACATTGAACAGATAATAGGTAGCTGGAGACAGGCAATGTTAACTTGTTCAGATATGCTATAAATAGATGGTCTTCAAATAACTCAAAGAGTCACAGAATGTGTCATTTAAAGATGTTCTTACTAATTTAAGGCTTTCATGGCATTGAGACACGTCAGCTCCTGGCAGCACCCCATTCAACTCAGAAGATGAGGAGCATCAGTGGCCTCCATGTAGAGCTGCTTCAATTGTGGCAAGCTAGCCACTGGACAAAGAAAATGGCCTAAGTTCATCTGCAGACGGAATACTGTCCAGAAAAGACAAACAGATGCAGGCAAGTAGCTGCTAAGCTCTGTCAAGACAGGGAAAGGCAAGCCAGTCCTTCACAATTCCTGCTTCACAAAAGGTCTGTCAGATATTCTGGGCCTTATAAAGAATATTGGGCACTGTCCAGGCGGTCAGCTGTCTCTGTCACATCTGTAATTTTTAGAAGCTACATCCTTGTGCTTTCTATACTCAGGTAATATTTATTTCCTTCTCAGGCCTCTGATGGGGTCGAGGACTACATAGTCAGTCTATAAGTGTAAGTTGTTTAGGATTTAAAAAGAAGGTAATTTTAGGATGGTAATTCAAGCTATAATAAAAATTGATTTGGATATAGAACTCTAAACTAACTAGGATAGGATAGATAATAGAATATTTTCTCCTGAGTTACCAGACATGAACAGACTGGATTTTTTAATGTAACTCTTACCTAATAATTTCATAATTGTTCCTACTACATATTGTTTATTATTATAAGAGAAAAAGTCTTCTTTATTTAGATTTAAAAAAGGGAGTGGAATTATTGGGTTTGGTCTGTTGCTAGGTATTGTAATGCTAAATTCTATACCAGAAGGTAGGTCTAGGTCTGTGAGTGAATTCTCATGTTTACAAGCTTTTGTTGTGTAAACCTTGTTCCTTAGTTTTAAAACTATTGGTTAAATAAGATTGGCTACAGGAGCTGGAGAAATGGCTCAGCGGTTAAGAGCACTGACTGCTCTTCCAGAGGTCCCTGAGTTCAATTCCCAGCAACCACATGGTGGATCCCAGCCATCTGTAATGGGATCTGATGCCCTCTTCTGGTGTGTTTGAAGACAGCTACAGTGTACTCATATACATCAAATAAATAAATCTTAAAAAAAAAAAGAATAGAGGTAGGTGGGACCTGGTTAGGGGGGGTGGAGATATGACATAGAGAAGGGGGAAGGGGAGGGAAAGGAAGAAGATGAGGGAGAGGGGCCATGAAAAATGAGAAGAGAGGAGAGGAGAGGAGAAAGTCGCCATGAGGGGAGATGGACGATGTGCACATGGCCAGGAGAAACAGCAAGTATATGGGGTACACTGCTGGGGGGGGCAGCCAGGCCTGCATTTAGAAGAGTAGATTAGGGGTAAACCCCAGTAATTGTCAAAGCCAAATAAAATAACCATAGCCTGAGTCTCATTTATTTGGAAGCTAGTTGGGGATAAGCTTAAACTGGTTGAATTACAGATAGAGCAATATAATGAGACCCTGTCTCAAAAGGAAGAGTCTATCATGTGGACATGCACATAGGCAAAACACACACACACACATACACACACACGAATGTTTAAAAATCCAGGCTTGGTGGTGCACATCTCTATTCCCATCATTTGAAAGGCAGAAGCAGGAGGATTGTCCAGACAGGGATACATGAATAGTATGATTCTGTCTCAAACAAAACAAAGCAAAAATGTGTGTCAAGGAAAAATGCTTATGACCTAAGAAGCCATCTGCAGGGAAGACTAAAAACAGTTTGCTCCTGGGCCTGCAAGATGGCTCAGAGGGTGGAAGGTGCTAGTTGTTAAGTCTGATGACCTTGAGCTTGAGTCCTGGGACCCACAGAGTGGAAGAAAAAAATGATTTTCAAAGGCTGTTCTCAGACCTCCATGCATGTGCCCACTACTAAGATAAGTAAATATAATTTAAAAAGTTAAAAACAAACAAACTTGCTCCCACCGACATTACAAGGGCAGATGGGCATGGGCTCAAGGTCAAACCTTTGAAGGCGTCTGTTGCTCCAGGAGCACAGTTCTTGTCCGGGTGAAACTTCAGGGCAAGTTTCTTGTAGGCTTTCTTAAGCTCTTCATCACTGGCATTGTGAGAAACACCCAGGATGTCGTAGTAATTTCTGCACTTTTTGATTCTTAAAAGAGAAAAAAATTTTAGTATGTATTTTTTAAAATACAGAGGCTCCATTTGTACAACTAACAGCCAGACAATATAACCATCCAACCTGTGAGCACCAAAGCAAACCTAAGAGGAATGAGTGAACCAATCATGACCTTAGTGCTTTGCACAGGCCCACCCGGTTTACTCCTCCCTCCCTTCTCTATTTTCACAGAAGGAGGCAAAAGAAGCATGTTAACTTTGATGTCAAAGTTCAGGCTAAGATCCCGAAACTTAATCCAAGAACAGCAAAGCTTGAAGAGCCATCTAGCTATCTTATTTATTTTGTTTTCTTGTGACACCATCTCAAGCAGCCCAGGCTAGCTTACTATGTAGCTAAGGCTGGCCTTTAAGTCTTAATCCTCCCTTTCCCACAGGTTGATATAATGGGTGTGCCTGTTCGCACGTCTGCCCTTGGCTATCTTTCAAAATTGTGTATATAGTTTTCTCTTCAGGGAAATGGGATGTAGGGATAGTTCTGATGCTAAAGTCCTGTTCCCCAATTGGTTCTTGATCAATAAAGAAAGTCATGGGCCAATTGCTGGGTGGAAGGCACAAGTGGGTCTTCCGAGTCCCTGGAGAAGAAGGGACACACAAGGAAGGAGCGGGAGAGTTTTGTCACGCTCTTGATGGAGAAGAGTTGACCAGCCATGTGAGATCTCAAGACGGAGCGGCCACTCAGGCTGCTCCTACAGGCAGGTGGTCGGGGCGGCTAGCGGGGTTAGACAGGACTAACCACTAAAGTTTAGGACAGGTGGGAGGTGCAGAGCTAAGAGTAATGATAAGGGCATGCTTTTCCAGGTGGGAGATAGATACATCCAGCAATTGTGCCAAGAAGGCAAGCTGAAAATGAACAACTGTGTATGTGTGAGTGTGCTTGTGTGTGTGTGTGTGTGTGTGTGTGTGTGTATTCTTTTATCCATGGATTCAAGGGAATCTGGGCAGGGCTTGTAGCTCAGCACATTCCCGGAGCATAGGTGGAGTAGTGAAAAGCTACAGGTGACAACAGGAAGGGGTTTTGTTTGTTTGTTTTGAGATAGGGTCTCACTATGTAGTTCTGGCTGTTTTCGAACTTTCTATGTAGACCAGTCTGGCCTCCAACTCACAAAGATCAGCCTACTTCTCTCTCCCTCCCAAGTTCTGGGATTAAAGGCATGTACCCCTGTGCTTGGTCTTTTTTTTTTTTAATAATTTGTTGGGTTTTCTTAAATTCTTTCTTTTTTTAAAGATTTATTTTATTTATATGAGTACACTATAGCTGTCTTCAGACTCACCAGAAGAGGGCATCAGATTTTGTTATGGATTGCTGTGAGCTACCATATGGTTGCTGGAATTTGAACTCAGGACCTTCGGAAGAGTAGTCAATGCTCTTAATTGCTGAGCCATCTCTCCAGGCTGTGGCTCACAACTATCCATAACAAGATCTGACTCCCTCTTCTGGAGTGTCTGAAGACAGCTACAGTGTACTTACATATAATAAATAAATAAATCTTTAAAAAAAAATCTCATGTAGTCCAGGTTGAGTTCCAACTCTCTAAGTAGCAGAGAATGACTTCCTAAGTGTGTGTGTGTGTGTGTGTGTGTGTGTGTGTGTATGTGTATGTGTGTGTGTGTATACGCATGTATGTCTGTATGTTTGTGTGTATATATATGTTTGTATGCATGCATGCGTGTTTGTTTGTATGTGTGTATGTATATATATGTATCAAGACCAGAGACCAACATCAGATGTCTTCCTTCCAGTCTTCATTTCATTTTTTTAAATTACATTTTCTTTCTCTCTCACTCACTCTTTTATCTCTTTCTGAGCCCTAGCTGTCCTGGAACTCACAGAGATTCACCCACCCTGCTTCCTGAGTGTTAGATAAGCTTCACTCCCCACACCTGCCTTGAACTGATCTTGTATGTCCAGGTTAATCCTCTTCCTGTGAACATCAATTGTCTAATCAACATTTGCAGATGTCTGTTCTTTCCTCCACTAAAATGCCTAGGTACCTTGTCGATGTAACGGACTAGAGCCAGGCTCAGTGGCTCACCTCACCTAGTAGCATCGCTAGTATTTGGTAGGATGAGGCAAGAGACTTACTGGGAGTTTGGAACTTACAGAGTTAAACCTTATCTAAAAACACCAATAAAAACCAAGGGCCCAGCCGGGGCAGTGGTGGCACGCCTTTAATCCCAGCACTTGGGAGGCAGAGGCAGGCGGATTTCTGAGTTCGAGGCCAGCCTGGTCTACCGTGTGAGTTCCAGGACAGCCAGGGCTACACAAAGAAACCCTGTCTTGAAAACAAACAAACAAACAAAAAAATAGATTAAAAAAACCAAGGGCCCATAAACATAAGAGTTATTCCTCAGCCCAGTCCACAGAGCTACATGTCCATCCTTAAATTTGTTTGATGGTCTTCATTGTTCTTTTGAAGTAAGCTTAACGTTTAAGCCAGGTGGTGGTGGCACATGTCTTTAATCCCAGCACTCAGGAGGCAGAGGCAGGTAGACCTCTGTCAGTCCATCCTGGTCTACAGAGCTAGTTGCAGGATAGTCAGTGTTACACAGAGAAATCCTGTCTCAAAAAAAAAAAACAAAACAAAAATTAAAGTACTGCTTCTCCACCTTTGTTCTCTTTTAAAAACTGTTTGGACCATTCTGTGTCCCTTCAATCTCCAGGTGATTTTCCTCTCTTCCGTTTATTTGTTTGCTTCTGGGACAGACAATCCCGGGGCACGGTGGTGCATGCCTTTAATCCCAGGACACAGAATGACCCTGTCTCAAACAATGAAACAACAACAAAGAGAGAACATCTCTCACTCTATATAACTCTTGTAGACCTGGAATTTGTTATGCAGGCCAGGCTGGCCTTGAACTCATGTTCCTAGCACCCATATCAGGCGGCTCACAGCTGTCTATAACTCCATCTCCAAGGGATCTGACATCAAGTCTCTGTGGGCACCTGCACTCCTGTGCTCACACCCACAAACAGATACATAAAAATAAAAATTATTAATGTTGTGCCCTCCTCTCTTTTCAGCCCTGATCTTGTGTAGGCCTGAGTGTTAAGGAGCACAGAGACCTCACTGAATAGCTCTGGCTAGCCCGGAAGTTGCCGATTCCCCTGTTCCAGAGTGCTGAGCTTACAGGTTTTCACAAGCAGGAATGCCTTCGTCATTGGAGTACTGTTTTTCTCTCCTGGGCAGTATAGTTAAAAGTTTATCAATTATGTTATCGTTTTAAGGATTCAACTTATGACTGTATCGCTTTTCTCTATCGTGTCTTCCTATCTTCTATTTCATTTATATGTACTCATGTTATTTCCTTCATCCTTCTTACATAAGGGTTTGTGTTGTTTGTTTTTTGTCAAGGGTCTCAAACCTCAGATGGTCCTGCTTCGACTTAAGTTCTGTGACACCAAGCACATACCTCCATACCTACCTTCTAGCTTCTTTTTCTTTTTCTTTTTTGGTTTTGGTGTTGGTTTTTCTAGACAGGGTTTCCCTGTGTACCCTTCCAAAGAACCTGGGTTCGATTCCCAGCACGCAGATGGAGGCTTAAAACTGCCTGCCTGTAACTACAGTTTCAGTGTCCAAAGCCACCTCTTCCAGCCTCTGAGGGCACTGCACACACGTGGTACACAGACACACACACAGGGAAAACATCTATACACATAAAATAATAAATCAACCTAAAGAAAAATGGTGAAGACACAGGTCAGAGGTTACACAGCCCATCCTAAGGCAGACCTTCTTCTGAGCACTTTATGTAAAATACCTTATTTATCCTACTGGGGGCTTACCTTTGTACCCCACGTAGCTGTTCCTCTGTGTAAGTGGCATAACCCTCTCCCTGCCGGGTCTGACTCCACTCATTCTCAGACTTTTTTTCCTTTTGTGCCTTCATGCAGTTACAGCAACTGCAGAGATCATGGCTGTCAGGTCTCTGGTCTTCTGGGAATTTGTTTCTTCTAATTGCGTCAATGTAAGCTGCAAAGCAATCCCCAAGTCAGTCCCTGGTTCGAATCAACTTTAGGCTTCCATTTGCTTTTTTCTAGACAAGGTTCCACTATGTACTTTCAGATTCACAAACCCTCTGCCTCTGCTCCTCTAGTGTTAGAACTACAAGCACATGCACTTAAGCCCATCTCCACAATTTTGCTATTTGACTGAACTCTCTGGGAGGCAGCTTGTAGGTAAGAGCAAGGGTGATGACATCATGGGGACCTCAAAGTCTCCACTCAAAACTCTACAAACTCTTCCCTGGGACACTATACAGAAAATATGGGATGCACCCAAGAGAAAATTTTAAATGCCAGAAACATAAAGCCCAATTTTTTTTTTTTACCATAATTACAATGCCCATTCAATAAATTCTCTTCACTTACAGAAAGCCTTGTAAGGCATCTCTAATCTCTCATCAGAGAGAGGTCCATTTCTCTATGGTCAGAGGTGGCACTGCATATATATATATATATATATATATATATATATATATATATTACTCTTAAATTTTAAAGCATAGACAGATCTTGTCTCAAAAGCCAAAAATCATAGCAAAACAAGCAAAAAAAATGGTTAAACTAGCATTTGGAGGTACTGGAGAGATGGCTCAGCAGTAGTTAAGAGTGACTACTGCTCTTGTAAGAACCTGAATTTGGTTTCCAGAACCCACATGGCTCAAACCTCTTGTAACTCCAGCTTCAGGTGGATTTGATGCCTCTGGCCTCTGAAGGCACCTGAACTCACATGCACATAGTCCTCCCTGCCACACACACACACAATTAAAGATAAAAATAAATCTTTTTTTAAATTAAATAAAGTAACACGTGTAGAACTAATATGAACCAAGACACTGGGCTAGACATACGCGTGAGATCAGCTCCTGCCCACAAGAAGGTTATAGTTTAGCACAAGAGGATTCAGTAAGTCCTAAGACCTACAGAATGTATGGAGCAAGCCAGCAAGGACACAGCACTCCTGTCTTCCTTTCGGAAGACCTGAATAGGCTTTAAGACCAGCTTTCTCCCCTATTCAAGATCCTTCTGTGACACTCCCTCAACACCCTTCCTTAAAGCAGCCTGGCTAACTCCAAGGCGTCCTTCATGTCTTTATGTGTAACGTTTTCTCCACGAAGCTTCTCTTGACACCCAGGCTGTGTTGGATACCTTCTCGGTGTGCAACCCAAACACCCAACCTTGCTGTGGTAACCCAGGAACTTACTGGCCGTGTTTGGTAAAAGGCTGTTAACCGGTCAAACTCTCTCAGTGGACTGACAGTTCTGTGAGCTCAGGGACCCGCGTCTGTCAAATTCCCCCTGCAGAATCAGCATAATGCAGGACACATGATAGGTATTGTGATCAAAACTTTTTGCCTGACCGTAGGATGGAAAAGGACAGACAGCCTACTGACCCCGAAGAGGCCTGGAGGGACATGATCAAACCGGGACTGAGAGTCAGGTAGCTAACCTGGAGGAGTCATCCGTAAGGGGCAGGTAAGCTACAGTACTCAGCATCCTAAGAGCCCTCGAGTCACTCACAGGAGGTCAACACTGGCCGAGCAGCCCCGGCCTCTGGACAGGACAAGACCGGGACAGGGTTGGGGGTCCGGAGGCAACTAGTGGTAGCTGGTGACTGAGCTCAGGGGCACAGCCTCCGCTGGAGCCAGCGTTCCCGGCCTCTACCCTGGGCCGTCCTCCACCGCTACGCGAACCCTACCCAGGCTTAGCATCTTCCCATAAGCCTCCATCTGGCCCAGGATCTCCGCCTTAAACTCCGAAGAGCCGCATCCCTGATCTCTCCGGAACGCTGCCTTGTCCCACCCTCCAGTCCGGGACCTAGTACCTTGGGTCCAGCGCTCTCCGCTGCCCAGAGTGGCCGCCATATCGGTTTTCTGTCAGCAGGTCGGCTGAGCCTCTCAAATCCGGGAGGCTGAAAGAGAAGGGGCGCGGGGCGCGGGGCACGCTGGTCATTGTAGTTTAGTACGTGTGGGCTACGCTTCTACGCGACTACAAGTCCCGGCGGGGCCCGCGCGACACACTCCGAGATGCCGAGGTGTAGAGAGTTTGGACCCCTAGAGCGAGGCCTGTGGGAATTAGTTGGCTGGTTTCTGTGTGCCCACTGTCTCTGACTCAGACTCATCTGTAGCTGAGGATAGTGACTTCCGCCCTGCCTGATCCTGAGAACACACAGAAGTCCTACGGGGCAACGGCTTTGCACACAGTAGGACAACCGGTAACCGGTTACATCCACAAGAATGTCCCTCTTAAATGTCCACTAGTGCCTATTCTGTGAAAACTCTATGCTGGGCCTTGGAGATAAAAAAAAAAAATAGTCTGGGGAAAGCTAAGCTCAACTCTGGGAAGTTTAATGGCCGCTAAAAAAATTAAAAGTGGGGTGAATTTAATGTAGTGAGGCAGTAGTTTGGGTTCCTCCCATTCAAGCCCCTAAGGCATCTGAGGGCCTTAATGGGGAGAGTGGGAGGGCAAGTTTGGAGCTTTGCCTTTCCTTGTTCCTAATTCATCCTCATTTATTCAGGAGCCTCAGAGGCATTTCTCTTTCTCAGCCTAGTCCTTTCTCTGGCCTGTTTTCTTTTCTAAGACGTTTGAAAAGAGGAAATGAGGGATTGTTCCTACCTTTTCTCACCCTGTTTTCCTTGGAGTCTAGCAAAGAATCAAAGCGACTCTTTCACAGGGGAACCACTGGCCTCCCCACTCCCTTACTCACCCACAGAGGATCACCAAAACCCAATCTAATCACCAAGCTAAAGATCAGGTCTACAAAAGGGCAAAATGATCATGATTTCAGAAAATTATTTTTGGGGGAAAAAGTTCCTGGAATTCACTTAGATTTTATTCAAGAAAACCAAATCAATTATGCTGTCAAACAACTCCGACTTAGGCTGTTGGGAAACTAGGGTGAACACTGGACCCAAACAGAAGAGAAAGAGCCCCAGATGACAAATGTGGCTGTAGCACTTCCCTATTGGCATAGCCCTTCCATGCTGACTGACTTCATGACTACTTGGAATGCCAAGAGAACAAGGACTCTCAGTGGGAAAAGCTCAGAGTCAGATACAGAGTTAGATATAGTTGGGAGTTGCCACAAATTGTGTGGCCCTGAGCTACTGCTTTCTCTTTCTGCTTTGACCTCAGTCTTGTATAAGCTGAAAAGGTTAGAGCTGATTGGTAATTACTAAGTTGAGGTGTCCTTAAAGCTCAATGTGTAGTTGCCTCTGGGACCTTCTATGAGCTGGAAGGGGGGAGGGAGACACAGCAGGGAAGGCTGTATTGCCATTATCTAATCTATAATTGTTTTATATTTTGTGACTTAAAAAAGCATGCATCTGAGGACTGGAGAGATGGCTCAGCAGTTAAAGGCACTGGCTGCTCTTCCAGAGCTCCTGAGCTCAATTTCCAGCAACCACAAGGTGGCTCACAACCATCTGTAATGGGATCTGATACCTGCTTCTGTTTGATTCCTCTTCTGCCACACAGGCATACATGCAAATAGAGCACTCACAGACATAAATTATGTAAATAAACAAATATTTTAAAAAGTATTTTAAAGCATATATTTGAAAACTACCAGCAAGAAAAGTAAAAAGCAAAAAAATAAAAACTCTGAGCTGTGGTGGTACATACTCTTAATCCCAGCACTCAGGAGGCAGAGGCAGAGGCAGGTGGATCTCTGTGAGTTCAAGGCAGCCTGGTCTACAGAGCAAGTTCCAGGACAGACTCGGCTATACAGAGAAATTATATCTACAAAATAAAGCAAAGCAAAACAAGAACTACCAAATTAATTGACCCTTAAAGGCTTCTGTTATTTGTTGTATCAATTGCAAACAGAGCACCTAAAAATGACATTGGGCCCTAAACCCTACTCTCTAACTATAAAGAAAATGGCAACCATGTAGATATGTGATTATTGTCACCTGATTTAGGAGGGGGAACAACATAATGGGTAAGAGATTAGCCTAGCATTGTTGACTTGTAAAGTATTCAGCACTTTGTCTGATATTAAATGCTAGCCAATGCTAGATAGTACAGACTATCGTGGCAGAACAAAAGCTATTCCTTTGTGATATGACATTGTTAATTAGTAGTGTATAGTCTGTATTAGGCAGGTCATGAAGTCTTCAATACAGCTGACTAGATCTGCATGCCTGTATATCTTGCGATCATTATTACTACAAATAGGAAGAAAAGAATAACAAAATCAAAAGGAGATAGAAAGTTGATTTCCCTTGTGTCCTATACCTCCAGCTATTAAAACTAATGATCTTTTCCACTTCTGATTTCAGAAAGTTCAAAGGATAAGCCAGGCATACATAGTGATGCATACCTGAATCTTAGTACTAGAGAGGAAATGGAAGAATCAGGAGTTCAAGGCAAGTCTGGTAGACAGGAGACCTTGCCTCAAAAAAAAAAAAAAAGGAAAAGAAAAGAATACAAGATATGGAGGTACTTATCAGTAGTACCAGGGGCCTGAAGCAGGAGGATCCTAGTTTGAGGCTAGCCTGAGATCCATAATGAGATCTTGTCTCAAACAAAAGTATATGGCAAAGTGAATTGGTGTGGAAAGGACTGTGCATTATGACTGGGTGGATTATGTTATACTCTTAAACTTGAAAGGCAAACATCCAAACCATGAGATAAGCTGAAGACCAGCTCTGAGACTCTGGGCCTATGACCAGCTCATATAGTTCAGGAAATAGTATGCTCCTGGAAGACCAGATCTGATCAGAAGAGATGGCTCAGTGGTTAAGAAGACAGAAGCCTGGGCCCTGAGGGATCTGCTAGTGTTTTGTGGCCTGATCAGGAGCATGCATCAGATGCTTGTACACAAATGGCATTCTGCTTTGGGGACTGTAGAAACTGGCAACCTGAGATAGGGTACAGCCTTGGGTTCCCAGGGCAGGGGATTGAGGTCTACAGGTGATCACAGATGTCTGAGCACCATTAACTCAGAAGTACCTGGTTGACTGTGGAAGTGATAGAAAGGAAGTACCGTGCACTATGAAATTACCGGGATCAGAGCCTAGGTTCAAGTGTGTTGGGCAAAATGGGAAACTGAGGCTTCCCAGGGAGCGTTCTCTCCCCATCCTCTGCAGCCTCCCAGAGAAAGAAAAAAAGAGGTGGTGCCATTGCCCCCTCAGGTGAGCGCATGGAGATGTGCCCATTGCCCCCCTCAGGTGAGCGCATGGACATGTGCCCATTGCCCCCCTCAGGTGAGCGCATGGAGATGTGCCCATTGCCCCCTCAGGTAAGCGCATGGAGATGTGCCCATTGCCCCCCTCAGGTAAGCGCATGGAGATGTGCCCATTGCCCCCCTCAGGTGAGCGCATGGAGATGTGCCCATTGCCCCCCTCAGGTAAGCGCATGGAGATGTGCCCATTGGCCCCCCCCTCAGGTAGCCGCATGGAGATGTGCCCATTGCCCCCCCTCAGGTAAGTGCATGGAGATGTGCCCATTGCCCCCCTCAGGTAAGCGCATGGAGACATGCCCATTGCCCCCCTCAGGTTAATGCATGGAGATGTGCCCATTGCCCCCCCTCAGGTGAGCGCATGGAGATGTGCCCATTGTCCCCCTCAGGTAAGCACATGGAGATGTGCCATTGTCCCCCCTCAGGTAAGCGCATGGAGATGTGCCCATTGGCCCCCTCAGGTAAGCGCATGGAATGTGCCCATTGGCCCCCCTCAGGTGAGCGCATGGAGATGTGCCCATTGGTCCCCCCTCAGGTAGCCGCATGGAGACGTGCCCATTGCACCCCCTCAGGTAAGCGCATGGAGATGTGCCCATTGCCCCCTCTCAGGTGAGCGCATGGAGATGTGCCCATTGGCCCCCTCAGGTAAGCGCATGGAGATGTGCCCATTGGACCCTTCATACTGTCACTGACATTAGTCTGTATCACTTAGACAAGCTTAGGGCTCCAAACCCCATCTCAGATCACTCTGTGCCAGTTGCTGCGTCTATGCACCATCAAGATGGAGTCATGATGTCCATCAAGATCTGTCTGGAGGAAGTGGATGGGCCAAAGGAAAGCAAGCAGCAGCAAGGGCAGAGGCTGTCCTGGTAGCAGGCTGCAGGAAGGTCTCCGTGCCTACAAGCATGGACTGTTGCTCTTCCAGAGTCAGTTCCCAGTGCCATGTCTGGTGACTCACAACTACCTGGGTCTCCAGCTCCCCCCCGGGCCTCCCACATCCTCTTCTGGCCTTCATGGGCACCCGCATTCACATCACAACCCCCACACACGTGCACATATCCATATAACTAAAAAATAAAAATAGCAGAACTTCTTGGAGAGAATAAAGGAGGAGAATTTGGATCTCCAAGCCAGTTCTCAGGAAGGAAATATGTGCAAAAGTTGCAGGAAGAACAAATCTAAAAATCCAGGCCACTGGCAATCAGGACCACACAGGGTTGTTATTGTTGTTGTTGTTTGTTTTTTCTTTTTGTTTTGTTTTGTTTTGTTTTTTTGGTAGATTTACGTAGAATTTAGTGGGACTAGCCTAGCTTAAAAATAATTATTTCTGGAGAAATTATGTGCCAGAGTTAAGAGCAAGGAAGCCTGCAACCAGTATTCTCTCAGTTTTATCTGCATCAAAATGTTGGTGGGCTAGAGAGATGGTTCAGTGGTTAAGAGCACTGTCTGCTCTTCCAGAGGTCCTGAGTTCAATTCCCAGCAACCACATGGTGGCTCACAACCATCTGTAATGGGATCTGATGCCCTCTTCTGGTGTGTCTGAAGACAGCTACAGTGTATTCATATAAATAAAAAAAATAAATCTTAAAAAAATATTTGTTGGTAGAAATATTGATGTTAGGTTTGCCCCATCCAAGCCTGAAAAAAGAAAGATATTGGGTGAAATCTCCTGGTTTTAGTTGGGGCCTGTGTACCTGAACTGGTGGTGTGTTTCTTGCTTTCCCATAGGCTGAGCAAAGAAATAGGAGGATATTTTATAACACACACACACACACACAAACACACACACACACACACACACAGAGAGAGAGAGAAGAGAGAACTTCCTGCTTAGGACTGTGTCGTCTTGTATAAGAAAAGGGAGGAAGCTGTCTTGTAAATGGTCACCATCCTGTTGTCTAGACTTCAAGGAAGAGATACAGGCTTAGGGAAACTGCAGAGCAGCAGAGGGCTGCACTCGGATTTCCTGTCAGAGATGGACTCTTGTATTTACATACAAAGCAGGAACCTACCAAAGACCACCCCCCCACCAACCTAGTTTGCTGAGCACAGGATGTAGCATTAAATGAGATCATCCTAGACCCATCCCCAGAGTATTGTTACTTAGCAATGGCATCCTTCTTTCCGCTAGTGTAGTACTGCTGTGTCAGCAGCAGGGCGAGAGAGAGCTTTGCCATCTCAAGGATATTAATACCAGTTTATTCCTCCACCTCCCATATATAAATACCTTATGACTAACAGCTCACATTTGCAGTACATTGTCCAGAGTCACAGGAAAATGTGTGGCTTTGTGCTGAAGAAGTCACATGAGTTAACTGGAGTGAAATCCACCCATGTCCTTGACCTGATTAGTTCAGTACATTAAGCAGCTGAACCAAGTTCTATGGCAGAACGATAACAATCCTAACAGAATTCAAGACGTCTACGCATTGTTATGTCACATGGAAAGTTCCATGCCAATGGTAGTTTTTTTGTACTATAACCGGATATAGTAAATCATGCTTTTGGAAGTATGGTTTAAATAAAATATATCTAAAGTAGGAACAATATTGTCGTATGGGGCCATAGATGACTCAGTGGGTAAAAGTACTTGCCACATAAGCTTGAGGACTAATTTGGGAATCCCCTGCACCCATATAAAATCTGGGTAGGCATGGGGGCCTGCCTGTGATCCCAGTGTCAAGGAAGGAGATGGGTGTTTTCCTGGGGTGACCTACATAGCTAAACTAGCCAGACCAAGAAGCACTTGGTTCAAGTGAAAGACTCTGCCTGAATGCATGGGGGGGAGGGTGGTGAAGAAGACACGTCCAGTCAACTTCTAGCCTCCACATGCAAACGCACACGTGTGTTCACACTAACGCATGTGTTCCCACACCCATGTAAATACACATAACATACATACATATATATGAGAAAGTACTGTACATTAGGACTAGGGGCAGGAGTCATTTGGTTATGTGTTTAACATGCGTGACTGAGTTCGTTTGATCCCTAGCACTGCATAAAACTGGGCAGGGTAGTAAATATCTACATGTGAGAGGTGAAGGCAAGAAGATAAGTTCAAGGTTGTCTTGTCTACATTGTGAGTTCCAGGCTAGCCTGGGATAGAGGAAATCCTGTCGCAAAATTCAATAAGTAAATCTTAGAGTACTGCTACATAGGATGAGTACTTAAGGGAAATGGACTCTGGGACCCTGAGATTGCATACCAAGGATTATTAAAGAATGTCTCTGTAACAAGTAAGGGGACACAATTATATAGAAGAGAAACTGAGGCCCTTCCCTGCCACCAGCCAACCATTAGCCACCATGTGTCCTCAGAGCCCATAGCTTGGGAACAAATGCCATGACTCTGAAGTGAGGTTTGGGTGGTGGTACCCCAGGTTGTCTACTAAGTGGCTGACTTCTCTTACTTCTTAAGTACCTTCTTCCTGTCCAGTAGAGTGTGAGGTGAACAAGACGAGGCACAGCTCTTTTTCCTAATATACAAAGAGAAGGAAGTCTACAGAACACAAAACACTAACACGACTGCAGCCACCTGGAACTGGCTTTGACTCCCACTCTTCTTTTAAAAATAGAAGTGTTTTTAGACAGCCTGACTGGGCAGAACTTGCTGACTTTGGACTCACAGAGACCCTCCTGACTCTGACTCCGGAGTACTGTGGTTAAAGATTTTAAAGATGTATGCTGTCTTTTATTTTATAAGATTAATTTTATGTGGTATGTGTGGGTATGTACACACACACACACACACACACACACAGATGTGTGTGTGCTCACAGAGGTCAGAAGATGGTCAGATTCCTGGAGCTGGAGTTACAGATGATTGTGATCTTTGTGCTGGAAATGTAACTCCAATCCTCTGGAAGAACATCAACTATTCTTAACTGATGAACCATCTCTTCTGCGCCTCTTTTCTTTACACATATCTTACAGTGTCGCTCCATGCTGACCTCCAACTCAATATTCTCCTATCCAAGCCTCCTAGAGTACTAAGATTATGTGTGTAAACACCACACTTGGTCTTTAACGTCCTCCTCCTCCTCCTCCTCCTCCTCCTCCTCATCATCATCATCATCATCATCATCATAGTTAAGGTCTCTCTAGATATAGCCCTAGCTAGCCTTAAACTGGCTAAGTAGAGCAGACTGACCTTAACTTCAGAGATCTGCCTACCTTTGCTCCCAAATTCTGGGATGAAGAGTACCCAATTGCTTCAAAAGTTTCATTTTAATAGTTTTGAGGAGATGGATAGAAGGTTCAGTGGCTAAGAGGGCTGCTGCTCCTCCAGAGGATCCAGGTTTGAGTCCCTGCACAGCTGCTCACAGCTGTCATTCTAGTCCCAGGGGATCTGTTCTTCTGTGCAGACACACATGCAGACAACACACCCATACAACTAAAAAAAACATACTTTTAAAGCAAGGCTTTCTTTCTTTCTTTTTCTTTCTTTCTTTCTTTCTTTCTTTCTTTCTTTCTTTCTTTCTTTCTTTCTTTCTTTCTTTCAAAGGTTTATTTATTGTATGTATATGAGTGCTTTTTCTGTATGTACACTTTCATGCCAGAAGAGGGCATCAGACAGAACTCATTACAGATGGTTGTGAGCCACCATGTGGTTGCTGGGAATTGAACTCAGGACCTTTGGAAGAGCAGCTGGTGCTCTTAGTCGCTGAGTCATCATTCCAGCCCCCTATAAATACATTTTTTTTAAAAAACAGAAAAAAATAATTTTTTATACTTTTCATGAGAAGGGAGATGGACGAGACTGTTCCTTCTTCCTCTCTTCTATCATTTTGTGAAATTTAAGCCAGAAGAAAATGGCATTTTGTTTCTGCAGAGTTAGTAAGCAATATCTCTCTGGGTTCTAAACACTGTGCAGATGCACAGGACAGTTACTTCCTCTATTCTTCCCAAACTAACATCATAGAAGCAAACACCTATTACTAAGAAAACAGATAGACAGTTCCTTTTTTTTTTGGACAAGGTTTCTTTGTGCAGCTCTAGCTGTCCTGGAACTTGATGCTGGTCTCAAACTCAAGAGATCTGCCTGCCACTGCCTCCCAAGTGCTGGGATTAAAGGTCTGCACCACCATGCCCAACTGAAGATTTCTTATTTTAGACCTGAGGAAGTACAATATCAACAGATGTGCTAACGTGAAAGAGAGTGAGAGAGACCTCAGGGACCCCACCCCTGCACAAAGAACTACAAGCCACCAAGGGAGGCCAAGAGTCGGAGAAACAGCCTTCCCCAGGGTTGAGCGTTCTAATTGATAACCCTGTACCAGCGGGATATAGCTTACCAGCCCTGCCTGGAACCATATACATACTAGCAAAACTACATGGACTTATCAGGTTGTATTTATATATTTAGGCATTTATAGATATCAACAATAACAAAGAAAAAAAGGCTGCCAGGCAGTAGTGGCGCACGCCTTTAATTCCAGCACTTGGGAGGCAGAGGCAGGTGGATTTCTGAATTCGAGGCCAGCCTGATCTACAGAGTGAGTTCCAGGCTATACAGAGAAATCCTGTCTCAGGAAACCAAAAAAAAAAAAAAAAAAAAAAAAAGACAAGATTTTGTGCATATGTGCATTCGTGTGTGTGTGTGTGTGTAGTTTATGGGAGAGATTGGAGGAAGGAAACAGAAGGGGAAATATATATATAATCATATTTTAATTTATTTACTTACTTTGGTTTTTAAGACAGGGTCTCAGACAAGTAGCTCTGGCTGACCTAGAACTAGCTTTGTAGACCAGGCTGGCCTCAAACTCACAGAAATCCACCTGCCTCTGGTTTCCAAGTGTGGGGATTTAAGAGCATGTGCCATCACACGCAGCCTAAATTTTAATTTCTGTAGTTTATTTTTATTTATGTACATTAGCATTTTGCCTGAATGTATGTCTATGAGTCTATGAGACGGTGTCAGATCCCCTGGAACTGGAGTTCTGTGAGAGTTGTGAGCTGCCATGTGGGTGCTGGGGAATTGAACTCTGGTTCTGTGGAAAGGCCACCAGTACTCTCAACCACGGAGCCATCTACCCAGCCGCCTAAATTTTAATTGTTAAAAAATTAATTTGAAAATGAATTCTTGCTTGTTTGTTTGGTGTGTCTGTTTATATGGGTGGGAGCTTGTGGAAGGCAGAGAAAACACTGCAGGGGTTGGGTCTCTTTCTGCCCTGTAGAAATGTTGAGGGACAAACTCAGGCCACCAATCTTGATGCTAGGCTTCCCCACCCCTGGAGCCATCTTGATAGCCTGATTACAATCATTGTTGGTGACAACTGGTCACCAATTACAGCCTGTTTCTTCTGTTGAGGTGGCTATTCAGTGCTACCTTCCCTGATAAGACAAGCAAACCCAGGGCCTGGTTGCACAGATTTGTAATCCTATATACTTAGGAGGTTAAGGCAGGGGGATTGTTAAATTCAAGGCCTACCAAGCTACAGAATAAGTTCAAGAAATTAGTCTGGACAACTTAGTGAGAAAGTCTCAAAAATATAAAGTATACCTCATCAATAGAATGCCTACCTAGGTTTATTTTTTTGTTTTTTTTTTGTTTTTTTCATGTATACGAGTTCACTGTTGCTATCTTCAGACACACCAGAAGAGGGCAACAGATCTCATTACTGATGGTTATGAGCCACCATGTGGTTGAACTCAGGACCCTGAAAGAGTTCTTAACTGCTGAGCCATCCATCTCTCCAGCCCACTTATCCGAGTTTTAATCTCTACTACCACACACACAAGAAGATTATTAAATTAATAAACAAAAGACAGGCAACAGGCAAACCTAGCAAAAAATTCCCCACCCACACAAGTCTTCTAGTCACCCACAGAGGTAGAAAGATGAAGGTATGTCTGGCCTAGGAAAGAAGACACCAAAGTTGCTAGAATGCTACTCAGAAATGTACATGGGGGCTAGAGAGGGAGAGGTGACTCAGCAGTTAAGAGCTCTCAGAGAAGATCCAGGTTCAATTCCCACTACCCACAGAGCAGCTCACAACCATCTACAACTCCAGTTGCAGGGGATCCATGCCCCCTGTGGGTTCCTGCATGCACACAGTGCATACACATACACACACACACACACACACACACACAAAAGGGAGGGAGAAAGGGAGGAAGAGAGGGAGGAAGGGAGGGAGGGAGGGAGGGAGAGAGAGAGAGAAGAGAGAGAGAGAGAGAGAGAGAGAGAGAGAGAGAGAACATTGACCTTAAAAGAAATTGGATTGGATTCCAGGCCAGAAAATAATTTTAATTCGAGAAGAATGGACAGTCACCTCATTATTTCCTTAAGTCTTGCTCTATTGACTCCTCATTCCTGAGTTTCCGAGGAGGAGGAGGAGCAGGCAGAATGTCTAGCATGGCTTCCAAGTGGGAAGGAGTCTCTCATGTGGTAGGTTACTTCTGGATCTAGAGGAATTTCATATCCTTTAGAGCTGGGAGCAGGCATGAAATAAAATAATTTATGTGTGGTCTGCTGCCGTCACCAGTCTCATCTCTTCTCTTCTTCCCCATGGCCACTGGACAGCCGCATCACGTGTGGCCCCATGGCGACTCCAGATCACTTTTAAAGAATCTGAAACACATATGTACAATGAGGAGAGGTGAACTTGGGAGGGGCCAGGTAGGAAAGCAGGGCAGAAGAGCCTGGGTCTGCAGCCGTGACCTTTGCCTTTCTGGCTAAGGAACCAGAGCCTAAAAACAGGGCGGAGGGGTGGGGTGGGAGGGGAGGGGAGGAGCGGGCGAATTTGGGGAAGGAAAGGAGGTTTAAAGTGTACCTTTTCTGCTGAGGTGCAGCCTGTGCTGTTGTTCATGTTGATATTCTTCATGGAGATGAGCGTGATGCTGTCTTTCTCTCCGTTTGCCGTGGAGCAGCTGGGATGGGAAGGAGCCAGGGTTAGAGAGAGGAAGGGATGGAGCACAGGGAGGAAAGGGGCCACTGAGCACTGCGTCAGTCTTCATGCCAGAAAACTCTACTTAGGATCATACGGAAATGAGAATGTACTCTGAAACCCATGAGACTTGTATTTAAACCTGGTTTATTTCTGTTCTTTTTCAAGCTGGGTTGATGCTTTACAACTGTTAAGTCCAGCCAGGTTGTTGGCCTATAATGGTAAGCTTAGCACTTGGTAAGTAAACGGAAGATAGGGGATTCGGGGTCATCCTCAGCTACATCAGTTTGAAGCCAGTCAGGGCTCTGTGAGACCTTCTCAACAGAGCAAAACAAGAAGGAGGGGGAGGAGGAAGGAGGAAGAAGAAGGAGGAGGAGGAGAAGAGGAAGAAGAAGGAGGAGGAGGAGAAGAGGAAGAAGAAGAGGAAGGAGAAAAAGACGAAGAAAAGGAAAAGAGCCGGGCAGTGGTGGCGCACGCCTTTAATCCCAGCAATTGGGAGGCAGAGGCAGGTGGATTTCTGAGTTCGAGGCCAGCCTGGTCTACAGAGTGAGTTCCAGGACAGCCAGGGCTACACAGAGAAACCCTGTCTCGAAGAAGAAGGATGAGGAGGAGGAAGAGGAGGAGGAGGAGGAAGAGGAAGAAGAAGAAGAGGAGGAGGAAGAAGACCCTGTCTTTCCTATCTACTAGTGTTTGTCGTGCTCCAGGTTCCAAGGCATGCTTCATGTTTTGGGGAAGAGAAAAAAAAATCGCTGTAAAGATTTGAAATAAGATCACAACTTGTATGTCATTGTGTATGGTACACAATAGGTTTCAGTTTTGGTTTCCCAAGACAGGGTTTCTCTGTGTAGCCCTGGCTGTCCTGTAAGCCAGACTGACCTTGGACTCAGAGACCCGAATGCTGGGATTAAAGCTTGCACCACCACCACACCCGGCTTCAGAGTAGGTTTTCAACAAGTTTCTTCAGTTTAGGGAGGATAGATCTTATGTCGGAATCTGCATTTTCATGAATAGGCAACAGAAGCTGAGCCCTAGTGCTGAGGAACCTCGCTTATCTCTGCTGAACCTGCCAGCCTGCCCCAACTTCAGTGAGGACTGCAGAATTGTGGGGCATATGTCTTCAGGTGCTATGAATGGGTGTGGTATGTGGTGGGAAATAGGAGCGTGCATGTGTGCGTGCCTGTGTGTGTGTGTGTGTGTGTGTGTGTGTGTGTGTGTGTGTGTACAGAAGGCAGAGAGAGCTATTTTCCTCTTGAGATAAAAGGATTTGGAATCAGAAGTTTCTTCTTGTGAGTTTCTAAAAATCTTACCTTTCAGATAGCCCTGAACTCCCTGGTTTCTGTGGATCTGTAAAATCCCAAGGGCACAGATTAGGGTCAAACGCTGTAACTCAAATGTCCAGCTTCCCCTCAGAGCCCACCCAGCCCACCTCCCCAGCTCATCAAATGCTACTTCTGTACCATTCCCTCCCTCGGCCCAGCTGCCATCAGCCCGAGCCCCCCGCTCAAGCTCCTGCGGCACAAGAGTCACGGGAGCCCAGCGCAAGACAATTACCTTCAGACTCCTTGTTCTTCCGACACTTAAATCTTAGACTGACCACACTGACCAGGACGATCACTACAACCACCAGGATGACAATGAAGCTGATGACACCTGAGCAGGGGAGAGATGGGACAATGAGTCTGCAGTTCCCAGCCCAGGTAAGTGCCCGTGTGTGTGCATGTGTGTACGTGTGTGTGTGTGTGCACGTGTGTGCATGCGTGCATGTGTGCATGCACGTGTGTGTGCGCGTGCGCGTGTGTGTGCATGCATGCATGTGTGCATGTGTGTACGTGTGTGTATGTGTGTGCACATGTGTGTGTGCACATGTGTGTGTGCACATGTGTGTGCATGTGTGTGCGCACACGCGCGTGTGTGTGTGCATGCATGCATGTGTGCATGTGTGTACGTGTGTGTATGTGTGTGCACGTGTGTGTGTGCACGTGTGTGTGCATGTGTGTGCGCACACGCGCGCGCGCGTGTGTGTGTGTGTGTGTGTGTGTGTGTGTGTGTGTGTGTTCGAGTGCATGCTATATATTTGCTCTGGGATTCCACTTCTCTTGGAAACACGAGTAATCTATTAGCTGGTGCCCTTAACTAATGTGGACTACTTAGCTCAGCTACATCATCCATAAGAACAGGGACCCAAGAGAGCCAAGACTTCTTTCCATCATTGCCTTGCTTATCAGCAATTCCATCCCAGAATGAATGGGTGAGAACTGAACTTGTGTCTTAACCAGAGTCTAAGTCAGTCCTGAGGTGGAGTCCCTTCTCATGCCCCATCCTCCCTGCTGTCTCTCACCAAAGGCAGCCACAGTTAGCACCGACTCTGATGTGGGGGTAGGCAGGATGGTCATCTCTTTTGTCCAAAGGCTGGTGGTTTCTGGACTGGGAGTAGCATCCAGAGACGCTTCTGAAATAGAGTGGGTGTTGGTGCATCAGTGAAGGGGACCTGCTGAGACCTGGCAAAGAGAACCAGCTTCTTTCCTGATGCCCAGAGGTAAGAGCTTGCAGAGAGCTAACAGCCCACAGAAAAGGACTCACTCCGGCTACAACCAGACCCCTGAAGACCGAGGATGCAGATCTCACATCTCTACATGAGTAGCTCAGCCAGCTGCTCACATTACTGTTTCAGAGGAAAGGTTAAGATGCTTCCCATCACCACATGGTGCCCGGAAGAAAGGACTAATGCTGCAGAAACAGGGAAACCACACTGGGCAAAGTAGAGGCATCTGTGTTCTGCCAACAGTTGAAGATGGGAGGAAAGAAGACACTGGCCTAAATGACCAGGGTGCCAGGCAGGGGACAGAGGTTTCTGGCCCTCTTGAAATGATACTGGGCTGGCTAAATGGCTCAACAGGTAAAGGTGCTTGCCACCGAGGCTGGTGGCCTGAGTTCAATCCCTGTGACCACATGGTTGAAGGATAGAACCAATGTCACATTTTTCTTCCCTTGCACAAGTCAAATACCCTCAGACCTATTTTCTACCACATTTCCTTATTTGTACTGACTTCCTGATAAGCCTGGAAGTGTACAATGTACAAGGACCAAAAGATGATTTGAAAGAAAGGGTTATAGATGTGTCTCATCATTCTCTTTGCTGGGAACACACACTGACATACCTCCTCTCGCTGCTTTCTGGGGCTCCTGTGCCTGCACCGGAAGCAAATGGCCAAGATGGAGGGTCCCATCCCTCCCAAAATACCCTGAGAGGGTCTAGCCCTTTCCCAACCCTTCCCATTTCCCTCCTCTATCTATTCTTTTCTCAGTCCCAAATTCAGGAGTGTTAAACCTTTACTGTGACCAGATCCAACTCCCTGTTTCTACTTCTCCCCAATGCTTTCCTGTAACTTCCCAAATCAGGGTACCACTGGTGTAGTTTCTAGACTTAAGAGCCTCCGCTCTCACCCTGAGGGCACCTGACTAAAGGAAGAAGGAACCCATCCAGACATAACCCACCTCCCTGGGTACTCACCAGGTTCCGGTGTGTGTTTCTGTGGCTGGAATGACATCAAGTTGGGCAAGGAAAGGGAATGCTTATCCATGGTGCTTGACCTTGCCGTCACAGGCTGACTGGATACCAAGGAGGCCTGAGATGACTTCTGTAGAATTTCTGTGGATGGGGAAGTACATATGACCGGCTATAATATGCACAGAGAGGGTTCCTTAGTCCAAAATATGCCCTTTCAGATCTTTTCTTGTGTCTTTTATGCTAGGCAGGCACTGTACCCTGGAGCTACAGCCCAGTTCCAGAAGGAGCTATTCTCTCCTTCTCACCTCTGAGCCTTGCTCCCTCCCTCCACCCCGCAGTCTCCCCTTGTTCATCTCACTCCTCTGCTGGCTTATGAGAAGGGCCCCCAGAGCTGAAGTCTGAAATCTGGGAGGGTCCCATGACACCCGTCCCTGCCCCCTTGCTCTGGAATCACCAGTGTGAGGCCCTGTTTGCCCATCCCTCCTGCAGAGCCCAGACCACGGCCACCATTTGCAGTCTCAACAGCTGAGTACCTGGGGTAACAACGGTGCTAAGCCGAAGCCCCGAGCTGCCAGGATCTGAGGAAGATCTGTCTCCTGCAAGGACAGAAGCACATGAGGAGAGCGAATGGGGCAGGACTGCTGGTGCCGTACCCCTTTGCCCATCTGAGAAGCCCCAGGATCAAGTAGGTCTGAATGGAATGGGGGTGGGGTAGAGGTTGGCTTCTCGGCAGCCACACTCGGTCACTCACCTGAGCTGAGAGAAACTGGCTGGGGGCTCAGACTCCGGAAGAGCCCTGAAACACATCATTTGAGGGCCCTGCTACCTCTAGCCTCCAACGGTTCCGTGCCCTTCTCTTTGTCTCTGAGGCTCGATTTGCTGTTTGTTCGTTTGTTTTCCTCTTCCCCTCCCCTCCTCTACCTCTGACTGGTCATCTCTTCCCTCCTCCAGGCATTTAGGTTAGGCCAGTCGAATGAGCCCCAAAGACCTTTGGCCCAAGCTCCCATCACCTGCTTTCAGTGATAAAGAGAGACCCGAGCCCCTCCTCTAATACCTTCCTAAACTCTTAGGCACAAATGCTGGAGTAGGCCCCAGATCTTACCCTGAGAGGTCTGAGTCGTAGGTTGAGAGCTGTAGCCTGTGAGAGAAAGAGAGAAAGCAAAAATGCACAGACTGTGACATAGGATAGTGATGAATGCCTTTGATCCCAGAACTCAGGAGGCAGAAGTAGGCAGATCTCTTTGAGTTCAAGGCCAGCCTGGTCTATACAGTGAGTCCCAGGACAGCCAGGGCTACACAGAGAGACTCTGTCTCAAAAAAAAAAAAAGACTGCATTGGTCAGAGCCCATGAGGGAAACTAGACTTTTTGACTGTCTGAAACGCCCGTGCTAGAATAGAAGGCAGGCACACTTGGCAGGGGATTAAAGGATAAGGGCTTGTCACCATCATCTCTCAGAGTCCTAGAGTCTTCTATGTCTTCAGCCCTCAATAGTTATCTCAGCACCCTGACACAGTCTAGGGGACAGTTATTCAAACCAGTGACACATCTGATCAAACACACTGAACTCTGGGTCTCTGCATTACTGGCCCATTTGTTCCCTCCTGTGAAAACTGTCATTTTGGCCCCAATCTAAATGAAGGGGAGAGGAAGGTAAATAAAGTTGGGTAGTAGGGCTTCCATTGGCTTATGCCCGCTTTCACGTTCTCCCTCTCCCCCTCCCCTCCCCTCCTCCTCCCTCTTCCTCTCTTCCCTCTCTCCCTCTCCCTTCCCTCCCTAACCGGAGACAATGGCCTGTCCAGGAAACAGGTTCTGAGGTATGTCCAACAGGAGAGGAAGAGGCAAGTTAAAAGATGGTTGTTCTAGTCCAGTCCCAGGGAGGAGGAGTTACCAGCAGCTGCTCATTGGTGCTCTTGTTAGCTGTTGTTAGTACACGTGTGTGTTTGTGAGCCTTGGCGTAGATACGCATATGCTTTTGTGTGTGCGTGGAACGGTGGAGCGGGGACCTGGAAGGTCAAGTTAAATTGTTTGCTCACTTTCCACAATGAAATCATTCTTGAAACCTGTGAACAATGTGAAAGGAAAACATAGGGAAACGGATCCGCCCATCTGGAGCCACTCCCTCCTCGCAGGCTGGGACCCAGTGGAGGTGGCCGCTCCGCTCCTACTGTTTCCTTGACTTTTCTTCATTAGGGAAGTATCAGACCCAGGCCCCGGAAGAACTGAGGCAGCTGAATTCCAGGGGCCGAACCCAAGTTGTGGCAGCCTGCTGGTCTGTTTGTTTTCCTTAAGACCTTACCCAAGGAGCGGTCCCCACTGTCCACACGGAGCGATCCCCACTATCCACACGGAGCGATCCCCACTGTCCACACGGAGTGATCCCCCTGTCCACACGGAGCGATCCCTACTGTCCACACGGAGCGGTCCCCACTGTCCACACGGAGCGATCCACACTGTCCACACGGAGCGGTCCCCACTGTCCACACGGAGCGGTCCCCACTGTCCACACGGAGCGGTCCCCACTGTCTACACGGAGCGGTCCACACTGTCCACACGGAGCGATCCACACTGTCCACACGGAGCGATCCACACTGTCCACACGGCGCGGTCCCCACTGTCCACACGGAGCGGTCCCCACTGTCCACACGGCGCGGTCCCCACTGTCCACACGGAGCGGTCCCCACTGTCCACACGGAGCGGTCCCCACTGTCCACACGGAGCGATCCACACTGTCCACACGGAGCGATCCACACTGTCCACACGGAGCGATCCACACTGTCCACACGGTGCGGTCCCCACTGTCCACACGGCGCGGTCCCCACTGTCCACACGGCGCGGTCCCCACTGTCCATACGGAGCGATCCACACTGTCCACACGGAGCGATCCACACTGTCCACGCGGAGCGATCATCACTGTCCACGCGGAGCGGTCCCCACTGTCCACGCGGAGCGATCATCACTGTCCACACGGAGCGGTCCCCACTGTCCACACGGAGCGATCCACACTGTCCACACGGAGCGATCCACACTGTCCACACGGAGCGATCCACACTGTCCACACGGAGCGATCCACACTGTCCACACGGCGCGGTCCCCACTGTCCACACGGAGCGGTCCCCACTGTCCACACGGAGCGATCCACACTGTCCACGCGGAGCGATCATCACTGTCCACACGGAGCGGTCCCCACTGTCCACACGGAGCGGTCCCCACTGTCCACACGGAGCGGTCCCCACTGTCCACGCGGAGCGATCATCACTGTCCACGCGGAGCGATCATCACTGTCCACACGGAGCGGTCCCCACTGTCCACACGGAGCGGTCCCCACTGTCCACACGGCGCAGTCCCCACTGTCCACACGGAGCGATCCACACTGTCCACACGGAGCGGTCCCCACTGTCCACACGGAGCGGTCCCCACTGTCCACACGGAGCGGTCCCCACTGTCCACACGGAGCGGTCCCCACTGTCCACACGGAGCGATCCCCACTGTCCACACGGAGCGGTCCCCACTGTCCACACGGAGCGGTCCCCACTGTCCACACGGAGCGGTCCCCACTGTCCACACGGAGCGGTCCCCACTGTCCACACGGAGCGGTCCCCACTGTCCACACGGAGCGGTCCCCACTGTCCACACGGAGCGGTCCCCACTGTCCACACGGAGCGATCCACACTGTCCACACGGAGCGGTCCACACTTGGATACTGTGGAATTGTTTGCAAGCCAAAGCTTACCCAACCCTGAGATGTATTTTTCCAGGTCAAGATCTCGCACTGCCCTGTTCCTTTGTGGGTAGAGGTTCCAGAAGGAAGTAAATAATACAGGAGCCCCAGGCTAGGAAAAATCCTTTCTAGCACAGGATAAGTCTGGGCTAACCCTTTTCATCCAAAACCTCTGAAGACAGTTGCTTCCTGTTCAAGCACCGCGTACGTTTCCTATTAGTTCTGGGAGGACGTGAAGTCTGAGTGCACCTGCCTTTCTAAATATATGTAGAAGATGATTTATAAGTTTTGGAGGAGTTCCCAGGGCACAAGCATCAAGCTGTAAAGGCCTGTGCTCTCTGCCTCTGACCCCGACCCCTATCAACTTGTCATCTATAAAGGTTCTTCTGTGAGCAGAAGAGTGACTTGAGGAATGTGTGCTTCTGTAGGCCCGGTGTCTCTGACCAGGGGACAAACAGACACGCAAAGAGCGGTGGCCACAAGAATTCCTAACTCTCCTGACCTCCTAATCCCTACCTGCTTCATTTCCTTCCAGTCTAACCACGCCCACGCCCACGCCCCTGTTTTCCTCAGCAGCAGTTTAGAGTTGAAAAGCATTTGGGGGGCACTTAGCTCAGTGGTGGGGCACTTACTTACCTAGCATGTGTGAGCTTGTGTGAGGTCCTAGGATCAATCCCCAGCATCACAAGAGAAAAAAGAAAGTGGGGGATTTGAGTTCTGGCTTCATTCACTGCCTGAGTTGGACCTGGATTCTCTGAAATGAGGGAGGCTGAGGTAAGCCTCCGAATAAGCCCTACATTGGGTTCTCAGTATCACACCACAGGGGTGAGGTGGAGGAGAGCCTCTGAAGTTGTTGAGCGGGAAAAGAAAACTCATAAAGCACACAGCCCTGACAACACTTGCTCAGCCGGTGCTAGACATTTAAATTTCGGCCCCGTTCTTTTTTTTTGTTTAAAGATTTTATTATATATAAATCATTTATTATATATATATTATATACTTTATTATATATAAGTACACTGTAGCTGTCTTCAGACACACCAGAAGAGGGCATCAGCTCTCATTACAGATGGTTGTGAGCCACCATGTGGTTGCTGGGATTTGAACTCAGGACCCCTGAAAGAGCAGTCAGTGCCCTTAACCACTGAGTCATCTCTCCAGCCTGCCTCATTCTCTTGGTTTCTCCAAATCTAAAGACTGGCTGACTCTCTCCACAGTCAAGCCCCTGTGTTTGGCACGAATTTGCTCCAGACAGTTCCTCAGCCATCAAAGTGATGCTGACAGCCACTGTGAGTTCCTAGGTGAAGAGGTTGGGAAAGCTAGGGTGCCAACGGGTTAGACAGAGTCTAGGCTGTGCATTCGGAAAGGCCGTGCATTTGGACGGCCTGCAGAATCCCTCATAAATCCCCCACACTAACCTCTGACTCTCCCCTGTGGGAGGTAATGGGAGAGAAGGGGTATCAGCGTTGACCCCAGCCTGTGGGCTTCTAGAGAAATGTCTTGTAGCGTTTTCTGGAACACAGACCCTTTCTCCTAAGCACTCTGGCCCATCTTCCCACACAGCCTCAGATGTCCTCCACAAAGGCCCGGGGATGGGGGCAGGGGTAGGGTGGGGACAAAGGGAAGTTGCTGCCCTGTGAATCAGAGTGTCCTGGACTTCTTTCTCATGGTTCCCAGCAATGGCTCCCTAATTAGAGGATCGTGCCTCAGGACCCGACTCATGACTGCCCCTGTCATCTGAGAGGTCTAAGTCCAGTCAGCTCAACCAGCCCCTGTGCTGTGTGTATTCTCCTCAGTAAAGAGTTCTTTGTGTCTAACCAGAAACTCTCTTGATGTGATTTGAGATTAAAGTCAGCATTTGAAATTCAAAGGCTGTAATTCTTCACAGGTAAGGACAAAAGAGAAGGTGACCTGTAAAGCCCAAGGTGCAGACCATTTTGTGCTAGAACTTTCCATAGAGTGACCATGGTGCCTGTATCAGCAGAGTATCGACAGGGCAGCCACAGACCTCTGCTCGCATACTCCTTCATCACGCCAACCACTCCCCACCTTTCTGGAGGCCAGACTCTATAAGGGAGCCCTAGAAAATACCACAACAGCCTAACAGAGCCTGTTTGACCAGGGCGGTAATTCCCATCCTCCAGGCCAGCAGATCCCCTTTATGGAAAGGTTCTGGAATTTCCCTTCTTCAGGCAGAGCTCTGGATGGGAACATGTGGGGGCGGGAAGGAGGAGGGAGGCTTGCTGGAAAAAACCGGCAGGTGTGTCTTACCTTGGAGCAGGAGTAGACCGAAGATTGCTGAACCCAGTCTCATGGCTCCTTTGGTCCCCAGATCAGCTGGGTGTGTAGCAGGCTCCTCGGTGTATTCTCTGTCCATAGTAGAGAAGAGAGAGGGAGTACTGGGGCGTGATGGGGCGGGGGCGGGGGCTGGCCCTCCAGGAGCTTCCTGTCAAAGAATAGAAGGAAACAGATTGGGACTGGCTCCAGGGGCCCGGTTCAACACGCAGCCCAGATGAGGATGTGAGCCTGGAGCAGTGGATGTGAGGGCTCGCTAGGGCCTCTCTGGGTTCTGTGCATAAAGACCAGTGGTGACAGTCTGCCCCCAACCCTACCTTCCTCTCAGCGGGATCCTTCAGGTCCTTCCCTGCAGCACCTGCCCCCCCTCCCCGCCCAAGCCTACTGTTGCAGCCGCATTGTCTCCAAGGACCCAGCTCTAAGTTCGACCCACCAGCTGCCCATGCTCAGTAGACTATGAATTCTCCACATTCCTCTCCCCACTCACGGCTGTCAGTCCAGATGGGACTTCCAGCCTTGGTTGGGAGGCCTTACAAGCAAGCTTGTTATTCTAATAGAAAAACAAGAGATGGGCTGTGCAAAGAGCTCAGTGGGTAAAGAATAGCCTTATGCATGAATTCTATCCCAACATCCCCTTAAAAAGCCAAGCGAGGTAGCAGGCTTTAATCCCATTACAGGGGAAGGCAGAGTCAGGTGAATCCTGGGGCTCATTGGCCCTCTAGCCTAATTGGTGAGCTCCAGGTTCCTGTGAAAGACCCTATCTCAAAACAAAACAAAAAAACAAAAAACCAAACAAACAAACAAGCAGACAGCTCCTGAGGAACTTCACTTGCGGGTAACTTCTGACCTTTGTATACACACTTACACTGCCGCGTGCCTGTGCGAGCGCATGCACGCGTACACACACACACACACACACACACACACACACACACACCCCACGTGACAGGCATACCCCTGCCTCCCTAGTCCCCTCAGATTAGGTGTTTGTTCCTTGTCCTTACCCTTCATAGCATTCCCCAGGCTCTCTCACTTTCTCACTGCAGGACAGTAGCATTCCTACATAAAACTCACCATACAGAAAGGCCCCAGCACATACTTACTGAAGTTAATCTAAAACATTTAAAAGTATGAGAAAAAATGAAGAACAGGGATAGCTGATATATACTGCTTCCATTTTGTTTGTTCCTTTGTTCGTTTGTTTACGGTTTTTCTAGACCGGGTTTTTCCTCTGTGTGGTCCTGACTGTCCTGGAACTCTCTCTGTAGAGCAAGATGAGATCTGCCTCCACTCAGATCCACTGGCCTCTGCCTCCCTGGGATTAAAGGCCTTCAACATCATGCCCTCCTGACCTATTGGCTGGTTTTTAGGCAGGACCTGGTAGAATGCAGGCTTCTCTATAACTCACTATGGACTTAATGCAGCTCGTGAGTTCCTAACCCCCCTCTTCATTTCCCAAGCTGAGATTATATGTATCAGACACAATACCCTTCTGTCTGTCTGTCTTTCTTTCTTTCTTTTGTTTTCTTTTTTCTTTTTCTTTTTCTTTCTTTCTTTCTTTTTTTTTTTTTCCGAGACAGGGTCTCCCTGTGTAGCCCTGGCTGTCCTGGAACTCACTCTGTAGACCAGGCTGGCCTCCAACTCAGTGATCCCACTGCCTTCGCCCTCCTGAGCGCTTGGTTCAAAAGTATGCATCACCACGCCTGGCTCTTAAGGTTTTCTTTTTAGGGCTTTTTGTTTGTTTGTTTGGTTTTTTTTTTTTTTTTTTTTGCTGTTTGTTGTTTTGTTTTGGAGACAGGGTTTCTCTATAGTGCAACTCTAGCTGCCCTGAAACTCAATATGTGGATCAGGCTGGCCTCAAACTTACAGATATCTACCAGCCTCTGCCTTCCAAGTGCTTTTTAGTGCCTGGAAAGATGACTAGGTGGCTAAGAGCACTGATTTTTCTTGCAGAAGGCCCAGAGTCAATTCTCAGCACTCACGTGGCAGCTTATAACCATCTCTAACTCCAGTTCTGGGCATCCGATGCCCTCTTCTAGCCTTCCGGACGCCGGGCATGCATATGAAACATAGATCTGACTATGTATAGGCAAACACCCATCACATAAAATTAAATTTAAGGAGATGAGTGGGATTGTGGTGCATGATGCAAAATTCACAAAGAATCAATGAAAGGTTTTTAAAAATGAAAATCAAATTTAAAAAATAAAGATTTTATTTTTATTGATGTGTGTCTGTATAAGTGTATGCCACATGTATATGGGTGTCCAGTAAAAGGTGGAAGTTACAGGGAATTTGAGAGCCACCTGATGTGAACCAAACTCAGAACCTCTGGAAGGGCAGCAAGTGCTCTTAACGGATGAGCCTTCTCTGGAATCTCTGTTTTTTTGTTTTGTTTGTTGTTTAAATTTTACTTTTATTCTCTTAAAGATTTATTTATATTTTTAATGTTATAGGTGTTTTGCCTGAGTGTATAGTCTGGGTACCCCATGCATGCAGTGCACTCGCAGGCCAGAAGAGGGCGTCATTGGCTAGCTGGCATGTAGCTGCTGGGCATCGAACATGGATCCTTTGAAAGAGTGGCAAGTGCTTTTAACTGCTGAGCCATCTCTCAAAACCTGGTTTCGGTTTCTCTCTCTCTCTCTCTCTCTTGCTTCCTTCCTTTCTTTTTTTTTTTTTTTTGGTTTTTCAAGACAGGGTTTCTCTGTATAGCCCTGGCTGTCCTGGAACTCAGAAATCCGCCCGCCTCTACCTCCTGGCTCTTTCTTTCTTTCTTCTTGAGGACTTCATACATGAGTTTGAACTATGTTTCCAACATTCCCATGTCTTCCTCTCCCTCCCAGCTCCTCCTGTTGTCCCCCGCTCCTCAAATTCATGGCCTCTTTTCTAATTATTATTGTTACTTTATCTACAGTTGTGGGTTTGTTCACTTTATTTGATGGTTGTTTTGAGACAGACTCTTACCTTGTAGCCCAGGATGGCTTCAAACTCCCTGTCTCTTTTGTTGTTCTTAACATTTGACAATGTTAGGGACAGGTAGACTGGGAGATAGCTCAGTGGGGATCTGGTTTTGAAACCCCAGAACCCACATAAAGCTGGACGTTATTCTGTACTCCTTGTGCTCCTCGGTGAGATGGGAGACAGAGGCAGGAGCATCCCTAGGAACTTTCTTTTTTTTTTTTTTTTTGGTTTTTCAAGACACGGTTTCTCTGTGTAGCTCTGGCTGTCCTGGAACTGACTTTATACACCAGACTGGCCTCAAACTCAGAAATCCGCCTGCCTCTGCCTCCCAAGTGCTGGGATTAAAGGCGTGCGCCACCACTGCCTGGCCCCTAGGAACTTTCAACCAGCTAGCCTGGTATATGCAACAAACAACAACGGAGATGATCTCCAACAAAGTGGGAAGTGAAATGGACACCTGAGATTGTCCTCTGTGTCCACACACATGCCAGGTTACACTCACATGCATGAGCATGTACACACACATCACATACATACAGATACACAAGGAAAAACAAATGTTAGTAACAGGTTAAAAAATAAAAGCAGTTGTATAGGGCTTAAGGGGGAATGGCGGCTGTTCCAGTCTCAGGAGCTGAAGAATACATTCCAGTAAGGGGTGACACCCAAAACTAGTGAGACCAGATGAGTAATCGAGGCTTGGATAGTAAGGAAAGAGGCAGTTGTAACGTTGAGTGCGGACATGGAAAGAAAGGGAGAGGCCTGGGGCCATATTTTGGGTCCAGAAAGTCCTCAGAACTGTTGACTTGGGGAAGGGTCTGGATCCGCACTGGCTAAGATCCAAGAGGACCAGAGAGGGAGGCAGTAGATCACCAGAACCTTCAATTGCATGGGGAATGATCAATAGTAGACTCTGTGGCCCACCAACAGGAGGCCTCGGGTGATTCGAGAATCAGGTCAATAGCCCTGGAGTCAGTCCGTGGAGGTGACAAGGTACGATGGGCAGCTTGGCTAAGAGACAAGAAGCCAGAAAGCTATTAATACTTATTTTTTCAAGTCACTAGGTGAGGGGGGTCTTCTTCGAGTCCCAACGGTCTCCACATGAATAAAGAGAGGCCAGTGTACATGCAAGGCAGGATGAAAAATGGCGGGTTATAGGCAGCAAATTGAGACCAAAAATTATCTTGGGAAAAACAAGCCAGGAAATGTAGTGCAAACCTGTAATTGCAGTACTCATGAGACTGAGGCAGGAGACGATTGAGTTTGAGATTAACCTCAAGCTACATAATGAGACCCTCTTAAACAAACACAGGAGACTGGTCATGCAGTGTGCACCCTCCATCCTAGCACCCAGAGGTTGGGAGCAGGCAGATTGGGAGGGTGAGGTCGTTGTTACCTACATATTGAGTTTAAGACCAACCTAATCTACATGAAACCCTATCTCAAAAACAAATTAGTTAATTAAAGAGCCCAGAGTGGAGTTGGGCATAGAGAGTGAGTGGTACACACCTGTAATCCCAGCACTTGGGAGGCAGAGGCAGTGTGATTTCTGAGTTCGAGGCCAGCCTGGTCTACAGAGTGAGTTCCAGGACAGCCAGGGCTACACAGAGAAACCCTGTCTCAAAACCAAAACCAAAACAACCCCCCAAAAACAAAACAAAAAAAAATCCCAAAGTCAAACAGCCAAGAGAGAAAACAATGCCTTGCAGAGCAATATAAGTGAGAGTTCTATAGGAGGTAAGAAAGTGAGGATTTCACGTATATATTACGTATTTTAAAACTTATTTATTATGGGTGTATACTCTGTGTTTGTGTGTGTGTAGGTCAGAGGACAATTTGCATGTCTTTCTTCCACCATATAGATCCCGGAGACCAAACTCCAGTCATTAGCCTTGCAGCAAGTGCCTTTACCAGATGAGCCATCTTGTCAGCCTGGGATTTCTACTTTACTGGTAACAGTTAGATCCTTGTGTTCAGCACAGAGAAAGGACAAATCTTTACAGTGAAGTGTAGTTTTTTTTAGAATTTTTCTAGCATATTTTGTGGCTTATACCAGAAAAGCTCCCACCAACTACCTCTACCTCCCTACTCTTACAAACAAACAAACAAAAAGGCCTGAAGTGATAGATATACTAGCTACCCCCAGCTGATGTTTATGCATCTGTACAATGCATTAAAACATGACACTGGCTGGACACAATGGCCTGTACCTGTAATCTCAGCACTGTGGAGACAGAGGCAGGAGGATCATGAGTTCCAGGTCAGTCAGATCTATGCAGTAAGTCCCTATCTCGAAGGAGAGGGAGGGGATGGCTACACTGTGTGTCAATTAAAAAATAGGTTCTGGACCCAGGGGGTGGTGGCACATGCCTTTAATGCCAACACTTGGGAGGCAGAGGCAGGTGGATGTCTGTGAGTTCAACGCCAGCCTGGTCTATGGAGCAAGTTCCAGGACAGCTAGGGCTACACAGAGAAGCTCTGTCTGAAAAAACAAAAACAAACAATAGTGCTCGAGCTAATTACGTATAACAAGGAAAGAGCAAAAGACCTTAGGTTCAGGAAACCCGGAGGGAGTAAGAGAGTGGACAAGTCCTAGGGAGGGAGTGGGTGTCTATAATCTGCCCTGAGAGGAAGTGGGCGGGGCAACTTGGGCTTCTAGGCAGCAGAGGTATGAAAGGAAGTGCAAGGTGCCCTCAGAGTGGGAGGCTGGCCCAGGGTAGCCTAGATGTTCCCGGAACTACAAGCGTGGGAAAGAACCGTGAGGGTGTGTGCAGAGGGTGTGTGCCCAGGAACCCCACAGACGTGGCAGCTCCGGGTAGGGACTGAACTAGGGTAGTGAGCTCTCTTCCTTTGCTGGTATCCAGTCCCAAGAGAACCCGGCACCAGCCCTGGACAATGCACCAGGTAGACTCTTTGCTCACGCCTTTCTGATTCACTGGGGGCTCCATACCTTTCCCAAACTAAGCTTCCTTTTCTCTTTGTACACCCAGAGTTGCCCTCTGGCCCCAGCTGGGAGTCCCATGACAACCCCCACCCACTAACACACGAGCTCAGTCCTGCAAGGGAAGCAGTATTGAAATGGTACCTGGGCACACTAGGACTGGGGAACTAAAGGAAAAGTTTAGCCTTATCAACTTCTCTTTGGTTCCCACTGCCTTCCAGAGTAGGCCAAGCTGAGTGCTCGGAGTTAGAGAGGCCCCCAACTCCCAGGATCCTACAGAATGATGGCTGGAGTGAGGGAGGCCACCTCACTGACTGAACTTACTGCCCTTCACTGAGATCCCCTCATCCCCACTCAACATCTAGAAGGGCAGGGACATGCTAATATCATGAGTTATGTCCTCAGCTTTCAGTAGAAAAACCCAGAGATCCTGGCAAGGGTAGATTGGTGCAGAATCTTCTTAACCTACCCTGGAATCTACACCAGACATGATCCCTCCCTATCTAGGTCTCTAGAACTTGGCCCCAAGATCTGGGGGGGAATGGGGTATACTTATACTTAGAGGATGATGTACGGGCATACATACCACCTCACACCAAGTTTCTGGGGTCCATGTCCCTCTTCCTAAACCTTTCCAAGGGTATCACCTTTCTGCTTTCCAGTGACTTAGAGTAGGGGAACCCCTGAGACCAGACAATGACCCCCCTTTTACAGAACACCTCAGAGCAGCTACTACTCCATGCCCACTGCCTAGCATGTGGGGCGGCAGCCGGGAGACTACTCAGATTTCCAGTAGAACACAGGATCTATTTGTGACTCTTGCTGGAGACCTGGGAAGGGGGAGCAATGAGAAAATACTTTGGGGACAAACTGTTTTATGCCAGTCGATAATAAAGCTCCTCCCTTTGCCCTTCCTGAGTGATTTTTAACTCCTTATATTCCAGGGGGGTTGGTTTGTATTTCGGTTAGTGTCTCCATCTTCATTTCTGCCTGTTTTTATTGTTCTTCCTCCCGCCCCCATAGCTCCCAGTGTCTTTGTCTTTCAGTTGATTCTCATGAGTGTGTTGAACCTTCCTCTCTTTCTCTCTCCCCTCTCTCTATTACCATCTCTGGAGTTTTCTGTCTCTCAGATTCCTCCCTCTCCTTTGGGTCTTCATTGTATGTTCCTGCCTGTGTCAACTTTCTCTTTCACCTCTCATTTACCTCCAGGATGGCTACTACCTTCAGCCTTCTCCACTTGTGAATGGGTCGTTGGATCAGGAGCCTCAAAGGCAGCTCCCAGATATGCCCCCTCGAGGTGGCGACGGGCTGCCTCTGCTCGCGGCCATCATCGCGGCCTTTGTCCTGCTGGCGATCTGCATTGTGCTGGCGGTTCACTTTGGGCCTGCGCTGCACCAGGGCAAGGCTTCTCTCCTCACAGAGCCACCAGCCCTAAAGCCAGAGAACGGTATTTACCTCATCCACTGGCGGCTGCTAAGCCTACAGGACAGTCACAGAGAAAGCCATCAGGGACTTCTCATTCCTCATTCTGGCCCTGCCCTAGATGGGCATAGGCCCAGCATCGATGAAATCACTTACCTGTAGGAGGGTCATTTGGACTTAGCCTGGCTGGTCTCAGAACAAGAAACAGAACTGGGGAGTGAATTGGAGCCAGGGTGTCAGAGCTACAGACTGCCTCTGGATCCATGTGGAGCTGTCCTCGTATTTAACAAGAAAGCTTCATGGTAACAAGAAAAGACACTTGAGGATCTTGCCTTGTCAGTAACATGGTGCCAAGGCCACCCTTACAAGGTTTCCCCTCAGCGACCTCCAGAACCTTCTCAGAGTGCCGGTCCCTTCTTGCACCTCTGATCTCCATCCCTCGTGAAGTAAAGTGAAGATTGCTTCCCTGAGCAGGAGTGTCAGAGGTCTACAGAGAAGGCCCTGCATTCACATGCTGCTGATCCAGGGAGAGCTAAGGCGAGGGACCTGGGGTGTCTTCTCTGAGTCACAGTGCCTTTGGAGGGCACCTTTGGCTGCTAGGCCTTGTTGATAACTTCCAAAGCCCCGGGAATCCCTAATCTCCATTTAGAGCTCCACTATGGGCTTTGAATATCCCCCAACCCTGTCTTGTCATCCTAGGATGTGATGGGGGAATTTGGAGACTCTAATTACTTCTTATTTTCTGTGGGAGGGTGGGCCCGCTGGAAGAAGCCTAAAACTTAGTACAAACCACTTCCAGATTCAGAACGTTCCAGCTAGTGGGAAAATAGGAAAAGAAAAGGAATGTTATGGAACTTGTTTGGGGAAGGAGGGAGCATGGAGGGGATCCATCCCTGTAGGAAGTAGCGTAGTTCAGCCTGAGGTCAGGAAAATGCAGGCCAGAGCCAGGAGAACGAAACTGGGCCTCCTGGTGGCTCTCTGGAAGGGCACCCCCTTTCTCCGGAACCTCAGAACCTCATTCATATGCAGTCAAGAAACCTACAGGCATAAACTACTTATAAACTAGTACTACAAACAGCATGGGCGGTACTGTCCTTTTTTTAAAAGAGACTTTATTCTATTTATACAGATACACTGTAGCTGTCTTCAGACACACAAGAAGAGGGCATCCCACTACAGATGGTGAGCCACCATGTGGTTGCTGGGATTTGAACTCAGGACCTCTGGAAGAGCAGTCAGTGCTCTTAACCACTGAGCCATCTCTCCAGCCCATGGTGGTACTCTTTTAATCTTAGCACTTGAGAGATAGAGGTAGGAAAAAGCAGAATTTCAGGGTTATCCTTGATGACGCTGCAAGTTTGAGGGCCAGCCTAGACTACATGACATCAGTTTATTAAGAGAAGGGTGAGGTCTCCCTTGCCACTAACCACCTAAGGCAGTCGGGAAAGCTGGCTAGATGTCGTGAAACAACTCAGCCCAGCACCTCACAGTAGTAGAGTTGGCCCTGATAGATCGCGGGCAGGTTAAGCCAGCCCCATCCATGGGCATGATCTCTAGAACTGGCCCCACCAGTCATCTGCTGTGAGGTGAGGTGGAGAGGGCAACTGGTGATGCCCTTCCCCCTCCTCCCTCCCCTTTCCCCACCTGCAGTATTCCCGGACTGCCCCTCTCCCATCCACATCCTGCCGTGAAAGGGGAAGAGCTGCCTATCCCTGCCCCTCACTGGCTGAAAGCAGGCTCTGCACCTCGCTTGGGCAGCACAGTGGAGCTGGCCCTGAGGATGAAGGCTCAGGCGAGGCAGCCCTGGGGGTGTGTGACGGCCAGAGCAGTCCCAGCCCCTTGCCGCCTGCAGCACTTGGGAGAGTGGGCCATTCGCCTTGATTGGGAAGCACAGCCTCGGGTTCCGGAGGCGTGGGTGGGTGCGGGTGAGCCTGCCCGAGGGAGGGCACAAGAGCGGAAGAGCTGACCCTGCTTCCTGCAGCCTTGGATGGCCTGCCAGAGCAGTGCTGGAGAACTCATCCTGGTGGTGTGAATAAGGGACAGCTGGCAGGCTGAGGCGCTCAGTTCCCACCCAGGCCCAGATCCAGGGCTTTGAGTTAGCCGGGCCCAACATCTACATCATCTGTGAACTGCTGGGACACATGAAAGGGCCAGTCCTGCTGATCCAAAGCGGTAGGACCTCCATGACAGGAGGAAACAACAGGATACCCGGGAGGCGTCCTGGCGAGGATCCAATATTGATGGTGTCCCAGAAGCCAGAGGCCTCGAACCAGATCAATGACTCATTGCCGTGAACATTTGCAACTGAGGATGTGTGGACGGAGGGGTGTATTGTGGGACACACTGTATCACACTACAGCTTCCACAGCAATGTTTTCTCTGCTTTGTTGTGTTTATTTTTTGTTTGTTTGAGTGTTTATTATTTTGGGGAGGAGGCTGCAAGGACAGAGGGCAAATACGAGGTGAAGGAGATGAGCGGGCTGGGGTGCAAGATGTGATAGTCACAAAGAATCAGTAAAATGTTACAAAAAAAGAAAGAAGGAAGGGAGGAGGAGGAGGGTTGGGTATGCTGGTGCACACTTTTAATCCCAGCACTCAAGAGACAGATGTTTCTCTGAGTTCAAGGCCAATTGGTTTTATGTAGTGAGTTCTGGGCTAGCCTGGGCTACATAGTGAGGCTCTTTCTTAAAAAAAATAAAAAAAAAAAATGCCGGGCGGTGGTGGCGCACGCCTTTAATCCCAGCACTTGGGAGGCAGAGGCAGGAGGATTTCTGAGTTCGAGGCCAGCCTGGTCTACAAAGTGAGTTCCAGGACAGCCAGGGCTACACAGAGAAACCCTGTCTCGAAAAACAAAAAAAAAACAAAAACAAAAAAAAAAACAAAACAAAAAGGTGGGAGAGGGCTGGAGAGATAGCTTTGCTGCTCTTCCAGAGGTCCTGAGTTCAATTCCCAGCAACCACATGGTAGCTCACAACCATCTGTAATGGGGTCGTTGCCCACTTCTGGTGTGACTGAAGACAACTACAATGTACTCATATACATAAAATAAATCTTAAAAAAAAAACAACTCTTAGGGACGCCTAAGGATAAATTATCCCTCCCCCCCACAGAATGAGGCTGGGAACCAGGGAGGTGGGGGAGGAACAGAGGAGCGGAGCAGAACCTGGTAAAAGTGTGTGCAGAGAATGAACACACCTCCTTGTGACTGCTTCAGAGGCAGCTGCGAGCCAGGCAATGGTGCTGGGATTAAACACACACACACACACACACACACACACACACACACACACACACAGAGTAGTTCATTTTCAACTTGCCTTCTTGGCACAATTGCTGGGTGCTATTATCTCCCGCCTGGAAAAGCATGTCCTTACCAATTTATTTTTTCTTTTTAAAGATTTATTTTATGTTTATGAGTACACTGTAGAGGTACAGACGGTTGTGAGGTTGCTGGGAATTGAACTCAGGACCTTAGCTCAATCTGGCCCCACTCACCCTGGCCCAAAGATTTATTTATTATTATATGTAAGTACACTGTAGCTGTTTTTCTCTCAAGTTTACCAGACATTGACACCAAACTTCTTTTTTTAATTTTTTTTATTTTTTATTTATTTATTTTTTTTTTGAGACAGGGTTTCTCTGTGTAGTCCTGGCTGTCCCAGAACTCACTCTGTAGACCAGGCTGGCCTCAAACTCAGAAATCTGCCTGCCTCTGCCTCCCAAGTGCTGGGATCAAAGGCGTGCGCCACCACTGCCCAGCCATACCAAACTTCTACATGTAGTCTTCACAGCCCTATGAGTGGGCAGGGGATACATTATGACCTCCTTTCATAGTAGGGTAGGCTGAAGTCAGAGAGGTGAAATGGCTTGCCCGGGAATGTGGGACTCATCTGGAGATGTGAAGTCTCTATGAGGCCCCCAACCATTGAAGGAAGGCTCAGTCAGGAGGCTGAAGGATCACCAGGGCCCAGGCAAGGCTGTCCTGTGCTTCAGATGAGGTCAGTGCGGAGTGGGAGAGGCTGATCTGTGCCACTGATGAGGAGTCTCGGCTCTTGGGACAGTATGGAGGATTGAGGTGCCACAGAGGTCAGGGGGCCACTCATGGTCACCTCCTCCTTTTCTTCCTGACGAATGTGCCGGAGCACCTCCTGAGACAGTGAGAAACTGTTTCCCTCTGTGGGTTCTGGAACAGGGATGTAGGATGGGGGATCAACAGGATGCATGTATCCTTAGGAGCCGCTGGGGTGATCCTTTAACCTCCTTCCCCTCTTGCCACCTACCACACAGCCTCTGAGGGGATCCCAGATATAGAAATAGTTATCAAGGTCATAGAAGCCCACCCTCCTGCTTTAGAGATGATGTTCAGAAAAGGGCAAAGACCTGCCTAAGGTCGCACAGCCAAGGAGCATCAGAATCAAGACATTCGGTGACAAGAAGGCATCTTCCAGTGGAGGAAAGGGCGGAAGCCCAGAGAAGGCTGCTTACTTGTTCTCTGGCGCCCCTGTGAGACGCTGGGACTCCTGACTTTCAGTCTCTTACCTTGGTAGACAATGAAGCGGCAGTTGTTTCTAGACTCGGGGACATCTGCCAGGATTTCCTCCATTGTCCGGCAGAAGAGTTTGGCCTGCTCAAGCCGATCCTCCCGACTGAAGCCCGCTTTGCCATCCTGTGACATGGCAAACAGGGTCTGCAACGGGGTGGCGTACTCCAGGATACAGGCACCTGCCTGATGGAGGTGAGAACAAGGTTAGACGGAGCCACAACCCTGCAGGTGAGTTGTGGACTGATGCCACGGGCGGAGGGCCTATTTCCTGCAGAATGAGAGTCCTGGGACGTAACTGCCCTGCTAGGGCCTCTCATGACCACTTCCTAACTTTAGACCTAGGCTGGGCTAAACCCTTCACAGATCCTTCTCCCATGATCCTGGGGCGTGGCATTCTGACCAGAAATGGAGTCTTGGGAAGGCTCTAGGATTTTGCTTTGCTTGGGGCTCTTCAGCACCCACACCAAATTCCTCAAACGCTCTCCTAGCCTTCATTATCGTGTCCCTGAGCCTCACTTTTCTCCAGTGTAGGGCAGGGATCATGCCTGTCTCCCAGATTGGTGGTAAGGTTTAATGAAGTGGCCTTATGGTGTACCTAGCTTCTGTTTCCTAAGTATCACTCCTCAGTGTCGTTTGGAACTGAATCTTGCCTTGTCCTGGGACCAGCCATGCACACAAGCTCAGAGAAGACATGAATTCTTGTCAGCATGTGGCTAGGGATTCGGGGTTCTTGGGAGATGGACCTTTCCCCAAAGCCACGCTCTGTGCACTTACTGGCTGTCCATTCTCTAGAAGCTCGTAGACGCTGTTGGAATAAACCCTATTCTTGATGCCAGCACGGTCTATGTTTTGCTGGGGCAGCATATCTCGGAATCGAATGTTGGGGTCAGCCACACTCAGGTCATCAGGCACCCCGCAGTCCAACGGAAAGAGGATATACAGTCTCCGGCTCCCTGCACCACTGAGCATGTTGTTATGTAGCTGATTGAACATTTGGATCCGAGCCTGAAGCCCTGCAGTAGGGAAACCCAAGAAATCGTCTCATTACTTTGTCTCCCACTTAATCTAGAGCTGACACCCAGCTCATTAACCTCCTCAGTGTGTGGGCACAAGAGACTTGGGGGAGGAGGTCTGATCTCATTGTACAGGAAGGAGATTTTGGGGAACGAGAGAATATTCAGAGATCTCCCCTTTCTACCCCTTATTCTGTTTTCCTGTGTGTGTGTGTGTGTGTGTGTGTGTGTGTGTGTGTGTGTGTGTGTAGGTGTACATGTAGCTCTGGCTGTCCTAGAATTCCCTCTCTTAGACAAAGCAAAGCGTGAACACACAGAGATCTGCCTTCCTCTGCCACCCAAGTGATGGAATCAAAGGAATGTGCCACCATTCCTGGCCACTGAATGTCTGTGTCGGTCCCTACCACCACTACCACAGTAGTCCGGGCCCTGAGAGACCTAGCCGATGACATTCTCATCATTACCTGATAGACAGTGTCAGACATCTAGCTCTAAAGTCTTCCTAGTATCCGAGAGATACAAGAGAGCCACAGCCTGGGATTGCAAGCCAAGGAACAGTCACATGAGTTCCCCAGCAGAGTGGCCCAGTGTGCTGGCTCTGAGCAGCCCTGGCCTCCAAACCCATCTCCTCACTTACTCATGACCAGGTAGGTCACTTCTCTCTCAAAGCCTCAGTGCTCTTATCTAACTTGTGAATGACAGGGGGTGGGGGGCGGGGAGCAGATAGCACAGTGGTCAAGAGCATCTGCTGCTCTTCCAGAGGAACTGAGTTCAGTTCCCAGAAGCAACCTGGGATGACTCACAACCACTAGCTGCAGCCCCAGGGGATCTGACAGCCTCTCTGGTTTCTGTGCTCGCCTGTCCTCAGGTGTACATCTCGACAGACAGACAGACATGCATGCACATAAAGAAAAAATAAATCTTTGGTGGCACATGTGTTTAGTCCCAGCACTTGAGAGGCAGAAACAAGTGGTTCTCTTGAGTTTGAGGCCAGCCTGATCTACATAGATAGCTCTAGGTTAGCGAGGGTTATATAATGAGACCCTGTCTCAAAAAGGGGTAGGAGTTGGAGAGATGGCTTAGTGATTAAGAGCACTGGCTGCTTTTCCAAAGGACCTGGGTTTGATTTCCAATATCCATATGGTGGGCATCCATCTATAACTCCAGTTCCGAGGGATTTGATGCCCTCTTCTGGATTCCATGCTTACCAGGCACATCCAAGCTCAGGTAAGTATGCAGTCAAAACACCATATGCATAAAAATAAACGTTAATAAAAGAAAATTTTAAATTAAATATATAAATCTTTAAGAAAATAAGATTAAAATAAAAATGAAAGATAATTATTTCATACAGTATATAAGTTTAAAGAGAAAGGGCACATTAGGGGAATCTGGCTTATAATATTTTTTAAGCCAGGTGGTAGTGGTGTATGGCTTTAGTCTCAGCACTCAGGAGGCAGAGGAGGCAGCGGATCTATAAGTCTGAGGCCAGCGTGATCTAGAGAGTAAGTTCCAGAACAGCCAAGGCTACACAGAGAAACCCCATCTCAAAAAAACAAAAATAAGTTTCAAACACACTGGTCAGGGCTGGAGAGAAGGCTCAGCAGTTGAGAGCGCCTGCTGCTTTTCCAGCCGACCTGGGTTCTGGTGGCTGATCACCTGTTACTCCAGTTGCAGAGGATCCAAAACCTTTGCTGGCCTCTGCAGACACTAGGCACTCACGTGGTACACAGACATAAACGCATGCAAAAGACCTATATAAGCAAATTTAAAAAAGAAAAAAAGTAGGGACTGAGAGATGGCTGAGCAGTTAAGAGCACTGACTGCTCTTCCAGAGGTCCTGAGTTCAATTCCCAGCAACCACATGGTGGCTCACAACCATCTGTAATGGGATCCGATGCCCTCTTCTGGTGCGTCTAAAAACAGCTACAGTGTACTCATATAAATAAAATAAATTTTTTTTTTTTTGGTTTTTCGAGACAGGGTTTCTCTGTGTAGCCTTGGCTGTCCTGGAACTCACTTTGTAGACCAGGCTGGCCTCGAACTCAGAAATCCTCCTGCCTCTGCCTCTCAAGTGCTGGGATTAAAGGCGTGCGCCACCACCGCCTGGCAAAATAAATCTTTTTTAAAAAGTATTCATGAAAAGCCAGGTGTGATGGCCCGTTCTACAATTCCAATCAGAAGGATCACAAATTCAAGGCCAGCCTGTTTTACATATGCGTTCCAGGCCAGCCAGGGCTACCTAGTGAGTTCCTGTTTCAAAAGAAAAGAAAGAGAAGGGACAGGAATCATCCAAGGAATACAGTGACATACACCCGTATTCCTAGCTTTTAGAAGACCAAGGCGGGTGGGGAATTAGGAGTTTGAGGACAAGCACACAACTGCACACACAGACATCAGTTACAACTAGAAAATCTTTAAAAAAGAGAGGGTAACCAGGCTGGGGAGATGGGTCAGCAAATAAAACTACTGCAAAACCTGTGAATTTGATCCCCAGAACCCACATAAAAGGCCCAAATGCGGTGGGGTGCATCGTTACCCCAGCAGTCCAATCCAGAGGTCCGAGGCGATCACATGGCCATTGGCTCTGCAGCAGCAGAAGTAAGAAAGACCCCGCCTCCAACTGACTCTGCACAGACCCACATTCATACACACACAGTCAAAACTAAAGACAGAGGAGGCAAAGGCAGGCGTTCATAGGTGGATCTTGGGCAAAGATGACTAGCTCTTAACACTGTCTGTCTTACTCCAAACCAAGCACTATAGTGCTGTCCTCGAGCTGGTGAGACAGCTCAGGTAGCAGGGTGCTTACTGAGTGTGTGTAAGGCCCTCGAGTCAGTCCTCAAGACAACAAATGAAGTAATTACAAAACAACAATAATAACCAGACAGGCGTGGTGGCCCACACCTGGAATCCCGGGACATGGCAGGCAGATGAAAGAGGATCAGAAATTTGAGGTCAGGAGCTGGAGAGATGGCTCAGTGGTTAAGAGCACTGACTGCTCTTCCAGAGGTCCTGAGTTCAAATCCCAGTAACCCCATGGTGGCTTACAACCATCTGTAATGGGATCTGATGCCCTCTTCTGGTGTGTCTGAAGACAGCTACAGTGTACCCATATAAATAAAGTCTTTAAAAAGAAAGAAATTCAAGGTCACCCTCAAATAAATAGGGTGATTTTATGCACCCTGGGTTTATGAGCTCCTGTCTCAAAGATCACACTAAAACTCTATAACACCTGTCATACCGACATGGATGCTTTAGGAATTTAATTATATGGCAGACATGGAAATACTTGGAAAAGTATAGCAAAAAAAAAAGTATAGCAAAAGTTGTATGTTTTGTTGTCCACAAATGAACACGCAGAGGCGGCCTACCTGGCAAGATCAGCCGCAGGTACCCAATGTAGTATGACCAGGCCAGCCCGTGGGCGACATTGAGGTTCATTTGTTCACAGACCGCAGAGATTTCCGCTGGGGCCAAGTTCTATAGACAGCAGAAGGGCCTGAGGGACTTTCAAGGGGGACCTCAGAAAACTTTCCCAGCCTTCTGCCAGCTTGCTCTCACCACTGCTATTAAACCCATCATCCCAAGCCTTCATAGCTCCATACCCAGATCTCCAACCTTTCAATTAGTCTCAGCACTGAGCTCAGACACATCAACACTAGCCATAGTCCCATCTGCCCACACCATCTGCCTCTTCTGCATCATACCTGAAGGCCCAGGAGTATGCTTAGGGACTTTGAGAGGCCCAGGAGGCCAAACATCCAACTGAGGCGCAGGCCAGCAGCATGTGGGAGTGAACAGTAGAAATAAGACGACAGTACAAACAGGGCCATACAGAGGATGGGGCAGCCCATGCAGGCACGCACAGCCTTCCAGTAGCTGCCCTGATACCTGCAGGGGACAGCCTAGCCTCAGATCCCAGCCCAATGGGCTGATGATGCTCAGGGAAGGTCAAGGTTAGGAGTCAAGGGTATGATACTTGCTGGGTATCCAGTCTCCATGGAAACTGCAGAGGGTTACCTGGACTGGACGTGGCATAGCTCTTCAGCCAGACAGCAGAGCTCTTTCAACAGTAGTCCAAGTTGCTGCGAGGTTAGGTGAAGTACTAGGTACTGCAGTATGTGACTTGATGGGTCCCCTGCCACCCAAAGGATCATCAGGCTGGCCACCAGCAAGACCAAGGCTGCCTGTTTGGAGCGGTGACCTCTGGGCCGTGGGATGGCAGGATGCAGGTTGGAGTATGGCATCTGTGGACATCAAGAAATCCATGGCTAAGCTCCTGGGTCTCTCCTGTCCTTCAGGGCCTGAGGTCATCCTGACTAATCATCCATCTCCTTGGGTCTCCCATCCCAGCTAGTCCCATGGACTGCTCTTAGATACACCTCTAGGAGATGTCCTGGGCACACAGCATCCTACAGCACCTGTCTAGGAGAGGTTCATAGTAAACAGAGCATACACATGTGAGCCTCACTGAGCTCACTGGGGTGAGAAAGATGGAAGAAACTGACAATCCCAGACCTAGACTTTAGAGTGTTCTATGATGATCTGCCAGCCCAGGGTTTTTCCCACCGTGGAGTACCAGGACAATACCACTCCATTTCTAATCCTACCTTCTGCTTCCTAGACCGAGGTGTTCCTGGAACAGGAGAGACAACGAAGAGCTGTTCAGGAGCTACTGGCAAGTGGCCTCTCAATGGGTAGACTGAAAACGAAATGTTAAAAACAACTACAGCTAGCTTCCTCAGTAAAACCACAGCGCTGGCCCTTGCCAGATCACCGTTTTCAGAACTCTAGGGAGAAGCGTGCTTCCTGCCAAAGTGCCCCCACCCCTCCCTGCCAGCCTCCATAAACCAGGTCTGAGTATAGGAGGGGGAGTGAGGCTTAAGATAGCCTCCCCCCTCTGTTCCCCTTCCCTACCCTCCAAACTGAGGGTGTTCAGAAAGTCACTCACCAGCAGCCGCAGCCCCGCACTCTGGATTCCTCTAAAGGTCCCGGGATGTGACACACTCCAGTGGACACCACACAAGGATCAAAAGTGACAGAGCCCTACAGGATTTCTGAATGCCTCCAAACCCTCTACTATCATTGATCCCCAGGACGTCACGGGGGAGGGTTGGACAGGAGAGATTAAGAGAATAAACAGCACACTTTACTTCCTGAAATCTGAGCAAAGAATTTAGTAGAAGCCTGAGAGAGGAGGGGTGCTCTTTCGGGGAAATAGCCACGCCTCTAATTTAGCAGGCTCAGAATGACTGAGTGGGAAGGTACTAGAACTAAATAAAGGGTGAGCAAAGTACACATAGCCAAAGGCTTCTAACCCTGACTCCTGTTTCACTCTGTTCAGTTATCCTAGGGAGAGAGAGGCTCAAATTCTCTCCTGGTTTTTTGATTGTTTTTACAATTACAGTTGTTTATTTTTTGTTGGTGGAGGGCACGGGACAACTTATGAGAGTCATTCTCTCCTTTCACCCTGTGGGTACCGGGGATCCGACACAGATCCTCGGACTTAGCCACAAGCATCTCTTCCTTGCCAGCCATCTGGCCAACTCTTTATCCTTCTTTTACACGAGAGTTACTGAGGGACAGTAACTTTACCCAAGACAGTGATGTCGTGAAGCCTGAGTTGCTGCTCAGAAGCCAGTTGGCTCCATGCCTTGTTTTAGGAGCAGATGGAAGACGCCATGGTTCATGTAGTCTCCCTGGTACAGGGAGCAGCTAGCCTCTGCCGCCCAGGAAAGGAACAGCTCATCCCTTCCAGGCAGGAACCTGAACCCCCCACTATCATCACAAGCAGAGACTGAACCCCCCACTATCACAAGCAGGAATATATCAACATTCAGAGGCTCCCCTTAACTCCCAGGAATAGTCTGGCTTCCTGGAAGATCTCTGGATTTTTTAAAAATAATTTCCTTAAACTGCAGGGAACTCCCTACGCTTTCTCTTCCTCATAGTTACCTCACATAAAGAGCTAACTCGGTAGATGACAGCATGAGAGAGAGGATGACTGCTTGCTGTAGGAATCTGGGTGATTTTTATTCCATTTTCCCTTCCTTCACTATACGGAACGAAAATTATTTGTGGGCTGGAGAGATGGCTCAGTGGTTAAGAGCACTGACTGCTCTTCCGAAGGTCCCGAGTTCAAATCCCAACAACCACATGATGGCTCACAACCATCCGTAATGAGATCTGACACCATCTTCTGGTGTGTCTGAGGACAGCTACAGTGTACTTAACTAAAATAAATAAATCTTTTTTAAAAAAAAATATTTGTATGATGTAGGCAGTATACAGAAGGACAGAAGGACAGGCGGGAGGACACGTACCTGCAATCCAGCACTGGGGAGGCTGAGGTAGGAGGATACTCGTCTGTATTGTGAGCAATAGCAAAGTATTCAGAAAGATGGAAAGATGGATCCGAGGTTAAGAGCCTTGGCTGTCCTTCCAGAAGACCTAAGTTAGCTTCCCAGCACCTACATGGTTGTGCACCAACACCTCTAACTCCGTCTTCTTTTCATCTCTTCCAGTCCCAGGCGTGCAAGTGGTCCAGGCGTACACACAGGCAAAGCATCACATACACTAAATAAGCAAATAAGTAAATTAATCAATATGATAGTTATTTGTTTGTTCTGTTTTTAATATCTAGTTAGAAGAAAGCCTCTTGGCATCACTTTCACCTGGGCACTGCTTTCTACTTGCTCTGTCCCGTACACTCATCCACTGTACTGGGCAATGCAGTGCATGCATGCTACAGAAGGTACTGAGCCAGGTCCCTTAGAAACAGTAAGATGTGCCTGGCAGTCAGATGTAGGGAACCGTGGAGACCAAGGAAAGAGAGAAGCCAGCAGGGCCTGGTGAGTGGATCGTGGTCTACACTTTAGCTTGGACTGATTACAGCAGAAATTCTTGTGCAGTGGGCAGGAGAAACAAAGTTGCTGAAGGGTAAGCTTCCACTGCCCGGTCTTTTAAACGTCCTACCAGGAGGTCCTGCACAGGTTTACTTTTGTCTTGTTTTGTGACAGGATCTCATGTAGCCCAGGCTGTGTAGCCAAGGATGATCTTGAACGCCTGTTCCTCCTGCCTCTCCCTCCTAAGAGCTGGGATTACGGATGTGCAACACCATGCCAGGCTGTACATCTTTTATCCATGTATCCCATGCAGTGTATCATCCTAGAGACTCATGAGCAGGTCCGCTAGTGAATCTATGATGCTAGGCCTTGAACTGGCATCAACAACCAAGCAGGGTAAATGGGCATAACAAAACTATCCAAGTAAGTATTCAACTACACACATGATGAGGGCTACCAAAGATGCATTCGTCTTGTTGCTCTGGTCGACAACCCGAATGCCCAAATCTAGACTTTACTGCAGATGTGTCATTAAAGCCGAATTTGGAAGGCCTATGAGAGAGATGAGGACAGCAGGGAAACCATTCTGAAAGGAGAGGTATAAACCCTGGGTCAGCCGGATCTTGGTCAATGGGGGATGGAAATGTTATGAGAACATGCAGGAGAGGCATCTATATACTCTCCAAGGCCGCTATAACTGTCATAAAACAACATAAATGTATTCTCTCAGCCAGGTAGGTGGTGGTTTATTCCTTTGATCTCAGCACTCAGGAGGCAGAGGCAGGTGGATCTCTGAGTTTGAGGCCAGCCTGGTTCACAAAAGGAATTCCTGGATAGCCAAGGCTACACCGAGAAACCCTTTCTTAAAACAAAACAAAACAAAACAAACAAAAGCCAAAACAAACAAACAACACAATTTCATTCTCTCTAAAGCTTGGTAGCCAGGGACCTAGGTGTCTGGGGGGCTCTGAAAGAGTCTCCTTGCTTCCTTCGTCGCTAGCAGGCCTTGGTTGGCAGGAACGGAATGTCTACCTCCGACCTCACCTGTTGCACTGCTGGGCGTCTGTCTTTACCTGGCATTGTTTTTTCCTATGGATGCAGTTAGATGGCATTAGTGATCCACCCAGTGATCTTACTTTGCCTCAATTACACTCAGAGACTTCCAAAAAACATCCCACAATAGGCTGCACGGTCTGAATGTGATTTCTCTTCCAGGGTTGGGTACTTAGTCCAACCATGGTTCACAAAGACAAGGCATTTCAGGGATGATTGGGGTTAAAGAAGGTCATTAGGGTGGAGCATCTGTTATCTAATACTGGTGGATTTATAAGAAGAAAAGAGCAATGGAGATACACATTACTGCCTCTAGCCTCAACCAGGCAAAGTGGTATGTTCCAGCACTTGGAAAGTGGAAGCAGAAAGTTCCAGGTCATCCTTGGATAAATAGTGAGTTTTAAGACAGCTCAGACTGAATAAGAACCTGTCTCAGAATTCCAAAATAAGTAAATAAATAAATAAATACATGTCTCTTGTCTTTGGCCACATAATGCCCTCCCTTGGTATTTTGCCAGCAAGAAAGTTAAAACTGAATGAGGTCCTTTGGCCTTGCGCCAGAATTACAAGTTGAAATAAAGCTGCTTTCTTTGTAACCTGTCCAGTCTGTACTGTGCTTTTAGCAACAGAAGACAGACAGAGACACAATACTGGAGGATAGGGCTTCAGCACACTGGGGATACAATCAAATCTCTGACCCGGTCAGTGACACGAAAGGTTTGACTAGGACCCTGAGGCCAGGCCTGGGAAAATTCATGTGACAGGGCTTGCATGAGACCGTCCTACACAGACAGACAGATCAGCTCTACAGACAGGCAAGGCGTCTGTATTTGTCTGTGATCAACTCTCATCAGCCGAAAAGAGGGCCAAAGGCTATGGAGGCAAGTTGGCTTCAGTTGCTGTCTGGCACAGACTGTCACTCTCACATCCTTTGCAGCTGCTGCTTCTGTGAAGACACCCAGAAGTGCTAGTCTGCACAGGGTCTTATGTCCATCGCCAGGCCAGTTCTTCTGTCTTCTCCAATATTCATCATTGATGCTCTTGCAAGATGCCTCTCATTTATCCATTCAGGAAGCTTCACCTTGACAAAGCGTGAATGTGTCCGGTAGCCTCAGGCCTCTCAGAGCCTCTCTGTCCCACACAAACTCAGCGTCACTTAATCCTAATCGGAAATCAACACTGGGTAAGTTTCACTCTCAGTGACCACTCTCAGTGACCAGAGTGGAGCTGTGACTCAGTCTGACTTCCGTCTCTGTATCTGTGTGACCTTTGCCAGGTGCAATTATGTATTCCATGACTGAAATATTTAGAAGGCTGAAGCGGAAATGCGGTGAGACTTCTTTACAAAGCGTAATTAAGTAGCATAGATTATTCTTTTTTTTTTTAAAGATTTATTTATTTATTATGTAAGTACACTGTAGCTGTCTTCAGACACACCAGAAGAGGACATCAGATCTCATTATGGATGGTTGTGAGCCACCATGTGGTTGCTGGGATTTGAACTCATGACCTCTGGAAGAGCAGTCAGTGCTCTTAACTGCTGAGCCATCTCTCCAGCCCCAGCATAGATTATTCTTGATCTTAGTCAAAAGACCAAGAGGTGAGCTGCAGAGATGATGTGTGTGGTTGACTGAGTTGTCACTACTCTCCATCACCCCAAACAGAAACCCTGTACCCCTGAGTAACAGTCTCTGTTCCCTTCTCCGTAAGGCTATCCTCTAACCTCTAACTTCTGACTTTTCTAGAGTTTCTTCTGACATCATGGGGAGGGTGGTGTTCATTCAAGGTGTTGGGTTTTATAACAGAACCCCCAGACCTTAGAACAACTGACTTCATGATGGAAGTACTATTCAGGCCATAAAACTCAGAGTGTAGATAACACCACCTGCAAAATGAAAACAAAGACCCAGCCGGGCGGTGGTGGTGCACGCCTTTAATCCCAGCACTTGGGAGGCAGAGGCAGGAGGATTTCTGAGTTCGAGGCCAGCCTGGTCTACAAAGTGAATTCCAGGACAGCCAAGGCTACACAGAGAAACCCTGTCTCGAAAAAACAAAAAAAAAAAACAAAAAAACAAAAACAAAAACAAAAAAAAAGAAAACAAAGACCCAACCCATCAAAGTCCATAGTTTTAGGAAAGTCTCTAAATGTACTAGCCTTGCCTTCAGGCGTCTGTAGTACCAATCCTATTGGCTAACTATTCTTGATAACTGAAGAACATCAGCTCAGGATATGGTTTTTGTGTTTGAACGGTCTGTTGGGGGGTTGGTCTGTTATACGTGTACAAATGCTAACCTATGTGTACAAATCCTCAACCCCAGATCCGGTTGCCATCCAGACAAGTGCATTCTTCTGTATACCAGCCTTTGTTGTGTAAACCGTGCTCCCCAATTTAAAACTCTTGGAAAGGGGCTGGAGAGATGGCTCAGTGGTTAAGAGCACTAACTGCTCTTCCAGAGGTTACGAGTTCAATTCCCAGCAACCACATGGTGACTCACAACCATCTGTAATGGGATCCGATGTCCTCTTCTGGTGTACTACAGAACACATATACATAGCTACAGTGTACTCATATACATAAAATAAATAAATATTAAAAAAAACTATTGGAAAATAAAAGACTAGAGCCTGTGATTTGGCAGGAGAGAGAGGAAGGCAGGACCTGAGTGAGGGATCTCCAGAGAGACCACAGAGGAGAAGGGAGAGGAAGACAGAGAGATCAGGCAGCTGTCTTTAGAGGAGTTGGATCATGATCACGTGGCTGGGAGAAGTTCAGCCTGAGGGCAGGCTGGTGAAGCAGAAGGAGCCTGGGTGAGATTCAAACAGCAAGTAACAGTGAGGTACATGGTTTGGATACAGGTGAGGATAGCTTAGAACCTGCCCAGTCTAGGCTCAGAGCTTGTAAATGAAATACCAGGTTTCTGTGTCTGTTATGTTGGCTAGCTAGAATAAATAATTCATTTACAAAGCTTACCCTGGGAAAGGCTTGAGGCAACCCTGGGATCCCAAACATCCAACGTAGTTGCCAGCCGGCTAATAGAGACTTTCTATTGGCTTAAACTAGTGTCTGAGTGGTCTTCTCACATCAGGTTTCACGATGGAAACAAAGTGTGTTTAGCAGATTTTCCACCTCCGTATCTCCCATTCCCTCTCTCCTCCTACCCTTTCCTGTTACTGCCCTACAGACTGGGCTACTTTCGATTCATGCTTCACAAGACTCTTTTCACCCTTCCCCACCAACCACTTCCTTAGCGCCTCTACCTTCTCTCTTGGTCTCCTGTCTAGTGGTTTGGTTTTTTTTTTTTAATAATGGTTTTACTCAAAAAAAAATAAATAAATAAAATAATGGTTTTACTCACATTTACATGAATTTATATAATGCATGTATATATTACAAGCCAGGATTAGAAGTTTAAGGTCATCCTTGAACTTCTTGGCTACATGGCAACTTTCAGAAAAGTCCTGGACCACAAGAGGAGGCTCTATTTCCATGCAGGAGAGGGCAGAAGGAAGGCTTGCATATAAAAGCGCTTATACTAAGCCTGACAACCTGAGTCCTGAGTTTGATCCCAAGTCCTACACATTGGAAGGCAAGCACTGACCCACGAAAGTTGTCCTTTGACCTCCACACCTGTGTGCATACACACACTCATAAATAAATAAGCGTAATTGCTAAATTTAATTAAAAAAAATCTCTAAGCAGGAAGTGGTAGCACACACGTTTAATCCCAGCACTAGGGAAGCAGAAGCACGCAGATCTCCAAGTTCAAGGGCAGCCTGGGCTACAGAGCAAGTTCGAGGATGGCCAGGGTCACACAGAAGAAACCTTGTCTAAATAAATAAATAAATCTCCAAGAGGTAGAAGAAAACTATGCGTATATTCTAGGCACAACCTAGGGAGACTATCTCAAAATCAGAAGTCAAAAAAGGGTTGGGCATGTAGCTCAGTGGTGGTGTTGGGTAATCGCCTCGGGTTATGAGGAACTGAGTCAGGGTCTACCGGGCAATAAATAATAGCTTAGCCTCAGCCTGACTGTTCTGCTCCACCTGCACAAACATATGTGTGTGTGTGTGTGTGTGTGTGTGTGTGTGTGTGTGTGTGTGTAGTGTTTACACTGTCCCTCAGCCCCTGGACATGAGCTCAGCCTTCATCTCTCAGAAATGTTGAGGCCCCTTGATGTTCCAATAAAGCAGATTTAGCCTGTTGAGATGGAATCTGTCTGCCTCATTTTCTCTACAACAACAACAACAACCTTTCTATGATCTATTCAGAGAAACCTCCCCAAGAAGCCACCTCAGACCTCCTCTTCTACATCGTAAGTGCTGGGATAACAGGTTTGCACCACCACACCCAACGTGTGTGTGTGTGTGTGTGTGTGTGTGTGTGTGTGTGTTTTATATGCACATGTGAATGGGTCTGTGTGCAAAGTACAAACAGGGGCATGTGGTGTCCTCTATTACTCTCTGACTTATTCCTCCGTGAAAGGTCTCTTCCTGAACTCTCAGTTTGCAGTTTCAGCTCATCCGGCAGACAGAAAGCCCCACAGATCCTCCTGTCTCTACCCCCCAAGCGCTGGTATTCCAGGCACGTAAGAGACCATGCCTAACCTGTTACATGAGTGCTAATATCTGAACCCAGGTCCTTGTGAGTGTACAACAACACTCTTAACAACTGGGCATCTCTCCAACTCCTTTTTGGGGTTCTGTTCTGTTTTGGTGTGGCTTTTGTTTTTGTTTTGAGATTCTACTGTTTAGTTCTGGTTGCCATTGAACTCACAAAGATCCCCCTGTGTCTGCTGCTGTGGTGCTAGGATTAATGGGGTACACCAGCACTCTAGCCTACTTTGTTATTTTTAGACAGTTTTCACATAGCCCAGGCTGGACTCAAATTCGGTGTATAACCCAGGCAATTCTTGGTTGTGTTTTTGAGTCAGGGTTTCTCTGTATAGGCTTGGCTGTCCTGGAACTTGTTTTGTAGACCAGGATAGCTTGGAACTCAGAATTTCTTACCTCACCCTCATGGGTGCTGGGATTAAAGATGTGCACCATCAGGGACAGATCAACAGACTATTTTTTTTAAGATTTATTTTTATTTTTAATTATGTGTATATGTGTGGATATGTGCTTCTGAGTACAGGTGTCTGAGGAGGCCACAGCACAGAACCATCTCTCCAGCCTCTGTTTGTTTGGTTTTAGGCAGGGTCTCACTATGTAGCCCAGGATGGCCTCAAATTTATTCTTCCAGCTTCAACCTCCTAAATGCTGAGATTATAAGTATAGCTCACCAGGCCCACTGGTCATTGACTTTTTGGATAGACTATAAGCCAACGAAGGACAGAACTTAACCTTGTTCACTCTCTGATGTGGCCCCAAGGCCAACACACAGTCACTCTTTAGTTACTAGGGACAAGTAAACCCAAAGGACCCAGCAATCTTTCGGGATGTTGAAAGAGTAGCAGGAGCGGGGCAGTGGTGGCGCATGCCTTTAATCTCAGCACTTGGGAGGCAGAGGCAGGCGGATTTCTGAATTCGAGGCCAGCCTGGTCTACACAGTGAGTTCCAGGACAGCCAGGGCTACACAGAGAAACCCTGTCTCGAAAAACCAAAAAAAGAAAAAGAAAGAAAGAAAGAAACAAAGAAAGAAAGAGAAAGAGTAGCCGGTTTCTCCTTTTGACTATAAACAGCATACATGGAAGAGAAGCTCAAGTGAGTGTCAAACTTTGGAAATTAGGAAGTGCTTTCTAATAACCTACACTGCCTTGGGTGAGGGGAAATGGGTTTGCAGAAAGCACAAGCTGCAGAAAGATTCCAAACTGACCTGAGGTTCCGCATCTCCAAGGTTGTAGGCTAGCTGGGCTGTTAAGGAAGTCACAAGGATGTCTTTGTAGTGGGAGGAGGGGGAGGGGTGGATATTTTGCCACTGGAGGAGCTAGCTTCTGATTCAGACTGCTGGAACAGAGCTGACCAAATTCAAACCACTTTCCCATCTCCTGCCTTTTCTCAGGCCTGGGAGATGCCATGTGACTGGCTCTAGTGACACCTGGTGGCCAGTTAAACTAAAAGTCTATTGGGTTCAGGTTTGTACCTCAGGGCCTAGTACAACGTCTGGCTTGGAAAAGACCCTCTCCTTTGAGGGGTGAAAGGCTGACTGAGCACAGACTGCAGAGATGAAAGGAGAGAGCCGTGTCCAGGGACGACTCACCTGCTCAGGCACGTGCACACAGGCGAGCCTCTGGTGGGTCGCCGGTCCCTCTTCTGTGCCCGTCCTGTGTTCCAGGGATGCCTGTGAGGCAGGCCAAGAGCTATTTGAAGAAAGGACAAGTTACTTAAAGCTGCACCTGCACCTGGGCTCCATCGTGTTGAGGAGCTAAGAATAGAGCCCAGTGGGTAGCTGGGAGCGCCTGAGCGGCCCGTCCTTTCGGAAAGGGGATTCTGGGGTGGAGTTCTGTGGCAGGGCATGCACTCAGCATGCATGAGCCCTCACCAAAGGAAGGGAGGGAGGGAGGGAGGGAGGGAAAATGAGGAGAAGGTACTGAAGGCAGAAACTTAACTTTCCACAGCCAGACTGCCTCAGACCTAGGACTGCCAATCCTAGTTCCCTGAGTCATAGCCGTTAACTCCCTAAAACAGAAACTCAGACAAAAGGCGCTCAGAGGAAGAAGCAAGGCCCTTAGCCTATCAGGCGGAAGTGTTATATTCACTCTGGACTCTGAAGCCTACCAATGCCCTCCACCCAAAAACCTATTGTCTGCTCTAAACTGAATGTGCATCCCCCAACTCAAGCCACCTAGATCCCTTCTCCAGCCACTATGCGTTACGCACATCTCTCCAAGGGTGTGGACTACCTTGCCCTCCGGGAACAAGAATTTCTGGGAATGTGAAAGAAACTAAATGCCAAGTGCTTGGAAGAGCGTTTGGGACATGGTAAACATCAATATGATCTGTACGTATCCAGGGCTTGAAAAGTTGAAGAGAATTGCCATAATTTCAGGGACAGCCTAGGCTACACAGTGAGCTCCAGGATGGCCTGGCCTGGGTTACAGAGTGAGACCCTGTCTCACAATATTAAAATAGGGGTGGGGGAGGCCAAGGAGTTAGTTCAGTTGGTAGAGTCTCTCCTAGCATGAAGCCCTGGTTTGATCATCAGGGTGTAGCAGTACACCACTGTAATACCAGAGCTTGAGAAGTGGAGACAGGGGGATCAGAAGTTCAAGATCATCCTTGGCTATAGAGTAAATTCAAGGCCAGCCTGGGCTACATGAGACCTTCCATCCAAAACATTAAAACTACCACCACTGGCATTGCCTCTCTATGGCCGAATTCAAATCTTGCCTAGAGTTAGAGGAAGGCTTAAGACATAGCAGTAGTCTGTGTTATCTTCATACCACATCTAGTAGCTTGTTTCTTTTGGCATCAGCCCCATGGGCTGGACAGAGTCTGGCCCTTACCTGCACTTGGCTTTTGGCTTTCATTCCTCCAGGCTGTGGAGTGAATATTTATCTGAACTAGGCTTGGTTTTCCTCTGATAGATCAAAAACCAGAGACAAGGTGCTGCTGGGGTACAAAGACACTATTTCCAGTTGCCCTGGGTGATACAGATGAGACTTAAAACCCACAGGAGGGGGCTGGAGAGATGGCTCAGCAGGTAAGAGCACTGACTGCTCTCCTGAAGGTCCTGAGTTCAAATCCCAGCAACCACATGGTGACTCACAACATCTGCAATGAGATCTGACGCCCTCTTCTGGAGTGTCTAAAGACAGCTACAGTGTACTTACATATAATAATAAATAAATCTTAAAAAAAAAACCACAAGAGGATAAAGCCTTGATGCCACAGAGCAGAAGAGAGCTGAGTTGTGGACCCAGGCTGCCCTAGGCACACTTGTGTCCCCAAACTAGACCTCTGTGCGTGATAGCTGAGGGAAAATATTATATAGTCTGTTACCCCAAATCTCTGGGTTTCTGTTCCCCTTACCCTTGATGCCAGGTCCTCATACATATTGCCTTGAACTTAAAATATGCCCAGATAGTCAGTCATTCCATCCTCAACAAGTATTTATTGAACCCCTTCTCTGTGGCAGGCACCTCACTGTGAACAAGACCATACCAGTGCCGCCATTAGGAGCGTACATTTCAGTTGGGCGGAAAAGAAGCTGAGAGGCAAAATTCCACCTCCCAATCTCTAGGGGCAAGTCCAGGACTTCAAGAGAGCAGGAGTTTGCTGATCTTTCAACTCAATTTAAAGGAGCAGCTCTGTCCTTCTTTGGAAAGGGAAGCCTGCACTCCAGTGGAAGAGAGCCTTGGTGTTTCTGATCAGCTACAAGAGGGTCTGCACCATGGCAACCTGGTGCAAACATGTTTGATAGGTCTTAGGTAGCAATCCAGAACTTGCACATTTAACAAATCCCAACAGTGATTTTGATATAGGTGAAGACTGGATTTACAGCTGAGGGATAGATGGGACAGAGGTTCCAAGGGCCTGGTGGTGAAAGGGCCCCAGGTCTAATGCAGAAGTTTGATCTATCACAGGAAAAGTCCCAGAGCGTTGTTCCTAAGAAGAAAAGAATTTTTACGAGGATCTCTCTACCAGTTGCTGGACAAGAAATATGAAGAGGACCCGATGCTGGCTGGTGTAGCTGTTGGAATGAATTAGGAGAGGCAGTCAGAACAGAATAGTATAATTAGGCACGGAGGAACAGGACACCTCCACCTCCAGTATGATGGCCTTGAAATGTAAGGAATGGCATGTAACACAAGAATAGCGTGGTGAGTGGGAGGGTGTGAGGAGGGTAAGAAGGGATCCATTGCAGAATCTGAAGGGTCTGATCGAGATCTATCACAGTGACCTGGGCAGTTGCCAGAGGACACCGGACGATGAGGATACCCCGACTCGCGATGCCCTATATTTGATATGGTCAGAGTTCCCCAAAAAGTCAGATAAACGGAGTCCCCAAAGGTGTTTTTCCCTCCCTTGGCGCTTTGGTAAATCGAAGTCATGGCTCGCCTTCCCGGCATGCCTCATGGCAGTGACATCATCTGCTCTGTGCTAAGTCCTAGACCTCGCTAGATGGCGCTGTTCTCAGCCGAGAGTCACGGCTGTAGCTCTTTCAGCTCCTGCTAGGACGATCACACCACACCACCTGGGCTGCGATCACCGGGGGCTGCTTTATGGCCCACGTCTCTGCTTTTCCAGGCTTCCCTCAGGCCTCCAAGTCAGGAGCCTGGGCTTCATGCCACATCCTCGGGAGTACTGATTTTCAAATGGACAAGCAGGCAGACAAGGACGTGGACTCTGTTGTCCCGTTTCAGAATAGTCTTGGAGGAGACTGTCTTTCAGTGCCTTTGTTTACCTTAAAATGAGACGGAAATAAAACTATCTTATGATATTCTTAACAGTGGTAGGTCGTGGGGCTGCCCCACGCAATGCAAAGGCCTGAGTTGTTCCCTCTCCCTCTTCCCCTCTCCGTCTCCTCCCCCCTCTCTGTTATGCTTGTGTGCACTGCTTACCTGTGTGTGTACATAGAGAAGCCAGAGGTCAACTTCAGGTGTCTTCCATTACTCTTCGTCTTATTGAGTATGTGCGCATGGACACTCAGTGGTCTCCCTAAAGTTACAGTTACAACCGTGAGCCACCGACTTGGGTGCTGGGACACAAACTCTGGCTCTGGCTATGTGTGTTCTCAACCACTGAACGATCTCTCCTACTTCTCACCTTAATAGAGTGGAGATGTCTCAACCCAAAGCTTGGCATTGCAGCTAGCCTAGGGGGACATTCAGTCCTACTGGCATCTGCCTCTCTCTGTTGCCCAAATGTTACTGGGTACTGGGGATCCAAACACAGGTCCTCATGGTTGTTGAGCAAGCATTTCACCCCTGCCCGTCAATTCAGAGACCTCCACTCTAGGTGGGTTGTTTTTAGAAACAGGGTCTCACTGTATAACTCTGACTAGTCGGTTAGTCTGTAACTCAGAGGCCTGCTGCTTGATTCTGCCTCCAAGTGTAAGAACCAAAGTTGTGCTGGCCACACTGATGATCCTCTCCCTTCCCCTCCCCTCCCCCTCCCCTCCCCCTCCCTCTCTCTGTGTGGTGATGCCTTGGATAGAGCTATAATCTGATAAGATAAAACCATGGGTCACAAGGGTTGCGTGCGCAAGGGGATTAAGAGGTACCATTCCCTATAAATTGTATTTTTTGAGAGTCCTAGAAAACTGCAGTAGCACACACCTTTAATCCCAACACTCAGGAAACACAGGCAAATGGATCTCTGTGAGTTCAAGGCCAGCCTGGTTCCAGGAGAGATCCTGTCTCAACACCCCACTTCACCCCCATTCCCCAAGCCAAACAAAGAAACCACCTGCAGATTTATGATTGGAAAGGAAAAAGGTCACATATACTTAGGATCAGGCATGATTCATTGCTATTTTAACATTCTGTTTTATATGTGTAATTGGGATTAAGCCTAGGACCTCTTGCATCCTACGTATGTGCTCTGCCACTGAGCTAGGTGCAACTGGTAGGGATTAAATGTAGTCCTACTTCTGGGTAGAGGGGGTCAGTGGAAGGTAGTTGAAGAGGTGAGTTATCTGGGGTACTGGGAAAAAATGAAGGAGAAAAGGAGCATGCACTTCCCTAAGGTGTTCAGGCTTTGAGAAGGCTACTACCTCCCAGGATGGGACTGAGTCAGGTATCCTGGGAAAACTGATTTATAGGCTGTCTAAGGCAACTGCTGCAAACCCGTCTGATAAGCATGTCCAGTGTGGAAATGGGTGCTAGTGAGTGCTTTGTCTTCTGGTATCTGGTGCCCTAGAAGTCAGAGGAAGACTAATGTCAGACCAGTCAGATATAAGCAGTGCAGGCTGATGGAGCACGTGGTGGATCCCACAGAGACCGCGGAGACCCCAGCAGATATCTACCTATAAATAATCTACTATGCCATGCCATACCCAGTGTCTTTACAGATTGTCAAAGTCTCCACTCCACTGGGCTTGTTTTCAGAGTGTCATAACAGAGAAATGGTACACCAAGCCTTTCAGCCAGTATATAGTGTTTATTCATGTCTACATTAGCTTAGCAAATTCACACCCAAAAGCTAATCCCTAACATAGGATGCATTGATGCATTGCCTTATATAATCTTTGTTATTTTTCCTTTACATTATAGCCCCACTTCCCTTCCATGGTAACATACATTCCAATTGGGTGGTCTGTGTCACACAAATGCACACACAGATACCATGATAAAAGATACCCTTTATCCTAGGAGGGTCTTAATTACAGGCTAAATTAGGAGAGGTCAGGGTCACAGAATGTAGAAGTCCTTCTCAGTACTCAGCAACACGTGAGCCACAGCCAGCCTTGGGCAGAGCGACGCCCCCAGACGGCCAGATAGAACAATCTCATCATTTTCTTCCTCACAGTCTAACTGAGGGGATAAGTAAACTGTGAGAACGAGATGTGACACTGAACCCATCCAGGCAGGACTAAAGATATTCTAAAGAGGCACTTGTGTTTCTTTGACTATCAGATTATTGAAACAATAGTCCCCAAGATATTGGAATTTGCCCTGGAATTTAATGCTGGGAGAAGGAAATACAAATGACTCTCTCGAAAGTTTGTGTTAGGGAGGAGATAAGACCAGTGGGAGAGGAGCGGTGCTGGTGCAAGTCTTTAATCCCAGCACTTGGGAGGCAGAGGCAGGGGGATCTCTGTGAGTTAAGAGACAAGCCTGGTCTACAGAGCAAGGACAGCCAAGACTATCACAAAGAGAAACCCTGTCTTGAAAAAGCAACCAATCAAACAAACAAAAACAAAAAACCAAACAAAAACAAAAAGCCAACGTGAGGCCGGGCCAAGAAGGGTGATCAGGAGTCAGCCATCCCTGAGCTTTATTTATCCCTAGGGAGCCTGGGGACAGGGAATGATAAATAACTCTGGGATCAGATATACAAGCAGTTTTCCCTGATCGCTGACACTGGCACCAAAGGCTTCCCAAGGGATTCATCAGTAGAACAGAGAAATGTTTACCACCAGGAGTGAGGTGTTCAGACTGTCTCCAACCTTCCTCCCAGCACCAACTTTTAGGCATGTATGCCATAACCTACTTTCGTTCTCACCAAAGACTGCAGAGATAAAGGCTTATTCTTTATTTCCAGCTATGGATAAGGAGACTGAGACAGAAGACACTTAAGTGAGTTTGCCATAGTTAAATAGCTTGCAAATGGTGGGACTAAGCTCTGTTTGGTCCCAAACCCATGCTTGTGAAGTTGTCCTGTTTGTGCCTGCCCACCCTCAACTCTACTAATCTGAGGTGTTTGCCTCAGATCCAGACCCGGACCCTCTGGAAGGGAGAACTTAACAAAAGCGGATTTGAATCTTCAGAATAGGCCACTTCTCTAGCCAGGGTTAAGAAAGCGTTGCTAGAGCCCTTTCACTGCAACAGTGACCTTTGACCTTCAAGGAGTTAGCTAACAGAAGTACCAGAGAGGATGGAGAGCTGGCCACACTGAGAGGGAACAAGAAAACAGGTGCAGTGTCCTGAATAGTGAGAGGGACAATGGTTGAGGATGAAAGGTATTGAGCAGTAGATGAGATAAAGGAAGAACCTTGAAGGACTGAAGGAACTGGGGTACCTGGGGTGTGGGAGGTGTGGGTGGGAAGGAGAGTGCACTGGAGTTGCTGAGCTGCCTAGTAGCTTGGAGCAGTTACCGACCTGCAGGCTGCTTTCCTTTGTAACAGTATCTTCGTGCTCAAACTGCTAGAGTTAGCCATTGTCTTCTCAAAGTGCTTACAACGGTACAGAATGAAGTTAAAGCTGGGCTAGAGGACACTGGTTAAGCCCAGCCTCAGTGGGAGTGGAGGGATCAAAGGAGGCCCCAGAGGAGAAAGCCTTGAACAAACCTCCAGGAGGCCTTTGTGATGATTGTTAAACCCCCCAAAAGGCCCCCTGCTGCACTCAAGCATCCCTTTCTAGACAAAGCCTGCCTCTGGCTACTGAAGTGGGGAGGGGAGCAAGGTTAGGGGTAAGGGACAAAGCAAAGCCAGGCCAGGTGAAAATGGAATCCCGTTCCTTTCTCCATACCTGACCCGCCAGCAGATAACACCAGAGGTTTCTGGATCCAGGGGAAAAATGATCTCAGACTGGGTCATTTTTAATCCGCTCTCTAGAGGCAGAGGCAGGCAGATCCCTGTGTATTCAAGGCCAGCCTGGTCTATGTACTGAGTTGCAGGCCAGCCTACACAGAGAGACCCTGCTTCAAACAAACAACAAAGGAGCAACCAAAGACCAAACAGAAACAAAAGAAAACTTCCCTACACTACTGAAATGTAGGAACTGATGCCCGGCTGAAAGGAACGGAAATTGATTTGCAAGAGAGATTTAATTCCTAAACTGACAACGATCCTGGTGTGGACTTGTGACCTCTGACTGGTCTTTTGTTGAAGTTCTAGAAGATTAATACGTTAACACAGTCACCACAGCCACAGCCACTACAGCCACTACAGCCACCACAGCCACCACTGCCACCACAGCCACCACAGCCACCAACTGTCACCACAGCCACCACTGCCACCACTGCCACCACTGCCACCACAGCCACCACAGCCACCACAGCCACCACAGCCACCACTGCCACCACAGCCACCACAGCCACCACTGCCACCACAGCCACCACAGCCACCAACTGTCACCACAGCCACCACTGCCACCACTGCCACCACAGCCACCACTGCCACCACAGCCACCACAGCCACCACAGCCACCACTGCCACCACAGCCACCACAGCCACCAACTGTCACCATAGCCACCACTGCCACCACTGCCACCACAGCCACCAACTGTCACCACAGCCACCACAGCCACCACTGCCACCACAGCCACCACAGCCACCAACTGTCACCATAGCCACCACAGCCACCACTGCCACCACAGCCACCACTGCCACCACAGCCACCACAGCCATCACTGCCACCACTGCCACCACAGCCACCACTGCCACCACAGCCACCACTGCCACCACTGCCACCACAGCCACCACTGCCACCACAGCCACCACTGCCACCACTGCCACCACAGCCACCACTGCCACCACTGCCACCACAGCCACCACTGCCACCACTGCCACCACAGCCACCACTGCCACCACAGCCACCACTGCCACCACAGCCACCACTGCCACCACAGCCACCACAGCCACCACTGCCACCACTGCCACCACAGCCACCACTGCCACCACAGCCACCACTGCCACCACAGCCGCCACTGCCACCACTGCCACCACTGCCACCACAGCCACCACAGCTTCCACCAGCATCTCCACCAATGCCCGGTGTGGTTGAGCTCCCCTATCCTCACAGCACTCTGGACTGGGCTACAGAAGGAATCTGAGATTAGAGACGTCTGTTACACAGCAAATTTTAGCCTGGCTACTCAAGGGACCCTATCTTCAGGGGAGGGTGGTGGTGGTGAGGGGACTGACTGATAAGATGGCAATCTCCCATAATTTCAGGAGTGTCAGGAGTTTGAGGCAAGTCTGGGCCACGTGGTGACATTACAGTCAAATTGGAGGCCCACTAAAGGAGAGCTCTTTCCTCCTGGTCAAGAAATGGAATTCTTGGCTTGCTTGGAGACCTAACATTCCGTTAGGCTAAATAATCACCTGCCCTAGGAAGATAGGTTTTCTCTAACCCAGGCTAAAGTGATAGGAAGAATAATTATACCTTCAGGGAGGTAATGTACTTTTCCTTCCCAGAAAGCACAGCCCTAATGAGGTCATTTGCAGTGCCACAGACATGCAGGTGTCTCCTCTCTAAGCAGTCACCGCTTTGCTCTTCTCCACAGCGCGCCTCGCCCACCCTGTGGCTGACTTCAGAGCTGCCTTAACAGACTGCCACTTCCCTTTCCCTTTAATCTTCCTGTGGCACCTGCTGGAGTTTACACCCTGCCTGCCCTGGGAGTTTTGTTGTAAACTCTAATAAGATTATTGTCAAACTTTCTTCTGAGTCCTTCATTAAATTATTTTATTAATGAGACCAGAGAAATGGCTCAGTAGCCTGAGCACTTAGTGCTTACACAGAGGACCACGCAGTGCCTCTCACGAGCATCCCTAACTGCAGTTCCAGGGGGATCTGATGCCTCCACACAAACATACAAGCAGACAAAATACCAATGCACCTGTAAAATAAAATAAATAATTTTAAAAAGAAGAAAAACAGGGCTGTGGCTATCGTTCAGTGGGTAGAGTACTTGCTGTAGGAGTATGATGAGGATTTGAGTTCAGAGCCTCAGAACCCATGTAAAGTTTGGGCATGAGGCTGGAGAGATGGCTCAGTGATTAAGAGTACCTGTTCTTTGGCCAGAGAACTAAGGCTCAGTTGCCAGCATCCACATGGTGGCTCACAGCATCCGTAACTCCAGGTCCAGGGAGTTTGATATCCTCTTCTGGCCTCCAGGCATCAGGCACAGAAGTGGTACACAGACATACATGCAAGGCAAAAGACCAATACACTTAAAATAAAAAAATAAACTTTTTAAAAAGAGGTTTATAGGCTGGAGAGATGGCTCAGCAGTTAAAAAAGAGGTTTATAAAAGTTCGGTATGGGCACTTTGGCCTATAACCCCAGTTCTGGGAGAATGGGCAAACCAATCCCTTGGGCTTTGTCTAGCCGGTCAAAATATGGGGAGCAGCAGGTTCATTGAGAGGCCTTGCCACAACAACGTAAGGTACATAGTGATACCTGATGTTCTCCTCTGGCCTCTGTGTGTGTGTGTGTGTGTGTGTGTGTGTGTGTGTCACACACACATACACATATACACACATCACACACACACACATCATATACAAATACATACCACATACATACCACACATCACATACACAAATACACACACCTTTTCAAAAGGAAAGCAAGGCTAGTACACTCACTCAGTGGTTAAGAGCAAGTACTGTTCTTTCAGAGGACCCAAGTTAGGTTCCAGAACACATGTTGGGCATCGCCCACTATCTGTAACTCCAGAGAATCTGTCCCCTCTGTGTCCCATGGGCACCTACATTCCCATACAGATACCCATACACAACCCCCCCCACACACACACACGTAAAGATAAAAATAAGCCAGACATGGTAGCATATGCTTTTATTCCAGTACTTGGGAGGCAGAGGCAGTCAGATCTTGAGTTGGAGGCCAGCCTGGTCTACAGAGCAATTCCAGGGCAGCCAGGGCTACACAGAGAAACCCTGTCTTGAAAAAACAAAACAAAACAAAACTTAAAAAAGAAAAGTAGTTGGGTGTGGTGGCATATCCTTTTAATTCCAGCATTCTGAGTTCAAAGCCAGCCTAGTCTTCAGTCAGTTCCAGGAGAGGCAGGGCTACAGAGTGAGACCGTGTTTCAAGAATAAAAATAGGATTAGAGATGGCTCAGCGGTTAAGAGCACTGACTGCTCTTCTGAAAGTCCTGAGTTCAAATCCCAGCAATCACATGGTGGCTCACAACCATCCGGAATGAGATCTGACGCCCTCTTCTGGGTTGTCTGAAGACAGCTACAGTGTACTTGCACATAATAAACAAACAAACAAATAAACAATCTTTTTAAAAAATAAAAATAAATACATAAGTAAAATACGGGCTAGAGAAATGGCTTCCCGGTTAATATGGCTGTTCTTCCAGAGGAGTCAGGCCAAGTTCCAGGACCCACATGGCAGCCATCTGGAACTCCAGTTCCAGGGGATCAGACACCCTACTCTAGCCTCCTTGGCTATTATGCACACTCATGGTGCATAGATATACATTCAAGCTAAACATCCATACACATAAAATAATTTTCAAAAATTAGGGCTGGGCAGTGGTGGCACACACCTTTAATCTCAGCACTTGGAAGGCAGAGAGAGGCAGGTGGATTTCTGAGTTTGAGACCAGTATGGTCCTACAGAGTGAGTACCGGGACAGCCAGGGCTATGTACAGAAAGCCTGTCTCAAGCAACAACAAAAATTTAACTAAAATTAATTAATTAATTAAATTAGTTAAGATACGTGTACAACAGATATGTAGTATACTAAAAATTAAATTTAAAAATCAAAATAGACCAGAGGTAGAGTGGCAAGATGGCTGAGAAGAAGGAACACTTGCTGCACAAGCCTGCTGACCTGAGCTGAATCATGGGACCCATGTGAAGATGGACGGAGATGATAATGTCTCCTCTGATACCCACAGGTGCAGCACACACAAGCCCCAAACATCAAATACAATAACAAAGTAGGGTTGGGTAGGGCTCAGAAATGTCTCAGCCCTGGGTTTAATGCCCAGCACTATGGGTATGGTGGGAGCTCTGTGTGCCTGTCTTCCCAGCGCTTGGGAGTTAGAGGCAGGAGGAACAGAAGTTCAAGGTCTTTCTGCACAGAGAGTTTGAGGCCAGCCTGGCCTTCATAAAACCTTGTCTCAAAAGAAAGAAACAAAAAAGAGCTCAAGGTCACCATCTTCAGGCCACACACTGAATCCAAGGTCAGCCTGAGCCATAGAAGACCCTGTTTCAACAAAATCAAAAAAATACATATGTTTCTTTAACCTTTCCCTTTGGATAACAACACCAAGTAGTAATTAATGACTAACTTGTCATTAGCGACCAATAGGATGAGAAACACATGCACAGCACTTCCAACCCCTTCCCAGAATACAGAGAAAGGGAGGAAGGAGCATTGCCTGTTTCCAACAAGAATACTGAAAAAGGTTGCTGCACAGAATGCAGACTGAGCCTGCAGGAAGAGATTCGTCCACTTCTGATGTCTTCCCACATACATGGGAATGATGCGTAAGAATGATGTTCTTCCCAGCATCATTCATGGGAAGAAGAGAACTGTCCACCCAGAGGAGAGGCGAGAGCCCTGAGGACCTGGAGATCACCTCTTCCTAGAACCTGGACTAAGAGAGCTCCCTCATGGGCAAAGCATTGCTTCAGATCACCCGTTTACAATTCCACTTCTTTCCTTCCCATCTTCCCCTCTCCCTTGACCAAGACTCTTTCTCTCTGTGCTGAGGACCAAACTCAGATCCTGGTGTATGCAAGACAGCACTGTGAGGTCCCTGCTGTATCTCCAGTTTTTGGTGTTGGGGATGGAACTGGGGGCCTTGGGCATGGTATTACACCATTATCAATGCTTTCTCCCCCCCCATCCCCCAGACATCTCATATATTGCAGGCTAACTTTGAACTTACTATGTAGGATGACCCGGAGCTTCAGAGTCTCCTGCCTCTACCTCCTGAGGACCAGAAAATATATACCATCTTTCTTTTAGGAAGCGTTACCAACCACACCCAGGGTTTCATGCATGGTAGGAAGTACTCTTCCAACTGGATACATTTCCTATACCAACCATTACTGCTGATTTTAGGTTAACAGAAACTTTCTTGGGAAAATGAAGATGACATTCTATCTTTTACTTCCATTTTATCTATTTTTAAAGTTTTTTTAAAGATTTTATTTATTTTATGTATATGAGTATACTATAGCTGTACAAATGGCTGTGAGCCATCATGTGATTGCTGGGAATTGAATTCAAGAGCTCTGCTCGCTCCGGTCAGCCCCGCTCTCTCCAGGCCAAAGATTTATTTATTATTATATCTAAGTACACTGTAGCCTTCTTCAGACACACCAGAAGAGGGCATCAGATCTCATTATGGATGGCTGTGAGCCACCATGTGGTTGCTGGGATTTGAACTCAGGATCTTTGGAAGAGCAGTCAGTGCTCTTACCCGCTGAGCCATCTCTGCAGCCCTATTTTTAAAGTTTTAATATACAATGCTTTTGTTCTGTTTTGAGAGAGAGTCTCCTTTTGTAGCTCGGACTGTCCTGGAACTCTCTGCATAGATCAGGCCATCCTTGAACTCACAGAGATCTATCCACCAGCCTCTGCCTCTGGAGTGCTGAGATCACAGGGGCACACCACCATAACCACCACACCAGGCTACACAATGTGTTTAGAATATCTTCCTGCCTGCTCCCCAAACTCTTCCCAGGCTCACTCTCCTTTCTCCTTTCATCCATTTTTTTCGTCTTTTTTTCTCCCCATCAAAACTAATTTGTGCTGCCCAAATATCCTTGAATATGGGATGTCATCTTCCACTGGAGAGTGGCTGCCTTACCAGTGGCTGCTATCTCCTATCAGCTAACAACAGTCAATAGCTCCACAGCTAAGGGTGGAATCTAGTGGCCAGTTCCTCTCCACACTAGGATGTGATCTGTCTGGGCTTGCCCAGGCATCGCAGATGCTGTCATAGACACTGAGATCATGTGCAGCTCCTGTTGTATCCAGAAGACACTGTTTTCCTTGTAGTCATCCACTGCCTCTTCCTCTTCTGTAATGATCCCTGAGCCTCGGGAGGAGCAGTGGGGTATATACATTTCGTTTTGAGCTGAGCACTCCTAAGTCTCTTATTTTCTGTACCTTAGCCAGTTGTGGGTCTCTGCATTAATAGAAGCTTCTTTGATGAGAATTGAGAGATGCATTAATTTATGAGAATAACCTAACCCATCAGTAGTTAGATTAATACTATGTTCTTAAGGAGAAAATGAGTATTTTGCTACTATATTGTAGCAAAGTAATGATAGTAGCTTCTCCCCTCGGGTCTAGACTAGGGTGTGAGGCAAAGGTGATAGCACACACCTGGAACGCAGCACACAGTGTAGAGCCAGGGTAATCAAGAGTTCAAGGGCACCCCCAGGTACAGGGGTTGAAGCTAGATTGAGACCCTGATTAAATGTCTTTTAGCAAGTTCCATTGAAGTTCATTAAGATCCAAGGAACTCTAAGGACACATATTAAGACTCAGGAAATTCTAAAGTAAAGTGCTTTAAAGCTCAGAAAACAGCCATTTGTGGTGGTGCACCCCTGTAATTCAGCACTCAGGAGGCAGAGACCGGTAGATCTTCGTGAATTTGAGGTTAGCCTAGTCTACATAGCAAATTCTAGGACAGCCAGGGCTACATAGTGAGGCCTGCCTTCAAACCAACCAACCAACAAAAAAATAACCTGGAGAGTAAACAACCCAGGGGTCTTAGGAAGTACCTGAAACTGACCAGATACATATGGCTGCCCCTACCCTAAGTCACATAAGGAAGTAGAGGAGACAGACCCGCTGAGCTGCTTGGAAGAGCGACACCAGCCAAGACACCTATAAGAAGCAAAGACCAGTGAGCTTCCTAGGAGATATTCTTACTTGTGAAGCTGCCCACAAGCCATACAGTGAGCTCCAGGGCTCCAGAGCCCCTTCTTTCCAGACCTGCCACCTGTGCTGGGGTGGGGCTTTCATAAGTGCAGCCGCTTCTGGGTCACTTCTGCTCCTGTAAGTGACCCCTCACCTGCACCCTTATCAGTAACCCCAAGGAAACACATTGCTTCACCAAGTGGGACTTTGTTAGGATCCTTACTTTGATCTGTAGTCAGTTCCTTATCTAAAGTGAATTAGATGTCTACTAAATGTCCCCTACCTACACACCCTTATTTTTTAATAATAAAGCTGGAAGCAGCATACCCTCCCCCCTTGTTTTGTAACCAGATTTTGAAAATAACTATTTTATTTTTACATCTGCATCTCTCTGGGTAAAGGGTGTGTGCACAGGAGTAGAGAAGCCAAAGCTGTTGGATCCCCTAGAGCTGGAGTCACAGGTAATTGTGATTCTGAGGTGGGTGTTGGGAAACAGACTCTTGCCCTCTGCAAGAGCAATGTATGCTGTTAACCACTGAGCAATCTTTCCAGCATCAGAAACAGCTTTTTAAATGTTTCCCAAAATGGGATCGGCAAAATACGTGTTATTTTCCTTTTTGAAGTTACATTTGTGTGGGATAAGTATGTGCCCGCGTGTATACCTGTGTTTGAGTGTAGAGGTCACAGGATAACTTGGGACGGGTTCTCTCCCTTCCTCAAGTCTGTCTCAGGGATCCAACTTAGGTCATCAGGCTTGGCAGCAAGCATCATCACCCACAGAGCCATCGACAGCTTCTACATTGCTTTTTAAATACAAGAATGCTACCATTAAGTAAAAATTAAAAAATCTGACCTGAAGGCATTTTTGTGTTTCTTTCATCACATTTCGAAAAGACCTGGGCCTACAGAATGCTCCTCCTCATACAGGACCTCTAACACACAGATTCCGTGTGACTGGGAAAGAGTTTTGTCTTTGGGGTCCACCTTTCTCTCTAAGGAGAGGTGATCAACTTTGCCACTTGCCATGAAACCTTGGCAAAAGTCCTTTCCATATTTTCTCATTCTACGCGGCATTATTCCCTAATGCTAACAAGCCAGTGGCTGCCGATAGAACATTTGAGTCATGTGCAGCTGGGGTGTGTGTTGGGATCGGCAGGCAGTCTCGGGGCTCCCAGCGCACGCACGCTCTAGGACCCTCTTTTCTGGGTGGTGGTGAGACTGAAGAGTTGTGTGACCTTGGAAACGTCCCTTTCTTTCTCAAGGAAGTGACAGTCGGATTAGTTACTTCCGAGTCTGATGGTGATTAAACAATGTGCAAAACCCGTGCCTTTAAGCGTTTATCGATCTGCGAAGTCGCAGGCACGTAGGGTACCAGAGGCCGATTACAGGCCTTGGCGGGGGAGCATCTAGAACCCGCGCCTAAACTCTCGCGAGATCTCCGCTTACTGCCTCGCGACGTCATCCCCTCTGCGGCTGTGCCTGCGCCGGCGCCTGCGTCGGCGCGTAGGGTACTCGCAGGGGCGGCCCGTATCCCTCCGCCGCCGGCGCGGCCCGGCCCTCCCTCCCAGGCCCGCCAATCCCGGAGCCTCCCGACCTGCCCCTCGGCCTGGGCCCACCCCGCGCTCTGGCGGCCCCACCCCGGCGGCGCCGCCCGCCCGCGCGTCCCTTAGTCCACCTGCACCAGACAGGAAAGCAGGCTCCCTCGGCTCCGCGACCGTAAGGCGCTCGGCGAGCCCGGAGCTTGGGGCTTTTCCACCGAGGCGGAGGGATCCACGGCGGCCGAGGAGGCGGCGCTGAGCCTACGAGGAAGAGGCAGCTACGGCGGCGGCGGCTGTGGCAGCAGCGCATAAAGGGGCCGCCGCCGGGTGATGCGGTGACCGCTGCGGCAGGCCCAGAAGCTGAGTGGGCCTCGGCCCTCAGCTCGTCGGATCCGCGCTCCGGAGCTCCCCGTCTTCTCCGGTCGACTCGCGACCGCTCGGGCGATCTCAAGCCCCCTCGCCCCTTCCCCGTCCCTCCCCCGTCCCCGTCCCCGCCCCGGGGGCCGTCGCCACCGTTTCCCACCATGGCTCTGAAGAGAATCCACAAGGTAAGCGGCCAGGGGTTTGCTGTGGGAATGGGCCGCTGGGCGGGCCCGCTGAATAGGCTGCGGCCTGCACTTCCCGCGGTCGCCTCCACTGGGCTCGCGGCGTCTGGTTCCTTCTGCCGGCGCCGGCCCCAGGGGGCGGCCTTCACACCCCACTCCCAGAGATGGCGCCCAGGAAGGCCCGGGCGCGGGGTCCTAGCTTAGGCCGGAGTTGCTCTCGTCCTCGCAGCCTTATTTCCCGACGTCCTTCCAGGCCTCCCTCCAGCCTGAGACTCGATGCTCTCTAGGGCTATTGTCCAGCCGAGAAAGGGACTCGGGGCGGCGCAGGGGGGTTGGGAGGTAGGGGTGGGGCGGCTGGTAGTTGGGTGGCCCTGTGATCTGAGGTCGATAGGGCTGCTCGCCCAGAATGTCCCCCTACTCTGGCGCCCTTCACCGAGCTGCCTAAGATCGAGGACATAGTCAGGCCGACCAGAGGGTCCCTTTGCTCGATCTGTTTTCTTGAGTTCACTTAACTCTGGGGCAGCTAGCTGCTCACGAAAGTCCACCTTACTGGGCTAGAAAGCGGAGTAGGAAGTCAGAGGTAAGAAAATGCCACTCCGGAGGGAGGAGGGAATTAAGTGGAGAAGCGTCTTACTCCTTGGGGTTGGTGTATGTCGTCAGAAACTAACCCTTCAGTTTTGCAGGATTGGATCTAGTGGAACAACTGGTAGAGAGTAGAAGCCATTCAGTTCAGAAAACCGAACGTTGAAAACCGCCGGAGAAATTCCTTTCACAGACTTCTCCCAAAATGAATTATGAAATTAGATGCTATGTTCGCGAAGACTCCCGGTTTAGAAGGGATTTTACTCAATTTTTGGTTAGAAATAATTTAATTCTTTTAAATGAAAGGTTATCCACTTATTTAATGATATATTTAACACTATGGAGAGCCTGGGCTTTGATTAAAATTTAGGGTCCCCCCAATATTCTTAGTATCACTCTTACTTTTTTTTTTCCTTTTAGACATAGGAAGTTACCCACTAATGATTTTTGTTTGGTGTTTTATTTGGCTCCTCATATGGGCTATATTATCTTTATTGTATTTCTAAGTGGCTGAACCTGGGATTACCCATAAGGACCTTTGGGATAGGAATACAAAAGAATGGAGAATGAAGTCAAACGCAGAGTGAGAGTTGGAGCACAGTTCAGCAATTGGTCCTCATTTATTCTTTATTCAAGACTTTGCAGAATTAATTCCATTCCTTACTGTGAATTAGCATCTTACCAACTTTTGTTTTCTTTCATTTCTTAGAACTCAAAAGGTAGACTTTAGGTTGTAAATCTTGTACTAAAATGAAGCAGGATCTTTGCTCAAAGAAATTCGATCAAAAGAAAAATGTTGTAAGGGATAACAAAGTAAGATAAACATCCAAGTAACACGTATATGTATTTCTAAGACTAGTCTTTATGGAGTCTAATGAAAAGTTATCAATTTGAAATGGTGTTGAGTTAGACCTGTAAAGGTTGTCCCCCAAAGCTAGGAAAGGGAAGGTTGGTTTGTGAGAATTTGTAAATACTTTTTTTTTGTAAAGGTAGAGTCTCACTAACTGTGGCTGGCTTGGAACATTTAACTATGGTGTAGACCGGGCTGGCCTCAACTCCTTGCCTCTGCCTTTGGAGTGCTGAGATTAAACCATCACGTTAATAGCTTGTAGTGTTTGTATTAATATCTGTGCTATACAGACTTTTTCAGAGAGGGAGATGACACTGACTCAAAACATACATTTAAATCTTAGAATAACATTTACCCTCCCAATAGAGTTCCTGTTGCTGTGGGTTTTGTTTTGTTTTCTCTATGTAACAGCTCTGGCTGTGTGCTGGTCTGCCTGCCCCTGTGCCTTCCCAGGCCAGGAGTAAATGTGTGGCCACCACTGCTTGCTCCTTTTGCTGAGTTAGGCTGTCACTGCTGGTATTGATTCTGAGTGCTGGGATTCAGGCATGCACCACCACACCTGCCTTCACTAAACCTTTCTGTTTAGTACTAGGGATTGAATCCAAGATCTTAAGCATGCTAAGTCAAACACTACTACTGAACTACATTCTCAGTTCTTATAAATATTTTTAAAAAATCAGGTTTAGCCGGGCGGTGGTGGCGCACGCCTTTAATCCTAGCACTTGGGAGGCAGAGGCAGGTGGATTTCTGAGTTCGAGGCCAGCCTGGTCTACAGAGTGAGTTCCAGGACAGCCAGGGCTACACAGAGAAACCCTGTCTCGAAAAAACCAAAAAAAAAAAAATCAGGTTTAGAAATATTCATTTGACCTTAAAATTGAGTGTGTGTGTGTGTTTCAACCACAGCCCTCATGGGAGTGTGAGGATAACTTTGTAAAGTCTGTTCTTTCACCTTTCTATGGGTCTTAGGGATTGAACTTAGGTTATCAGTTTTGCCTTTACCAGCTGAACCATCTATCTATGTGATCCAAGATTTTAATTAAATTTTCTTAGATTTATGCATTTCACTTTATGAATGTTTTGCTTCTATACATGTATGTGCTCATTTTACATGCCTATTTGGTCACCTGCAACTGGTGTTACAGATGGTTGTGAGCCACCATATGGGAGCTAGGACTCCAACCTAGGTCATCAGCAAGAGCAACAAATGCCCTTAACAGCTCAGCTGCCTCTCTAACCCTGAACCTGATACAGGGTTGTGTGTATGCCAGACTAGCCTGACGTATGGGCACATGACCTTGGTTTGTGCTCCTTTAGCTCCTACTCCTGAATACTAGGGTCATAAGCATGTGCCATCCTGTCAGGCGTTAAGTGGCTCAGGGAATCAAACCCAGAGTTTCTTACATGTTAGGCAAGAACTCTGCCACCTGAGCTGCATTCTTTTGTTACTGTTTTTCAAGACCTGGTGTCTCTTTGTTCTGGGTGTCCTGGAATTTACTCTGTAGACCAGGTTGGCCTCTGAACTCACAGTGCCTCGTGGTGACACCATCTGGCTAAACTGTTCTTAGCTCAGTAGCTTGAACACATATATCTCCCTCTATCCCCTTAATAACCTCGGTCTTTTTAAAAAAGATAAGATTTCTCTATATAGCCCTGGCTATCCTAAAACTCAATCTGTAGACAAAACTGACCTTGAACTCACAGAGATCCTCCTGCCTCTGCCTCCCAAGTGTTGGGATGGAAGGCATGTGCCATCATCACCTGATCCTAGAACCTTTCTTGAAGTCAAGTATGGCTTGACTAGTCTTAGACTGCTGGAGACTAGAAAAACCCCATTTTATTTTTGTCAAAATTATTATTGTGAAAATAAAAAGCAGAAGTCAGGTTTTTCAAACTTTTTGTGTGGCATATAGTTTACATTAAAAGATACGCTTAATGGATACAGATAAGACCATTCCTAGCCAGGCAGTGGTGGCGCATGCCTTTTAATTCCAACACTTAGGAGGCAGAGGCAGGTGGATTTCTGAGTTCGAGGCCAGCCTGGTCTACAGAGTGAATTCCAGGACAGCCAGGGCTACACAGAGAAACCCTGTCTCGAGAATAAAAAACAAAAGAAAAAAAAAAGTGTCAAAATCAGACACAAATCTATATATAATCAAAGAAATAAGATTATGCTTCCTATTAAGTTTTAAGAATTCTCATGACATCTGAAGTGGAAGGGGTATTTGAATAATTTTGTTCTTTTCGTAGACTTGACAATAGGAAAGAAAGGCTCAAAACCAAGACTAGCTGACTATACAGATCAAGCAAGTCTAGGGATTCCAGTGCAGATACATTGGATTGAGGATAAGACAGGAATGGTTTGGTTTTTTGGTTTTTTTTTTTTTTTGTTTGAGACAGGGTTTCTCTATATAGCCCTGGCTATCCTGGAACTCACTCTGTAGACCAGACTGGCCTCGAACTCAGAAATCCACCTGCCTCTGCCTACCAAGTGCTGGGATTAAAGGCATGCGCCACCACTGCTCAGCGACACTTTTTTTTTAAAGATTTATTTATTTATATGAGTACATTGTAACTGTCTTCAGACACACCAGAAGAGGGCATCGGATCCTATTATAGCTTGTTGTGAGCCACCATGTGGTTGCTGGGAATTGAACTCAGCATTTCTGAGCCATCTCTCCAGCCCCCTGAATTTGACACTTTTAGAAAATCCTTCCATGTTGGGCTGCATGCCTGCCTTGCTGCCAGAATGCTGGAGTGCAGCTGCTCAGGGGAGACAAGAGGTTCTCTAGCCCATCCAGACTGAAAGGTTCTGAGGGGCTCTGGCCTGGCCACTTCCCCCACACTATTTTATTTTTTGAGATAGGATCTCTGTGTAGCCTTGGCTATCCTAGAGCTAGTTCTGTAGACTAGGTTAGTCTCAAACTCACAGAAATTTGCCCGCCTCTCTGCCTCTGCCTTCTGAGTGCTGGGATTAAAGGCGCACCACCAAGCACCCAGCAAAAAAATCAGTTTTTTTTATAATTTGAATTTCATAAATACGTAGTCTATCTTGGCCATATTTATAGCATTTTTTTATTTTTATTGCTGAACATTGAACCAAGGGCCTTGAACATGCTGAACAGAAACCGTACTACTGAGCTATAGACTCCAAACCATGGGAAAAATCTTTTTTTTTTTTCTCGAGATAGAGTTTCTCTGTGTAGCCCTGGCTGTCCTGGAACTCACGTTGTAGACCAGGCTGGCCTCGAGCTCAGAAATCCTCCTGCCTCTGCCTCCCAAGTGCTGGAATTAAAGGCGTGCACCACCACCGCCTGGCGGGAAAATCTTTTAATGGGCATTATTTTGATGTATATCTTAAAAGAGATCCTGAGCTCCACTTCAGGCTAAAGTTGTCAAAGAGACACATTATAAACAGTATAGTTCTGGCAGGGATTTTAAGTGTGTGTGTGTGTCTGTCTGTCTGTCTGTCTCTACATCAAGTGATCTTGGTCTGCTATGTTTGAGGTTTTCTGCTGACTTTTTAGGTCTTTAGCTTTGGTTTTGATGCTTTGAGTGTTTGCCTCTTCTAGCACCACCCCCAGCCCTTTTCCAGTTGGCTGCATCTCATCTGTTGTGGGCTAAGTAACCAGATCACGGAGCTTATTAAAATTGTGTCTAAAATAAGATCCAGTAGGCTCTGAGTGAAGAGGGCTTCGTGTGTTCTGTGAACTGTATGGGGCTTTTTGACTGATCAAAGACCTTTTTTGCTTCCTGTTTTTCCTTTTACCTTTAGTCGTCTTGGTGCAGGTCCCCTCCTTGAAATATAGGCTTAATTTCTCTGTTTCTGAGAAGGGTAACAAGCTAAGTTTCTTGATTCCTTGTGGAGTTCAAGATTGGCAAAGGATGATAGAGCTGGGTGTGAAGCTCAGTAGCCAGAATGCTTCACTAGTGGGCAAAGTCCTGATTTGACTCCTAGCCTCTTGTGGGTTTCTTCTATAATCCCAGGACCGAGAAGATGGAGACAGGATGAAGTCCAAGGTCAGCTACATTTGAGACTAGACTGGGATACATAAGATTCTTAGTAAATAAATGAGCAAACTAGGATACTTTTTAAAACTCCAATAATGCCTTGCGTATTTTAGTTATGTCTTGCTAGTTATAGTTTAAGGTTTGTGTGCATAGCTTTGAAGCAAAGTAATATCACCATATATCTATATCTAAGGCAAGGTTCAAAGGAGCCAAAACTAAAGTTCTCAGTTAAATAAAAATTTTGAACTCAAGAACAGGTAACTAAAGTAAGCAAGGAGAATGAGGAAGCCATTGCCATTGCCAGGATCTGTGGGTCTAGTCATTTGCAGATAACCGTGGGGGGTGGGTGTGGGTGTGTGTGTAGACTGGGTCTTGGTATAGATCCTTGTTGGTAAGGGTCTTACTATATATCTTTGGCTGGCTTGGAACTTAACAAATCTGCTTGCCTCTGCTGGGATTAAAGGTGGATAGCATTAAGTCCATTTCTAATTCTATTAAATTTAAAAATATTACTTAAAAAAATAGTATTGGCTATAGAAGAATAATAGAAATAATTTAAGGTAAAATATTGGCCACTCTGCTTAATCTCTTGCATCAGAAAATAAAAATAGTATTCTAGAAAGGTGTGCTATGTGATGTGTTACATTAATATTATTAGAGAGGTAAGGATTCAGTAATTTTTGTTAAAATGAAGAAACAAATTAGCAAATATTCCTGTGGAATATTGGATGCTAGCTTAAGTGGTTGGTTTCCTTAAACTTCAAGATAAAGTTTTGTGCAACATCTCTCATAAAAATCAAAGATTTTTAGATGGGTGTGGGCACAACTAAATTGAGAGATCCGAGGCAGGAAGATTAAGAGTTCAGGAGACCAGTGTGGGAAACATATTAAAAGCCCATTCTTTAACAGTATTTATGAGAAATCAGGAGTACTGGAAGAATACTTCTTTACTAAAAAGAGTACTCTTTTTAGTGTGCATCTTTGAGTGATAAGGGGTAGTTTTGATAGTTTACAACTCTGGATATTATAATCAAAGAAAGATGGCTGCTGAAATATCCTAGGTAGTTCCCAGGACAGGAATTCCTAACAGATGGCTGCTGCTGACAGAACTATTACTCATTTTGGAAATGAAGGTGTACACTTGTTTTTCTATAAAAATAAAGATTTGATTGTTTATAATGTAAGGAACTAAAGCACCGATGTTCTGTCTACAGAGTCAAGTGAGATACTGTATAATAATAGATTTGTAATGTTAGCACTGCAACATATTTCAAGGTTGTTACCTGACAAGGCCATGTGACTTAATTATAAGCTGAGGGGCTGGAGAAATGACTCAGTTAAAAGTACTGACTACTCTTGCAGAAAACCAGGGTTCGATTCTCAGTAGCTTATATTATCTATAACTCTAGTCTCAGGCACATACATGGTACACAGACGTACTTTGGACAAAACACGTTAAAAAAAAAAGACATGGACTGAATGGAGAACTGAGTTTCTCTACTTTTTCCTTTTTGAGTTTTATTACTTTGTATTAGTGTTTTACCTGCACTTATGACTGTACAGTCTACCATACATAGAGTCCTTGTGGACGTCAGAACGGTGTCTGATACTCTGTAACTAGTTACCGAGTGGGGGCTAGAGCTCTAATCATAGAACAAGAGCCAGTCAGTCCTCTTGACTGCTGAGGCGCCTCTCCAGTCCCTGAAGATACTTTAAAAATCTCCTTTAAAGCAGAGCAGTAGTGGTACATGACTTTAATCCCAGGACTTGGGAGACAGAGGTAGGCTAACCTGGTCTACAGAGCAAGACCAACCTGGTCTACAGAGCAAGACCCAGGGCAGCCAGGGCTATACAGAAACTATATCTTGAAAAATAATAATAAATTCCTTTGAATTGAATCTTTTTTTTTCCCCCCTTTTGGAAGGGTAACAGTCAGGGATTGAACCCAGAGCTTCAGGGGTAGGAGGGATTCCCTTTGCTACTGACCTACAACCCTAGCCCTTTTTACTGAATTCTATATTTGCTTGTTTATTTTTAGACAATATGTCATTCTGTAGCTCAGTCTGGCCTTTAACTCTCAAACTTCCTAAATGCTAGGATATAGGCATGAGCCATCATGCCTAGCTTACTTGAAATTTTTTTTTTTTTTAAAGTTTAATTTTTGGGCTGGGTTTGGTGGTGTATGCCTTAATCCCAGTATTCAGGAGGGAGGCAGAGGCAGGTGGATCTCTGAGTTTGAGGTCAGATTGGTCTACATACTAAGTTCCAGGACAGCTAGGAGGACTACACAGAGAGACTCTGTCTTAAAAGAACTTCATTCCTCCCTCCCTTCTGTAACTGTAGGTCTGTCTTTCTTTCTTCTCTCTCTACCCCCCTCCCTCTCCCCTCCCCCCCTCTTTCTTAAGATTTATTTATGAGCACACTGTAACTGTCTTCAGTGACACCAGAAGAGGGCATTGGATTCCATTACAGATGGCTGTGACCCATCATGTAGTTGCTGGGAATTGAACTCAGGACTTCAGGAAGAGCAGCAGCCAGTACTCTGAGCCATCTCTCCAGTCCCTGCCCCAGGTCTTAATAATGACACAGAGGCGTTTGTTTGTGCTTTTGGCTTTAAGCTAGGCTTGCTCTCAACTAGCTTGTAACTCAATTAACTTGTTTATATTGTGTTTGCCACGTGGCTTTTTAATTCTCAGTTTCATACGTCTGACTTCCTCCAAGTCTGGGTGGTAAAATCCCTGAACCTGTTTCCCAGAGTCCTCTCTGCCACCTTTCTAGTCTACCTTTTGCTTATAGGTCTTTTATTTTAACCATTGAAAAAGTATCTTGGGCATGCAAGGAGGGTCACAGATACATCTTCACACAGTGCATATAAATATTATCCCTATAACCCTCCCTTTTCTTTGTCTCTCTCTCTTTTTTTTTTTTTTTTTTTTTTTTTGGTATTTCAGAGACAGGATTTCTCTATGTAATAGTCCTGGCTTCAAATTCACAGAGATCACTGTCCTCTGCTTCCTGAGTGCTGGGATTAAAGGCATATGTCCCATAATGCTAGCCTGTCTGTTTTAACATAGGTTTTCATGTAGCCCATAATCAACCTTATACTCAACTATGTAGTCCAGACTTTGAGTTCTTGATCCTCCTGCTTCCAACTATGTTGGGCTTATTGGTCTGTACCACCACACTGACATTTTTACTGTTTTTTGGGTTTGTTTTTTTTTTTAATTTTAGCTTTCTTATCTTCATAAGTATAAATGCAACTCACAGTGAAAGATTTAAAAAAAAAATTAAAAGGGTGGTTGTCCTAAGACATGTGTGTGTTTTAAAATTTTTTATTTTATGTATGTGTCCCTCTCTTCATACACAGAAGAATGCATCGGATCCCCCTGCAGATGGTTGTGAGCCACTGTGTGGTTGCTGGGAATTGAACCCAGGACCCCCTGGAAGAGCAGTCAATGCTCTTGACTGCTGAGCCATCTCTCTAGCCCCCAAGTTTTGTTTTTGATGCAGGATCTAAGTTTGTTGCTCAGGCTGGCCTAGGACTCACTATGTAGACCAAGCTGGTCTGTGATAGCCATCTGCCCACCTCTGCCTCCTGAGTGATGGAGCTAAAGGTGTTTATCTTGTGCATGTGTGGTGCCCCTAGAGGCCAGATGGGGGCATCGGATCCCCTAAAAACTGGATGTACAGTTGTGAGCCTCCATTTTAGGTGCTGGAATTTAAACCCAGGTCCTCTGGAAAATTAGCTAGTGCCCTTAACTGCTGAGCCATTTCTCCAGCTCCTATTTTTGTTACTATGTTTTGTTTTTTAGACAGTCTCACCTTGTGGCCTTGGCTGGCCTCGAAGTTATTAGAGATCTTCCTGTTCTGGCCTCTTGAGTGCTGGTATTAAAGGTGTGAGCTATCATGCTGGGCTTCATTTTTAGTATTCTTAATTCTGTGTTTGTGTCTATCTGTCTGCTTGTGGGTTTATGCATGTGAATAAATACAGGTGCCCAAGGAGGTCAGAGATGCTGGAATCCCTGGAGTCTGAGCTACAGTCAGTTTTCTGTCACCTGACATGGGTGCTGGGAACCAAATAGAGTCCAGTCTCTCCAGGCCTTCAGTAATACACCATTTAATATCCACAATTTAATAAAGTAACTGCCTGGTCAGCTCTTGGACTTTTTCATTTGTTACATTTTTATGAAAATTTAAAACAAACTCAGACCTACAAAAAGTGCAAATCTAGTACAAATATTTTTGTTTTGTTTTGGGGGTTTGTTTATTTGTTTCTGTTTCTAAGAAATCTGCTTGATTGATGCCATGTCAATACCTAGTTTTTATTTTATTTTCTGAAATAGGGTCTTATTACTATGCTGTACTCTGGGCTTGTCTCTGTTGCAGTGATGACCTCAAATTCACATCTCTACCTCCTGAGTGCTGGAGTTAAAGGAGTGTACATGTTTCCTTTAGTTTAGTTTAAGCTTTTTAATGTTTCCATATGTTAGGCTTAAATTGTTTATCTTTCAAGTTCAATTGTGTGTGTCCCTGCACCTTATTAGGTGGTGAATGATTTGTATAGTTGGCTGCTTTTCATTGCATCCTGTCTGTTGATATATTATCATCTTGAACCATTACTGATGGTTGCTTCAGTCATTTAAAGTTATGTCTCCCATTATATCTCCTGTCTTATACATGTTTGTTAATCCTGTTTGTATAAAAAACTGGCTACTTAAAACATATCCTATTTTCTCATATGGGAGTCTGAGAATTGGCTCCTGAGTGCTGGGATTATGTATCACCATGCCCAGCTCTAAAATTTCAGTTATGTATGTGTGTTTAGTTAGGTGCTCATGAGCACAGTGTGTTAGGGGGTTGGGAAGTGAACTCAGCTCCTCTTCAAGAGCAATACATAACTGTCAGAGCCATCTCTCCAATGTCCCTTTATTAAGGGCCTTCTCTTTAAATGTAGGAGGTTCTGGATTCAGTCCCCATCTTCAGATAAAAGTTACGCTAAAGCATTGATTTTTTTTTTTTTTTTTTTTTTTGGTATGGACTTCTCATTTCTCTTGTTTACATACAAAGCAATGGAATCTAGACAGTTTTCCAAATTGGGCAGTTGTTTATAGTCCTGCCAGCTGTTAGGAGGGTTCTAGTGTCTTCATTGTCACCATTGCTCATTATCAAAATAGAAATTACAATGACCATAGGATATCACTTGATAGTTGCATTTTATTTAGGAGATGCTATTTTTGTCAAACATAGACTGCTGGAAGAAGTAATTAGTAACTGTTCTTGAAGAATATATAATGTAGGAGCTGGGAAAATGGCTCAGTGGTTAAGAGCACTACTCCTGCTACTCCAGTGGACCTAGGTTTGTTTCATAGTACCAACATGGCAGCTCACAAATGTCTGTAACTCCAGTTCCAGAGGATTGACATCCTCTTTCAACCACTACATACATGTAAAACACCCACAGACATAAATATATATGTATACACACATACATATATAATGTAAATTGTTATCTTAATGTCTTATTTTTGGTTACTTACGTATCATAATTTAATTTTAATTTTGTAATATATATTTGAATTTTTGTTTTTTATCTTTTTATTTCTCTGTAGCACTGGCTGTCCTGAAACTGTTGACTAGGCTGGCCTCAAACTCACAGAGATCCACTTAGCCCTGTCTCCTGAGTGCTAAGATTAAAGGCATGCACCACCACTACCCCACTATTTAAAAAAAAAGGGGGGGGGTTGTTTAAAAACGTTTTTGTATAGCTTTGGCTGTCCTGGAACTCATTCTGTAGACCAGGCTGGCCTTGAACTCACAAGAGATCCCGCCCACTTCTGCCTCACAATTGTATTATAATATTTTCACACTTCTGTTATACTACAGAACACCTCTGCTTGCAGCCTTTTCTGCACTAATCCAAAGAATACTTTCAGAAACCACAAATAGTACTGTATGGTTTTTAAACATTCCTTGGAGGAAGTGTGTCACTGGGGGTGGACTTGGAGGTTTCAAAAGCGTATGCCAGACTCAGTCTTGCTCTTTCTGCCTGTAGATAAGGATGTAGCTTTTAGCTGCATCTCTAGCACTATGCCTGATACGCCCCCTGCCATGATAATAATGGTCTGTGAAACTGTAAGCAAGACATAAATGAAATGTTTTCTCTTGTAAGAGTTGCTGTGGTTAGGTGCTTCTTTATAGCAGTAGAATAGTGAGTGTCTAAGACAATTGGTCCGGCATACTATAGTAACATTGCTGTGCAAAAATACATGAGGCATGGATGTGTTTACCCTGATTTAACTATAATCATGTATTGAAATTAATTTTTAAAGATTTTTTAAAATCAGTTTTATTTACTATTTCTCAGTTTAAATCTATGACGGATACAGCGCCACATGGATGCAGTGTCCGATGGCCTTTGCAGGAATGTTGTAGAATTTGGCATGAACCATGTTTGCATAGGCCTGAGCTATCTTTCCCCAGATTGCTCTGGTTTTGTTCAGCTTACCTCCGAGGGTCACTGCATTGCTTTTTGCTTTATACACATGAGCACATTTCTTTTCTAGGTAAAATTCAGTTTCGTCTTGGGCATAAGTATCTTCAGTTTTAAGGAGTGCTCTCTGGTTCCAGGATCAGCAAAAATGGCCTTGAACCACAAGCCTCCAACACATACTTGCTTTTCCTAGCATCCCTCCACAAGTGACAAGATTGTGGAGATTGATTACTTTCAATAAGGTGTATATGTTTTACCTCCATGTATGTATGTGCATCTTGGTTTGTTGCCAGAGATAAAACAAAGAACATTGGATTCCCTAGGACTGGGGTTACACAGATTTGGGAACTGTTATGTCTATGCTGGGAATTCAACCTAGGTTCTCCACAAGAGCAGCTCATACCTGCTGAGCCAACTCTCCAGCCCTGTTGCCCTGTTTGTTTGTTTGTTTGTTGGGGTGTGTGTGTCTTTGTAGAGACTTGCTCTAAAGTGTACGGCTGATGGTGGACCTGTAGCAGTACTCTTGCCTCAGCTGAAGTTAACAGCAGTGAGCTAGCATGCCTGGGTCTTTGGGGGTGAAGGTTAGGTCTTTTGAGGCAGGGTTCCCAACCTTTTTTTTTTTTTTTTAAAAATACAGCTTCGTGTAGTCTAGGTTGACCTTCCTGATCCTTTCCTCTGTCTCCTACATAGTAAGAGTATAAGTGTGAGCCACCTCCATGAGAGAGTGGAGAGAATGGATTCCATGGAGCTGTGCATTGTTGTAGGTGCACCTGCCAGCTCACCTCATATTCAGTAATAATAATACACAGTAATAATAAATACAGTTTTAGAAAAGCGCTATTGTATAGCATGTTAACTGTAGTTAATGTAGTCTTGTATTTTGTGGTATTGGGGGAAATAAGTATGTAATATAAATGAATATTGCTAGAATAGATTTTAAGTGTTCGTGTTACAAAATAGTAAATGTTACATGATAAATATTTAGCCAGTGAGGCATTTCATAACCTATATGTATTTAAGGTCATTGTGCTGTGCTCTGTATACATCTATACATAATTTACATAAATAGACGTGCTTTGTAAACATTGCTCTATCTCTGAGATATAATTCCAGTGCTGACAAAGTTATAAATAAGGCTTTTCTTTTCCCTCTCCCCTCTCTCCTTCCCCCCTCCTTTACTTTTTCCCTCCCTTCTTCCCTCTCTTGCTCACTTGCATGGAGCCTTCCTATTCCCCATGTAGTAGATGATCTTGTACTTGTGATCCTCTTGATTGCCAGGTTTGATCACAGTCTTTTGCTACTGTATCTGGCTTATAAAATGCTAGGGATAGTACATGCTAGGTTAGCACCTTACCAACTACTCATATTCCAGCTCTGTTATGTTTTTTTGAGACATGGTGTTTTGGTTTCGTGGGGTTTTTTTGGTTTTTTGTTTGTTTGTTTGTTTTTGAGACAGGATTTCTGTGCAGTTCTGGGTATTCTGGCACTTGTTCTGAACTCGGAGATACCTCGTCTCAGCTCCCTGCACTCGGAGATACCCCTGTCTCAGCTCCCTGCATGTTGATTTTACATTTGTGTACTACTGCACCCACCTATGAAGGATTTTTTAATCCTAAATAACAAAAGAAAGCCAGATAAGGATGCCTAGATTCATAGTCCTAGATGTTTAGGAGGCTAATGTTAATAAAAAAGTATCCATTGAAAACAGCTGTGGCAATCTAGCTAGATGCATAGTAGAATCTCAACATAACAGACACTAAGTAATGAGTGTTTTCTTTACTTGTGGCAGGACACCCATGAATGTTTCCTGCTGAAGTGCTTCAACAAATTCCTTGTCCTTAGTCAAGCATGGTGTCTGGGCTGCAGTATGAGATCCTGTCTAAAAAGCAAGCAAGAAATTCCTTGTTCTCTAGAATTATATTGGCTTAGCCCAAAAGACATTGACTTTCTGATATAGTAATTAAACCCTTTTTTTATGTATTTTAGACAAAATCTTTACCCAGGAGGGTTCAAACTCCATGTATAGCTCAGGCTGGCCTTAAATTGGAGATCTTCTGTCTTAGCCACCTGAGTGCTGGGATTGCAAGTATGAACCACTACTACTATGGGCTATGTATTTTTGCTTACCATTGAAAATTGTCAACAGTGTTACACACATTTTTAAAGGATTTCCTAGATCCTAAGAAAATACTTGGGGTGGAAAAAAAGAAGGCCCTGCCTTTGAAAGATAATTTATTAATTGCATCTGAAAAGCTACCAAAGCGGAAGCTTTCTCTTCTGTTTAGTAGACATTCAGGAGTGGGCATGGTGCTGCATGGTTGTAATCCCTGCACTAGAGTTGCTAAGCAGGAAAATTACCTCTATCTCAAGGATAGCCTATACTGCATAAAGAGGTCCTGTCTAGAAAGGAAAAAGGGGGATGAACAAAATAAGTAAATGAGTTTAAAATACTTCCATTATTAACCACTGTTCATAATGTAGAACTGATAGTTGAGAAATGACATCAGGCTGGGTGGTGGTAGTGTACACCTTTAATCCCACAGAGATCCTCCTACCCCTGTTTCTTGAGTGCTGGCATTAAAGGCATGTACCACCATGCCTGTTTCATGACCCACGTTTGATATTTGGGATCCACATGGTAGGAATGAAGCAACTTCAGTAAGTTGTCTTTTGACACCATGTGTACTGGGGCAGGTGTTGTACACATGCACATACACACAACATACATACATACATACATGCATACATACATTATACATATGTATATGTGTGTGTATAACTTGTATTTTCTAAACCTAATAGATTCTTTTTTATTTAATTTTTTTTTTTTTTTTTTTGTTTGCTACAAGATTTTTCTGTATAGTCCTGGCTATCCTGGAATTTGCTGGTCCTAAGGGTGTATGCCACCATTGCTTAGCTGATTTATTTTGAGTCTTAACCAATGACCATATCATACTATGTAAATTTCTTTTTTTTTTTAAGATTTATTTATTTTATGTACAATTATAGCTGTCTTCACACCAGAAGAGGGCGGCAGATTCCATTATAGATGGTTATGAGACACCATGTAGTTGCTAGGAATTGAACTCAGGATCTCTGGAAGAGCAGTCAGTGCTCTTAACCACTGAGCCATCTCTCCAGCCCTATGTAAATTTCTACATCAGTCTAACTTCTTTAATGTGGGTATGAAAACTGATCTTAAGAGGAATTAATTTTAAGGGTTACTTTGGGGGATACTGGGAAATGTTTGTTATAATCTTGGAACTTCAGTGGCCCCAGGTCATTGGAGCACTTTGAGGGAGAACTTACCTAAGCCCGTGGCCTTTCGGAGACTTTGGCCTAAATTTAAGTATTTTGTAAAAATGTTAGATTTGGAGCTGGTGGCTCTGCAGGTAAGAGCATGAACTACTCTTCCAAAGCAAGCTTCCATTCCTGCCATCTATGTGTGGCTTGTAATTGTCTATAATGTCAGCTCCAGAGGCTCCCAACACTCTCTAGTCTCTGCAGGCACTTATACACACATGGTACACATACATATATGCAGACAACACTCACATAAAATAAAAACAATTTTATAATATTAGAATTTATTATTTTTACTGTTGTACTTTTGAAGTATGTCCTAAAACTAGCCCTTCCTAACAGTCTTCTGATCTCTAACCCCAGGCCAAAGGCTGTAGTTGCAGGTGTACCACAGTTGCCTGTCATGAGCCAGGTGGAAGTGTTCTGCATCACTGTAAAGAAAAACAGGAAAATCAAGCTGAGGAGAAAGAAAATAGAATGATTTCCTTTGTCCAATTTTTCAAGTATCATTAATTACCAGGCTCCAGGTTTGTGTTAAAAAATAACTGAAGAGCTGACATCTGCTTGTGCAGCAGTACTATAGGTAAATCAGTCTCTGAGTGCTTCAGTCAGCCTTTATAATACATTCTCTTTTTGGAAGTTCTGGAGACTGAACCAGGACTAGCATGATATTCGGTTACTCTGTGATTGAGCTATATCCCTAGCTCTTTAGTTTGTTTGTTTCCTTAACTTTGACTAAATTACCCAGACCAACCTTGAACTTTCTGGTAGTTCAGGCAGCCTGGATATTGTCCTTCTGTTCTGACTTCCAGTAACTGAGATTATAGGTTTACACCATCCAACTAGAGTGTACCATATTCTTTTAAAGGTTTCTCTCTTTAGTGCACTGGTGGTAAGACAGCTGAAAACATGTCAGCATTTTATCAGATGATCTAGTGTAGAACCTTTTTTTATGATTTTAAGAGCTTGTTTTAACTACTTAACAGTTTTATGATATAAAATTGGCATTGGGATGGGCACGATGGTACATAACTTTAGTCCCAGCAGAGAGAGAAGGCAGAGTTAAGTGCCTCTCTGATTTCAAGACCAGCCTGGTCTATAGAGTAAATTCTAGGCCAGACAAGACTACACAGAATGAAACAAAGCAAAATTTGCATTGTGTCTTCCCCTGCAATCCTCTCAAATAATTGAGAGCCAGGCATGGTGGTATGAATGGTGTGGACCAACCTAAGCTATTGCAATGGAAGTGGGGAGCTGGGCATAGTAGTGCACACATGTAATTCCAGCAGTCTTTTTTCTGTGTCAGGAAGATCACAAATTTGAAGCCAGGCCTGGGCTACAGAGTGAGACTTCTGAAACCTGAAGGGAGGGAGAAAGGATAAAAGAAAGATAATGGATACACCCCCCCACCCTTTAAAATAGGTTAAGGGGTAGCATTCAGAGACTGAAGCAGGAGGTTTGCCATAAAGTTGTGGTGAAATTAAAAAATAAAAAGAAAAGCTTGCAACCATTTGTGTAAGAGAAGTATGTAAGACTTAAGACCAGGAGTCAGACTGAACAAGAGTTTACTAGACATGACTACTTGAGGAGGAAGAAGCAGGAGTGGGCTGCACAATTAGCTTGCATTTAAAATTAGCTCTGTGAACTGAAGAGAGGGCTCAGCCATTAAGAGCACTTGTTGCTCTTCCAGAGGACTAGAATTGTGTCTTAGCATCCACATGGTGGCTCACAGCCATCCAAACCATCTGATCTAGGGAAATCTAACATCTGATTATCTTCTGATGTACATATATACATACATGCAACCAAAAACACTTGTAAGATACAATAAATATCTTTTAAAGAAAGAAAAACATAAAACTAGCTTTGCAGGGTATGGTGGTACATACCTTTAATCCCAGCACTGGTGAGACAGAGGCAGATGTATCTCTCAAGGCCAGCCAGGTCTATATAGTGAGACCTTGTCATTGTCCAACTCCCCCTATCTCACCCCCAAAATATTCAGTATTTCCAAGATTCACTATGTGTTCCTCTGACTGGAGAATAATCCTAAAAGCTTCCTTAGTAAGGCAGAGAACACTGTTAACAAGGTAAGTTTAATAACTCTGTAAAGTTACATTTCTTTTTTTTTCTTTCTTAAGGAATTGAATGACCTGGCCCGAGATCCTCCAGCACAGTGTTCAGCAGGTCCTGTTGGAGATGATAGTAAGTATCTAAGTAGAGTTAAGAAGAGTAAAGCAGCATAGCGGTACTTTCTCTGGAGAACTTGTATTTCTTGAGCTATTTGTTTAATTTTGTTGTTGGTTTTTTTTTTTTTTTTAAGTGTGTATATATTCCAGGTGGTCAAGTTTGGCAAAGTTATGATCTGTTAAGAGGTGTTTGCTATAGGGAAAGGGGAGACTTAGTGCCTAGTTTCCTATGACAAGAACCTGTTTTAAGTTCACCCAATCAACTTAGACTTTAAGCTTCTTCTGCCAGCATTATTTTTGTGGTGGCTCTGGTCTCTTTCTACCTATCTTTTCTTTTGGATGTTTTCCTGACATAAAAGTACTTGTTACTACACTTGGCTATTTTGTTCTTAAAGGATGACATGGTATATGCATGCTTGTATTTGACTATATTCTACTGGCTCATGTGTATGAAAGCAGGTATAATTATTTTATTACATTATTCACAGTACCAAGGGTTGAAACCGGGGCCTTGTGTCTGCTAGGCAATCACTCTTATTACTGAGAAGCATCCCTAGCTAGACTAACTTAAAATTTATATTTATTTGTGTGTATGTTTATTGTGTCTTAGGGGTCTCTCCTTCTAACACTTGAGTCCCAGGGATTTAATTTAGGTTGTCAGGCTTCAGTAAATGTCTTTACCGACTCACTGGCCCTACCAACATTTTACTTCTAGTTTAATACTGTAATACTAAATTTTCGTATTAAAAACAAGTCTCATGTAGTTTATGTAGTGCTTCTGTCTGTCCCAACTTCCCCAATGCTAGGATTGAAGTGGGAGCCATTAAGCCCAGGTGATTTGGGAATTCTTTTTTTTTTTTTTTCTTTTTTAATTTTGGAACATACCCTCACCACTTCTACCCCCACTCTGCCACTTTCTTCTCATTGTGTCTTTCTGACTACTCTGGAACTCTGTTTGTAGACCAGCCTGCCTTGAGTTAACAGAGATCTGTTTTAGCCTCTGAGTACTGGGATTAAAAATGTGTGCAACCAGACATGGTGAGAGGTTGTGTGTGTGTTTGTGTGGGGGGTGTGTGGGTGTTGTGCTGTTCATATATATATAATATATAATATGCAATATGCATATATTATATATAATATATACACAAACAACACATAAGTAAAAGAGCCTTGGCTGTTCTGGACTTGATTTGTAAACTGGGCTGGTTTCAAATTCACAGAGATCCCCCTGCCTCTGCCTCCTGAGTGCAGGGATTTAAGGCAGGTGTCACCATGCCTAGCTTTGGTGGGAAGTTTTAAGTATGCCAATAACAATTGGTTTTACTGCTATTGCAGTTCGCATTATTGTATTTTTTTTCTTAGAGCAGAAATTGCTATCCTGCAAAGTTAAGGACAAACTAACTATCTATCTATCTATCCATCCATCCATCTTCGTTTTTCAAGGCTGGGCTTCTCTGTGTAGCCCTAGCTGTCTTGAAAACTCACTCTGTAGACCAGGCTAGCCTCAAACTGAGAGATTCACCTGTCTCTGTCTCCCGAGCGCTGGGATTAAAGGTACGCAAAACCACTGCCAAATATTTTTTTAAATGTAGGTTACTTGGACTTCATTTAAAGAACAAAAAACTTAATTTGCTACAAATGATAATATTGAGAAAAAAACCAATACATACTGAATATAGTGGCATATGTCTACAATTCTAGAATCTTAGTCGGTTTAGACAGGAGAGTTATGAGTCCAAAATCAGTCTGTGCTATATAGTGAGGGGGATTTTCAAGAAACAAAACTATCATGAGATGCCACTAGAGGTTTTCTGTTTTTGTTTTTTTGTTTTTTGCTTTTTAATGTCAGGAAAGGCTGGAGGATGGCTCTGCAGTTAAGGATGCTTGCTTCATTTCTAGGAGATAAGAGTTCAGATCCAGGCACCCAGGGGGAGTTCAAAACAACCTGTAACTCCAGTTCCAGAGGTTCCAGCACCCTCTCTTGGCTTCCCTAATCTGCACATACACATAAACTAAAAATTGCTTTTTAAAAAGTTTTAAAAAAAGAAAACAAAAAAACAAGCTGTGGTGGTACCCTCCTATAATCCCAGTAATTGAGAGGCAGAGGCTACAGAGAGTGAATTGTTTTAGTTTTTTCGAGAAGGGTTTCTCTGTGTAACAGCCCTGCTTGTCCTGTAGAACAGACTGGCCTTGAACTCTTTTTTTCAATCAAGTACTGGGATTTTAGTTGTGATTTGAGAGAGAAGAAAATGGCAGAAGCTGGGTGTGGCAGCACAAATTTATAATCCTAGCACTTGATAGATTGAAATAAGAGAATCTCAAGCACCCTGGGCTAACTTAGTAAACACAACAATAAAATGAATAAGGTGGGGGCTGGAAGATGACTCACTAGCAACATTTACCATGCAAGCCTGAGTTTGAATTCCAGCACCCAAGAAACAAGGTAGATGTGGTCACTCATGACCCCATCATTGCGGCATGCTAAGACAAGATACCTGGGGCTTCTGACTTGACATTCTAGCTGAAAAACAAGCTACTGGTTTAAGGAGAGAGGCTGCTTCAAAACAATAAGGCATAAAGTAATTCAAAGAGAATTATCTGATACTATCATCTGGCCTGTGCAATGGGACATATATACACAGAGAGGGAGCCAGGAGGAAGAAGAGAGAGTTGTAATCGGGAGGGGGGAGGTGGTCTCCACTCTAACCCTGGGTGGTCTAGTGACTCACTGTATAGATCTTTATAGAGTACTTGAACTCACAGAGATCCACTTGTCTCTGTCTTCTCAGTGTTACAACCAAAGATGTGTATCACTACATCCAGTGCTTTTACTTTATTCAAATTTTAATGTTCTTTTATTTTTTTCCTCTTTTCTGCAATGAGCTGATAAGGAGGAAAGAGTACTTCCTCTTGAAGTAAGCTGAAGATACACACACACATCCATATGTATATATATATGTATTTGCATATTTGAGTACACTGTAGCTGTACTGATGGTTGTGAGCCATTACGTGGTTGCTGGAAATTTGATTTCAGGACCTCTGCTCAATCAGGCCAGCCCCGCCCGCTCTGGTCTAAAGATTTATTATTATAAGAACACTGTAGCCATCTTCACATGCACCAGAAGAGGGCGTCAGATCTCATTATGGATGGGTGAGCCACCATGTGGTTGCTGGGATTTGAACTCAGGACCTTCAGAAGAGCAGACAGTGTTGTTAACTGCTGAAACATCTCCAGCCCAAGCTGAAGATATTTAATCTACTTGATTTTGGTTTGAACTTAATGAAATGATCCTTTTGGGATCTGTATGTTCACATTGCTGGAGATTTAATTTCAAACTAACAAATATTCTTACTATCCCGTTTGACTTTAAGGCAGCATCATCTGTAATTTGGTTTGACAGCTTCAAACCAAAGTTGTAATAGTAGCTATTTTTATTTTTTTACTTTTTCCTATAGATCCAAAATGTGTTTATTGGGAATGTTCCCACTCACCTTGAGTCTGGGGCTTTCAGTGCTGCTTCTTCCTGAAGGAGCGTCCTTCTGTCAGCCTTGCTTTTCCACCTGTAGACTGACAGAGGACAGTGGAGCAGCCAACACACAAGACTACCGTTTGTGCATGGCTAAAGACCATGGTGATTTTATAGCATCCTGGGCATTCTTACCTGTAAAGTAGGAATCCTCTGGAGAGGGATGAAGGAGATCCTTTGCTAGAGGCATGTTCTTGTAGGGAGGTCGTAACCACTGGAAAGGCAGTTATTTTTACTTTTTACTTTTTTTATTTTTACTTTTATTGTCCAAGTTGTTTTTAGGGCTGAGTATGGAGCTCAGTGGTAGAGTGCTTATCTAGCATGCCTAAAGCCATGGTTCAGTACCCAGCCAGCACCACACAGCAGGGTGAAACCCTTGTTTTATTTTACTATTATAAACTCCTTTTCAAACAACTCCAGAGATCCTTAACTATTTTTTGTAAAATATAGTGATATTTTATGCTTATGGGATGGGTCCATATTTTGACCAGTAACTATTTCTAGAGTTCTTTCTACTTGAAACCTCTAGGAATTTCTCAAACCTTTGTCTTTTGAATCAGGGTTAGATATTACATCACTGTTGTTTCTCGTTCATATTTCCACCTAAAGAGAACAAGGAGTATAAGGCTCCTGAGGAAAACCTGTTAGTGATTCCAGTAGGTGTTCTTACTGCTGTTGGTAGTAAAGGTTCTCAGAAGTAGGATTGGTAAAGATGCTCAACGGGTAAAAGAAAAAAACACTGAGTTTGATCTCTAAACCTGTGATTGTAGTGTGAACTGACTCTGAGAGTTGTACTCTGACTACTCTTCTTCTACATACTGTGGTACATATATACTATACACACATTTCAAAAAAATTTTTTTAACTTATTTTATTTATATGAGTCCACTGTGGCTGTCTTTAGACACTAGAAGAGGCTGTTGGATCCCATTATAGACGGTTGTGAGCCGCCACCATGTGGTTGCTGGGAATTGAACTCAGGACCTCTGGAAGTGCTCTTAACTGCTGAACCATCTCTCCAGCCCCACATTTCATAATTTTAAGTTTTCAAAAGTATAATCTTTCTCAGGTACAATACATTGTCTTTTTAGATAACGCCTCTTACTCTGTAGCCCAGATTGGGCCTCACCTTATTTTTTTTTTAAAGATTTATTTATTATTATATCTAAGTACGCTGTAACTTTCTTCAGACGCACCAGAAGAGGGTGTTAGATCTCATTATGAATGGTTGTGAGCCACCATGTGGTTGCTGGGAATTAAATTTGGGACCTCTGGAAGAGCAGTCGGTACTCTTAACCACTGAGCTATCTCTCCAGCCCCCTTTTCTTCCTTCTTTCTGTGTGTGCAATAGTAGAGATTGAGCCTATATAGCCTTTCATCTGCCAGACCAGTGTTCTACCATTAAGCCACGGCATCAATCTCTTAAGTCTGGTAAGATTTTTTGCAATAATAAAGAAGGATTGCTATCAGAAGACTAGAAACAAAAATAGTACTTAGCTACTAGAAAACTTTATACTTGAAACCTCAATATTATTATTTGAGTTCCTTTTCATCCTGCTCATAGAAACTAGTCTGATTTTTTTAGAAACTGACATGGAGTACAATAGACAGATTTAAATTGAAAATGAAAGGATTAGGTTGAAGTAGTTGTGACTACTTCAGTTTAGTCCCTGCGACCCAACCAACATACCACAGTTTCCTCTGACCTCTGAAATCACACACAAAATAATTTAAATGCTTAGTTCATGTGTTTTATTAGAGTGGAAAAGCTTAACAACATATCCCTTGAGAAGGATAGATTGGGCCTTACCTCATACCTGGAGGCATTTCTACTTACCCTGTGGTATCTAACCACTAGTTTTGTTTTATTCCTTCTAAAATGTGTTTGGTGACTCTAAATATGTTTTTCTGACAAATGAGCTGCTGTTGGTGAGTTTGTGACCTAATAAAAAGAAATAAACCATAGACAATTACATATTGAGGAAGGCTGAAGATCTTTAGGATTTAGACATCCCAGTGAATTTTGATGTAGCTGCTTACGCTTCACAGTTCTATCTTGTGTGACAAGAGTTTTAGCTTGGTTGGATGGTCTAGATAAATTCACATTGGCAATGTCTCTCTCAGATTCTACTGTAGATATATCAGTGGCTAAGTTCCTTACAAATTCTTTTGCTCTCTGTATTGAGTAAGCTCACTTAGAAATGGGACAAGTATTATTTTTTACTTTTATGGGAAGTTACCTTATTGACTACTTTAAAGTCATCTCTTTAGTTATGATCAAACTTGTGTTTTGTTTGTTTGTATTTTAAAGTAGTGTTGAGGATCCAGCTCAAAGTCATATATGCGAGGCAGATGCTTCGTGTCCCACCCGCTCTGTATTGAGGGGTGTGCTGGAAACCTGCACGAGATCATGCTTATTTTCATTACTTTCTTACTTGGAGGCAGAGTTTCACTTTGAAGCTTGGACTGTTCTGGCATTCACTGTGTAGACCAGGCTGGCCTCAAAAGTCAAAGAGCTCTTCCTACCTTTGCCTCCTGTGTACTAAGATTAAATGTAAATGCCACAGTGTGTTGCCTACATTTTTTTTTTGTTTGTTTGTTTGTTTTCCCTTTATTTATTGTTAAAACCACTCTTTGGGGCTGAAAATGTAGCTCAGTTAGTAAAGGACTTATTTTATGTGCCATGTACAAGACCTTAAGCTTGAACCTCAATGAAATGGCTCATTCTTCTTGATGGCTCACAATTGTGGCCGCCTCTAGTTCCAGGGGATCCTGTCTCCTCTCTTGTCCTCTTAGGACTGCACACGTGGGGTGCACACACACATACACTGAGACAAAACACCATTGCCACGTCTTTTCAGGGCTCCAACAAGGCTATATATACCTCCTAATGGTGCCACTCCCTTTGGGCCAAGAATTCAGGCACATGAGATTGGGGGTGGGGGGGCATTTCTATTCAAACCACCATGATACCCAACTTAACTTACTATCTCTACTTATATATGCATATGGACACATTCACCACATACTCACCTAAAGATAAACTGTACTTCTTAATTTGAGTATGTGGACCCTTTCTGCCATATGCCAGCATTATTTCTTAAGTATATTTTATACCAGAGGGCATTAGACCCCATCATACATGGTTGTGAAATGCCTTGTAGTTGCTGAGAATTGCACTTGGGACCTCTGAAAGAACAGCCGGTGCTTTTAACTACTAAACTATCTGCCTAGCCCAGATCTCTTGAGTTTAAGGCCAGCCTGGTCTACAGAGCAAGTTTCAGGACATAGAGAACCCCTGTCTTAAAGAAGGAAGGAAGGAAGTCTTAAGAGGCAAAAAATTTATTTTTAATAGTACTTAGTGCCTCCCTGTGGGCTTTGTCAACAAATTTATCTTCCAGGCATGACTTTGAGACAAGTTTTGCTGGTTAGTTAATAGCTTGGTTTTGTGACAGAGTCACTGTGTAGCCATGGCTCACCTGAAACTCACTATGTAGACCAGGTTGGCCTCACATCCTTTACTTAGCCAAAGATAAATTTAAATTTAGGATTGTGCCTCAGCTTTGTCAACATTGTTGTAGTAGGCATGCTATACCACCATGCTTAGTTCCATGTGTTTGGAAGCCAGAGAACAGCCTAGGAGCTGGTTTTCTCCTGCTGTACGAATCCTGGGAATCAAACATGTCAGGCTTGATAACAAAGCTTTTCTTATCAAAGCACCTTGCTGGCCTCAAGAAAAATGTCTTGGATCTTTAGTTTTGTTGGTGGTTTTGGTGATAGTAATATGTATAACGTGTGAGCACATGAGTTCGTATGTTTGGAGAGCAGCAGAGGGCATCAGATCCTCTGGAGCTAGAATTACTGGCTGTTACGAGCTACCTGATTTGGGTGCTTGGAAATGAACTCTGGTCTGCAAGAAGAGTGTGCATGTTTAACCGCTGAGCCTCTCCAAATATTTTAAAACCAACTGTCTGTTATTTTGTTTAGTTTTTTGGGTTTTTGTTTGTTTGTTTGTTTTGGTGTTGGTGGCTATTTGAGGGCTTTAGAGACAGGCTTTCTCTGTAACTAGAACTCTGGCTGGCCTCCAATTCAGAGATCTATCTACCTGCCTCTGCCTCCCAAGTGCTGGGATTAAAGGCAGGCACTGCCACACCCTGCTCATTTGTCTGTCTGTCTGCCTCACTGTCTTCCTTCCTTCCTTCCTTCCTGGCTTGGACTCAATTGGTTTAGTGTTCATCCTGCCCATAGAAACTAGTCATCATACTATTTATAAATAAACTTTGATTAGGTACAGGGATATTGTAGGTGTAATGTGAATACTGTTAATTAACATGGTGACCTTCTCTTCTCTTTTTTTTTTTTCAGTGTTTCATTGGCAGGCTACAATAATGGGGCCAGTAAGTATTCACTTTAATTCTTTAATAATTGTTTTATGTAATTTATTTATTTTTAATCTCTCTTTCTTATTATCAACAGAATGACAGCCCCTATCAGGGTGGAGTATTTTTCTTGACAATTCATTTCCCAACAGATTACCCCTTCAAACCGCCTAAGGTAATTGGTGTATGATCATTGCTCTTAAGATGCTCTGTATGGTACTGGTAAACCAATCACAAAGATTTCTTTTTCTTCAGGTTGCATTTACAACAAGAATTTATCATCCAAATATTAACAGTAATGGCAGCATTTGTCTTGATATTCTACGGTCACAGTGGTCTCCAGCACTAACTATTTCAAAAGGTAATAGAATAGTTGTTTGATATCAAGGTGAATAACTGATTTTTGTGCAGGGTATGGAGGAGCACACCTTTAATACCAGCACTGGGGAGGCAGAGTCAAACGGGTCTGTATAGTGAGACCCTGTTTCCAAGGGGAAAAAGTAACTGGTTTTTTTGTTACTGTTCTCTGTTGGTTTATCTTTTTAAGATTATCTGGTTTTCACATTAATTATTTTGTGTGTGAGTGTTTGCCTGCATGTGTGTCTTTGCACCGTGTGTGTCTGGTGCTCCCAGAGGCCAGAAGAGGGTGATAGATCACCTGTTATTGAATTATAGAGTCATGGTGAGCTAGCATGTGGGTACTGGGACTTGAGCCAGCGTCTTCTGAGCGGCCAGTGTACTTAACTCCTTTCCAGTCCTGACTTATAATATCTCCTGTTCCCTTTTAAAAGAACCAGTCTCCCTTAGTTTGTAATAGTATTTGTTGATACAATGGAAAAGAGTTGAGTTTTGAAGAGTTGATCCATAGTAAGATGCCAGGTTGTTTACAGATGCTCAAGAGCAGGTAGAAGGCTGCTGTAGAGGTTACATTGTGATCCTAGTGCTTGGGAGGTGGGAGGAGAAGGATGACTAGAAGTTCAGTTATTCTTGATTGTATAGCAGGTTTGAAGCTAGCATGATACAGGAGTACAGTCCTGCCTTAAAGTGTAAGTAAATAAGCCAGCTTCAACCAAAAAAGTGAATGATGTGATTGTTTGCTTTTGTTTGTTTAAGACAGGGTCTTACTCTGTAGTTTAGGCTGGCCTTAGCTTGTACAAGTGTGAGCTACTGTACCTGGTTAAAATTTATTTTATTTTTGAGACAATCTCCTATATTCCAGACTAACTTGAAGTTTCTGTGTGACTGATTGTCAGACAACTACTCTAGTGTGTTGGAAATTTGACAGCTGATTTTCTGTGAATGTGAGCTTCTAAAAATTGAGGTTCACTAGTACTGACAAGTATTCTCAATCTAGGATTTAGAAGAGCTGTTTTTGTTCTGCTAACACCTGAGCTCAAAACAGAACCTCATGCACATTATGCAAACTTTCCACCACTAAGCTACCTACATTCACAATTCTATATTCTTAACATTGTTGGGATCTCAGGTTGGGTTTTTGATGGTGGTTTGTTTGGTTTTCCCTTGGAAACTGTGTGCTACTGTGGCTGGCCTTGAATTCACCGAGATCTACCTTTTCACCTGCCTCTGCCTCCTGAGTGCCTCGATTAAAGACCATGCCCAGCCTCTTATGTTTAAGCCTTTTGCTTTGGTCGTCTACTAACCTACACTTTTTTTTTTTTTACTATCCCAGTACTTTTGTCCATCTGTTCTCTGTTGTGTGATCCCAATCCAGATGATCCTTTAGTGCCTGAGATTGCTCGGATCTACAAAACAGATAGAGAAAAGTAAGTATCACCTCCAGATGGAAAACTGTCAGGCATGGGATAGAGCTACTTCACAACTTTTACTTACAGAGTTGAATATAGACCAAATGTTTCAGATAAACTCTCTAAGGGGTACATGAAATGGGTTTCTATATCAAATATTATAAACAGATGATACTAATCTCATATATATAATTGTCTAATGTAACTTCTAAAATATTTCTTACAGTACTTTTTTTTAACACCTTGGTGTTTTGTTTGGTTTTGGACTTGGAAAGATAATTGATTTTACTACCATTTGGCATAAAGGTGCCAAATCTTTTAAAAACAAGTTTTGATGAAGAATTAGTTTTTTTTTAAAGACTTATTTATTATATGTAAGTATACTGTAGCTGTCTTCAGACACTCCAGAAGAGGGCGTCAGATCTCATTACGGATGGTTGTGAGCCACCATGTGGTTGCTGGGATTTGAACTCAGAACCTTCAGAAGAGCAGTCAATGCTCTTAACCACTGAGCTATCTCTCCAGCCCAAGAATTAGGTATTTTAGAGCTGTATACTATATGACTTATTCAAGAATGATCAGGATATCAAAAGTGACATGAGTTCTAGTCATTTTTGTTCTTGTGTCTTTTTTTTTTTTTTTTCTTTTTTTTCTTTTTTTCGAGACAGGGTTTCTCTGTGTAGCCCTGGCTGTCTTGGAACTCACTTTGTAGACCAGGCTGGCCTCGAACTCAGAAATCCACCTGACTCTGCCTCCCAAGTGCTGGGATTAAAGGTGAGAGCCACCACTGCCTGGCTTTGCTCTTGTGTCTTACTCAGTGAGATTATGATGGAACTATATACAATATGGAATTTTTTGCCCTCTTTTTTTTTTTTAATGAGTACACTGTAGTTGTTTTCAGACACACCAGAAGAGGGCATTGGATCCTATTACAGATGGTTGTGAGCCACCATGTGGTTGTTGGGAATTGAACTCTGGATCTCTGAAGAACAGTCAGAGTTCTTAACAACTGAGCCATCTCTAGCCCTGCTGTTTTGAGACAGCATTTCTTGTGTAGCTGAGGCTAGCCTGGAACTCAGATCTTCCTGCCTATGCCTCTCAGTGCTGGATTAAAGGTGGTGGCACAGGCCTTTAATCCCAGCACTCAAGAGGGAGGAGAAGGCAGATTTCTGAGTTCAAAGACAGCCGGGGCTTATGTGGAGAAAACCTGTCTTGAACACCTCCCACCCAAAAAAAGGGCACATGCCACTATACCTTTCCCACTACACATAGCTAGATTTTGAGTTAAAAACATAAAAGACTAGTTGAATGCGGTCGCCTACACCTTTGATCCCAGTTCTTGTGAAACAGGGACAGAATAAGACCCTATCTCTGATTAACTAACTAATTACTAACGTTACACACGATTACTTAAAATCTGTTATATTAAAAAGTCATAGATAGGGCTGGAGAGATGGCTCAGCGGTTAAGAGCATTGACTGCTCTTTCAGAGGTCCTGAGTTCAATTCCCAGCAACCACATGGTGGCTCACAACCATCCGTAATGAGATCTGACCCCCTCTTCTAGGGTGTCTGAAGACAGCTACAGTGTACTTACATATAAATAGTAAAATTTTTTTTAAAGTCATAGATACAAGCTGGCCTATTGTGGTGCACATCTTTAATTTTTTTTGGTTTTTTTTGTTTGTTTGTTTTTCAAGACAGGGTTTCTCTGTGTAGCCCTGGCTGTCCTGGAACTCACTTTGTAGACCAGGCTGGCCTCGAACTCAGAAATCCACCTGCCTCTGCCTCCCAAGTGCTGGGATTAAAGGCGTGCGCCACCACCGCCCGGCTCATCTTTATCTTTAATACCAGTGTTTGGGAGACAGAGGCAGGAAGATCTCTGAGTTCAAGGCCAGCATGGTATACAAAGTGAGATCTAGGAAAGACAAGGCTATATAGAAAAACCCTGTCTCTGTGGGAAAGAAAAAGAAAGTAAAGAAAAAGAAAGCCATAGATATATATATAAGCAGAGTATCAAGGCAAAAGGATTGTGAATTTGAGGCCACCTTGAACAACAGGATGATAGCTATCTCAAAAGGCCCCAAATCAAAAACAACAGAGAAGTCATAGATGGTTAGGTTTTGTTGTTAATGTTAGTGTTTAATGAAGCTATATCAGCAATAGGGAATACTGGACACTAATTCTTTGTTTAATTTTGTTTTGTTTATATCCGAGTACCATTAATAATCATGTGTTTCTGGCTGAATTTAAAATGTTTTTAATATTGTATGTTTGTGGGTTGCCTGCATGTTTATGCAGAGGGCACAGATTCCCTAGAATTGGCTTTAGATGGACATGAAGTATCATTGAGTGCTGGGACTGAACTAGGGTCCTCTAGAAGAGCAGCTGGTTCTCTTTTTTTTTTTTTTTTTTTTTCGAGACAGGGTTTCTCTGTGTAGCCTTGGTTGTCCTGGAACTCACTTTGTAGACCAGGCTGGCCTCGAACTCAGAAATCCGCCTGCCTCAGCTTCCCAAGTGCTGGGATTAAAGGCGTGTGCCACCACCGCCCGGCGCAGCTGGTTCTCTTAACTGCTAGCCATCTGTCTGTCTGTTATCTCTCTAGACCCTGCAGCTTTACTTAGACTTGTTGAGGCAGGATTTCACTTAAAAAGCCTTGACTGGCCTAGAACTAACATAATTTACCGGCCTCTGCCTCTGCCTCCCAAGTATTGTGGTTAAAGGTGTGTGTCCCCAAACCTTAGCTGCATTTTTATTTGCTTAGTGCATTATATATCCATAACTGAATTGTTTTGAGTAGAAACAATTTTGTCTAATATCTAGAACTTTGGCTATGAGTGCTTCTCGGAAAGATATCCTAAGTCATCATAGTACTAATATTCAGCAGAATATTCATTTTTTTTAATTTGCAATTTTTTGTATTGGAGAATATTCATTTTATAAAAATAAAATTTATGGACTGGAGAGATGGCTCAGTGGTTAAGAGCATTGACTGCTCTTCCAGAAGTCCTGAGTTCAATTCCCAGTAACCACAGGTGGCTCACAACCATCTATAATGGGATCTGATGCCCTCTTCTGGTGTGTCTGAAGACAGTTACAGTGTACTCACATACAATGAATAAGCAAACAAACAAATCTTTTTTAAAAAAATAAATAAAATTTATTGCCCAGAGGCAGGCAGATCTCTGAGTTTGAGGCCAGCCTTGTCTACAAAGGGAGTTGCAGAACAGCCAGGACTACACCAAGAAACCTTGCCTGATATTGCATTCCTGGTCCTTTTTAATTTTTTTTTTAATTATTTTTATTTTATGTGCATTAATCCTTTGCCTGCATGTATGTCTGTGTGAAGGTGTCAGATCCCCTGGAATAGGAGTTACAGACAGTTGTGAGCTGCTATATGAGTGCTGGGAATTAAACTAGGGTCCTGTGGAAGAGCAGCCAGTGCTCTTAACTGTGAGTCATCTCTCTGGCCCACATTCCTGTTCTTTGTTCTCTCTTTTTCTTGTTTTCATTTGTTTTTGTTTTGCGATGGTCTTATGTAGCCGAGGCTGGCCTCCTAATTCCTGTGTACGTTGGGTGATCTTGATCCTCCTGTCTCTACCCCTATCCTAGTTTTAGATAGTTCATAGTCAGCCATGGCTTTGAAGTGAGACCCTAGCACAAAATGAGGGGTGGGAGGGTTAGGGAGCAAAAGGGGATTGTGTGAAAGAAATTAGAGGGAGAAAGGTGATTTTGTTTGAATGTTTTCAGTTATTGCCTTAAGATCACTAGTTGGGATAATGAATGGAATGTCCCTTATTGACTCCTTACCTCTGTTAAGCTGAGTTCTCTTTGTGTGCACAGGTACAACAGAATAGCTCGGGAATGGACTCAGAAGTATGCCATGTGATTAAAGAAATTATTGGATAACCTCTACAAATAAAGCTAGGGGAACTCTGAAAGAGAAAGTCCTTTTGATTTCCATTTGACTGCTTTCTATGAGCCCACGCCTCATCTTCCCCTGTGCACATGTTTACCTGACACAGCAGTGCTGCGTGTTGTACATACTTGGAACAACAAACTAGAAATACTGTACTTCTGTACCAACATTGCCTCCTAGCAGAGAAGTGTGTGTGTGAGAAGCCAGTTCTCCGGGCGTAACCTAGGTGTGAGACTAAAAGCTTTCCTTATTGACTTAACTTTGGATAATGGCAAGATGTGAGGGGTAGTGGGTACACAGTGTGTGCTGGAATGGGAGGAAAAAGCTCCAGTGACCCGTAGGAGATTGTCCTTAAGTGGAATCCATCTAATCTCAAACAGTCATAAAAAGCAAGGTGAAGAATGTGAAGCTGTTTCTGTATTCATTTCATCCTGAAGGACCTACAACTTAGGTGAAAGTTATGACCAAACAGATTAAACTACATGTTATGTTTTAAGGTCTAAGGTTAACTGATCAGCATTTAAATGGACTGGAGCTGTTAGTACATAAAGTGTGATGGGCTTTGTTCCCAACACTTCCACATCTCCCTGCCCTTTCAGCTTCCTCCTTTTAGCCCCTTTCCATAATCTTTGGTTTGTATGTGGTTTCTCAGTTAATTCATAGCTAATAGCTCTTATTTTTCTTATGTTTTTAACTGCTTTAGGCCTATTTCGATGTAAGGGTGAAAATTTATTTGATGGAAATACTTGTGTATATTTAAAGACGCAGTTTGCTCCTCTGGAGCTTGTACGTTCAAGAATGATTAATCTGTGTAATAAACTGATTACTACAGTCATTACAGATAATTTTGTGTGAATAGGCTTTTTGATTTAAAAACTTGGTCTAGCTAAGATTAATGGTGGATTTTTCCTCACCCCTGAAATGTTTTCATTTCTATTTGTTGCATTTCAAAATCATGAAACAATTCCAGTTTACATACTAAAAAAGATATAAGAGTAATTTTATTAAACAACATAGAGGCATAAGCTTAAAGGCATTTTCATGAAACTTATATGTGCACCATTCCAGGAACATGACTGTTAAACTAAATAAATTTGCTTTGTTAATGAAACTGAGCAGCATTTCACCAAAACCTTGTGACAGTCTCTTGGTTCATAGGACATAGAACACAAAGGTGTTGCTGTTTGATAAGTTAATTGATTGTAATTATAAAGAGTAACTGACCAAACCTGGGAAACATGAGCACAATCTTGTATTGGAGAGTCTACGTTATTACTTTGCACTAACATTTGCGAGATGTCCATTGGTTTAAAATTGTACTGTATGTGGCTTTTTGAAGTCTTCCCTTGACTCTAGTAAAATGTAGTTTGAAATTTGTAAACAACTGTTAATCCAGAAGCATTCATGTGAACTAGGCAAGTCACCTCCCCTCGTCCCTTTTCCTAACCTAATGTAAGCCAGGCCAGCTTGAAGGCCATGGCTGATGCTCTCTAGTCATCAGGATCTTTGAAATGCATCTTTACACTCTTGCACAAAAATTGAGGAATAAATGACCACTGCTTTTGGTTTTAAACTTGTTCACCTGTCTCATCTCTCAGTGTCAGTGTTCCTCCATCTCAACCTGTCAGCTAAAAGTCTCTTAGTTAGCAGCTGGCTGCTTACACGAATTTCAGGAATGCTATCTATATTAGCATCTCCTTGGCCTTGCAGGTAATGGCTTTAACCAGTTGTGAAAGAAAAATTCAGAATTGAACTCTAACCAGAAATTATCATGTATTATTACTGTTATAGACAGATGGAAGTTCACTTTTGGGTGCTGTGTGTATGTCTGTTTCAGTGGGCCTCAGTCTTTGCAGATGCTAATCAAGTACTCTACTATTGACTGTATCCCTGCTGAACTTCCCTGTTTTTACTATTAACTTACTTTGGGTTCCATTGCACAGCTTTCATTTGCCCATTCTTATTTGACGCTCATCTCAGAGAACTGCTAGCTTATTACCATTTTTTAAGTTATTGTGTGTGTGTGTGTGTGTTTTTTTTCCACGAGAGTGTTCTTAAGTTTTTGTGCTAAAATAAAAGCTGTGAGCTTGATGTGCAAGTTTGGATGATCACAAACAATATTAGGCTGGGAATACAGTTTGAGGATGAAGCGCTTTTGGTCCAGTTCTTTTATGATTCCCTTCCCACAGTAAGAAAACATGTCACTCAGGCAGATTCTCACATAGGTTCACACAAAGTTTCTCTGATATCTAGAGGCTAGTTTGAACCAACCTTGTTTTATTCTGGTGAGGTAGTGGTTACAAAAGAATGAAAGCTATGGGATTGGTTTTGTTGTTGTTTTTGTTTTTTGTTTTTTTGGAGAGGTGGGCGATTAAGTTAATAGTTTTAGACAGCTTTTTTCAAGTTACATTCAGAGCAATTTCTTGGTAAAAACAAACCATTTCAAATATTGGCATTACTGGCTAGTGGTCAAAGGTATCATTGTCCTGCTAACTTTGTCTAGAACAAAGATACAGCAGGACCATAATGGTGGTTGATTGCCCCTATCTGCAGTTAAGAACAAACTCTGGCTTTGTCTTAGAATATAGGACCCTTAATACTTGTGCTGAGGTTTCAATAGAATTGTCTTTTGTTCCTGGCTCTTTTGGATTGTGAATATACTTCCTCTTCTCACCCCCACACCTTTCACCTTTGGAGCTGTGGAATATACTCCTGGTGCAGTTTCCTGTTTCCTTGTGTTGTGTGTGCACTTAGGTAAATACTGGCTTTTTCCAAGTTCTCTTTCCTTAAAGTCTTTACCTGAGTGTAGTGGTTCACAGGTTATCCCAGTTGTTTAGAAGTATGGGCTTGAAGATCCAGAGTCTGGAGTACAAGAAGAAGAAAAAAACCTTCCTCTTGGCACCATAACCTTACTTAAAGCTATTGTGTGTTCTATAGATTGTTCCTGAACCAATTCATTGTTGTTGTATTTTTCCTTAGTGTAAATTTTAAACTCAGTTTGAAAGCCTTTATGGCCTTGGGCCTCAAGGCTGTGCAATAGAGTCACCATCCAGCTGTGCTGTCTCAGTGACTGCAGTTTAGCTAATTGAGGCAAAGTTAGACATTTTGACTAGTGTCTAGGGAATCACTTTTCATCTTTGAATTGTTCATAGTGTTACCTTTTATCAGGCACAAATCTGTTAATAGGACTGAGGATGTAACTCTAGGTGCTTCTGTAGAATGCACGAGGATTTGGACTGATCCCTATTACTTCACACCTAAAAGAATACGTTGGTACCAGTACAGCAGCTTGACAGTCTTTGATTGGTTGTTTTCATTGTTTGATTTTAACCTATGTAGTTGTTGTTTATAGAATCTCCTATATTGAAAGCAAATGGTTGACCACTTGTAGAAAAGAAAGCAAGAAGCCACTAAATACCCAAGCTAGGCTCAATGTGGTAGAGAGAAAAACAGAGAAGCCCGGATAAATATATTGAGTTCCCCTTCAACCTTGTGAGAGTATGAGGGATGCCTGCTACACTTTACTTAGGTACATAACCATCTCCCATATCTACCTGACTTGAACTTCTTACTAAAGTACTTAATTAAACCTTCAACTTTTTTCTTTTTGACATTTAGTCTTTTGTTACATGCTGTGTTTGAACTTGTGAGCTGAATTCTTGCTGTTCATTTCCTAGGTGCTGAGACTACAAGCATAAGACATTACACCCAGTTCAATTTTGAAAATATTTATATTTTTGAGACAAGATCTCATGTAGCCCAGACTGGCTTCAACCTTACAGAGCTGCAGATGTCCTTGAGATTCCCATCATTCTGCTTCCCAAGTGCTGAGATAATAGGCATCATGCACCTCACACAGTTACGCAACGCAGGGAACTAACTAAGCCAGGATGTCATGCATGCTAGACAAACAGGCATGCCACCAACTATAAATAACTATCCTTAGCTTCCATTTCATTTTTGTTGGTTTGCTTTTCAAGACAGACTTTCTCTGTATAGCTGGGCTATCCTAAAACTCGCTCTGTGTATCAGGCTGGCCTCAGAATTGCAAAGATCTACCTACCTCTGCTTCTCAAGTGCTAGGATTAAAGGTATTCAATACCATTCTTGCTGTAAAGATTTTTTTTTCCTTAATGTGTGTGTATGGTGAGCCTGCATGAATATATGTGCATCACATGCACATGTCTAGGGCACCAGATATCCTAGAACTTACCAGAATCCCTGAAACTAGAGTTACCGGTAGTTATTGGGTACCATGTAAGTGCGGTAGCATTAAGTATGAATATATATGTGGTTTTGAGCATGCCTCAACATACATGTGGTTAGAGAACAAGGTCCTAGAGATGGTTTTCCTTCCACCATGCCAGTTCCAAACGTCGAATTCAGTTGTTAGGCTTGGAGAGCAATGTTGTTCCTGAGGTATTGAATCTTAAATTTTTATAGTAGGTGAAGAGGGGTGAATTTCCCCCATATTGCCAGTTTTTTCAGGTTTAGTCTCTCTAAAAATTGAGATTGAAGTTTCTGGAGGCATCCCAAAGGATAATCTGGCATCTAGGTTTTAAAGCCAGCACTATCTCAGAAGAGAATGGTTCCATGCTTGAAGTAATTGGTTGGTTACTTTGTGACTCTGAGGTCCAGAGCTTTCCCTACTAATAAGGTCTTACTCTTGGTTTCACTCATCAGGACACCCCAGTCCTCCAAGCTGAAGTTACAGCCGTCTTTGAAGATGTAGCTAGCCAGTTGCTAAAGGATCTAGTCTTGTTTCAGAGGACATTGTGGTCTTCCAGGCACTTGCTGTGGAGTGGCGAAAGGGACTGTGGAAAGAAAAAGGGAAGTTGAACTTTGGTCTTTTCACTTAGCCTTTGGAGCAGATAGGGCAAGGACATGAGACAAGATGGAAGGAGAACCTGGTGAATTGTTGAGTTCGCCAGCAAATGTGAGTGGGTGAAACTTCTGAGCTGCAATGAAGTTCATTGTTTATATTTGAGGTAGGAGACAGACAAAATTGCCCCAACACATCTTTTTACTAGCTTAGTTTTTATGTATTCTGGCCACTGTTAACTCATGGTTCAACAGATAGCAAACACACTACTTACATTTTGAGTGTCTGCTAGTAAAGGAGGTTCTGTGTGGGTGCTAGTTTCTCTGTAGCCAGCAGAGGGCAATGATGACCTGTAGCTTTTAAAACTACAAGGTGTGTGAGGTCAGTGAATGTGCATGGACAGAACCGAAGAGGAGCTTTTGTTTTGAGTAAGGAGACTTCTTTTTGGGGTTGGCTTTTTGTTGGTGTGTTTAGAAGCAGATGACCAGTACTTAGTTCAGTCACTAACTGAACCGTTCAAAAGCAGATAGTTAAAAATCTAGTCTCACTTGTTTGCCTGTGTCATCTGGGCAGCCATGACATAGTTTTTTTTTTATGCCCAAAGATGGAGGTTCAGGAAAAAAAAAAAAGAGTAGAGCACTGGTATTAAAGACTGGGAAATACTCTTTTTCAATCTATCTTGTGATTCGGGGCCCTAGGTTTTCTAGTGTTCCAGTGCAACAGCTGTGGGCCTCCAGGGCCACCATCCGGAAGCCAGCTGCCTCTTCATTGGGAATTCTTTGTAGGCTTGGCCATCTGGGTATGCAAATAACTTTAGATTTGCTGAAGTCACCAAGTAGCTGCTACCCAGGCAGAGCTATGAGAACCAATACTACCCCCAGATTAGGAAAGCATCTAGAGACTGTTGGTGCCTTGAAGTCAGGCTTTTGGTTGTATACCTCTACAGAGGAAGGTCTAGGGGACTCCCTGAGTGCTACTGTAGCTCCTGACCATGTGAAGGTTTTGCATCTAATGAGAACTTTGGACCTAGGAAAGACTCTTTAATAAAGAGTTAAAGAGGGATGCCTTGATTCTCTTCAGGCATTCCTGAAAAAGGGGGGGGGGGACAGAGATGGGAGAGGAGAGAGAGATTATCTAGCAGTAGCAGGAGGAATTTGTGCAGGGGTGGGGAAGGGTAGGCGAGTCAGGATCAGGGAGTCTGTAGACTTCCTGTGTGCCCTGTCCCTGTTGGAAAGAACAGAACCTTGGAGAATGTGGCTGACAGACTCCAGACAAGGGATAGCATAGGCCAGCTTCTGTGTTTGCAGGAGGGGCTGTCCATGTTGCTAGGAACTTTTGAGAAGATTGTGACCGTGGACATTCCTTAGTGTTTATGTATATGGGTGTGAACCCAAATCTGAGCCTTTAAAAAAGAGAAATAAGATCTAGGTTTGAAATCATATGTGCTTTTTGGTTGTATAATTTAGGGCAAATAATTTATATGTCCTTTCAATTTTCTTATATAGAAGATGAACACTTGGTCTCTAACAGTCTGTAGATAAAACTTGATGGAAAATGATCTTACCAGTTAAAGAATTGTGAGCCAGGCTCAAGGAAGTAGCTATGGACAGCTGTATGTATGCCCTGTTTTGTTTTTGTTTGTTTGTTTTTATAAATGGCAAACCTTTGAGCAAGGCCAGCATTTGGGGTACCTGCTATAAACTGCCTGGGCTTGCATACCTCTTCAGCAAGACCCATGAGTGTGGTAGGCACATGGATTAGGTGCACATGTCTTGCCAACCACCTATGACTGGATAAAAAACCTAGCGGGAAAGGCATAATGTTAGAGAATTTGCCTTTGGCTGGGGATGAGGCATGGTCACAGCAGATCAGAACTCCTCCGTGTGTTTCCCTGTTGTGCTAGAAAGGGAAGGGAAAGGAAGGGAACTGGTGAATGGGTGGTTGTAACACCCACTATGGCCAGATCCTTGCTGTCCTCATCCTAAATCACAGAAACAGTCTACATTCCCTAGTCAAGGAAAGTCTCTGTGATCTTGGGTCAGCGCATGAGACTTGAGTCACAAAGTTAAAGAACCAAACTGTCAGCACAGGTAAAACTGGGAGTGTTGGGAGTCACTCTAGACATAACCTTTAGGGGGAGCTCTCATGCTAGCAGAGATTCCTGGAAGTCCCTGGGTGGGCCCATGCCTGCACATGAAGTTAGGGCTGCTCCCCAGCTGACCTGCATTAGCTCACAGCATAGGGTGTTCTGTAGGACTGAAGGTCTTGGTCCTGCTCCCATGAACATGCTTCCTGGGGCGGGCGGGAGTAGGATACTGCTGAGATCTGCAGCCAGCCTCGTTCTGCTGTTTTACACTTAGAATGGAGAAGAGAATCTTCCTGGGAATTTTTTGTTTTTGGAAACAGGGTTTCTCTGTGTAATCTGGCTATCTATCCATCCAGGAACTCACTCTGTAAATCATGCTGGCTTCAGTGATTTACCTGCCTCTGCCTCCAGAAAGTTGTGTGTAACCACACCCGGCTTTCTAGGACTTTAACCAGTACTTATATTTCCCTTGGATAAAATAAAGGGATAGAGAGTGGGTTTAAGTAGGGATAGTCCTTAGGGAATTTGGGAGACTCTGGATGGGTAACTTTGGAGGAAAATGTTTTGTCTTCTGAAGCTTGTGGAGGTGACAGGAAATGAGATCAGCAGCTGCATCTGGTTCCCCACCAAGGTCCCATAGCCAGAGTGATATGATAGCTACTGGGACTCACCCTCCTGCTAGGACACGTGCAGTTAGGTGGGGTAAGAATGTGACTTCTCTGTGAGTGAAAACCATGCCAGTTGAGTTTGTGACATTTGAGTAGTGTTTCCCAGATGTGCTGGCAAAAGTAGTGTTGCTGCTAAGGTGAGTCAGGTTCCCAGAGAACTCAAAGTTTAGAGTGATCTGCCGGGCAGTGGTGGCGCATGCCTTTAATCCCAGCACTTGGGAGGCAGAAGCAGGCAGATTTCTGAGTTCGAGGTCAGCCGGGGCTATACAGAGAAACTCTGTCTTGAACCACCACCTCCCCCCTCAAAAAAAAGTCTAGAGTGATGCTAAGTAATCAGCCATTATATAGCTATAACTTCTTAGCATAGTGGCTCTCAACCCTCCTAATGCTGTGTGACCTTTTTAATACAGTTCTTCATGTCGTAACCTCCAAAATATAATTTTTGTTGCTATTTCATAACTAATTTTGCTGATAATCATAACATGAATATCTGTCTTTTCCACTGGTCTTAGGTAATACCCCTGTAAAAGGGTAGTTTGACCCCTAAAGGGGTTTTGACCTCCAGGCGAGAACTGTCTAGCCTGTAGCTATTAACAGTGACCCAGGACTCCTGTGTTAAGCTTACCTCCTGCCTGGGCTTGCTTCCTCTAGAGCCTTCAGTTGGTAATACTGTCAGAACTTCTAGAGAAAGCTAGTTTGCCTGTCTCGGGCGTTATGGGGACGGGCATGCCACATGATGAAAAGTTGTATTCATGGTGGGAGCCATGAAGAAATGGGTGGCCCAGTTGTATTCCACTTGGACTCTTGGGTCTGTTGTGGTAGCCGATAAACACAACAACAGTATTCTCTGAGGTTGTGTGACATACAATATGGCCATCTGACTTTTGCCTTCTGGTGCAGCCAGACTTATTAACCCTCCCATTTTTGTCTAGTTGAGAGCAGTCAATGTAATTTTATATCCTGTCAAGTGGTGGGGGAGTGGAGGGTTAGGGCATCCGCTGTGGTGCTCTGGATCTGGTGGTGTGGTGTGGTGTGTGATAACACTATATCATAGTGCAGTTTACATGTGACTGATTCCATCGTGTGTCCATGCAGACCAAACATTTAACCCTGTTGTGTCAGAGAGTAGTGTTAGTGCCTTCTTTGTAATGCCTTTCTGTACAGTTGTGTATCATGCGACCCAACTATGCCCTTTTGCAGTCTGTGTGTTTTTTGACCTCAGCCACGGGTGCCCCTACCCCTGCTGGTGGCGCTCCCCCTCCTCCTGCTCCCCCCCACCCCACCCCCGCGTGCGCGCTGGCCGCCTGCGCCTTGCAGCGATCGATCGCCATTGATTGTCCCTGACGAGCTGCTCCACTTTCCAGCCAATGTCAGGAGGGGGGGATCTCCGCCGCCCTGGCGGTGTCATTTCCACACACTCCCTGGGCTGCCGCCAGCACGGGCACCTCCAAGAACCGGCCTGGACTACCCAGAGTGCGGAGTGAACCGCCTACTTCGCAAAGAAAGCCCCCACCCCTAACAGCACAAGAACTGTCTCCCGCTTGCTGACTGGGACACCCCTCTCCCAAGGTGGGTGGACAAATAAATGTCATCTTCACCTGAGTTAGATCCAGGTGGGCTTGTGCACCCACAGGGCTGGGTTGTAGCCTCCGGTTCCTCTAGGCAGAGGCGCCAGTGGGCCAACTTTGCTGGCCCAAACAGATGCTAATGATTTTCCGGGAGGCGCTGGTTATCTCTGGCTCCAGCCGGCCAGTTGCAGAGCTGGGCCATCCATACACCTCCATACTCTGCTTTTCCACCTCTGTTATCCCCTCCAGATGATCATTCGGCCCCTAGTAGGTAGTAAAGGTTGCAGGCTGTCCGGCTGTCCCTGAAACTATGTCTGTGCTGCGTGGGAATCTATGCTGTTCTTGCCAAAGGGCCCCCACTACATATCTGCCTAAGCAGGGGAAATTGGGTCTTGTAAAAGACTAAGGTCATGTACCCCCATTCCTGCTCAGCTGAGTGGGGTCACCCCTCTGAAAAGCCAACCTTCTGCGGGAAGCGGGGGACCGCAGCCCTCCTCCTTCCTTTTCAGGGGCCAGAGCCAGTTTCCAGGCTCCCTGGTGGAAGTGCTGACGTGGCTCTGGGCAGCTGTCTGGGGCCGGGAAGCGGGGCAGATGTCACGCAGCCCAGGGGAGGAGGCGGCTCCCTGGGAGGGCGGGCAGGACTTCTGGCCAGGCAAGACTACCTCCTCCCCCTTCGACCTGGCTCTGTCGGTCTGGAGCTGGGCGCAACCACTGAGCCCAGTTGACTCGCCCTCAGAGACTGCTCCAGTTCCTGTGTGTGAGACTGACAGAGCCGCCGCCTCTCTGATTCCCTCTCTCCTCTCGCACACCTGCATTGCAGGGCAGTTCCTCAAGTGAAAGCAGGGGTGTGTGAAGCCCCATCCCAGTGCCAGGCACACTGTTCCTACTCAATAAATGTTAGCTGTTGTTGTCTTTACAAGTGGGAACTTGGTGTGTCCAAAGGCAAAGCTGAGTCCTAAGGGTGCCAGCTGGCTTCAGAGATCATTGGAGCCAGCCCGCTGCCGCACTGCCCCTGACTGTCTACATTTCTCATGCTTGTCCCTTCTCTGCACTGTCAGCCCCTCTTGGCTTTTCCTGCTGCCAAGCTGCCGCCCCCCCCCCCCCGCCTCTTCGTGTGGTTCCCTCCTATCTGGCGGCCACATTGGGTCCCTCAAGCAACACGGCCCCTTGGGAACAGCAATCGATGGGGTGGAACAGCCTCCCTGACAGATGGACCCACGGAGGCTGGGCTGTTTCTCCACAGCTCCCTAGGAAACCGGAGACAAGAGCTAAGCCACCATGGCCGCCTCCTAAATAGAAGGGGGTGGGGAACGCAGAGCTTCCTGCCAGCCACAGACTCGGGTAACTCTTAAAAAAAGAGATGGGCTTGGAGGGCAGGGCAGTTATGTCCACCTTCCAGCTCACCCAGCCTTTTCTTTAGGCCCAGAATCTTTGGGTCAAGCATCATAGGGTTTGCCTGGCATTGGGGTGGGTGGATCTCTTCCTGGGCACTGGAGGTTGGTGTGTGGATAGGTGAGCAGGCAACCAATTCAGATCCCTAAGGTGGGGGTGGGTTGGGGGTAGGAGGGCGGGACTTTAAAACTGGTGTGGCAGCTCTCTGCCTGACCTGGTGAAATGATGGCCCTTGCTGCCTCCCAGGCCTTCTCACAACCTCAACACCACTGACATTTTAGGACTATGGTCCTAATTCTTTATCCATATCAATGATCTCTACTTATTAGATGCCAGTAGCAACAGTGTAGACAAAAGTGTAGTCAGGGGCTAGATATGGGTCCATTTACATGTAGTCCCAACACCTGGAAGGCAGAAGCAGAAGGATCACGCGATGAGTTTGAGAGCCAGCCTGATCTACATAGTCAGTTTTAGGTCAGCCAGGGCTAGAATGAGGCTAGACTCTACCTCAGAACAATAACAATGAAAAGTCTCCAAGGGCAAGAGAGTGCTAGAGCACTTGCCCGACGCTGAGGGGTAGGTGAGAGTGGGTTCCCAGGAATTACTAAGTAGCCATAATCTAACCTCAACCCCAAACACCTGGAGGTGATAGAATACCATGGAGATGCCAGAGATCTGCAATAATGAATGTGTGATCTCCCCAAACAGCCCTGTCCCCAGCCTTCTCAGGGCCAGAATTACCGGAAATGTCCCTCTGCCCGTACCTCCCACTCCTAGCTTGCAATAAACTGCCTGAGACGGCAGGGTTTCTGGCACCCTTGCTTATCCTTCTCAGGCTTGGTGCCAATACCTCACTGCACTACCAAAGCTTCCAGTCATGGAGGCAGGAATAGATGGACTTGTGGGGCCGCTTGAGGTGCCTTAGTGACCTGTGTGTCCAGTTCAGCATTGGGAGTACCAGCTGATGATCAGCCCCTTCCCATGGTGTCCTGGCTGCTTCCCCCAAGGTCATTGTTGGCTAGGGGTGGTGCTGGCAGAATTCAGCGCTCTATGGCTGGGGATGTCAGAGAGATTGTGAACACAGACCGGTCCAGTGGGCCCAGACAGCCGACAGCTGGGCCACCTGAACACTGAACTGTTCTAGAAGGCAGACGGGAAGAAGGCAGTGCAGATTAAACGGCACCAGTCCACAGCCTTTAAAGCAGAGAACTGAAATGGGGGCGCCCTCTGGAGTCACCTCTTGCACAGGCAGGCAAGAGCGGGGACAGCTTAGTGCTGTCTTACTCCTGTGAAGTCCCTAGTTCCACCTAGTTAATTTCTTTCCTAAGTCATTCCTATCCTGGCCTGCATTCCAGCCCCAGTAGAGACGGTACCCAGAATTACAGTTCTCTGGCTGAGTTGTGTCCTTATTCCTAGGGAAGAGAGCTCTTCTGAGGAGGAAATATCAGGACACAGATCAACAGGTACCTCTGCCTGAGTGAACAAGGCTGTCATTGAGATTGACATTGACAAGAGATTAAGACAGTTTGGGGTGAAGAGATGGTTCAGTGGTTAAGAACGCTTGCTTGAGGACCTGGGTTTGATTCCCTACATGCACATGGTGGCTCATAGCCATCTGTAACTCCAGTGTAATGGGATTTGATGCCTTCTTCTGACTTGTATAGGCACTGTAGTTCTTAACCCCCAGGTCAGATGGCTCATAACCAACCACCTGGAACCCCAACAGGGGGAATCCAAGACCAAACACACATATACACATAATTAAAAGTGAAAATAGCTGTGCCTTGTGCTTATTATGGATGGAGATGTAATCTCAGCTACTGCTCCAGCACCGTGGCGGCCCGCCTGCTACCACACTCCCTGCCACAATGGCATTGCCTGTAACCAGAGAAAGCTGCCTGACTTTGTTTTAGCTAATAGAGAAGAGAAATCATACTACCCTTGTCAGGAACCGTGAAGAAGCAAGGTTCCTAGAAGAGACAGATGGCAGAGAGACCCAGTGGGTCCCCAGAACACGAGTTAAGGGTTCTGGGAAGAAGACAGACAAATGTAGGCAATCCTCCCAACAATGTCTACCATGAAAGTGACAAGAAGAGCGTCCCTTAAGCGGCACCATTGCTAGAATGGAGGCCATCGAGGCAGTCACTACTGGATGTGCTAAGAGGTAGGGACAGGACAAAAGCAGGACCGGGTGTCTCTGGGCAAGTCATAAGGGAGACATTTTCTCTGGAGAATTCATAAACAACAGTAAAATAACATTTAAAAATAAAATTTAAGTCTTGTCTGGATGGTAGTGGTGCACATCTTTAATCCCAGCACTTGGGAAGCAGAGACAGGAGGATGTCTGTAAGTTCGAGGCCAGCCTGGTCTACAGAGTGAGTTTCAGGACAACCAGGACTACACAGAGAAATCTGTTGAAGAAAAAGAAAAGACAAAATTTAAATCTTTCTTAAAAACAAGACACAATTCACGACCATCCAACACCAGTAACTCCAGCACCAGAGTATCTGGCGCCCTCTTCTGGCCTCTACAGACACCTGCATATAAAGACACATACACATAAATAAATAATAAAATAGACCTTTAATAATAAAGTCCAGGGCCTGCACTAGGGAGATGCCTCAGTGGTTAGGAGCACTGGCTGCTCTTCTAGGTCGGATTCCCAACACCCACATGACTGCTGACAATAATCTACAACTCAAGAGATCTGATGTGTCTTCTAGCTTCCTCAGGTACCAGGTATATTCATAAAATAACTTTTAAAAAAAAATCCAGAGATAATGTTATACAGGATCCCAGAGTAAGGAAGAGTATGGCTGGAGGGTGGGCAGTTGTACTCAGAGGGTGTGGCTTTGTGATCAGAGATGGGCCTAGTAAGCCTAGGAGGCTGGGGCAGCATGCAGCTTGAGGCTGGCTTCTAAAACAGCACCTCTGCATAGCCTGGGTGGAGTCCAGGTCACCCCCAAGGCAGTGCAGCCACCACCATCTAACCTAGCTAAGGTTTCTTGCCTTTCCTGATGATTAGGCAGTGAAGGGGGCATTTGGGCCTTAGGAAAGCGGGGCAGGCAAGTGCCACTGTAATCCCCTGACCATTCACTGGCCCATTGACCTCTCTTGTCATCCCTTGCCGGGACATGAGATCTGTATTTCATCAGCCATAACCAGGGCCATTCCTCCTCTAAGAAACAACATCAACTTGAGGCCAGACCCTGGGCAGAGATGGAGATATGTGAAGCCTGCTGTGGAGATAGTAAAGACGAGAAACACGCTCACAGACTGCAGAAGAGACCCCAGGAACCCTAGCTAGCACCTGAGAGCCTGGGGAGCAGACTGCAGCGGGAGAGGAGGGTCTCAAAAGCTGTTTGTCTCAGAGCTTCCCCCAGAAGGTTCACATCCTGTCTGTCCTGGAGGAGAACAAAGACAACGACCCCTCCCCCAGTCTTACTGTCCAGGCCTGGACCTGACCTCAGGTGCAGCTTCAGGACTGTATTTTGGAGCCAGGTGTAGTGGTGTGCACATTTAATCCCAGCACTGGGGAGGTAGAGGCCTGCAGAACTTTGTGAATTTGAGACCAGCCTGATCTACATAGAAAGTCCCAAATCACCATAGCTACATAAGGAGACCTTGCCTTTCAAAACCAATGGACCGGTTCGGTTCAGTGGTCAAGAGCATTTTCTGCTCTTGCAGGGGACCCAGGTTGGATAGCCAGCACTCGTCTGTACCACCTCCTCTGACTTCTGTAGGTATCTGTATGCACACAACATATGTGCGTACTCGGCATACACATAGACATATACTAGGTCCACGTATACACGGCCCACATACACACATAAACAAGCTATTTTTATTTCCTGTGCATTGGTGTTTTGCCCGCATGTGTGTCTGTGTGAGGATGTCAGATCCCCTGGAACTGGAGTTAGACAGTTGTGAGCTGCCATGTGGGTGCTGGGAATTGGCCCTGGGTCCTCTAGAGGAGATGAAGCCAGTGCTCTTAACAGCTAAGCCATCTCACCCAGCCCCTAAATTAGCCTTTACAAAAATAACCTTAGTAATCTTCCCACTTCCTTAGGCTGACCTGAGAAATAGAAAAGGGGTCATGAAAAGAGGACCCTCTCTTTAGGTTGTTTTTGTTGTTTATTTTTGAGGTAGGGTCCCACAATGTGGCCCTTGCTGGCCTGGAACTTGTTATATAGGCCAGGCTAGCCACAAACTGACAGAGATCTTCCTGCCTCTGCTTCCTGAGTGCAGGGATTAAAGGCTCTGTGTGTGTCCATCCATGGAGACCAGAAGAGAATGTCAGGTCCCCTGGAACTGGAGTTATAGGAAAAGGTTGTGAGCTACCATGTGAGTGCTGGGAATAATTTTTTTTCCTTTTTAAGATTTATTTTATGTATATGAGTACACTGTCACTGTCTTCAGACACACCAGAAGAGGGCATTGGACCCCATTACAGATGGTTGTGAGTTGCCATGTGGTTGCTGGGAATTGAACTCAGGACCTCTGGAAGAGCAGCCAGTGGTCTTAACTGCTGAGCCAACTCTCCAGCCCTTTGTTTTGTTTTGTTTTGTTTTTTGAGATACTATATATCCTTGGCTGGCAAGGAACGCAGAAATCTGCCTGCCTCAATCTCCTGAATGCTGGGATTAAAGGTGTGTACCACCACACTCAGGCCTTCTTCAATGTTTGACAAGAAAAGCAGTCACCCTTCAGCTTCCTATTACACTACTGGAGAGAAAACAGTTTCCAACAATAAAATGGTCTATTTCCTGTTTCACTTTCTCTTGCTAGAATTTCTGGGTCCCTGGGCAATGGCCTTTGGTGCCAATCAGGTAGGGGTTCTTTCTCTCCCTAGCTCCGGATTGGAGCCAAGGCAGCCCAGAAACAGATGCTCTCTCTAGTTGGAGTAGTGGCCAGCCTTTCTGACAGAGTCATGTAGATCACTGTGTGTATTTTAATGGCATCTCTACAGTCCCTGATTGAAGTGTGCCCAATTTAGCCGTGCCGTAAGTAACTTTTTATATTTCCTTAGGGAATCATTTCAGTTATGACTCTTTTCTGAATCTACAATCTCGATTAAAAGTTGATGTTGGCTTTTTTTTTTCTTTCTGACTCCTTAGCTTCTAAGACACCTCCCTATCGAAAAGGGTGGCTACACCGTTAATCCACCCTCATTGGCTTGTCTGGAAAAGGCTTCTTGGGGATGGAGGTAGCACTTGAGGACATGCTATGGGAGGGGCTCCCAGAACTGGTAGAGAATGTTGGTGGAATTTTGCCTAGATATGCCCCCTATTTATTCCCACATCAGAAACCCCCAACAGCATTATTACTGAGATAAAGGGTTTATTGTATCTTCTCACCTACAGTTTCAGAATATGAAATGATGTAGACCCCCTTTAGGGTCAAAATCCAAGTTCTGTGAGGCTGGGGAGATAGATTAAGGGTGTTTGCTTCCTGTTCCTCAGAGGCCCTGTTCAGTTTCTACACCCACGTCAAGAGGCTTCAGACCATTGACCACCTGTCATCCAGCTCCAAAGGATCTGATGCCCTCTTCTGGCCTCTGCAGGCACTGGCATTATCTAGACACTCATAAATAAATTATAAGAGCTGGAGAGATGGCTCAGACCTTAAGCAAACCTGCTCTTGCAGAGGACCTCGGTTCAGTCACCACCAACCATAACTCCAGTGTCAGGGGACCTGACGTCCTCTTCTGACCTCTGTAGGATCCAGGCACACACATGGTACACAGACATACATGCAGGCAGGACATTCATATACATAAACAAATCTTAAAATATAATAAGTTATGCTAGGTCTAGTGGCACATGCTAAAAGATAGCCTACCATCTTTAATCCCAGCACACTGGGTGCAGAGGCAGGTGGCTCTCTGAGATCTGGTGCAATCTACATAGTGAGTGCTATACCAGCCAGACTCTGTCACAATAAACAAACAAAACCTACTAAACAGATTAAGTTTCCTTAAATGCCTCAAGAGAGGAAGCCATTACTGTTCTCTTTGGGACTGGAAGGATGCTTGGGGCTTATCTCAATTCGGAGCATTCAGAGCAGAGCTTTATCTGCAGGTTTTCCTCATCCCATTCATTATCTAGCCTTGGACACTCCTTTGAGTAGGTGGGACTGGAATAATTATCTGGAGCTGGTGGGGCTAGGACCTGCCCAGCGGTTGTTTTGAGGCCCACCCAGAGTTCATCAGAGACAAAGGTCAGGGCTGCAACTGGAAGACTAGAGGGCAAAACGGAGTGACAGCTCTCAGAATTTAGAGGGGCGGGCTATCCCTAAAGAAACAGCCCCTCCCACTGAGGATTGGGGGAAGGACTTGCCTAGGTGCTGTGACCTCTAGCTCTGACCTCTGACTTCTGGCCTGTGGGTGAGCTCTCAGGGCCAGAGTCAAGACTGGGGGTGGGGTCCAAGGGACCCAGCGGAGGCTCTGGGAGTTAACGATTTACGAGAGGCCCCTTCCCGAGGCCTCTCTCCTTGGCCCAGCAGGCAACCCGTGACTGCCCAGGTGGCTAGACACAAAACCAGTCCCACCAGTTCAAAGAGCAGTTCGTCCAGACCCCACCTCAGGAACAAACCAAGCAGCCCATTCTCTGGGGTCTGAAGAGGAAGACAGTGCAGGGGTTGGTAGATGGGGTCTTTGAGCCCCTTTGAGAGGCTAGATAGTTTTCAGAAACCTCAACATGGAACACAGCCAACACCCCGCTTTATCCTCTGGGGCCCAGTCTGAGAGAAGTCCCACCCCATCACCTGCGGCAGGTTTCCCCTCTGCTACTCCACCCTAGCCTGCAGGCCTTAGGTAGAACACTTACAGGCAAGGCCAGACTGGCTTCTCACTGCCCAGGGCATCCTCACCCCCACCCCACTCCCACCCTGCCTCCTCCACCTCCCCTAGGCCTCTCCTTCAGTTATTCCTTCCTGACCCGGGAGCCCAGGAAACAGTTTGGCCTCCGTGAGCACTCTGTCCTATTCATACTGGACAGATAGGTGACCCATGACTGTACACTCTGTCAGGAGCACGATAGCCATCAGACCTTCCGGTCTCTCTTCCCCCCTCCTCACATATATAGGCTCAACTCCCAGTAACTGGTAGAGGTGAAGAACTGTTTCTGTGCTTATTTACATATGTGCATAACTGTGTTCATGGCTGTGGGGGACTGGCTAGTCTGTCTCCAGAGTTGTCCTGTTCTGGGGCTGGAGTCACCCCTGCCCTGCCCCCATCCTCTCCTTCTCCTTCTGTTTTTCCAGACCAGGACAAGGGTGTGCCACCAGACTGATTTTAAAGGAGTAAGCCCAGGTCACGTGGGAGACAGGGCTGTCTTGTTTGACATTTTCCTTTGGTTTTATACCTCTCTTATTGTCTATTGTCATAGGGTAGGGGTGACAGAGGTGACATAGACCAGTGGTCAATGTGATGGTTGAGACCCCAAAGGCCTGAGTCCACAAATGACTTTTAAACTCTTCCCTTCTTCTGCACCACATTGGGATTTTGGCTGCAATCAGAATCCAGGAGGGACCTCCATTAAAATATATTCTACCCAAGTAGACAAGCTTGCAAACACCCTTACTCCATCCTTTGTGACACTGGTAAAGGTCTTAGGTCCTGGGGTGGTTGACATTAGGAAGAATTTGAGAGGACCATCTTTATTGGAGACTCACGCCTACACTCCTCCATCCGGACATTTCCAGCTACTAGCTATTTGACTAATAATAAGCATGCACACTTGTGGGAATGCCTCAGAAAAGGCTGGCTGAGAACTTGGTTGGCTGCTTTGTCAACTTGGGCAAGTGTCCTTCAGAACCTATGGATTAAATATGCACAGAAAGCAGTTAGCTTGGTGCCTAATTTATAGTAAGTTCTCACTTAGGAAGATGTAGACTTTAGGGGTAGGGGTGGTGGGAGCCACTCTCTTACCTTCAAAGGCTTTTCACAGCTGGTGGATGAATAAATAAACCTATTTCTGGGACTGGGAATGCAACTCAGTGGTTGAATACTTGCCTAATATGAGGAAATCTCATCCCTAGCCCAGCCAAAAGAGAAAAAACCCACTTGTATGTGATGTGATCTCAATTGCCTTATGAGAAGAGAGATGACCTGCACAAAATCAGGCCATACTGTGGGTATATAGTACATACATCTCAAAAAAGGTACTTAGTGGGGCTGGGGAGATGGCTCAGCAGTTAAGAGCACTGGTTGCTCTTCCAGAGGACTTGGGTTCAATTCCCAGCACCCACGTGGCAGCTGCCAACCACCTGTAACTCCAGTCCCAAGAGATCTGATGCCTTCTCCTGGCCCTTTCCTCCGCATGCACTTGATACACGGATACACTTGTAGGGAAATACCCATACACATAAAAATAAAGGTTGCAGGGCTTGGCAGACAGCTCAGAGACTAAAAGAACTAGGTGTTTGACCAGGGTGCGTGAATTTGACTCCCAGCGCTTAAATGGTGGCTTACCATCCCACTGTAATTCCAAAGACTCTGATACCCTCTCCTGTCCTCTCATGCAGATGGTATATAAACATACGTGCAGATAAAACTTCCATAGAAGCCGGGCGGTGGTGACGCACGCCTTTAATCCTAGCACTTGGGAGGCAGAGGCAGGCGGATTTCTGAGTTCGAGGCCAGCCTGGTCTACAGAGGGAGTTCCAGGACAGCCAGGGCTACACAGAGAAACCCTGTCTCGAAAAAACAAACAAACAAACAAACAAAACAAACAAAAAAACCAAAACAAAACTTCCATAGATATAAAAGTTTTTTTTTAGATTTATTCATTTTTTTAAATATATGTGAGTACACTATTGCTGTCTTCAGACACATCAGAAGAGGGCAGCAGATCTCATTACAGATGACTGTGAACCATCATGTAGCTGCTGGGAATTGAACTTCGGACCTGTGCTCTTAACCGCTGAGCCATCTCTCTAGCCCTATAAAAGAATCTTTTTTCTCTGAAACAAGATTTCTCTGTGTAGCCTTGGCCGTCCTGGAATGTGATCTGTCTGCCTCTGCCTCCTAAGTGCTAGGATTAGGTATATACCACCACTGCCCAGCTAAAATAAAAATTCTAAAGTAAATAAAGGTTAAGAAAAGAGGGGAGGGGAAGCTGGAGAGATGGCTCAGCAGTTAAGAGCACTGACTGCTCTTCAAGAGGTCCTGAGTTCAATTCCCAGCAACCACATAGTGGCTCACAACCATCTGTAATGGGATCTGATGCCCTCTTGTGGTGTGCCTGAAGACAGCAACAGTGTACTCTTGTACATTAAATAAATCTTTAAAATGAGAAAGAGGTGAGGATTGGGAGGGGAGGGAGGGAGGGAGGGAGGGAGAGAGAGAGAGAGAGAGAGAGAGAGAGAGGGAGGATGTGAAACACAAGCATGAGCACTTAGTACAATCTGAACAGACTCCCAAAGTCTTTACCTTTTCCAGGTATCACAAGCACTTCTGCTGGCCTTGTAGGTGTGGCCCAAACTCAGGCTCAGAGTGACACCTACACAGGCTTCTCAGTGGAGTTACACTGGGTCTAAAACAGGGCCTTCTGTGATAAGCATGAATCAACCCTTCTACACAGAAGGCAGTATATGTAAAGGTCTGGATCGTAGCCCATCCTGTGGCTGTAGGGAGTCACTGAAGCTTACGAGCCCCACAGTGAATCTGTATGGAAGAAGCCTCAGGACAGCGAAACTCGGGCTTGGAGAACAACTTTGGCACCATTCAGTCTCTTCATCTGAGAAATGGGGATGATATCAAGAAAAAAAAAAAAGCAAGGGCTTCAGAGTGGAATTCAAGGGGGTGGGCATGATCAGACTGGAGTAGCTGGGAGGTCTGAGAGGAGGAGGACAAGAGTGAGGGAAAGGAGAAAGCCACAGACTCAGGAAGGAATGAGGGTGGACAGACACAGTAATCTAGGGTCCTAGACGGTTACATTCCCCTCTGGAAGGCAGGTCAGGTGGGTACTGGGATGGGGGGCTGTCCCTCACACAGGTGCTGGAGACTTGAAGCCTAATTGGTTGGTTGGAAACTCAGTAGAAACTTCAATAAACAATGTAAACAAAAATTTTCTGAGGGGTAGAGCCAAGGTGTCTTCCCTCCCTCTTCAGAGTGGGTGGTCTTTCCTGCCACGCCACGCCCCACCCCCATGTTCTCTGCTTAAGCTCACACTCACAGGATAGTGTTGCCCGCAAGGTGACTTGCTGTGACAGTCCCTGTTCATATTGTATTTTCCATGGGAACAATCTTCTCTCTGGCTCCCAAGTAGATTGGACAGGTGAGGATTTGCATCCCCCAGTTGCTGAGGTATAAACTGGGAAGACTGAGCTCAAAGGAGGCCAGGCACAGTAGTGTCCTCCCTGAGGAAGGAAGTCAAGCTCACTGGGACACCTGACTCCTCCCACTGCAGACCCCTTAGCCTTGGGCTTCTTGAGTTTGCTTCGAGACAGGGAGTCTCGAAGAAAAATGCTTAATAGCAACTTCCTGTGCCAAATAGTGCCTGGCAAGTCGAGGACTAGATAGACTCTGGGTTAGAGTTGTTCTCTTTTAAATTCATATGGTTGCATCACAGCAGCGTGAACTAGAGGAAAACCTCAGGAGTCAGGAGATACTGTCCTCCTTCTTGGAGTTGGGGCTTCTCACTGGAGCTCACTAATTAGGATGGCTGGCTTGGGATTCTTCTGTCTCTGCCTCTTCGATGTTGGGGTTACACGCCCAGGTTCAGGGGATCAAACTCAAGTCTTCCCACTGGCAGGGAAAGCACCTTTCTTACTGCGTGAGCCAGACCCTCTGCCCCGAGAGCTCCCAGCACGGAGCTTTTTCCCAGTGTGCAGGGCTTGATTCTGTACTGGCTCTAGGCTCCAAGGATGGACAGGTCCTCTTACTATCTGGGTCAGGATCTCACCCCCAGGGAACAGGCCCTCCACACAGTCAGTGTCCCGGCTTCCCCAGATACAGTAAGTGAGGAGGGGTAAGTGCTGGAACATCCTAGAACATACAGACTCAGGATTCTGCCTCCCTTTTTCTTGTATGGTTTGTGCCAAATAGCACCTAAAAAGGTGAGGACCAGAATTTCTAAGCAGTTTGAGGGTTAGAATAGCACAGTGTGTTCACTGTCTTAGGACTGATTCCATACAGGGTGTGGGTGACATACATCTTTAGTCCCAGCACTTAGGAGGCAGAGGCAGGTGTATCTCTCTGAATTCATGGCCAGCCTGGTCTGTGTAGTGAGTTTCAGACCAGCCAGGACTACATTGTAAGGTCCTGTCACAAGAAGAAAAAGACAAACAGAACTGTTTATATTGTAAGCGCCTTTTTGCTTAGCTGACAGGCTTATTGGGGGTGACTATAAAGAAACTAGAGGTTAAGGGGAGCTAAACAACTCATGGAGACCATTCTTTGACAGTAGACAGGAACGGCTAGGGGGTGTTCCTAGAGCTGGGAGGAGTCACCTTGTGGTCTGGGAGTCATGGTGGGAGACAGGTAACACAATCCAGGTGAGTTCCGTCCTTCACATACCACCACCCCACTCCAACTGGCCCATAAGTCCATACACAGATGGCTTGGGGGGTGACTCTAGGGAGACCCACAAACAGAGAGGAAGCAGCTGTGGAAGGCGATTTCACTTCTCCCATAGAGGCCAGAGTCTGTGGCTGGTGCGGCACCCGGGTCACTGCAGTTAACTCTCTGTTATCTGGACTCCAGTTGATATTAGATGGTAATACTTAGCACCAAGCTGATGCCCCTGACCTCACTGCTCCTTCCCCATGGGTCTAGAGGCTGTGTTTTCTCTGGCCTGAAGGTCTGACTACTGCAACCCCAACCTCCTGCTAGAATCCCAAATTAACCCCAGCACTTGGGAGGCAGAGGCAGTGGATTTCTTAGTTCGAGGCCAGCCTGGTCTACAGAGTGAGTTCCAGGACAGCCAGGGCTACACAGAGAAACCCTGTCTCGAAAAACAAACAAACAAACAACCCCCCCCCAAAAAAAGAGGAATGTATAACTATCATCACTTCAGGATGGTAGGAGTCCAGGGCTCATTCCATGGTTCTCTGAGACGACATCAGATGTAGGTAGGATTAGCCCAAGCTGGGCAAATAAGGGAGGGGACTTTGTCAAAGGGCAGAGGCACAGATGGAATAGGTGCTGTCTCAAATCTGCTGTGTTCCCACCAGGCGCAGGGCTGAGATGAGATTTCATTCTTTTCTACTGAATGTCGCTTGGTTCCAGGTACTATTACAGGCTCTCGGTTCATAGGCCACAGCTCTAGGGTACCAGCGCACAGGCTTTGCCCCAGGATGGTAATTGGGTAGGAGCCTGCCTCCTAAATAAAAACCAAAAAGCCAAAATGTCCTCTTTCTGATTAGTTTCTTCATCTGTGAAATGGGAACAGGACTCTGCCTCCTTTTCTTCTGTTGGAATTAAGTGTCTACTGAATGAAGGAAAGTGTTTTTGGGAAGGGTGCGGTCTTTGAACTGAGAGTCTGGCAGACTGAGCAGCACCTGAGCAGGGGGGTGCGTTGAGCAGCCAATCCTTCCTTCTAAATCCCTGTAGCTTGTTGCCCCACTGCACAGCTGAGCAGGGAGTAGGTCTGCGGATTTTGCACGGAAGGTGCGTCTCCAAGCCCAGGCATCTCTTACAAAGGGGTTGTGTGGTATTTATTTATTTACTTATGTATTTGTAAAGTTGCATGGAAAAAAGGTGAAGCTTGACGCGCGGGGGAGCTCAGCCTGGGAGGACCTCGCCAGGACGCGGGGATCTTGAGGCGCAGCGGCTGCGACTCCAGCTTCAGAGCCTGCGGCGTCCAAGTGGCCAAAGCTGATCTGGGAGGGAGGCCGCGGAGGAGGGAGGGAATCCGAGGTGGAGAGGGGGGGTGAGGGAGCCGCTAGTCCGGTCCGGGTTTTGCCGGCAGCCCCCGGGCAGCGTTCGGAGCTCCTGCCCGGGCGGGCGCGCGGCGCGGCGGCAGAGGCGGCGGAGCCTGAGCTGGGATGTAGAGGCGGCGGCGAGAGCAGGCGTCCGAACAGAGCCAGAAGAGGAGAGCCTCACCCCCGACAGCCCGGCCCCGCGTCCCAGCCTGCGCCTAGCCATGCGCGCAGCCTGCTGAGTCCGGGCGCCGCACGCCGAGTCCTTCGCCCGCCGCGCCGCGAGGCGCTGCGCTCCGGGGTGATTAGTTGCTTTTTGTTGTTTTTTAATTTGGGCCGCGGGGAGGGGGAGGAGGGGCAGGTGCTGCAGGCTCCCCCCCCCTCCCCGCCTCGGGCCAGCCGCGGCGGCGCGACTCCGGCTCTGGCCCCGGGCGCGGCGGGCGACTGGAGCGGAGCGCACCGCGGCGGTGCCCAGAGCGGAGCGCAGCTCCCCGCCCCGCCCCTCCCCCTCGGCCTCGCGGCGACCGTGGCGGCTCGGACGACTCGCGGAGCCGGTAGGTGTCGGGCCCTCCCCCGCCCCCCCGGGAGGCCAGCCCCCTCCCCTTCCCCGCCTCCCTCCCTCTCCTCCCCCGGGGCTCCGTGCGCGGCCGGGGCCGGAGTTCGCCGCAAGTCCGCGGAAAGTTTGGCGGCGCGGGTTCCCCCGAAGTTCAGGTGCGGAGAGCCAGGGATGGGGAAGGAGGGGTCGGTGTTTGGGAGGGGCGGGGGACGCCCGCAGCCCGAGCCGCGGGGCCTGGGAGACCTAGCTCCGGTGATCGCTCGGTGGCCGCTCCTATATCGAAGCCTTCCCAAGCCGCAGTATGCTCGGTCGCAGATCACTGAGTTCAGACAAAAAGAGGGGTTTTAGGGTCGAGGACGGCGGGCTGGGAGCGGAGAAGCGGAGCTGGGGCTCTCCCTGCGGGGGACGCTTCCTTCCCAATCATTGTAGCTTGCGGGCGCCGGGGGTCCTCACCTCGCAGTGCTGGGCGGGTGCTGCGCCTGCGGGGGCGGCTGCTTGCAGGTCTGCGGCGCACACTTCCCGCATCAGACCCCAGTCGCTGCCCTGTATTCAGGGACGGTCGTAACTGCCCCGAGCGCTTCGGACCACGCGTGGCCTTGCCTCCCCTTAGACTTGGAAGAGGCGGCGGTTACTTATGTTTTTTCCCCCTTGGGCTGCTCGCCCCCGCTGCCTGCAGGGTGCCTGGCGGGCTGATCAAGTTTGACCTTTTTTTTTTTCCGTCAAAGTATATCACCTCCACCTCCGCCGGCTAGGCGGCCTCTTCTGTCCTTTACGGCCTTGGGGAGTCTCGGACTGCCTCTCCGCGTGTGCCCAGCTGCGTGCAAAGCCGGGGACGCAGAAGGGGGGGGGTGTTCCTCAGCTGCAGGTCTGCAGGGGGCGGGCATCCCAGGCTCCTGCCACGCTGCTCTGGCCCCGAATTTACCCTCGAAGTCCCGCCCGAGCCCCCTCCCTTTCGCATCCCTGGAGCCGGGACTGAACCGCCGCGAGAGGAATGTGTTAATTTTCTTACTGGGGGAAGTTGTCCTCGCCCGGAATAGACTGTTTTCCGGCGGGGAGCGCGGGGTGCGCCTTGCTTTGTTTATGAATAGGTTGGACCAAAAGTGAGGGACCCCGTTTTTAAAATAGGGAACCTGTCATAAGTGCTGGGACGCACCGGAAAGAGCAAGCCAAATTTCCTATTTTCCCCCTAGGGAATCGTACGGGGTGCGCAGAGTTGGGTTGGTGCCATGGGTTGCAAGGAGGTACCATTAGATTTGGGGGGTTTGTAGTGACTCATCTGGAAAGACTTGCTCCCCTAGTCTCCTGAAAAGTGGGGGGGGGGATGAAGGTTTGGCAGCCGCACCCTGCTATGCTCCCTGGGACCCTGGGTGGTCTGAGAGTTGGGTCATCCAGATGGGAGTACCCAAAACGAGATGCGGATTAGGCCCTTGATCCTCGCTTTTCCTTGTGCCCCCTTGCTGTTTGGAGCCCTTGATTTTGTAGTGCGTCCCCCTCCCACCCCCTCCCCCGCCGCGCGGGTTTGCCCAGGAAGCACTAGGGAAGGGGGCGTGTGATCGCTGGCCCTCGCCCCCGCCCCCGCCGGAGCCGCCCCAGGGCCGCCGGCAAACAGAGTCCCTTTCAAGTTTTCCGCTGGGGCCGCCTGGCGGGGGCTGCCAGCGCAGTCGCTGCGGACTTGTTTGGAGCGCGGTTTGAACGCCCAGCGCCACCTCAGTTGCCCTCATTTGGGGGGTTTGGGTGTACGGTACTTGCGGTGGAAACTGTTTAAATGAGATGGGTAGGGGCGCCTATTTGGCCTAAGCTTGACCTGACCCTCTCCTGAAAGACTACGTTGCCTTGAGATGGGAAACCCTTCCCATCTCCTTTATGAGTAGTACGAGGAGACTGTCCTCACCTACTTCGACTGTAACTGCATGGTGTTGATTTAGCAGTTCCTTAGATGAGAGTCAAGCTGGAGCTTGTTGTGGGGGGGGGAGGACTGGTAGCGGCGCGCTCTGCAGCTGTCGGCCCCCCCTCAGAACGGAAATTGTCCTCCTTAGGGAGGAGGGAGGGGTGACAGTTTTTGTGTTTTTTTCCCCCCCGGGGAGGGGTGGGAACAGCTGAGGGAGGTTGGCCTCTGGGTTACTAGTGAGTCCTGGTAACTCCGTAGGCGCCTCCCCTTCATCCTGGCAGGAGCTGGATTCTCTAGGGGAAGCCCCTAGCTAAGCTTGAGTCGTCTTCCCCACCCCTTCCAAGTTGCAGCAGAGGGTCCTCTGCAGAAGCTAGGCCCTTGGCCGGCCGGCTTGTTAGTGTCTTATTTATGTGTGTGTTTGGGCCGGTTTCTCAGCTCAGCAGGTGACCCTGGCCTGGGCCTCCGATCTCTCCTGTTGACTTACCGGAGGGCCAATGGCCTCCCCTTTATCACGTGAGGCCTGGAATGTCCACCAGGCTGGGCTGAGCTGGGCTGCGTGGGGGAAGGGAAAGGGGGAGGGCTCCAGCCCCGCACGGGCTTATGTGCCCAAGGGCTCCCATGGTGACCCTTCAGTTTTGTTGTTTCTTTTCTGATGCCCGGTTGGCGAGTGTGAAATTGAGGCCCATATGAATGGGGGGCATGCTTGTCTCAGTAGGTTAAGTCCTACCTTCTATAGGTCCCCACCTAGTTACTCATGGGAGCATGCAGTGTTTCTTCCCAAGAAGAGGGGAAGAGCTAAAGCCAATTGAATTCCTAGTGTTCGTGGTGAGGTAGAAAGAATGGAGGAATACACTTGAAACTTGGGATAGACCCGGTCCTGCTCTTAACTCAGTGGGATTCGATAATCGTTTAGTCCCAGGTAATTCTCCAGCACTTGCCTTCGGTGGTCACGGGTGGAGTGGGTTTACCTGCTGTCATTTTAGGTAATCCATTTATTCAGCATCTGGTGGGTGGGTCTTGAACACCTTGTCATTCTGGTGTGCACTTTCTGCCTCCAGTTTGGAGGTGCAGGAGAGTGGAGGATCTTCCAGCCTCTACCCTCTTAGCCCTGCCGTTCTAGAGCTGTGTGTGGCTGTGTGTGTGTGTGTGTGTGTGTGTGTGTGTGTGTGTGTGTATGTGGTGTCCTTGATTAAGTGTATTAATAGTTAAACTCTCACTCATAGCTGGAACTCACCAGACCACAAAAAAGCCTCCCCTGTTACTCACGCGCTACTGCCCAACAAGAATATCCCACTAAAGTTTTTTTCTGCATTCTCTTACTTCCCCCTTGCTCTGTCTGCTCTCCTCAGTGCTGAGCCCACCTTCCCAGGCTGCTGGCAGTGAGAAAGAACTGCCCCCTCAGAGACCCAGAAAGCTCCAACCCTTCATCTGCCCCTAAAACCAGCTGGCAAAGATGGGGTTGTGTGACACTAGGTCTGTCGATTGATGCAACAGCCTGGATGGTTTTATCTCTTGCCTTCAAGTCTGTGTGTTTAGAATGTGCATGTCTGAAGATGTGGAAATCTAAGATGTATGATCTTACATAAATGAGTAGTTATGTATCTGCATTATATACGTTACATATTATAATACTATACACACACACACACATCTCATGCACTTAAGTCTGAAATTGTTGGTTGGCCATGTCCCTATATAATATATACTGTATGTTTCCAGTACTTGGTATTTCGTAGGGTTTGTGATTTGTATGAGTTTGTTTTGAGACAGGGTCTTACTGTATAGCCCTAGCTGACTGGAACTTCCTATGTAAACCAGGTTAGCCTTGAACTCACAAACACCCGTCTGTCTCTGCCTCCCAAAATCAGGGATTAAAGATGTGCCCTACCACTCTTGGCTCCTAGCATGTTTCTGGTGTGTGGGGGTGGGGGGTGGGATATGTGTCTGAATTGTGAGTCAGTAATCCTGGAAGTGGGCATGTTTGAGCTGGGCGGACAGTTGTCAGTGGCTAGTGGCTTTGTATTTCTTGTCTCTTTCTATAATCTCTTGGCCATTCTGACTTTCTGAGTCCTCCCTGTTTGTGAAGACTCAAAACCTTTTCCGCTCAGCTGTACCCCCCTCCCCCAGCAGTAGTAACTGGGCAGCCTCCCGGTCTGCCTGCCTCTGGGTGTTTTTGACGCCGTGGCTGGAGACAGGCTGGGGCTGGGGTGACAGCGCATATCCAGGGCGATGGCAGCCTATGATTATAAGAATAAAGGAGTTTTAAGGTCATGGGTGTTTCTTATGTTTCTCCCCTTTGCTGGAGCTGGTGACAGCCAAGGTCCACAGCAGTGTGTCTGCAGGTTGGGGTTATGCCCCTGTGCAGGTGGACATCAGTGCCTGTGCCTTACCTGAGAGCATAATCACATATGTCTGTGTGTGAGCAGAACCTATGACAGTCCATGGGCTTGTCCTGGATTCTCCAGAGGACGGGGAGTGATTCCCGGTTAAACTTCTTGCTGCTGGGCATCCCACAGAGCTGGAACTCGTGACAGTCTAAGGGAGAATGGTCTAGCCTCAAGCCTTGCTTACTTTACTTCCTCTCTTCTAGTTGAATCCTGGCTTTGAGACTAGCCGGGTCCAGTCACCTGGACAAGGCCACATCTTGGGGTGTCACTGCCTGCCCCTGGACCAGCTCCAGCCTCTGTAATTGCATTCTGCGGGCTAATCCCCCTCCAGCTCAATTAGATTGCAAATTCTTCTTCATTTCCTGCCTGTTGATGCTGGCCTCCCTCTGGGTTTGCAGGGATTGGGGATGGTGGGCAATCCTGGCTTCCCTTCTACTGGCACTAGGGAATCTGAGAGGGTGATTAGTTCCTAGTACACTAGCCCTAGAACTGAAGTCAGAACCCTGGGGACCAGCAAGACAGGGTTCCACTAGCCCTTTTGAGCCAACTACAGAATCCCTCTGTCCAGAAAAACAAGATGTCTTTTAGCTGGTCCAGGGCTATCTGCGGAATAGGCAGATCCCTTTAGCCAGGTTCCTAGACTGTACCTTGTCCATGGCCTCCGTAGACTTTGTTCTCACAGCAGGTACAACTTGCCTGGCTCAGCATTTGGGGCTCACCGTGTGGCTCGGGCCAGCCTTACACTTGCAGAGACCCTTCCACCTCTGCCTTCCCAAGTACAGGGACTTAGAGGAATGTCCAGCACTTCAGGAATAGCCTCCTTTTTCACCTTTTCCTGATGTCTCTTCCCAGCCAACCATAATTCTTTCAGGGGTCTGTGGGCCCCACCGAGGCCTTCTGATGGCTCCTTCTAGGAACCATCCCTGGACTCTACACAGGCCAGTGCACATGCAGGACTCGAGAGTTCATCAGACCTGGTTGTGAATCCTGACCAATATATGGCTGACTGTATGACATACGGACAAGTTTTATCTCTACCAACCTGTTTCCTTGTCCCTGAGATGGGTCAGTAAGTGGCGAACTACCTCATGAGACCAGTTTTAGATTGAACCCAAGGATTAAGCATGACGAGTGGCCTAGATGTCCCCACTCAGCAATCAACGGAAGTTGGCCTTTGGGGGGGGTGGTTCTTAGGACAGGGTCTCTCTATATAGCCTTGGCTGTCCTGAAATTGACTATGTAGACCAGGCTGGCCTCAAGCTCTCTGAGTCTGCCTGCCTCTGCTGGGATTGAAGGCTTAGAAGTTGGCATTTATAGTGTTAAGAACTATTTCCAGTGAATTGGGTTAGGGCTGGGAGGACCACCTATATCTATCTCTTAAGAACCAGGTATGTGCCGGGCGGTGGTGGGTGGTGGCGCACGCCTTTAATCCCTGCACTTGGGAGGCAGAGGCAGGAGGATTTCTGAGATTGAGGCCAGCCTGGTCTACAAAGTGAGTTCCAGGACAGCCAGGGCTACACAGAGAAACCCTGTCTCGAAAAACCAAAAAAAAAAAAAGAAAAGAAAAAGAACCAGGTATGTGCCCTTGGAACCTTACTCTCTCCACACTGGAGTTTAATCTTCCCCATCTGCAAAGTGGACGGGTAGGACCGGCCTCAGGGCACCCAACAGTGTTCAGGACTGTAGGGTGCTTAGTTGGCCCCACGGGTTCCCACATGTTATTTGCTCTCTCCTTTTAAGCCTGCTGTGGGTAGAGCTGCATAGACACAGAGGGCAAGGGGCTGGCCAAGGTCATGAGGCTGGTAATGGGGCCAGGGAAAGGCCTGCTGGCTCGGCAGAGCTGTGGGGCACAGCCTTCCCTCCCTACTGGTCACTGAAAGGGGAGTCCACCCCCTTACCCTCCTCAGGAGGCACCCATGACAGCCACTGAGCTGACAGGCCTCCTGGCTTTAATACTGGGGTGACTGGAAGCTCTGGAAGGCTGGCTGTGCCCAGCTCAGCCTGAGGGGAGAGGGAACTATAAAGTTCTCCTTCCTATCGCCAGTTCCCGTGGCCCCGCCCGCCCTCTGCGGGTCCTGTGTCAGACACACCGTGACAGAGGTGGGGGCTGCTTTCAGCCTCAGGCTCCCCTGTCGCTTACTGAGTCTTCTGGATTCTGTGACCTCTGTCACTCACTGGCCTGGGCTCTTTAATATTTCATAGCCCTTCAAGTCGACCCCCTGCCCCAGTCCACAGGGCCCCCTTTGTCTGTCCCCCCCCCCCCCCAGTCTCTGTCACTGAGTTACTGACCCAGAGGCTGTCTCTACTTTCTGGCACTGTTACTGCCCCTGTTGCTTTCCCTGTCTTTCTTGACCCTCCTACTCTACACCTCCACTGGTCACACACACACACACCACACCCCTATCTCACACACACACACACACACACACACACCCCTATCTGATCTTTCCCTGACATCTCTGACTGTCTCATCTGCTTCTCCTCCATTTTCCTCTTTTGTTGGGCTCCCCCTTCCCAGTGGAACAGAAACTGTGGCAACTGGTCTGCCTGCCTGTCCTTGCGCCCTCCGCCCCTTCCTGCCCCCTCCTCCGGCCGGGCTGGCTGGCTGGCTGGCTGGCTGGCGTGAGAGCTGGCTTTATTTATTTTTCTGTTTGTTTGGGAAGAGGGCAGTGGCAGCCCTAGGCCTGGCTGCTGTGCTCTGCCCAGAGCAGTGAGCAGACAGCCCCGCTGGCCTCCCAGGAATGTGGCTGGGACGCCCTGCGCCTATTTACTCCCCTCCAGCTGCTGGGCTCAACAGGGCAGAGCCAGGCCTGCCCAGTGGCCCCTGGGGAGCCTTGGACTTACTCTGTCCCGTCTGGCAGACCCCACGTGGCTTTTGAGGGGACCAATCCCTTCTTTGCCTCTGACCTCCTCAGGCTCTCCTGGTTTGCCATGCTGGAATGAACCTACCGTGAGGGTACCCTATCTCCCACCCAGGGCCGTGACCTAGGCCTGTAATCTCCTGGCCAGAACTATGCAAAACATCGCTCCTTGCCTCTCCCATTGGGTTTAGTGCCTGTGCACTGCCCAGATCGTGGACAGGGTTGAGTGAGGAAGAAGGTTCAGAGCTAGACTAGTTGTATCCCTCAGTGCCCTCACCCAGGCCCCGGTGTGCACATCTGAGTGGGTATACACATACACATGAGTGATGAGACCTGCTTAGTCACAGGCCCCACTAGGTTGTGCTTCCTTAGAGGCAGTGCCGTACTTCCTGTCGTTAACTCCCTCATTCATCAAATACTTACGAGGGTTTTGAGCCCGCTCTGTGTCAGCCTTGCACATGGGACGTGGCAGTGGTTAAATTGTGTACTCCAGTGCCTGGCACCGTGTAAGTGTTTGAAAGATACTAGCCATTGCTGTCATCAGGCTGTGCCCCCAAACGGATGTGAGAAAGCCTAGCCCACCCTGAGCCCCTAAGTGATGCTTCTATGTCGACGTCTTTCCGCCCTCTCTCCGCTGTTCATCCCCACCGACCCGTAGAGTAGGCGTTGGGTGTTGTTTGTGCCAGTGAGGTTGGGTCCTGGCAGAGTGTATGCCCGACTGTGAGGACCCTAAGGACAGCTGGAGTTGGTCCGTGTGTGATTTTTTAGCACCTTCCACTCTGCCTGAATGTTTACCAAACACAGGCCTGCATCCTCGCAGCCACCCTGACTCCATCATCCCAGCTTGGTCTTGATGTGAGGCAGGGAAGGAGACTGCTTGGCTAGTCGGGTAAATGAATGAATGAGCTGGCAATGCGAGTGAACTTCTCAGAGTACAAGTACACTGGGGCATGGGGTGTAGACGGGCCGCTGTGTGGACCCCTCCCGGCTCAGTGGAGCATGATGGGGAGTGAAGTGCCGCGCAGCCAGGACCGAGAGATGTGGCCAAGGTGGACCTCAGTGTTTCTATCTGTCGATTGGGCTCCAATTTGGAGTTTTTTTGGCTGGCTACCAGCTGGCCTAGACTAGGGCCAGCCTGGGAGGTGAAGGGACTGTGGTGGGAAGCAGGAAGCAGTGGGTGGTGAAGACAGGAAGATAAAGCCAAGAGCTTGGCTTGGAACCTGAGAAGCAGGGAGACCAGTGCTGACCTGATGCGGGCTCGGCCCTCCCTTTGGGGGCGAGCGCAGGCTCACAACCCCCCAGCTACCAGCTCTTGCTCTAGCTCAAGCTCATTTCCTGACATCTGTGCAGTTAGTGGCCCTGTGTGCCAGGAGGAGGTGGCCTGTCCCCTGGGGTTAGACTGGTTCCTCCCCCAGCCCGTAGCATACCCCAGCTTTATGTCATTTCCTGTTGACCCTAATGGAAGAAACCCAGCCCCTCTCCTGCCAAAAGCTTTGGTGAGAGATTGCCTGGAGATGGAGGTGGGTGGGCACAGCACCCCTTCCCAGAGCTGCAGGGTTTGGGCAATCTAGAATTTTAGTGACAGGAGTCTAGAATTATAGACTGTTTGCAATGAAAAGATGTTTTAAGTTGGCATTCTTGTCGTGTTGGGATTCTAGAGTCACCAAAGAGGAGGTTTTTCTGTGGGGAGGAAACACGCAGGGCCACGCTTCAGCTCCTTGTTTGATGCTAGAGAACACCGGAGAGGGGGGGCTGGGATTGGGGGCTCTCCTGAGGTTGCAGAGCCAGGAGACCTCAAGGGACATGAACCTATTCCAGGGACTGAAAGGCCAGTTCTACATGGAGATTGTGGGCGCTGGGCCCAGTCAGGCAGCAAGGGGCTGTGGCCGGCCTGCAGACACAGGAGGGGTCCTCCCTGTGGCAGCCTGCCGCCTGCTGCCCACGCCTCCCGAGGCACCAGTGTGAGGAGGAAACGCAGGCTGTTGCTTCCAGCGACAGCAGGCAGGGCCGGGCGGCTTCCCAGCTCCCCCTGTGACTCATGGCTGCCTGCAGATCCTCTCTCCTGGGGTCCTCAGCAACCCCATCTGTGCAATGGGGAGAGGAGACTTTATCCCACAGTATGTGGTTCACTGCACCAATAAGGCTAGGGATCTTCCCAGGACCACTGTTAGGCTGTGGAGAAAGACAGAATGGACCAGAAGAGCCTGGGAAACTGGCCTTTCCCCAGCCACTGAGTCCTCTATTCCCCCCATTAGTCTGGGTAAGAGGTGACTCCTGGATTCCTGAGCAAAAGATGTAGGTTTATGGGGTAGATAAGAAAGAGAACCAATAGGTTCAAGATGAGATGGGATAGGAAGCCTGCCCCTCCTCTCCAGGGGACGCCTTCATGACCTCAGTGTGCCCATCTGTAAACTGGAGCACGCTATCCCACAAGTCAGTGTCTACAACTGGATTTGGACTGGGCACTCAAACCAAGTGGCACATCTCCTTGGGGACTCCTTGGCTGCAGAGATGGGGTGGGGGATCTGATTGGGTCACAGGGGTGATTCAGAAGAGCTTGGCAGCTAGGCAGTGGTCAAAGGAAAATCCCGGCTGCTCTCCTGGGAAGACCTGACAAGCTGGACCGGAAGCAGTAAGGAGCAGACTTGGCCCCCCTCAGGCCTACATGGAGTCATCTTAGCCTGGCAGCTGGGTGGGTGTGCCCCTCACTGCAGGAGAACTGGAACGCACCCCTTCATGCTCTGTGAAGGGCTATGACTGCCAGGAGGGGTTGGGCCCTCATCCAGATTCCAAAGCCTTCTGATGCCCTCAGCTCTGTCCTGAGTTACTACCTGAGGTTGGGGGATAGCGGGGTGACACGGAGCGGTAGGTGTGGATTCATTTGCCCAGGAGAATGGGAAACCCCTGGCAAGGCCTCCTGAGAGGGTGAGAGAACAGAAAGGATGTAGGCAGCTGCCCGCAGACAGGACTGCCTCGGTCACAGTGGCCTCCCCTGTCCCCATGCTCAGGGGCCAGGACCTGGGGACAGGACCTAGTGTGCGAATTGAAACTGTCCACCAGGCTCTGGGCTCTGGTCCCTTCCCATGCCTGGCTGTGTCTACCGAACCCCCTGGGAAGATGGGGAGGAGGCACAGTGGGGCTCAGAACAGCGGGCGCCTGCTCAGCCAAGTATTTTGCACGAGCTGTCAGAGACAGACAGGCACGTGGGGAATTCAGTGCATGTGGGGCTGGGGGAAGCAGCGGGTGGGCAGGGGGGGGCTGTGGCTGCCTCCAGGCCTGCTGAACCCTGTGGAGATGACTGACCCCCACCCCGGCTGTACCGTAGCAGTGTGAGTTTAGAAATGGTACTGATCCTCTCCAGGGTCCAAGCTGGAAGAGGCTCCTCTGATAGTTTGGGTCCAGACAGGAATTCTGGCCCTACTCGACTGTAGCCTCCAGGAAATAGCAGCTGTCACGTGTACACACACACACACACACACACACACACACACACACACACGCATGCACACACAATTCCAGCCTGGCACAACTTGTCTCCTGGCCAGAGTCTGGTTTGGTAGATTGGAGAAGCTTGGTATTGCCCAGTCTGAGCAAGGGAAAGGCAGAATGAAGGAGTCGTGTTTATAAGCTAAAGTTGAGACTGTGGGAAAGGAACCTCTCAGCTTTTATAACCACTAGGCAAAGACCCCAACTTAGTTGCTTTTGTGGATTATCCTTAATAAATCCTGCTAAGCAAGACAGAGCCCAGACCTGAATAATACTTGATTTTTTTTTTTTTCAACAAGTAAGACCCAGAGAGGCATTCACTGGCCTGGCCCAAGGTGATACAGTAGACTACCCATCCTTCCCTCTATCCCCGTGTGGAGCCAATATGAAGAGGTGAGCTTTGGGGTTTGCTGGGGGTGGGGTGGGGGGGGCTAAATTTAGCCATCACTGCGTAGCTGAGGCCTCTGGGAGCAGCTGTTGGTGCACAGACAGAGGCCTAAAGCTGCATTTAGTCTGGACAGAAATATCCTACCACCCACCCACCCACTGCTTGGGCAGCCAGGCTGTGGGCTTGCTCCCTGAGGGGCAGCTTGCTAGGTCGCCCGCCAGAACAGGCAAGATGACCCGATAGGCTTTAACAGATCAGGTTTCTATGAAACAGGAACCGCAGCTGAGCCTGGGCCATGGGGGCCAGGGCAGTCAGAGCCCGGGGGGCCAAGGACGCCTTCCCAGCCTCCCTCTCCTGCTCCTTGCTGATGCAGCCTCCCCTCACAGGCCTGGGGAAGCAGCAGGTTATTTATCAAGCCAGCCTCCCCGCCGAGCGTCTGCCCGCGCGCCTCCTCCCCACCTCTTGTGCTGGCGGCCATGAGCCCGGCAGAGCAGGGTGAGCTGGGCGGGCGGGCGGCGAGATTAGCTCGGGAGACGTGAGTCACCCCATCCCTAGCAGCAGGCAGAGCACACGCTCCGATGCAGTCCCACTCTCAACACAGCCAGGGACATAGAGGATAGACCCGGCTTCAGCACACCTGATTCCATATGCCTCAGCAGAACCCCCTGCCCGCCTGCTCCAGACCCACTCACGTCTGTGTGGGGACCTCAGAAACACCTGGTCCTGGTGCATGCACATGCTGGCACGCATAAGGCAATTGGGCATGCCCAGTCTCCGTCAGGCATAGGTAGGAAGCCACGCTCACCCTCACAGACCTTGAATGCCTCCCCATCCAGGCTCAAGCACTGATCTGTAGGCCGTGGCTGGCACCTTTATGAGGACTGCAGTATTAGGTCGGGATGGAGCGCCAACACAGCAATGCCTGTTGCATCCACTTGAGTGTATACAAGGCTCATGTGGTCAGACTGCTTATCTCTTGTTGAGGCTTACACAAAAGAGGCCTCCCCTCCCGTCGGCTTGTCTTCTGGTTCTGAGGTGGGAGTGGGAGAGTGCTTTCCCGGCCATTAGGATACTGTTGGCTCCATTTGGGGACCCATTTGCCGTTTAGGGAGCTATAGCTCAAGCAGAGTGTATATTCAAGGGTAGGCAAGGGAAAGAGGCAGACGGACTGGGAGGAGGGGAGGATGGTGGAGGAATGCCTTGGGAAATCCATCTTCTCAGAAGTGGCCAGCTCTCTCTCCATTCAAGGTGGGAGTCTGTGAGAGATGGGAGCATGCTGGGGGCTGGGGAAAGAAGCACACCTCTTCTGTCAAAGTGAGCTGTGTCCAAGGAGTCTTATGCCGCCTGGCCTGGCATTCACTTCTCTGTCCCCTTGTTCCCCTCCAGCTAGCACCCTGAGACTTGGGATTTGGCCACACCTCGTAGTCTGCATGGCGCTGGTCTGACAAGAGGCTGTGAGGTTGGCAGGGTGCCTGCAGTGGTGTCTCAGCCTTAGCTCCACTGGGGCCAGGGCTTGCCTGCCCTCCCACACCGAATGGAGCCATACTGCTTTCCATAAAAGACGTGAGAGAATTGAGCTGGGTGGGCATGGCCTTGTAATCAGGAGGGGTATCGACACCAGTGTCCAGCACCTCTATTATAGATCATTCGGGGTGCAGCAGGCTCCTACCTCCTGGTCTCCTCTGTGTAAGATGAGCAGGGAGGGGAGGGTTCCAGAAAGGCTGAGACAGTCAGAAAATTAGACTTCCGCCGGACAGTGGTGGCGCATGCCTTTAATCCTAGCACTTGGGAGGCAGAGACAGGAGGATTTCTCAGTTCGAGGTCAGCCTGGTCTACAGAGTGAGTTCCAGGACAGCCAGGGCTATACAGAGAAACCCTGTCTCAAAAAAAAAAAAAGAAAGAAAGAAAACTATAGACTTCCCCCTGAGCTGGGGACCCTGATTTTGGCTATTTTTGTCCAGGGCTATTACCTGCTGCGTCATGCCCAAGCTTTTGTTTTATTTTGGTTTGTTTTTGTTGAGACAGTGTCTCACTCTGTGTGTGTGTGTGTGTGTGTGTGTGTGTGTGTGTGTGTGTGTGTGTAGCCTTGGCTGCTTGGAACTCGAGTATGTAGATCAGACTGACTCCGAACTCATAGAGATCTGCCTACCTCTGCCTCCCGGGATCAAAGATGGGCACTACCACAGCCCACCTGCCAGGTTTTCTGTCATTATTTTTGTCTATAAAACGAACCAAGTGCCATCTTGGTATTACAGCTATACTACTGAAAGTAAGTGATGGGGGCTGAGGGTGGGGGCTGGCCAGCAGGGCTCATCATGCCCAGCATGTGTGAGCCTGGGTTTAGTCCCTGTTGAGCCCTGCGGGGGCTAGATTTCCCCCCCTGGGGGCAGCATCCTCAAGAAGCTTGAGAATCCCCCTTAATTAGATTGTCACGGACTTGGCCCTGTCCGGAGCTGTTCTCAGACGCACGCAGAAGCTCGGAAGCTCGGCTGAGTGGCAGGAGACCAGGGGGTCGACTGGTTAGATTCAGAATAGAGGACATTGACACCTTACATCCTGGAAGGAAAGAGCTAGCCATAATTGTTCGAGAGCTACTGACACAGCAGTGCCAACCCAGGATGGGCATGGAAAAGGTACCCATAACTGTAGGTGGGCTCTTCTGTGGTCAGAGGAGGCATGGCCCCATCCAGCTGGCGCTGCCTTCCTAGCAACCTTCAGACCCAAACACACACTATCTCCTGGGGTCTGCAGGGTCAAGAGGAGTGTCTGCTATGTATGGGGACGGAAGGAGCAGAACATGGGAATAAGGGAGTTGGCAGCTCACAGAGAAACTAGGGCCTTGGTCATCCAATATCCTTGGCCTGAGCAAGCGAAGGCTGTGAGAATAACAAGTTAGCCTGTACGGAGAGCTTCAGGTATGTGGGCTGCGGAACCCAGTGAGTTGGGGTTGTTGCTTGCTGTGGTCCAGACTAGGCTTTGAGCTCAGCGGCGAGCTTCACCCGCCTGTCTGGGATCTTCTAGACTAGATCTCCATGCCACAACAGGGACAGGACCTTACGCCACCTGAACCTCTGCCTCCCAGGGGAGGTGTGCCTCCCCACTTGCAGAGTCACAGGTAATGAATGAGTAATGGTTGCTGTTGACTGCTGGTCCTTTGGGCCTAAGGAGCATTAGCACCCACAAGGCTGTGGCAAGTGCTGAGAAATTTCAGCACCAGGCTTGAACCACCTAGGCACCCGCTGAGGGTCTCTCACCTCTCCCAGTTCTGACTTGCTACCTCCCTTTTCTCTGAGAAACTTCCTCAGAGAGGGATTGGGAGGTCCCTTAAGCAAACATTTCCTTTTGGGTACACAGCGGCTGTCATGAAAACACACCCCTGTGCCCCATCATCACCTGATTGGCTTGCAGCTTAATCAATCAGAGACCCCAGTTGCATGTGGCCACTGGTGATCCCTTAAAGCTTCTCCAGTTACGTTGACTTGACTGCAGGTTGGTCACATTCTCTCTTCGGTCAGAATCCCTCAGTGAAATGGCTGACTCTTGCCCATTTGGAAGCAGACGATCCTCTCATTTGCCCTGTGCTTATCATGGCGACATGGGGCAGCAGGGTGGGCTTGTAGAGTTGAACCGACCAACCTTTATAAAAGCTTGAGTGACCTTGGCCAGTCACTGCCCTTGCCTGAGCCTCAACATCCTTATCTGTTAGGTGGGAGAACCGTGCTGCTTTGTCTTGGGGATGCTACGAAGAGGAAACAAGACATGTGTGTGAACAGTACCTAGCTAGGCTTTCACAGAGCATGGTAACCGTAGGCCCCTCCCCCAACCCTGGCCTCCTGGTTTCTGTCCTTCCAGCCTTGATCATGAGGATTCTGGGAAGGAGATGGTGCCAGTCTGCTAACTCAGCCGGCTTGGCCACTGACCTTCAGAGCACCCAGGCTGTCAAGGCCGCCTGCCTGCCTGCCTGCCTCCCGGTCGGGTGGCGGGGAGCGCCAGGCAGCTCCTTGCCTGACGCCACCCGCCCCTGCTCCCACTCTCCCCTCTCCCTCTCTGCGCCTGTGTGTGAGCTAATTAATCTCAGCCCCTTTGGGAAATTAGACCGCAGCCGCGTTCTCAGCCTCACGGAGCCTGTGCTGCTACCCGGCCAAGACCTGCTATGTTTGGGGGGCACTGGGGTGTGTGTGTTGGTGGGGTACCAACAGCAGCAGCAAGGTGAGCTCAGCAGGGCAGATATCTCTGAGAACCCTTCACTTCTGGGCTGAAGGGCTCTCTCTCTCTGGTCTTAGTTCATCCTTCCTCTAAACGGTTTCCTTAAGGACACTAGGCAGACTCCCAGTTATCAAGAAACAAGCCTCCTGTGTCCTTTTCAACTCCCAGGTTGTAATAGTCATCCCTCACCGTGCTCCACCTCAGTGCGGGGTCATCCTCTTGCTCGCCCAGCTAGGAGGCTGATGGAGACAGATGTAATTATGGAATTTTGCTTGGGAAATTAATTTGAAAAAAGTTAATTAATTGGCAGTTCCGGAGGTGGCAGGCTCCACGCCCGGCTGGCCTTGCTGACGTCAGTCCTGACCCACTGAAGACGTGCCGCTTCCTGGGCAAGCTGGGAAGGGGGCCCCAGTGGCCCCACTGTACAGCTCTGGGACAGGTAGATGGGAGCAGAGGGCCACTTGTGTGTCTTGGTCCATAGTGGGTACCTGGGCAGCAGGGTGTGTCAGCTAGGTCTACCGAGGATGACTTGGGGCCCTGAGAGCTGACCACTGGCCTGTACGTGAGTGGCCTTTGTCAACTCCCATAGTATACTGATCTCAGTGCCACAATGTCCAGTTCTTCAAGGAACAGATCTTTTGAATGTCTACTTCCTCCAAGAGCGACGTGGTTGTGTCATAAAGCACCCCAGGTTGTTAAGCTAGTACCTCCATCAAGACAGGGGAGGGAATAGTTTCGTCTTCCTCCCAGAGAAGGAGCTCAGCTCAGGAATCCTGCGGACACTTACTGTCCTCAGTGAGGGCGAGCAGTCCACGGCTCACGGTCACCCCCTCCAGCCTGGCACCATTTTACTCTCTCCTACCGTCCCAGCTTCTTGTCAAAAGACCTAGCTGAACAAGACAGGGCTGGAAGCCCTGTGCGCGGCACGGGGATAGAAATCTCTGTCCAGCTTGAGGTGTCCTGTGAGGCTGTTGACCGAGTGGTGTGCTTCAGTTAGACTGAGTTCTGATGTCTGAGGAAACGTGGGCACTCTTGGTTTTAAAGAGTGGTCGGGGCTGGGGCAGAAAGTTCCCAGGCATGGGAGAGTTGAGGATACTCATTGCCCCTACCCATCACTGGGATACGGGACATGGGCTCTGTAGACTTATTAAACCTGTGAGCCCCAAGATGCATAGTCTTGGGCAAGCCCCTTATCTTCCCTAAGCCTCGTTTTCTTCATCTGGGAAGTATCGGTGGTTAGTTACATTCTGAAGGCTGTAGAAGGATCTGAGCAGCTGTGACCAACCTTCATTGTTTCCCTGCTTGACCAATGGTGGGGGATCTGTTCTGGGACTGTGTTACCCCAGCAGGCCTTGAAGGAAGAGCTGGTGTACACTGCACAAGAGGAGATGTCTGTGAGGCATCCAGTCAAGACCAAGCACCTAGCTAGTAGGCTTGGACCTGGGGCAGTCAGTCTACGGTGTACTCTTTAGAATTTCTAGAGGCCTAACAGGCCCTACTGTGAGTTTAGTATGGAGAGGTGGCTCAGTGGTAGGCAGGCACATTTGCTGTTCTTCCAAGGGCCTGGGTTCAGTTCTTAGGGCTCTCATCAGGGAGCTAACAACCACCAGTAGATAACCCCAGTTCCAAGGGATCCAAAGCTTTTGGGCTCAACAGGTACAGGCACACACACACACACACACACACACACACACAAACACACACACAGTTTTTTAAAACGTATAGTGCTTTAATCCCAGCACTCGGGAGGCAGAGGCAGGCAGCTCCCAGGTTTTCATTTTTTTAAAAAAAGTGTATTTAGTAGCAATTTGCATCTCAGTATCAGTCTGATGGAACTTGTAGTTGTAAGTTCCTTGGAGATCTGTAGTTGTAAGTTTCTTGGAGATCTGTAGTTGTAAGTTTCTTGGAGATCTGACCCGGGGCTTGGGTTAAGTGGACCACATCCCCTCCCTGAGCATCCCGTGGGCTAGAAGGAAGGAGATCTTCACCATATACCTCACGCTTCAAGACCTGTCATTACCCCACCGTGTTAGCTATGTTGCGTGTGTGTGTGTGTGTGTGTGTGTGTGTGTGTGTGTGTCCCTGAGACCAGGAGCTCCCAAAGGGTGGTGTCCGTAGCATCTCTCAGTGTTGGACTTGGATCGGACTTGTCACTCCATTAGGGACTTTGGGCATCTCTATTCCCATTTTACAGATAGGCTAAGGCCCCACAAGGACAAGGTCGCTTGAGCCCTGAGAGCTTTGGGGGTGAGGGCTTCTAGCATGAGACAGAGGGACTCAGAAGGCGGGTCTTAATCTTGCTGGGCTTCAGTTTGAGAGCAGTGATCTTCAGTAGTTCACCCTGTGGTGTTGGGGCAGTGAGTGGTTAAAAAGAGCCTCTGCCGGCTTCCAGTTAAAAGCGTTCTTAAGTGTTCATGGTTATTACCATTGATGCTGTAGGTTGTTATCTTGGCGTTATTCATGCTTCCTGGGTCCCAGCAGCTGCTATGGCTGTGCCTAGACCCAGAGCCTGAGCCTCGTCCACCAAAGAGACCCTGCAGCTCCTAATTAAAACTCCAAAGAGACTGGGTGTTTTTAAATTTTGCTACAGGGTCCCACCCGCCAAGTGCTTCCCCCAGTCCCTCTCCAGTACAGTGGGTTCAGAGTTCTCTCCCAGGCTCAGGTAGAGGGACTGGCCCCAGGCAAAAGCTTCCCCAAATTTCCCCTGCCACTCCCTCCGCCTCCCAGACCTCTGGGGCCATGAATCATTTATGAGGCAAAAATGAAACCAATTAAGGACAAACTTTGAAAGCCTCTAATTGCCGCGCCTGGTGGCATGGAGGAGTGAGGGGCGGCAGCCCTGTTCGCTGCCGAGTCTCCTTGGCCCCAGCCCTCCTTCCCAGGCTTCCTGCCCGCTGCGTCTCGGGTGCGTCTCCGGGCGCCACCACCTCCTGGCCGCTCTCGGACGTGCCTGCGCTGCTCTGGGCAGCCGCCTGGCGCCCGCCCCGTCCTCCCAGGCCGACTAATTAGACCGGGCTCCCTCCTGCGCTGCCCGCTCCAGGCCCGAGGTGATGGCGGCTCAGCCTGCCCTTCTGGGGCATGTGCCCCAAAGCTGGCCGCCTTTCCCAGGCTGAATGGCTGCCCGCCTGGCTTAACCCAGACAAGCCCGGGGTGTCTTGTGTCCTTGGAGCCTGGGGTCCACACAGCCAGCCGAAAGGCAAGCTGGGGGGGGGACAGGGGAGAAGGTTGGCTGTTGAGCTTCTGGGGTGTTGCAGTGGTGAACAGGCCCACCCAGTGCCCGTCAGCTTTGCCATGACTGACAGAGATGACCTTACGCAGACTCTTGCATTTGAGGATTCCAGCAGGTGGAGGTCAGAATCTGAGCCCAGCAGGGCCTGCCTCACTGCAGTGAACCAGAGGTGCCAGCCTAAAGTCCTGCTAGCTGTGCTGGGGGCCATGCAAGCCCTGGGCACTCAGGCACACTGTTTGCTGAAACAGAATTTCCGTGCTTGTGTTTTTCCATAATTATATTAGCAGGTGGGATTTTTCCTCGGGGAAGCACTTTGAGGGGGAGCGCTGTGGCTGTGTCCCCGCCTGCTCCAAGCGTGAGCTCACACTCAGCTCTGCCTGCCTGCCTGCCGTAATGATTTTTTAATTATGCAGCCAGTGCTCGGAATTGCTAATCCACCTCTAGCCCAGCGTCCCCTGCTGCAGCTCACACCCCAGCCCCTTGCTGCCAACCCCCCAAGGGGCAGTACCCTGCTATATAGGTCTAGAAAGAGTCACAGTCACGGGGGGGGGGGGGGGCACCGTGCTTCCCTTTGTCTCCCACTCCAGCCCTAGTCCCAACCTTGCTGGCATTGGCCGACTGTGTCTGTGGAAGAGGGTAGGGGAGTGATTGGCGCCCATTCCCGAGAATATGTCCACAGCAGTCGAAAGAATGTTAGCCCATCCGTCCTGCCTGTATGACCCCTGAGGACATGTGCATACAAGTACTATCTCTGTCCCTGTCAGACTTGGACTTTGCTTCACTTCCACACTCAGACACACTTTAAGCTTCAGCACAATGGCCAAGTCCATGCTGCTCACATTTGGTCACACCTGAGGGCTGGGGTACCCTCAGGTGACCCTGTGGCTGGATCCCCTCCCAGTCACCTCCACACCCAGGTCTTTCTCCTTTCTCTTCCCTGGTGGGGGTCTGCCTGTGGCTGGCCTGTAAGAGCCTCAATCGACCCTGGCCTGGGAGAGTTGGGGGGGCGCAGGCTGGAGCGTAGAGGCAGCGGGTGGCTGTAGCTCCTCTCCAGGCGCCCAGCTGTGGCATCTGTCAAGGTCAGATAGCGACTCCGGAACCAGCCAGCTTGGCCCCATGGCCCCTCTCGCCTCATTATTTTTGTGTTCCGGGGTTGCGACGACACCTCCCTCCCTCCTTCCCTCCCACCCCTTCTGTCTCCTGCGCCTTGCCTGCCTCCCCCACGCCTCTGCAGGGAGGGCCTGCGGTCTAGGGGCTTTTGTTTGCCAGTTTTTACCACGCTAAGGCCAGGCTGCCAGGCAGGCGGCTAGATGCTGACCAGAGGAGCTGTAAGACCTTGAACAGCAGACAGGTGCCTCGCTCAGGGCTGGGATTCTCAGCTAAACCGGTGAATTGGTTTCTCAGAGGGACAAACTGAACCTGGGGACAGCCCCGCCCCCACCGCCCCGCCCAGCAGGCACACCTGTGGGCAGCTTCCTGTTTCCATAAGGGCCCTAGCAGCTGGCACCAGTTCCCAACTGCACCATGCCCGTCACACTCGGCCCTGCCAGGGCTCACAGGGCACGCACACACACTGCCGTCTCCCAGCTAAGGCAGGTTAACACACAGAGCAGAAGAACCTGCCGACACTCCCCCACCATAGTTAATGCTCTACTTGCAAACAATGCTGATGGCTGTGTACGTCCTGAGGGATGGAAGCACGCCCCCTCCACCTTGCTTATAACTGGGAGCTTATATTCCAAGTGCGTCCACCTGTGTTGGTGGAGAACCGTGTGTGGGGTGTGTGTGTGTGTGTGTGTGTGTGTGTGTGTGTAATAGCGCTCTCCGCCACAAAGGTTGGCGCCTTGGACTTCGTCTGCACCCGGCTATACCCACAGCCCACCAGACGCAAGTCCAAGCCTTAATGTCTGACACGCTTCCCCTGGTAGATACATGGTCCCGCTCCTCGGACACACATTCTGCTTCCTGCTCCCTTCTTTCCAGGTACCCCGTGTTTCTTAGTTACCCACCCAAAGGGACTTTTATCTCCTGAATTGTTGGGAAGTGGCATCTGCTCGGTGTGCCCTGTGTCCAGAGTGTGGGAAAGGGTGGTCTGGCAGCCGCCGCGCCGCCCCACCCTCCTGGCCCAAGAGCATCCTGGTGGAGTAGGATGGGTGTGGTTCCAGGTGGGTCGTGACGACTTAGGTGCCACAGTTTCTGGTTAGGGTATGTAAATATGGGGGATTGGGATGTGGGCCTGTTGCAGATCCCCTAGAGTCTCGGGGCAGCCACAGCCATCCACTCACTTCCTCTTCCAGCTGTGAACTGCTGTGGTTGTTACTGGGAGGGGGAGAAGCTGGAGGCTTAGTGGTGGCTGGACACCCCCCCCCCCCAGGAAACTCAAAACCCTGGGCCAGCCGGGTGGCGGGTTAGGGCAGGCACAAAGAAGGCCTCTGTGCAGCCTGGCTGGGCTGCCCACAGGATTCTGGGGGAGGCAGCAAGAGCCGGTTTCCGTCCCCGTTCTGTTTCCTGCGGAGGCTGCCGGAATGCCCGGAGCTCTTGCCCAGCCAGGCCCGTCCGGCCCACTTGTAGCCCCTTCCCCTGTCCTCCCCTGGGCTTGGGGTACAGTTGCAGACTGTTCAGCAGTAGTGCTTGATATGATGTCCCTAGAGCCTGAAAGCCACCAGAGAGACCCTCAGGAGGAGCCTTCTCCTCCTAAGCCAGGGTTAGAAAGCCAGGCCCTGGCATCTGGGTTCAAACTGTGACCTTGTCACCTACTGACCTGGTGACCTTAGGCAGATAGTTCCAGATCTTTTAGTTAAAAGGGTGTAGAGAGAGTCCAGTAATAAGCGCCAAGCCCTGGCTGTGGTGGCGCAGGCCTTTTATCCCAGCCCTTAGGAAGCAGAGGCAGGCAGATAGCTTGAGCGTCAGGAGAGACCCTGTTTCAAAACAGCTGCAACCAAAACGAAGTACAAGAAAAATGTTCAGCACAGTGCCTGGCGTGCTGTCATGTCCCCTTAGGCAACCGGAGCTAGAGGGCACCCTCAGTAAGCCAAAGTCCGTCTGTGGTTTCCTTAGAGGCTTCCTCTCCCACAAATCCTACGACTAGCTCTGGCTTCCCGTCAGGCCACTAGGTCTCTCCCACCCTGGGTAGCTGATGAGGAGTCACTTTCCCAAACTTTTTTTTTTTTGTATCTGTCTTCTTTCCCTTTGAGCCAGGGAGCAAGAGTCCTACAGTTTGGAGTGAGGATCAAGAAGCTGTCTCCAAGCCGGGCGGTGGTGGCGCACGCCTTTAATCCCAGCACTTGGGAGGCAGAGGCAGGAGGATTTCTGAGTTCGAGGCCAGCCTGGTCTACAAAGTGAGTTCCAGGACAGCCAAGGCTACACAGAGAAACCCTGTCTCGAAAAAACCAAAAAAAAAAAAAAAGAAGAAGCTGTCTCCAGGGCTAGAAAGATGGCTTAGTAATTAAGAAGAGTACTAGCTGTTCTTGCAGTGGACCCTGGTTTGGTTCCCAGCACATACATGGCAGCTTGTAACTTCCTGTAACTGTTTCTAGATGATACTATGTTCTGATCTCCTTGGTCACCAAAGATGCACACAGTGTATATACTTAGGTAGGCACACTTACATGACAAAACAGACTTTTGGGCATTTCCTATTTTATAAATAGGAAACTGATGCTCTATGCAGGGAAAGGGCAAGTTCAAAGTTCATGGTGAGGGGAGGCCAGGACAGAGCCACAGCATAGACCTTAAGACTCCAGTGCCTAGCTTTATTCTTTTGACACAGTTTACCCCCTCTGGCTCCTTGACTGTGTCTCTGAGCTAGCTTCTGCTGCCTGCCCGTGATGAAACTCATCAGGATAGAGAGGCTAAGCGAACTATAGTCTCGGGTGGGTGTCTGTTTATACAGCATCACTCTGGGAAGCAGTTAGTTCAAGATCCAAGGACACCCAGAGCAGAGTTATCAGTCTGTCCATCCTAGCCACAGACCATTTTGCCTATTCTCAGTAGGATAATACAGGGCATACTCGGTGTCTATGAGGAGTATCTGGACATACAGAAGAAAGCCTGTGTCTGTGTTAGCTGTGGTCCATAGGGTCCCATATAACATGTCAGAAAAGAGCTCAAAGGTCATATGCTGAAGTCACAAAACGAGGAAGGGCATTCCTAGGCATCTGCTGCCTTTGCAGAAAGAACCTAGCTCGGGAGATGCCAGTAGAGTAGTCTAACAGAGTGGCAGACTCCGCCTCTCACTATCCAGTTGAAAGCACACCTCTAGCCAGGGACTCTGTGTGCCAGTCCAAGAAAGTACTAGGAGATGGTTTGGGGAAGAACAGAGGTGTGGGTCCAAAACCTTGTATCTTGTAACAGGTTTAAGTTGGAGGGTGTGAACTTACACGTATGACTGCCGCAGACCCACAGTTTTGTTGTTTGTGGTGAAGAATCACAGTCTCACTATGTAGCCTTGGCTGCCATGCGACTCTCTATAGACCAGGCTTGCCCCAAACTCATTGAGATCCATCTGCTTCTGTGTCCCGAGTGGTGGGATTGAAGGGGTGCACCACCACACCTTGCTCTCTCTGTTATTTACTGTCTTGGAGTGTTAAGACTTGATCCCCCAGTGGTGTCCAGGGCATGTCTTACCCCGGCCAATCGCTAGGTGCTTGGAGTTTCTGTGACTGTACAGGTCTATCTCCCCCCCCCCATACTGGCTATATGCCCTGGCCTGTCAGACTGCATGTCTTCCTGCCCCCAAGATCAGCACCCCATGTGTATCTCTTGGTCTCAACGGGGCTCCTCAACCCTGGAGACTTCCCAAGCTAAATTATGGGACAGAACCCTGTCCTCAGCATCAGTAGGTCAGCTCAGTTCAGTCGCTGGAGTCTGTGGTCTGGGCTGCCTGCCAACTCCTGTCCGTCCGTCCGTCCGTCCGTCCTCCTTATAGTGCTCATCAGCACTGCTTCCCCCATACCCAGGTAAGTAGATATAAGAAGCTCTGCTCTGTAGAGCTAGCCCACTCAAGCCATGCTGGATTCTGCTTGGCAGTTGGAGTTAGTTCAGGAAGCCTCCTACCTTTCACAGGCAGGAGAGACCTAGAAGGTTATTAAAGCCAGTGCAGCAGTTGAGGCGTAATGCCCTGGTCAAACTTGTCCTTGGACATAATTCTAAAAATGCACTTAAAAATCATTGAACTAGGCCGAGTGTAGTGGTGCGTGCCTTCAATCTCGGCACTCATGAGGCAGAGGCAGGTGGTTCTTTGTGAGTTCGTGGACAGACAGGGCTACACAGGGAAACCCTGTCTCAATAAACCAAAAAAAGAAAAATGCTGAACTAGGGCCATAATTCCAGTATTTAGGAGCAAGGGTTGTTGCCTCCCCCCAAACACACACCCCTAAGAAAAAGCATCAAATTGTCCTGTAAATGTCCTGTCCTTGGCCTCTGTAGTTGTGACCCTGCAAAGGTCATCCATACCTGGAACCCACTTTCAGCTGTGTCCTGGTAATGTCTCCCTATCCTTTGCCAACCTCTTCCTCCACGAAGGCCTCTAGCCTCAAACCCTGGCTCTCATGCGCTCCTGCAGGAAGGGTCAGTGGTCAGTGTGGGTGGCCTCTACCACTCCCTCCACAGTAACACAGGGTATGGGTAGAAAAGGGAGTACCACTAAACATTTAGATCTAGCTGTAGGCCTCCTAGATCGCCACCACCTCCGGTGACCTCATTGCCAGCTGGCATTATGATGTCACTGGCCGAGCATTCTGAGTTCCTCCTGCATGTGTATCTCTAAGCCTCCAGGTGGGGCACTCCCCTGGGGGCCTGTGACAGCTCACCCCTGACCAGGAAGAAGTGACAGGCATGGTAACAATTTGGTGGCAGGGCAGTAGGATAACTGGGTCACTTTGCCTTGGGCTATTCTGTCAGTTGCCCAAGTAGAACAAAGGCAGTCATAGAGCAGGTGACCTGCACTTAGCTCTGGGTTCAAGTTCTACCGCGGTTAGGCTGACAGCTTGAACTTTTGTGAACCTTAGTTTCTTTATCTCTGAAACTGGTTAAAACTTCCTGTCTCTTGGGTGCTACTATCTCAACATGTAAAGCATACAAATACTACAGCACAATAGGTGCTCAATAAACGAGAGCCCCTCCCTACAAAAGGGCTCTTTGTTAAATGTTAGTTGAGGTACTGCTTTGAAGAGAGCAAAGTGTTCTTTTTTAACCCGACCCCCACCCCGCTCCTGTTAGGTGGTCACATGACTTTCCCTCTTCCCAGCAGCCAGGGACCCAACCACAGTAGGGTCTGGGGCAAGAACTCTGTCCCTGTTCCCCTCCATCTGTTCTCCCCAAGCTTATGTTAGACATGATTCTTACTCTTAGCTCGTCCCACTATGGATGGACATCTCCAGCTTCTTTCTTTGGGCTCTGTCATTCTCCTTCCTGGTCCCCTCTGACCCCTCTGACCCCGTCCTAGGTTCTGTGTCAACATTCTCTGTCCTTAACACCTGCTCTCCTTCACCCCCACCCCCACCCCCAGCTCTTGGGGACCAGTTCCTTCATCCCTAGGCCCTACCCCACCCATCAGCCTCTGGTCCCAGCTCCAGGCCGCCGGGCTCCTGCGTGGACAAAGGGGTCCTTTGTGGGCTGACCGCGGCTGGCGGGGCGGCGGGGCGCTGGCTCCGCATTGCTGATGAAACGGAGCCCTTTGTTGTCCCTCCTCAGGCGCAGTATTTCTTTTTGGGGGCTGGATGCGTTCCTGGCAGGGCTGATGATGGATGCGCCCGCCGCTGCCGCCTGCCTGCCCGCCAGCTTTCCCTCCCGCTCATTCCCGCTCCGCTTCAACGCAGCCCAGCTCTTCCCCTGCTGCCTGGGTATTGCCAGGCCCTTCTTGGCCTTGGAGGGGTTGCTGTGTGCCCTGCCGTAGAAGGCTGGGGCTTAGGAAAATGTCACTTCTTTGTTCTCTCCTTCTGTGAGCAGGTTAGATGGGACCTGTAGTCATTAGGGACCAGGGAGGGCATCAGCCTTTCCCTAGGTCTGAAGGGGATGACACAGCCACAAAGGCAGGTTTGGAAGAAGGTTGGGGAGCTAGGCCTAAGCCATGAAGATTGGTTTTACATATCTGCTGTCTGGGTTTGAGGACTGTTACCCCCCGTGGCCAGTCCCCTTGTGTATCCTCCCTTACCTTCCAGAGCTGACAAACCACAGTGCTCTTCCTGCAGCATGTGTTCAGTGACATTTCACGTTCTCTGTCCCAAGCTCAGTGTTCTTTAGGACTCGGGGACTGAGACTGCGTGGTCCCCGGGAGAACCCAAGTGAGAGATGAGACAAATTCTAGGAGGGGACCAGAGATGAAGAGAACCCAAGGTCTGTTCTCAAACACAGACAGACTGGGATGGAGACAAAAGCAGGAGCTCAGCCCGAGCGAGCAAGCCCAGCCCTGAACCAGCCGCTTGCTGCGTTGAAGGGAGCTGACTTCTAATTGACCTGCCGGCCCTGCACGCAGAGCGGCTCCTGGAACTGGTGGAGGCGGGGAGGGCGAGCTTGAGCCAGCAAGAGCAGCGTTAATGCGGCTATCGATTTCTGCCACCAGCCAGCAGGCCTCAGAGGCGGGGGACACATGGGCTTTGGCCCCTGCCGCTCCTGCACGTAGACTTCTTCCTTCCCTATCTCTGTAGTTGTGGCCCTGGGCAGGGAAGTTGAGTTCAAGGAGCAGGAGCCAGAAGGGGTGCTAGGGTCACTGGTGCCAAGAGGGATCCCTGGTCTTCAAGGAAGAGGGTCTGGAAAGGTGGTCTAGGGTGGTCTGATGGAGGTGAGATAGTACAAAATCCTCAGACAGAATGGTCCCCTTCCTGTTATGGCTCTGACCTCTGACCACCACCCCCCCCACACACACACACAGCCGTGCCCTCCTAGGACTGTCCCAGTGGTGTCCATCATGTTTGGTTCTTCCTCATCTAGGTGCCCTGGGTGGGTGCAGATCCACGGAGAGGTGAGAACCGCGTGCAGAGTGAGGCTGTAGGTGGCCCCGCCCACCTCACCCCCTGAGCATTTCAGTTGACTACACTAATCACTTCCTGTCCTGCAGCAGAGGGCCTTATGGGTGACGAGTTCACCCTTTTGTAAATGCAGAGACTTGGACTATATGACCTCTGGTACAGGCCAAGTATCCAGGGCAGCCTGATGGGTGTGATGGGGTTGTCCAGGGACAGAGATCTGATGTGTTCCTAACACTCAAGCCCAGGGCAGGGTGGGGTCCACCAGATGTTCAGCTGCCCCTTGAGCCACCAGCTGCTCAGGGGTTGGGCCTTGTGCTCTCTCACTCCTCTCCTTGGGGATGCTAGACTGAAGCAGGCCTGCATGGAAGGCGGATAGGAAATTGCTACCCCGCTCCATCTGGGCCTGTGAGAAGGGGGCTGGTCATTCACATGCCCTGCTTAACGCCTGCATTTAGAAGGCCCCTGTCCTGGGAAAGGCTTCCCAGCCTTAGAACTATGGATGTGGCCAGAAAATGAGCTCCTGCCTGCCTCCCTCCACTCTCCATCCCGGCCCTCTGCATCTTCACTGTGACCTCTGCTCTGCATCCCTTGTCAGGCCTGCACCGTCCTTCCATCCGAAAGCCAGGCCAGAGCACAGCAGAGACCACACTTGAAACCAGAGCAGGGTCTGATGGCTGTGGTTTGCGAACGGAGAGGGAAGTGTGTATGGAATACATGCATGTCTTCCCATTCTTGCAGGAGAAGCACTTCAGGCCGAGAGCCCCTGCTCTCTTTCTAAGAGGGTAGATGTTCCATAAAATGTGGGTGCTGTACTCCATCAGACTTTATCTTGAACAAAGCAGCCTGATTCCTTTACCCACAGTCTCCAAACAGGCATCCAGGGGCTGCAGTTTGGGTGTTGTTTGCATCTTTACTCCTTAGAGGGGTCAGACTAGAGGTCAGTAATCCCACAGGGTTAGTTAGGCTCTCTAGATCTCCTACCCCACCAAGGACAGCAGCCCCTTGCCCTCACTAATTAGTTAGGTCTTCTAGATCCACACCAGGCAGATTTGGGCTGGGACCACCCGGCCTAACCCTCCCTGGGGTTGTCAGTGACCATGTGTCTTTGAGCTAGTAACTCTCATAATAAAACTTGTTCTCCCTGTCTAAGAAATAGAGGATTACCACCAACTGCTTCCTAAGGTTCTTCTGGGTCGTGAGATAGTACAAATAAATTCTTTACCAAGATAGGCTTGGCACTTAATGCCTCCTCAGGCTTCTGGTTGTTGCCATGGCAGTACGGGTGGTGATGCTGAAGGTGGAGGGTTCATACTGACCTTGTCCCCACCTTTCCCAACAGAGTAAAGACGTTTCCACGGGGACACCTGACCATGTGCCTACCCTGACTGAGGCTCTCTAGGCATCTCTACTGTGGGCAGCCGGGCTCTCCGCGCTCAACTCTGAGCCCCCAGCAGTTTGCAGGCTCTCCCAGCAGCCGGGTCTGGGCCTCGGCCCCACCATGTCGAGCCTCGGCGGTGGCTCCCAGGACGCCGGTGGCAGTAGCAGCAGCAGCAACACCAGTAGCAGCAGTGGCAGTGCCCAAAAGGCAGGAGGAACAGACAAAAGTACCGCGGTGGCTGCCGCGGCGCCGACCCCCGTGGCAGATGATGCCCCGCCCCCTGAGCGTCGGAACAAGAGTGGTATCATCAGTGAACCCCTCAACAAGAGCCTGCGTCGCTCCCGCCCACTCTCCCACTACTCCTCCTTTGGTAGCAGCGGTGGCACCGGAAGCATAATGGGGGGGGAGTCTGCTGACAAGGCAGCCGCAGCCGCAGCCTCCCTGTTGGCCAATGGTCATGACCTGGCTGCGGCCATGGCGGTGGACAAAAGCAACCCTACCTCAAAGCACAAAAGCGGTGCTGTGGCCAGCCTGCTGAGCAAGGCAGAGCGGGCCACAGAGCTGGCAGCCGAGGGACAGCTGACGCTGCAGCAGTTCGCGCAGTCCACGGAGATGCTAAAGCGCGTGGTGCAGGAGCACCTGCCGCTGATGAGCGAGGCTGGCGCCGGCCTGCCTGACATGGAAGCTGTGGCGGGCGCCGAAGCCCTCAACGGCCAGTCCGACTTCCCCTACCTGGGCGCTTTCCCCATCAACCCGGGCCTCTTCATCATGACCCCAGCTGGCGTGTTCCTGGCTGAGAGCGCGCTGCACATGGCTGGCCTGGCCGAGTACCCCATGCAGGGAGAGCTGGCTTCGGCCATCAGCTCAGGCAAGAAGAAGCGGAAACGCTGCGGCATGTGTGCGCCCTGCCGGCGGCGCATCAACTGCGAGCAGTGCAGCAGTTGTAGGAACCGAAAGACTGGCCATCAGATTTGCAAATTCAGAAAGTGTGAAGAACTCAAAAAGAAGCCTTCCGCTGCTCTGGAGGTAACAGCGCCGTAGAGGGAGGTGTGCGGGCTCTCCCATCTGTCTGGCGGTCCATACCTACCCCTGAGTCCTGGAGCCCACCTTTCCTGTCTGCAAGTGTGGGGGATACCCAGCCCCTAGGGCCTGGAGGTCTGGCTGCAAGATACCTGTTCACTGCCCTAAAAGTCAGAGCCACGTCCTGAGATGGCAGCAAGCCATGGTTTGCAGGTAGGGGCCTGGCGTTCCCAGTGAGGCCCCGAGACTCCGATGCCCCTCCTAGGGCCTGTGTCAGATATTTCCACATAGATACCAAGTTTCTATCTCGTAGACGTGTCCGAAAGCATCTAGTCTGTAACCTAAGACTGGTTCTGTCCCTAGCCCCATCTGAGGGGCTTTGTCTATGGACCCTGTGGCCTTGAGCAGAGTCATGTGTTGTTAAACTCCCACCCACCCACCCGCCACGCTCCCCAAGATAGAGCAGTCCCAGTGCTGGCTGCCTTGCCTGCAGGTGGGAACAGGCAGCCCATTCATAACTGTGGGCTTGGTACACCTGCAGGGATCTGTCTACCCTTGTAGCAGAGCCTGGCTTTCTGTCCCAGATGGGGTTAAACTAGCTGAGTTCAAGAGCAGCTTTGCGATTTGCCATCCCTGCCCACTAGTCTCCACTCCTCTTGCAAGTAGGCTTGACGCCATAATGGTTGGAAAGGCATCCTAGCCATGGCCTTTTGGCCACCTCTCTGACCGCAGCCTCTCGTGTGTCTTGCTTACCTTCAGCACACCAAGGCGCCCACTCCAGTGTGGACGCCCATGTGCACGCCTGCCCTGTGGGCATCCGCATCATAGACTTGGCTGCTTCCCCACCACATGCACACAGCAGTCCACACTCCCTTGCCAGAACGCAGCTGTGGCCCCAGGTAAACGATGGCCACCTGGTGCTAGGTGCCTTTGGGCACCTGAGTGGCTGAGGAGGCCTCTGGGTGCTCTGGGCCTTTGGGTAGCCCAGCGGGTCATGGCTCCTTCTTAAGCCAACGCGGCCTGGCCAAGATGACAGGAGCTCTTCGGGGTAACTGCCTGTTCGTTCTCCATGCCCGTCCCTCCGTCTTTGAACCAGCCACGGGGAGCACCTTGCGCCAGGCCCACCGGGACCCTGACTGAACTCTCTCCTTGTTTTTGTCTCCCGCCCCGCCAGAAGGTGATGCTTCCGTCGGGAGCTGCCTTCCGGTGGTTTCAGTGATTTCAGTGACGGCCGGGAATCCAAAGCTGCCCTCTCCGTGCAATGTCACTGCCCGCGTGGTCTCCGGCAAGGGATTCGGGCGAAGACAAACGGATGCACCCGTCTTTAGAACCAAAAATATTCTCTCACAGATTTCATTCCTGTTTTTATATATATATATTTTTTGTTGTCGTTTTAACATCTCCACGTCCCTAGTATAAAGAGAAAAAGAAAAGAAAAAAAAATCTTAACTGCTTTTTCAGAAGAACATCAGCAACAACAAGAGAGGTAAAGACGAATCTATAAAGTACCGAGACTTCCTGGGCAAAGAACGGACAATCAGTCTCCTTCCTGTGTCGTTGTCAATGTTGTCTGTGCGGGAGATGCTGTTTTTGTGTAGAGAATGTAAATTTTCTGTAACCTTTTGCAATCTAGTTACTAATAAGCACTACTGTAATTTAGCACAGTTTTAACTCCACTCTCATTTTAAACTTCCTTTGATTCTTTCCAACCATGAAATAGTGCATAGTTTGCCTGGAGAATCCACTCATGTTTATAAAGGAAATGGTGATGGCACCGTGTAGAAGCCCCTCTGTATCCATCCACGTGTGCAGAGCGGCCAGAGCCCACTGGGACTGGGAGTTCCTGACCCAGGCCCGACCATGTTGCACCCATCGTCCCCTGACTGGGATCCCCCACCCCCCCACCCCAACAGTGACGGATTTTGGAGAGATGAAAAAAAAATCTATTCATTTGTTTATCCACTGAGATCTGGGGAGCCCACATCTCAGTATTTCTGATTCTGGCTACTTCCCCTAGAGAAAATAAGCCCTCCTTTTTCAGCCTTGCTCACGGCAGCAGAAGAAAGGGCTTCTCTGCGTGGTCCCCTGCTGGTAGGGGTGGGTGCCCAGGGGGCCCCCTGCCCGTGGCCCGCTCCCTGCTGAGGAACATGCTGTTTGTATTGTTTTAGGAGACCAGGCTGTTTTGTGAATAAAACTGAATGCATGTTTGTGTCATGATAACACTGCTGGCTTCTTGCTCTTGGGTTTCGTTTCGGGAGGGCTGGCTTGGGGCTGTGGCTGGGCTGGGGATAGCTAGAGTCACTTGGAAAGGAGAAGCCTTTGGGCCCAGGAGGCAGGGTGAGAGCATCCTGGACACAGCACGGAACCATGTTTACATGGAAGGGTTGGTGCGTTCCGGCTCCACTAGCACTTTAGCCAGGCAGCCTGTGCTATTAGGGTGAGCCTGGGCTACTTGGGTCCTTTTGCGGGGCAGCCGTCTCCCACACACACAGCCACCCCGGGAGCAGTTTGGGTTTCTGGACTGCAGCTGTGCCTTCTGCAATGCCTGGTCTTGGATCCCTTCCACTCCAGCCTGATTGTAAGAAATGCACTGCCCGCTCTGACCTCCAGAGGGTTTGTTGGTAAGAGGCGGTCTAGAACCTCAGAAGCCAGTTGTCTGGGGAAAAGCTTACAAAGCCCCTTGGTCTAGGCCAGGGTTGATTTTAACAGAAAGGTGTGTGATTTGGAGGCTGCTTTTCACACATCCTAGAGGCCAACCTGATGGATAAGGCCTAGCCAGCTACTGGAGGACTGCACTTCTTCCCCTTCCCCTCATCTGCTCTCAGCTTGGCAGAGATGGAAGCTAGACTTGCAGAAGGACTTCCTGACAAGGTTTCAGGTGAGTGAGCTCTTTCAGAACAAAGGAGGGTGGGGCTTCTGAAGCTGAGTGGGTGTCGAGGTGGGGGGAAGATGGGCTGTCTGCTATTGTTCCTGGAAGGGGAAAGCAGGGAGGAGGGATCCTGACCCCAGCCCTTTCCTGGTGTCACAGGCTCCCTTGGAGCACCAAGGGCTCTGCAGCCTGGCCTGGCACGGCAGGGGTAGGCAGGGGCGGGGGAGGTAGCTTTCAACTCCCATCTCTGCCTGGGAAAATTCCCTTTCATGTGGCTGCCTGTGATCTCTCCAGGCGGCTATGCAAAAGGGGGGTGTCCAGCAGGGAGTGGGGGGGTGTTACAGCTGGGGGCACCCTCACTCCAGCACAAGGCAAACTGCAGCACCTCCAGAACCTCCGGGAAAGGGAGGGCTTAGGAGGGAGGGAGTGGGGAGCCTGGCCAGCAGGGGCACTGGGCTAGAGGCCTTTGCTGGCAGCACACAGACTGCAGATGGCCTAGGCCGGCCCTCTGGCACATCTCCAGGAGTGGGGTGGGTGGCTCTGGTGCCAGCCTTAATGGGAGGGGATGTTGTGACTCAGCTGGCCGTAGCCCACCCCACAGTGCAGAAACCCAAGGTTCAGAGCCCCTCGCTTCCAGTTTCTGCCTCTTGATACCCCAAGGGCACTGTGAAGTGGATACCAGTTAGGGTGTTTCTTGGCTTTGAAGCCAAGCCTTGCCCAGGGAAGTGATATTCTCCCAGTGAATGATCATGGAGGAACCCATCGTGAAGGCGGGACTTGGCGCATACTGAGCAGTGGACAGTGGCAACTGCTGCTTTAAAACTATGCACGGGGCTGAAGAGATGCTTCACTGGTTAAGGTACTTGTTGCTCTTGCAGAGGACAAGAGTTTGTCTCCCAGCTTTCGATGCTCGATGCTCGCGACCACCTGTAACTCCAGCTCTGGGGGATCCAACACCCTCTTCTGGCCGCCTCAGTCACCAGCGCGTAAGCACACACATACACATAGGTTAAAAAATATATATATTTGGGCCAGCTTTGGTGGCACAAACCTGTAACCCCAGCTGTGAAGGCTGAGACAGGAGGACAGCCCTGTCTGAAACATAAAACAACCTGATAAGGTGATTACATTCCCCCCGATCCCAGCACTCAGGGAATCAGGGGAAACCGAAAGCCTTAGTTTTAGTGAGTGTGAAGTTATCCTGAGCTACATCAGGCACTAGCTATAAATAAATAAATAAAGTACGTAAGTAAGTCTTGGGTGGGGTGGGGTGTGCCTTTAATTCCAGGACTCAGAAGGTGAGTTCAAGGCCAGCCTGGTCTACTCAGTTCCTGGACACCCATGGCTATGTCAGAAGACCTTCTCTCAAAAAGATTTTTGAATGTGTGCTTTCCTCAATTCAACAACCCACTCCCACTTTGGGAATGCCCATTGATCTTTACTGTATGTTTATGTGTGTGGGTGTTGTGCCTGAGTGTAGTCTGTGCTCCACATGGTGGGGCAAGGCTCAGTAAAAGGCCAGAGAGTATCAGGTGCCCTGGGACCACAGTCGCAGACAGTTGGAAGCCACCTTATGGATGATGAAAATTGAACTCCGGTCCTCTAGAAGAGCAGTATACGTAACTGCTGAGCCACCTTCCCTAGCCCCACCCTGGATATCCCTTTCTGGGTGGGCCTGACCTTAGCATTCTCCCTAAGACTTTTTCTGCCATATAGCACACCTTTACAGTATGGTCCTGACCCTTGCCAACCAGCTTATTACCCTACTTTTGGCTGTCTGGTTTAAAGATCTCAAACTCCTGAAACCTAGTCTGTCTTTACACACCTTTGAGTTCCCTGTGTTGTGTTCAGAGTCTTTCTCCTGGCCCTTTATCTCTGTTTTTAGACCTCTCTTCTGCTGACAAAGGACACTCTTGGGGGAGTGGGGACCGTTCATTCCCTCCCTTGTCAGGATGGGAAGTGTGGACTCCTGGTGGTTTAGGAGGCTTCACCCCAGCATCCTTTATCCCTACTGACAACAATCTAGTGATCAGAACTAGCTTTGAGGATGGCAGGTATGAGTTGGAGGGACTAAGCACACTCCTAGAGACAAGTCCCGTAACACAAGGACTCTGTACGTGTGTGCATGTGCACACAAGAGAAGGAGACGGAGACTGAGATTGACGTAAAGCCTAGAAAAACCTCATGAGGCTACGTCCAGGAACTTGACTGTTTGTCCCATTGAGTGTGACATGAAAGTGGGCTTGAAACGATGTGGAAGACATTCAAGACGTCATGTGGCCTTGGATTCATATGTGAATGATGTCATTGGGATGTTCAGCAATATTGTTTGTGTGATCCTGTGACCGTGTACAATCCTGTAGCAGACTGGGAATGATAAATCTGAATGTAACATTGGATGATTTTGTGTTTGTGGCATTGAATATACAATACTGTTGTATATTATGTGACCCTGGGACAACACTTCACAATACTAAGTGTCCATGACTCATACATGTGGCCTTGAGACTGACATCAGAGAGAGTGTGTAATGTATGTGATGACCGTGTTGTAACCCTTCATGTTGCCTAGATAATGCTATGGATGTACAGTATACATACATGTGTCAGTGTGCCCATGGGATCCCGGGAGGGGGGCGTATAGACCTGTTCATGTGTGTCTTCCCATGGCATTTCCTGCTTCCCCACCCCTGACAGCTGTACAACTCTAGAGAAAGCACAGAGCTCTCAGGATAATACATTCTCCAGTGTGTGTCCAGAAGCCATTGACTGCACTGGGTGCTGGCATGGGGGAATGGGAGAACCGGAGGCCTTTCCCACAGCTGAAATACCCCTCTCCCAGACCTTTCACTGCAGACTTCGGCTCCACAGAATACCTTGGCAACTCTGACTCCTTTGTTCTGTGGCCGCCAAAGGCCTCCCATTTCAACCCTAGAATGTCCAGTGCCTGCCAGGCAGCAACCTCTCTCCCATGACAGCCAGCTTGGTATGACCTAGTCCCTACCCACTGAAACCACCACCTCCACCCCCACCCTCCCACCCCCACACACACACCTCCAAGTCTGTCCCATGCTCTGGGTCTACACAGGGCTCCAGACTGGCCCTGAGCTGTGAGCTTGGTGTGCAGGAAGGAGGAAACGAGGAAACACACCAGTTCCTGGGGCTGTGCCGGGTGATTGTGGGTCAGCGCCTGGGTTCTGGAAGGGTACAACTTCCCCTTGGCACATGGCCAAGTTGGAAACTCAGCCTTCCGTCCAGACTGGTTTCCGTTTTGAGTTGGTTGACTTTCCTTTGGCTGAGGTAAACCATCAGGATTGGGCTTATAACCCATTTTATAGATGAGGGATGCTGCGTGACTCAGAAGCAAGACGGTGACCAGCACCCAGGCTTCGGCTCTCAGGAGGAGGACCAGCTGCCTCCAAAAGACTTGGCAGGGGGCCTGGGAGTCTGGACATATGGATCCTCCCCATGTCCTGGTCCTGATATGTCACAGACACCATGTTGTGTGTATTTCTTCTTGTTGGATGACCTTGATTGGATAAGTACCCTTGCCTCCATTCTGTATTTCTAGAAAAGGGACGGCATAGCCAGGGGTTGTATAGTATAGGGCACTTGACAAGGTCACCTCACAGTTAGTGCCAAGACCCACAGCAGGGGCATGAGACTGTTGAGCCTGGGGGTAGATTTGAGCTTGGAGACCCATCCTTCCCTCGCAGCCCGACCTAACTCACACTGCTACACAGAAGGACGCAGTATCAGCATGGCTCAGTTGTATCAAGGCCGTTTGGGTCTGACCTGATTGCACTACCAGCTCTGGCTCCCTCCCAGGTGCCAGAGATACACAGATGGAGTGTACAGCCCTCCCTGGCCCCCACTGCCTGCCTGACAGGCAATAGCTGTAGAAGGAACAGGCAACAGTGAAAACAGATCTCAACCACCCCACCCAGCAGATGGAACCAGGCACAGAGAGCCTTGTCCCCCACAATCACATAGCTCTGGTGTGTCCTCTTCCAAAGGGCCCACATCTGCCTTGGGGTCTCTGCTTTCAAGGATGGATTGAAAGGTCTGAGACTGCTGGCCAGGGTACCAACCAAACACGTTTTCTCTGCTTGAGACCAGCCACCTTCCAGCAGCATTAGATTATCCCTCTGTAAGAGAACAAGAGCAGGCTTCAGATCTCAGCTAGAGGGGGCCATGAAGAGGTCCTCCCAGGCTGCAGGTCTGGGTACCTGAGGAGTTGATCTAAGGGTAGTGGTCACTAACCCCATCTCAGATGCCAGGCTCTAGGATACACATCTGTTTCCTGTTCCTTCCGACTGAACCTAACTCACCCCCCTCCCCTAAACACACACACACGCTCTCCTGACCCCCACTGGCTCAGGTGTTCAGGTTTGCCCTGTCACAGTACTGGCCACTCTGGGTGAGATCACATGCTTTCAAGACTATGGTCTTGAGTTCATGAAGGGTATCATTGGCACCTAGCACATGGAGGTGTGCTAAGAAACATCTGTGGATCCAGATGTGTGGAGCACACCTATAATTAGTACTGGGAAGGTGGAGGCAAGGGGATCAGGAGTTCAAGGACAGCCTAAGCTTCATGTCAAAGACACTGCCTCACAACAAACCTGTGAGCTAAATAAAAACCATCTTCCCTTCTTGGGCACTTTTTTTCTATGTGAGTTTTTATCATAATTGAGGTATGATCTGTCTTAGTCAGGGTTTCTATTCCTGCACAAACATCATGACCAAGAAATAAGTTGGGGAGGAAAGAATTTATTGAGCTTACTTCCACACTGCTGTTCATCACCAAAGGAAGTCAGAACTGGAACTCAAGCAGGTCAGGAAGCAGGAGCTGATGCAGTAGCCATGGAGGGATGTTCCTTACTGGCTTGCTTCCCCTGGCTTGCTTTCTTATAGAACCCAAGACGACCAGCCCAGGGATGGTACCACCCACAAGGGGCCCTCCCCCCTTGATCACTAATTGAGAAAATGCCCCACAGCTGGATCTCATGGAGGCACTTCCCCAACTGAAGCTCCTTTCTCTGTGATAACTCCAGCCTGTGTCAAGTTGACACACAAAACTAGCCAGTACACTATCCATAAATGAAAACTTATTATAAAGAACATCATTGGGCAGAGAGTATAGCTCAGTGCCTTTAAAAACGTACAATGCATTGGGTTGGGTCCCCAGCTTCCATAGCCCTCAGTAAGAAATACTGATGGTGGTAATGAGACCCTCCTGCCTCACAGGGCACTGAGCTTGTGACTGGTGAACCAAGCATTGGACCAGTTCATTACATTCATATGTCCAGAATACCGTGAGAACGGCATTGATCAGTTATCCCTACTTTATAGATAACAAAATTAGACCTAATCACCTGGTTATGCTTCAGACTTTGTCAGGAACCAAAGCTGGCCTTTCCCTTGACAGGCCACTGCCCACTGGAGCCAGTCTGGGGATTTGTTTGTTTGAGATGAGGTTTCACTATATAGCTCATGTGGGATCCCCCTGCCTCAGCCTCTGAGGGCTGGGATTACAGGCATGTACTACCACACCCACCCAGCCTATAAAATTCTTTAACCAAATGTTTACAAGTCCAGAAAGGTTTAGAAAGAAAATAAAAGTACTGTATAGGGAATAGCCTTAGAGCAGCAGCAAGAGCAGAAATTCTGGAGGTGCAAACCAGGCATAGCCTAAGCCCACACAGTTCTTGTCCTTGCTGACCCTGGAGGATCCACAGCCCCTCCTACCCCCCCCCCCCCACAATAGGATTGACACACAGCTGCTGGGGACCCAGAAGAGTGGCCGCTGTGAGGGTGAGGGCAAGGGCAGTGCCCGCTCTGCAGCCGTTGATAAGGCGACAGAGCCCTCGGGAGCAGGGACACAGTGAAGCCATGGAAACACGGCTGAAGTGTGAGGCTGGCTTAGCAGCTTCCCCAGGTGGCTGCCTCCCAGGCCTGGCAGGGGCCCAGCAAGACAGGTCCAGCCATAGGCTATGTCTCCTCCTTCCCTCCCAGGGGTCAGCCTGGGCTGGTGGCTGGAAGTATCACTCCAGCTTGCTTTCCTAGGGTCAGACTTGGGTCAGTCAACCTTTGGGCATTGGTGTGGAAGACCACGGACAGACAGGGTGCTCCACCAAAGCCTCTTTTCCCATTTAGTTGCTCCCAGTCTGCTACCCACTCCTCTACTCTAAATATGTGTGCATTATTTACCTTAAGCATTTTGATAAATCATAATAGCAGAGACATCTGCTGTCAAAACTGCAAACTGCATTTGGGGCTGAGCTTGTAGACTGATACACACCAGGGGAGCATAAGCTCTGACAATATGAAAGAGATGCTTTGGGTGTCCCATACCTTCCTCCAGGGCTGGACCCTAGCTCCGTCTTTTGGGGTGACTCCTCACTGGCTGCTAGTTACAAAACCTTCCCAGGGAGGCTGTCCATCCCCCCCCCCCCACACACACACACTATGGTTTTGCTTCCTGCCTTCCTCAGAATTATTAATGTAGCAGCAAGAGCTACTGAGGAGTCCGTGGAGCAGAGATTAACTCCTGGGGCAGTGTGTGGGTGGGGTTGGCCCTGGGAGGCGGCGTGGGGGGGGAGGTAGGAGTGGGGGGGTTGACGTTAAAGCTTCACAAGATTAATCACCCTGCAGCTGGCCTCATCACAAGGGCACCCAGCTCTCAACACCCCACCACCACCACCACCACCACCACCACCATAACCACCATGCCCCCAGGAAGGGCTCTGCCTTCTCTGTCTTTCAGAGTCCCTACAGCGCCACTCTAACTTGTGGGGGGATGTTGGGAGCTAAGGCCGAGTTCCTTTTGCCTTTTCTGATTTCTTCCGAGTGACCTCAGGGACCCTGAGGACCAAGCAGCAATCCTGAGGTCTCCTTGGTTTTAATCTAGCTCTGCAGCCCCGAGAGGAGGAGGCCATGCCCCGCCTGCCTACTGTCAAGCAATACCCTCCAAAGTAGAGCCAGAGTGAGGCACCCCCAGGCCCTGTTCACATGGGGATCTCCAAGGAAGGTGTGGTGGATCTGATGTTATGCTCCTCAGCCTACCCCTCCCACTCACCCTGAATGGTCTAGAGATGGGGAGCAGGGGACATCCTGGGTAGAAACAAGGGAAGTACCTGTTGGTAACACCTCAGGGTGAGGAACCAAAGTGCAGGCTTCTCAGCCAGCCACCCCATTTTATTCTTCAACACATTGCAGCAGGTGAGACTCGGGTTAGACCAGAAACTAGGTTGAGTTGCCCTCTGCCTTCCTCTGCTTACTCTCCACTATCCTAGAGTCCCCTGGCCCCACAGAGATGCCACTGGGTGAACTAACTTATATGCTTTCCTGGGGTTCCTGGGTAAAGCAGTGTGGTAAGCAGGCAGGACTGGTCTGTGGTGAACGTCAGTTGCTAAGTGATGTTGTAATTGCCACATAGGCCTGTTGCAAACAACGGGTCTGGGGCAAAACTTGTTAGGTTCGCACTTGACTTTGGTGCCATAAGATGACAACTACCAAGAGTTAGTGCAACAAGGGGAACCAAGAAGGCATTCCAAGAAGACACAAGAGAAAAGCCTAGTGAGGCACTCTTGGATCTGAACATTGTATGGCCTGTGTAGGTTCTTTGAAGGGCAAGAGGCTGCTTCCCCTTGGCCTCAGTTTACATATCAGTAAATGACACCACATCTCCAAGATACAATGATAGAAGGAGAAGCGTGTGCAAATAGTCCTTGGGAACTTCCTCAACTAGCTGAGTGTGAGGATGCATGCCTATAAACCCAGTAAGGGTTTGCTGCAAATTCAAAGTCAGGTTGGGCTGTAGCATAGCATGACCCTGTTGACAGAGCAACAGAGAGAGAGCACTGTCCCTCACCCTCACACCTCAGAGCACAAGAGATCTGAGTGGATAGGAAGAGGCAAGAGCCAAGAACAAGGATGGCTTATCTGGAGATGAGAAGGATCAGGCTGCTTTGTTGTGTGTGAGTGACACTCGCATGCATGCATATGGAGTGACACTCGCATGCATGCGTATGGAGTGACACTTGCATGCATGCATATGGAGTGACACTTGCATGCATGCGTATGGAGTGACACTTGCATGCATGCATATGGAGTGACACTGACATGCATGCATATGGAATGACACTTGCGTGCATGCATATGGAGTGACACTTGCATGCATGCGTATGGAGTGACACTTGCATGCATGTGTATGGAGTGACACTTGCATGCATGCGTATGGAGTGACACTGACATGCATGCATATGGAGTGACACTTGCATGCATGCATATGGAGTGACACTTGCATGCATGCGTATGGAGTGACACTTGCATGCATGCGTATGGAGTTATATGCACCAATGTTCACATAGAGGGCAAAAGTCAAACTCAAGTGTCATTCCTTAGGATTTTGACGTTTTAAGATAGGATGATCAGGCTGGCCTTGAGCTTAGAGATCTGCCTGCCTTTGCCTCTCAAGTGCTAGGATCAAAGGCATGTACCCCTATGCCCAGCCATACTTTCAAGGAGCCTTAGGAACTCCTTGGGTTGTGAGACCATGCTAGTGGGAGCCCAGGCAAGAGTTCATGTCAAGGTTGAGGATATAAATTCACCTTGGGACAGTGAGAGCCAGGGATGGTTCTCAAACTTCAGCAATATTGTGGAATAACTAAAACACTCCATTCCATGTTAGAAGTTTAAGGTTCAGGAAGTAACCTGTCCTCTTAGGAAGACTCCCAGTGACAGATTAACCAGGCTAATTTAGAAGGCTTTTAGGACTCTTCCTGGAGATGAAAGTAAAGAAATATCTGTGTCCCAAAAGATCCTAACCTAGACGCAGCAGGATGGCAGGCTGGGTGGTAGGGTCTAGGATTTCCACCTGAGCCCTACCTCAAGCTGGTTTCATGATCTCAAACAAAGGCATAGCCAGCCTGTCCTCCCTGTGCCCAGCTCTCCTCACTGGTGTGGCAGAATGTCACCCAGCAGCAGTCAGCCTTGGCTCCAGGTGTTTCCTGGGCATTCACGGTTGGAATAGGCTTTAAATGTAGAGTTCTTCAACCTTCGCCCATCCTCATGTAGGCTATCTTTCTTCTGACCTTCTATCCACACCCCTTTCACCTCTGACCTGAGGCCAGCAGTCTCTACTGCTGACATCTGTTGTCATGGGAACCCTACCTGCACTTCTGACCTAGCATAGGCAAAAGCAGGCCTAGAGCTCCGAGCCAGGAAAGCTGATGGTTCTGGGGTGGGGACTTGAGGTTCGTGTTCCTACCAGCCTGGTTTTCTTCTTGGGAAGAGAGTATTAGAAAGATGGATGACCCGAGGCCAGGAAAATGGTCCAGTGGGTAAGAGTTCTTGCCACTAATCGTAACAGTCTGATCCCTAGGACCCAAATCCTGGAGGGAGAGAGGCAAGTCTGGCAAGTTCCCTGACGTCCACACAGATGCTGTAGCATGCACCTCCCCAATAAACAAACAAACAAACAAACAAATGTAATTACAAAAAAAAAAAAAAAGAGCTGGACAGTAGTAGCATGTGCCTTTAATCCCAGTGCTGGGGAGACAGAGGCAGTTGATCTTTGTGAATTCAAGGCCAGCCTGGTCTACAGAATAAGTTCTAGGGCAGCCAGGGCTACAAAGAAACCCTGTCTGGAAAAAAAAAAGATTTGAATGAGGATGGGCTACAGGGGACACAGTCAGGGCTTAGGGTCCCCTAGAGTCTGGTCCTGTTCCAGGCTCACTCACCCTCTCTAGACTCAGCTTGGGAAGGTTGGTGGGGACAGGGAAGGTTGGTGGGGACCTTCCTATTTCTCTCACTGCCAACACCAACCAGAGCTCAGAGCCCTGAGCTCAGCTCATTCTCAAGGCTAAAAATACCAAGAAGGCGGCGGCTGCAGCTCCTTAGACACCCCATCCACCCACCCCTCACTCCCAGCAAAGCGCATGTGCCGTGCGCGCGTGTGCGCGTGCACACACACACACACACACACACACACACACACACACACACACCTTGCACTCACCCAGACCCAGCCTGGACCTTACTCCAAGGAGCTATCTGAACTTAATCACACAGAGCTCTGTCTGAGCTTTCCAAAATCCCCATTCTGGGTGAAACCAAAATATGGATTCTATTTCCTCCTCTGACCCCAATTTGCTGTGTGATCTTGGAGTAGTTTTTTGGCTTCTCTGAGCCTTAGTTTTCCTTTATACTGCATAGAAGTGCAGAGGCTCAGGCATGGGAGATCAAGGCCCTGGCTGTCATCTCTAAGGCCTTCTGAAGCTCCCATGCTCCGTAAGTGGCTGTGCCCTGAGTCCGAGCATCCTTCTCTAGCATACCTACTGAACTGGAAAGGATTGTTGGATTCCTCACACTCAAGAAGCAGAGGCAGGGGGATCTCTGTGAGTCTGGTCTACATAGTAAAAACCCTCTTAAAAAATTAGAAGAGGAAGAAGAAGAGGAGGAGGGGGAAAGAGGAGGCGATTGGGGAGGAGGAGGGGGGAGGAGGAGGAGAAAGAAAAAGAAGTATGTACAAAGATTCAAGTCCCATAAACATGGCAACACAATCTAGATCTCTGGAGGCAGCTGGCAGGGAAAAGACATGTCCTGAAAGAATTCTGGAGTATTTGTTCATCAATTAATCTAGGGTTAAGAACTGTTGGTTGTTGGATGCTGTGCCCCAAGACCCCAACTGGAATCCACTCTGAACCAGATCATTCTTCCAAGGGAACCAATGCCCAGTAGTTTTGTGAATGCATTTTTAGACCGTGAAAGGGTGCTCTTAGGTAAAACATTAATAAACTGCTTCACATTGGTGGGGAAGATTAAATGTAAATTAGATAATTAAAAATGAAGCTGATGCCTGCTGCTTGGTGCTATTACCTCTTATTAAAAGTTATGAGAGGTGGCCTTGGGTGGCGGCTGGTTGAGGGCTTTGAGGAGGGCAGCAGAGGCAAAGGGCTGTCTACTGGAACACTTTGGTCTCACAGGTCCAGCAGGTGGGGAAACAGGATACTCCTATATCCAATCTACAGATAGAGGGCATGGGTGTTCATGGCCCTGAATGTGGACCCAAGGTTCTGTCTCTTCCTAGAATTCCCGTGTTTCTTCATCTGTGAGAGATGAGAGCAGCAGTCCCCGGAGCACAGGGGAGGATCACGGGATTCCAAGCCAGCCTGTCTGAAAAACAAAACAAGGGGCCTGAGATGCAGCTCAGTTGGGAGAGTGCAGTGTTAGCAGTGACTGGGAAGCCCGGCATTGAGTCCCCAGCACTGAATACTACCTGATTTAGTCTGTAATCTGAGCACTCCGGAGGTGGAGGAAAGAAGATCGAGAAATTCAAGGATATTCTCTGCTAGTTGTAGGCCAGCTTGGGTTACAGAGTCACTGAATCTACATACATGCATACATACATACATACATACATACATACATAACTTGTCTTGAGCTAGCCAGGAGTAGGGCCACATAATTTGTTGAATATCCTTAATTACTTGTAGTATCACTCAAATCAAACCAGCAGCTGTCTCTAGCCGAGGCTTCAGTTAGAGCTACAGGGAATGGTTACTTCGGGTTGATCAAAGCTAGGCTAGAACAAGGGAGTAAGGGTCCACAGTCATGCTTTATGAGGTTGAGGTAGGTGGTCCTGGGACAGTCCTCCCACACTAAGGTCCTGTTTCCTGCCTCATGATGTTGCACTGACTCCTGGTTATTATTAATCTGCCCTGTGTTCTTGGCCTTGTGCTGAATGTGGGGATCCCGAGGTGAATGTTTCCTCAGTGAAAGAGGCAGCCCTGGGTAATAAGTCCCTAAGGGGTGGCTATTCTGAGCAAGCCCAGAACAGGCAAGCCTGTGTGGAGGGGGAGGCATGTGCGTCCCAGGGCGCCCTGGAGGAACTTTGTGGCTCCCGATTCTCCCCAGTGAAAGCTGGGCGAGGCAGGTAGCGGGCCCGCAGCTGCCGAGGCCGGGAGGCTGAGTGCGCTGGCCAGGCCCTTGGTGGGCTGTTCAGGGTGCGCGCCGAGGGGGTGGGAGCGCGGAGCGTGTGAGTCACCGTTTCTGGGCCAGGCAGGCGGCGACTGCGGAGCGGGGGGCGCATTCCTGGCTGGCAGGGCGGCCGGCACTAATGTCTTTCCCACATGGCCCCGAGTTCCCCGCTCGGCACGATCACACGGGCAAGACGCTCCCGCGGCCACCCCCGCCCCAGCTGCCTCCTTCCCACAGAACCGTGGAGGGGGAGGGCGGCGACGAGGCGAGCGCCACTGGGCCTCCCGAGGTGGCCAGGGCTCTCGCACGGTGCCGGGCTCACTGGGAGCCACTGAGGCCGGGACTCCCATGGATTCTTGGCCAGTCTCAGTCCACCCTTTCCCGGCCTGCACACAGCGGGGTGTCGGAGAAGCACTGGCGGCGAGATCGCCAGTAACTTCGGCCCCCTGGGACTGCAACTGCCGTCACCTCTTCCTCTTCTTCCCGTCGTGCCCTCTGGGCCAAGCTCTAGGCTAGGGCTGTATGAAGCTGCTACGCGTCCGGAAGGGTCTGGGGAGGGTGGTTCCTGGAAGAGGCCACACCCAGTGCCTCATTCCTTGGGTTGGAGGACAGCCCTTGCCAAGGCCAAAGGGACTGTGAGAACTGCTTCCCACGCAGTTCTTGTCCCTGGGCCAGGCCCCTAGGGGGAAACTGAGGCTGCGAGGGCGGCCCACCCAGAGCTCCCTGTCTGCTGGGGGAAGTTGGCGGTTGTCCCTCCAGCTGGGCTCAGAAGCGCTAATGAGAGTTAAATGTAGGGCGTGAGTCACCCAAAGGGGGATGGGACCACCCTCAGATGTGAAGGGTGAATAGCGTTTGCCATACTGCTCATCCCCCACCCCTAGTCCCCACTTCCCCTACACCACATCCCTTAGCCCTTGGGAAGGTGACCCTGTCATCCTGGCCCAGCCTTCTCTAAAAGATGGCTGTCTCAGAAGCAGGGGCTGTGGGGCCATAGAGAGACTCCACATCTAGCACCTGGGATCTCATGACTGTGAGTTCTGGGGTTGGGTCATGTGTTGGGATGGGGGCTGGGCAAAGAGCCCAGGCCACCCTGAAAATCCCCCTACTGGCTGTCTGGCCCTCCTCAGGCCACCAGGCTCTGACCACACAGGGTGTCTCTCCTACACCCCCACACCCAGCTCCCTCCAGCCAGCACAGGGACTTCCGGTTGCAGTCCTCATGACACGGCAGCCTGTGCGTACATACTCGCCTCTGTGACGGGGTTTGTCACTGTGTGTGTGACTAAATGTGCACTTGAGTATATTTATGTATGACTGTCAGTGTCCAAGTGGGCCTCGGGGTTGCAGGGCCTGGGGAGGGAAGGTTTCCGCATACTTGTCTATTTTATTGGTGTGTCTTTTCCACATGACTGTGACTATGTCAACCTCATCCGACCCACGAGGCTCCTTGCTTCTCTTTAGAGCGCCCTACTATCACCAAGAGAAGCGGGGTTAGGGAATGAGTCTGGAGAGTGCTGTACAGGGACAAAGTATTTCTGTTGCCTTCAGAAATGACCAGGCTGGGTAGTCAACACTGGAGGTGGGAGGGTGGACGGTCAAAGGAAAGAGACCCCACCCCCAAAGAAGGGATCCCTGCTCGGCAGTCCCCTTCCTGCTCCCTCTGCTCTCAGCCCAGCACCTCCTGGCAAGAGCTTATTTGCATGGTATTTACATTTCATTTGCATCGCGTTCAATTAAAAACCTGACCAGCTCCCGCCTGCCTGGCGCTGCCTGCCCAGCCTGGTGAAAATGTTGGTTGGGCACTGTCGCCTGCCCCCCCATGGACTGACCCATGTGGGAGGGGTCCTCCCTTCAGTGAGATCATCCCAGTCACCCACTCCAAGAGTGTGAAAACTGGAAGGACAAATGGAGAAACTGAGGTCCAGAAAGGGCCACCTAGAACTGCAGGCTGAGGGGTAGGCTCAGACCTTGAAAAATCATAGCCACACTGCCTCTTTACAGAGGGGAGGCTGCTTCAGGAGCATGGGCCAGCACCTGCTGTGCACGAGTCTGGCCATCTTCGCATTATCCCTATTTCACAGATGGGAATACTGAGACTGGAGAGGGCAAGCCTTAAGTCCACCCAGGTTATGAAGAATTTAAATATCGGTCTTTTTTTTTTAAAGATTTATTTATTATATGTAAGTACACTATAGCTGTCTTTAGACGCACCAGAAGAGGGGGTCAGATTTCATTACCGATGGTTGTGAGCCACCATGTGCTTGCTGGGATTTGAACTCAGGACCTCCTGAAGAACAGTCGGTGCTCTTACCTGCTGAGCCATCTCTCCAGCCCATTGGTCATGTTTTATTACAAGTACTTGGTCCAAATGCTAAGAGCAGAATTGCAGAAAGGTCTCTGCTGTCCTGGTGAACCCAACTCAACATCATTAGCTCTGGGAGGGCCTGCAAGCTCATCCCCTATCCCGGAGCAGTCTCTGATTGCTTTGCTTCCTAAAACTGACAGCCATACCCAACTCCTGGCTAAAAGGTGGGGTGCCCTCGGCCATGGGCTTCCTCCTGGAAGACTGGCCTTCTTGGGCTCCAGTCAGAGCTGGTAATATTGTAAAATGCACAAATGGAGAGGAAAGGGTTGAACTAGGGCTGAAAGTGGATGAAACCATCAGGTGGGTCCATGGAGACATCCAAGGGCCCCTCACCACACTTTGTCACTTGGAGCCTTCCCACAGCATCCTCTCATAGAGCAAGGCTATGGGTGTTATCTAGCAGCTGAGCTCTAAGAAGTACAACTTGCTGGTGGAGGAGTCATGCAAGGTCCAGGGTCTGCCCTTGAGACTGAGGTAGGTTGTCATTGATAGGCACCAAGTGCCTCCACATGTATGTATATAATCATGCATGCACATATCATACATACATGTGTGCATATATACACACATATACACAGTTACACACCCATATGGACCGAGACTGCTGGCATGCCCATACCCAGCTCTCACTTCCATATGTCATCACTCTTGGGGAGGAGAACACAGCCCATCTCATGTGGAATTTTAATCTACTTTGCAACTATGAAGGGAAGTCCCAGAAAAGGGACTTTCCTCGCCCCAGCTGCCTTGGGCTCTAGGGGGTTCTTCCTACCTCTGATTCTGGGCTACACTGATTGGTTCTGAAATAGATATGTGACTTGAGTCTAGCCAATCAGGCTGAATCCCAAGGCTTTAGTTGAGGGAGTTCTCTGATCTAGCAGCAGTTGGGGATTTGGGGACCACTGCCTTGATTTATTTTTTATTGTTTTCCAGACAGGATCTCATGCCACCCAGGCTGGCTTCAAACTTGATATACAGCCAAGGATGTCCTTGAAATACTCATCCATTTGGCTCTGCCCAACAAATGCTACCATTACAGGCGTGAAGCAACACATCAGGATCCACCCATCAGTACCTTGGAAGAGCGCAGTCCAACAGGCCAGCAAAGAAAACTGACCTTGGGCTGGTGTAGCTCAGTGGTAGCACACATGCGTAAGGCCTTAGGGATTGCATCTGCAGTACCTTAAGAAGTATTATTCAGTCTTGGAGTAAGCCAGTTGGTTGGCATTTTGTTTGAGCTATGTGTGTTAGAGTTCTGCATTTGCAGTCTGAGGATCTGCCAAGATAGTACAGGCCTTGCCCAGTTCTTCCTCTAAGTCTTTATCCGTGTATCTCTGCCTGGAAGTGGACTGCCTTTCTCTTATTCTCCACTGACCAGCCAGACATGGGTATGGGATGCCAACTTGTCAGCCCTTCTCCGGAGGCTCACTGCCCTCTATTCCTTCCTTCTTTCTGGGCTACACACTCAGAGAGTTACCTAGAACTTCTCATACAAGCCTGACACTCCGTATCTATGCCTATGAATGCTTTGCTGACGTTCCTCTCTGTCCCAGCACTCAGAAGAATTAGGAAGATCACCCACAAGTTCCAGAGCAGAATGGGTTATAGAGTAAGACACCGTCCTCAAGATAAATAAATAAATATCCTTTTTTGGGGGGGCCTAAATGGTATGGGCTGTGTCCTGTGCTGCAGCTAACACAATTGACTCTGGTCTGTAGTGGGAAGCTCGGTGTAGGCATTAGGCAGTCTTGGTTCACTCATATTCTAGTCCCTGTGGAGGTCAGGGGACCACTTTGGGGAGCTGGTTCTTTTCTCCCACTTTTGAGTCATGGGAATCAAACTTATGGTGTCGGGCTTGGCAGGGCAAGCATCTTCACCTATTGAACCATCCTCTTTGTAATTGTAAGATCTTTGAAACTAGTCCCTGCCTCTAGTGTCCTATCCTTTACTATATTTTAAGAAAAGATCTAGTGGTGGCTCATGCCTTTAATCCCAGCACTTGGAAGGCAGAGGCAGGAGGATTTCTGAGTTAGAGGCCAGCCTGGTCTACAGAGTGAGTTCCAGGACAGTCAGAGCTACACAGAGAAACCCTGTCTCGGAAAAAAAAAAAGATCTTCCTATGTAGTCTAAGTTGGGCTTGAACTCGTGTTCTTCCTCCCTCTGCCCCGAGAGCTGGCACTACCGGTCTTGTTTGAAGATGTTATAGCTGGGCCTCATGTACTATCCAAGCTACTAGAAGATTCCTTGAAGCAGAAGATCCCTTGAGCACAGTATTTTAAAGTCAGCCTGGGCAACAGTGAGAACCCCCACATCATAAAAATAAGCAAAGCCAGTCAGTCATGAATTCCTGAAAATCCTGGCACTTGAGGTAGAGGAAGAATGATCAGGAATTCAAGGCCAGCACAAGCTACATAGTTCCAGGCCAGACTTAGCTGTTTGATCCTGAGCACAGCCTGCCCCTTACACACTTGATACATTTACAACCGAAAAATGAAAAGTATTGAGCCTGAAGATGTAGCTCACTGGTAAGGAGCAGATGCCCAGGTTACCCAAGGCCCTGGGTTCAATCCCCAGTATCATATACCTCCAAACATGGTCAAATGTGGGTGTTAAGAGGATTAGATGACCCAGGAGGTGGTGGGGCACACCTTTAATCCCAGCACTTGGGAGACAGAGGCAGGCAGATCTCTGTTAGTGTGAGGCCAGCCTGGTCTACATCATTTTAGGATAGCTAGGGCTACACAGAGAAACCCTGTCTTGAACAATCCAAAAAAAAAAAGAAAAAGGATTAGATGTGTCTGCATAAAAACTATGGACTAGGCCGGGCGGTGGTGGCGCACGCCTTTAATCCTAGCACTTGGGAGGCAGAGGTAGGCGGATTTCTGAGTTCGAGACCAGCCTGGTCTACAGAGCGAGTTCCAGGACAGCCAGGGCTATACAGAGAAACCCTGTCTCGAAAAACCAAACAAAACAAAACAAAACAAAAAAAACCTACGAACTATACATGGATTTTGTTTGTTTGTTTGTTTGTGGTAGGATCTCATAGCCCAGGCTGGACTCAAACTCCCTATTAGCCTGGGATACCCTTTAGCTCTTGATCTCCCTGCCTACATTTCCCCAACGCTGGGATTACAGGCATCACCCTGCTCAAAGCTCACAGATATTTATGGTGCACTCAGCTCCGAAACGTCAAGGTCCCCGCCCTGGGAGAGGAGCGAAATGGAAGTTGAGGCAGTGGTGTTGCAGCTTGGAGCACCCAATCAGGACAGTGGGGTGGCCCTCCCCGCCTGCCGCAGGTCTTAGAGGGCCGGATCTCCTTAGCTCACACCCCTTCCTTACAAAGCGCCCTTGGTAAGGGGAGGCTTGGTCATTCCCTCCCCCTTCCTCCCTTCCCTGTCGTCCCTTCCAGCCGGCGCCTCTCTGAGTTAATCTCCTCGCCCGTCAGGGGGTGACAGGAGGTGTCTGTCATTCGGAGCCGAGGCAGTCAGCCTCGCTGGCTAATTGGGGCGCGGGCGCCCGGAGCACGGGAAATGGCCAGAGGGAAGGAGGGGGAAGGAGGGAAGGGAAGCCGTCCTCACCTCCTCGCCGCCGGCTTGGGGCTGATTCACATGGCTCCTTAGGGGGAAAGGAAGGCAGAGAAGAATGGGCTGTGGGACGACTCTGATCTCCGACAAATTGCTATTCCTCTCTAAGTTTCATATTAATAATGATAACAGTAAGCCTTTACAGAGCAGTTGCTGTATAGATAAATATGCCTATTGAAAACCTCCAATGGGGTTTTATAGTATTTAGAGTTCAAGCCACACTATTCCCAAGGACCTGAGCACCCCCTTGCACCTCTCTCTGCTGTGCCTCTATCCCTGTCTTCCATATTCCCCTTGTTCCAGACCCTCCAGCTTCCCTCCCACTAAATAGTTCCTGCCTCAGGGCCTTTGCACATTCTCTTTCTGCTCTTTGGAGCATCTTCCTCTACCAGATCCTGGACCACATTACCCCAAATCGCTTACTTCCAATTACTGTGTTACATCATCCTGTTATATTAGTCCATTTCATACACTGACACCCATAATATGAAACCATTTACATGTATGTCTGTGAATAACTGCTAAAACCTTAACTCCTCAAACAAGGCTGGACACATGGAGGCCGTAAATAGTGATTAAATGAAATTAAGTCCTTTACCTTCTCACATAAAGCTAAAAATCTTGATTGTGCCCCAATTTTTTTCCATTAAAAACTAGGTTTATGTGCGTGAGTGTTTTGCTAGTGTGAATGTGTACCACATTTGTTGTATGTGTGAAAATGTTTTAACTTGAACATTTGCATGTGCACCATCTTCGTGCCCAATGTCCATGGAGGCTGGAAAAGTGCACCAAAGCCCCTGGACCTGGAACTATGGTTGTTTGTGAACCACCATGTGGGTGCTGGGAACTGAACCCACGACCTCTGCGAGAGTAGCCAGTGCTTAACCACTTGGCCGTCTCTCCATCACGTGTCCCCATTTTGAGGTGAGAAAATGGATTAAGGAGATTATAAATTCAGGTAATTGAAAAAGACGCCCCCCACCCCCAAGACTAGGGGGCCCTGTGAGTTTTAGCACTGAGTTCCTGGCCTCCTGGCCATTCCTTGGCACACTAGGGCGATGTGGGTACATGCCATGACCCACACCAGGCCAGCAGCTTTCCGGAGAGTTCCATTTAGCAGCCTAGGGAGCTGCTCCTGGGTTTGCTCTGGGCAAAGTGGGCAAATGAGTTCTAAGGGGGCTTCTCACAGGCCAGGAGGGAGCTTGGCATGGAAGGACTAAGCAGTCCCTCATCTTCCTCACCCATCCCTTTCTACCTGGCAGGGCGCTGCCTCCGAGACCTGGCACCATCCAGCCCTTGATGCCTTTCTTGTCTCTCCCACGCTGTCCTTACCACACTGGAGGCTCCTGCCCACTGTGCCTAAGTCACTCACCCACCTTCTCTTCCCACCCTTTGAAGCCTTAGCATCCGTGCTGCCTCCTCTAGGAAGCTGCCTGGGCTAGTGCCAGTGTAGCCCTGGCTAGTGTTGGAGTAGCTCCGGGCTAGTGCCGGAGTAGCCGGGGCTAGTGCTGGTGTAGCCCGGGCTAGTGCCGGAGTAGCCGGGGCTAGTGCCGGTGTAGCCCGGGCTAGTGTTGGTGTAGCCCAGGCTAGTGCCAGTGTAGCCCTGGCTAGTGTTGGTGTAGCCTGGGCTAGTGCTGGTGTAGCCCGGGCTAGTGCTGGTGTAGCGGCATCCTGCCAAGCAGTCAAGTGGTCAAGTGTTCTACGGCACCCACCACACAGGCTGCTGCAAAGCCACTCGTGAAGTCTCCTGTCCATCCATGACTACAGGTGAACCCTCTGTCCTGGAGTCACAGATCTCTAGTCTCCCTAAGATATCTCCTAGGTGTCCAAGCCTAAAATCTCTACCCCGGGGTGGGCAGCAAGATGGTCTCTACCAGGCTGAGTCCATACTTGTTCATACCTCAAGGCCGTACAGACTCTAGTCTGCAAGACAAACATAATGATGATCCTGGGTCTAGACAGGATAGGCTATGGGCTTCTGACAACCCACTTGGGCTACAGCTCATCAGCCAATCACGTGAGTGCTTACTTCTACAGTTACCACATGTCAGGGTGTTTTAGGTCTGAGCCTGGTTAAAAGTCCAAGCTTTCTCTCTCTCTCTCTCTCTCTCTCTCTCTCAATTCATTTGTTTGTAGACAGGTTTGTTTTTTTTTTCTGTGTAGCCCTGGCTGTCCTGGAACTCACTCTGTAGACCAGGATGACCTCCAACTCACAAATATCCACCTGCCTCTGCCTCCCTCCGGAGTGTAGCGCAGGGATGAAAGGCACGTGCCACCACCACCTGACCAGCTTCCTCCTTTCTGGACTTGGCTACCACTCATCCCATTACCTACTGCCTTCCCCTCTTCTCCCAGACAGGGCTGGCCTCTCCGAAGGTGCTATAGGTGGGAGGTGAGGAGAAGCCGACTCGTTCTGAGAGGACAGCTGAGACAGCAATGGTGACACTGTAGCAAATGCCTCTTTTCCCTTCTTACTCTTTGTCTGGGGCTGCAGACCCCAAACACTCCTCTGGCATGGCTGTGTGCACGTGTTGTTGTTGCAGGGATGCTCGCTTGCTGGCTCCCAAATCTCTCACTGCCTCGGCCATCTCAAGACAGAACAGGTGGGCAGATGGAAGACTGGCAAGAGCCCTCTGGTCCCCCTCCCACAATCCCAAAAGTTCACAAGAACCTCCAGCCCATGCTGGGGGTGAGTAGCGAGGCCAGGAAGTGGGGTGCTAGAGCCTCTATGCACTTTGATGTCCTGTGAACAACACAAAAAGCAGATGCAGATATTATGCAAAATAGAAATTCCCTGTTCTAGTCAACAGCTCCGAAGTGTTCTGCAATGGGCTGCAAGAGGTCCGGAAGCCAAGGGGAGATGTGGGTGTGTGTAGGGGCATCGTGGATGCTTTGTGGAGAGGAGATCTCATCCCGGTGGCACCAATGCCATAGCCCCAGGCTCTGCTCCTGGAATGTAGGTGAACTGTCTGTCCTTGATACAGGCTGCGCTGCAAGTAGAGAGGGCAATGGGCTCATCTATCTCTGGAGCCTTGAGGACCTTTCAGAGACATTTAATGATGTGTGAAGCAGATTGCAGACTAGCTAAATTCTTCTGTTCTGGCCTCTGTCAGACCTGGGTTTGGTTCCCAGCACCACCACTTAATTGTTGTGTCATCCAGCAAGGCAAGTCACCATGTCACCTCTGGAAGCTTCTGTTTATTTGATCATAAGTTAAGAATGATAATTGAACAAAGCTTTTGTATAGTGTTTGTAAGGCAAAGTATGGGTGGCCCAGGGCACATGCCTGGCCCTGGGTTCCACATTCCCCCTTCCCCCAGTACTAAGGATTAAAGCCAGGGTCTTCCACATGCTAAGCAAGGGCTCTATCATTACACTTCATATTCAACCCTCTCTTTTTAAGACTAAGTTACTGAGGATAGCCTCGAACTCATTCTGTAGCTCAAGCTCCCCTTGGATTTGCCATATTCCTGCCTCAGCCTCTGGAATAAATGAGACTACAAATCTGCCCCGGAGAGATCAGATGAATTAATGACTGTTTTTCTTAGAATTTTTTTTTTCCAGACAGGGTTTCTCTGTGTAGCCCTGGCTGTCCTGGAACTCACTCTGTAGACCAGGCTGGCCTCGAACTCAGAAATTCGCCTGCCTCTGCCTCCCAAGTGCTGGGATTAAAGGTGCACACCACCACTGCCCGGCTGCCCTGTTTATTTTCAATGCTGAGAATTAAACTTAAGGAAGGTCTCCTATCACACATACTAGGCAAGCATTTTACCTCTGAGCTATTAAGTCTGTAAATATCAATTATAATTGTTGTCTACTTCCCCTAAGGTACATGTGCACTGTGTATGCGCGCACGCACACACACACACACACACACACACACACACACACCATCTTGCTTTCTTCCCTTGATCTTGTCCTTTACTGGGAGCTCCCAGAGGACAAAATGTCACACCCAACAGTGGTGGCTGTTGAGTTCCAGGCTTCTGTCCAAGGATGGGTAGGGCCTGGGGTCCCTTTTCTGTTCTCTCAGCTCTGCCCTAGAGAGACTTCCTCTTCTCTTTTGGGAAGGGGGAATAAGGAAGGGCTCCTACAGAGATCACCCAGGGATCCTCTGTCTCAGAATGGTATCATGCATGAGGATCCCAGCAGACAGTTTACAGAACATGCTGTGTAGACTGGGTGGGCCCTTCTGGCTGACCAAGGTCTCTGTGTAGCCCTGAACTTAACAGATTAGACAGGCTGGGCAAGCCTCAAACTCAGAGATTTGCCTGCCTCTGCCTCTAGAAGGCTGGGATTCAAGGTGTGTGCTACCACCCACTAAATTGCCTACAGGTTGTATAATGTGCTCCAAGTTCCATGCCTTCATAATGTCTCATTCATACTGGAGAGACCTTTGGTGATCCAGCTGTCTTTTGAGTCACTTCCAGTCCTGTCAGTAATTATAATAAAACTAACTGTTGCACCAAAATGGGCTTTTGTGGTATTCATACTTGGTCTGTGTATGCGTGTGTGTGTGTGTGTGTGTGTGTGTGTGTGTGTGGTGCTGTGTCTCCTCAGGAAAAGGCTTACTAAACACTTTGAGTGTTACATCATATTTATTATACCCAACAGTGACGCTCTGGATGGCTGTCCATTTCTTTTTTTTTTCCTCTGTGACAGTCTTACGTAGCTGACTGGCTTTGTAGCTGAGGATGACCTTGAACTTGATCCTCCTGTCTCTAGCTTCTGTGTGTTGGGATTAAAGAGTGCTGGGTGTGTGTTACTGCATCTCAGCAACACTACTCTCTGTGCATCCTAAGCAAGCGTTCTATTAACTGAACAACGTGACAGATTCCCCTTTCTTTTTAAACCCTTGAGGAAACTGTCACATACCAGGAGTGGAAGCCTAGTATAGCTGCACCCTCAGCCTGTAATCTAAGAAGATTCTCCATCCTCCCCAGGGACAGCCTATATTCTATTTTGTTAAGTTTGCCTTACCTCAGCCGGGCAGTGGTGGTGCACGCCTTTAATCCCAGCACTTGGGAGGCAGAGGCGGGTGGATTTCTGAGTCCGAGGCCAGCCTGGACTACAGAGTGAGTTCCAGGACAGCCAGGGCTACACAGAGAAACCCCCTCGAAAAACTAACAAAAAAGTTTGCTGTACCTCGAATCCAACTCACCTGTCAAAAGATTGCACAGCCAGCAACCTCTCCCCTTCCTCCTCAGATCTCTCTATCCTATGATTTCTGTCTCCTCTCTGCCAAAAACGTTTACTTTTTTTTCTGATGAAGATAGGTGCCAGAAGGACCTTTAAAAAGTCTAAGCCAGTGCTAGGCATGGTGGCACAGGCCCTTAATTCCAGGATTCTGGAGGCAGAAGCAGGAGGATCTCAGAAAAGATCTGTCAAGAGTCCACTTTGGGCCTATGGCCAGACTCATAAAGGCCAGTTCTTTTCCAGCCTTGGGGCTGTTGCTTTAAATGAGACTCCTGGCTTTTTCCTGGTCTTTCAGGCCTCAGGTCGGATGTCACATCCTCTGAGAGGCCTTCCCTGACTACAACAGCAGTGTGTACACTCCCTGAAGTCAGTCTACAGTCATCTCGGCTCTTCAGCGATTGTGTTCAACGTTACTTATTCGATTACGGGTGTCTCCTTGAATTAGAATGGAAGTTTTGTGAAGCTGTACAAGACGGTTCCCTTAGTGCCCATGGGGTTTAAACAGCGTCAGGCATTTAGTAGGTACACATGAGATGGTGTGTGGTTAGTGTGTGACATGGATCAAGAGATCCCAACTGCAGCGGGCAGCGGTAGCGCACAAACCATCAGTCCCAATACTCCGGAGGCAGAAGCAGGCAGATCTCTGTGAGTTGGAGGCCAACCTGATCTACAGAGCGAGTCCTAAGACAGCCAAGGCTACACAAAGAAATCCTATCTCGAAAGACCAACCAAAGAGTCCCAACCACTTCTGCACCACTTCTGTGCCTCAGTTGCTTTTCGTTGTTGGCCTTCGACTCCTTCGCCCAGCCACACAGAGAACCTCCGCATGAGATCAGAGATGGCAACATGTCCCTTCCGGGGAAGAGAGGGCACAATGCCCAACTGGAGATGAGGTCAGTTGAGGAGGCAAGAGGAGCCGCAAAGATCATCTTGGCCAGAGCTCTGACCTGGCCCGACCCAGGATCCCAGATAGGCAGGGGAGAGCGTGCAACCCTGCCTCGGGTGGGAAGCTTCTCCCAGCGGGGCCTCCTCTCCCCTCTCCTCCCCCGGGAGGCAGGTGGAGCTGCGTCCTCATCTTTGTTCCCATCTGGAGCGCGTTTGGCGCGGCGTGGCGGGGGCGGGGCTGCGCCCCCGCGGTGCCCAGAGAGACGGGCCCGCCCGCTTATCTGATCTGCAGCTAATTGAAACTCCCTGCTCGCGAAGGTCAGCTCGGTCCCCTGACAGCTGCCGAGCCGAGCCAGGCCGGATGGAAAACCCGGGCTGTGCAGGGCCGACGGGGCGCGGGGGGGAGGGGGGGCTGCCTCTGCGGCAAAGGAGACAAAGGCGGCCCCTCCCTCCTCGTGCGCGCTGCTGGGGGTCGCCAGAGGTAGCGGCCTTCGCCCTCACCCTGCGGGGCTCTCCAGCCAGAGTCACATGGCCTAGGGCTTCAGAGGAGGGGGTGCCCTTAATCCCTCCGCGCCCGCCCAACCCGCTCCCACGCCGGGGCCCGTCTGGGGTCTCTGGGAGAGTCACCCCCAACTTCCTGCCCCCACCCCGCCTCCACGCCCCGGCTCTGAGACTTCCTGCCTCCCCGGCTGCGGGCAGCTTAAACTGTGGGAAGCTGGTGGGGCCGGGGTGACCCGGTCCCCTCCCCCTGTGCGCTCGACGGAGCGCAGGGGTCCGGGAGGAAGTGTGCGCGGTGGGGGGCACCGCCCGGCTCCCGGCCGTCATCCGGTGGGGCAGGTGCGGCCTCGGGCCTGCGACGGAGGGCAGGCCGGCCTGTTGCCATTGGTGCTGGAGCGAGTGGGCGGGAGAGGACGCCGCGGGGGGCGCGTTTCCAGGGTTCCGGGTGCGGATGTGGCGAGCGTCCATGGCTCGGCCTGGCTCGCAACGCTCAAGGCAGGCTGGGGCTCCACGCTGACCGCACGGGACCCCTCACCTGCCGCCAAGGCGCCTAGGCACGGGGTGTTGGAGGGCTCAGTTCCCTCTCCGCCTCCAAGCCCAGCGCGCTCTCCTAATCAGAACCTTTGCCTTAGCTTTTCCAGCCTGTTAAAACCAAAAAAAAAAAAAAAACCGACCCCAACGACAGATTTTTTGGGACCACTAGGCAAACCCTGCGTTAAGCAATTAAACGTACTTCGAAAGTACTTAAACCCTACAGGTCCATTTTGCTGATGAGCAAACTGAGGCACAGAAAGGCTGGGACCCTAAGTCAGCTAGGGCGGCCTGGGCTCTGACGCCAGAACTGTCCCCTTTAGGAGGTCTCTTTCTTGGCAAGGCCTGCGGAGTTGAGCCCCAAATATAGGTCGATTCCCTCGGGCATCCGTTAAGTGCGGAGAGCCCCTCGGCAAGAGCGGCACATGTTCCCTAGCTTGGTTATAGGCACGTGTTACATGGCGCAGTCCCGCGTGCCAAAGCGGGGAGTGGGCGGCGGGGGCTGGGGGGGACAGCATAGCTGAGCGCACTGGCGCCCAGGTGCGACATTCCCGGTTGGGACTCGGTAGAGTCCCGTGGAGGGGGCCTGAGCCGGAGGCAGGGCGGAGCGGGGGCGGAGAGCTCGGTGCTGAGTCCACGCGGGCCACGGCGCCTGGGAGGCCGCAATCCCGGCGCCTGCAGCCGGCGAGGCGCGGGGTGACGCGCGGGGGCCCAGCTACCGTGACCTCCTCCGCGGTTGCCATAGTGACCGTGCACTATAAATAAAAAAAAAAAAAAAAAGAGGAGGAATTTCAAACCCGTTTTCTACGGAGCTTGGCGGGAGGGGTGGGGGAGGTCTCTTTGAATCGAGTTTCCCATTTCACCTTCCCAGGCGGCAGGAGCGCTTCCCCCGCAGCCCAGCCGGGAAATTGCCGCCCCTCACGCCGCGTGGCGCCCCCGGAGGAAGCTAATTAGCGCAGCCCGGGGAGCTGGAGACAGGGGACCTGGCCCCGGGGGGGCAGGGTCTGCCTTTTGTGGGGAGGGGAAAGAGCCTACAAATCCCCTCCCTCCTTCCATCTCTCTAAGGCGCGCGCTGTAGCCCAGCGCGGGCCGGGGCACAGGGCGCAGGCGGGAGGTCGCATCTGCAGCTTTGGCGCAATGAATCAGGCACGGCCGCCGCCGCCGAGCGCGTCTGGCATCCGGAGTCTCCCGGGATCGAAAATAATTTGGGCAAAGCGGTGGGAGGTGTGTGCGCGCGCGTTCCGAGGGGAGGGCGGGGAAGCAGGCCGGGCGGGGTGTGCGGGGCGGGGGGAGGTGCCATCCGACAGCCCCGCTGTGGTGAGAACGGAGTTGACACTTCTTTCCTTTCCACTTACTGCGGCAAGTACCGTGAGGAAGCTTAACCCTGTCGCTGCTTGGAGCACGAGGCTGCAGTGCCAGCGCCTTCCTGAGGGCGGCGAGGGCTGGGGGTCAGGTGTGCTGAGCCCTTTAGCAAGGGTCACTGCGGCCTGCTAGGTCAGCTCTCAGCCTGCCCCGGCTGGCGTTGCCACCTGGACATTCCTCAGTGCTTAATCATGCCTTTCCCGGATCCGGCTAGTGTCAACACCCGTGACCTCAGTTTCCCCACTTTTCCAAGTCGGTGGTTTGTGGAACAGCTTTCTTGTCAGGAACCTTCGTTTGAGCACACTCTGCATTGGGCTTTTGGTAGTTAAGAAACTGCAGTCAGAACCAACTCTGCCAGTCTCCCTCCAGCACTCTGGTGTCCCTCATCAAAATGGCCGGGTTCCTGGGTTTGTTTGTTTTTTGCCTCTGATGGCAGTAATGTCACGGCTGCTGCATTAAGCACGCTCGGCGGGAACTTGGTTTGGAGCAAGAAGCTGGCACCCAGCCCTGTGAAGCTGCTTCCTGCAGGCCTGGCGGAGGTCAGCCTTTGTCTTCACACCTCACTACCGGTCAGCCTGCCACTGTCCACTCTCCGAAAACCGTTCAGGTTGCTTCTACTCAACTTTGGCTCAAGGGAGTGAATCTTTTCATACCCTGGAGCCTGTTTGGCTCAGGGAGATGGAAGTAGGGGTGGGAAGCGCTTGTCTTTCCAGTCCCATCCCCATTCTAATTCGGAATGTGTCTGGAACTCCTAGATCTTTTCCAGTTTAGGACTGCCTATTTAATGGTTGCCAAATCTCAGAGCAACTTTGGCTTTAAGACCCCCAAGTCCCAGGTGGGGGTGTGGATCCACCTTCAGTCCCAGATCAGGAGGCAGAGGCAGGTGGATCTCTTGAGTTCAAGACCAGCCAGGTCTACAGAGTGAGTTCCAGGACAACCAGGGTTACACAGAGAAACCCTGTATCGAACCCCCGCAGGAGTCCCAGGACCACCACACATCAGGGGGCTCCTGAGACTGTTTCCCCATTTCCTGAGCTTCCACCTTGAGAATTCTCAGACCATTGGGCTTGTCAGCCTGCAGGTATGGGTGGCCCTAGTGCTCACCCCGAGAGGAGAGGCAATGCTGTGAGTACTTAGGAGATCAAAGGTCACTGGATCGAGTACAACCTGCACAAACTGAGCTAGCAGACTGTCCAGGATCTCTCCTTAAGCTAAGGACTCAATGGCTAAAAGTACGGGCTCAGGAGACATTGAAGAAGATGGCCAAGGAGTATGGTGCCTTTTCGGCCTCTGAGGCTTTGATCAAGCTGATCTCATGAAAACCGAGCCAGGACCTAACTAAAATTCCCTTCCCTGTTGACACACAACAAAAACATGGAAGCCAGAGTTGATGAAGTCCACACTCAAGCTTCAGGTGGACCAAATGTAGTTGTTGGTCTTCATCATGAGGTGCAGACAGATGATGAGCTGGTTTCCACCTCCCACCTGGCTGTCGGCTACTCGGTGTCATTGCTCAGGAACTGCCAGGATGTCTGGGCTTTGTACATCAAGAGCCCCAGGGGCAAGCCTTGTCACCTGTGTTAGGATATATCCTAATAAATCGTAGTGCTACCAAAAGAAAAAAAAGGGTGTGTGTGTGCCCTCAGGGTCAGTGTTAGATGGCTTAGTATGAAAAATGCTTGTCGGACAAGAATGAGGGCCTCAAGTTGGATCCCAACACTCACACGAAGAGCCAGACTTAGGGCAAGTGGTGGCTCACGTGAACCTTTAATCCCCAAATTTGGATGCCTGGGGCATATTTCTGTAAATTCAAGGCCAGTCTGGTCTACATAGTGAGTTCTAGGCCAGCTAGGGCAACACAGTGAGACTGCGGCTCAAGGAAAGGAAAAAAAAAGCAAGACTTGGTGGAGAACTGTAGTGGAAGATACCCAGATGGATCTCTGGCCTTCACAGGCGTGGGTGTGGGTGTGGGTGCGAGAGTGTACCACAGTAGATGGGGTTTGGTGGCATGCACCTTTATATGGAAGATAAAGACATAAGAATTGGGGCTGGAGAGATGACTCAGTGGTTAAGAGCACTGACCGCTCTACCGAAGGTCCTGAGTTCAAATCCCAGCAACTACATGGTGGCTCACAACCATCCAGCATAATGAGATCTGACGCCCTCTTCTGGTGTGTCTAAAGGCAGCTACAGTGTACTTATATGTAATAATAAATAAATCTTAAAAAAAGAAAAAGGACATAAGAATCAAAAGTTCCATGTCACTCTTGGCTACATAACAAGTTTGAGGCCAGTTGGGATATATTGGGGGGGGGCAGGGAAGAGTTGGGGATGTGGGCAGGGCAATCCTAAATCCTTGCCTGGCTACTAATTAGCTGCAAGACGGAGGGCATGTGACCTAAACTACCTCTGCCTTGATTTTTCTCTGTTGAAAAAATATAAATGGCATCAATGTTCACTAGCCTCATGGAAAAATAATTCCTGGTTTCAGTGGGGGCGGAGCATGGAGAGTCAGGAAACTTGGCCTCTGCCTGACCAATCCAAGTGTTATCGTTGTTGTCTACAGAACTAGAACTTGGGTCCGTGCTTCAGACACTCTGGCTCCCCAAGCCTGTCTCCAGGTCATGCCAGGTCCTAGGCAGGGTAGAATGGTGTGGAGACGGGGTAAGCTCTAGGAGCAGGTGCATTCCTGGTGTCCACACCTTAAATCCTAGTTCCCAGGTATTTTTCATCCTCGGGTTGATTATTTCCTAACTCCAGGGCCTTCTCCTCCTACCTATGCCATCCTTGCTGCTTTGTTGCGCGTAAGGCTCAATGCTAGGAGGAAAGACGCACACTGCTTATTCCTCTGCACCCTGGCCAAAGGTCAGGGGAGACCATGTTGACGGCAAGCTTATGGGACAAGAACCCTTAAATTAGACAATCTGCCGGAAATGGAATTTCTGCTGTCCTCCCTTGGAAGTTCGCTGGCTGGGGACTTAGGGCCAAGGTGTGGCTAGGTATGGGGGAACTGCTGATTTCTGAAAGGTCACTCAGGGAATATAGTCAGAGTGCAGGAGGGTCTTCCCTAAAACTGTGGCTTTTATCGGTGAGGTGCCTTGGGCACAAGTATGCTCAAGTTGCTTTTGGAAAAGGCGACAGTCATATTGAGTCTGATGACTGTCTGAGATGACCTCTCAGCTCCTACTCGGGCAACCGGCAGCAGAGGGCACCGGCTAAGCTCTGGCTCCTACACAATTGCCCAAGCTTAGTCACTTTACCCAGGTTCACCTAGGACCATATGTTCTTTTTTTTTTTTAAAGATTTATTTATTATATATAACTACACTGTAGTTGTCTTTTTTTTTTTTTTTTTTTGTAGCTGTCTTTAGACACACCAGAAGAGGGTGTCAGATCTCATTACAAATGGTTGTGAGCCACCATGTGGTTTCTGGGAATTGAACTCAGGACCTTTGGAAGAGCAGTCAGTGCTCTTAACCACTGAGCCATCTCTCCAGCCCGGCCCATATGTTCTTATGCTTCAACATGCAAGTGATGTTAAAACTTGCTATAACACAATGTATATATATACCTCTATATACATTCTTGTGTATATTACACACAAGTACACATGTAGCCACTCAGATGCACACATCTAATATATCCAGGTACATCAAAGATGCCTCATACATGTTAACACTATGTACATACTCAGTAACATATATGCTCTCACACGTGTACAAAGAAGCAGACATAGGCACTCGCTCCTTTATCAACTGATATATGTGTAGACTGTCTCCCATGAGGTAGGGTTATCCTTATTTATTTTCAGAGAGAACAGAGGTTTGAGCCAGGTATGATGGTACTCTTCTGTAATCCTCAAGATTGGAAGGTGGAGGCAGCAGACAGTTCCTGTTTAGGCCTATGTGAACTGAGGGTGGGAGAGACAATTTTTGAATGATGATGATGATGATGGTGGTGATGAAGATGGACAACATTTACTAAGTGCTTTCTGGGTCTGCTGTTCAGTAATGAATGCAAACTGTTCTGTGGGGGTGGGGGTGGGGGTGGGGCATACTAATGATCTGCACCCTTTGGCTTTTTGAGAAAGGTCTTGCCGTGTATCCCAAGTTGGCCATAAGTTAGAAGGAATCCTCCTGCATCAGCCACCCAAGGGTTGATATTACAGGCAGGCATGCACTACTACATAGGTTGCCCCATTACCCTTTTAAGACAAGGAGTTTCAGGATGATGTCTGGGCCGACCTTGAAAAACAGCGTATAGTCTTGATCACTGAGCCATCTTCTATGGTCCCTAGAAATAAATCAAGTAGAATGAAACAAAAACAAAGCCCCACCTAAACTAAGAAAAGCAAAAAAGATGTGTGTGTGTGTGTGTGTGTGTGTGTGAGAGAGAGAGAGAGAGAGAATTCCTTAGGCCAGACGAGGGGGAAAGCAGCCTCCCTGGGGACTGTAAGGACACTAGATGTGGCAGGGTGGAGCCATGGCTGAAGGGACTATCCTCTAGGGCACTGCAGCTACAAACTAAGACTGAGCTCAACCCTGTGACATGGGGCCAGATGGTCCAGCATTACATGCCCGGCGCTTTCCAAGACTGTGTCACATCTGTCTGGTTCACCCAGTACAGGGGAGCAAGGGCTATTTTTCAAGTAGAGAAACTGAGTCAGTGTTCTTGTGGCTGATGCCTTTTGCCTGTCTGGTTTGAGGGACCTTGGGGACAGGACCTCAAAACCCTGGGGACAGTGCCTAAAGGCAGTCTGTGAACTTTCCAGATGCTGCTGCAGAGTAGAGACTTAGTCTGGACTGGGGAAGCCCTAGAGGTGCAGAGAGAGAGTGATGACCCCCGAAAGGTCTCTGCTGGAGAAGACTGCTGGCGCCTCCCCTTGAGGTCCCCCTGCAGTCGCTCTGATGAGTCAGCCGGGATGAAGTCACCGGTTTCCTCGCAGCCTGCGCCCCCTGACCTGGAAGGCGCCTGCCAGGGGCACCACTGGAGCCTGAGGAAGGCCGGGCAGCTGTCCAGGTCACTCTGTCACAGTTGATTTAGGGGGACTGGAGGTGTCCAGGGCCATCAGAAGCAGCTGCATGTGGGATCTCCAGGTCCGTGAGTCACGCTGTTCTCTGTACTGCTCTTCAAGAGGCTGCTATAACTTCCTGGGGAGGGGGCCATCACAATCCGCTCATGCCAAAGGAAATTAATTCCAATCTCTCTGTGATGGGTGTCAGGGAGGAAGACCATCTCCAGAGTCAGGGGGATGACAGTACTGTAGGTAGATCTTGGGGTGGGGACCCTGTACAGTGAGCCGAAAGTTAGAGGCCCTGCTCATTCTGGTGAAGGGGTAACTTGGATTTCAAAGTCATGGGTTAAACATGGTGGTCCACACCTATAACCCCAACATTATAATCTTCAGGGTGAGTCCTGACGACTTGAGTCAGACATTAGCTTGGGCTGAAGAGCAAATTCTAGGCCAGAGAGACTGGTTTCAAAGCCCATCAAAACCCAAACAACAGTTGCTTCTTAGTATTGGGCGACAGAACCCTAGATCTTTTTGTTTGTTAATTCTTTCTCATCATTCCTTTCTTTCTATTCCTACACGTGTGTGTGTGTGTGTGTGTGTATGTGTGTGTGTGTATGTGTGTGTGTGTATCACAGCGGTGGATGAGTAATGGAGGAGTAGGAAATATCCAATCTGGAAGAGACTCAGGAGAGAAATGAACTAGGGTGACACACCCAGCTTCTCCAGTGAGGGCCGCAAGGATCCCCTGAGGAGGAGCAGTGCAAGATGACGGGAATTTCTGGAAGACAGTTCTTCAGTTATGAAACACGTTAAAAAAAATAAAAACCTAGCCACGACAGGGTGCCGTGGCCTGGGAAGGAGGAGGACGTCTGTTTTGGATGGCAGCCCACAGATGTGAAGGCTGTGGACTTTGGGCAGGACCCTTAGGAGGCTGGCTGCCACCTGTGCCTCTCAGCCTAGGGCCTAGACAGGTGGCGTGATGGGGTGGCAGGCTGCGAAAAATGCCTGGACCTCTTGTAATATCTGTGTTATTAGGAGGAGACCAGCAATCCCACACACATTTCTGTTGTTGGGGACAATTGTGGGTTGTCCACAAGACAAAACACACAACAGGTGGAACACTCATAAAATTCTTGGGTGGAACCGCCCTGGGATCTATTTTCTTTCTTTTTCTTTTTTAAATTCAAGGTCTCATGTAGCCTAGGGTGGCTGGCCCCAAACTCACTCTAGAGGATCTAAGCCATGACATTGTTTGTTATTGTTGTTGTTTGGTTTTTCAGAACAGGGTTTTTCTGTGTAGCCCTGACTGTCCTGGAACTTGCTTCGTCAACCAGGCTGGCCTCGAACTCAGACATTCACCTGCCTCTGCCTTCCAAGTGCTGGGATTAAAGGTGTGCGCCACCAATGTCCGGTGTAAGCCAGGTAAGGAATCACTCCACCAAATGAACTGCCTATATTCTGTCCTTTTTTGTTTTTTTCAGGATACTCTGTCCTGGAATTGAAGATCATTCTGCCTCAGCCTGGAATTACAGGCAAGTACCTCCTAGCTCAGTTTAGTAACCAACCCGTTTATAAAAACACAAGCAGAAGGAGTAGCTGTACACACAGCTTCAATCCAAACAGGGTCCCAGAGTTCCCTTCCAGACAGAAGCTGCCTGAATAAAACCTTCAGTGAGGTCCCTGCTACATGTGCACACACAGCTACATATGCACACACACAGCTACATGTGCACACACACACCTACCTCCCCACCATGGGGTGGGAGCCCCTGCTTCTTTCAAGGAGGCTTTCCTTTCGTTCTCCTTCACAAGGGCACAGTTCTGAGCGCATTAGCATAAAGATGAACTGGCTCTGGAGAGACAGAGTCCTCAGAAGGTCCTAGGAACCTTCGATCTACATCCTCAACCATCCTTTTTATGTTGTTTTGGTTTGTTTTTCCTTAATTTTCTTATGCATTTGGTTATTATTGTTGGGGTTGGAGGAGGGGCACATGTGCCACAGCACACCCATGATAGTCAGATGAATTGCTTTTCTCTTTCTACCACGTGAGTCCCAGGGATCCAACCTTGGATTGGCAGACTTGGCAGTAAGTCTTCCCAACCATCTTTCAGTGATCTTTATTTATTTGATTTCTTTGAGGCTTGGTCCTGTGTATGTAGTGCCTTTACAGATGTTCATGCCTTTACCTCTCAAGTGCTGAGATTACAGGCCCATGGCAACACCACATAGAGCTCACTGAACTTTTGATATATTTTCCTAGCCAAGTGTGAGGACCCCTGAGACCAGACTGTGTCACACTATAACTGTTAGTTCCTAGCAGTTCTGTGGGACTGACTTTTCTTAAGACATGCAAAGATAACCAGTGGAAGGCAGGGACGTGGTTGTGTCTTCTTTTTGGACCACAGCTAATTGCCATGGAATTTGTAGCAGAAGAGGTCTGTCCAAAAGCCTGTCTTAAGTGTGAGGACAGTCTGGTCCCTTGGCTGCAGATGCCAACAAATCCATCAAACCTGTCTCTACTGGTTGGGGTCTGATGTGTGGTTTGGAAGCAGTGGACTGAAGCCAGAGAAACTAACCAATAGGTCAGAAAATTAGTTGTAAGGAGGGGAAAAAAGGGTCTTAAAAAGCCCTATTATTTTGGTTCATGGTTCCTGAGGATTCTGAGACCTTTTACCAGGAATGACACAGTGTTGGGCTTCCAGGCACCCATAGCCCCTCCCTCCCAGCTTTTCAGAGCCACAGGTACACAAAGACAATAGAAACTGCAGCAAACATAGAGAACTCCCTGCGCCTCTCTGGGCAGTTCTTACCTCCTTCCTAGGGCAGAGGTGACTGGTGACTGTCTTGTTCTGTGTGTGATTTGTGCTGACAACCTTGGTGACTCCCATCCAGACCTGTGGTATTATGATCCCATCCAGCCCTTGACCTGAGATGTGCCTAAATCCTTAACCACATCTCCAGGGAGTGTCTGGAGCTCCCAGTTGGAAGCCAAGCCCACATACTGAAGCCATTCGCTTCCTGAGGACCAGGAAGGCTTGCTTTCCAAGGGAGATGTCTTTAGACAAGGGCAAGAGGACATCCAGGCAAAGAGGAACTTCCTAAGCAGCTGGGAAGAAGGGAAAGTGAGCCCATCTTAGAGAGAGCAGGGTCTAGGGCTCTTCTGTGTCTGGGAGCCCGTCTTTGACAGGTTTCAGTAACAGGTTAGGGTGTCCGCCACCAAGGCTTCTAACACATCTAGGAGGTTAAAGTCCAGTCTTTCTCCAGGTCCAGCATGGGACCTAGGGATAGGGGTGCTAGTTGCCCAGGTCCCTCCCTCCCACTCCAGAGATGGGAGTGTTTGGCCAAGTAACAAGGCAGTCTTTGTGTCCTTCTGTGGACACGTCTGGCCCAGCCTAGGCGGCTGCTAGTTTCAGTGCCCTGTGATCCCAGCCAGGAGGGGCTGGGTGGGGCAGGCAGGGTGTTTGCCCCTGTGTTCCCAATATGGCTGTCTTTTGTCCCTTGCTCTCCATCAGGACTCTGCAGGTGGGAAAGCCTGTGCTAGGGACCCAGCCAGTAGGAGAGAGTGAATGTTGACCCGTGGTGAAGTTGGAAACCTTGTCAGGCTCCTGTGTACTAAGTAACACAGCCAGTGCTCAAGGCCCATTCCAGGGGGAGTCTGTGTGTGCATTTGGGTGAATGTGTGATTCTGGGTGTGAGGGGTCTGGCCTGAGGCACATGAACAGCCCGTGGCCTGCTCAGAACAGAGCACCGCTGTCTTGATCACACCAACAACAAGGCCTCTTTCTCAGTGCATAATGTCCCCTCTGTATTGTCTGCGGCAAGGCCTCAGTGACGATAATTTTAAGGCCCAAGTTCTTCTCATGGGTGGGGGTAGGGAGTTTTCAGTTCCGTGCGTGGGGAAGTCTGGCTTGTATTTGGGACCACCCCCATATTCTTGCATCCTCATGGGGGCAGCAGAGGGAAGCAGGGACTCCTAGGACAAACCTTTGCCAGGAGCCCTATCTGAAAGTCTGGGACCCTGTCCTGCTTCACCCCTCCTTTTGAACCCTGCCCATCCAGACTTCCAGGCTCTGGGGACCTTTTTTTAAAGAAAAATTCTAGTAGTCCTTCTTTTTTGGCCACTGTTTGGGTTTTCCTTTATGGATACACAGACGCATTGGTGTCAACTTCTTGTTTTGTTTTGGTTTTTTTTTTGGTTATTCGAGACAGGGTTTCTCCATATAGCCCTGAATACCCTGAAACTCACTCTGTAGACCAGGCTGGCCTCAGAGATCTACCTGCCTCTGCCTCCTGAGTGATGGGATTAAAGACGTGCATCATCCAGCAACTTCTTCATTCTTGATATTCTTTTAGGTGCTTAAGAATGCCAAGAATCCCCAAAGAGTCTTTGTTTGGTGGAACTCTATCCATCAGCACCTGCCATGTTAGACTGACAGCTCATTTAGTGATATAGATTATGCTGAGATTGTGCAAGGCTCTGGATTTGATCCCCAGAAAAGGACATGTGTTCTTGCTCATATATACTCAAACACTTGCGCTCACACACACAATTCACATTAGATATTAAAAGAAAAAAAAATTTTTTTTTTTTGGTTTTTTCGAGACAGGGTTTCTCTGTGTAGCCCTGGCTGTCCTGGAACTCACTTTGTAGACCAGGCTGGCCTCGAACTCAGAAATCCTCCTGCCTCTGCCTCCCAAGTGCTGGGATTAAAGGCGTGCGCCACCACTGCCCGGCTAAAAGAAAAATTTTAAGACATATATTTGTTTATTTAATAATATTAATAGGACTGGGTATGGTGGAGAATGCTTTTAGTCCCAGCACTTGAGAAGCAGGGATGGGTAGATAGATTTCTGTGAGTTCAAGGCCAATCTGGTCTACTAGTCTACACAGTGAGTCAGGGTAGTCAGGGCTATATAGAGAGATCCTGTTTCAAAAACAGCAACAACACAATAGAATATGGAGTGTAGTAGTCTAAACTTATAAAAACAGCACTCAGGAGTCTGAGGCTGGAGGATCACAAGCAGTTCAAGGGTAACCTGGGCTACAGAGTCCAAAATTGACCTGGAGTTACTTAGAAAATCCTGACTCAACCCAAATTTAATTTAAACTTTGTTAGAGCTGGGGATGTCGCTCATGGTATAACACTTGCCTAACTTTCGTGAAACTCTGCGTTTGATCCCCAATACTGTAAAAAAACAAAACAAATTTAAATCAAATAAATATAAAGAAAAGTTCCATCACATGCTGTCATAGATAATACCTTGTTTTGCTTTTTGTTTTGCTGAGACAGGGTTTCTCTGTGTAGCCCTGGCTGTCCTGGAACCTGATCTGTAGACCAGGCTGGCCTTGAACTCAAAGATCTGTTTGCCTCTGCTTCCTGAGTGCTGGAATTAAATGGGTACACCACCACTGCCCAGCAGATGATATAATTTTTTTAAAAATGAGAATTAATTTTATTTTTCTAGAACAAAACACAAATTGTAAGAAGAATAGACCTTTTAGGTTTTGGGGGATTCCATTTGTTTATGACTTGCTATAGCAGACTGGTTCCTTGTGGCTGGGTCAAACTCCCTTCTGCTTTTACATTCACTCTTGTGTGTGCACGTGACAACACACATGCACATGTGATTATTGTTCTTGAAGAGTAGGTGGCAAAACCCTGGCCTCACACAGATCTCCTGTTGGAAAAGTAAGATTGTAGTGACATTTTTGAGAATTCTGGAGTCTTTAAAAAACATGGAAATATTTTAAGGATGTGCTTTCCTTTTAACCCCCGGATGTAAGGCTCTTCCTGACTGTCCACAGCAGCTGAGTATGATTTGTCTCGTGCTCAAGCAGAAGTGTGATTTTCCAGCTACAGATAATTTCTGAAATTTGTGATGTTTGGATTTCTGGGAACATTTCAGACAGCATATAAATGCCAAAGCCCTGAGAGTCTGTTGGTGGTTGTTGGTCATTTAGGGAGGTTGGTTGTTGTTTGTTATTAACCAAGGTCAAAGAAGAAACAAAAGGAAAGAAATTAGATTCAGGTATTTTCCTGATTCCTTTCTCCCCTCTAACTTGTTCTCTCCTATCTAGTGTCAGGGGGTGAAGCCAGAGGGAATAAAGGGTGGGAAAAGAAGAGCCCACAATGTAACAAGGACAGGCTAGGAGTAATACCAAGTGCGAATCACAATAAAGAAAAAAATTGGGTATTTGATTTTAAATGCCATAGAGGAAATGGCAGGTGACAAAGGAATAGCTTTTTTTTTCTTTCTCCAAGACGCCAGCAAACAATGTATTGCAGCTGCCATACCTGGAATATACCCTTCCTTTACTCCCAGAAGGGATTTTATGTTTTTCCTTTTCCTCCTTCTTCATATATTCTGTTTCAAAAAGTTTGGAAGAATGACTGAGCAGTTGGTAAAATTAAGGGTGCAAATGGAGGGATCTGAGCAACACAAAATGCCTGAAATGGGAAAATGGAAAGGGTCACTCTGCTCCTTCTTTTCTGAAAGGGTTGCAGAGTTGGCCGGGCAACTGGAGATGTTGAGGGTGGAGGTGGAAACACTTGGGAAGCAGGGAACACTGAAAAAGAGAGAATATAAAGGCTCAGTCCCAGTGACTGATCAAGAGAGCATGAGTTTCCCACAAAAGGAAAGAGAAATAAACTGTGCTACATACAGTCAGGTCAGAGAAAAGCTGAAAAACCAGGAGGATAATCTAGTGAAAACAGTCCATGTAGAAAGAAAGGGTTATTCTGGAACCAACCACACCACCAGAGGTAGAGGAGAGATGACCTGGGGTTGCAAGATCACCATCAGCTTTCCTAGTAATCATACAGCATATGCCTGCTAATGGTGTAGAACAAGGTTATGATGAGATAGGATGGCATCCTATAGAAATGATAGATCTAAGGCATTTTAAAGATCTATGATTTCATATGTGATGCACTCGCCTTAAATGAAACAATTTTCAAATAACTGGGCTACTCAAATCAGGAATATTCTCGAAGATCAGAAGGGATTGGTAACAGCTGTACTAGAGGCTGGTCCATAGTTGTAATGGTTAACATGGTGGATGGAAGAAGCCATGAAAATTGAACAGCAAAATAGAGCAAGCAGAATGAATACAGTAAAAGATCAGTTGTTGGATGAAGGGCAATAGTAAACTGATAGAGAAGAACAGATTTGATTTGATGATATTACTATAGAACAATATAGCTTAGTGGCTTTAAGAGCTTGGGAAAAAGTTGAGGATCTTGGGAAAAAGTCTACTTCATTAAAGCATTCACTGTTTTTTGTTTTTGTTTTTTAAACAAAGGTTAGTCACAGCAGTAAACAAAGTCATATCAGACTCTCATGAAAGGTGGGTGTGGATAGAGACCTTGGCATTTGAAAATGATTATTAGGCCTCTAGCAGCACCTATGGATGAATGGATGAGATGCTACCAATATTGGTTCTAATGTGTTCTGAGCTAATATAATAGATTATGCTACAGCTAGAGGTCTTTGATATCAAAATGCCTGGTGTTTCAGTTGTGGAAAGTATAGTCATTTGCAAAGAGATTATGACCAAGCTGCTAAAGGCCTTAGATCTCAAAGTCCCCCTAGCTTTAATTGTGGAAATATGATCATTGTGAACAAGACATCTGAAGGGATGCACTCGCCTCTAAATATAAATATAAACCAGAAATATAAACCAGAAAGAAGGTTTAGGCTTCCAGGGAGTGTGCAGGTGATGTGGGATATGTCAAGGGTTGCCACTGGACTAAAGAGTGTAGGTCTAAAAGAGATATTCAAGGTAATTTCTTAATCTTGGGAAACACCCTTGGTAACCTGGCTTAGGTCACCCACAGCAAAAATTATAAGCCATTTCTGCCAAGGAGTAACATGGAGACTGAAAAATCTCTACTTGGAGATTTAATGCACACCACTACAGGCAGTGTGGCTCTAGATGTGGCCAAAGGTAAACATCTTACTCTATCCTCCAAAATTCAATGCTATAACATAGCTACTGGAGTTTATGGTCATTTGTCCTCAGGGGTAGTAGGGATGGTCTTAGGGAAGGAATGGATTGATTTCATGAGGATTCATCGTGCATCCAGTAACTAGAAATAAAGATTTCAAAGGAGAAATTAAAGTTATGGCCTATGTAAAAAGAGAGATGCAATTTACTGGAGCTGATGGGATTGCTCACCTGCTACTGTTTCCCTACATCCAAGGCAAAGCCTCTACCATGGAAAGAACAGGAGGTTTTGGAAATACTGGAAAACAGTTGTTAATGATCAGAGACCAAAATTAAAATAAAAATTAAGTGGTATTGAAATAGAAGACCAGGTGGATACAGGAGCTGATGTAACTATTATCTTTCCAAAATTCTAGAATTTGGAATGACCATTTCAAAAGGTTTATGCCCAGTTTCTAGGAATTGGAACGTCATCTCAGATAAAACAAAGTGTGCAATGGGTTAAATATGTGTGACTGGAAGGTATAATAGGAAAGTTAAGGCCTAATGTGACTGACATACATACCCATAAATTCACAGGGAAGGAACTTTTACAACAGTGGGGTACTCAGGTTAATATTCCTGCAATCTCAGAGATAGCCCATGATGCAATAAGGGGTGAAATGGTAGACACTCCTGGGGGAAGATACTGATATGTGTCATCAAATACAACTCCAGGCTGTGTCAAGTGTCCAAACTCAGGACAGGCAGTTGTAGAAAGAACTAATTACATGTTAAAGGAAAGGCTTGTAAAACAAAGAGAAAACATAACAAACAGAGATGGACTCAATAGTGCTCTGCTAACTTCAAATTTTCTGAATGTTAATGAGAAAGGAACAACGGCAGCTGAGAGACACTGAGTTATAGAAAAACCCATGGAGTTAAATCAGCCTATATACTATCAGGACGTGTTAACGTCAGAACGGAAGCCAGAGAAAGTTTTGTGTTGGAGATGTGGATTTGTTTATATTTCCACAGGAAATGAAAAGCTGTGGACACCATCAAAACTGATAAAGATTAGAACTGAGGAGAAGAGGTCTACTGAAAACCTTTGCCACTGACCCAAAAAACACTTATTTCTTTGAAAATGTCACTGTTTATAATCTCCTGCTTCACCCAGCACAATTAATGGCTTAAAACAGAAGTGGATAAATGTAGCGACATTTTTGAAAATTCTGGAATTTTGCTTTCTTTAAAAAACATAGAAATGGGCTGGAGAGATGGCTCAGCGGTTAAGAGCACTGACTGCTCTTCCAGAGGTTCTGAGTACAATTCCCACCAACCACATGGTGGTTCACAACCATCTGTAATGGGATCTGATGCCCTCTTCTGGTGTGTCTGAAGATAGCTACAGTGTACACACATACATGAAATAAATAAATAAATAAATCTTAAAAAAAATACACAGAAATATTATAAGAATGTGTTTTTAAAAAAAATCCAGGGGTGGGACTATGGGGGCTGCTTCGGATTGTCTGCAGCAGCTGACTATGATTGGTCTCATGCTCTAGCAGAAGCGTGGCTTTTCCAGCTGTAGACAGTTTCTACAATTGTGTGATGTTTGGAATTCTGGGAACTTTTCAGAGGGTGTATAAATTCAATTCGAGGACCCTGAGAGTGGGTTGGTCATTGTTGGTTGTTTATGGAGGTTTGTTTTAGTTTGTTAGTAGCTGAGGTCAAAGAAGAAACAAAAGGAAAGAAATTAGATTCGGGGATTTTCCTAATTTCTCTTTCTTCTCTAACCTCGTTTTTTCCTATCTAGTTTTAGGGGGAGAAACAGGGTGGGGGTGAGATAAAGGGTCAGAAAAAGAAGAACCCATAAATACTTGAGACTGGCTTCATTAGATATTCTAAAAGCCTTTCAGATTGTTTGTACTATACCCTATAGATTAACTGTCATCTAGACTCCGAAACCCCACCAACGAACTTTATTTTTATTTATCATTTTTTTAATATGGATTTCATTCCACAGCCCTGGCTGTCCTGGAACTCACTATGTAGATCAGGCTGAACTTGAGCTCACAAAGATCCTCCTGCCTCTGCCTCTCAAGTGGCATGCACCACCATGCCACACCCAGTTATAAATTTTAATTTTAATGAAAAAAATTTATGTATAATTTGTTTTTGTCTACATGTACATCTGAGTACAATGTGTGTGTCCAGTGTCCTTGGAGACCAGAAGAGCGCAAACGAACTGTTTTACTTTGCTTCGTTTAAGGGCAGTCCAGGCTGGCCTTGAATTCTCTTTGTAGCTAACTCCTGAGAAACTGCCTCTGACTCCCAGCTCATAGGATTGTAGTAGAAAATATTTAATATCCCTGCCCGGGATTTCTACCCCACCTTGGGTTATTGAGTTCCCAGATGAAAAACACACTCATGGCCTTTATATTTACAATATGCCTTAAGCAGCCCAATAGCTGGGCAGCTGGCCACCCTCCATGCTGTCAGAATCTACTTTCCTATTGATAACCCCGAGTTATTACTTCCTATTTTATATGTTCCATCCGGGCTGCTTTTAACTCCGATTGGACAGCCCTCAGGGCCATGTTTTTATGGCTCAGCTAACGCAGCAATTTCTCCTTTCTCCTCTCCTGCAAGGATCATCGTCTATGCCGCCACACCTTAGGCCGTTAGCTTACTTATTTGTTTTGTTTTTGGAGATAGGGCCTCACTTAGCCCAGGCTGCCTTTAAACACACTAGGTGGCCAAAGATGATCTTGAACTCCTGATCTTCCTGCTTCTATCTCTCAAGTGCTGAGATTACAGCCATGTGCCATGGTGTCTGGATCTTTAAGGTGCTGAAGACAGAACCCAACATGCTAGACTTTCATCTGAGATACACACATCCCAAATAGCTCTATTTAAATTGTTTATTATTATTTAAAGATTCATTTCTGCCTTGATATGTATGAGTGTTTGCCTGTGTGAATGTGTGTGCACTGCATGTATGTATGAGTTATGAGATAGTTATATGCTGCCATGTTAGTGCTGGGAATTGAACATAGACCCTCTGGAAAATTCAGCCAGGGTTCTTACCTGCTGACCATTTCTCTATCCCCCAAATTATTACTATTATCATGTGCACACATGTGAGCGTGGGCTCCAGTGTTACAGTGTGTCGAGGTCAGAGAACAAATATTGTTTATTTGGTTCTCCCCTTATATCTATATATGACTTCCAGGAATCAAACTCAGGTCTCCAGGTTTACTTAGCTGGTGATGTCACCTGCAGAGCCATCTCACTGCCCCTCAGCTAGCTTCTTATTTGTTTGTTTTACCTTTGTGTGTGTGCCTGCATATCTGTACTATGTGGGCACATATGTATGTGTGTGCTTGCATGTGAAAGAGTACAGGCCCAAGGTTGATGTTTAAATCCTCCTCCATCTCCCTTCCACCTTATTCATGGAGGGAGAGTCTTGCAGTCAAAGCCAGAGCTCTCTATAATATGGTTAGTCTGGATAGTCAATTTGCTCTGGGATCCCCAGTGAGACTGAAATTATAGGTAGGCAGGTGCCTGGCGTTTGCCTGGGTTCCCAGGATCCAAACTCTGGTCCTCTTGCTTGCATGACAAGTCATTTTACCCCTGGGCTGTCTCCCTAGCCTCTGGTGCTGTCCTTCTCATTTAAAAACTGGAGCTTCATTTTAACTCGATAAGAAGGTCTCACAGGCAGGCTGTGGTGGCTTGCGTCTGTCACCCCAGCTACGAGGATATCTGAGGCAGAAGCGTGCCCTAAAGCCAGGTCTGAAGCCATCCTGAGCCACACAGTGAGACCCCAGTTCAGAGAAGCATGCATGAAAAAATACTTAAACCCCAAACCTCAGATTTTGATAGCTGACAGTTGTTCTCTCAGCAACGATGAAATGAGCCAGTCATTTGAAGGAAACAACGGACAGTATTTGTTGGTGATGATAGCATCCTGTTCTTTCTGTTGAAATTCAAATCCTGGAATGCTGTACTTACACACATCACATAGGCTTGGCAGCTTCTTAAACATTTCAGATAGAATGTAGTGCTATCAACGGATTGCTTATTTAATACGGTATAACAAAATGTGTTGACATTAGAACGGTCTGCACAACTCACAGTGAACAGACCGTCCATGGTTGCTATAAAGTCAGGCATAAATGGGTAGGGTGGCACACCCTAGAAGTCAGGGGGCAAAGGCAGGTGGATCTCTGAGAGTTCAAAGCCAGCCTGATCTGTAAACTAAGTTTCCAGTCAGTAAAGGTACTTAGTAGCATAATACTACACAGGTCACCCAGTAAGTCCCTGCTTTAAAACAAACACGTTTTTAAAGATGGTAGTTAGACAAATGGGCTAGAACTTACCTACTGAAATCCATTGGTGGTCTAGTGAGATGGCTTACTGTTTTAGAGTTCAATCCCCTATACCCTTATGGCAGCTCACAACCATCTCATAACTCCAGTTCCAAGGGATCTAACACCTTCTGGCCTCCTGGTATGCAGTGCATGCAACACATGTGGTGCTCATACATACATGCAGTGCACACGCATACACACAGGCAAACACTCATACATATCAAGGCGAAATGAATGTTTAAATAATAATAATAAACAATTTAAATAGAGCTAGTTAGGTGTGTGTATCTCAGATGAAAGTCCTAGCATGTTGGGTTCTGTCTTCAGCACCTTAAAGATCTGGGCACCATGACACATGGCTGTAATCTCAGCACTTGAAAGGTAGAGGCAGGCCGGGCAGTGGTGGCACACGCCTTTAATCCCAGCACTTGGGAGGCAGAGGTAGGCGGATCTCTGAGTTCAAGGCTAGCCTGGTCTACAGAGTGAGTTCCAGGACAGCCAGGGCTACACAGAGAAACCCTGTCTCGAAAAACCAAAAAAAAAAAAAAAAAAGGTAGAGACAGGAGAATCAGGAATTCAAGGTCATCTTTGGCCACCTAGTATTTAAAGGTAGCCTGGGCTAAGTGAGGCCCCATCTCCAAAAACCAAACAAATAAGTAAGCTAACTGCCTAAGGTGTGGTGGCAAAAGTCAATGACCCTATGAGCTGGGAGTCAGAGACAGGATCTCAGGAGTTAGCTACAAAGAGAATTTAAGGCCAGCCTGGACCGCATGAGTCTGTCTTAAATAAAACAAAGCAAATCAGTTCATGCAACTCCTACCTCAGACAATGACACCAGGGCTTTTCCTTGGGACAGGCATGGTACTTGAGTGGGTGTGAATTTTCCATATCCTCTCATAAGGCATTACATATATATATTGTCCCTAGCAGACTCAGTTGTCATCCCCTTGATCTGTATAAGGCCCAGTCTAACTCACGGTTGCTGGCCAGCAGTGCCAGTATGAACAAATGAAGAGGTTGGATGCCTTCGTCATATCAGTGCACAATTTTGACCTCACCTACTCCGAGGAAGCTCCCCGAAGCCCATGGCCCTCTCTGCCCACAGAACCTCTGCTCTGCTTATTTCGTCTCCTGTGCTCTGGGTGACAAGGTGCTGGGTCTTACATGTCTCACCTGGGGCCTCGTTTCTCATTTCTGCACTCACCTGAGATTTGGGTTTTCTTGGTAGAGGCTTCTCTGGGGGATGACACTGATTCTGATGGAGAGGCAGGATGTCAGAAGACAGAGACTGGGATCATATTCTCCGCGGAGGGAAGAGCGTTGACAAAGTCCTAGAGAAAAAGCACAGCTCGACATGGCGTCCCCTGTCTGTAATTCCATCACTCAGGAGCTGAGACATGAGGAGGGTATAAGTTAAAGAGGAATGAGTTCTACAAACAAAGGGAGGCAAAAATAAGAACAGGACAGAGTCAGAGAACGGAGGGGCTCAGATGCTAGCCTGGGACAGTAGGTACCACAGAGGGGTGCTGAGGATGGAAGTAACAGATCCCAGAGAGAGCCAGAGCTGGAGAAGAGAGGTCCTTCTCCAACAGGCCCTCAAATACTGTTCAGCTTCCTGGCTTGTGTCCTTGAGGCCTGCTCAGACACATAGAGGGGCTTTGCTTCTTGCCAGTGATTGGCAGAGCATGGTTTCCTGCTCAGAAGTCAGCCAAGCACATCTCCACAGGTTTCTAAGCTGATACCCAGCTTCTCTCTTCCCGTGGCTTTGTGGTGACAGTGAATAGCCCCATCCAGTTTGCTATGCACCAGTGTGAGGGTGACCTTGGCAGGTGGCTACTGAGGAGAGAGATTGGTAGTGGCTATAAGTTCATGTGCATCATTAGGTGAGAGGTCCCTTTTTAAAAAATATTAGCTATTAATTTTTTTGTTATGTGTATGGGTATTTTTCCTGCATGTGTGTGTGTGCATCATGTGCATTCAGTGCCTGAGAAGACAGAAGAGGATGTCAAATCCTCTGGAACATGGAATAAGCTGCCATTTGGGTGCTGAGAATTGAACCTGGGTCCTCTGAAAGAGCAGCCAGTTCTTCTCGATGGGCACTCTCTCTAGCGCCTTTTGTTGTTTTTTTGAGACTGGATCTCACTAGGTAGTCCTGGAACACTCTGTGTAGACCAGACTCAGAATTCTACCTGCCTCTGCCTCTAGAGTACTGAAATTAAAGGTTTGCATCATTTCATTGGTTATAGGTGTTTTGTTTGTTTTTCTTTGAGACAGGATTTGATGGAGGTCAAGGTGGCATCACACTCAGTATGTAGCTGAGGATAACCTTAAACATCAAATTCTCCTGCTTCCAACTCGAAAATGCTGGGATTACAGGCTTGTGCCACCACAAGGGGTATTTTGTTTGCTCTAAAAAATTATTTATTTAGTGCTGTCAGAAGCACTTTTGAGAACATACCTGTGTGCATGAAACCCCCTCACCCCCCAATACCTGAGGGCATGTATGTGGACAGAGGTCAAAGGAGAATTTTCAGTTGTTGGTTAGGCAGGGTTGTTTTGTTTCTGGCATATATCATGCTCCTCACTAACTGACACTAGAGATGCTTGCCACACCCATCTTTCTGTATGTCACTAGTTTCTTTTCTTTTCTTTCTTCCTTCCTTTCTTTCTTCCTTCCTTCCTTCCTTTCTTTCTTTCTTTCTTTCTTTCTTTCTTTCTTTCTTTCTTTCTTTCTTTCTTTCTTTCTTTCTTTCTTTCTTTCTTTCTTTCTTTCACATAGGCCTTGAACCTGTTATGAACCTAAGGATGATTTTGAACTCCTGATTCTCCAGATTCTACCTACTAAGCGCTAAATTACAAGTGTGCACTGTGCCTGGCTTTGTGTTGTTTTGGGTGGACTCTCACGGTGTAGCTGGAAGTTCAGTACCTAGGCTCAGCCTTCCAGATTCGAGGGTCATAGGCTTGTGCCACCACGCTTGCCAATTCTTCACCTTTGTTTTTGTTTTTCCAGGATAGGGCTTCTCTGTGTAGCCCTGACTGTCCTGGAACCCTCTATGTAGATCAGGCTGGCCTGGAACTCACAGAGGTCCACCTCTGTCTCTGCCTTCTGAGTGCTGTGATTAAAGGTGTTTGCTAACACTGTCCAGCAACTTTCATGGCTTTAAAAAAGATTTATTATTTTGGGTTTGGGTCTTTTATGTTTGCCTTATTGTTTGCACCATATGCACGCCATGCCCTAGGGGGCCAGAAGGGGGAGCCAGATCCCCTGGAACGGAAGTTACAGATAGGTGTCAGCTGCCATGTGGGTGCTGGGATTGGAACTCAGGTCTTCAGGAAGAGTGGTAAGTGGTCTTCATCCCTACCAGTTCCTGGCTTAAAAAGCAAGCAAGCAAACAAACAAACAACTTATTTCTATTATTTTAATTATGTGTCTGTGCGTAGGGGGCGGAGTGTTGCACATGAATGCAATTGCCCATTGATGTCAGAGGTGTGTGATTCTCCTGGAGCTAGGATTACAGGCAGTCGTAAACTGCCTCATGTGGGTGCTAGGAATTGATCTCAAGTCCTCAGGAAGAGCAGTATGTGCCCTTAACCACTGATCTATCACTCCAGCTCCTAGTTCCTTTTTTTTTAAGATTTATTTATTTATTATATGTAAGTACACTGTAGCTGTCTTCAGACACACCAGAAGAGGGCGTCGAATCTTATCACAGATGGTTGTGAACCACCATGTGGTTGCTGGGATTTGAACTCAGGACCTCCAGAAGAGCAGTCAGTGCTCTTAACCACTGAGCCATCCCTCCAGCCCCAGTTCCTAACTTTTTAACCACAAAAGACCTGCTAGTTGCTGGCTATGAAGACTAGGCTCTATTCTCCTGGGAGCAGGCCTTGTAGAGCTGCCCCTGACAGGGATCAGTCAGTCCGCTTTCAATGGCTCTGTCACCAGCCCAGCTTGTCTCGGAGCTGCTGGGACCTACTTAGTTCCTGTCTGGGTTTGGATGAAGAAGAGTCGACACCAGCTCCTCTTCCAAACAGGCCCCACCCATCCTGGTGTGCTCCTGCTGCGTCCCCAAGCTGAGTACCTGGACTGGGCTATTCCTGTGTTCGAAATCTTCTGAGTGACTTTACGGGTGGGGCCTCTGCTGCCCGTGTTTGTGACCATGATCTGCAGTGAACTCTGCAATACAAAGGTGCTTGCCAACTGAGTTCTCTGCCACAGACAGTGACTTGTGTACAGTTTTGCGTTTGTGCTTCCAGTAGAATGGTGTGTATTTGTGGCTATGCCTTCTGTATATCTCTGTAGGGTATAAGAGTCACTGGGATGGATGGATTGGATTCTTGTTTGTTCTTGTTTTGTTTTTGAGACCTGGCCTGGAACTCATAGAGATCTATCTGCCTCTGCCTCCTGAGTGCTGGGATTAAAAATGTGCATCTGCACACCCAAGTGGATCGGTGTTTTTGTGTGAGGATTTGTTAGTGTGTGTCTTGGCCAAGTCCCAAAGGAGGCCAGCTGAGGTAGTGGGTGGGGCCTGTGATGGAGGTAGGGAACCTCCAATCAGGAGGTCTGACTGGGAATGAATATGTCCTCACCTGCCTAAGGAAGCACCCCAAGTTCTCAAGGTCACCCCTGGTCAGTCAGAGAGGGTGGCTGGGAAAACGGGCCTGGGCCTAAGAATTAAAGCAACCTTATTCCGCCTTCCATACCCTGTTGGCTTGAACCTGCACCCTGCCCTGGCTATCTACATATGGCTGTGTGTACTTTGTGTTGTGGGATTTGGGTAGAGGCCAACTTCAGCTTTTATTGGGCCAATAAGGTAAAGCTGAGACTCCAAAGAGAATCAGCCCAATTGAGCCATGCCTGATGTTAATTTCAGCACATCCATCATTTATTTTAGAAATATTTATTGGAGGTGGGCTGGGAATATAGCAGTCTCCTTACCTAATTAGGGGCAAAGGGGCAAACTACTGTTGTGACTTTAATAGATGAAAGCGAAGAGCTCCAGAAGTTGAGTGATTTACCCAGAGTACCAGTACAGCTGGGACCAGGCCTGTCTTCTGTCACAGCCTCCTCCCCCTGAACTTCTCCATCCTGCTTTTGATGCTCAGGCCCACCAAGTCAGAACCTACCGGCAGAACCAGGAGGTAGGCAGGTAGGGCTAGGCCAGCCTTGAGCCCCAGTGTGATACCGAGTGGGTACACTAGCCCAGGTTAGATCCCAGGTGCTCCAAGGGAAGTGAAATGGCTAAGGTGGCACCATCTCACTTTGTGTCTGCCTAGACACTCCACAGCACACCACCGCCGCCGCCGCCGCCACCACCGCCGCCACCACCGCCGCCACTACCACCATCACCACCACCATCACCACCACCTGCTTCCCCCTCCCGAAACCCCAAGTCACCACATCCACCTTGGCAAGACTTTTGAGACTGACCGTGACCCTGAACAGGGGTTGCCTGGGACCGTCGTGGAGATGGGAAGACAGAAATGGGAGGTGAGGAAGGAATGCCTGTCTCCACTTCTGATGGATGATTCATGTCCTGGGCCTCTGCTTCCTTCAGAACCCTTATGTAGCCATCTGTAAAGTGGGCACAACGGCTGCCTCTCCCAGTGCTCAAAGCTCATGGTCTGGTCCAGGCCCAGAGGAGAGCGGGAGGGGGAATGGGAAGGAGTGAGGTGGGCAGGGCATCCTGGGGGCTCTCAACTAGGCCCTGGAATTGGGAAGGGTGCAGGGTAGAGGAGGCGCAGATGTGCGCTTGTCTCACACGAGCAGCCACATTTAGCCACTGAGTCGGGACTGAAATATTCCTGAGGGAGAAGAACCCTGAGGCTTCAGGGCGGCGACGGCTCGGGCTCTCGTCAGTGGGGAGCGGGGAAGGGATGTTGTCACCATCTGCCTCGTGTCTGTCTGTGACTAAAATAATACTGGGGTGAGACTCGCCGCAGGCACAGGCCCAGCCGCAAGGTTCCCCAGAAAGGGGGGGGGCTTGCTGGAAACCTTGTGGGGAGCAGTTGAGGGGAGGGGTGTCTGGGGTAGCCCTAGTCTCTCGCTTCCCCAGGGACCACAAAAAAACATGGGGATGTATGGGTGTAGCCACATTCAGGAGGAATTGGCCTCATGTGGGGGGGGGGCGGATGACCCCCCCCACACACACACACTCCAAGACCTGCCAGGGTCAGCTCCAGGGAGAAAAGCCTGTGCTGAGATCCCAGCTGAGCAGAAACAGCATCAGAGCAAAGTCAGAGACAGACCAGTGCCTGATTCGGCTTTCACGAGCTTATCCAGAATACTGAAACCAGGAAACAGCGAGAAGCTATTTTAATTTCCGCCGACGTCTAAGCTTCGGGTCTGTGGCTTGCTGTGGCTTTTATTTTGAATCCAATATGGAGGATGTTCGGTAATCTCAGGGATAAGGCCCCGGAGGCTGAGTGCCTGCCTTTCTGGCATGCCAATCACGTACCATTTTCCTCTAACTGTTGGTACCCCTGGACTTGGGCAGATGACCCTTCAGGTCAGAGAACCTGATGTTTTTGGTCTTTGAGCAAAGCACCCACATTCTGATTGTTTGTTTAAGTGGACATGATCAGTTAGGCATTTTTATTTTGGTAGAGAGAACAGACCCCATGACCTCAGTGGTTTACAGAGATAGCCTAAACCATTCTACTGACATGGCACGGGGCGGTCAGTGGTCAGTGAATGAACACCTACTCTGTGCCAACTTAAGTGTGTAAGGTAGGAAAGTCTGTTAACACAAGGGATCGACCGCCTGGGTGCCAGAGAGGTGCTGGAGTTGGGAGTGAGGTGACTCGGTAAGAGACCTCGGCTGTTGTCTTGAGGAGGTGTCAGATACACAGGGCTGGAGAGGAGTGATCAGCAAAGGAGTGTTCTCTGGGCCCAATACCCAGGCAGGGAGGGAGTGTGCAGGTTGCTGGGAGGCTAGACTGTCTCTCTCCTGGCACGATTATCCATGCCACACATGTATTTTTTAATTTAAAAATCATCTTATTTTATTTTTATTTTATGTATATGGGTGTTTCGCCTGAATGTACGTATGTGTATATGTGTGCTCGGTGCCTGCAGAGGCCAGCAGAGGGCACTGGATCCCCTGGAACTGGAGTTACAAAAAGTCATGAGCACCTATGAGGGTGCTGGGAATTGTACTGGGGTTCACTGAGAGAGCAGCCAGTGTTCTTAACTACGGAGCCATCTCTTCAGCCTCCACACCACACTTTAGCTACAGTGCAGAACCCCCACAGTGGAGAGACTGCGTATGTCAACCGTGTCATAAATACAGTTAGCTTTACTAACTCCCCGTGGAGTCTGTGCCCTTGGCTCCCATGTTACAGACAAGGAAGATGCTCAGAGAGATCTGGTTTTTTTTTAAGATTTATTTATTTATTATATGCAAGTACACTGTAGCTGTCTTCAGACACCCAAAAGAGGGTGTCAGATCTCATTACGGATGGTTGTGAGCCACCATGTGGTTGCTGGGATTTGAACTCTGGATCTTCTGAAGAAAAAAAAAAGCACACCTTTAATCCCAGCACTTGGGGGCAGAGGCAGGCAGATTTCTGAGTTCAAGGCCAGCCTGGTCTACAGAGTGAGTTCCAGGACAGCCTGGGCTACACAGAGAAACCCTGTCTGGAAAAACCAAAACCAAAAAAAAAAAAAACAAAAAAACCCCAAAAACCTCTGGACCTTCTGAAGAGCAGTCAGTGCTCTTAACTGCTGAGCCATCTCTCCAGCCCGAGAGATCTGTTAAGTCGCATGAGAAGGACTGGAGAGATGGCTCAGCAGTTAAGAGCACTGACTGCTCTTCCAGAGGTCCTGAGTTCAATTCCCAGCAACCACATGGTGGCTCACAACCCTCTGTTATGGGATCTGATGCCCTCTTCTGGTGTGTCTGAAGACAGCTACAGTGTACTCATATATATAAGACAAATAAATAAAATCTTAAAAAAAAAGTTACATGAGAGGTAGAGGCATGACTTTGGATGATGCCTGCACTCATCAGGCGACACCTGTGGACCTACTATGTGACGAGCTACAGAGCTTCTTAGATTCTGGTCCCAGTAACACACTCTAGATTCCCACCTCTCAGATTATGTGTATGGAGAAAGGGGTGCTGGTGGGGTGTGGGGTTCCTACTTTGCAACCTTAAGCCTCAGTTTCTTCGCCTGTAAAGTAATGCTGGCCTGATGAAGATGAAAAGAGAAGGCTGTGTGGGAGATCCTGTGGAGTCTCATGAGTCTCCAAACTGGGCAGACTTTCCTTGCAGCCCCAGGAGGGATCTCTCCAGCCTAACCCAGCCACAGACTTATCCCTGCAGCTGACAGGCCCTGCCACCAGAGCAGTGACTGCCCTGAATTATTCAGGAGCCTCTAGGCCTCTTCGACATCTCTTCCTGTCTCTCTGCATACCAGGCTGTCAGCGCAGGCCTCGGAGCCTCTGCCAGGGAGTTGCTGACCGCTGACTTCAGGGCCCCAGAACTGCGACTGGCCGGCCTGTTCAGCTGGGGCCATGACTGCAGGAGGATGATGGGATGGTGGGAGCGGAGCTGGGCGTGAGGGAGCGAGAGCAACCCTGTGAGCGCTGCTGTGGGAATGTAGCTGTGCATGTGAAGCGTGACTGTATCTATGGGAGGGTGACTCATGCGAGGGTGCGGTTAAGTTGTGAATAGCAGCGCATGCATGGAACTGTGAGTGGCAGTGAGTGACAGTGTGAGCACTGGGCAGATGAGTGGATGAAGTATGTCTGTGTGAAGTCCTAGAGTCCATGATTCTGTGGGACCGGGATCACAGCACAAGGTCTACCTCATCTCCTGCCCAAGGAGCCCAAGGGAGATAATTCTGTTCCTTTTTTCTTCCTGGGCCTAGGAAGGCTGAGAGTCCAAAAGAGTAAAAGGGAGGGGCTCTTCTCCAGGATCGAGGCCACGAGGCAGCTCCCAAGGCCTTAGGGACCTGGGGAGGGTGTTTTCTAGAGGTAAGAAGGAGAGAAAAGATTCCTATCTACTAGATGAGATGTTTCTCTATGCACTTCTGCAGGAGGTGTGTACAGATGGAGTTGCTGGGGCTTGTGGGTAGCATTAAAGAATTGGGGGCCTGGGCTGGAGAGATGGCTCAGTGGTTAAGAGCACTGACTGCTCTTCTGAAGGTCCTGAGTTCAAATCCCAGCTACCACATGGTGGTTTACAACCATCTGTAATGAGATCTGACTCCCTCTTCTGGAGTTTCTGAAGACAGCTATAGTGTACTTACATATAATAAATGAATAAATCTTAAAAAAAAAAGAATTGGGGGCCCAAGGGTTTAAGAGGTCAGGGAGGATTGTGTTCGGTGTGAATGTTGAGGTCTGTATGTTGGCCAGAGGCCTTGTAAGGCTGAGTTAGCCTTTGTATCGGTGAGACTGTGTTTATAAGACTGTATATAAGACAGTGAGTACCTGTTTGTGTGAGTATAGGTACTCAGAGTGTATATGTGTGGAAACATGCTGTTTGTGTGAGAGGAGGAAGGCACGAAGGGGGCAGATAGGGTCCTACACAGCAACAATGCTTTATCTTTCCTCAAGCCCTGATTGGCAAGCCCTAACATCTCTTGACTGCATTTTGGAATCACTACTGAGCCTGATCATCTGGCTTTAGCCAACAGTACCTCAGAGCCCACTGAGGGGCTGAGCCACATGTTGGGAGTGGGTGCTGAGACCGGGAAAGACTTTATTATGGGAGACAGTTACAGAGGCCAATCTAGAGATGTGCTCCTCCAGCTCCCCCACTTGGAACCCCTCCCCTCACTGAGCCTGCGTCCTGATCAGAACAATGGGCCTGTACCTGCAGTCCTTCCCATTAAGCATCCTATGAGCCTTCCTGCTCTGCGCTCTGGGAAACTGACATGAAGGCCCGGGTGCTGGTCTGCCTGGAGACTGAGGAAGAGTTAAGACTGACTCATTCTTACTTGCCTGGACCAAGAGCTCTGACTTGTCCTTCCTACACTCCTCCCATAGGAGGGATGCATATACTCATAAAAGAGGGTGAGCTCACAGGTCATCCGTCCATCGCACTGCATTCTGGGTGGGTCACTCCCAACCTCCAGCCCACAGTCAGAAACAGGAGCAGTGTCCATCCTGCCCAGCTCATCTCTGACTTTATTTTCTTCCTCTCTACAGTAGGGGTATTATGGGGTAGGAGGACCAAGAATCCTTCCTGTCTGGTCCTTGGAGTTAAGTCTGCCCCTTCAGTGCTCCCTTGCACCCATCTGTAGAGCTGTGGCCTGGGCAGCTGTCCGGCTGAGCCGGTTAGCAACACAAGACAGATGGCAAGGGATTATCTCAGCTCACAGTGCCACTGTGGCAGAGGCAGTGGGTGAGGGGAGGACTCTCACACCCTCCCTGCGTACACAGATACTCTCTCATCCTGTCGAGTTCTCTCTCTCACTCTCTCTCTCTCTCTCTCTCTCTCTCTCTCACACACACACACACACACACACACACACAGACAGTTTCCTATTCTCTGTCCACCACCATCCCTGCTTTTTATGAGGTGGACAGGGAGGCAGGAAAGGGGATGGGATTGTGTGAGTTTGTGAGAACCGTGGGATTTGGTGATCTTGCTGCTGCATTCAGCTTCCAGACTATGGGCTGAACCAGCTGGGCCTCCCAGGCTCCTCTTGGACCAATCCACTGCCTCTAGGGTTTCTTTGAAGCTGCCTCCACTGAGAATGGTAGGTTCAGGAGGACACAGCCTTATAGAGGGCCCAGGGCCCAGAGATGTGTTGCGATGTATTTAGAATCACACAGAAGATTGGGTCATTAGGAGGTTGAGCTTTGGAGGCTAGAAGGTAATGGAATCCCTTAGGTGTTTGAACACTGGTCCATAGGACTGAAAACAAGGTGTGTTTACCACAGTAGACTAAAACCCCATGTCAGAGGTATCACAGGGACATGCACATGGGGACCACAGGAAGAACCTTCACATATGCTTTAGGTGAAGTGGGGTCTCACTTGAGCTTGGGTGGAATAGGGGTACTACAAGAGTCAGTTCATCCATCTACACCCAGTTCAAATGGTTGAGGGCTTTTTCTTCAGCCTTAGCCACAAACCCAAATCTCTCACAGCATTGACAGCTCTTCAACCCCTGAGTCTTGAGTCATCCAGGCCCCTGGCAGAGGGGTGTGGGTTCTAAAGATGGGTGAGATTTGGGGAAGGCACCCTGCCCCCTTTCCTCAGCATGGGTGCAAGGGCCAACTGCCTGAGGAAGGGAAGGGTGGGAAGGTCCTGATGGAAATTGGTTCTCCATGCTTAGCTGCCAAAAGTCCCATTTTCTCCCTCTCCCCAAGAGGGACTCAGGGTCTGCTGAGCAGAATCTACACTGGAAGCAGAAGGAGAACATTGATCAAGACCCCCCCTTTATAGGCTCCAAAGGCTTCAGGCTGTCCCTGGGTTCCACGGATTCATCCACGGCTTCCTGACTGGCTTGTAGGGGAAACATGATCTCCAGGTCAGACTGGCCTGAGGATAAGCTGTAGAACAACCCCGCCTACCTCTGAAACGGTGGTATTTGCAAGCTTGCCGTGTTCCTGTAGCAAACAAGAGGATTACTCATCCGGTCAGCCCCTTTAATGACATTGGATGGCTTTTAACAGCCTGTCAGAACCTAGCCCCTCTTCCCAACGCGCGTCTGTTCCTCCTCAGCCCCCAATGGGAGGAGGAAGTGAACACATTAAAGAATGCTGGGTGCAACCTGTCTCCTGGGTTATGGCCAAGCCGTACCTCTCTGTGTTCCTTTGGATCTCAAATTATTTACCCGTATGTGGGTTGTCTGGCCTCCCTTCAGAGCATGGCTGGAGTTCTCCCGGGCGGGGGCACCCTACAAGAAATTTGGAGGGGTGTGTCAGAGTCTCTCATTCCTAATGGGTGGGATTTACGCTTTTCCTAAGATTTCTAAGTAACAGTCTAAAGAGACACCATGAGAACCAATCCGAGAGGCCATGTAAATAACGGCCTGCTGATTGGCTGTCTCCTTCACGCCCTTTACAAAACTTAAACTTCATCAACTCCACAAAGATTTTTTTTTCTTCCCCTCTCTTTTGGCCTTCTGCATCCTAAAGGAGTCTGGGCCTGGGGTCACTCAAGCCATACCTTGTCTCAGACTGCCGGGCCTGTCTAATGGGCTTGCACAGGGACCAGCAGGAGCCAGTGCTCCGCTCTGACCCTGGCCCTCCCTGGTTCATTCTAGCACCAAATCTTCGCGGAGGCGTCCTGAAAACCCAGCCCTTCCTTCTTTGTAGGACCGCCGCACAGCAGGCTGCAGGCCGCGGGTATCGAGCTTGGCTGGGAAGAATCGATATCTGCCCGCTGGACTGATGTGCGGACGAGGCAGCTCGACTGGGCGGGCTCTGCAGCAGAGCGACAGCTGCGCAGCGTCCCCCCCCCCCCCAACTCCAGCACTCCAGGGGAAACCGAGGCGGGGAAATGAGGCGGAGATCTAGGGCGCGGCCACGGGCAATGGCACTCCCATGCTCCGGACCTCAGCCCTCAGGGTAGGGTCCCGCCTTACTCCCCAGCTCCTGTACGTCCCCACCCTCCAGGGTCGCCCGCACTTTTTGGCCAGTGCAGCTTGCACCTCTGCTCGTATTTAGTCCCCTTGCTCCATCCTTCCCCTTCCTCCCACTACAATTGTGTGATTCGGTCTAGCCCCGAGGTTCTTCCATCCTTTCTCTCTGTGGGTGTCTCTGTGTCTAACCCTCCATCTCTCTTTCTCTTCCTGTCTAGGTCCCTCGGTCTACGCTTTGGTCTCTCCTCGCCTCTCGCACATTTTCGCTTTCTTTGTCTGGCTTCCTCTCTCTCCCTCCTTTCAGCCCCCCTCCGCGCACACACACACACACACACACACCTCACAGCCCTGTTTACGACATCCCCAGGGCTGGCAGGTGGGCGGGGCTGCAGCAAAGAAGGGGTGAGAGAGGGAGACGCAGCCTCCCCCCCAGCTGTTAACCTTCACGCTTCAGGCCTCTGCGGATGGCAGAGGAGGGGGAAAGCCCAGCTGCCAGCTTGGCGGAGGTGACTGGGCGGGCGCTGGGGGTGCCCCTCCCTCTGGCTCGTCTCTCAGGAGCTCTGGGGCCGGAAGGAAGGTGATGGAGGGCGCCCTCGGTCAAGGGAGGCCCCAGGAGGATGGGTGGGTGGCCCCCGGGACCCCACCGTTGGCCGGATCGGTACCCAAGGTGGTGGTGGTGGTGTTGGGGGGTCTCAGTGCGGCGCCGGCCCCTACCCGCAGCCGGGCCGGACGTGGGGGCCGGCGTGAGAATCCCGCCCATCTGTGAGCCGGCCTCACGCCGTCAGACCCAATTTATCTCGCCGCCAAAGTTTCACAGCCATCTGCTCGAGTGGAACGGCTTCCAGCGCTGGCCCCACCGGGCCCCCCAGCCAGCGCGGGGATGTTTTCCAATACGACGGCATCGCGACTCCCCACCACCATCCCAAAGCTAGGGGGTGGGGGTAGGCGGCAGAGCGCGCTGCGCGGGGCTGGCAGGCAGCCCTCTAACGCGAGCGAGCCGACCCTGAATTTTAAGCGATTGATCAGGAAGCGCAGGCCGTTCCCATCACTTTAGAGCAGCCAAATGCGGAGGCGCAGGGATTTCAAGGGGCCTTGCGGAGGCGGTAATGAGGTCACCGTCACCGCGCCCGCCCGCAGGCAGGAGGAGGCGAAGGTCTGCGGACACAAGTGCACACGCGCCTTTGAACACGTCGTCCGCACCCCTGTCACGTGACCTCTGGGCCCCACCACTGACCCAGACTCTGAGCTAATCACCCCTGGGCCCTGCTTGTTCGAGCACAAGCAGTAGGAGAGAATAAGCTAGAACCTTGCCTTGCCCCATTCGTGGATCTATCAGACGGTTGCCACCACAGGAGACTCAACCGTCATCTCCTGCCCTCTATAGGCCTAAAATACATCCATTTGGTCACCTGTCCACCACACATTTAAATAAGCCAGCAGTGACAGCTGTGGCCAGGCCCTGGTAGGCAAACAGGTGTGCACATCCCAATGGCCCACCTGACAGCGGTGGTCCCACTGGTATACTCCATCGCTTTTCCCTTATTCATACAAGCATGCACATCCAGCACGTGTCCCCCATACGTCCCTTCCCTAGGCGCACGCGTGTGTACACTTGCTCTCCAGCCCCCGAGGTCGCTGCTGTGTCCGTGCGGCTGGGCGCATCCACTGTGGGCCAGCAGCGCGGGTGCAGACCTCGAAGAGAACAAAGGCCGGGCGGGCGAGGGGGAGGGAGGGGGCTGAGCCCCGGGTCTCATCCTCCTTGGCGATGCTCGTCTGTCTCGGCTCCGCGGCCACCGCATCGAGCGGCTCTGATTGCCGAGTAAATCACCAGGCTGATCTGAATAATTATCGTCTCCTGGAAAAAAAAAGGGGAGGGGAATAAATAGAGGAGGGAACAGCCTGATTTCTCTGAGCCGGATAGGGGGGCTAGGTGGGAGAGGGTGCCCCTGTGGGTCCTGGGAGCATGGACTGGGATGCCGTGTAGATGGGGCTGGGAGGTCCTCAGGGCAGAGTCCTACCCTAGAAGGGGCCTTTAGGCTCCGCTGCATTCATCACCCCAGTTAAGTCAGGTCCATTGGAGCTCGTCTCTCCCCTGCTAGGCCTGGCGCCTTACTCCAGTAGCTCCCTCCCCCCCCCCCCGTTCCTTCCCTGCCACCCCCGCCACCCCCCACCCCCCGCCAGCCCTGTAGGGCACCCTTCTGTCTCCAGGGCTTAGTTAAGCTTGTCTGCCCCCTGGAACACCCTCTCCCCAGCCCACACTCTTATTTTGTCAGGCTCTCTCATGGCTGAAGGGCAGCCTCCCTGCTTCCTGTGGGAATTCATCCGGACTGTCCAAGCCTCTCCCATCCTGCCCTCCCCCCGCAGGCCAGTGTTTGGTTCCACATTCTATGATTGATGTCGGTGTGCTCTCCTGGACTCCACAGCTGAATGGCAGCTTTGGGGTTGAAACAGGTTTTATGTTTGTTTGTTCGTTTGTTGTTGTTTTTTCAGCAAACGTTGGTAGTAATGACAATAGCAGCAGTTGCTGTTTCAACCTGAGCTTTACTGGGATGTGCTGGCCCTGTGTGGAAAAATCATCTGCAAAATCTATTTCTTCATATGTATGCATTCGTGTGTTGTGGTACATATATGAAGGTTACGGAACAACTTGTAGGAGTTCTCTCCTTTCACCATGTGGATTCTGGGAATCAAACTCTTGTCAAGATTAGTGGCAAGTGGCAAGTGCTTTTTTTTTTCTTTTTAAGTAATTTTTATTTTATTTACATCGGTGTCTTGCCTTCACATTTGTCTGTGTGAGGGTATTGGATTCTCTGGAACAGCTATGAGTTGCCATGTGGGTGCTATGAATTGAACCCAGGTCCTCTGAAAGACCAGCCAGGTGCTCTTAACCACTGAGCCATGTCTCCTGCCCTGTGGCAAGTGCTTTTACTATTGACTATCTTACTGGCTTTTTAAGTTTTTTTTTTTAAAGATTTGTTTATTTAGTATATGTGAGTACACTGTAGCTGTCTTCAGACACACCAGAAGAGGGAGTCAGATCTCATTACAGATGGCTGTGAGCCACCATGTGGTTGCTGGGATTTGAACTCAGGACCTTCGGAAGAGCAGTCAGTGCTCTTAACCGTTGAGCCATCTCTCCAGCCCCTTAATTTTTTAATTTTTTTAAAGCACACTATCTCGCCAAGGATGACCTGAACTCCTTCCTGATCTCCTGCCTCTGCCTCACAATACTGGACTCCCGAGTCCTGAAGCACCGCACCCTGCCTGGGAGCATGCTCTTTCAGCAAGTGTGGTGGCTCATATCTGTAATCCCAGCACGCAAGAGTCTGAGACAGAAGGATTGTCACGAGTTTGAATCCACTCTGGACTACGTAGTGAATTCCAAGCCAGCCTGGACTACACAGCCACACAGCAAGAACATTTCTTTACGAAACAAAGCAAAGCTGGGTGTGGTGGCACGTGTCTTTAGTCCTAGCGCTGAGGAGTCAGAGGCAGCTGGATCTCTTGAGTTCGAGGCCAGCCTAGTCTGCAGTGTTCTAGGTCAGCCAGAGTTCCACAGAGAAACCTTGTCTCAAAAACCAAACCCACCAACCAAACAAAAATCTCTCTATGGATCTTCTCTATTCAGCAACGGAGAACTGAAGCTTAACAAGAGAAAACATGGCTACCTTTCCACCAGAGAACAGTGCTGGCCACCTGCCTCCTGTGTCTTCATGGGCTGGAGGCTCTGTCCCCAGTCCTGTCCCAGCCTGCTCCTCCCACTCCCCTTTCCTAGCCTCAGGAGGGACGCAGTCCACGTTTTGTGACCTCCTCCCCTCCCAGAGGGCATGACCTTTTTCCATAGACCCGACATCAAAGGCGGGGCAGCTCCTCCGTTTTGCCTGAAATGATTCCAGATGTGAGGCCTCACCAGAGAGCAGGGTGAAGATGGACTTCCTTGTGGAGGCTGCCCTGGGGAGGCCCAGGATTCCCGTGCCCACTGTGCCCACTTCCCTGTAAAGCCCTCCCTGTCTGGGACAGAACAGGATCACTGAGGGGATTGTGGAGTGAATAATTTCTGAAGAGACTGAGGAAGGAGAACCCCTTTCAGGCCTAAGTGTCTGGAACAGGAGAGATGGAGGCTATAGTTCTTGGTAGGTTTGCAATTTACCCTGAATGGAGGACAGTCTTCTGGATCCAGGATGTAAGAGCTACAGTTAAGGTTAGGTTTGGTTCTTTCTAAAAAATATTAACAGGCTTTTTTGTTTTCTTTTTGGTTTTTTGTTTTGTTTGTTTTTGTTTGAGACAGGATTTCTATGTGTAGCCCTGGCTAGCCTGTAACTCACTATGTAGACCAGGCTGGCCTGGAACTCACAGAGATCCCCCTGCCTCTGCCTCCTGAGTGGTGGGATTAAAGGTATGCACCATCAGTGCCTGGCCAGACTTTGTCATTTTAATTGATGTGTGTAGGTATATGTACATGCATGTGGGTACCTTGGAGGCCAGACGAAGGAGTCAGATCCCTTAACACAGGAGGCACTGGCTGTGGTGAGTCACCCAGTGTGGGTGCTAGGAATGAATCTCATGGCTTCTTCAAAAGGTCCTCTGAACAGTGCTCATAACTGCTGAGTCATCTCTAGCCTCTCTCAATTTTTTTTCTAAGATTTATTTTATCTACCTTTAAGATTTTATTGGGTCAGGTGTGGTGCTGAATGCCTTTATAACTTAAAAAATGTGTTCATTGGTGTCTTACCTGCATGTGTGTCTGTGTGAGGCTGTTAAAAGTCTTGGAATTGAAGTTCAGACAGTTGTAAGTTGACGTGTAGGTGCTGGGAATTGAACCAGAGTCCTCTGGAAGAGCAGCCATCTCTCCAAACCCTAGGGAATGCTTTTAATCCCAGTACTTCATAGGCAGAGGCAGGCAGATCTCTGAGTTTAAGGCTAGCCTGGTCTACTGAACCAGTTCCAGGTAAACCAGGAATACATAGAGAAAATGTTTCTCAAAATAAACAAACAAGCAAAAATGTTTTATTTTTATGTCAATGGGTATTTTGCCTGTATGTTTCTATGTGCACCATACCAGTACCTAGTGCCCCTAGAGGCCACAGAGAGTGTCTAATCTCCTTGAATTAGAGTTATAGCCAGTTGTAAACAGTCATGTAGATCCTGAGAACTGAACCCAGGTCCTCTCCAAGAGCAGCAAGTGCTTGTGAGCACTGAACAATTCCTCTAGCTCCATTCCTTTTTATATAAATGTGTATATGGATATGCGTGTGCGTGTGCGTGTGCGTGTGCGTGTGTGTGTGTGTGTGTGTGTGTGTGTGTGCATGTACCTGCCAAGGACAGAAGAGAGATCTTAACTCCTGGAGCTGGAGTTTCAAGTGCTCGTGAGTCACCTGATATGGGTGCTGTGAACCAAGCTCAGACCTGATGTGGGTGCTGTGAACCAAGCTCAGACCTCCTGCAAGAACAGTCAGTGCTCTTAGTAGCTGAGCCATCTCTCCAGCTCAAAGCTGGGTTCTTGAGGTTGTGCGAGGAGGCCAAGGACTCCTTAAAGGAATGCCATTGCAATGGGGAAACTGAGTCAGGAACCTTTAACTAGCTCCTAATGAATAATGCCTATCCAGATGTTGTCCATGTGGGAAGCCTGCTTATCCAGATGTTGTCCATGAGGGAACCCTGCTTATCCAGATGGTGTTCATGTGGGAACCCTGCTTCTCCAGATGTCCAGGGGGGAACCTTGCCTATCCAGCTGTTGTCCATGCGAGAACCCTGCTCGGAGCCTCAGGCATTACTTAATGAGTAGGAAGGTTTGAAAATCTTTTTGTTGGGGCTGGAGAGATGGCTTAGCGTTAGGAGCACTGACTGCTCCTCCAGAGGTCCTGAGTTCAAATCCCAGCAACCACATGGTGGCTCACAACCATCTGTGATGGGATCTGATGCCCTCTTCTGGTGTGTCTGAGGACAGCTACAGTGTACTTATATATAATAAATAAATAAATCTTCAAAAAAAGAAAATCTTTTTGTCTATGGCTTGGGTAGAGGTGGGACAATTGGGACACAGTGTAGGTTCAAGAGGACATTCATGTGTCTGAGTAGTGTGAACTCTAGGAAGGGTCCATCCTGGATTTTCGAAAGCCTCACCCTCCATCTTCTCTGGGGCCCAGGGCAGCCCCTCCTTCCTGGGCGGGGATCAGAGGCACAGGCCCCAGTGCTTCTACTGGCAGATTCTTCCAACAACCAAATATTTCTTTGATAACTACAATGTGTTAGGTGACCACAGAAACTTGGGGAGCACATTCACTCACATACCATACTCCAATAGTGTCCCCCGGGAATCTGAGAGAGTGGTAACAAGTGTGACAAAGTCTTTAGATTAGACAGACCCACGTTCAGACGCTGTCCCTACTAATTATTAGCTGAGAACAAGCGAGTGAGCCTCAGTCTCGTATCTGCAAACGGGGAATTGGAATGGTGCATACTTCCTAGAGGGCCTGAGAGCATCCAAAGGCCCGTCTTGGAGATGTAGTTGCTCAGATCCATTATGACTAGGATGAACTCCAAGGATGCTTCCTGGCCATGGCCCACCACGGCAAGACCGCTGTCCAGCCTCCCTACCCAGAGGACAGAGGTAATTTGTCTTATAAATTGCCCCAACTTCCACTTGGGAAGGAGTAGTTCCTCCATCTGTGATAGTCTTTCCTTGTTAGCCTTTGTTGGCTATTATTGTTGTTGTTATTTTGCTCAAATTTTTACTTATCTCTTTCCCATTTGCCTCCCTCTAATTCAGAACTTCTCCCAAGAACAGCCTGTCTCTCCATCCTGTACATTCAGTTTAACTTACTAGCCAGGTGTGGTGGCCCATACCTTTAATCCTAGAACTCTGGAGACAGAAGCAGGCACATCACCAAGAATTTGAGGCAAGCTTGGTCTACATAGTGAGTTCCAGGATAACCAGGGCTAGCTAGAGAGACCCTGTCTCAAACAAACAGCCACAAAAATCAACTTACTACCTGGTACAGATGCAGGCCCATACTTGTAAATCTCAAACACACATACTTACATGTGAGTGCCCATAGGCAGGAGTCATGTATAGAGGCAAATTAGAAGAAATGGCCACCTACATGCGCATACTCAGATGCACACAGGCACAGTGACAGGTAACTATCCTATAGATACATATACACACAGAACAGTGAGGTGCATGTCAGTACAATAAAGACCCACCCCATGATAATCACATAGGTCATGTGAGCATATAGCACATGCAGGAATCCACATGCATGTATACCACCCCACACATGTATTGAACAGACAGATGCAAGCCAGTAAACAGACAAGCCAACACACAAACAAGGACACACAAGCTTATTTGCACAGTAGGGACACACACAATCGTTCGTACACAGTCACACACTAGCACTGCCCCCACCCCCCTCAGGGAGCTGGCTGCCCGCCAAGCATCGCTTTCTGCTGGGTGTGCACAACCTTTCACAGGCTCTAATTGAGTCCAGGGTGATTTATAACTCGGCAGTGGCCCTGCCTGCGTGGGCTGCCCCCCCCATAGCCTTGGCCAGAGTCTTGGGCCACGCCACTCCCTACTAACAGGGTCACATACACAAGTCCCTTGGAGGAAGCCTTTTGCGTTTTTTCCCACCAGACCCTTTTTTCATTCTTGGACTACCTCCAGAGGATGTGGCTCAACCCGCCCACGCCGCCACCATCAAATCCCGTGTCACACAGTCCAGTCATCTGAAGACCAATCACGCAGCCTTTCTAACCTGCCTGACTAGGAATAAGCAGGACTCTGACTACAGAACCCCTCTGCTGCCTCCGCTGCAGCAGAGAAATTGGATTTAGACATGAGAAGGGGCTTCACCATCAAGCAGGGAATGGAGTGTGGGCTCTGGTTAGCGGGGAAGAGGAAAGCATGAATCTGAAGGGGAAAGTCTCTAAGAACCTCATTTCCTGCCCTCCATCCTTTTGGGGGAACTGAGAGCAGATTGTGACCTCCTCTCTTGGCTGTCCCCATGGCTAGTGTGACTGGGCTTGTGATTAACTGAATTAATTAGGTCCTAAGTTTAGGCTCATAAAGTCTCTTTATCCACCTGAAGAATTGCAAGGAGGCTGATTCTGTCTCTCTCTCTCTCTCTCTCTCTCTCTCTCTCTCTCTCTGTCTGTGTGTGTGTGTGTGTGTGCTCGCGTGTGTGCATCACCTGATATTTCACCTCTGATTCCAACATGGGCAAATATTAGCCATGGCTCCAGAGTTTCAGCAGAGAGAAATCCCAGTTGAAATCTCAGAGGAATCTCAGCTGAAGCCTCTGGTGTTGGGTATTACTGTTGTTAATCCCCTTGCCATCGAAGGTAACCAATGCTCAGAGAGGCAAATCCTTGCCGAAGGGCAAACATCTGGTTCACGGCGGTGCTGGGAGCTCAGTACGGTGTACAGTCCTCGTGCTTGTTGTCACAGCACTCCCAAACCTGAGGTAGGAGGGTCTGGAGTTAGATGCTAACCTGCTACACCAACAAGACATTGGGGGAAAATAGATTTCTGTAGTGCAGGCAGGAGGACCAGAGGAAGTTCCGGGTCATTCTTGATTACATATCAGATTTTAGGCCAGCTTGAGCTATGTGAAACTGTCTCAGACAACAACAAACCAAACAATGACCAAAAGGAACACCTTCCACCCCAAGAGATGACTCAGCAGTTAAGAGCTATGGAACCTGCTCTTCCAGAAGACCCAGGTTCAATTTTTAGCACCCACGGGGCAGCTCACATCTGTTTGTAATGATACTCTCTTCTGGCCTCCGAGGGCACTGCACGGATGAGGGGCTGGAGAGATGGCTTGTCTGTGAAGAGTGAGTGTGCTACTCTTGCAGAGGACCAAAGTTCAGTTCCCAGCACACACAGTGCTTTGGACAGCTCAACCTGTTGGGCCAGCTCTAGGGGATTCAGTGCCCTCTTCTGGCCTCCCTGGGTACTCAACACACATGCGCGCGCGCACACACACACACACACACACACACACTCTCTCAATCTCTCTCTCTCTCTCTCACACACACACACACACACACACACACATTCTCATACACATGGACACAAATAAAGAGAAATAAGTAGATAAATAAGTTTATTTATTTATTGAGACAAGATCTTACTATGTAGGTAGCCTTGGCTGTACTAGAACTCACTATGAAGAGCAAGCTGGCCTTGAACTCAGAGTCTGATTCCACAGCAGAGCTCAGCCTGCCTCCTCAGGGACCTAGCTGCATTTTGAAGCCAGGCCGAGTTCTCATCTCAGAACAGGAACATCTAGAACACAGCAGGAGGGACTCAGAGATCGTTTATGAGGGACCTCTCTGCCAGTAAAGATGTTGGGAGCCAAGATCATTATGTATGACCATGGATGTGTTTATATGCTCACATGCAGTGTAAGCGAGTGTATGTGGTGGTGGTGGTGGGGGGAGTAACTGAGCCTGGCGGAGTCCATCCATGTGATGATATTAATCAACCTTTCCTACCGGCTCGTACCCATGGAGAGGAAATAGAATCCCACTTTATAGATGATTGAAACTGAGATTATGACAACTTAAGTCACCTGCCTGGTCTCATGGATTAAAGACAGCTCTTCTCATTGCCAAATGCAAAAGCTAGAGACGCTTTTCTGTGCTCTGCGGCCCATCTGTAGTGTCATGGGCCACACTTGGGCCTGTGCGAAGTTCTGAGATGGGTGACCTTGAGGGTTTATTGAGAGTCTCAGACACTGGGAGAGTGTGCCACTTCGCTGTGTGTCCCAGGCAGAATGTTTGGATGTGGATACCTCTGTGCACTTGGGCTTGTCTCTATACAAGGCTCCACGTTTGTGCTTATTTGCATGTTTCAATGTTCCACTCGCTGCATGGCCTGAGCGACGTGCCCTGCCTCTATATCTCCGTGTTAGCATCTGTGCCTGGTTGGGGTTTTGTACACTTTGGAAATGCCTTTAGGTGTGTGACATGTGGCCTGTGTATCTATGACAATGTAACTTCCCTATACCTGTAACTAAATACATGGGGTATGGCTCTATGAGAACCTCAATTGGGTTGGGCATAAAATTTAAGGGGATTAAAAAAAAAACCAAACAAGCAACATTCAAAACAAAAACTCTCAGTAATGAGGGGGGGGAAATCATATTTTAGTTTCCTATTAAAACAAAACACAGAGCAGGGCATGGTGGGAAATGCCTGTAATTCTAGAAATTGGGAAGTGGGAGTTGGAGGAACGAGTTCGAAGCCAGGCTTGGGATGCTTGAGATCTTGTATCAAAAAGAACAGAAAAGAAACACGGTGTGTGTAGGATTTATAATCAGTGAGAAAAACCCATAAGGCAAAACCAGTTGCAGGGGCGCGGGCTGCCTGCGCGCCGGGTCGGCCGCAGGCTCCCACCCGGCCAGGTGAGCCTCCCCCGCTCCGGTCACGCTGCGCTACGCTGAGCCGCGGTAATTTCCGAGTCGGCGACCGCTTTGTGTGCACGGGTCGCGGTCCTGGGGGCGGGGATGGAGGGCGGGCTCTCTCTCCCCCCTCTTGCTTTTTATTGGGTCATTAACAACGGCCCGGACTGCCGCTGCGCACCCCCCTCTTTCATGTCTGCCGCGCCTCCCGCCATTATCTCCCTCCGCCGCGCTCCGTAATTCGATGCCAATCAGGTTTGCGGCTCGGAGGCCGCGGGATCAAAGCCGGGCCGCGGCGGGCGCTGGCGAGAGTGCGGCGGGGGGCGGGCAATGCTTCCCAGCTTCGGGCACCGGCATTACATCCCGCTCTAGCCCCGGGAGGGGCTCAGACAGCCGCGAGGGGTGGCTGGACGGCGTGGTCCTGCAGGCGTGCGGAGCACAGGGACAGGGACGGCCGGAGGGAGTGACCTGGAGGGCGTTGCCTTGCAAGGTTTTGATAACAAACGTGAAGATAGGCCAGAAACGCCATTATAGGCCAAGGCGCCAGCTTGGTCAACAGGCTGGGAGGCAGAATCTGGCGGACTGTAGCTCAGAAACCGGGAAGAACTGGCTGGTTAGGTGTTTGGGCTGTGTTGGACTGGCAGGAAGCCATGGAGGATTCTGGAAAGGGGTGGAGCTTAGAATCTCAGTTGGTTTTCAGGATATTCATCTGGTGAGGTCGCTTGACTCAGTTTCCCCTGGAAGAGAGTGAAGTTGAGGGATCCTGGACTCTCGGAGGTTAGCCAGGTTCATGAACATGAAAAGAACGACGAGGAGGAGGAGGAGGAGGAGGCGGAAGAGGAAGAAGAAGATGGAGGAGGAGGCGGGAATGGTGGCCCGTGCCTATCATCACAGCACACCTACGGCTAAGGCCTAGCTGTGAGAGACTAGCCAGGGCTATTTGACAACCAGTTTTAAGCAAACAGAATGCACTGGGCATTCAGCTCGGTGGTAAAGAGGGTGAGTATCATTTACCAAGGTTCTACTCACAACTCCCCATCAGATGAGAAAACAGAGACCAAGTTGACCTGCCCAAGGATTCAGAGTCTGGGTGGGACTCGAACCAGCCACTTCCCTCTCACACTCCTCTGGGTTTAGGGACGGATAGGGGATGTGTCAAGGTTTTGGAACCACTTGTGTGGGGGATCCTGTTCCTTCACAGATTAGGCTTAGTGGGAGGCGAGACTGGAATCATCTCCCCAGACTCTCTGCCACCCCCACTGTTTCTAGACTTTGTCTTTGGACCCTGTCACCAGCACAGTGTGCTTCTCATCTGTAAAATGGGGAGAGAGGGTTTCAGCTGACTCTAGATACAACACAGTGTGACTTAAACATTAGATGGAATCTTTAGAGTCTAGATGGAAGTGTTTGTCACTGTCACCCAGACTCCGAGGACAGTGTTATCAGAGGCAGCCCCCCAGAAAGGATGGAGATAACCCTTTTCCCTTCCAGGAGAATGCCAACATTGAGTCCCCATTATTTGGAAGAGGGATGTTCCCCACTCCCATCTTTGAAAACAGATTTTCTCTCTCAAATAATGCTGGGACTTCAGAACTCTAAACATCTCAGACCCGGGAATTTCTGAGCAGCTACAGTATACATAATACATGCTCTCTGTTCTTATCCAAGGAGCCTCCAGGCTCTGAGGACAGGGCTTCCCGCTAGGGGTCCCACCTCTCTCTCTGCTCTGCCTTCGTTCAGAGCTCTGGCCAGTGTGGTGGTGGACTGGGGAGTGGAGGATGGCGCTCCAGCGCCTGCGGTCCCCCATAGTTCCCAGAGCACCCACCGACCATTGGCTGGGTGGGTTTCCAAGGGACGGAATAGGTGAATGTACGAGCCTTGCCCGGAGTGCTGGATGTGGTAGGAGAGACCTGGAGAGAGAGGGCATGGAGGCTGTACAGGGTGATCTATGAGCTCAGAGCACCCTCTCTTCTGTGGGATTAGATGAGCTGGACAGAGAAGCACGAATAGAAGTTGGCTGGCTGGGGATAGGACACACGTTTCAGGATGTTTGCTGGAGGCCTAAAGAAGTGCACAGCTAGCGTTTCTAGACGTAGGGAGGATAAGCAGGGGGCAGGGCAGCCATACGCCCCCCCCCCGTACCTCCAAAGGACAGTGCCTCAAAGGAGATTGGAGGTAAACCAGGACAGGAGATCACCCCGCTTCAGCTTCATTTGCTGGGGAGCAGGCAGGGCTTCTGTCTCTAGGTATCTCTCTACTCAGGGAACGAGGGTGGGCAGAGGCCGGCGTGAGGGGAAGGTTGGCGCCATATTCTTTATGCAGAAGGAAGCGGGCACCGGCCAAGCTGAGTTAGGCTGCCTAACAAAGGTATCCGATGAGAAGGAGCCCCAGGCGACATGGTCCTGGGCTTTGTCAGCATGGGGCACAGGTGAGATGTTCTCCTTCCAAAGATCCCTTCCTGACCGCTGGGGGGCTCTGCAGTGCCCAGCCTCCGGCTTGCCAGGTTTTTGCCTGCCCACGCAGGGGCCTCCTCAGTCCAGCCTGCGCCTGCTCTGCTCGCATTTCATGCTCCAGGTGACACAGTCTACAGAGAGGAGGGAGGACAGGCAAAATTCTCTGCCTTGCTCAGGACTGGCTCTGTGTCTCCAATCTTTATGAAGGAGGTCCGATGCCCCCAATTCTCCATCCCTCCTAGAGAGTCTCTGCCTGCTGAGGCTGGGTGCCTGTGTGTTGGAAGCGGGGGTGGGGGCGTGTGTGTGTGTGTGGGGGGGCGACTGACTGCACTGCACACCGCAGATCGCAGCTGCCTCTGGACGCTGAAAAATCCAATTTTCTTCCTAATTGCCACCGCCCGCGCGCTCTCCCCTCACAGCCTACTTGTGCTTGCCGAAGCTTCCCCCCCCACCTTTCCCCCACTCCTGCCTCCCGCTGCCTACCCCACGGCGGACGCCGCCCCCCCTCGCGGTCACCCGTGTCGGGACGCACCATATATCATGTCTGCAGACGGGAGGGGCTGGGGAGCTGGCCGGCCCCCGCCCCGGGCTCCCTGACGAAATTGTCCTTTTCCAAGGCGGATGACAGGTTGTGGGAACAACAGCTTGAATTACGGAAAGAAGTTTCCCCACTGAGTTAATCTGCAGTGGCTGGAGGTGACCTTCTGGAGACGGCGATTAATCACGGGCCGTGGCGGGCGCCGCGCCACGTCGGGCCCTTTGGGGGAATACTAATTCCACTACAAGATAAATCATAATTTGACAATAATCATCTGCCCTAATCACTCCAATTCTTCCGTTTAATTATTTGTATACACCGTGTTTCTTCAGCGAGGACCCTGTGTGCCCATGGCTGGGGAGAGAACGGCAGTGTGGGCATAGACCGCCCCTTGGGCCCCCAAGCTTGTTCCTTCTGTTGGTGTCCCCAAGGATGCCCTACTCAGATCTGAGAGGGAGATGGTAGAGGTCAGAGTTCCCATAAACAAGTCTTGGTAAACTGAGGCTCAGAAAGAGCCTTAGTCCGAGGTCACACATCAAAACTCTGGCGAGCCAGGCTAAAGATCAAGGCTTCTGCTATGCAGCCCTGCCCCTGGGACCCACTGCCCATGGCTCTCTTCTGCTGTTTTGTTCTCTGATGTTCTGCCTTTAATATCCTGCCATGCTGGCTTTCCTCTCAACCAGCCAGTGTGGACAGGCCTGTTGACTGTTTTCCATGCCCACTACTTAAACCTGGTTCTGGCTAATTCAATCAGTATGAGAACCAGGAACTAGGGGCATCTAAGCAGGCATTGCCTGTACCTGCCTAGTGGGCGTTGTGAGACCTTTGCCAACTGGTGAGACCTCTCCCAGTTCACAGCCTTTGCCTGTAGTGGGATGGATTTCCTCTTTCACAGGGGAGGCCTGGCCAGGTCACCTCAGTCTGCCTTCACCATGTTTAGTCACCTTAGTGCCAGCCTACCTGCACTGGCTGTTACCCCACCCCACCCCACCCCACCCCCAACTCCCAGTGTGTCTCCTGGTGCTGCTGTCAGCCCATGTTCAGCCTGGTGGATGAATCCTGGGACTGCTGTGTGCTGTGGCCCTAGGAAAGGCTGACTCCGCAGCTACAGGATCTGACTCCCAGGAGCAGACATCAGGATAACTCGGGAATTTTGTCACAGGCTACCTCACGGTGAGAGGTAGCCCAAGCGTGTACAAAGGCTGTGTTGGATTCAATGTGGCACCCTTGGTAGGGCTCATAATCGTCCTCTGGGGCACATCCCCTGTAGGGGAACCCCGAGCTCGGCTGGGTGTGTGATGGTGGTGCGCCAGCCATAGAGGACAAGGTGGGACTGTGGAAATAAGGATCTGGAAAGTGGCTGCTCATTCCCCACAGCAGAGGCCTGGGTTCAGCTCCGAGAGAGAAGACAGAACAGGGAAACCAGCTGTGTGTGGTGGTGCACACCCCAAATGCCAGCTAAGGAAGGAGGCACTCCATATGTTTGAGGCCAGCAATGAGCTGCACAGTAAACCCTATCTCAAAAACAGAACAGGTTGGCCCAGTGGTTAAGAACACGGGCTATTCTTCCAGAGAACCCAAGTTTAATTCCCAGTGCCCACAGGGTGATTCACAATTTGTAACTCTCCAGCTATCCTCTATCCTCCTAAAGTGTCGGAGGATAGATTGCCCTCTTTTGGTCCTTTTTGGTACTGCATGCATGCGGTGCTTTGGAGAACACTCATACATATAAATTAAAAATAAATTTAAAATCTCAAAAAAAAATTGAGCTGGGCATGGTGACGCATGCATTTAATTCCAGAACTCTGGAGGCAGAGGGCAGAGGCAGGAAAATCTCTGAGTTTGAGGCCAGCCTGGTCTACAGAGCTATACAGAGAAACTCTGTCTCACACCCCTCCCCCATTTTTTTTTCCTTTTTTCCCCCAAAAAACGAACAAACAACAAGCAAGATGGGTAGGATATATCTCAGTTGGGAGATTGCTTGTCTAGAATACACAAAGCCCAGGATTTGATCTCTAGCATGGCATAAACCTGGTGTAGTGACAAACTCCCAAGGTCCTGAGTTATCACACCTCTTAAGAGTGAGATGTGGCCGGGCAGTGGTGGCGCACGCCTTTAATCCCAGCACTTGGGAGGCAGAGGCAGGCGGATTTCTGAGTTCGAGGCCAGCCTGGTCTACAGAGCGAGTTCCAGGACAGCCAGAGCTATACAGAGAAACCCAGTCTCGAAAAACAAAAACAAAACAAACAAACAAAAAAAAAAGTGAGATGTGATGTCTGCCCCATTTACAGATGGGGAAACTGAGTCTTGTTAATTACAAAGTTGGGATTTGCTCTTGACTCTCTGCTCTATTTCATCTTCCTAGTAATCACTTTACCAACATTGTCAAATTTCTGGTCAGAGACTCTGGGTGTGGTTGAGCAGGTCTATCTACCTCTCAGGCTTTTAATCTTCCTGGTGAAGGGTCTTGGGCAGTGGTGCATTTATGAAAAGGAAATTGCCTGTAAGTCCTCCTTGTGGTCTAATTTCCTTTTCTGCTGTTGTCTCCCCTACTACCAATGGACATACAACCACTCTCTCTGTCCTTGATGGAAGGTCTGTGCCTCCGTCTCTCTTTGTCACTGACTCTTGCCTGGAGCAGGGCCATGGCATGGCGGCAGTGTCTGGAACTCAGTGGCCTCTCTCTGATGCTGTTTCCTGACAATCTGAGGGCAGATGAAGTGGCGGGTGGCCAGGGCACAGGGTGAGTTGGGTTTTGGTCAGGCACCCTGGTTGAATCTCAGCCCTCATTCCTCAGGGCTTGCTTTCAGGCCAGTTTCCCCGCAATACCAGACAGGGTTCTGGGAGATGGCTCTGCAAGAGTCGCCTAGAGCTAAGGATCTGTGCAAGGCCATTTGACCTTTTCCAGGCGTGGCTTCCATCTCTACAAACCAAGGGTAACAACAACAACAACAACAACAATGGCTGGTCCTAAACACTCTGAGATTGTTAATTGTTATCAGTATCAGTACCAGACTGCTTGTTGAGGTTACAGAGAGGCAATAGTCCCCCTGCTCTGGCCCCAGGGTTTCTGGGATGCTCAAGAAGGGAGAGGCATGTCTGGCAGATAGCCTCTCTCTATTCTAAAAAGTCCTGGCCCCTCCCAGCCAGCCCCACTCTGTTCTGTCAGGGCGATTGCAAGGTGGGAGGTTGGGGAAGAGGTGACAGACCTGAGAAGGAAGGCAAAGATGGCCGAGGGGGGAGAGTCGGCCTGGGGGAGTTGCGGCTGAGTCGCAGGGGAGGGAAGACAGGCTGCAGAGCTATAAATACCTCCCAGGTAACAGGACCCGTAAATGAAGGGAGGGAATTAGTCACATTCCGAGGCGCCTGGGAGAGAGGACGGGGACGGGGAGCGATGACCTGAATCCACGGAAGGGAAAAAATTAGGCTAACCTTGGGAGGAGGGACGCTGGGGGCCCGGAGTGCTATGTCTCTTTCAGAGCGGTGCCCTGGGTAGGGTCTGCTGGACAGAGGCAGACAGGACTCGTCAAGGCGGCAGGAAAGGGCTGCAAGGAACTCCGCTCTGCTCTCTTGAGGGGATGAGAGACACTGTCCCTGTGTCTGATTCCCTAGATCCGTTCTCTTTGGAAGTCTTGACAGCGGTCTAACCTAGTTATTTCCACATGTCCTTCTAGAGGATGTTTCTGGGTGTTTCCCTCACCTTCTCTGAGACCTGGCACTCCCTGGGATCCCTCTACCTTGTACTTGAAGCTTTGGGGGGTGATTCCCTAAGTTCCTGAGTCAGACAGAAGGGTGTTTGCTTCGGAGAAGAAAGCCACATATTTCCTTCCTTCCTTATTGAAATTGGCTGGGGAGGATAGGCCGCGGCTTGCTCTCGAGTCTCCCAGTTCCATCCTGCTTTGCCCCTTGCAGGTGGTTGCCAGAGCAACAGCCAGCGCATCCCCCCCTCCCGTGCTCACACACTCCCGGCTCTGCTAGCAATGGAGTCTAGTTTCCCTGGCCTGGGTAACAGGGGCCCGTCCCACCCCACTCCAGGCCCCCGCAGCATTGGAGATCTAATCCGAAGCCTTGCAAAGGCTAGGTCAGTGCCCCACCACTGAGCTACACTCCCAGCCCTTCAGGCTTGGCTGTCCCTAACCTGCAGCCTGTTAGCTGAAATCCTTCACTGTTTGGCAAGAGCCGTGCTTTCAGTACTGACTGCTTGTCTCTTGCTCGGCCTGGTAGGTTTCCATTTTTTCTAAGGCCCAAGGCTGAGTCGGGTCCTTTTCAGTTATGCTCTGGAAAGACAGCGGTGATAGTGCCCGGATGTGGTTAAGGTTCAAATTAGAAGGCCTGTTCTGTTTCTGCTGTGTGGCTTCTGGAGAATAAACATGCCCTCTTGGGCCTTAGTTTCCTCATCTGTTAAAAAAAAAAAAGGGTGGTGTGTGTGTGTGTGTGTGTGTGTGTGTGTGTGTGTGTGTGTTCTCATCGTGTTTCTTAATGGTCACGAAAAAAAAAAAACCCTGCTCGACCCTTGCCGAAAGATGGGTTTAGCACACAGTCGACTGTGGCTGCTGTTGGGGTCACAGTATTGATCGCAGTGTTTCTGTGTCTGCCTCCCCTGCGGGCTGTGAGATGGAGGCGGGGGCGGCGCGGCGTCCCGGTGTGACTCGTCGCTGCAGCCGCAGTGGCCAGCTCGCGCCTGGCACTGAGACGGTCGGCAAATGTTTGCTGAATTAATGAGTGGGGGCTGCAGGGAGGGCTTGGGCTGCAGTTCCGCCTGGGCTGTTGCAGCTGGGGCGCGCATGTACGTGTGTGTGCCCCTGGGAGCCGGAGTGAGGGGTGTCTGGGGTGGGGGAGCCGGATTCGCGTCCCGGGGGTCTGGCGGCGCCGTGGGCAGCCTGGCGCGCCCGCTCCCTGGGGTCCCCGCCGAGCGCCTGCCTGGCTGCGGGACCCCGTTGCCAGGAGCAGTCAGGATGCGGCAGCGTCTCCATGGCAACGCGGCATCTCGAGCCTCGCGCCGCCCTCCCCCGGCGCCCCGCAGTGGGCAGGAGGCCGAGCCTGGCAGCCCCTCCCGGCCCAGCAGCCAGCAAGCTGGGCCAGGAGGCCAAAGCCTCGTGGGAGGGACCGAGGAGGGGGCTCCTTATTTTTCTGGGAATGAAAGGCTGACCTGCCTTTACTTCCCTCTATGTCTGGGGGAAGCAGAAAAAGGAGGCTCTGTCCTCTATTCATGTGCAGTGCCCTATCCCCTTTTATATCCTCCCCCACCCCCAACATGCTAGGAAATCACGGATAGGTTCTGGTCAGGGCCAGAACCTCTTGAGGGCTAGATCGGATCTAAATTCTGACTGAAATTGGTACAGTGATGCAGGTTGGAGGGGCTGTGCAGAGGGAGCACTGAAGCATGGTAGGAAGTACCATCCCGAACCAGTATCTGAGTGTGAGTTCAGTGCCTGCACCAGCCGTCCAGTGTTAAGCAGGATCCCCGCTGCTCACAGATACTGCCCATGTCCCAAGTGCATGCTATGACTCTGTTTAGCTCTTAGCCATATCCCTAAACCCACTTAGTGCTTCCTGCTGTGAGTTTGGACCCCAGCTCTTAATGCAGTATCTCTACAAGGTATTACTCAGTACGCCCCTGGGTAACTCTCCATGCCCTCTTCCTTCTGTGGCTTAGTGCCTCTTAACAGTCCGCAGGGATCATGCATTGCCCCCAGTACCTAACTCCCAGGGTTCTCTTACTAAGCTTTCCAATAACCTGAACATTCCGTGTAGTTCCCAGACCCTTCCTGTGCTCACGTCAAGTACTTAGCGACGATCGCTACAACCTCTTCAGTATATTCCCATTAGGCACTTCCTGGCCCACACCAGGTAAATTCTCTTTTGATTGTCCTCACTTCCACCCTCTAAGCCTGAGCACAGACAGGCCGTAGAGCTCGCAAAGGCCAGGAGGGGGCGCACGAACAGTCGGCCGGAGGTCACAGCGTAGGGTGCGGCCAGAGTGGAAGGTCAAGGGGCGAAGTGCCGTCCTACCGAGGCTGAATCCACGCCTAGGGTGGGGCTGCATCCCAGGGGGATTCTTTCCAAAGTTGCCGCATCTTCCACGCCGCATCCTTTGCGGGTCCTCTGAAGACGCCGTCGTGGTTTGAACTCAGAGAGGGAACGCGCGCCCTCTGGTGGCCGCGACGCAGAACGGCTCCCCAGGTTGCTGGAGAAGGGGCACTGTTGGGGTACCTACCTCTTCCCAAGCTTGAGTCTGTTTTCCAACCCCCAGCAGTCTTTGAAGGGTCAAGTGCATCCACCCCTCCTCTCCCAAAATGAGATTTCCTCCCAAAATGGAAGAAATGGACTCCTATCTGTGCAAGTAGACAGAGCTCCAGTAGGAGGGACCAGGTTAGGTTTCTACAGACTATTGTGTTTGGGTGGTTCACTAAGATTGAACTGTGATCTTGTACCCATCTCTGGCCTGGCATCATGGATAGTGATTAAGTCCCTTGAAATGTCTCCCCCGATCTGCTTTGCACCACAGGGTGATAGACAGACAAGCCTGTGAACCTATGAAGTGTTCTCGGATCAGCAATAAAGATGGGGAGGGGGTTGGAGAGATGGCTCAGCGGTTAAGAGCACTGGCTGCTCTTCCAGAGGTCCGGAGTTCAATTCCCAGCAACCATATGGTCATATGGTGGTTCACAACCATCTGTAATGGGATCCGATGTCCTCTTCTGGTGTGTGTCTGATGACTGCTAGTGTTAAATAAAAAAATATAAAGATAGGGAAGCAGCAACGAAGGACACTGGTCTGGGTTTGAGCCTGAGCAATCTAGTGTTCTCTCTCTCTCTCTCTCTGACTGGGTTTCTACATGTAGACCAGGCTGGCCTCCAACTCAGAGATCTAACCACCTCTGCCTCTCAAGCACTGGGATTAAAGGTGTGTGCCACCATCTCCCTTCTCCGCCTCTTCCTCTTCCTCCTCCTCCTTGATGTCTCTGTCTCTGTCTCTCTTTCTCTCTGTGTGTATGCCGTGTGTGTAGATGCCTGTAGAGGTCAGAAGAAAGCATCCAGTTCCTTGCAACTATAAAACCAGGAGGTTTTGGCATCTGATATATTTTCTGGTACCGCTCTGGAAGAGTACCAAGTGCTTCTTTTTCTTCCTTCCTTCCTTCCTTCCTTCTTTCCTTTCGTTCTTTCTTCCTTTCTTTCTCTCTTTTCTTTTCTTTCTGTTTGTTCATTTGTTTTTGAGACTCTCACTGGCAGGCCAGAAATTTACTTTGTAGACCAGGTTGGCCTTAAACTCACAGAGATCCAATCCACCAGCTTCTGGCTTCTGAGTAGCTCAGTTGGTAGAGTGCTTGCTGGTGTGTGCATGGGGCTTTGGGTTCTATCCTCAGTCCCACAAAAATGTTGCAGGGTGTTCAGAAGCTCAAGGTCGTCCATGTAATGACTTCAAGACTATTCTGGGCTATACAAGACCTTATCTTGACAATAAAATTAATAAAATAAAATGAATTAAATAAGGACAAAAACTCCCCCTGCTCCCCAGTTTCACTGCAAAGGTTAAATCAGAGGAGGAGGAGGAGGAAGAGGAAGGGAGGAGGAGGGGGAGGGCGGGGAGGAGCTTGGGGATAGTTAATCATGTGATTGGTAGTTAATCATGTGATAGATGCATGAAAAGTGGTTGAGCATTTAAGACCCAAGAAGTGGTATTGCCCCCTCAAAACCCTTCCTACTTTGGGGATTTCCCTCGAATTTTATTTACTAAATCTATGCTCTCTCTGCACCCATGAAAGAGATATAATTACACCAGGTGCACTTGGTAGAAAGCATGATTCAGAGGGTCTTCTTTTTTTTTTTTTTTTTTTGGTTTTTTCGAGACAGGGTTTCTCTGTGTAGCCCTGGCTGTCCTGGAACTCACTTTGTAGACCAGGCTGGCCTTGAACTCAGAAATCCTCCTGCCTCTGCTTCCCAAGTGCTGGGATTAAAGGCGTGTGCCACCGCCGCCCGGCCAGAGGGTCTTCTGAAGAGGCCCTCAGCAAGGTTTGACTGCCAGGCCTTCGGGATGAGCTTTAGGGACCCTCCAGCCCTTCTAGGGTTGGGGCAGAGGGAGAGGCACGAGAGCGCTGACCACTGCTCTGTGTTTCCTCGGTGCCTTCGCCCCGGATCAGGTCCCCCTCCCGCCCCCAAATAGGGCAAGAGGGCTTGTCGACAGAGAAAGCGTGTGTCCTAGTGTGGGCAGTTGGACCTGGAGGCCTTGCCTAAGAGCTGGGATGGTTCCTGTAGAAGTAGGAAGGAAGGAAGGAGGTGGAGGGACAGGGGAGGAAGGAAGGATGGGGCAGGCTCCAGCTGGGAGCTAGTTCTTGATTAGCCAAGAAAAGAGGCCATCTGGACTGGACTGGCTCAAAGGGCCATGGCATAGTCACCCTGGCTGGGGTTTGCCTGTACATGTGCGCGCGCGCGCGTGTGTGTGTGTGTGTGTGTGTGTGTGTGTGTGTGTGTGTGCGCGTGCGCGTGCGCGTGCGCGTGCGTGTGTGTGTGTGTGTGTGTGTGTGTTAGCAGGGAAGGAACAAGAAAAGGGAGGAAAGAGGATATGCGTTCTTTTTCCTTCTTTTGGGGCTCAATGACAGTGTCATCAGGAAGGGGAAGTGACACTTGGGCCTGGAACAGGGCGTAGCCTGCTCCTCTTTGTCCAGTTCCCAGTCTGCCTGACTGCAGCTGAGGCCCTCACAGAGTCCAGACTGCGCCCTGCCTGTGGCCCCCACATAGGCTCAGCAATCCTTGCTGATAGCATCCTGTGTGTTGCACGCACAAGGGTCTGTAGTGAGGGAGGAAAATGAATCACTAGTTGTGAATCTGGAGAAGCAGTAGGCCCGTGGCAGCCCAGGGCAGATGCCTGACCCACGCTAGAAGGCGAGGAATGCTTCCTGGGAGAGGTAGCATTCATGCCAAGATGCGAAAGGACAGATAAACACTTGGCAGGACAAAGGATGGGGTAGGATAGGGTCGTTCTAGGGAAGGGTGGTTTCAAAGTACAAGACGGAGGGACTGCAGGCTTACAGTGTCAACTGCACTGGTGTGAAGCAATGAGAGGAGGAGCCTGAGGAGGAGGAGGAGGAGGAGGAGGCTGGGCCTGTAACTGTATGTTTCCTCCAGAGAGCAAGGGAGAACAGAAGATTTCAGGCAAGTGGCAAGCTTAGAGTGGCATAAGGTTTAATGGAGGATATTCAGGGCTTCTACGATGTGGTCTCACTGCCCAAGAAGCCCCTCAGTGCCTCTCCAGGGGATGACCAGAGTGGAGCACTTAGAGACTCCAGGTAGCAATTCAGCCATCGCACCCAGGACTCTGGAAGGGCTCCTAAGCTGCACGGCGTGACCTTGCCTACCCCAAACCTCTCTGGCAGCAAAGGACTGTAGTAGTTTCTTATCCTCCGTTTCTTCATACAGAATGACCCCAGACCTTTGGTGATAGGCTGTCACTCTGGGGGTGCCACCTGGTCCTCCCTGGACCTGGATGGGCTCGTGAGTCTGCCAGCCTGTACATTTTGGATTTAAAACCCTGGTGGTGAAGAGAGGGCTTGTGACTTGATTTGGGCCTGTCAGAATACTGGCTTAGAGTGATGATGCATGCTGGGAAACCTCATAGATGCAGGTCACACAGACCCCCAGCTGAGAAGGATTGGCACGGCTCAATGCTCTCCCTTCTTCTTTACTTTATTTTATTTTATTTTATCTTATTATTTTATGGCAGGTACTCCTGTATCTCAGGTTAGCCTCGGACTTGACATGAAGCTGGAGATGATCTTGAACTTCCGACCTTCCTGCCTCTCCCCTTATGTGCTGCTGGCAGTTGCACTCCGGGCTTTGTGCATGTGAGACAAACTCGCTATCTACCGAGCCACATCCCCAGCTTACTTGATTTTATGTTTTGTAGAACTGGAAATTGAACTTAGGGTCTTGCACATGCTAGGCGAGTACTATAGCACTGCCCGGCTATCCCAGTCTTCTTGAAAAAAAAAGTGTGTTTGCTTTTGAGACAGGTTTCTCTGCATAATCCTGGCTGTCCTGGAACTCACTATGTATACCAGCCTAGTCTCAAACTCACAGAAATCCCTCTGCCTCTACCTCCCAAGTGCTGGAATTAATGGAGTGCTACCACTGCCCTGCAAGGCTATTTATTTGTATTTTGTGTGCAAGTTCTTGCACATATGTAAGCAGGCATGCTCGCTGCTAAGGCTGTGTGTTATGTTTATTTTCTGTGTATGGTGTTTTGTCTGCAGGAGTGTATGTCTCAGAACACTTGTGTGCCTGGGACCTGTGGAAGTCAGATCACCTAGAACTGGAGTTATGGGTGACTTTGAGCCACCATATGGGTGCTGAGAATTGAACCTGGGTCTTCTGGGAAAATAGCAAGTGCTATTAAGCTCTGAGCTTCTGACCTCTGAGGGTACCTGGTACTCATGCATAAGTGCAGACAGAACACTCACACAAAATAAAACAAAACAAAATAAATATAAAATGTGTGTGTGTACCTGGGTGTGTGAGTATGCGTGTATGTGTGTGTAAGTGCATGTATGTGTGTATGTGTTTATGGGCACCATGTGAAGGGCAGTTCAGTCTTATGTAGGACCCGGGAACTGAACTCAGGCTTGAGTGTAGGGTGGCAAGTGTCTTTACCTACAGAGCCGTCTTGCCAGACTCAGAGGATGGTTTTTAACTCTGGATCCTCCTGTTTGAACCTTCCCATGTTTGGGATTATAGGCAGCGTTTGCCAGTGTTTGTGTTTTGTTGTGGTGCATTGAGGATGGAGCCCAGGACCTCGTGTGTGCTAGGCAAGCCCCATAGCTAACTTTGGAAACACATTCTCAGGCACCCGTTTTTCCTTGCTTCTTTCTTTCTTTCTTTCTTTCTTTCTTTCTTTCTTTCTTTCTTTCTTTCTTTCTTTCTTTCTTTCTCTGTCTCTCTGTCTCTGTCTCTCTGTCTCTGTCTCTGTCTCTCTCTCTCTCTCTCTCTCTCTTTCTTTTTCTTCCTTCCAATGAGCTGAGCCCTGTATCTTCATCTAGTGCTAGGTCCTTCTATGTAATTGGCCCAGGAGAAGGACCCGTCCCCTTCTCCACTTTAGGGTACGGAGCTGTGGTGTGGGTGCAAGGATCGTTGGCTCCCCTCCCCTTTCAGTTGCCCAGTTGTGCTCAGTGGATTCTCAGTCCTCAGAGCCCAGGACAGGGGCAGACCTGCCTTTCCTCTGCACCCATTTCACCCTAGCCTCTCTAGGGGTTGCTTCTCTCCAGCTGGACCACAGTTCAGGGCTGTGGCTGGGCAGGGTGGGGCAGCTAGGTGAGGCCAGCCTCATCAGACTTGGAGATGGTGCTGCTTCTGATGGCATCTTCATGGATCAGCAGACTGCTACCCAAGGGGTTCCTGTTTGTCTCTCTCTGAGACCAATCACCACAGAGCAAGGCTTGATGGGATAGAGCTGAGGAGGTCTGCTCTCTTCCCTCCCTGAATCCAACTGCAGGCAGATGGGTTAGAAATGTGTGTGTCCATCTTGGCTTACATCTGGGGACAGCGAGAAGAGGAATGAGAGCCATCGGTAGCCATCAGCCTGCAGCAGTTAGACCCTGAACTTTAGGGAGTTGGGGACAGGGCAGCTAGGCCTAAGAGAAAAGCCACTTCCGATGGGGTCTTTGAGGGCAGCAAGGGGGTAGCCAAGGTTACCCTCCCTCATTCTTGGACAGATTCAAACCTGTAGAAAATTAAGTTTGGGTAATAGATTCTCCCCTGGGGGTGGGGCCGCTGGAGACCCCTCCCACCCCTGCTGGGGTGCTCACAGTCAGGCTCCATATTGTACAGCTGCTGTGCAAAATATTCTCATTCGCTTGTTTGCTTGGGGGTTTTCCCCCCTTGGCCCAGACATTGGGCTTCTGTCTGGGCCTTTGTCTGCCTGCCTTGTCCCCGTGTTTTCAGTGACTGGTCCCCTAGGCTGCGAGCCTCAGTGCTACCTGGCTCTGCTCTCATGGAGTTGCTATCATAGCGAGGGCAGAACATTTGCTCTCCTTGTAACTTGTTGTCTTGAGGCTCAGGTGGGCCTCAGACCCACCCACCTCCTGCCTAAGCCCCGCAAGTGACGGGTTCATATTCATGGATCGCAATGCCTAGCTGCCAGACCGACTTTATGATACACATTTAGGATTTGTTGTGTCATCATGGCGCATGCCTTTAAGCCCAGCACTTGGGAGGCAGAGGCCGGTGGATCCATGAGTCCTGCCTGGTTTACAGATCAAGTTCCAGGACAGCCAGGGCTACATAGAGAAGCCAGCCACCACAACGTGTTATTTTTTCATTTCTCTTTATTCTTCTAATTTTTTTGGTAACCACTAGCTCCAGTTAATGTCGCCCATGTGTGCATGGGCGTGGGGTCATCTACTGCTACGCGGCAGCCTCTTGGGGTTCACACCTCCAAAGAAGAATGATTTCCTTTCTCTTAACATCAAAATGCCTTCAGCCTCTCAGTTAGAGCTGGGCCTTGAGAACTCCTCCCACTTCCTCTCTGGAGTTTTGATGGGCGTGACCTTGTGCAGGGCTTGTGCAAGTAACTAAAGCCGCCGCAAGCTCATGAGTGGAACAGTCGTGTCTGGACCAGAAGACAATTCCCAACACTCCTCCCCCGCCTCTGTCCCTCACACCCTCCCCCTCTGTCCCTCACACCCTCCCCCTCTGTCCCTCACATCCTCCCCCTCTGTCCCTCACATCCTCCCCCTCTGTCCCTCACATCCTCCTCCCTCTGTCCCTCACATCCTCCCTCTCTGTCCCTCACACCCTCCCCCTCTGTCCCTCACATCCTCTCCCTCTATCCCTCACATCCTCCCCCTCTGTCCCTCAAATTCTCCCCCTCTGTCCCTCACATCCTCCCCCCTCTCTCTCACATCCTCCCCCTCTATCCCTCACATCCTCCCCCTCTGTCCCTCACACCCTCCCCCTCTGTCCCTCACATCCTCCTCCCTCTGTCCCTCACATCCTCCCCCTCTGTCCCTCATATCCTCCCCCTCTGTCCCTCATATCCTCCCCCTCTGTCCCTCACATCCTCCCCCTCTGTCCCTCACATCCTCCCCCTCTGTCCCTCACATCCTCCTCCCTCTGTCCCTCACATCCTCCCCCTCTGTCCCTCACATCCTCCCCCTCTGTCCCTCATATCCTCCCCCTCTGTCCCTCACATCCTCCCCCTCTGTCCCTCATATCCTCCCCCTCTGTCCCTCACATCCTCCCCCTCTATCCCTCACATCCTCCCCCTCTGTCCCTCACATCCTCCCCCTCTGTCCCTCACATCCTCCTCCCTCTGTCCCTCACATCTTCCCTCTCTGTCCCTCACATCCTCCCCCTCTGTCCCTCACATCCTCCCCCTCTGTCCCTCACATCCTCCCCCTCTGTCCCTCACATCCTCCCCCTCTGTCCCTCACATCCTGCCCCCCGTCCCTCACATCCTCTCCCTCTGTCCCTCCCCCTCCCCCTCTGTTCCTCATACCCTCCCCCTCTGTCCCTCACACCCTCCCCCTCTGTCCCTCAAACCCTGCCCCTCTGTCCCTCACATCCTCCACCCTCTGTCCCTCACATCCTCCACCCTCTGTCCCTCACATCCTCCATTTTGCCTCTTCTTTCTTTGTTCCCCGAGTCTTAGTGTAATGAACTGTCCCACTTACCTGGTTGTAGTGTATACACCTTTAACCCTAGCCCTTGAGGGTCAGAGGCAGGTGGATTTCTATGGGTCTGAAATGATCTATATAAAGTTCCAGGACAGCCAAGGCTAAATAGTAAGATCATATCTAAAAACGTTCTCATTTACGGCTGAGCAATCCCAGTTTGACCAGTTGAGACTTTGCATTTTCTGCTTACACCGTAGAGAGAAGCTTTAAGAGGCTGAGAACAGCTCAGATCTATAGCTAGAAGCTTATTTAGAAAGCAGTTTGATTGACAGGGGATGAGAGATGCCTGAGGTTTGAGAGAGGTTATGAGCACTGGCTGCTCTCCCAGAGGAACCTGGTTCAGTTCCCAGTACCTATGTGGTAGCTCCCAACCAGTTGTATCTGCAGTCAGGAGATCAGATGCCCTCTTCCGGACTCCTTGGGTACCAGGACAAGTGGTGCACAGACACATGACCGATCTACCTTCCTATCTATATCTATCATCCATCCATCTATCTATCTATCTATCTATCTATCTATCTATCTATCATCTATCTATCTATCTATCTATCTATCTATCTATCTATCTATCTATCTATCTATCATCTATCTATCTATCTATCTATCATCTATCTATCTATCTATCTATCTATCTATCTATCTATCTATCATCTATCTATCTATCTATCTATCTATCTATCTATCTATCTATCTATCAATCATCTATCTATCATCTATCTATCTATCTATCTATCTATCTATCATCTATCTATCTATCTATCTATCTATCTATCATCTATCTATCTATCTATCTATCTATCATCTATCTATCTATCTATCATCTATCTATCATCTATCTATCTATCTATCATCTATCTATCTATCTATCTATCTATCTATCTATCTATCTATCTATCATCTATCTATCATCTATCTATCTATCTATCTATCATCTATCTATCTATCTATCTATCATCTATCTGTCTATCTATCATCTATCTATCTATCTATCTATCTATCTATCTATCATCTATCTATTATCTATCAATCTATCATCTATCTATCTATCTATCTATCTATCTATCTATCTATCTATCATCTATCTGTCTGTCATCTATCTGTCTATCTGTCTATCATCTATCACACTGTAGACCAGTCTGGCCTGGAACTCAGAGATCTGCCTGCCTCTGCTTCCAGAGGGCTGGGATTAAAGGCTTATATAAGTACGTGTGTCACCACTGCCTGGCCCAAAATGTGATGATTTAACAAAATAACAATTCTGTGTTCTACCCTGGAGTCTGTGACCTCCTCGGCCACTGGCTGTTCACCAAGTTCACAGCACCGGGCGTGAGCTCCCTCCTGTGGAGCGAGTCTCAAATCCAGTCTGAAAGCAGTTGGTTACCTTGTAGTATCCATGTCACCATCACACTGGTGGGAGCATCTTGTGTGGCAAGTCTGTACTGTAGCAGGTCATTGATGCTCCCCCCAGCTCTTCTGTAAACGAGGCTGCCGTTGAAGCTTTAGGATTACAGACATACCCTACCCACACCTTGTCGCTTCCAGCTCTAAGTGAGGTGTAGGGATCTGAGTTCAGAACCTCACCCTCGCACATGTGCTTTACCCACTGAACCATCCCTCCAGCCCTCAGACTTGGAACCCATCTGCTGGGAGACGGCTTCTTCATTTCTCTTCTGGCCTCGTTTTGTATCCTCGTGGCAGTACCCACTCCTGCCAGCCTTTCCACAGGGAGCCCTGTGAGGGAAGTTGGGACTTGAGACCCTATGCAGAGGCTTCCTTAATACTGCAGTGAGCTCAGGTGCATCCATCACCATGGTAACCACACTAAGGGATAACATCCAGGTTTCTTCCTGGCCATCTAGCTGCATCTAGGCTGCCTGCTCGAGCCCTGCCATCTTTGCTGAATCTCTTTGTGCATCGGGCCTGAGTCCCGGGGGCTGTGAGTGAGGTTTCCCTGCAGTGTGAGCAACCTCCCTTCCCCAAGTACTGACACTTTGACTGGCCTTGGAGCAGAAGTTTCAGTGGAGATCAGTGTCCAGAGGGTCGGACCTGGGTGGGTCTAGGACAAGGCAGTGAGGCCCTGTCCATTTTTATCCAGAGAGAGTTAGATGACTCTAGAGGGACCAAGGGCCTAACCTGTTCCAGGAAGCACTTCTGGACCAAATCCTCTGCCACCAAGATTACAAACGGCGTCAGAGTGCCCTTGCTACTTTCTGTCTGATCAGAGAGGCTCACATTTCACCTTGAGCTGCTATGGTTTTAGTGTGTGTGTGTGTGTGTGTGTGTGTGTGTGTGTGTGTGTGTATGTGTTTGTGTGTAGGGGGTTCTAGCTCCATATACACATGTGGCGGTCAGAGGACAACTTCATGGGACAGGTTCTCTCTTACCTTTAAACCAGTCCAAGGACTGAGCCCAGGTCAGCAGGCTCTGTGGCCTTGACCTTCCCAGCTGTCTTGCTGCCCACTCTAAACCCATTTTTTTATTTATTGAGTAGATCAGGTTGGCCCATAGGCATACCTATGAGGGTTTTTCCTTTCTGTATTAGTCAGGATTTCTATTCCTGCACAAACATCATGACCTAGAAGAAAGTTGGGGAGGAAAGGGTTTATTGAGCTTACACTTCCACACTGCTGTTCATCACCAAAGGAAGTCAGGACAGGAACTCAAGCAGGTCAGGAAGCAGGTCAGGAGGCAGGAGCTGATGCAGAGGCCATGGAGGGGTGTTACTTACTGGTTTGCTTCCCCTGGCTTGTTCAACCTGCTTTCTTATAGAATCCATGACTACCAGCCCAGGGATGGCACCACCCACAAGGGGCTCTCCTCTCTTGATCATTAATTGAGAAAATGCCCCACAGCTGGATCCCATGGAGGCATTTCCTCAACCGAAGCTCCTTTCTCTGTGATAACTCCAGCCTGTGTCAGGTTGACACACAAAACCAGCCAGTACACCTTTTTCTTTCCCTCCCTCCCTCCCTCCCTCCCCCCTCCCCCCCCCCCCGTCTCTCTCTCGTTTTCTTCTTTTTTTGTTTTTGAAGACAGGGTTTCTTTGTGTATCCCTGACTGCCCTGTTCCATCTGAGATCTGAACTCTCAGAGATCCTCCTGCCTTTGCCTCCCAAGTGCTGGGATCAAAGGTGTGAACCACCACTGCCCGACCCAGTCCCATCTTTTAAAAAGGTTTTTGTTCTTGTGGTTTTTGTTTGTTTGTTTGTTTTTATTGTTTGTTTGTTTCTCCGAACCTCTTTTTGGGACCTGAGACGCTCTTTCCATTCTTCTGAACAATCTAGAAATCTCTCTGTAAGCCCCCTAGTGGTTCAGAGATGCTTGTATACCCTCCTGGAATGGAGAGCTCACTCCCTTGAAAATCAGCTTGGTCTGTTATAGGCAGCTTTGAGAGAGACTGTAGTGGTTTCAGCTGTCAACTTGATGGGATTTAGGATCACCTAGGAGACCAGCCTGCAGGCGAGCCTGTGAAGGATAATCTAGAGTAGGTTAATTGAGGTGTATTAATTGAGGTAATTGAGGGGCTGTGTGCAGCTCCATTCTTTGTGTTGGTCCTGGACTGGGTGAAAAGGAGAGATCCAGCTGTACAGCCATCTGTATGTCCCAACTGCGGATGCCGCGTGATTGGCTGTCCTAGGCTGCCACTGCCCTTACTGCCACGACGGACTGTATCATTGATTAGAACGAACGCCTTTCTCTTAAGATGATTTGTCCAGGTATTTATCAAAGCAATGGGAAAAGTGGCCTATGCGGACCAAACTAGCTTTCTAGAGCTGCCCGAGGACAGGTGTGGCTCAGTCACCTTGTGGACACAGAACAAGTGGCCTCTCTTTGTCCCCCAGCTCTTTGTCCCCTGTCCTTGTTCTAGCTTTCTTTCCAGCTGTGTTTCTGCTCCTCAGAAGTAATCTTTCCAGGCCCTCATCTCCTGAGCAGCTGTCCCCTGGGTGTGCTGTGGTTATGATAGGCCCTTTCTGCAAGTGACTATTTTTCCATCACATAAGAAAATATGTGTTGGTTACAGTAAAATTATAAATACACGAAAGGAAAAATTGTCCCCAATCCCAGTACCCAAAGAGCTCCTTGGGGTCTCTTTCCCCAAACTGATGCCAATGTATTAATGTGAGAGGCCAGACCAAGATTGGCTGCAGTTGGTGAGGGCGACCTCTCACGGTAGACACAGTAGACACAGCAGATGGAGGAGTTGGTTTCTGAAAGACCTTGGGTGCACAATAGGCCTCAGGAACACGGGTGTGGCCAGGAGAGTGGACTCCTAATACAAATGGAATCTTCTTCCCCAGCAGCAATGCCGGTGACAAGGCAGGCATCTTCCAGGGCAGTGCCTACCCCACTGAGCCCCAAAGTCTCTACTCTCAGGCCTCCTTCCTCCTCTTAGAAGCTGGGAGCAAGATACCGGAGTTCCCAGGGCAGGACCCTTTGCAGCATGGAGGCAGGGAAGGCCTCAGTTCTCATCCTCCAAAGGCCCTACAGGGAAGACTGATCCCAGGCGCCTGGTGTCTCTTCTCCACTCCCCTCCCCTGTTTTTCCCATTTTAGCCCCCTCACACCTTTTAAAACAGGATCTTACTTGTTACTATGTAGCCCTGGCTTTGAATTCACAGCAATTCTCCTGTCTCAGCTTTCCAGTGTTGGCAAGCACTACTACGCTCAGCTTTTCCCATTGTTATTTACGTGACACAAGGTAATCCAGGCTGGCCTCTTGTTATTATATGTGAGACAAGGTAATCCGGGCTGGCCTCTGAATCACGACCGAGCCTAGATGACCTTATACTTCCTAAAGATCTTCCAGCTTCCACTGAATTTTATTTTGTTTGTTTTGTTTGAGATAGGGTTTTTTTTTTTTTATTTAAATGTAGCCCTCTTGGTTCTGGAACTGGATCTGTAGACTAGGCTAGCCTTGAACTCACAGAGATCTTCCTGCCTCTGTCTCCCGAGAGATGGGATCAACCAAGCCTGGTCAAATCTCACCTCTTCAGTGCCGAGGTTACAGGTGTGGACCGCCGTGCCTGCTTTTATTTTTTGTTTTTGTCTTTATGTGTGCGTGCATGCATATGTGCTCACTGTGTGTGTGTGTGTGTGTGTGTGTGTGTGTGTGTTTGTGTGTCTGTGTGTACATGCCAGGGGACAGCATCAGCTCTTGTCCCTCAGGTACTACCTTTCTCTTTCTTTCTTCCTTTCTTTCTTCCTTCCTTTCTTTCTTTCTTTCTTTCTTTCTTTCTTTCTTTCTTTCTTTCTCTAAGAGACTCTTTTTTTTAAAGATTTATTTATTTTATGTTTATAAATACACTGTAGCTGTCTTCAGAAGAGGGAGTCAGATCTCATTACTGATGGTTGTGAACCACCATGTGGTTGCTGGGAATTGAACTCAGGACCTCTGGAAGAGCAGCCAGTGCTCTTAACTGCTGAGCCATCTCTCCAGCCCCAAGATAGAGACTCTGGCCAAGAAGTTGCCAGATACGTTAGGCTGGCTGCCTGGCTATTGAGCCCAGGATCCTCTTAGTTCTAAGTGCTGTGCGGATCACCATATCTCAGCATTTTAAAACATTTATTATTTATTTAATGTATATGAGTACACTGTTGCTGTCTTCAGACACACCAGAAGAGGGCATCGGATCCCATTACAGATGGTTGTGAGCCACCATGTGGTGCTGGGAATTGAGCTCAGGACCTCTGGAAGAGCAGTCAGCGCTCTTAACCGCTGAGTCATCTCTCTCCCTTCCCACTTTTTATGTGGATCTTACTTGCTAAACCATCTTACTGGCCTTTTGATGATGCTTTGTGGACAATGTTGTTGTTGCTGTTTTTTATGAGTACTTGCAAATGGAGTTGCTGGGTCGCAGGTCAGCATATGTTAGATTTTATAAAATACAACTTCCTCACAATGTGCTTGTACTTTTTGTCCTACTTTGTTTTTAAACTTTTATTATTATTGTGCATGTGTGCGTGATGCGCTGTGTGGCGTTCTTGCCATGTGAGCTCCTGCAGGTCAGAGGATGATGTCATGGAACCGGCTCTCTCCTTCCACCTTTATGTGGACTCTTGGGATCAAATTCAGATGTCAGGCCTGCATTGTGGGGTAGCAGGCCCTTGTACCTGCTGAATCATCTCCCAGGCTCTGATTGTACAGTTTATATTCCTGCCAACAAAAGATGGCCTCCACCGTGGTGATCCCGGCTCAAAGCATGATGGGGTCATCCACCTCAGCTCCCAGAGCCACTCTTTGTGGATACCCAGGTGTGACCAGAAGGTCACAGTTACAACCCTGGCGATCGACTGGACCCACAGGCTGCTTCTCAAGGGCAGGTGCCCCGCTGACGTTCCTGACCCCAAACTTGTAAAACTGCTTTGTAGGAACCTGACTGCCAACTTTTCTACTTGTCATTCAATCCTATCTCGTGGCTATTAAGTTAACCCTTCAACTGCCATGACAGCCAGGAGAGCAGCCATATCTCAAACTCATCCCATTCACCTCATTCTGCAGTCTCCGTCACCACGTCCATCTCAGAGAAGAGGAAATGGAAGCATGGAGAGGTTAAATAACTTGCCCAGGTCAACCAGGAAGTGGCAGAGGTGGAGGTAAGATCTAGGAGGGGGGAGGGGCTGGGAAGAGTTCGGTTATAAAAGTGCTTGTGTGGTGCCCAGAACCAGCACTAATGTAAGACAAGCATGGTGCCGAGGGACTCTAGCTCCTGTTTGTAATCCCAGCACTGGGAGGTAGAGGCAGGTGTGTTCCCAGCAGCCAGTGTAGCCTAACCAACCTGTGTACAGAGTTTCAGGCCAATGAGACACCTTGTCTCAAACAAGAGAGTGAAAGAGTCCTTGAGGAATGACGCTGGAGGCTGCCCTGTGCCCTCCACGTACAGCTGCATACACGTGTACATATACACACGCAGACACATGAACAACGCGGAAAGTTTGACCCAAACACCCTGGTTCAACCCTCACTCATTTGATTTCTGATACCACCCTTTACTTACTAGTCCCTGAAAACACATAGAGATAAATCTTCATGACATTCTGCTGTTAATCCGGGAGCAGTGGCTCATGCCTGTAGCCCAAGCGCCTAGGACACTCAGGCAGGGGGATCTCAAGTTGGAGGTCAGCCTGGACCCTGCCTTAAAGACAAGACCAAACAAAACACAAGCGAAAATGCCTGAGCTTGGTGGCACGTTTCTAAAGCCTTGTGCTATTTGTGTGTAATCTTTGGCACAGGTCACCGAGAGCTGCAAGGCCCTGGCAGCGGGGCAGTTGTGGGTTCTGGCTGTGACCTCTGCACAGCATTCACCAGCAGTGATCTAGAGATCTCCATGGAGACGGTGAATCATGTCATGGCTGTTGGTCCTGATTTACCCGCTGAGGGGCCCCCAAACCAAAGAGAACAGGGGGGGGGGTAAGATGCCTGAGCCCACTGGGCTCCCAGCAGCTTGCTTAGCCGTGCTTAGTTTCTAGCACACAGTAAGATAATAAACATTTGTTACCTATTATTTTTAAAAAAGTATTTGATTCTGCTTAGTTTTTATTGTGGCTGTATGTGTGCATTTGTTGTGGATAGTGGATATATAGCCACAGACGTATGCATGAAAACACACATATAAATGTCATGAGGATGTGAGTTCAGATTCTTAGCATCCATGGAAACAGCTGGGCATAGGACACATGATTATATCCCATCTCTGGGGAGGCAATTTCTGGAATTTGCTGGCCAGCGTTTCTAGCTAAATTGCAAGCTCTAGGTCCAGGGATGGGCCCCATTTCTCTCTCTCTCTCTCTCTCTCTCTCTCTCTCTCTCTCTCTCTCTCTCTCTCTCTCACACACGCACACGCACACGCACACGCACACACACACACACACACACACACACACACACACACACACATTCAAGATTGTTTTTTGACTACATAGTGAGTTTGAAGCCAGTCTTGGATGTATGAGACCCTGAGACCCCTTCTCAAAGAAAAAGAAACCCTCAGTACCCTGATGTACATTCAAAGTACAACTCAGTACCACAAAATACACTCATAACATGGTGTAACTCTTACAGCATCTACTTTCAGAACTTTTATTTTTGAGATTTATTTATTGTTTTTGAGACAAGGTTTCTCTGTGGAGCCCAGGTTGTCCTGGAACTTGCTCTGTAGACCAGGCTGGCCTCAAACTCAGGAACTGCCTTCCTTTGCCTCCTGAGTGCTGGAATTGAGGGCATACACCACCACAATGGCTCTGTAGTTCTTTCTTGAGTACTGTAGACCGTCTTGTTGTACCTCTGTTGGTGGGAGTCCCTGCTGCCCCCTGTCTGATCAGTAGGGTTTCCCCTTCTTGGCTGTAACAGGTGGGTAGACTCCTTTTCTGGACACTCATCAGACCTGCTCTCACTTCTCCAACCTCCATTACTGCTCCTCTGATCCTTTCCTCCTTCGCTGGAGATCTTATTCTCTCGCCCCGGATGCTTATTTGTAGCTGACTCTTTGGGGGAGGATAGTTAATTCGATTCACAATTTAAATGTAATAAATAAATTTAATAAAATATAATTTTCATAACTCCCCCTTCTACTAAGAAATGCTGAGAGTGGAGAAATGATCTTTCCCCAGGGTGAGCCCCCAGATGGTTGTCTGATAACAAGTGGTCCGACCTGAAACCATACACAAACAACATTGAATACTTTGAGCATCTAAACACAGCTTTAGGCATTTGTATATATGTGTAACAATAACAAAGAAAAAGAGGCCACGATTTCAAGAGGGAGGCTGTACATGAGGGACCGAGGAGGAAAGGGAAGGGGGAAGATAGTGTGGCCAGCTTAGCTGCTTTTGTCCCTCCTAGCTGGTCCACGCTGTCAGTATGACTTACCTCCAATCTTGTTCTCAGCACAGAAACTAGAGCACTCCTTAAAACACATGTAGAATTGAGCTACCTATCTGCCCTGAATCTTTGGTAGTGCCTTATGTTACTAAGTGCCAAAAGCCTCTCGTGGTCCAGGAGGCCCCACATCATTTGCTTCTGTTGCCTCTCCCTACCTCTCAGATCCTGCATCCTTCATTGCGGGCCATGCAACCTCAGGGCCTTAGCATTGGTTCTAATTTTTCCTTGGACCTCCCTTGGGCCAGATAGCTGCAGGACAAAGTCCCTTCTCTCTCTCTCTCTCTCTCTCTCTCTCTCTCTCTCTCTCTCTCTCTCTCTCTCTCTTCCTCTTCTCCCCCTCCCCCTCTCTCCCTTTCCCTCTCCCCCGTTTCCTCCTGCCCCCCTCCCTTTCCCTCTCCCCCTCTTTCTCTCTCTCTGGATTAAGAGACAGTTTTGAAGTATCCCAGTAACATTCTACTTAAAGTGGTAGCCCCAGCTTCTTTCCTACCTAGTGACACCATGCAGTAAGTGGCTTGCATAGACCCCCTCATCTTGCATGCTTTAGCTGGGCAGCTCCCAGCCTGGTCTCACTTTCCATGCTGGCTTGGGCAGAATGCATCAGCCTGACTTGCACTTATTCCACAACTGGGTCCTTCAGTCTAGGAGGGTTCCACTTCTGTCTGGGGTCTGCTTTGATGGCCTCAGAGATCCCCAGAGCAGAGCTAGGAAAGGTCTGTGCCCATGCCTGCCTCTCTTGGCCTTTATGAAGATGTGACCACTATGCCTTAGCCCCTCTCACTTGCTTCAACCTGTAGAGTCGCCCACCCCTTACCCTGCAGGCCCTCCCCATCCCCTATCCTGTTCCTTGGCCTTCTCCATCTCCCATCCTGACACCAAGTCATACCCTGGGCCTCTTGATCTGCTTTCTGCTTTCTGTTACCACAGTTGATAACATTATAAACATCCATAGCTAGTCACATTATTGCTTCTTCTCTACACCCCCCCCCCTTTTAGACAAGGCCTCACTTTGTATGTTTGGCTGATATGGAACTCACTATGCAGACCAGGTTGGCCATGAACTCACAGAGACCCACCTGTTTATGCCTCCTGAGTGAGTGCCCATCATGTGTAGAACATGGGTTCTGATGCTTTGATGGGGAATCTGTGTGTGAACGCTGAAGGTCTTGTTCCCCAATTGGTTCTTGACTGATCAATAAAGATGCTAGCTGCGCAGAAGAGGCAGGGCTTCCAGGTTCCTGCAGGCAGGCTAGGAGATACAGAAGAGGAGGGAAGAAGATTTGCCATGCTTCAGAGGGAGAGAGAGCCATCAGCCGTGTGAGACCTCAGGTGGAGTGGCCACTGGGCATTTCCCCAGTCAGGCCTGGGATAGCAGGTGGGAGATTAGAAACATGACTAAGCTGAGGGAAGATTTAGGGTGCTGCGCGGGAGAAGGTAAGTGGGCAACTAAGTCGAGGGCAGATTTAGAGGTGTTGAGCTAGGACTAGAGGTAACTGAGCAACTAAGCTGAGAGAAGATTTAGCAGTGTTGAGCTGGGAGTGAAGGTAAGGGTATGTTAGCCACGGGAGGCTTAGAAATGTCTGGCCATTGAGCTAAAAGTATATTAAAAATAAGCTAATATGTGGGTGTGTCTCTCATCCTCAGATTCAAGGGAAACTGGGCAGGGGCTGGTAGTGCAGTCCACCTGGAGTTTATGATAGGCTAGTAGAAACTCCACACTATGCCAGGCAGTCGTGGTGCATGCCTTTAATCCCAGCACTTGGAAGGCAAAGGAAGATGGCTTTCTGAGTTCGAGGCCAGCCTGATCTACAGAGTGAATTCCAGGACAGCCAGGGCTACACAGAGGATTCTTCCTAACTGAAGAAGATCTAGGTGCTCTCTCTTGGCGCATGAGACTCCTAGGGGGAGTCGAGACCTTTTGAAAATGCTAGAGTCAGGTTCCCCTGATGTGTTTGATTTGTTTGAGATACAATCAAAGAAGATAGTTAAGCTGAAACTGGCCATGGGTTACCCACGTGCCAGTCCAAACCTAGTCCAAACCTTTCATTTAGCAATAAAGAAAACTAATGCCCAGGAAGAATGTCTGAGGCCATGGGTTATGTGTGTACTAACGTTCCTTGGGATGCTTTGTCTGCTCATAACAGATGACTTAGATAAACATCACTGGCAATGTTGGTGTTTATTGTATCGCATGGCTGAAATTACAGGACATTTAGTTCTACACAGAGAAACCCTGTCTCAAAAAACCAAACCAAAGCAACCAATCAACAAACAAACAAAAACTCCACACTACAATCATGGAGTGGATTGTACATGTGGCATTAAATACACATGTCTTCAAGGCTGGTCATGCAGAAATTTCTTCTTCTTCTTCTTCTTCTTCTTCTTCTTCTTCTTCTTCTTCTTCTTCCTCCTCCTCCTCCTCCTCTTCCTCTTCCTCCTCCTCCTCCTCCTCTTCCTCTTTCTCTTCCTCTTTCTCTTCTTCCTCCTCCTCCTCTTCCTCTCCCTTCTCCTCTACTCTTGGTTTTTCATGACAGGGTTTCTCTATGTGATCCTGGCTGTCCTGGAACTGACTTTGTAGGCCAGGCTGGCCTCAAACTCAGAGATCTGCCTGCCCCTGCAGGCTGGGATAAAAAGTGTATGTGCCACCACTGTCCGGCTAGGGAGTTTCTTCTTACCACCCACACCCCATTTCTGTTTTCAGGATCTCATGCAGCACAGGCTAGTCTCTAACTAGCTATGCATCTGAACTTCTGATCCTTCTGCCTCTACCTCCTGAGTACTGGATTGCAGGGGAGAGTCAGCATGCTTGGTTTTGTGTTGTGCTGGAGTTCAGACCCAACTCTACCACCAACTGAGCTACTAGTATATCCTTAGCCCCAAGAAGGGGGAAGATTTTTGTTAGCTTTGTTTCCTGATACAGGGCATCTGCAATTGGGATCAATATAAATTTATTAAACAGATGAGGGAATGGAGAATGTATGATAATTTGAAACTCTTCATTCATAAAATGAGTTTGAGCCATTTGAATGGCCTCTCTCGGTTGCTCTGAGTATTTGTCTCCAGTTTTCTCCGGGGACATGGTTCCTTCCACCATCAGTACCTGTGATAGAAGAGCCTGCCTTGTAAGGAAGCCATGCAGGAGTCTGGGGCTACATCGGGGGAGGGCCTGCAGTGTCAGGATTAGATATCTCTAGGGGTTGAGCCAGGTGAGAGGGGTTAGCACATGGTGGATGTTTCGTCACCAGGGCCCAAGGGAGGTGACCCTAGCTGTGCCCTGGAGAGCTCTCAGGCCAACAGAGTAGCCTTGGGCAAGGTTGGGGATCTCAATACTATTATAGCATAGTTGCAAGTCAAGCTGGGATGCATTCTGCCTGAGCTGGCATGGGAAGTGGGATCAGCCTTGGAGCTCCTCAGCCCTAGCTCAGGTGCCAGCACCCAGGAAGAGAGGCCAGTGCAAGTCACTTAACTGTCAGTAATATGGTTAAGGCTCTGTGGCTTAGACTGTGTCATGAGTTGAGCCTAATCTCAGAACACCCAAAAGAAAACAAAATGAAACAGAGCTGTCAGCAAGCAATGGTAATCTCAAAAGTGAAGTGGGATTAATAATGTTCACTTTGTTTGGAGAAAGTGACGTAGGCTGACCAGTGTGGATGACTTGGCAGGGGTAGCACATACTTAGAAGACTCTAAGGATAGCGTCCGGTACATAGCTAGTACGAAGCTAGCCTGTGTTATATGGAAGCCTACCTCACATTCTCATCTCTTGAAAGAACTTGGCAGGAGCTCTGCAAGAGCAACATAAAAGTTAGCGTTTGTTATCATACCTGCCTGCTCTCTGGGTCGGGGTTCTGTCAGGTGGGACAGTTGCAGTTTCTGTGTCTACCAGCAGGTGGCGGCCCAACCCCAAAAGAGCACTTCTTTTTTTTTTTTTTTTTTCTTTTTTTCGAGACAGGGTTTCTCTGTGTAGCCCTGGCTGTCCTGGAACTCACTTTGTAGACCAGGCTGGCCTCGAACTCAGAAATCCTCCTGCCTCTGCCTCCCAAGTGCTGGGATTAAAGAAAAGAGCACTTCTTGATCAATTTCTTTTTCCTGGGCGCGAGGAAGGTGGTGCAGGACGCAGGACGGTGACACTCCTACTTTCCCTGATGCATCAAGACTTGGGGACGGAAGAGGTGTCATCGGTCACTATTTCCATCTATATTTGCGAAAGAGCTTGGTCTTTGGGGACGTGCTGGACGAAGTTGAGGAAATACTCAGGTTGGACTAGATAAAGGACTTCCTGAAAGAGTGAGGATCTGGACTCCACGCTGGCGATAGACAGTTGTGGTTGGAGGTCTGGCGTGGCAGAGGCCAAGTGATGTCTCCTATGACTGTATCTGCTCTCCTAGTGAGAGAATGTCGGGCTGCTTTTCCGCGTGGATCTCAGTAAATGCTGGTCCGGTGACGTGATACGCTGTAATTCAAGGTGCTACCAGCAGAGGGCGGTTGGAAGCCATCCGCTCCTGACCGGCTCCTTTCCAGCTCCGATTTGCTGTCCTGGGAGCCTGCGGTCTGGACCAAGCCAGCCTGGGCAAGATCCAACTTGTTAGGTGTCCCTCCGGAAAGCTTGTCCTACTCTCTTCTTGGGTGCACTGCGGGAGAGAAGAGGCTCAGCCTCAGGCCAGAAGCTGCCTGGCTCAGTTCTTTCCCTGAAGTCAGGAATGAATGGCACCTGTTGGTCACTGTAGTCCCAGCAGCTCTGGGACCGGGTAGGGCTGATAGGGTGCTCCTTGAACCCCTTATTACTCAGGCCTGGATGGCCCCAAGAAGCCGGGAGTTCCCAACCCAACCCACCATCTCCAGTTCCTGCATTCTCCTGGACAGGCTCCCAGAGGCCCACAAAGGCCCTCAGATGGCGTTCTGGGCCATGCACCACTGTGCCCTGGGCCCGCGGCCTGCTGGCTCTAGGCGCTACAAGTCCCTGGCCCTCCCCTGTAGGCCTTTGTCCGCTGTCCTGGCTCCTGGCTGGCAGCACATTTGCCAAGGGAGGGGAAGGGCAAACCTGGGTCCTCTGCGGCCTCCCTCCCCGGTGCCCCATTTTGCCTTCCCACCTCTTACTTGCTGGTCCTCCCAGACAGGGGCTGTCCAGTGCGAAGGGTATTTCCTCTCCCTCACAAAGGTGTTAGGCGGTATTCCTATTTCCAGATGACACTCTGAGGTTCCAAGGACTTTGCCCAGTCTCTGTATCTCCCTGCCTAGGCCCTGGCATGAGGCTCCCCTCTGGCCCTGTGGAGTCCTTGGCCTGTGCAGGGACCGGTCCTTGGCCCTGTATTCATTCTTTGGTTCAGCACTGTTTAGTTCCTATTGTATGCTTTCTTGGCTCATGGTGGGTCTGGGGACTCAGAAAAAAGAGACGGGACCTAACCAAGGAGCAGCTGTGCAAACAATATGGAGGTACAAGCTGAGATTGGGACGCCACTGGAGCCTGGACGTGTGCCTTCCAGGTCTGGGGGAATCTCCTGAGAGGCCTTCCCTGCAGCTGCTGAAGTAGCTCTCACCCAAAGGCCAGGGCTCACCACACCCCTGTTTTGTTGTTTTTGTTTGACAGCCCTTTAAATGTTCACGGCTTCATTCTTTTAGCCGATGGGTTCGTCATCAGCCTGTGGTGTCAGGCGCCAGTCCAGCTCTCGGGGACATAGAAGTAAGAGAATGCAATTCAAACTCTCATGAAGCCTACAGTCTAGGACGTGGCATTGGGAGAGACAGGCGGCCAGAGTGAGGGAGTGACCGGAGTCTGAGCTCATATATTGTGGAGGGAAAGAAAGCAGGGGGGTGGGAGGTGGAGGTGACGGATGGGAAGGAGAGCTGAGGGGCTGTGCGGGGCTCTGGGGGAGGAGCGTTTTAGGAAGGAGACACATCACAGACAAGGGCCCTGAGGTCAGTGCGACTGGCACAAGAGAGGATCCTCATGTGGCTGGGGCAGAAGAGGTCAGAGAGGAGCTGGGAGAGAGACAGTGGAGGACTCTGGCGGCCACGTGACGATGGCGTGCTGGTGGTCCCAAGCCATAGAGAGACGACAGACAGGTTAGAGCAAGAGAGTGTGGGGCCTGTCCATTTCATAGGTGGCCTGTCACTGCTGTGCTTGAATTCTGGGGGTGTGGGGCGGAACTAGTTACGAGGCCACCGTCAGGGAGGACAAGGTGGCTGGGCTGGTATGGTGGCAGTGGGACTGACCACAAGTGGCCAACTTGGGACACAGGTGGGTGGCTCAGACTCTATCTGGGGATGGGTTGTAATGGAGAGGAAGGCAGGGATGGCTTCCAGAGTTTGACTTGAATGGGTAAGAGCAGGAGGAGGGCTGGGGACATCACTGGGCTGAACTAAGGCAGGAAACTCAGCCAGTACTGGTATCTAGGTCTGACCTGGGGGTCGTGTGGTGTCACTCATTGCATTTAGCTTGGCTTCGATGGTGCCCCAGAGAACAGAGAGTGGGGAGGACAAGCACTGAGTAAGAGAAAGCTAAGGGACCAGGAGGTGTGGCTAAGGAAGTCCCGGAAGGAAAGCGTGGGGCCCAAGGACTGAGGACTGTGTCAAACACTACAGAGAATAAAGATGTATATGGATATGGGCTTGGCATTGCCACCAGGCCCAGGCTACGGTCAGGGCCTTTGTGTGCTTCGGGTGGAACTGGCAATGTAGCCAGGCCTACTTCATCTACTTCTGGGGTGCAAGAAAGGCTGTCTTCCCCTGGCATATGTAGCCTTGTGCCAGGCTCGTAGGATGGTGAGAGGAGGGGTGATCCCGGCTCCTTGAGGTGTCCGCCAGCTCAGATGTCCTTGTGTCACACCTGCCCTGCGCACCTGTGCTCGGCAGCTGCGTCTGTGATTCCCACGAATGGGGCTGTGTAAGGGCAGAAGGGGCAAGAGCTGGGCTAGACCCTGCTAATATGGATGCCGTCTTGACAGGGGCTAGACTCACCTAGGAGAGAAGTCTCTGGGCATGTCGGTAACTGAGGTGGGAAGACCCACCTTAAGTGTTGATAACACCATCTCATGGGCTGGGGTCCTGAACTAAAAAGGGAAAAGGAGAAAGAGAACAGAGTATCCCATTCTTCTTTCCTTTTCCTGACTTTTATAGGGCTGCCAGCAACCTCATGTTCCTGCCGGCATGCCTTCTCCCAAGGCTGTGAGCCCAAATCCGTCCCAACCCTTCCTTCCCCAAGTTGCTCTTGTCAGGTATTTGATTACTACAAGGAGAAAGTAACTCAGTGCGTTCTTCATGAGAGAGGAACTGGGGACCGCTGGAAGGGACAGCTTTCAAGGAGCCCCGTGTCCTCTGGAGAGGGATGGGGACAGTGGCTGGAGAGCTGACAGGAACTGGGGACTGCCAGTGGGGGGGGGGGTGAAAGGAGACTCGCCAGGCAGGGAGCGAGCCCTGAAAGCAAGTTGAGTTCATAAGGCTGGGCACTGTCTAAAGGAGAGGCTGGACAGGCGTCTTTATCTGTGCGGGGCTGGAGAAGGCTGTGCTGCAGGAAGGGTGCTCACAGTAGCACTTACAGAAACACTCTGGGATTGCCTGGGGAATCCTCTGGAGCAAAGCCTTCCTTCCCAGGCCTCATTCTTCCTCTGGAAGAGGGAGGCGTGGTTGTTGCAAGGCCTCACCTGATTCCTGAGACCCCCTCAGGTAAGGTGGGCGGAGAGGAAGAGGGGCCCTCTCATTTTGTGCTGGAGGATGGGGAAGCTTGGTGCATTGGGCTGTTGCATAGGGCACTGTCCTGTCACCCCTCACAGGGCAGGAATAGCAGACTCAGCGTGTGCCCCTCCCTCCTAGCCATTCTTCCGTGTGTGTGTGTGTGTGTGTGTGTGTGTGTGTGTGTGTGTGTGTAGGAGCTGTGGATACTTGTGAGCGAGGCAAGCCTAATCTTACAGGTCTCTGGCCGTGGGAGACAGAAAGGAAAGAGCCACTTCTATGAAGGCCCCATGCGTGCTTGGATGCTAGACAAGCACTCTAACCATTAGGCTACATCTTCAGTTCCAGCAAGCCACCCTTGCCAGTGGATTACCCACGGCCCATAGAGGGCACACAGCACACAGCACTTCAGTTCCTTCTGTCCCCACCCAGTCCCACGAGTCAAGGTCTGCTGTCATCTGCAGGGGGCAGTTAAAGCCAGGGCCTAGAAAGGTGGTCCTACTGAGACCTGGCAGGGTGAACAGTGAGGAAGGGCCATGGGCACCCAGCCATGGGCACCCTCCTCACCTACGGGACAGTCACGGAGTCTTCCTCTCTGCTCCTCAGGGAGCTGTGAGGTCCTTACATGCAGAGGGCAGTGTCTGGGGGTGGTGGTTGGTGAAAGACTCTCTCAACTGCCCACCTGTGTCCTGCAACCTGCGGCAAACGAGGTCTGCTCTTGGAGCATTAGGGTCAAATAAGCCGCAAAGAAAGCATTAGAGGCGACTGTGACAGCCTGTCGTAGAAGTGTCATGGTGGCTGATGAAACTTCAGGTCCAGCATGATGAGGGGAGGCCAATCAGATCTTAAGAGGACACCAGAGTGAGTCAGGCATCTCTTAAGGGCTAGCAGATCCTCTCTTTGTTCCTGTAAGAATCAGTGTGCAAGTGTGTGTGTGTGTGTGTGTGTGGTGTGTGCATGTGTGCGTGTGGTATGTGTGTGTGGTATGTGTGTGTGGTATGTGTGTGGTGTGTGTGTGAGAGAGAGAGTGGGGAGGGAAAGGGAGAAAGTGAGGAAAAGAGGAAGAGGGGGGAGGGAGAGAGGAAGAGGAGGAGGGAGGGGGAGAGGGAGGGGGAGAGAAAGGGAGAGGGAGGGAGGAAGAAAGAGAGAGAGGGAGAGAGGGAAAGGGGGAGGGAGAAAGGGAGAGAGAGGGAGACAGACAGACAGAGGCACACACACACAGACATACATACATATCAGGGGTGGCTTCATGGTAGAAGTGATGTTTAAGAACGTGGGTGTGAGAGTTGACAGAGCTCCGACCTCCGCAGGCATAGGGTGGAACACTTGCAGAGATGAGAAGGGTTTGGATTGGTCATAGGGTAGAACACTCGCAGGGATGAGAAGGGTTTGGATTGGTCATAGGGTGGAACACCCGCAGGGATGAGAAGGGTTTGGATTGGTCATAGGGTGGAACACCCACAGAGATGAGAAAGGTTTGGATTGGTCATAGGGTGGAACACCCGCAGAGATGAGAAGGGTTTGGATTGGTTTGGATTGGTCATAGGGTGGAACACCCGCAGGGATGAGAAGGGTTTGGATTGGTCATAGGGTGGAACACCCACAGAGATGAGAAAGGTTTGGATTGGTCATAGGGTGGAACACCCGCAGAGATGAGAAGGGTTTGGATTGGTTTGGATTGGTCATAGGGTGGAACACCCGCAGGGATGAGAAGGGTTTGGATTGGTCATAGGGTGGAACACCCGCAGAGATGAGAAGGGTTTGGATTGGTCATAGGGTGGAACACTCGCAGGGATGAGAAGGGTTTGGATTGGTCATAGGGTGGAACACTCGCAGGGATGAGAAGGGCTTGGATTGGTCATAGGGTGGAACACTCGCAGGGATGAGAAGGGTTTGGATTGGTCATAGGGTGGAACACTCGCAGGGATGAGAAGGGTTTGGATTGGTCACCAGAACCTGGAAGCCCTAGCAGAGGGAGAGAGGTGCAAAGCCGTTCTGTGGGAGCCCCTGATCTTCCTTCGCTTTCCCAGGACTGGACCTTTTGGCCCTTCCCTCCGCTCATCCCGGGTGTCCTCAAACTCCAGGGTCTGGAACCCTGTAGTGTCTCTCTGAGAAGTAGGATCTCTGCAGATTTATAGCTAAGAAGTCCTTATTGTAGAGTCCAGGTAGAGTTTGTTAAACTTCCTTCAGGAAGCTGAAGTGTGTGTGTGTGTGTGGGGGGGGTGCAGGGCGGGCAAGGGGTAATGTGAGTAGGACGGTGTGTGTGTGTGTGTGTGTGTGTGTGTAGGAGAACAGGGCGACCTGTAAGGTCGTGGTCAGGTAGAGGAGGTGCTTGGCACGTGCTTGGAGAGATGGCTTCTGTACCCCAGAGTGCCAACCTCCCCTGCATGTGCCTGGGGTGGCCGAGCCTCACCTCCCTCTGCAGGAGGGCCCCCCTCTTTTGTCTCCTCTCTTTTACCCCTTGCAGCTCTGTCCTCAACTCCCCTTGTCACTCCAAGTCTGCCTGTACCTAATTCCCACTGTGACTCTGTATGTTGTCCTCTAAACTCCAGGGCGAGCTCTCCCAGGATGAGAGTGGGGACTCTGGGGTGGGGGCAAGGCCCGTCCCCCCTTCCCCTGGAGAATGGCCTGGTCCGGCGGGACTGGGAGAGTTGGGACAGTAGGCTCTCCCGAGGGACAGTGATTGGGTCTGCCAGGGGTTCGAGGACATAGGCAGGGCCGAGCTAGGAGGGGGGCGGAACCTCGTGGAACTCCCCTCCCCCACTTTCTTAAAGGGTCCAGCTCATGCTAGAGTCTGTGGCCGTGTTCTGGTAGGTGGGTGCCCTGCACAAGGTCGGGCGCTTGTGGCCAGGCGCCGCGGGTGGGCCCTCCTGGTGGCCACGGTCCCCTCCGGGCTGCGCGCGCGCCGGCAGTCTCCCCCCCCCGCCCCCTCCCGCCCTTCTCGTCCTTCCCGCTCCTCCCTCCTTCTCTGGTCTGTTCCCTCCTCCTGCAGTCCTTCCCCTCCTTCTCTGCCCAGCCTCTCCACAGCCGAGGCTCCAACACCTGAGGGGACAGAAGCGAACGCGGGGAGCTCCAACAGGCGGCGGCACGGGACCGCGGGTCCAGGGGTGGCCTCCGCATGGCCCCACCGTGAGAGGGGACCCAGCGGCTGGGACGCGAGCGGTGAGTAGGGCCGCCGGCCAACTGTGTCCCCCCCAAGGCCTGCATGCTCACGGACCCCGCCCCTCTTCTCAGGAGGCCAGCTAGACATTGGGAGGGGGTTCAGGGTTGGGAGAGGAACACAGGCTGGGTGGCGGCAGCCGCCCTCCGCCCTTTTTGCCCGCTAGGGTCTGCTAACAAAGCTACAGTTCGAGATCAATTCCGTGGTGGCTGGAGCATCCAAAGGATGCGGTTGTCATGGAGATGGGGCAGAGAGACGAAGCCCAAGATGGTCAGGACTGGGCCAGGGAGTGGGGGCGCCGCCAAGAGCCCCAGACCGGCCTGTAGGGAGGACAGGGCTGCCGGCCCAATTGTCTCCTGGGCTCTGCCTCCCGGTCCCCTCCCCCTTTTGTATAATCAGTGTCAGTGTGTGGGGTACTAGTGTCAGTTTGGTGGTCTGTGGTTGGGGTGTTGTGTGCCGGGGCCTGCCAGAGCTACCTCCACAACGGAACATCTTTGAGGATTTATTTCTCTTTCCAGTTTCCCAACTTTGACAGGCAGACCTGGAGTCCAGGCCTCTCTCTGTCTCTGCAAGAGCAGGGGTTCGAATGGGGGCGTGGCAGGCAGTAGGCAAGGCCAGGCCTCACAGAAGCAGCCTTGATTGGAGGGGTCCTTGGAACCGGGTGTTGGGGCTGGGTGGGGCAGAGAATCCAGATGTGGGGACCACCCTATCCAGCTGTCTCTCGCCTAGACTCTTGTCCCTGGAGGATCTGGGACTCTCTGAAATAAGATCCAGGGCATTGTTTCTACACAAGACCTTGGGCCTACTGCCCGATGCCCACCCCTTTGTCTTAGGCCCATCTTGCAGGGGCCCAGACAGAGATCTGGGGGCAGATACAATTGTTATGGTGCAAGAGGGCACAAGAGTCCTGGCAGCTCTGGGCAAGTCTGGCTGAGGTGACAGAGACTAGGCAGGCTGCTCAGGTTTGGCTGGTGCGGGAGAGTGGGCCTGGGGTGATATTAGATTTTCCTAGGTCTCCTCCAGAGTCAGAAGATGAGAACTGCTTTATGAATAACACTCAGTTTGAAGGATTGTAGGCAAGGAGCATGGGGACCTCCAAGCCCTCCCCCACTCCCAGACAGATGCCTTCCTCCTAAGGAAGCTACAAGTTCTGTAGCCTGGGATCTGTGAATCAAGACAATGGGCCAGCCATTCTTCTTGTCCTCTCAGGGATCTGGAAGGAAAGACTTGTTCCCTCAAAGTCATTTCTCTTGCGGCATGGTGCCAGGCAGGGGGGTTTGAGTGGGGGTTCCTACAGTGTTTGGTCCTGGCAGAAACAGGAGGCCTATGGGCAAGGTCAGAGACCCCCAGGAGGTTCTCACACACTGGGGGGAGAAGGCTGAGGGATGACAGAGTTCCTGGAAGGTCTCTCCCACTGGTGTCTCCTGCAGGACTGAGGTCTCAGTGCTCAGGTGATTTGTCCCTGGAACTCTGAAGTGCCCTGTGCCAGACGACGAGGCTTGCCCTGTCTGCTCATTACCAGGGAGAGGACACACATCCTGAGCAGATCTAGGGTCATGTCTCAGGGGAGAGAGAAAAGCTAGCTGGAATGATCTTCTACTCTCCCCAAGAATGAGAGACAGGGCCTGGAGATAACACAAAGCCTTGCTTCCATTGATGGAGCATAGCACTGTGTGGGGTACCCCAACACTACTGCCCCATTCTGATGGAGAGGCCCCTGGGCCCAGGGAACAGTTGCCTCCTCCAAGTACCTTGTGGAGGTAGGTAGGATACACATCTAGGCAGAACTTCATGAGTCTCAGACCCGTGTCCCCAGTTGTATGCACCCGGCCACCTCCTGTTCTCTCCTGGAACTCCAGCTTAGGACAGAGGCAGGCCCGAACACCTGCCTATCTGCACAGGAGTGACCTTGGAGGATACCGAAGTATTACGCTGGGGTCTCCTGGGGAGGTGAGGTAAAGGCATTTTCCTTCTGGACTGCCTGCAGAGACCGAAGCTGCCTCTCTTAGCAGATGATGCTCTAGACCTCCTCTGCCAGATGGTCTTTTCCAGGAAAATCTGTTTTGAGAGGCATCTTGTGTCTGGGGTTCCATATTTAGCCTGGCTCCTTATACGGGAGGATATACTCAGACTGTCACCCCTCAAGGGATGTTTGGGGGTGGAGAGGGTCCAGGGCTACACCTGGCTCCTTGCCACAGTTTAGCCAAGATGGGGAGGTTCTGCCCTGGCTGTGATACACCCTGCTGGTCTCTTTGGGGTCTGGTTGTGTCCTGAGAGCCCTGGCCCTCCCTGAGCTTGGCTAACAGTGGAGTCAGGCCCACTGTGGGCGGCGAGTCCTCTTGAGTTGTGCTTGCATGATTGGGTGACTGGAATCCAGGCCACGGCAAGGCTGTGTGTGGTCCAGCGTACTTTAAGAATGAGGGCTTCTGCAAGCATCCTGTTTTCTTGCCTCCTGCTCAGGTACCAGATTGCAGGGACAGGGCTTTTCCTGCATCACTTTCCTTCTGCCTCGCTCCAGCTGGTTCCACTCACACCCTGTTCACCCAGAGACCCAGATTTGTCAGGGCTAACATCTAGCCATGCTCACTCTTCCCCTTCTCTCTCTCTTTTGAAAGCTGCAAGCTTTATAACACATCACCTCAAACTATCTCAACACAAATTTTCGTGTCAAGGATATTTTTCCCCTGCAACTATGATCACACCCGAGGAATTCAGCAAAGATTCAGTTTGCCCTTATATTTAGCTTGCATCTGAGTTTCTCTAGTGGTTCTAGTAACATCTTTTGCAAGTATCTGTTATGGATGTTTGGCTGGGTTTGGTTTTGAGATGGGGGTCTCTCTCTCTATATCCCTGGCTATTCTGGCTCTTGCTATGTAGAGCAGGGTGGTTTTGAACTCACAGAGACTGGTCTGTGTCTGCTGCCTCCTGAGTATGGCGGCGCATGCCACCACACCTGACTACACATCTTTTTTTGATCAAGGAACATACACTATATTTAGTTATATAGTACATTTAGTTTTATTTTAGTTCTGGATTAATCTCATTTTTTTCCCTTCCAAGATAGGGTCTCAAACTTAATGTGTAGCACTGAGGATGACCTTCAACTCCTGATATTCTCTTTCTCTCTCTCTCTCTCTCTCTCTCTCTCTCTCTCTCTCTCTCTCTCTCTCTCTCTCTCTCTCTCTCTGTTTTCTAGATAGGGTTTCTCTGTGTAGCAGCATAGACTGTCCAGGAATTCAATTTGCAGACCAGACCACAGACCAGATCTCTTGAACTTACAGAGATTTACCTGCCTCTGCCTCCTGAGCGCCTGACCTTTGATTCCACATTCTCAGTATTGGGATTGAAAGCAAGCTCCACCATGCTCAGCTAATAACCTGACTTTAAAAAAATGGTTTTTTTCTTATACTGTTTTATGTCCTTATCAATTTTGGAGTTGTGCAGAATCTCTCATGATCTGGATTTGTCTTCTTGCTTGCTCCTGATCAGACTCATGTTAACAGTTTTGGACAGATGCCATAGGTGGTGTCCTGTCCAGTGTCACATCGGAGGGCACACCGGAAATAGATAGTGTTATGTGAGGCCACTTGGCTGAGGGTCCATTTGCTTCAATTCTTTACTTGCTCTTGCTGCATCCAGAACTTCACCCAATTGAGCATCCCTGCAGCATCAAGAACTATCAAAAAAGATCAAACCTGTGTCAGACTAGAAGCTGGAGAGAGGACAACCAGCAGAGATGATTGCTCTCAGAGTTTACTGCCTCTGGGTGGAGGCAGATGCTGCTGTTGTGGGGAGAAGGGAGGCCTGAGAAAGGAGTGAGGGGTATGAGGAGTGTGCCAAGAAAATGGAGCAAGAAGGAGAGAGAGACCCAGAATGCAGCCTGTGGAGAACGAGGGCTGAAGTTACCTCTTTCTCCAGGGTACCAGGAATCCCTGAGAGATTTTACCGAGGTGAGTGATGCGGTCGTTTTGTGCACTAGAAGATTGTCTGAGGAGGAACAGGATTGGCAGGGCAGTATGTTGGATGGATGCTGTGTTTAGGGAGGCTGTGATGTGCTCCAGCACAGGACACCGGGGAACTGTAGTGCTCCTGGTGTCATGCTTCTCATGGCTTGTGCGGCTGGTTGGCCTAATGCTGCAGGGGTCTGGGGAAAGGGGTGTACTAAGAGCCTGGGCCGAGATGGACAGCCTCAGTGTCTGGCTAGAAGCAGAGGATGGACAGGGAGCTGTTGCCTGTGGCTTGGAAAGGGTGTTGGCGGAGAGGGGGCACCCAGCAGAGACTGGCTGAGGTCTGAGAGGCCTTTGGGTTGGCAGACTGGATAAGAGGGCACCGCTTCTCAAGTGCTGACCCTTTCTGAAGCTTCTTTTGTGGTGAGGACAACTGGGAGTAGGAGTGGGTGGTGAGCTTCCAGACACCAACTGGGGTCCTTGAACAGGTGAGGGGCCAACTTGTAGGCAGTTGCCCCTGCAGGAGTCAGGAGTCCCCTTTGCTCCCAGAATCCAATTCTCCTCCTTCCACTTTATCAGACTTCATTAAAGTGCTTCCTGGTGAAACCAAGGGCTTGGTTTCCTCTGGTCTGAGGGAAACCACAGTCTGACCCCACAGCTCACAGTAATTCCAACCCACAAATCCAGATGGGCCTGCTTCCGAGTGGGCCTATCCCACACTCACACGGCCCAGAACCCACTGCCTCCTCTCCTCCTCTGCGTGAACCTTCTTTGGCCCTTGCCCAGTGTCTTAGTTTGGGTTTCTATTGCTGTGATGAAACACCATGAGCAAAAAGCAAGTTGGGGAAGAAAGGGTTCATTTGGCTTACACTTCCATATTGCCGTTTATCATCGAAGGAAATCAGGACAGGAACTCAGGCAGGGCTGGAACCAGGAGGCTGATGTAGACACCATGGAGGGGTGCTACTTTCTGGCTTGCTCCTTATGGCTTGCTCAGCCTGTTTTCTTATAGAACCCAGGACCACAAGCCCAAGGATGGCCCCACCCACAGTGTGCTGGCCCTTCCCTATTAGTCACTAATTAAGAGAATGCCTTATAGCCGGATCTTAAGGGGGCCTTTTCTTAGGTGAGGTTCCCTCCTCTCCGATGACTCTAGCTTGTGTCAAGTCGACACAAAATCTGTTCAGCCCGTTTGGGCTCTGCTTGCCCGCATCCTTTTCAGCCAAAAGCCTTTGAGAAAACAGAAGTCTCGGCTTCCTCAGGCGCATGGACCAAGCTTACCCATCCTCCTGTTCTGCACCTCTGCACTGCCTTCCTCCTCCCATGGTGGGCCAGGGTCAGGTGTCCCTGTCCTGCTTGAGGACCCTCGGCCCGTGTCGCAGATCTTCTGGCTTGTCTCCTGCTTGAAGGCCCTGTTCAGCAGGTCCCCCCTCTGCAATGCAGTTCCTCTGTCTGTTAGGTCACTTCATCAGGGACTGTGTCACAGTTGCCTCTCCTGGGAAGGTTGTCCTTTCGCTGTCTCCAGTCAGAGCCACTGGGTGACTCTTCTTTCTAGCAAAGGCTATCCAGGCCTAGCACCCTCTCCTCACACTCTCCCCTCTCTGCTCCCTGACTGCTTTTCTCAAGGTCACCAGTGACCTCCATGTTGGTATAGCAGAGACAGCTTCCCATCCTTGCTGGCTACACCCCACACTCTAGCTCCTTCCTTGGGGTTCCTGCTTGGCTTCTAGGTCGCACAGTCTCCTGTTTGCTTCTGATTTTGTGTGTTGTTCCTTGACTTTGGATGCTGGCTCTCCTCCTCCCTTCAAATGCGAGCCCTCCAGGACTCAGTCCCTGCACAGCTGCCTGGCCAGGACTTTACACTGATTTCACCTAGTGCTGCAGCTTTAAGTGCCACCCGTGCCTTGCTGGCCCCATGTCCACTGTGTCCGCATGGACCCGGCCTCCTCTTCCCCGGCAAGCTCCAGTTTCTGGCTCTACACTTCAGTTTTCATGCCTACCGGATGCCTCTACTTCTCCACCATGAAGCACCCGTCTTCCTCCCAGACCTGTCCACTAATCCCTCCCCTTCAGAGGCAGCATTTCCACCCTTCTGGCTGGTCAGGGTCTTGACTCCCTTGCTTCTCTCCCATTAGGGCCCAAGGCTTTACCAAGTCAAGATGTCCTCTCTATGGCTTAGGAGGGAGAGAAGAGGTATAATTCCTCGCTTAGCCCTGGGCAACTTCTTTCTGTAGCATTTCTTTCTATTTTCTATTTGAAGGTCACAAACCCTTGTCTGATCCAAGCTGAAAGAGAGCCAGGACAGGTCAGGGAAGGGGAAGGAGGGTGGAGGATTGGTAGGGGAGGCTTAAGAGGCATTAGGTAGTGAAGGTCTTGGGGAGGTAGGAAGGCCACATGGAAGGAGAGAGATTCCCTTGGTGCCACTGGGGAACATGAGCATCTGGAGTAAGGAGAAAGGTTCACCTTCATGGCTATCGAAGGAGACCAAGGGAGATGCCCAGACACTTGCTCCCCAAGTGGGCAGGCTTCCTCTGTGTACCCTGTAGCCCAGAGCTGGCTGGCAGGACCTGCACCCAGTCAGTCCCCTGTAACTTCCAGGGTCTGACACAGCATGCAGGCTATGGGTCAGATGTGGGATCTAGAAGCAGGGGGAGTCCCAGGTAACCTTCTGAAAGTTGGAGGTAGGTGGAGGTCAGGGGTTCATGGACAGTCAGAACCTGGACAGCCTGGTTCTTGGTGATCCTCGAGAGTGAAAGTCTTACCCTGTAGGGAGGTCAGCTGGGGGTCAAGTTCCCTGTTCCATGTGATTTGGGATTTGAAGGTAGACAATGTGGATTTCATTAATGTCAAAGTTTCTCCAAAGAAGCATGCTGATATATGCAAATGTCAGGCAAAGGAGGGTGCCAGTTGTCTTGGGGCAGTGGGAGAGAAGAAAGCTGGGAGGTTTCAAGGAATGACCTTTGTGGAGTGGCCCTGAAAGTCCCAGTGGGCACATGCAGATGGATGCAAACGGGCATTCATCCCTGGGGTTCTGAAGAGGCCTCCTGGACATCCACAGCCCGCAGGAGACTGGCCTCCTAGCAGACAGAATGGCAGGGCTTGTTAACAGCATCGAGCCATTACTACTTGAAAGGGACAGGCTCTCAGGACTTAGATTTTGGGTTCTTACTTAACATAGTGTGAGGCTCATGTGCCTTGAGACGGAGGTAGTCAGGAGCCTGACCCGGATGGGAGTGTTAGTGTGGCTAAGACTTAAATGTTTGCCTAAGGGTAGGGGTTCCTTCTCTGTTCACCCCGCGGGTCTCACAGGAGCTGGTCTCTGTCTCCTCCCTTACACGGGGTCTCTGAAGCCCCTGCCTTAGAACCTGCTCTGACAGTTGCCAAGGACAACGGTCTCCAAGGCTGAATGGACTGAATGCTACGTGCTGCTCTTCTGAGCACCTCTCTTAGGGCACAGGCAGCCAGCTACTTCCCCAGCGGAACTGAAGGTTCTGGAAGGAAGTAGATGAGGTACTTCCCTGGATATAGCTCATTCTCCCCATTTCCTTTAGCAAGCCTGTGAAATAGTTGCTGTGAAATAGTCTCATTTTGTGGATGGTCCTGAGCCTTAGGAAAGTGAATGACCTTCCTGAGGTCACACAGGTGGTGGGGAGCAGAGATGTTTCCGAGGCTCCTGGGAAGTCATGTTCCCCATATTGCCCCAGGTTCCTCCTGCTCTGGGGGAGTGGGATATTTATATACTTGACCAACCTGGAGCCTGTCCTTTGGGCCTTGTGGAGAATGAGATGTGTGGTCTCGGGACACCACCAAGAAGTCCCTTCATAGCTGCCTACTGCCCATGCTGTCAGGCACATTGTAGACTCCTGTGGGAGTGGGGAGGGTATAGCTGGCCAGGGTCCGTTCCTAGCATTTGCTACATGCCTGTCAGCCTTTCACACTGATTGTCATGTTTGCCGTGTGTGTGTGTGTGTGTGTGTGTGTGTGTGTGTGTCTGCACACGCGTGTGAGAGTCCATCGTGGGTGGGCTTCAACCTCCATCAGGTGCTGAGCAAGATCCTTGGCTTGGGAATGCTCTGAACGTGATGCATGTGGGGAGGTGAAACTCCCCCAGAACGCTGATGGTAAACACAGTGTGTGACATCTACAGCTCTGACCCCCGGGACAGCTATGGTCTCAACACCTCTATGCCCACATTCCCAGACCTTTCTACATTCCTGGTCTGGGTTCAGTACCCCAGAGGCTTAGATTCTGCCTGCCCTGGGCAGTTCTTGGCACCCATCCTGGTTCTGCCCAATGCACTATTTCCATCAATTGGCCTATACACCCTCCACCAAGCCCCCTGCTGCCACTGTGTAGCTATGGTTGGTGAAGATGCCTGTCTTCTCCTTATCAACCCAGTCTGAAGTTCCGGGTGGTCCCCCTTCCTGTCCACGGATTCTGCATAGGTGGAAGGATTTCTACTGTGGGTTCTAATGTAGGCCTGTCTGTCCTTAACTTTGCCCTTAGGTTTGAAGGCTTCTCACTCCACTTTGACACCAGAGGAACTGTTTCCTTCCCTCTATGTGGTTGTGTGGTCCTGAGTGTGTAAGCACATGCGTACAAGCCCACAAATGTCTGCTATGCACAGTAAGCACACAAGTGTCTCCCAGAGTAAGCCAGCCTGGAGCCTGCTTGCAGGAAACACCTCTGGCCCTGGCCTGGTGTTTGCCACAGCCCCTGTCTTGTACCCCAGCATGGAAACGATCATTGATTTGTCATCCCTGCAGTAGCCTTGCTCCAAGCACGTTCCTCAATATTGCCTAGCCTCTATCAGAAATGGGGGCGGTAATAATCCAAAGCACTCAGCCAACAAATATTTATGAAGCATCCTTATAGGCTGGGCATAGCACAAGCTCTGGCCAGGTGTGTCCATGATAGGTCCCTGCCCTCACTGGACTCACATTCTTGTGTCAGGGAGCGTGGTCAGGAAATAAACGGGGGGTTTGGGAAGTTTCAGAAATGCTGCCAGCGAAGTACTTGATGGTGGAGTCTGAGGACCCCACTTGGAGCCCCAGCACTGATAAACAAAGCTGGGTGCAATGCTGTGCCCCTGTGCTGGGGAGGCAGAGGCAGGAGGATCCCTGGGGCTCGCTGCTCAGCTAGTCTAGCCAGCGTGGTGAGCTTCAGGTTCCGAGAGAGACCCTGTCTCTCAAAATACGAATAACTGAGAAGACGCCCCATGTCGACCTCTGACCTCCACACATACATGCATACACATGCACATAAACTGCACATATGTGTGTACACATTCAAGGAGTATTCACACACATACTCCAACATCGATTAATTAAAACAGAAGAGTTTTCCTTGGCACTCTAAAAGCTCGGAGGGGTGTGACCAGAGGCAGGGCCTCTACTGGGGATGGGGAGGCAGCTTTGGGGTTCAGCCTTGAATGGGAGAAAAGACCATCGCAGAGCGATCCAGGGAAGCAGCATTCTAGGCCAAGGGCACAGCTGGTGCAAAGGCCCTGCGGTGCAAATGAGCTTGGGGAGCAGAAAGAGGTCAGTGTGGCTGGGAGGAAGCCGCAGAATGAGCTCAGGCGGAGCCTTTTCAGGCCATGCTAGGGAGACTGAGTTCTCATTTACGGGAGATAGGAATTGCTGGAGGATTTGGAAGGAGGGAGACACAGCGTGGTTTGTTTCTGCAGTGCCCTCTGGCTGCCATGGGGGAAGTGGGGGAGGGGGCAGGGTTATCTGAGGAGCAGTTGATACCCAGAACATATGTGGCTCATCAGTCACCCCTGGCCTAGGGATTTCTACTATCACTGTGGTGTCCATCTCGACTGGTACTGAACGGAGGCCACTGAGAGCCCAGGACATCCCAAGGGCTGTGGGTAGTGAAAGGCTCCTGGAAAGGGTCTTGGATCAGGCTGAGGCCCACCACAGGGGACTGCGAGTGCTGCCGGCCTGTCATTTGTCTCCTTGAGGCAGATGCTCAGTGGTCCAGCTCCTCTCCACTCTGGCCAGCAGGGCTGGAGGCAGCAAGAGCCGCTGCTTAGGGTTGACCCCCTTGGTTGAAGTTTTGGGGCCTCGATCTCACGGGAGGCTTCAGACTGCACCTTTAATCTTTCTAGCTGTGGATAGAGACTGCACCTGAACATGCAGTGGGATTTCAGATGGAACCTTTCCTGGTTGTGTGCCTCAGTCTCCCCTGGACTGGAGACTTGAGTTCAGCTGATGCTTACCCTGGGGAGTTTGCTGTTCTGAGAATAGCCATCCCCTCGGCATCCGTGACCTTAGCGTTACTCACACGCTCTGGGGGAGGAAGCAGAGGGAATACTTTATTCCACAGATGACTTCACACAGGCCAGGGAGGTGAGAGTGAGTCCTAGGTCGCATCACATGGAGGGACATATGGGCGAGGACCTGGAACACTGTTTCACACCTTCCGCCTTGAAACATCCCCCTTTGTGCATCCCTCTCAAGGCTCAACCACTCTGGGCTCTCTTGGCCCTCGGCCCAGGCAAGGACTCTGGGCCCCTTGCCTAGAGTAGAGCTCAATGCTGCCCCTTGTCTGTCTAGCCCCGGGAACTGAGGACACTGGCCAGTGCTTGGTCCTGGCCGAAACTCAGTCCTGCTTGAAGCTTAAGGGGACATGGCAGGACAGGTAGGTCTGGGATAGCCTGGACCAGTTTCTACAAGTCACAAATGCCAGAAGGGTCACCCAAGAAACCCTTGGTTGATAGTCCTAGCTTTGGTCTTCAGATAGAGCCACTTATACACTTAAGTAACTTCAGGGAGATCAGGCAGAGCCACCCTGCCGGACTCTACTTCTGTCAGGGTAGGGGGCTCAAGTCCTGTGGTCCTGAGTCAATGCCCTGCTGGCCTGTGGTAGTGAGGTAGCTGGTGGATTAGAACTCAGGCAGCAGGCTGCAAAGCCCCACTCCCTCTCTTCCTTTCTAGGTTCTCCTTGGGGTCTCAGTCGAGGAGGTGACCTTCTGCCTCCTCTGGGTGTGCCACTGAGGGAACCAATAGAAATAGCAACGGCAGCAGCAGGGATGTAGGGCAGACCAGGAAGACTTCTTTACTCAGCACTAAGCCCCAAGGATTCCTGGTGCCCTAGCATCAGGGCCTGGTCGCTTAGAGCTTAGCTTGAAGGTGTTTTAATCTGCAGACTGTGTGGTATGTGTGTGTGTGTGTGTGTGTGTGTGTGTGGTGTGTGTGTATGTGTGTGATGTGTGGTGTTTGTGTGTGCGGGGTGTGATGTGTGGTGTGTGTGTGGTGTGTGTGTGTGGTGTGTGTGTGTGGTATTTGTGTGTGTGTGTGGTGTGTGTGTGTATTGTGTGTGTTTGTGTGCGTGTGTGTGTGTGTGTGTGTGTGTGTGTGAAACCTGAATTTAGTGAGGCTGTTAGAACTCTAGGTAGTCTATGTAGAGAGACCCTGTCTCAAAAAATAAAAACAAAACAAAACAAAAAGTAAACAAAACTCTAGTTAGTAGTGATGGGCTACATCATCTGCAGATCTCTCTCTCCAGCCATCTTCTACTCTCTGTTTGAACACACAGAGTTAAACGATTTTACAGGTGTATAGCAGCTCCAGTTAAAGGCTCAGGAGTCCCCAGAGAGCGGAACCCACTTTCCTTTTTGGGCTCATGTAGGTGCAAAGTCCCCCTGGAGTGTACGTCTGAGTCAGTGGCCTGGGGCATGCCTGAGGTCACTAGGGAGGGTAGCCTAGACTACAAGGGGCTGGGGCAGAGAGGAAAGAATGTATGAATAAGGCCACAGCCCATTGAACTTGTCTTCCCCTTCCTAGCCAGGATGACTTGGGCAGAGCCTAGTATGACTCCTCCAGCCTCAATTTCCCCGGAGTGCTTCTCAGAGGTCTTTCTTGAGTTCTTCCTTAAGACCGGGTGAACTCCTGGGAGGGACCCAGGAAGAAGGGAGTCCTGTACTCCTTCTTTATAGCATTGCCAGATGCTTGTGTTGTTGCAGGGGCAACCTTAGTCTGTGCAGCACTGCACCAGCCCAGCACCCTGGACAGCGGCCCGCACGGGGCCCCCTGTGGCTGACGGCTGTCTCTGGCTTTACTCCCGAGTCCTTGGAATCAAGCTGCACTTCGGTCAATTTCCTTGATTTCTCTCTTAGAGACCCCTTAAAAGCAACCCCTGGACCAATACCCTCTGCTAGTTACAAATTCAGGTTCCTCGTGCAGACCGGGCTGAGAATGCGTGGAGAGGCACATGGCTGGCCAAGACCAGCCTGGGCTTTGTCTCCTTTTACTAGCAGGAATACAGGGGGGCTGGATATTTGCCCAAGGGTCTTCCTCAAGGGATTTTGGATTCTGAAGGATAGAACAGAGAGTCAAGAAGTAATAAGGAAGGCAGAGGCTAGGGTACAAGGGCCAAGCCAGGAGCCAGAGGAGAGCTGACGGAGAATGGCCTAGCCACTGTCCTGAGAGTATCACAACCTGAGCTCATTCTCCAACCGGAGGTTACTTAAGATATAATCATGGCCATGCCCCTGCCCCTGCCAAGCTGCCACTGTACTGGTTTCGTCGGGCTTTAGGCCTTTGACTCTTGCCCTGTCTGACTGATTCCGTCTTTCTCCATCTTCTGTCAAGGGGCTGGCAGGGACGGGTGGAGACAGCGACTGACATGGATGAAGAGAAGCTCCCATGTGAGTGGCACAAGGAAGGGGGCGCTACCCAGGACCACGGCCTGAGGCCTGGAGAGGAGCCTGGGGTCCAGGATGGAACAGCAGTCAGTGAGGGCCTGAGCAGCCTCACCAGCGGTCCAGGCAGTGAGAAGACGGGCACCTTAGAGGGCACCATGGAGCCTGCGAGAGATCCAGGCATGGCCCTGCCTGGCCTTAGCCTCGCTTTGACCAATGGCCTGGCATTGGGACGAGATGGGAACATTTTGGAAGATTCCATGGAACCCAGGCCCTGGAGTAGTGGCCCAGCAGAGGAGGAGGAGGACGCCCCTGGGGGTCTCTGTCCAGATGCTGAAGACCCTCAGCTAGGGTGAGTGGACATCCTGGGGCAAGGACTCACACATTTCTAGCTCTTTAATAATATACCCTGGGGCCAGCCCCTTAGTCTCTCTAGAAGTCGGAGGTTTCCTGTCCCCATTTTCAGCTTCTGAGTGTTAACAACAGAGCCCTACAGGGGGATTCAGAGGCGACCAGGCTTGCTGTACTCCCAGCCCTTGGCCCCCACAAACCATAATGAACAGTCTCTATGGGGGGCTGTAATCCGTCTCTACAAGCTGGCAGTAGAGCTTTGAGTCCACTCAAATATCTGGATGTGACAGGTGGGTTATCTGGTCCACTTTCCCTAAGCTGGCCCTGGATAGGCAAGGTTTGTGTTCTTGCCCTTTCCGGGGGATTTTCCTGGGATTTTGATAGGTTGTACCAGGAACTTTGTGTCTATCCCACTCAGTGGAGTTACAGGCTGTTCCTCAGCAGAAGGTAGAGAGACAGAGAAAGAGAGGGAGAGGGGGAAGGGAAGGGGGAAGGGGAAGATAGATGGAGGAGGTGGTGGAAGGAGATTGGAGAGAAGCACGTGGCTTGGAGAAACCGCAAGTTATATGGGATTTTACAGACGGGAATAGAGTAGTGTAGTGGTAGATCTGCCCAATCTAGGCGTGTAGCTTGTATTCCTATAAATTGAGTTGTGATTTCTTTAACTGGGTCGTTTGGTTGGAGATTTACCGAAATAAGACTGGTCTTGAGGTACCACTGGACAAGGAAGAGGGGACAGGCAGGGGATGTTTAAAGGCCGGGAGAGTGGGAAGAACATATGCAGATACATAGCTGTAGGCCTGTCTCTCCTGAATGGGCAAGTACACAGGGGTGTGTGAATATGTATGGGGGTACATGTGTGTGTCCTGCCTTTACCTTGGTATATGTATAGGGGTATGTGAATATGTATGGGGGCACATGTGTGTGTCTGTGTGCATGTATGTGTGCCTAGCATATTGGAATTTGCACAGGAGGTATGTGACTATGCATGGGGCTCGTGTGTATGTGTGTGTGTGTGTGTGTGTGTGTGTGTGTCCAGCCAATACATTTAATTAGTATATGCACAGGAGTGTATGAGTTCTCATGGGTATGTGTATGTGTATTCAGTTCCTAGCTAGAGACTGGTGGTATAGAAGCTAGCCTTAGTGTCAGGGGCATCTAAGTAGGATGGTGACTGTGCCCTTGCATTCTATAGACTGGACTGTCCTGGTGAACCAGATGTGCGGGATGGCTTCAGTGCCACTTTTGAGAAGATTCTGGAGTCGGAGCTACTGCGGGGCACCCAGTATAGCAGCCTGGACTCCTTAGACGTGCTGAGTCTCACTGACGAGAGTGACAGCTGTGTCAGCTTTGAGGCCCCCCTTACGCCTCTCATCCAGCAGCGGGCTCGAGACAGCCCTGAGCCTGGGGCTGGGCTGGGCCTTGGGGACATGGGGCCTGAAGGGGATCTAGGGGCAGCTGGTGGTGGTGATGGGGAGCTGGGCAGTCCCCTGCGGCGGTCCATCTCTAGCAGCCGCTCAGAGAATGTTTTGAGCCACCTGTCTCTCACGTCGGTGCCCAATGGGTTCCATGAAGATGGGCCTGGGGGCTCAGGAGGGGACGGTGAGGATGATGAGGACACAGACAAGTTGCTGAACTCGGCCAGGTGAGGTGGGGCGGGGGGAGGGGCTGGGCTGGGATCTGGGGAGACACGAGTGGGTGGGGAAACCGAGAGCCAGGAGAGGCAAGGCTTTCTGGATGACAGTGTCCACAATCCACAAGCCCCCACGGGGTCATCTTATCTATCCCCTGCATGTGGACTTCCCACTCAGCTCTTCCATCTTACTGGCTCAGAGCAGGCCATATTTCTGTGCTAAGTACAGCCATGTCTGATTCCTTGAGCCACTCTCTGGAGGTCTGGCTAGGATGCTCCCCTACTGCAGTAAGGCCCGTTTCCCTGCTCTGACCCCAAGTGGGTTTTCAGAGACCTGGGGTCCCTCCTAGCCACACACAGGGCGTCTGACTCCCTTCTTCTCCTTTGCAGTGACACCAGCCTTAAGGACGGCCTGTCGGACTCGGATTCAGAGCTCAGCAGCTCCGAGGGGCTGGAGCCTGGTAGCACAGATCCCCTGGCCAATGGGTGCCAGGGGGTCAGCGAAGCGGCTCGCCGGCTGGCCCGCCGCCTCTACCACCTTGAAGGCTTCCAGCGCTGTGATGTAGCTCGGCAGCTGGGCAAAAAGTGAGTGTGCCTTCCCAGCTGCTCTCCTAGGCGGAGCAGACCCTCTGCCTTCCTCAGCAGGAGGGGGGTGTCAGGCCGGTGCCAGGAGCTCCCACCAGGCCTTCAAGGACACCTCCTCCTGTCACTGTCCTCATTCTTGACCTCGCCCTAAATCTGTTTCCTTTCTGGGCTACTTGGGCGAAGGTGGTTGCTGTCAGGGAGGGGGTGGTGACAGGCGGCCCCTCAGGGCTGGAGCAGAATGGGGGAAGTGGTTATGGTGTTATGAAGGGCAGTAGAGAGGACAGAATGACAAACTAAGCTAGAGTTCCACCCAGTGGGGCTAGGTGGAGAGGGGAACCTGTGAGGGATTTGGGTAAATGTCTGGGCCCTGAAGGTAAAAAAAAATGTGTCTATCTTCATTAAATCTGTCTATTGGGACCATCTGAAAGGATCACACACCTGAAATCACAGGGCATAACCTTCAGACTGCAAGTAAAGGACACTATCCATGTAGCAGTCCTGGGGAGGACTGGTGACCCGGAGTGTGTATGTGAGAGATGAGGATGGTGTGTTCTAAGCGTGTTTGAGCATAGTGTGCTCACTGCCCCCCCCCCTGCATTGGCCCTTCTGTTCACAGGGAATCCACCACCCCAGGAAGGCTTGGCGGTGGGTGGAGCTGGCCAGCCTCCCATGCCACTCACAAAGCTAAGGGAGACAGATCAGAACCTGGGTCAGGCTGAGATGAGGGCTTTAGGTCTTAGGAGGCTTTCTGACACCCTCTGACACTTCCTTGCACCTTGGGCAGTGGGTTCCCAGGAGCCCTTCCTAAAAATCACGACTCACAGACTCCTGTGGCAAACTGGACATCTCCAGGTAGGTGGGAACCTGAAAACAGACTCCCACCCTCGGGAGGATGGGTTCTCGCCATGTCTCCATGGCGCCCTCTGCAGGCTCCTCCAGTAATTGCTGCAGCTCGTCCCGCAGTGGGGAGGAAATTTCCAACTCCTCTTTTCCAGCGCTCAGGTTCTCTGCCCTGGGTCGCTTGTGCACCCTTCCTTTCTTTTCTTAGTTCGTCTGGTTGGGCTCTTGCTTTTCTGTTTCTCCTGTAGAAACTTCTTTGCCCATGTCTCCTTCAGCAGCACTCCTTTCTATTTCAAGTTATGAACCTTACACACACACACACACACACACACACACACACACACACACACACACACACACATACACAGCAGATAAGCATCAAACTTTTCATATACTCACTATGCAACTTTGAAGTGTTTTGAGGTATCACTGTGTAGCCCAAGCTGTCACCAAATCCCCCTGCCTCAACTTCACAAATACTGGCATTACATGTGTGCATCATCACACCCAGATTTCAGTTCCATGGTCTTCCTCCACACCTCAGCTTTTCTCCCCATTTGTTGGAAGCGTAGTTATTTGACTCACAGTGCTTTAGCGTATCTATAGCCAGTAAGAATTTTTGTGTAGTTCCATTTTAACACTTAACAATATTAACAAAAATTCCTCTTTATCTCCCCCATTTGGTGTGTTTCCCTTTCTCTAAAAAACATTGATTTGGTCAGGCCTGGTGTTGCATGCTGCCCCAGCTACTGGGAGCCTGAGGCAGGAGGGTTCCAAGCTCAAGGCTTGCCTGGGCTACAATGAGTTCAAGAACACACTGGGAAACTTAGTGAGACTCAGAAATATATAAGATAAAAATAGGGCTTGGCTGTAGCTCAGCATAGAGCACTTGCCTTATGTGTGTGAGGCCCTGGGGTCAATCCTCCGTACCTCCAGAAGAAGAAGAAAAAGAAGAAGAAGAAGAAGAAGAAGAAGAAGAAGAAGAAGAAGAAGAAGAAGAAGAAGAAGAAGAAGAAGAGGAGGAGGAGGAGGAGGAGGAGGAGGAAGAGGAGGAGGAGGAGGAGGAGGAGGAGGAGGAGGAGGAGGAGGAGGAGGAGGAGGAGGATACAAAGAGAAAAAGAAGACCTGTTCAAATCAGGTCTGGAATACTTTTCACACGGTCAACCCGGCCCTCTGTTTCACAGGTGCCAGGTAATAGCCAGCCTCTCTCTTTTCCTGGTTCTCCTAGTCTCTCTTTGTGTGGTGCATGCATACACATCTGCATGTATGGCTGCATATACATGTGGAGGCAGAGGATAACCTTGCGCGTTTTCCTCTGTTACTCTATGTTCTGAATTGGGGTCTCTCCCTGAATCTGGAGCTCAGTGACTGGGTGGGCCGACTGGTCAGCAAGTTGCTGGCATCCTCATGTCTCTGCCTCCTCAGTGATGAGATTACAGGTCTACACCACAATGCCTGGCTTTTTATGTAGGTGCTAGGGATCAAAACCCAGATCTCCAGGCTTTCAAGACAAGCATTAACACTGAGACCATCTTCAGGCCTCCTCTCTTTTAAAGTGCCATATACTGAAGAAACAGCCATTTTCCCCAGTTCGGATGTGCATGTGGTTTATGTCACATATCCTTCCATTTCCCATGATCCTACCAATGGGAAGGAAAGTGTGAGGCTTTTCTTTCTTTTTTCTTTTAAAGATTTATTTATTTATTTATTATATGTAAGTTCACTGTAGCTGCCTTCAGACACACCAAAAGAGGGCGTCAGATCTCATTACGGATGGTTGTGAGCCACCACGTGGTTGCTGGGATTTGAACTCAGACCTTCGAATGAGCAGTCAGTGCTCTTAACCGCTGAGCCATCTCTCCAGCCCTGAAGCTTTTATTTCATTTCATATATATATATATTGAGACAGGGTTTCTCTGTGTAGCCCTGGATGCCCTGGAACTCACTCTGTAGACCAGGCTGGCCTCGAACTCAGAAATCTGCCAGCCTCTGCCTTCCAAGTACTGGGATTAAAGTCATGCGCCACCACTGCCCGGCTTCATTTAATTTTTTCAGGCTTCATGAAACACGTTCTTCCTTGGCCTCCAGGAGGGCACAGACCTGCCTTCAGAGCTCTGCCCTGGGCCTGCACATTAGAAGAAAATATTTATATTTCTGTGTATGGATGTGTGTGTTGTGTGATTGCATACCATGCATGTGCAGATGCCCAAGGGAGCCAGAAGAGGGCGACAGAGAGCCACTGTAGCTGGATTGTAGGCAGTTGTGAGATACCTGACCTGGGTGCTGGGAACCAAACTCAAGCCTCTGGGAGAGCAGTGAGTGCTCTTACCCACTGAGTCATCACTCCATCCCAGTCTGGCCTCAAGCTCAATGTGACCTTGAACGCCTCTGTACACTACCACGCTGGGGATTGAGTCCAGGACTTTGTGCACAGTAGGCAAGCACTCTCAGCTACAACCTCAGCCCATCTACACGTTTAAAACTTTTACTTGCTTTTGAGACAGGGTCTCATGTAGGCAGGCTGGTCTCAAGCTCCCGGTCCTTCTTCCTCACAGTGCTGAATGAAGTGACAGGTACACACTGTCACACTAAACTCCCTGCTCCTGGTTCTCACAGGACTCGGAGCTGGAAGTGCCAAGCTGTCTCTTACAAGGTTACCCTCACAGGGATTCAGCCAGCTCTGTCCTCATCCTGAGCTCTGACATCACCTTCTCAGTCATTTCCTTCCTGGTGACCCATCTTGACTCCCCTTTTCTGGACCCATTCTCTGTGGGTCTCCACTCTGCAGGTATGGTGTTAGCTTTAAACTCTGCAGCCACACCCTGGTTCTTACGGTGATCTGAGGTGGGGCCCCTGCCTCTCCTCTGCTGCCCTCCTGGTGGCTTGATTTACATTATGTCATCTCTGCTGGAAACACATGCTCTCTTCTTTCACCCCTGCCCTGCTCCCTTCCCTGGACAGGCTCTTACTGAGCTGGCTGAGACATCATCCCTGATGCCACAGACCAAGGTTGATCTCTCTGAGCTGAAGGACCAGAGGGAGGCAGTCCAGGGTCTGGGTAGATCTGGGTGGTGTTTAAGGGTACCTTGGGGCGCTTCCCCAGTACCTGATGTCCGGGGACTCAGGGCCTGTTTCTAACTGACATCCCATTATACTTTCTTGGCAGCAATGAGTTCAGCAGGCTGGTTGCTGGGGAGTACCTCAGTTTCTTCGACTTCTCAGGCCTCACTTTGGACAGAGCACTCAGGTCAGTGGGGCTGGGTTGGGACAGTGTTCACAGGGGCTTGTTATTCTAGCTATCTATTTTTGCAATATAGAATATAATATCTGTATTCCAGCAAGTCTATCATAACTTTTTATACAACTCTTTGCAAGTCTTGGCCCCTCTGTTAAAGCTGTGGGGGGAACCTATCGGTAGCTGTTGTCCCGTAACCCAGTGACTGCCAGCTAATGTGCTGGGTGACGAGGGACACGAAGATTCAATATCGTCACAGCTCTTTAGGGGGGAAAAGGAAGCCAATGGTCTGCCTGAATGGAGCCCTTCCTGCTTGCCTGATACCATAGGTCTCAACACAAAGGTGCTCATGGCCTACTTTTGTTTGTTTTTGTTTTTGAGGCAGGGTTTCTCTGTGTAGCTTTGACTGTCCTGGAACTTGTTCTGTAGACCAGGCTGGCCTCGAACTCACAGAGATCCACCTGCTTCTGCCTCTGGCCTACTTTGATGGTAAAGGGGACTTGATTGCAGCTATTTCAGTGTCTCAGGAGGGTCAGGCATGGGCCTTGGGAGCAGGAGGGAGGGGTGGGGTGGGTGAATGGAAGCCAGTGCCATCAGAAAGATGCTCGGCCAGGCCTGCGGAGGGAAGGGCAGCACCCCAGAGCTGAGGCGTTGTCTACGGATGCTGGGCCCCTTGCTGGATCCCAGACGTCTCTTAATACTTTTTTGACAGTCAGTTTTTATTCCATCCCTCTGTTTCGGTTGGGATGTTTTCTGTTGCTTTTCAGTGTATTTGCCATTTTGCAATGTCCAATAGCAAATAAATAAAGCCAATAAAAACTATTGAGGGACTGGAGAGAAGGTTTGCAAGAGTAGCAAGTGTGAGGACCGCAGTTCAGACCCCTGGCATCTATGTAAATGCTAGGCAGGCATGGTATCTGTATCTTCAGAGCAAGCTGGCTAGCTAGGCTGGTTACATCAGCAAGCTCTCTGGGTTCAAATGAGAGACCTCACCTCAGTATTTAAAGTAAAAAGCAATTGAGGAAGATACTTGATGTCAACCTCTGGTCTCTGTGTGCACATGTATGCACATGTGCTTATGCAAATCCAAGCACACATACCCTCATGCATGCATACTACACATGCATACGTACCCCAAAGAAACATCATTAGGTTTTTATTCTCAGTTTTTACAGTATTTACATTTCTAGAATTTCCATCATCTTTAAACTTTAAATAGATTCCAGTTCTCTGTGGGACTCCCTATCTTTTCACTAACACATCTGAATCCTGTATATGTGTGTGCATGCTTGCATGTGTATGTGTGCCTGTGTGTGCATGCTTGCATGTGTGTGTGTGCCTGTGTGTGCATGCTTGCATGTGTGTGTGTGCCTGTCTGTGCATGTATGTGAGTGTGTGTACATGTTTGCATGTGTGTGTACGTGTGTGTGTGTGCATGTGCACATATTTGCATATGTGGGAACTTGTGTGTGGAGACTGAGGTTGATGTTGGGAGTCTTCCTCCATTGCTCTCCACGGTATTGATTGAGGTTGAGACACTCAGATGAATTCAGGGCTCACAGACATGACTGACCCGGCAGGTCAATTTGCTCTAGGAACACATTATGTCTGCCTTGTGATCACTGGGATCACAGGCGGCCACTATGCCCACCTCCAGTTACAGGTTTGGGGATCTGAATTCATCTCTCTAGTCCTGACTTGGTTTACAGCTTCAGAGTCAGGCAACTGTGTGTCCATGTGCTTACAACCCTTCAAGGCTGTGGACGTCAAGGCACATCCAGCCCCTTAGAAGGATCTAGTATACCGCCTTCTGCCCATGGGCTTTGTCTGTGACACACCTGTGGAAAAGGTGGCTGTCACATGTCAGCCGGCTTCTGACTTCTGCCCAGTTCTCTCCATCCTGAGACAGTGGGACCTTGTTGCTTCTCCTGTAGCTTCAGGTGTGCACTGCCGCACTGGTGGGATCTATATTTCTCTACTCCAAGCAGATCTATCTTGAGCTGAGCCTTTGGATTGCATCAAAATGAGGGAGATCAGAAAGATAGCATTCTGTGGGACTGGATCATCCTCATGGGTGCTGTGGAGGGCCTTATGTGTTGGGTCGCTAGAGTGAAACCTGGAGACCCACAGAAGGCACTGGGTGTGAACATCGTATCCCTGCCTGAGGTCTTAGAATCCAGAGGCTATCTTGGAGGGCCAAGGTTCTCCTTGGGCCTACAGAAGATGTCTAGACAGGAACTAGCCTCATGTGTATCTTTGTGTGGGCGAATATGTCTTCTATTCCAGTGAGAAGACTGTATCAGGGGCGGTCTGAGATTCACTCGGCAACCTTGAATTCCATTCTAGAACCTTCCTGAAGGCCTTCCCGCTGATGGGGGAGACACAGGAACGAGAACGAGTTCTCACCCACTTCTCTCGCCGGTATTGCCAGTGTAACCCAGACGACAGCACATCAGAAGGTACAGTGTTCCCTGATCACCTTCCATGAGACTGGCCTAACTGAGAGCTGGTCTTCTCCCACCCTGGCCAGCTGCCACATTGTCTGGCTTGCAGGCAGGCCCAGGTGGACCATATGCTCTGGCAAATAGTAGGTCCTCAATTAAGATCGAATGAATACAATTAGGTGTCACCCCAGCACACTCATGCCCGAAACCGCAGGGTTGGCAGGATGAATGCAGGAGAACAATTTAAAGCCTGAGGTCAGCCTGAGCTACAGAGTGAGACACTGCCTCAAAAACCCAAACAATAAACTGCCCGGGGATTGTGGGATGGCCTCCTGGACAAGAGAGTCCAGATGTCTTCCTCAAGGTCATTCCATTCCTGATGCCTGTACTTTTTGTCGGGGAGGGGATATTCCATGCAGGTCTCTTGCAGAGGCAGGACTTGTCATATGGACGGACCTGCGTCTTAGGAACTGACAGACCAAATCCCTTACTGCTATTGTAGGGACATAGCTTGGAGTCCAGAGTCTAGCCTTGGTCTAAGGCTCAAGGTGAATTTGTCTGCCTCTTGCAGACATCTGGGTTAGAGCATCACCCAAGCCTTGGCCCTGAAGAGCTTTCGAGCGGATGTCCACCTTTCTCTTTCTGTATGGCCTCTAGCCTGACTATGGGAAGGCAGGTGGGAGGCTCTGGGTGGGAATGAGTGGATTCTCACGGTGAGAATACTATCGTGTTCTCTTTAGATGGGATCCACACGCTCACCTGTGCCCTGATGCTGCTCAACACAGACCTGCACGGACATGTGAGTTGGGGGTCTGTCACTCTCACTGGCTCCCGGTCATTGAGGGCCAACCCTGTAGCCAGCCCTCTTGCTGAAACTCCTGATCAGGGTCAGGTATTTTTCCCCTAGCAGGCCTGGGAAGCGGGCACTTTGCTTCTATATTTGACCCTGTCCTGTTTTTTTCCACTGGCTCTGCCCAGCTTCTGACTCCTAAGATGAAGAGAGAGGCGGGGGGAGAGTGTGTGAGAGAGAGAAGAGCAGCTGAGGCACATGGAATTCTTTGTTTTGATTTTTGAGACATGGTTTCTCTGTGTAGCCCTGGCTGTATTGGAATTTGCTCTGTAGACCAGGCTGGTCTCAAATTCAAAGATCTGCCTGGTTCTGCCTCTCCAGTGCTGGGAATCAAGGCTTGCGCCACCACCTCCCAGCCGAGGCACTGGAAATTTAGGATGTGGCAAATACATGTGCACTCAGGGAGGAACCCTCTGTGGTAGTCTGTGCCTTGCTCCACCAAAGGCTACATGCTCTATGATACCGCCTTTAAAAGCTCAGATGTGGCCTTCTTGTGACATCATGCCCCAGACATCTGGTCACTGCCAAATGACAGGTTACTTCTAGGGGACCTCCTCCTCACCCCCCTCCCCACTCCTGTCAGACCAGTGAGTGGACAGACGTGTGGGTGCCCAGGCCCCAGGCCATCTCCAGGCTTCTCACGCTCACTAATTCCTTCTTCTTCCTCTGTTGTCTACGGCTCTGGGCCCTCCTGCCCTCCCTGCCTCAGGTGGTAAGTCTGCCCTGAGTATGCATGCTGTCTGCTTAGACCTGCCTCCTTCACCCGCTGTCTCCTATCACACCATCCGCCCCACCCCACTGCTCTCTGGCCATTGCTCCCTCGGGGCTGGTCAGAGCCCTCCTGGGAGGTGGGTACATTTTAGTTGACTCGGTGACAGGTCAGGATGTCTGGTTCTAAGTAAACCAGAAGGCTCCAGGAGCCATGGGGTGTGAAAGACAAATCTGGGATAGACGAGCTTCACGCCCGTGCTTGCCTTCATGGGGTAGCTGTGTGATCCTCGGCAAGTCACTGCCCCTCTCTGAGTCTCAGGTTCAGCATCTTCTCGGGACAGTGATGATTTCCTCCAGTGACTTGGTGGGGACTGAGAGTGGCCTGACCCTGATGGCAAGGGTTTTGCTGTGACCAGTACTTCCACATACCCATGATAGGAATACCACACAGCAGTGGTCTCCATTGCTACTCTTAAAACTTGAGTGATGGACGACCTGTGGGTGCAGCCTTGAGGCTGGTGGCATCTGGAGTGGCCAAGGGAGAGGAGGAGGAGGAGCCAAGGCTGGCTTGTGGGCACGTGGGGGCACTGGCCAGGGGAGGGCTGAGGTCAGGGGGAGCCAAACTGTGACAATTTTGGCAGATCCTGAGTGTGGGACAGAGAGAAGACACGTGTGTCTATGATGTGTGTTCCCTGTGAGGGGAAGTGGAGTGAGTGCCCTCAGGAGCCAGTCTCTCCCAGGGATTGCTCCTTCTGTTTACAGCCATGAGCTCTAGCCACTTGAAAAGGAGAGTGGGAGTCACCCTCCATGCTGTGCCCACCCGCAGTAGAGAGACCCCCCAGCATGGCCCCTTACCTGAGCTCCCTTGAGGGAGTGTTGCTCAGTGAGCAGCGGGGAGAACCCTGGGTTAGGGTTCTCCGTGTTTGCCCCACAGCACAGCTGTATGGCCTAGAACAAACCTCTTAACTCACTATGCTTCTATTTATTTCCCCATCTTGTGATTTTCCCGTCTGTGAGCCCTTTTTAAAAATGATTTATTTATTTTAAAAAAAGTATATGCATTGGTGTTTTGCCTGCATGTCTGTGTGAGAATGTCAGATCCCCTGGAGCTGGAGTTACAGACGGTTGTAAGCCACCATGTGTGTGCTGGGACTTGAACTTGGGTCCTCTAGAAGAGCAGCCGGTGCTCCTAACTGCTGGGCCATCTCTCTAGCTCTTTGCCTACGAGTCTTAAAGCAGACAGCCCAGAGAGCATTTTGTCAAGGCCTGCAGGTTATAGTAACTGAACTTGTCAGAGGACTCAGTTACTCCTGTCCTCTAGCTTTTTGTCAGACATTAAGAGCCAGGTGGACCATAAGGGGTCTTAGGAATGTCATCCCTGCTGGTTCCCCTAGAGAGCTGTAGTCACAGAGGGAGACTGATTGGCTTGTCAGAGGAGTGGGAGACAGGAAGACTTCCTGTAGGTGTGTCTGAACTCCGGGGTTAGAGGACTGGACGTCAGAATGAAGAAGACACAGGAGGGGGTGGTGGGCTCCAGGAGAGCACAAGCCGTGCAAGGAGTTGTCTCCTCAGCCGCAGGTGGGAAGCTGTCTGTGGGCAGGTGGACGATTCCTAGGACAGATGAAGGGATTTGATGCCTGGCGCTAAGACTTCCTTCCAGGTGAGCCATGGAACAGGCGAGGATTGTTCTTACCTCAGTGCTACACCAGCTGCCCTGGGTCAAAAGTGACGGCCAAGTGCTACTCTCTGCATGGCAGCTGTGTGGCACCTAACCACAGCCTGGGCAAGGACGTGGACTTACGGAGATGGCCATCGTAGCCTGAGAGAACCAGGGTCACAGCCATGAGGTGGGGCTGTGGTCAGACTAGCTGTGGCTTGTTCCTGCTAGGGGACAGAGGCTGTGGGAAACAGATCCCAGGGCCCAGGGCCCAAGGGAGGTCCTGATGATGAAAAGGGAGTCAGGACGAGGAGACCCGGGGGCATTCAGGGTTCCCAGTCATGTCTGCGGCCCCTGTCCCTGTTCATGTCTTTTTGCCTGGCTGTCTATCAATATTTCTTTTGGAGCAGAGAACTATATTGGCATGTCTTCTTTTCTTTGTACCTTGGTGAGTCTTGCTCTTTGGCCCAGAGAGAGATGAACTTTAGTGAAGGTTTTGAGTGGGTTTGGAGTGTATTCTCTAGAGTGACCGTAATGTCCTTATATGCCAGTGAGGCCGGGCATTCCATGTTGTGGAAATCTTGTACACACTCACTGATTAATTTCATTGTGGTAAAATACGGCAGCAGGCCCTGACTGTTTTAACCACTTAAAAACACTCAATGCGGTGGCGGCACTGAGTGAGTGCATTCCCAGGGGTGTGCATCGAGCACTACTGACCCATTCCAGAAGTTTTCATCACTCTCAAAATAAGGCCCAACCCCCTCCCCAGTCGCTCCTCCCCCCCAGTCGCTCCTCCTGTCACTCCCCCCCTCCCCAGTTGGTCCTCCTCCCCCTCCCCAGCCCCTGTAATGCGACTTTGCTTTCCAACTGTATGAGCTGTCTGTTGTAGACACTTCGCGTATGCGGAACCAATCACACAGCACCTGACCTTCTCTGTCTGGCTTATTTCACTTGATGTAATGTGTTCAAGGCTCCTTCATGTTGTAGCATGTGTCAGTACTTTATATCCTTGTTTTGGGATAAATAGTGTCTCATTGCATGGACATGCCACACAGGATGTATGTGGATATGCATGTGGAGTTACAAAAATTTGTATGTAAGTTTTAGTTTCTACTCCTGTTTTTCTTTTTCTTTCTTTCTTCTTTTTTTTGAGACAGGCTCTCATTATGTTGCTCTGGCTGTCCTGGAACTTGCTATGTAGACCAGGCTATGCTCAAACTCACTATGTAGACCAGGCTATGCTCAAACTCACTATGTAGACTAGGCTGAACTCAAACTTAGAGAGCTATAAACTGCCTGTCTGCCTCCCAAGTGTTTGGATTAGGGGGATGTGCTACTACACTTACCTCAACTATTTTTTACATTATTTTAAAAAAATTATTTTTGTGTGTGTGTGTGTGTGTGTGTGTGTGTAGTGTGTGTGTAGTGTGTGTGTGTGTGTGTGTTGTGCGCATGGGGAGGTTAGAATTCAATTTGCAGGGGTTGGTTCTTCTCTTCCTCTGTGTGGGTTTTTCAAGGGATTAAAGGAAGATCAGCAGGTTTGGCAGCAAGGTTTGCCCACTTTATTTTATTTATACTCTTACGCTACAGCGTAGCTGGGCATGAACTCAAAGCCCTCTTGACTCAGCCTTTTAAAGTGCCAGGTGATGGGCATGCACCACCAGGTCTGGCCACTTTGTCCAATGTAAGTGACCGTTTTTTTTTGCATTCTGTTGGCTTTCTGTATTCAGGCCACTAGACCCTTTCAGGCACACGGCCTGCAAATGTTTTCCCTCATCCTATTGGTTATTAATTTGTTCTCTTTCTCTCTCTTGGTAGAGTCTTGTGATATAGAACAGTTTTTGAAATTTGAATGACATCCAAATTTATCTTTTTTTCTCTCCTTGTGTGTATGAGTGTACGTGTGTGTGTGTGTGTGTGTGTGTGTGTGTATAGGAGGCCAGAGTCTATCTGGAGTATGATTCCTCTGGAGCCATACGTCTTTTTTTCAAAGACAGGGTCTCACTGGGACCTGGGGCTCACTCATTACGTTAGGATGGCTGCCCAGCAAGCCCGGGGAATCCTCCAGTCCCTTCTTCTCCAGTGCTGGGATTACAAGCATGCACTACCATGGCTGACTTCCTGTATGGGCTGGGGACCAAACAGGTCCTCATGCTTGCTCAGCACTTCCTCCCTCCCTCCCTCCCTCCCTTCCTCCCTCCCTCCCTTCCTTCCTTCCTTCCTTTCTCTCTCTTTCTTCTTTCTTCCTTCCCTTCTTCTTCTTCTTCTTCTTCTTCTTCTTCTTCTTCTTCTTCTTCTTCTTCTTCTTCTTCTTCTTCTTCTTCTTCTTCTCTCTCTCTCTCTCTCTCTCTCTCTTTCTTTCTTTGTGTTTTGGGCATCATAAATCAGAAACCATTACCAGTGTTGTGGAGGCATACACCTTTACTCTTAGCACACAGGGGACAGAGGCAGATGACTCTCTAGGAGTTTGAGGTCAGTGTGGTCAGTGGGAGCTCTAGGTTTGCTAGGGTTTCATAGTGAGACTGGAACAAACAGGCAAACGAACATAAAGAACCCATTGTCGGATCCAAGGCCGTGAAGGCTTACCCATATTTTCTTCTGAGAGTTTTAGCTCCTCTACCCAGTTTTGAATTTTTCTTTTTTGTGTCCTTATGCACTGAGGATTGGAGTCAGGGCCTCAGGTGAGCTAGGCAAACATCCATTCTCTGAACCCAGCTCAGATTTGAATTCTCTCCTGACTCATAAAATACACTGTGAACTACAGATTCAACTTGAGTCATTTGCATTTGGACATCTGGTCCCAGTATCATTTATGCAGAAGAGTGTTCTCCAATAAACAAGTCTGTTTAACTAGGCTTGTTGAGATCTAGTTGATTGGTAAGCGTGGTGTTATAGGTACCGGCACTCAACACTCAAACGAGGCCGAGGCAGGCCAAACAGGAGTTTGAGGCTATTGCACTGCAGTATATCCCATTGCTGACAACAACAGCAACAACCAATTGGTTGGTTGTAAATGATACGGTAAATTGATTGGTTGTAAATGATAGGCGTGAGGCCAGGGAGCTCAGCTGGTAGAGCACTTGTCTGGCATTCATGAGGCCCTCCATTCCATGCCCAGTGTTACACAAAACTGGATGTGGTCATACACTCCTATGATCGCACCACTTAGAAGGTGGGGGCAGGAGGATCAGAAGTTCAAGGCTGCCCTTGTCTATATAGGGCATTTGGAGCCAGCCCAGGATATATGGGATCTTATCTCAGACAGACTGTATAGGTTTCCTTCTTGATTTCTAATTAGCTTCCATTCACTTGCAGCTCTGGTCTCATGTGAAGCCCAGTGCTTCCTACTGCGGCTTTCTAGTAAATTCTCAGAATGTCTAATAGGTGAAGTCTGTTCTTCTTGGCTCAAGACTGAGTGGGGGATCTCTTGAAAGTCCACACAAATATAAGAATCGACCTTTGCATTTCTGAAGAGAGAAGAGGGTATTGAGATTTTGATGGAGATTACCTTGAGTATTCTAGGTCAGTTGGGGAGAATTACCATCTTAGCAATGCTAAGTCTTCCTAATCCACAAACAAAAGATGTCTTTTTGTGGATTTATACCTTCCTAATTTGTTTTTGAACTCTTCTATAGTTTTGAGTATACAACCCTTTCATCTCCTTGGTTGAAACTTTTTTTTTCTTCGACCCAGAGTCTCACGCTGTAGCTCAGAATCTGAACTCACTGTGTAGCTCAGAGTCTCAAGATCACCGTGAGTCTTCTGTCTTAGCTTTCTGGGTTCTGGGATTACACATGTCAGCCCCCATGCCCAATTTCTTTGGTTAAGTCTGTTGTTAAGCATTTAATTATTTTTTTACCTTTTTGAGACAGGATCTCATGTATCCCAGGTTGGTTTGGAAGTCAATATGTAGCTTGGGATGGTCTTGACCTCATGATCCTCCTGTCTCTGCCTTCCTTGTGCTGAAATTCTAAAAGCAAGCTGCTGTGTCTAATTTATTTTATTCGTGTGTGTGTGTGTATGTGTGTGTGTGTGTGTGTGCACACGCACACATGTGTATGGAGGTCAGAGGTGGATATTGGGTGTCATTCTTCAGTCACCTTGCATCTTATTTTTTGAGACAGCATCTCTCACTGAATTTGGAGCTCACTGATTCAGAGAGGCTAGGCAGCAAGCCTCAGGGATCCCCCTGCCTCTGTCTCCCCTAGTGTTAGGATTATAAATGCACACTGCCATGCTGGCTTTCACGTGGGCGCTAGGGGTTGAACTCATGCTTGTCTGACAAGTACTTTACTGACCGAGTCATTTCTCCAGCTCCCTCATTTTACTCTTACTGATGCCGTTTCATTTTCTGATTGTTCACAACTTCTGTACAAAAGAACAACTTGGGCCAGAAAGATGGCTTAGTGGGTAAGGCCACTTGATGCACGAGCTTGGTCACCCAAGTTTGATCCCTGGAACCCATGTTATGGTGGAAGGAGAGAACCAACTCTGCAAAGTTGCCCTCTGATTGCCCCCACCCCACCCCATATATCATGCACTTACACACAATAGCACATTTAAAACTTTTTTTTATTTTAAATTAAAAAAATGTTGAGTTTGACTGAAACTCAGCAGGTAAAGGCGCCTGCTGCAGTGCCCAGTCTTGTCCCTGAAACCGACATAGTGGAGGGAGGAAATGACTCTTACAAGTTGTCCTCTGCCCTTCAGTATATGCTGGGGCATGCATGAGCGTGCATGCACGCGCGCACACACAGACACTAAATGTAATCTAAAATACTTAAGTCCAGTGGTTACCTATTTTTAAATTTTTGGTCAGTGGGGCCCCACCCATAGGCCCCCCTAAACACTACATGCTATTGCCATTGATCTTGGTTATCTTCCAGAGCTTGATAGTAGACCCCTATTGCTGAAGACACCTATACTTAAGTCATAGACCAAAGAGAAATCAAGCTGGCATTGACCTGGAAGCCTTATCCCTGTTGGCTAGGGGCTATGCACATTGGGGGAGACAAGTCATCAACAATTCTACCTAACTGTGAACTCTGAAAACTACAATATCGATTGACCTGGACAGATAGGCTTACTGGTAGAGTAGTGGCATAACCATTATGAGAGTAACCAATCCCTGGTTGGTTGTGTAAGAAACCTACGCTTTCTGCTTGGACTTAAGTTCGAGTCTTGTCTGTGCCACAAGACAGAATGCATGCTTTGTTCCCTTATGCCAAGAAGCAATTGCTAGGCAGGTCATAGGCCCTAGAGGAGAACCTACTGCTATTATTCTGTTACGTGGACATAGTATTAAAACTCCTCTCTAAGTACTTGCTTTTATATCCATGGATCTATCAGCTCTCATCAGAGAAACTTCTTTGTGTTGTAGATGGTGACTCTTGCAGAGACCCACAAATGATCAGTGGGCAGAGAAAGAAAGATGGTGGCGTGCTTATCCCTAAATCGGTCATCAATAATATATCCCCTAGGCTCAGGGATTACAATGGAAGAGGGACATAAAGACTGTAAGAGCCAGAGGACTAACTGGACATGAAGGGGCAGTTACACACAAGGACTCACAGCACCCATGACTGCGTGCATGAGCATGCATGATTACATATGACTGAGGCAGCCAAAAGCCCAGCATGGATGGGGAGGGGCTCGAGAAATTTCACCCTTAGCCAAGGAGTTGTTGGCAGTTGATGTCTGCTGTGCAGGGGAGAGTCAGTTTGCCTCGGAGACACAGCTCTTGAGAAGCTTCCCATGCTCCAGTGTGGCCCAACACCCGTTCACACATACATGCAGCCACCAAGTGAACTCAGTGGGTTTATGAAAAGAGCACATGAAATTGTTGAGAGGATTGGTGGTGAGGATAGGTAAGCCAGAGGGAAGGGCATGGGGTAGATTTGATCAAAACATATTATTTGGATTGATAAAATTCTCAAACAATAAAAAACACACACTTTACGTAGCCTTGGCTTGCCTAGAACTAACTAGACTGGCCTCAAATTCACTGAGAACTGCCTGCTTCTACCTCCCAGTGCTGGGACTGAAAGCATGCACTACCACACCTTGTCAAACACAAATGATGTTTAAAAAAATCTTGAAAAAGGAACTACAACTAATTTTTATACATTGATCTTTATTTTGCAATGGCAATAAATATGTTCATTAGTTTTAATGATTTTTCTGGATCTGTAGCATTTTCTGCATATAAAATCATGGCATCTGCAACTAGAGATAAAGAACTCTCTCATTTTTTAAAAATTCGGATTTTTATTTGTTTGTTTTTCTTGTCTAATCACTCTGGCTAAGACTCTTTTTTTTTTTTCTTTTTTTTTTCTTTTGAGACAGGGTCCTCTACTTAACTCTGGCTGTCCTGGAACTCACCATGTAGACCTGGCTGGCCTTGAACTCATAGAAATCCTCCTGCCTCTTCCTCTCAAATGCAAGGATTAAAGGCATTTGCCACCATACTCAGCTAGCCAGAACTCTTAGTATAATATTGTATGGAAATGCTTCTGTTCTTAGGGGAAAAGCTTCCAGTCTTTTACCACTGTGTATGTCAGCTGTGGGCTTTTCATAAGCACCACTCATCATTTAAAGATGGTCCATTCTGTTCCTAGTTTATTGAGTATTTTTTCCTTTTATTTATTTGGGAGGGGGTGGTGGGCACTCGGTGCATGCGTGGAGGTCAGAGGACAACTTGCAGGAGTCAGTGCTCTCCTTCCGTTCTGTGGATCCTAGGATTCCAACTCAGGTCATGAGGTTTGGCGTCAAGCCTGGAGGTAAAGTGCCTTCTCCTGATGAGCTATCTCATAGGACCTATGTATAATCCCTTTAAGATGCCAATGCATAGTATTTTGTTGAGGATTTTCGCATCTTTATCCTAAAGAATTACTTATCTGATGTTTTCTTTTCTTTTACCAGGCACTGGTGTGCCCCACATTACAGAGTGAATTAGGATTGGTTAATTTGTTCTTTAAATAGCCTTTAAAACTCATCTGTGAAGTTGTTTGGTCTTTGCCTTTCTTGTGAGGTTTCTGATCCCTGATCTAATTCTTATACTTGTTATAAGTTTATTTAGCTTTTCTATTTCTTCTTGAGACAGTTTTCATAGTGTATGTTCCCTAAGAGTATGTCCACTTCCAGGTTATCTAACATTTTTGGTGCCTACTTCTTTAGTATTCTTGTTTATTTACCTTTGTCTACTTGATCTTTTTTTTTTTTTGTTTTGTTTTGTTTTTCAAGACAGGTTTTCTCTGTGTAGCCCTGGCTGTTCTGGAACTCACTTTGTAGACCAGGCTGGCCTCAAACTCAGAAATCCTCCTGCCTCTGCCTCCCAAGTGCTGGGATTAAAGGCATGCGCCACCACCGCCTGGCTACTTGATCTTCTTACAAGTGAGTAGCAAATGAAAATGAGGTTATGAGTGCTCCAAGGTGTGGTTGTCAGTGTGAGGGAGAGTAGAACCAGAGGCATAAGGAAGGCCATGAGAAGAGGGACTGGGGAGAGTGAGAAAGGAAGAGGAGAGAGAAAGGAGGAGAGAGGGCAAGGGGACCAAGAGAGGAGGTGTGGACCAAGAGCCAAGATGGCTGGATTATATAGGAAAGAGAAGCTAGGGGAAGAAGTCCAGACCTTGGGCTAGAGAGGTTTAGGGTTGGCAGCAGGGTGAGAAGTACTAGGAGGAGCCCAGGTACTGAGTAATTCTTGTTGTCTTAGGGTTTCCATTGCTGTGAAGAGACACCATGACCAAGGCTTATGTTGGTCCTTATAGAGGACATTTACTTGGAGCTAGCTTACAGGTTCAGAGGTTCAGCCTATGATCAGTATGGCAGGAAGCATGGAAAGATCCAGACAGGCGTGGGGCTGGAGGAGCTGAGAGGTCTACATCTTGTTCTGATGGTGAATGGGAAAAGACCAGCTTCCAGGCAGCTAGGAGGAGAGTCTCAAAGCCCACCCCCAAAGTGGCACACTTCCTCCAACAAGGTCACACCTACTCCAACAAGGCCAGACTCCATAATAGTGCCAATCCCTGGGCCAACCACATTCAAACCACCACACTTGTCTTGGGTTTCTTTGGGACCTGACAAATAGTATTAAGATCTACAGCCAACACTGTGAATGTGTCATCTTTTGGATTTATCAAGTTTTGTGTCATATATGCTGTTTGGTATATCCAGATTTATAATGATTATGTTTCCTGTTGGTATGATCACTATGACAATGTCACACTCTTTCTCTTTTAAGGCTTCCTATCTTCTGCTCTGCCTTATACACATTAGTGGATTTGCACTGGAGATGTCTTGTTAGCTGTATGCTGTATCCTTTCCTCACTTTTGGCTTCCAAGATGTCTGTTCATTTTTATTCAGAGTATGATTCTTGTATCTTATACTTTACAAGTATTAGCACTGATAGCGTCCTTTTAACTTGAACATTTAATGAGTTGGAACATGTTTTAACTTAAATATACCAAGTTAATATTGGTGTTTTGGTTTATGCCTTTAATCTTAGCATTAACTAAGATTAACTAACATCAATCAAGAAGATGAGGTAGAAGAATCACTTAGAATTTGAGACCATCTGGGCTACAGATTAAGTTTCTGTTTCAAATCAAAGCAATAAGTAAGTAAATAAATGAGCCAAGTTACCTTTTCTTTCTCTCTTACTTTTTCCCCCCTTGATACAATGTTTTTTTTGTAGCCCTGGCTGTCCCAGAACTAGCTCCTTAGACTAGGCTGGCCTTGAATTTACAGAGATCTGCCTGCTTCTGGCTTTGGAGTGTTGGGATTGAGTAGTGTCCAGCCAGTTTTTCTTTTCTGTTCCATTCATCTGTTCTTTCTTTTTTCCTCCTTTTTTGTATACTTTTGGATCATTTAGATGTTTGTTAGATTTCTATTTTCCTCCTTTGTTAGCTTCTTAGTTATATATTCTTTTAGAATTCTTTTAAAAAAATCTTTCTTTTGTGGCACTAGAGATTTAACCCAGGCCCTTTCACATGCTAGGCAAGTGTTCTACCCCTTAACTACATACCCAGCCCTCAGAATTATTTTTCTGGTTAATAAGGCACATTTCTGACTTCTTAGAAGTGTGTTTATCACTTCTGGGACCACGTGGCATCTAAAGACAGCTAAGCTCTCTCAGCTTTCTGTCTTTTTAAGTTTCCTTCTTCTCCATGCTTCCAACTTCTCCTCACTTGCCTCTTCTCCAAGCTTCCTGCTTTTTCATACTTTCTTTTCCCCATTCCACCTGTGTCTTCCTGCTTCTCAATTCCCCATGCTTCCTGTTTCTCCACACTTCTTGTTTTACCATGCTTTCTACTTATCCACACTTCCTGTTTTCCCTTGCTTCCTACTTGTCCACACTTCCTGTTTCTTCATGCCTCTTGCTTCTCCCCACTTCCTGTTTTCCCTGCTTCTTGCTTTTCCACACTTCCTGTTTTCCCATGCTTCCTACTAGTTCACACTTCCTGTTTCCCCGTGCTTCCTACTTGCCCACACTTCCTGTTTCCCCATGCCTCTTGCTTCTCCACAGTTCCTGTTTTCCCATGCTTCCTGCTTCTCCACACTTCTTGTTTTACCATGCTTTCTACTTATCCACACTTCCTGTTTTCCCTTGCTTCCTACTTGTCCACACTTCCTGTTTCTTCATGCCTCTTGCTTCTCCCCACTTCCTGTTTTCCCTGCTTCTTGCTTTTCCACACTTCCTGTTTTCCCATGCTTCCTACTAGTTCACACTTCCTGTTTCCCCGTGCTTCCTACTTGCCCACACTTCCTGTTTCCCCATGCCTCTTGCTTCTGCACAGTTCCTGTTTTCCCATGCTTCCTGCTTCTCCACACTTCTTGTTTTCCCATGCTTCCTACTTGTCCACACTTCCTGTTTTCCCATGCTTCCTACTTGTCCACACTTCCTGTTTTCCCATGCTTCCTACTTGTCCACACTTCCTGTTTCCCCATGCTTCCTACTTGCCCACACTTCTGGTTTCCCCATGCCTCTTGCTTCTCCCTACTTCCTGTTTCCCCATGCCTTTTGCTTCTCCACACTTCCTGTTTCCCCATGCCTCTTGCTTCTCCACACTTCCTGTTTCCCCATACTTCCTACTTGTCCACACTTTCTGTTTTTCCATGCTTCCTGTTTCTCCATGCTTTCATCCTGAAAAATTCATTACAGCATTTCTGTTTTATTTTGTTTTAATTTTCATGTTGACATATGGCTGAGGTATTTCCCAGGACCCCTTGCTCTTGGTGGGCTCTGAACTCCAGTGTTTGTTTTTAAGTTCAATAGGTAACTTGGTTCCTCAACCACTGGGCCATGCTCTGAGGAGGAAATTTTCCCAGTGCAGGGCTCTCTCTACATTCCCCGAGTGACAGGAACTCAGTTTTGGTGTCTGTTTGTATTTCTCTAGTGCTTTTATACAGGTGTTTCACTAATATTTCAGCCAAAACTTCTTTCCATTGATTTTTATTTAGGTGTATGGGTATGTTTCTTTGTGCATGTGCATCTAGAAACTAGAAGAAGGCATCAGCTCTTGATGGTGTAGTTACATAAGTTGTGAGCCACCCATTGTGGGTGCTGAAACCAAATTTAATTCATCAGGAAGAGCAGTAAGTGCCTTCAACCTCTGAACCACCTCTTCAGACCCTCAACAGCTGTTTTTTATTGAAAAAGTATCCTTCATAACAAGGATATGTCATTATTAAGATGAAAGGCTTTGATGATTGTGGTGGTGGGGGTAGTGGTAGTGATGGTGATGATGGTGATGGTGACGATGATGATGATGATGAGATGGAGTCTTATGTAGCCTAGGCTAGCCTCAAATTCACTGTACTACTGAAGATATTCTTGCACTTCTGATTCTCCTGCCTCCACTTCTCAGGTACTGGGATTACAGGTATATACTAGTATGCCCAGTTTATGTGGTGCTCTGGGTCAAACCTAATGCTCCATACAAGTAGGCACTCTACCAACTGAGCTATAGCCCCTGTCCATTATGTAGCTGTTATTTGACTTCATACTCTTAGTGGCTGAGAATATTCAGTGTGTGTGGAACTCAAAGACAATATTTTCTCATGTGTTTGAGTTCTTTTGTTACAAATGACCATGACATGGTTATATGCTTATGTCTGTACACAGGAAATGTATACATCAAAATACAGCACAGAAACAGACAAAAATGTCAAGGTACACATAGGATCTTTTCTTTTTAAAGCTTTGGAAGCAGTTAAGAAAATTCTCATCAGCTATATATTAACCCTGACATTGTTTGCATACAGTGGCATATATATGATTCATTCCAATTCAGCTTCTAGTGCTATGATAAAGATGGCAAACAAAAGCAGTTTGGGGAGAAAAGGGTTTATTTGTGTTACAGTCTGTCATCAGGACGCTAAGGCAGGAGCTCATGGTAGGGACTTGGGAGCAGGAACTGAAGAAGAAGCCATGGAAGAGTGTTTTTGTTGACTTGTTCAGCCTGCTTCTTCCTTCCTTCCTTCCTTCCTTCCTTCCTTCCTTCCTCTCTCTCTCTCTCTCTCTCTCTCTCTCTCTCTCTCTCTCTCTCTCTCTCTCTCTCTCTCCCTCCCTCCCTCCCTCTCTTTCTTTCTTTCTCTCTCTCTTTTTCTTCCTCTCTCTCTCTCTCTCTCTCTCTCTCTCTTTCTTTTGGGGAGCGGGGAAAGGTTCAACTCTAGCTTGTGTCAAGTTGACAAAAAAAAAAAAACAAAAAAAAAAACTAACCAGCACATTTACAATCCCAACATTTAGAAGGCTGCAACAGGAGAATCTCAAGTTCAGCCTAGGCTATATGGTGAGAGGCCAGTGCCAAAGAAACAAAGAAGCAAACAAACAAGGAATTGCCTTGCAGAAATGCTCTCCACATTATTTCTGTGGCATATGGTGTTAGTAGAGGCTTTGTTAAAGTAATGCCAACATCAAGAAGTATGGGACTGCTGGGCAGTGGTGATACACGCCTTTAATCCCAGCACTTGGGAGGCAGAGGCAGGTGGATTCCTGAGTTTGAGGCCAGCCTGGTCTTCCAGAACAGCCAGGGCTACAGAGAGAAACCCTGTCTGGAAAAACAAACAAACAAACAAAGTATGGGACTGTGCACATGGAATTCTGTCCTTGGAGAATCCCAGCACACACAAACATGTTCAAAGTTCTGAGCTGGGACAATAAATTTGCTGGACTCTAATACTCTTTTATTTATTTTAGGAAATACATATTCCCATGTCATAGGATGCTTAAATAAATAAATAAATATATAAATAAATAAATAAATAAATAAAAAAAATAAATATGAGGAAACATTGCCTTATTTTAGCAAACCCCAACTCACAAAACCTCCCATAGGCAAAGTACCAACTAGGGCCTCCTCCAGTGGGGCTCCTCCGTCGACTAGTGAGTAGTTAACAAGAGACAGAATTTTGGGGTACAGTCATCCCTCCACGACTTTTGCTTGTATCCAAGAGAACCTAACTAAGCAGGTTCTATTTATGTCAACCCACCTCAATACGGATCACCCACGTGTGCTGGTGGTGGTCAATTTTTGGTCTCATAAGACCAAACTCTCCCTCAGTTGACCGACCTCTAGGAGGTCTTCCTATCCCACTGTGTGCGGGTGAGAGGGTAAGGAGACTGTGGAAGAACATACAGTTTCTGCTCAGGAGACAAGAGGCCTGAGTTAAAGTCCTGGTGCTCAGTTACCTTGGGGGTGAGAGTGTGGATTCTGATGTCAGACACACTGGGCCCTCCTCTTCCTTCACACACCACTTCCCTTCTCATCCTTCAGGCTTCTCACCTTGTGCCAAGGAGATACGATAATACATGTGGGGGTGGGGCCAATGCCCAGAGCAGAGCAGGCACCTGGCCAACTCAGCTACCACAGTGCTTTACCCAACTCGGCTTCTGCACTGGGTTTGAAAAGAGCCTTTCATGTCGTTTGTGGGTCACATAGAATTTAGAATGCAGCCAGGCAGTGGTGGCGCACACCTTTAATCCCAGCACTTGGGAGGCAGAGGCAGGTGGATTCCTGAGTTCGAGGCCAGCCTGGTCTACAGAATGAGTTCCAGGACAGCCAGGGCTACACAGAGAAACCCTGTCTCAGAAAACAAAAACAAAAACAAACAAAAAATTAGAATGCAAAAATATTTTTAAATTCTTGGAGATGAAGGAGTATCTAGACAGTTTTATTACTGCCTTCAGTACTGCCTCATCCTGACTGTCAGTGCAGGGTGGGGCAGGGCAGGGCCGGGCAGGGTGTGTGGACCACACTAGCCTTCTTCCCTACTCTCAGGCAGAACCATTTCTCCATGACAGAACATTGGCAAGAAGATGTCCTGCCAGCAATTCATTGCCAACTTGGACCAGCTGAACGATGGCCAAGACTTTGCCAAAGACCTTTTGAAGGTATTTTCTTTTAAGGGTTCTCACGCTCCCTTGTCCTGCCCAGCATGAGTGGAGTGAAATCTTGCCCCACTAAATCTTGACATTCTAGATCCGTAACTTTGGGACAGAGTTGGAGACTGCCTAGTTCCTCATCTGACTGTTGTGTATTCTCCAAGAAAGATAGATGGTGAGGCTCTGAGCACTCTGGTTTTAGTGCTTCCATGACCACCATTTCTAGTAATAACCATACTATCACCAAATGATAACTACCACTATCACTAATTGTTATGGCTGCCACCCATGACCATCTCTACAATCTCCTCCTCTTCCTCCTCCTCCTCCTCTTCCTCCTCCTCCACTACCACCTCCACCACCACCACCTCCATCACCACCACCACCACCACCACCTCCACCACCACCACCACCACCACCACCACCACCACCTCCACCACCACCACCACCACCTCCATAACCATAGGGAAAGGTCCGCTCATTCCTCCATCACCAGCAGTAAAAGAAACTGGTTTTCCTTTGAGGCATTCCAAGGTGAAGCTTTGGCCTTGTATAAAAAAGAACAGATTTATTTTGGGGGTATTTATAGATGCTGAGTTAATTTTTAGATAGTCTTTTAACAGTCTTATGGTGCTAGGAAGGGAATTGAGTGGCAAATCTAAAGGAAGATACATATAATAATTATGTGCCAGTTACAGAAACTAAAAGAGAACATTGTTTCCTCCCCCCCTTTTTTTTCTTTTGCTACAAGTATCTGCTTCATCGTCAAGAAGTACCTGATGAAAACATACCTTTAAGCTCAATCTGAACATGGTGGCACACACCTTTAATCCCAGCACGTGGGAGACAGAGGCAGTGTATCTCTGAGTTTGAGGCCAGCCTGGTCTACAGAGAGTTCCAGGATAGCCAGGGCCACACAGAGAAACCTTGTCTTTAAAAACAAAAACAAAATAAAACAATCAAATCATTACCCATCCTTTCATTCCTCACTATCTACTTATCATCCTTTATCTCCTTCTTTAACCACTCACATGTTTCCTCATGCATGGATACACCATCTGCCCAGCAATGTAACCACTTACCTACCCACGTACCTACACATTCACCCCTCACCCACGAGCTCTAGTGTAGCCCAGGATGATCTTCAGCTCACTGTGTAGCTGAAGATGACTCTGAGTTTCTGATCCCCATGTCTCCACTTCCCATATGCTGGGATTCCAGGAATGTGTCACCGTGCTGGTTTTATGTAGTTCTGGGGATCGAATCCCAGCGTCATATACACTAGATATCGCACTCTACCAAATGAGGTATGTCCCAGCCCTCTAAACAGTCTTTCACACACCAACCACTCATCCATTCTAACATCTATCCATTTACTTCCCATCCATCCACCCATCCTGTGTCATTCTGTACTTCCTATTGAAGACTCATTGGTGAGCAAGTTAGACATTATTGACCTTGGGAAGCTTACAACCTCCTGTCTAGACAGATGGTAATAACTGCATAACCAAATATCACCCATCTAATACACCCACCTTTCCACTCATTTATGAACCACATGACACCGAGCAATATATGAATGAAGCACCCACTTTACCTATTTAACTGCAAAGATGTTCCCTCACCATGGCTATATTGCTGGAGAGACATGGGGTTTCTCTGACTCTCCACCTGAACTCTGTTCTCCCTCCCCTTTCTCCTCCCTGATTCAGACGCTTTACAACTCTATCAAGAATGAAAAGCTGGAATGGGCCATGTGAGTAGATCAAGGGTATGAGACTGGTTACCAGGAGAGGTGGCTGGGCATGCAGACAGACCACTCTCCATGGTGCTGATTTATCCTAGCCCAGGTCCCTGACAGCCCCTACCCAGCTAGCCAACGCCCTATGGGCTCATTTTCTGACTTGATTACAACTGTGCAATGTTTATATTGCCGTAGAGTAGATTCAATCATGATTTTAGTTCTGGGAGTTTCAGTGACTATTTTTTCTGTACTGAGGATATTACCAAGTTCCCAGTCAATGATGGCTTTTCCCCTTTTGGGAAGTAGGGCAGAAAACACAGGTCCCCTATGGCACTATCAGTGTGAAGATGTTTGGGTAGTGACTGCTTTGAGCAATGGGAAGGAGCAAATGCCCCAACTTCTTCATTGGTGAAGGCTGTGCACACTCATTTGCAAGGAGGGTTAGAGATATTACTGGTTGGTGAGGTTAGGATAGGCTCTGTGGGCTTGGGGATGAACCCCATGGCTGAGCTGCCCAGGGAAGGTTGTGCCTTTGAGGATGTGTGGAGGCCCATAGTTCAGGGACTGTAATTATGCTGGGAAGAGCTGGCTGTCTTTTACCAGGGCTCCGAAGGTAGGCCTAGACTCTGGGGCCTTGCCCTATTATTTTACGATTTCCAGCACGTTGGCACAGCCTGGGCAAAGGCTTCAGTCCACAGAGAGCTAGGTGCTGCTCGGGCTGGAGAGGTTAGGGGAGATCTCTTTGGGGGAAGGAAACGTGAAGACAAGGAAGCCTCCAACTCTGTGTTTAAGGTGAAGATTAGCTTAGACTCTGAATCAAAGATCAGATATCAAAGTTTGGAACTGAGGACGAAGGGGAGGGATCAAAGCCCTGGAACTATATTTTGTCATCGCGTCTCCAACCTTGACCCAGAGGGTGGGAAAGATTGTGGTGAGGGGTGGGGGTGGCCAGGCCTCTCTGGAGGTGGCTCAGGCTTGGTACCTTCCTAGTGATGAGGATGAGCTGAGAAAGTCCCTGTCTGAGCTGGTGGATGACAAGTTTGGGACGGGCACAAAGAAGGTGACTCGGATCTTGGATGGTGGCAATCCATTCCTGGATGTCCCACAGGCTCTCAACGCTACCACCTACAAGCACGGCGTGCTGACCCGGAAGACTCACGCTGACATGGACGGCAAGAGGAGTGGGTGTCAGGCTGGGGAAGGGGCCTGGGAGGGATGCTGGTGGAGGAGGGACCCACCCTTGGCCACCCCTTTGGGGACACACATACAGGTGGGGGTGCAGGGAATGGAAGGGTGGGTGTTACTGAAGCAGAAGGTTGCAGCCACACTCCCTGTGCCCCCTACTCAGCACCCCGTGGGAGGCGTGGCTGGAAGAAATTCTATGCGGTGCTCAAAGGGACCATCCTGTACCTACAGAAGGTGAGAGGGAGGCTGCTTCAGAACCCTTATGTAGAAAGGGCCCATGCAGTCTCATCCAGCTCCTGCCTGTGATACTCAACTCAGGGTCTTCTGGCAAGGACTGGGACCTAGAGGGGAGCTAGGGCTTTCTTTTTATTAAGAGTCTTACCTGGGGCTGGAGAGATGGCTCAGAGCACTGACTGCTCTTCCAGAGGTCCTGAGTTCAATTCCCAGCAACCACATGGTGGCTCACAACCATCTGTAATGGGATCTGATGCCCTCTTCTGGTGTGTCTGAGGAGAGTGATGGTGTACTCATATACGTAAAGAGTCTTACCTGGACTCACTCAGGAGCTTTGAGGGTTTGGGGCAAGGGACTCTGAGACGCCAAATTGATTATACCTCATAGTATTATGGGACAGACTGGGGTGTGAGGGGAGAGCATCCATGTTAGGGGAGGGTAGAGGAAATACAGAGGAGGGAGGAGGGAAATGACAACTGGCTGTGTGGGGCAGTGAGCTACAGCCCAGAGTGACGTAGCACATCTCACTCAGGATGAGTACAGGCCTGACAAGGCTCTGTCCGAGGGGGACCTAAAGAATGCTATTCGCGTGCATCACGCTCTGGCCACCAGGGCTTCTGACTACAGTAAGAAGTCCAACGTGCTCAAGCTCAAGACAGCAGACTGGAGGGTCTTCCTCTTCCAGGCACCGTAAGTAGGAGCAGAGCCCTGCGTCGCCACCTGGATTCCCAGCCTACAGCATCAGCCCCGCAAGCTCCGCTCTCCTGGTCTCAGGATAGAAACCTTAGCTTCCTGTGCACATCAGTCACAGATCAATGGCTGCTTCTGGTCTTCCAGAGCGGTGGATTTCAGTGTGGCCTTCTCTGTCACCTGGAAGCAGGGTAGAGATGCCACTTTACTGCCCATGTCTTAGGCCCACAGAGTCAATACCTGACTGGGTCTCATAGGCCTGCAGGGGCTGCAGGTGCACTCTGACAACCTGCAGGCCAGCCTTATAAACGGGCTCATCCCTGACGGAGGTTAAGTGGGAAGGACTCCTTATACCTTTGACCTGTTAGGCCTTCTGCTCTGCTGCACCCCATCCTCTGTGACTAGAGATGGGGGCTTTCACATGTCAGACAAGCTTCCCATGAAGGAGATTAGGATGTGAGACCTGGGGGCCCAGGGGGAATCTGGGCGGGTGATGGGGCAGGACAGAGGATTGCTCACTGCAGCTGATCCTGGAGCTCATGGGCTCTAGGGACATCAGTCCAGATGGGAGCTCCCTATCTAGTCCTGACCAGGCTCATTCACCCACTTGCCCACCCCACCCTTCTTTCTCCTTCCTGTCCTTGCCTAGGTATTAGTGCCTTCTCTGCCAGACTCCAGGCTGAGTACTGGGTGCCAGGTCGGGAGAAGGACGGGGGGGGGGCGGGCGTCCTAACGTGAGAAGTGGAGCTCTTTATGTCCTCCTTTGTCTCCAGGAGCAAGGAAGAGATGCTGTCCTGGATCCTGAGGATCAACCTAGTAGCCGCCATCTTCTCAGCACCTGCCTTCCCAGCAGCCGTCAGCTCCATGAAGAAGTTTTGTCGACCTCTGCTGCCCTCCTGTACTACCCGCCTCTGCCAGGTACAAGCTCCCGGGGCAGGGCTGCTGACCTCAGCTCAACCCTTTCTCTGGGTCATGTAGTGCTGGACTGAGGGACACCAGGGAAGGGGGGCTATTCTCCTTCATTCTACCACCCCACCCCCACCCACATGCACAGCACAGAAGCCTGTCAGTGCTGTGATGGGTGACACTGGCACCCATCTCTGCCAGTGGCAGTGCAGCTATCTGGGTGTGATTGTGGGTCTATGGCACGAATTGAGAGACTGTATGTGTTATAGGGACAGGTGAAACTTGGCTGACCTTTTAGGCAGTGCTCTATTGGTTTGTTTAAAGATTTATTTGTTTTGCATGAGTGTGTGTGTGTGCATGTATGTGTGTGTGTGCATGTGGGTGCACATGTGCATTTGTGCATACATGTGTGTATATATATCACATTCTGCTTAAAATGATCTTTAGTTCTATTAATGTTCTAGTTTCATCATTTTTATTTTTCAAAATTTAAGTATATGTTTGTGTGTTCCTTGTGTGAGTTTATATGCACCACATATGTTCAGGTGCCCACGAGGCCAGAAGAGGGCATCAGATTCAGTACCAGGCAGTTGCGAGCCACCTGGTATGGGTGCTGGGATCCATACTGAACCTGGTTCCTCTGGAAGAGCAGTAAATGCTCTTAACTGCTGAACTATCTCTTCAGCACACACAGTTTCATTCTGTATGGATGAATAAAACTTCACTGTGTATATACATTGTATTTTCTGTATCCATTTGTCTGTTGCTAGACACTCAGGCTGATTCTATCACTTAGCTATTGTGAACATTGTTGCAACAAACAGGCATGCAGGGAGGCTGTGGTGTGCTGACTGAGTTCCTTTGGGTGTGTTCCCAGGACTGGTACAGTCAGAGCATGTGGTAGTTTCATTTAATTTTTTTTTTCAAGACAGGGTTTCTCTGTATAGCTCTGGCTGTCCTGGAACTCACTCTGTAGACCAGGCTGGCCTCGAACTCAGAAATCTGCCTGCCTCTGCCTTCCAAGTGCTGGGATTAAAGGTGTGCACCACCACTGGCCAGCTCATCTTAAAATTTATTTATTATGTGTGTGTGTATGATGTGTTGGGGGTGGGGCACACATGGCACATATGTGGATATCAGAGGACAACTTTGTGGAGTCTGTTCTTTCCTCTTTATGTGGGTTCAGGAATCTAATTCAGACTTGTTCAGCAAGCACTTTATCCACTGAGCGATCTCTGTGGCCTCCTCTATTTTTAGTTTTTTAAAATTTATTTATTTTTATTTATTGTTATTTTTTAAATTTTTTTATTTTTTTGAGTTTTCAAGACAGGGTTTCTCTGTATAGACCTGGCTGTCCTGGAACTCACTCTGTAGACCAGGCTGGTTCGAACTCAGAAATCCGCCTGCTTCTGCCTCCCAAGTGCTGGGATTAAAGGCATGCACCACCACTGCCCGGCTATTGTTATTTTTTAATGTGCATTGGGATTTTGTCTGCATGGGTGTCTGTATGAGGGTGTCAGATCACCTGGAACTGGAGTTAAAGACAATTGTGAGCTGCCATGTGGGTGCTGGGATTTGAACTCAGGACCTCTGGAAGAGAAGCCAGTGCTCTTAACCACTGAGCTATCATTCCAGCTCCCTATTTTCATTTTTGATGATCTCCTATTCATAGTATTTTCCACAGTAATTGTATTAATTCACAGTCCCACCCACACGGTTCCCTTCCCCCAGTCTTCACAAGCTCTTACTTTTCACTTTTCTTATAAAACAGTTTTTGAGACTTTGTTTTTATTTTTTGTGTATGGTGTTTGCCTGTCACGTGTGTTTGTGAACTATGCATGTACCTGGTGCCTGCAGAAGCCAGAGGAGGGAACTGGAGTCACAGACAGCTGTGAGTCACCATGTGGTTGCTGGGATTTGAACCCAGGCCCTCTGGGAGAGCAGTCAGGGCTCTTAACCACTGAGCCATCTCCCCAGTTCCTATTTTTCACTTTTTAGAAGCAGTCCAGTGCTGATGTTTATCTCACTCAGGGTTATTTCATTACTGCAGCGAAGCCCCAGGATCAAAAGCAACCTGGAGAGGAAAAGGTTTATTTTACTCACAGTTCCATATAACAGTTCATCATCAAAAGTGAGGGCAGGAACTCATGCAGGGCAGGAACCAGAGTCGTGGAGGGGCGCTGCTTACCGGCTTGCTCACTGTTTTCTTACAAAAACAACAATGGGCTTGATCCCTCTAAAACTGACCACTAATTAAGAAAATACCTTACAGGCTTGACAACAACCTGATCTTTTGGACTCTCTGTCTCCCTCCCTCCCCTCCCTCCCTCCCTCCCTCCCTCCCTCCCTCCCTCCCTCCCTCCCTCCCTCTCTCCTTCCCTCCCTTCCACTTCCTCTTACTCTTCCTCCTCTTCCTCCTCTTTCTCCTCCCCCTCCTCCTCCTCTTCCTTCTTCTTTTTTGAGACAGGGTTTCTCTGTGTAGCCCTGGCTCTGTCCTCGAACTCACTCTGTAGACCAGCCTGATCTTGAACTCAGAGACATGCATCTGCTTCTGCCTCCTGAGTGCTGGGATTAAAGGCGTGTGCCACCACCAGACTACGGAAACATTTCCTAAATGAGGCTTCCTCCTCTTAGATGACTTCATCTTGGGTCAAACTGACACAAAACTATCCATGACAATATTCTTTTAAAAAAAAATATTTAACTACTTCAGTTATATTCCTATGAAAATCCCATCTCACTAATACCACAGATTTTCAGAGTATTTTAGACAGGAAAGGATAAATAATGGGCTGGAACCTGAGAACAGAGGACTGGGAAGCTTCAAACTTCCTTTCAGCCATTAGTCCCTGACCTATTAAGGCCTGTCTCTCCACAGAGCTTCAGGACATTCAGGGTCTCTGTGGTGCTCCTGTGACTCTGTGTGTGTGTGTGTGTGTGTGTGTGTAAGCACGCACATTGGCCGGGCAGTGATAAAGTCTCATTTACGTTTAGGTAAGATGGTGAGAAAATGTTTGTGTTATATAGAGCTTGGGATAAGTAGGGCCAGGCTGACCCTTGTCCCAGCATGCTTAGGTGCACATGTGGGATTTGATTTCATGCAAGGGGTTGTGGTGGAGGTGTCTGTTCACACGTGTATATTCACATGCAAATGTAAAGCTCTCTTGTTGGCTGATGTCCCTGTGAGAAAGAGGAGGAAAGAGGAGAGTGGAAGGAGCCTTCACGTCTAGAGCCCAGCTCTGAACCTTTGAATTTGAGCATCAGTTTCTCTTTGGTGAAGCAGCTTCCAGTGTGGATGGGGTTAGGCCCACGTCTGTTGATCCCCTAAATGTCTGACCTCACAGACCTGGGCTTGTCTCTGCAGGAGGAGCAGCTGCAGTCTCATGAGAATAAGTTGAGGCAGGTGACTGCAGAGCTGGCTGAGCACAGGTGTCACCCACTGGAGAGAGGCCTCAGGTCTAAGGAAGCGGAGGAATACCGGCTGAAGGAACACTATCTCACGTTTGAGGTAGGTCTTGGGAGTTGGATGGTGGAGGTCAGAGCTGGGGCTAGAGGAGAAGGCCAGCTCCCACCCTCCACTTCTGCCATCAGCATTAACAGGCCAGGGACTCTAGTTTGAGACTTCCCTACCGTGGGGCTCTCTGAGGCAGGTGCAAGCCAATGTCCTGTGGTCAGTCTCATTGTGGTCAGTGGCTGTCAAATGTTGATGGGTTTCGCCTATGGCAGGGTCTCTCCAGGAGTCCTTCACATCTACACTGCAGTGTAAAACCAGAGATGACAAGAGCCACAGGGGACTTGCTTGGGATGAAGCCTGGCTTCCTTTCGTGGGCTGAGTTCATCTTAATGCCAATGTTGTTAAAGGGTTTCCAAAACTAGCCCCATTTGACAGAAAGGTAAACTGAAGCTCAGGGAAGCCAGAGCACTGGCCCAAGGTGACACAAATAGGAAAAGCAGGACCTAGGATCCTAATCAGGTCATTGGCTGCATCTGGCATCCAAGTCCTCTTTCTCTCTTGTCTTGGTGTGGGTGGGGAGGACATCAATCTCGTAGATAGAACTGGGGGTGGGGGAGGGTCCCCTGATGGTGGAGAAGGCCTGAATCTGCTACGTTTCCCTCTTAAATGTTGACAGCAACTTTGAAATAACCCTTCTGAGTGTTTATGAATGCATCCATCTCTCCACATCTTTCACCGACACTGGGCCCTTGGAAATGTTTTAATCTTCATTGATCTCACAACTTTAACAATCTTTTTTCACTACTTTTTAATTTAGATTTCACATTTTTAATAGAAAAGATTTATTTTTTATTTATGTGTACCTGTGTGCATCTTCACAATTGCTCGTGAATGAATGCCTTTCAAGGGTCAGATACCTAGAGCTAGAGTGACAGGCTATTGAGCTGCCTAATGTGGACGCTGAGAACCGAACTCAGGTCCTCCGCATGAGCAGCAAGCGCTCTCAGCCGCTGAGCCAGTCCTTTAGCCCTACATTTTTAACATTTTAATTGTGGAAGCACATAATGAATTGTGCCATCTTGATCGATTTTAAGTGTGTAGCTCAGAAGCATTAATCGTATTGATCTCCAGGCTTCTCCATCTCTCCAAATGGAGGCTTTACTCATTAAATATATAATTTCCTTATCCTTCAAAGCACAGAAGTTTTAAATATCAGCGTAGTCTCATTTGTCCAATTTTTTGCTTTTATTGCTCATGTCTTTCATGTTGTACCTAAGAAATCATTGATGTTATTTGGATTGCCAAGTTATAAGTGAGAAACTGGGCATGGTTATAATCCCAGTACTCAGGAAGTTGAGGCAGGAGGATCGCTGCAAGTTCAAGGTAAGTCTGGCTTGTATAGTGAATTCCAGGGCTACATAGTGAGATGATGTCCCAAGAAATCGATTCATGAGATTGATGTGTATGTCTGCCTACTTTTTGGGGGTGTTTTATTTCCTTTTGTTGATTGCAAGAGCTGTCGATACAGGGGCATGCCACAGAGGTTGCCCGGTTTTAATTGGTCTTTAAACCTGTTACCAGGTTTTTAAGACCAATTTCATATCTCCATTTTGTTGCACCTTGTTTGACTTTGCTTTTGTCTTCCCTTTCCCCAGAAAAGCCGTTATGAGACCTACATCCACCTCCTGGCCGTGAAAATCAAGGTGGGCTCGGATGACCTGGAGCGGATTGAGGCGCGGCTGGCTACTCTAGAAGGGGATGACCCAGCTCTCCGGAAAACTCACTCAAGTCCTGCCCTCAGCCTGGGCCACGGGCCTGTGACTGGCAGTAAAGCCACAAAGGATACCTCTGCATCTGATACTTAGCTGGTGTGGCTGTGCAGGCCCTAGAGGCAGGCAAATGTCCCCAGAGGGGTCAGTGAGCACAATTCCAGCCAGGGACTGCTCGGACCAAGCTCCAGGCAGTTAACAGGCAACCAGAGGGGTATGGAGAGCCCTGTGCCTGAGGAGATGGAGATGTCACTCATGACACTGGTCTTCTTGCATCCTGGGCCATCTCTGGCCTAGACCCTCTCCTAGCCCTGCTGCCCTCCAGTCATGAGGCCTTGCTTTGCAGGCCAGACATGCTCTAGGGCTGAACAAGTCCATCACTGTTATTGTCCCAGGCTCCCTTCTCATCAAGCTCCTCCCTTGTCTTGCATTTGTGAGGGTGCATCTGGACTCTGGGTCTCAGCTTGGCTACCCACCCCTTTCTCCTCTTTCCTCTCAGTTGACCAGCAGCAGGTCTACGGACCATCAGCAACCTTTGCAACTGGCCCAGTTCTCCAGCCTCACGTTGCAATAATCTGGGGCCTAACCTCTACTCAGTGTCAAGCTGATTCCACTCATATGTGTGTCCCCTTTCTCCTTTCATCCCCTGAGGTGGTCTCTCCAGCCTCATTTTTACACACACACACACACACACACACACACACAAAATATATATGTAAAGAACTCATTTAAAGAAGGGGTGGGAACTACTACCCACTAGAGGAAGAAACCAGATGAAGAAAAGTCTCGTCTTGGAGCTTGGCCTGCTATCAAGGAAGCTGGCATCAAGGCCCTCCTCTGCTCTGACACTCTGGATGGGAGGATGGAGACTCTCTCTGGTTTTTACCTTTTCCTTTTCCGGCTGACTTGTGACTCACAATCACTTTTCCAGTTGATGCTTTTGGACTGAACAGGATGTGTGTGTGTGTGTGTGTGTGTGTGTGTGTGTGTGTGAGACCTCCTCTGTCCCAGGGGTGTCCTGAGGGGTGAGTGCCTTGGGAGCACACCTCTGTTTTTGATCTTCCTGTGAATACTGCTAAGGTCTCCGAGCTCCAGTGGTGGCCTCTGCACAGACCTACTGGCAGTAAGGAAGGACACTCTACCTTGCTGAGTACCGTCCTCCAGCAAGCCCAGGCTGGGTGATAGAATAGGGTTAAGGAAGCTGTTAGTTTGAGGTCTGGGTGGGGGAAGGTGGAGTGACAAGGTTTTGATTAGTGATAATCCTTTCCTTTTCCTAGCAAATCTGAAAGGCTAGGGACCCAGTCGAGAGTAGAGACATGTGTCTCTCATGGGTTGATATCCTTTAAACACCGCATCACTTAGAGCAGCACGTGAGAGTCTGGGGATAACCCTCTTGACAGCTACCACGTGACAGCTACCACGAGCCAGTCTCGCCTATTGTTTGGCCAACAGTTTGCAGTCTTGGGTGATATAAGCCTTGCAACTAAGTGCTTAACACTTCAAGTCCACTCCCATCTGATGCAGGGAGCTGTGAGTTGTGTGTGGAGAGGTGTAGTGGGTTGACATCCACATTGTTTAAATTGGATTAGCTGAAGTGCGTTTTATAACCAAACCATCTGGCCCCTTTGTTTTGCTCAGGGGAAGCAAATGCTCACTTGAATTGAGAAAGGCAATTTAGGGGGCAGCAAAGAGCTCTCAGTTCTTTGTTCAGTGGCCTGAAGGTCCTTTAATTCCCAGCCAGTGTCCCTCTCTCTGTGTCATGGGGTGGAGGATGACAACAGAGGCACAAGTTCGTTAACCTCAGACACGCGTGATTTCCCCAAGCACTAGTTGTGCCTCCCATCAGTAAAGACATTTTTTAGTTCACTTCCTTAATTGTATAATTCTTTATTTGTAAATTATATACATGTACTACTGTACTAAAATATTATGTACATTATAAAACATACACAAAAATAGAAATTTAAAAAAGATGAGATGAAAATAAATCTAAATCAAAGTTCTAATATTTTTTTCCCTGCATTCTAGTAGATCATCATGCTCTTCTTCCCTGTCACCCCTAACAAGCCCACAAGGACAGGTCAAATCCAGGGCCTGACAAGGTCCTGGGAGGTTTGCTCCAGGGCTCAGGAACTCTTTGTGCCTACTCTTGACAAACAGCCTTCATCCTCTTCAGTGAGGGTCAACTATGTGCCATACACTGTTGCTGTGTGCTAGGGACAGTGGTAAAAGAGGCCAGCTCCCTGTGTTCATGGGTCTCACCGTTATGAGGGAGACTAGGGGAGAAGTCGTTACCATTGTCACTGAGGACTCTGAGAGGGACTGGGAAAAGACACTAAAAGTGATAACGCAAAGTAAAGAGAGAACTTGGGGAGAGGGGAAGAGAACTTTGACCTTGGAAGCTGCCCAAGTGTCCCAGGGGACAGGGTGGCAGAAGGGAAGTTGCCTGAAGTGACTGCAGTGTTTCCTGAAAGGCCACACACACAACATCCCCCAGGGCTAAAACCTGAGAGTCAGGGTGGTTAAGAGGGCTCTCTGGTCAAGCATGCTCCCAGGTCCCAACCATACCTGTCCATTGAAGACTGGCTGATGCAGTAAGGGGAGCACTGAAGAGCGAGGTTAAGTTCTGGCCTTGGACTCTTGGTGGGTCATCTTAGAACCCAGGGCAGATGATGAGGGAATGAAATAGGGTCATGTACAGGTTGGTGAGTTCACTGAGGGGTCACTGAAAATTAACCAGGGTCATTTGAGTCCTACCTGTGGTTTCTGGATGAAAACCTAGAAGGCAACAACGTAGCCCACACAGAGTTTAAGTGAGGACACTAACCTAGATCGTAATGAGATCAGTGGGCTCACCGAGAGGTCATAGCAGTGAATCTGGGGCCCTATAGAGATCAGAGGTCACACATAAGGATTAGTACCCTAAGAAAGCAAACATACAGCAGAAGGATCTAATGAATCATCTGGTGGGGCCTGGCCATGATCTACAGGTTTGTGTAACATGCAGCCAGTAAGTTTTCTTTCATTTTTTTTCCCTTTGTAATAAGTGCCCCTCAGCACCCCATAATGAATATAATGACTTTATAAGCTTAGACTTTTCTTAATCACCCCATTCAGTTTTTGCCACTTTGTGATTCACGGTTACAAGGCACAGGATTCTGTCACTACTACCATCAAGACTAGATATCAATCAGGAATAGTGCCGGGTCCATCTGCATGTAACCTCCAGAGCAACTCGCTGAGGTAAACAATTGGTTCCTCATTTCTCACTAAGCAAACTACCTGTGGCTTGGAGAAGCCATAGAGTTAGTGAGGGACAGCTGGCACTGGGGTTCAGAACCTACTGCTGCTCCATGCCTCTCTGTCCCACTCCTCGTAAGTGTCTGTCTAGACCCACGCTGCAACTCTCAAGAATGCGCACAAGCACATACATGTGCACACACTCACCCTAGCTCTACGGAGGGAAGGCTTCAGGTCCTGGCTGCTGACGAGATAGACTCTTTAGCCTGGACTCTATCTGCCTCCACCATGCCTGAGATCAGAGCTGCAGGTTTAGACAGGTCCTGGCTCTGGGGGAGGGGGACGGGTATATAGTTGGGGAGGAGCAATACCCTGTGGGCTGCAGCTGTTCTGGTCCTCCTGGCAATGAGGGCACCCATTATGTTGTCTTACATGTCCAGACTCTGCCTGTGACGTGCCTGAAGCCCCAAGGGTCATCTTTGCCTCCGCTGCCCCGGTGCCAACTCCACAACGCTTCCCTCTTCACCCACCTGGGCAGAAAACTGTTGCCCCAGTCCAGTTTTCTAGCTGCAGGGCCGGAACTGGGCCAGAGTTCGGAGGCTGAGTTTAAAGCAGAACGATTTGCGTCAGTCCCTTGGCTGGGTTCCTTAGCACCCAGGGGGACACCTTATAAATGATTTGGAAGGAAGACTTGGAGCAGGTCCTGGAAGCTGGGGCCAGAGCGATTGGAGAGAGGGTCACTTCCGCTCAGGGACTACCTTGGCCCTATCCAATCTTTCTTAAGTACCCACGTGGTTCATCCTAGGCCCGCCTTCTGTCTTCCCTCCTCACCTGGGGCTAGGTACACACAGTCAAACAGGAGTTATTTCTGATTTTATTTATAATATAAAAATGTTCAAGTGTCAACAGTCAGGTGTTCGGACATGTCAGGGTTCCCATTTGTTTCTGTTTGGGATTTTTGTTTGCTTTTTAGACAATTGCCTTTTCTTCTTCTTCTTCTTCTCTTTTTTTTTTTTTTTTTGACAAATTAGCATTGGATCCAGTTGTGCGGGCTGGCTGGGGAGGGCAGGACTGGAAGATGGAAGTCATAGGTGGGTTGGGAGCTGGGCTGTGAGGATATGGTGTTACTTTATTGCTAAAAGGGGAATTGAATACACTGTCGGAGTGGCTCTTCTGGGTCCCAGCGTGACCATGCATTCAATCTAAAGAGTCTGAAATGCAAAGGACATGCAGGCGTAAAATAGAAAAGACGACCTGTAAACGAAGGTGCTGCAGAGGACAGAGGATGTCCTGGAGGCCGCAGGGGAGGAGGAGCCGTGAAGGTTGGGCCCCTGGTAGAGCTGCCCCCTCCCTAGGCCGGGGGGCTGGTGGGGAGACAGCCTGCTCTGTCCTCTTTCCCTTAGCAGCTGTGAGGGCTGGGGAGGGCCCTTCCCCATTCTAGTTGCTGTAGCGGGGAGTATCTCAATTTCAGCTCTAAGGCTAGGATCCCTGCCACTCTTCTCAGGACTCCAGAACTGGACTGGGGAAGATAAAATTTCGTCTTATCTTCATTTTCTTCCTCATTGCTCACTACTCTCAGAGCCATTAGAACCTCACAGTCTCTTCTTTCCCTGCCTTTTCTCACCCCAACCAGTCTGGGATCCTACAAGCGCCCATCCCCACACTGCACCCCAGACGGCTCTCCAGGAGCCCCAGATTAGCAGTACAGCAAAAGGCACCACAATATAGGTTTCTATTAAAGAGTCAAAAAATTGGCCCATCTCTCTTTTTTTTTGTTGTTTCTTTTTTTTTTTCCGAAGCTGTAAATCAGGATGTTACATATAAATAGTTTCCCTATAAAAACGTCTTTGCCGTTAGCTAGTATTATAAGACAATTTTTTTTGCTAAAATGAAAATAAAACATTTTGTTATACTTTTTTCCTTTTATAGAAAATAAAAATATTTTTATTTCTTTGTTCGCTCCTTTTCCCTCTCCAGTCGGTGGTCTCTGCTCTCCTTGGAGACGTGGGGCGGGCGAGGCGGGGGACCTTAGAGGGGCCCCGAGTCCTGCTTGGCCCTCGTGGGCGGCCCCCGGCTGTGTCTGCTGCTGGCGCGCGTGCTGTGGCTGTCCAGGGAGTAGTAAGTCCTGCTGTCGGCCGCCGGGCACAGCGGCGGCGAGTCCGAGCGCAGCGCGTCGTGCGCCGCTCGCAGGCCGAGGAAAGGCGTGCTCTCGGCCGCCAGCGCCCCGTCCGCGTCGTCCCCGTCGTCGTCCGAGGCCGACGCCGAGCCGCAGCCCGAACCGCTGCTCAACGACAGCGAGTCCCGCGCCGCGCGTGCGCGCTGCGCCGCCAACCCGTTGAGGCGGGAGCGCCGCCAGCGCCGCGGCCCCGCCGACGTCCTGCGGGACGCGCCGCGCGTGCGCGGCCGCGGCGGCGGCGGGGGCGCGCACTCCTGCGTGGTCTCGTACTCGTCGTCCTCCGGGATGCGGAAGGGGCTGGCGGGCAGGCTGCCCAAGCTGCCTCCCAGCGCGCAGGCGCTGCGCCGCGGCCCGGGCCCTGCCGCCGGGTAGTAGTAGCTGTCGTAGCTGCGCTGCATGTCCGCTCCGGGTCCCGGCCCCGGGCCGGGCGGCGCTGGGTGCCGCAGGAGCGGCTGCTGCTCCGCCAGGCGGTAGCTGATGGGCGCGGCGGGCGGCAGCGACACGGCATGCGCAGAGTTGGGCGACGTGATCTCGAAAGTCGGCACCTGCGTGGCCAGCGAGTAGTGGAAGTCCACGGGCGAGAGGCGCGCGGGCGTAGTCAGGGCTGACACGTACCTGCAGGAGAAACAAGAGGCGTGGGTCGGGAATCTGGGTGCAGTGCCAGTTCACCGGAGATTCCAACCAGAAAGAACTCTCCATAGGAGTGAGGGCTGTGGCTCTGACCACGTTTAGTTTCCATGATCCTCTCAGCCTGTTCTTACCAATTATAGATGACTATACTGTTTACCCTAGTATGATGCTGGAGGATTTCAGAAATGTGCTAGGGGAGTAGTACTGTAGGGATGCTGACTATCTCCAGGGCACGCTCAGCTTGGGGTGTTTTATGTGTGGTCTCGTCTATTCTGTAGCATCTGTGGGTGAGGGCTATACTACATATAGGAAAAGGGGACCCAGACTTTAAGTGCCAAGGACGGAATGACCAAAATGTGGTCTGTTCCGTTCTTTCTGAATCAACTAACTCCATCCTCGCTGTTTCACCAAGACACCACTAGGTGTCTCTGTTTAGATATGATCCCCAAGTCCTTGAAGGCCTACTTCTTGCTAATACCTCCAAGTTAGCTTTTGCTAGTATATCTTCTAATGACCCTTTTTGTCCCCCTCCCTGGGGGCCATCAGTCTCCTTGGTCCACTTGAGGACCCGGATCACTCACCTCCGTTCCTTTCTTTTCTTTCAGACTGCGCTGCCGGGTGCTTGACTGCCCTCTGGACCTGGCTTAGAGCCTTTTTTCTTTCTTAGGGAGTCAGGTACCCCACCCTCAGTTTCTCACATGCAGATCAGGTTAACTATTGAGTCCTACCCACTCCCTGTCTCCTGGAGTACTCTCTAGCCTGGACCAGATGTCACCACCTTGGGCTCTTGTCTTTGACTTTAGGAAGTTCCCAAGGCAAACACTACCCCCCCCCCCCCCCCCCCCCCCGCTTGCTAAGGAAGGCCTTCCTATCTACCCAGGCTCTACCTCCCAAGCAAGCAGAAGCCAGGGGCTCTTGGTCCATCTCCGTGTCCCCAGCCTGCCTGTTGAGCTCCGCTGCTCCACAGCTCAGCCTGCTTCTCTCAAGTATTTCTCCTAAAAAGTGTCCCTTCCCCATCCCCCTGACTATTTCTTCCCACCATCTAGTGCTGATGACAACAGAGACAGGTGTGAGTGAGGCAGAGCTCTGTGCATTATCCTGGGGCCTTTTCCAGCCCCATGTGGAGCACGAAGGCTTTTGTTCTACACCGAAGGAACCAATTTTGAAGTACCTGCCCCAGATCACTCAGTGCAGCTGGACTCAGAGGGGGAAATCCTGGAGTCTGTATTTGGACCAGGTTTCTCTGCCCTAGTGTGGTGTCCGTGCTTAGTACTTTCAAAAACTGCTGAAGGTGTCAGTGGTCTATCCCTAGATTGTGACTCTTCTAGACTAAGTCAGAAAGGTTATCTCTGGCATGCTTAAGCAGCCCGGGCTTGGCATAGAGTTGGTTGCGTCAGAAAGAGGTAGACTTTGCTCCTAGCTGTCCTGGAGCCTCTCCTGCCTGTGGTGTGCCTTCCTCTCCTTTCCTGTCACAGACCTTGCCACTGCAAAGCTGATCAGGAGGGGGCCTAGCTTTGCGAGTGTTGGCTCTCTCCTTCTACCCTGTGGGTTTTAGGAATTAAATTTAGGTCACCAGGCTGGGTGGGCAAGCTCATTCATTTGCCACAGCAATCTTGCCAGCCTGAGGTGGGTAGGGGGAGGGGAGAATTTCCTGGTCTTTCCTTTATCAACTTCTCGGGGTTCCAGCATGCCTTGGACCTGGTTGCTGATGCTGACAGGCTCTGAAATCATTCTTGGCTCATGTCCTTCCTGCTCAGGTCAGTGCCCTTGAAAGGGACCCTAGTCTACTTGGTCTTGGTGTCTCTCTTGTCTCTGTTGTGATATGGCGATCTTTAGGTGATGCTGAGACTAGGCCAACCTTGGGTCCTGGGTGTGTGCAACAGCTCTGTTTGTCCCTGATGCGCCAGTATGGTTATTAATGTTCTCTAATGCAACAAACTGTGTGTTCACTCCAGCGAGGGTCTACTGAGCCAATCCCGGGAGACTACTTAACTTTTCTGGGACCTTGTTTGTGTTGGCAGTGCCAGCTTTCTAGCCAAGGTGGAGTCCGGTGAAGGGGTAGACACTGACCTTTCACTGTGTGGAGAGTCACGCAGCGAGTCTATGGAGTCGTGGTAGGGTGGCATGGCAGCCCTGCGCCGCTCCTCCTGGCTGTAGGCTGCTGCCCTCCGCGCCCGCGCTTCCACACATGCTGGGCTGTTGCACTTGCTGGTGCCCACTGATGACAGCATGATGCCTGACTGGGAATCCGAGGTCAGGCTCTCCGAACGCTCCAGGCTCCACGTGTGGCTCTCATGTCTGGGAAAACCAGATAGGAGTGAGATGCTAGGCCAGGAGGGGTAGGCTGTCCTAGTGCAGGTCTGAGGTCCCATGGCTGCCCTGCCCTGGGCTCTTTGTTTGATCTGTGACTGCCTTAGCTCCCTGTCCTCTCCACTCAGCACGGATGTGGAGCATCACAGACATTCAACCCTGATAATGGGAGCGGGAAGGCTGGGATCCTGTGGTTGGTGAGCTGCCATGTGTAGAGGCTCCCCTGCCCCCGCCTCCACCACCAAGGTCTCCCAGCTGGGACACTTCTGTCCCCATGTTCTTTAGCCATTTCTCAGGATCCGAGCCTCACTGGCCAATATGCAAGGGCTCTGACTATTGCATGGGTCTGTCCATGGAAGGACGGACCAGCCCTGTTATCTTTCCAGCTATAGGAACTATTGTGCTTGCATGGACAGGTTGCCCCAGTACTGGGGAGTCAGGTGGACTGTGGTCAGTATGCAAACACGAGAAGAGATCAACTAGCTGTGGATGATTGACCGATGACGACATTCAGGAATTAGCAGGGTTCTATGGGCCCTGGTGCCCCTCACCTGTGGCTGGAGGTGGGCGTGGCTGTGGAGCAGTGGTGGGAAGGTGAACAGGAGTGGCTCCCAGAGAATGTGGTCTCAGCTTCCCTCCGGATCACGTGGTCTGTAGCTGGCACGTTTTTGGAGATGTACTAGGACAGACAAAGTCGGGAGGAGTTAGTGATGGAGACTAGATAGGCTCCCCTTCCTGGTAGGGAGGGCAAATGATAACCACGGAGCTCTAGTTATCACTGGATAAGATCAGTGGGTCGGTCAGTGATGGCCCCAGACAGTCAACACCCCCATCCAATTCCTCCTTATGGAAATGGGCAGAGTGAAGCCAGATCCCCAGTGAGGTAGTGCCTGGCACACAGGGCTGGACTGGCATCCACCCTGGCCCATCCTTGCTGTCCAGCCAGTGCTAAGGGGGGGGGGCGGTCTGGGAACGCCACTCACATCTGCCATCTGGATCTCCTCAGGGTCCAGCCGAGGGTGGCTGGGCCCGTTGGCCAGGCTTCGGTTCTGGTGGGCTGGGCACATGTTCTGCCGGAGATGGTGATGCATCTGCCTCCTCTGTTTTCTGCACAGGGGAAGGATAGGTGAGCCTAGCGTGGCCACCCTAAAGGATAGAATTCCCTGGCTATCCTTCCAGGGAGGCCGGGCAGTGCACGGAATCCCCTTGCTCTGTACTGTGTGACCTTTGGCAAGTTCTAGAAGTGCATGAAGATGTTTTACTTCCCCCATCTGCAGTGCAGAACCCCTTACCATCCCAAAGACCACCGACCATCAAAAGCCCATAAAGATCCCACAGGGTGCTAGCCCCTCCCCTCCCTCATTCGTTTAGCGTTTATTAGATTTTTTTTTTTTACTGTGTTCCAGACACTTCTTTGGAACAGATGAGGTAAACATGGTCCGTGCCTCATGCAGCCTGGGGGCCAGTAGGGGAGGTGGACAGTAAATACACAAGTAAATGAGCTAGACACTTTCAGTAAAGTTTTCCCAAAGAAAATAAAATAGGACGCTGTGATTCAGGAGCCTGTGGGACTTCTGTGCACTGGCTATGATAAATGCTCAGTAAATCATTTTATCATATACAACTGTAATTATATTACTCCTCTGACTCAAAGTCTTCCCTGGCCTTCACTGTCCCATTATTTTTCTCCCAGGCTTGTTTCTTGCTTCCTCCCTCTACCCAGGTTGCCGTTTCCTGGGACAGCTTGACTCTGGCCCTGCAGTGTTCCACCCTGCACTCCCGCCTTCTCATATCTTTTCTCCTTAGGACCAAGCTTGAGTGTCGCTGCCGAGAGAGAGAGAGAGAGAGAGAGAGAGAGAGAGAGAGAGAGAGAGAGAGAGAGAGAGCCCTTCTGCCCACCAGCTGAGGATAGGTGCTTTAAAAATGTATCTTGGTGACCCCATGCAGTGGAGGTAGGGAGGGCTCTGTGGATTCCAGGACAGTCAGGGCTTAGTATAGTAAGACCCTGAGTCAAAAACAAACCAAACAATGAAAAGCCCCAAATCAAAAATGCTTTGGCACCACTTGCTTGGGGCGCCGGTCATGTGCCTAGTCATGTTCTGGTCAGAGGTGGGCCTAATGAAGACTTGTTGCCTTCAGTAATGAGTAAGTGCTGTGGGCGGGCATCAGAACAGGTGGCTTCTTTCCTTAGTTCATGGACTCAACTTTCTTGGGTCCAGTCCCAACCCTCTCCTTATTTCCCAGCCTTTCTGGTTCTGGTCCCATCCAAAATGAGGTCAGCGGGACCTTAGATCCCATCTGTAGGGCAGCAGGATTCCAGACCCAGAGACTCAGTCTCTGAAGTGGTGGCTCTGCCTAGGCCCGCTTCTAGATCTGAGCAGGTGTCTCCCCACCTCACTCTACAGCGTCCACTGGTTCCGTACTATCTGAAGCTTGGCATCAAGGTTTTATGGAGGCTTCTGAATCTCATGTGTCGTTAGCTTCTGTCCAACCTTCTGGACCCTGGCTTTCTGCTCTGAGCGGTCTGGGTTGCCCCCTCTGGCTTGTCTTTGAGTTTGCCCTCTTCTTCACGACCTTCCCAGTTCTGCCCCTAACTGCCCTGAGATAGCCCAATCTCTTCTCCTCTGTGCTCCTTTATAGTACTTCCAGTGTGAGTGTGCACAGTGCCGTTGAGGCACCCGTTTGTCCTGAGAATGCAGCCTTCCCTGTACATCTTCTTCCCAGCATGGCCCAGGGCCTCTGATCCACCAGCCCCCCCCCCCGCCCCATCTACTCCAGGAGCCTGCAAAGGGAAGCTGGGAGTGCCAGTGAGGCCACTGTAATGTCCTTTGAGGTGCACACTGGGATCATCATCACAGGACCTGGAGAAGGTCCTCAGTTTGCCCAAGGTCCCACGGGTGATGGGTACAGTTGGGTTTGAACCAAGACTTTTCCCATGTCCGTCCCTTGGTGCTACAGCTGCGGAAGCCCAGGGACTGTTGGGGACAGGATGCTGGGCATGGTGGGTTCGGGGAGGAAGTATGTTCTAACAGAAACGTTGGAGGCCCATCCCGCCCCGGCTTGGCTTGTTCTAGGCTTGAGCATGTAACACTCACTTGGTCTTGCAGTAGGCGACCACACAGACGATGCCCACGACCAGCAGAGCCACACAGATGCCAGTAATTGTCAGGACTCTCTTCTGGTACAGCTCCTCAGCCTCTGCAGGGGCGGAGCAGGAACATGGAGATGCTTGTACACAACCTCCCTATTCCCCAGCATTGGGCTCCCTCAGCACAGGATCTGCCCGCCTCCTTCCACCCCGGCCCCTCGCCTGCTCGCAGACTCCTTTGCCTCCCTTCAGAGTTCCGCTACACCTGGTCACCACCTCCCCTAAAACCCATACCTGCCCAATGCACATGAGTGGAAAATGGAGGGGAAGGGAGGGGATGGCGTAGGGGGTGAAGTCCCAAGGCCACAGTAGAGGAGAGGCAACACCTTGACCAGGACCCCTGCCCTGCTCCATGGTAGCCCTGCAGGGCGCTCTTCACGGCAATGAACAGAGACCTAGGGCAAAGGCCTTTCTCAGGCATCCCAGCTTCCCTAAAAGGGCTGATGACAAGGTGTCAGATTTAGGAGGGATGCTAGCTAGGCAGGAGCAGGGATACGGCAAAGTGGGGCTAGAGAGGGGTGTGGGAAGGAAGTCCTGTGTCCATCCTCACGGCCCGGGCAGGGCAGTGCCTGGGCTCCCTGCACCTTGTCTGCTGGTGAGAAGCCTACCAGGGGCAGCCTGGCCTGGCATTTAGAAATGTCCTTGTGCAGAAGGACAGGCCCCATCTTTATTACAAGCTGGGAGGGGCTGAACCCAACTGTCCTGTCTACCCTCTGCGCCTGGTATGGCCATCTCTGCCCCTCTAAAACAGAAAGCCAAGAGGGAGACAAGGAAAGTGACAGCACTGGCTACGGCCCACCCCACACCCAGCTGCTGGCTGGCACTGCCACCTTCCCCTGCTCCCAGCTCAGGGGTAAATAGAGGCAGAGCTCTGAGAAATGTCGCCGGTTCCTCAGATTTAGGCCACCTCCTATGTACACCAGCAACCTCAGAACTACAAACCCTCTGGAGACTCACATACCCAAAGCTGTGGCTTCCAGAGTCAGACATGCCTTTCACACAGACACTCACGCATGTATTGTCTAGACAGACTTTCTGCCTATATACAGACTATCTGTATGTATCCTCCATTCCCATCTCTTGCCCTGATTTCTCCCTGCTTTCTGGTCAATACCCATGAGCCATGGGCAGCCAAACTACCAGCTAGCCAGACTAGCTCAGCTCTCTGCACATCTGCTTGCCTGCCTGTGCCATTAGTGAAGCTTCTCTCCTGTTACTCCCCCTCTCCTCACCTCCACTGTCCATCCAAAAGGTATCCCAGTTCTCCTTTCCAAGTGAGTGGTGGATCTGACCACAGTGAACATTTTCACTGCTGCCCCTGTAGTCCAGGAGGGGGCTCCCTCAACTAGAGATGGTCACCTTCTGACAGGCCTTTCTGTTCCTCTTCTCTTAACTCTAACTCATCCCTGCTCTCCACAGATAACCGAGTAGCAATGCAGCTCATTCTGATCTGCTGCTTAGAAACACGCAATATAGCTTCCCCGTTGCAAGTATCAAAACCTTCCTGTATCTTCAAGGCCCCCGTATCATCAAGGCTTCACACTCTATTTGCATCTTATCCGTAGCCTGTTTTAACTGGAGCCAGCTGCAGCATCTCTGACCACCCACTAAGGCAAGCCTGTGTGTGCTGTGTCCCCTGCCTTCCATACTCTTCCCCAGTTGTTAGGGGGACTGGCTACCAGATGCACCACGTAGGACAAACCTTTTCTTGGTCATCAGTCACAATAGCTCTCTCCTGCAGCCAAGCCAAGCCCTGAGCTCACTTTCTTTTCCTCTGTATGTCTTGTCAACAGTGTTTCCTGTTTGTTGCTCTCTCCTCTTGAATGCAGTTCCAGGAGGGTGGGGAGCGCTAAGTGTAGCCAGTCTTTGTGTTGAGCGGATGTTTATAGGGTAGGCAGGTGAGTGCACCCCCACCAGACAGACATCCACCCATACTCACCTCCCTGTGCTGGCAGTTTCAAGCCCAAATGTCCTGGGCTTAATACTAAGGCATTCCACACCTTTTCTGTAGCCTTGAGTCCTGCCCCGAGACACCTGCTAGCTAGACATTCCCATCCTCTATCCACACATGCCTGCAGATCATTCCTGTGCACTGCGCCACAATCCCAGCCTCCACCTCCTCTCCACTCAGTATAGCCTGAGACCCAGACAGACACTCACATGCAGACTTTGAGCGTTGCCTTCTACCAAGAGCAACCGATAGGGACTAGGTGGTAGGGGAGCGAGGACCTCCCCAGGGCTACCATGAAAAAGCCTTTCCACATACGTAATCTTTGACCCACGTCTGGTGTTCCACACCACCACTACCACAGCATTCCCATCAACCCTGAGCCATCCACATCTGTTGCTAAGACACATCTGGTTACTTGGAGTCTCCTTGCATCAAGCCAGAGAGCTTAAAACGCTAATCTTCAAAGTTCCTTCCAGACAGACAGGCTAAAGGGTCAGTGTATGTGTCTTTGGTGGGGGTGGGGTGGGGGTGGAATATGGGAGGAGTAGTGAATCACATGTAAGTTTCTTGGGGGTAGGAGAAAGGGTAGGTACAGATTAGATCCTTGGTGGTTTAGCCCAGATACACACATACAACATGCCACGGTAGGGACAGATCATGGAAGGTGTGAAAGCCTCAAGCAGATGGTAGAATCTGGCAGACAGACATAATGCAGGGACAGAAGCAAATGGAGAGTTGTCAGCTTCCAGCCTAGTGCAGATTGTGAAGCAATGGACTTGGGAAGGAAAGAGGATCAAGGTGAGATGGGAAAAGTTGCCTCTGCATAGCTCCCCAAACCAGGCTTCTGCAGACACCAGCCCTTGGGGCAGCCATGTCTGGTTTGGTTACTGACTGGCAAGTCCCTAGAGGCTCCTCCTCTGAAGGGGGTGCTAACTGAGAACCAGGGCACAGTTTGAACTGCAGGGTACCCTGCTCTAAATCAACATCATCAATGCATCTTGATGAAGCCAGGGAGAATTTCAGAATCATCGACTTTCCCTTTGAGGGAAAGGGAAACCTAATACTCCTCAGTCCTGGTGTCAGAGGCCGTGGGGAGGGGCTGTGCAGATGATGCAAAGGAATAATCAGGTTCCGTACCCTTTAATTCAAATCCAAGGTGCTCTGGTAGTGCGGAAGGAAGGAGAGAGGGGCAGGAGGAGGGAGAATGAGAGAAGGGAGGACAGAAGAGAGAGAGAGAATAAAAAACGTTGGTCAGAACTCTTCGAACACTGGGCGGCCAGCCTGCGAGGTGAAAGCATGTTAGTAGTGCTCCCTTCCAGCCTCCCAAGCTCCCACCCTGGTCCCCAGTACCCAAGAGCCCCAAGAACACCAGAGAGAGGCCATGTTAGAATTGGCAGGCAGGGAAGGAGCTTTAGAGATGAGCAGTGGAGTTAGTACCCAGTGAGAAGGCACGGGTGCAAGAGTCAGTTGGCGATGTCCCCCAGGAGCAGAGGGTGAGTGAGGTGGGGTCCAAGGAGGAGAGCCTGATCCCCTCCTCCTGGTTCTACTTCCAACCCTCCATCTCCAGGCCCTCTTGAAGTCAGACTGCCCCAACTCCTAGCTTATTCATGGGGGGGGGTGTCCTTTTCACCTGTTCAGAATGAATGTGTCATATGTCCAGACTTGACTCCATGTCACTGCCTTGTGCCACAAGCCTAGCTGGCCTGGCATATCTCCTGGCAGTATGAGTGCAGAGCTTTGGTGTCTCAGAGGGGAACAATGGGGAGGGGAAGAGATTCCAAGCAGCAAGTCATTGCTCTACTTGACATCAAATGTCCCCTGGGCTCCTAGGGCTGAGTGTAGCATGCACACTTGTTACGCTGTGGACAAATTACAGTGTTGGAAGTGAGATTGTTACCTGAATGTGTGAGTTCAGGCCTTTGAAAGGTAGATGCTTATAGCATTGACAGGTTAAATAAAAAGGCCTTGATCTACGACTCAGCTCTGCCATTATTTGTGACTCCAAGAGACGCCCAAGCCATCTAGGTCTGAGTCCCTCAGCTGCAATGGTGGTGATGGGGGATCAGGCCTTGCCGTGGGATCCTGGGAGGTCTGAAACCTGGCTGTTTTTCAGGACGATTCAGGCCAATGGCAGAAGGCCTGGGTGGGAGCCCAGAAATCTCAGCGGTGTTTTAAAGAGCTTGCCTTCCCTTTTAAGGCATGGCCTGTTCTGTTCCACAGACCCGGGGGCTCTGTTTCATCCCTAACTTGCTCTGTGGATGTGGGTGATCTGTGGCATCTGTTCTCTCCAAAGCACCTGTACACAGAGGCAGATGTGAAGAGGCCTGGCCAGCAGGAGGTTCAGCACATGTGTGTGCCAGGTCTCCTGTTCACACCTGCCTGGATACACTCCCTCAGTGACTTTCCTATCAACCAGGTCAGCTCCCTAGACCTGGTGAGGGTGTGGCATTGGACTTAACTTCTCGTCTGCTCTGGAGGAAGAGCAAGCATCTGGAGCATTATCTGGCCCGTCTCTTTGTGCTTTCTGAAAGAGGAATCTGTATTTGGAAAGAGCAGGAGAGTGGGTGGCTCTGAGCCAGGGACCAAGAAGGTCCTGACCCCAAGAATCTTGAGGAAGACCCTAGGGTCCTGACCCCACTGGTTCTGTGTATAGGCCATCACGGATGTGCTCATCCCAGCACTTAAACACAAGCCCTCTGCAGTCCCTCCACTCTGAAGCTGGGGTGAGGTTGGAGATTTGGTTTCTTCATAGTCTGGCTCTGATTGCTTGAAGCCCTAAGTGCAGCTCAGGGTCCTCTCTGGCTCGAAGGGCCAAAGGATCTCAGAGAGGTTCCTGAAGAGTGCGTTCTAGAGCCTAGGACTTGGAAACACTCAGGGGTATGTTTCTGATGTCCAGCCAGGCTCACTTGAGAGACAGCAGACCAACTTCACAGGTTCTAAGAGCTGGTTCTCAGCTTACTTTCAGAAAAAGTCTATCCACGGTGTCAGGATACTTTCTCAAGGTGATGGAGGAAATCGGGAGGCAGAGTGGAGGCTGGAGGGGATCACGGGGCTTAGCTATGACTGATCCTGCTCAGGCTTATCTGGCTATTCCTGAGGAGTGGCCACCTACAGAAGCAGATTAGCCTCTCAAAACCCTCTGAGCATTTCCTTCCAGGTCACTTCTCTGGGAACCAAACCATGTCAACAGCAGCTCCCAGGGGTCTTGGTTCGGGTGGGCCGGTGGTGGCTGGCATGCTTGGTGAGGCAGCTGAGAGTTTGGCCAGTCACTTGGTGGGTGGCTTTCTTCCTGGGAAGTCTGGGGACAGACACTGAGGATCTACAGCTGTGTCTGTTGTAGTTAAGGGAGCAATCTCCTACTCATGTTTCCTCAGCCAGGATGGGCTGGACCCACTGAGTATCAGGCCAGAAATGTTCATATTGACCAGTAAATTGGATGTTGGGTTTCCAGCAGGGCCAGGCTTTAGGAAATTTATGCAAATTTATTGTCTTGGGCATAACCAATTGCAGCCATAAAGCGCCTGGATAAGGAGGCAGTGATGTATGTGCAGATGTGAGCATGTGCTTGTGTGTGTGTGTGTGTGTGCGTGTGTGTGCGCGCATGTGTGAGTGTGGGTGCATGTGTGAGTGTGTGAGTGTGTGCGTGCGTGTGTATGTGTGTATGCGTGTGAGTGTGTGTGTGAGTATGTGTGTGTGTGTGTATGAGTGTGCGTGTGTGAGTGTAGTCATACACATGTGGGATACAGATGGGCCAGCTTTCCCTTTCAGGAGGACAGGGCCTGTAGTGGGGGAAACTTCAATGTGCTATTGGGGTCAAAGGCTGTTTTCTTAATCTCTGGAAGATTGCCTGGTCTTGAGGTGGTCTGGGTAGGTGGCAGGATTGGCTGCTTTGCTCAACAGTGCTGGGAGGCATCCTCCAAGGACTAATTCTCCTCCTTGCTGTTCATAGCTGGGAGATATACTAAACTGCCCTCTCGTGATGATGGCAGGCTCCCAGATGAGCCTCTCTCAAGCATCACTTCATTTCATCCCCGCTGCTGCCTTCCAGGTATTGCTGCCTCTATCCTCATCCTACGGATGAGAGAACAAATCCAGAACTCTTAAATAGCACCCAGGACTAGGGAATCTAGGCACCTGGCATTTCTGAATGGGCAGCGGAGCACTTCAGGGGGCACAGGATGACATCTTTGTACTCGTTATGTTGTGAAACATCGTAAGGGCCCTTGCGGAGCACACTTGAAGAGCAGGAATTCTCCACATAAAGGCATCTGCATGGTGCTGATGACACAGGCAAGAAGGCTGGGGACTCCATCTGCAGGCCTTCTTTTGGGCTCCCTGCAGACATGTGCTCTAGCTGGCCAGGGGGCTTTGCATAGTAACCCATGTTCTGGAGGTTCTATCGCGCTCTGACCTAAGGCTGCCTGTCCAGAACAGTTTCCTAAGCTGTGGAGGCTCTTGGCCCAGGGTGGGAAGGGGCAGGACCCCCCACTGCCTCTCTTCCCTGGTCCACCCTTGCCTGTCTGCTTCGTCCTCTCCTGAGGCTCCCCTGCCCCAGAGTTCTCCACATAGGCTGGATCTGATTCTTTAGGGCTACGTGTCTTGCTCACTTATTCTGCCTTTATCCTCTCTTCCTCCATAGCCTGCGACTGTGAATAGAGAGGTCTGGAGAGAGTTCTGCCTCTCATATTGTAGACAGAGGTACCTCTTTGGGTCTACCAGCCCTCGCCTGCTGGGGCAGTGGAAATGTTTCTGGGCTCTGTCCTATGGTCTGAGGACAGTTTGAGGATTCAGTTTTCCATCCTAAGACCCAAACTCTAAAACTGTTTTTCTGGATGTGCTTTCTAATGGCCCCTGGGTTTCATCTGTGGTTTCATCTTTATGGAGTTTTCCTTCCCAACATCCAAGTACCATCTAGGTTCTATGGCCCCTTAATACTCAAAGGACTCCAATGTCCTCCCTAAAGGAGCAGGGGGATAATCTGCTCTGCAGGATGGGATAGGTGACATGGTTCTGGTCTTGAAGGCCAACACACCACTGGGCCCCAAACCAAGTCTGGGACTATCCAGAGGCTTATTGCTTTGTTCCACCCCCACCTGGTGGTGCTTGAAGGAACTGCTTCCAGGCCCTAATTACAACAGTCCACTGTTTAGCCAATTCTTTGGACTGCAAAGGGCTCATTCCCTTGTTCAGAGTGGAGGAAAAAAAGGAGATGGAGTCCTGGATAGTGTTCAGACTAGAGGAGTCTTGGGGAGAGTCACCAGTTTCTGCTTGAGTGTGTTAGCGTCTGCCGCTGCCCTCGGAGCACCTCATCCTGTAGCAGTACATTCTCTGGAAACATTCATGGGAACCAGTGCCCTGGGACCGTCTCTTTTTTAATCTGCCCTCTGCCTTGGTCCTAGAACCCCAACACAAACCAAACCATTCCGGTCGGACCAGAAGGCAGACTTTTGAGACCCCTTCCCTTCTCCCAAACATACCCAGACCGTGCACTCTCACTGCCTGACTCAGCGACAGCCTAACACCTTCGGAGGCAGGCGAGGGCTCTGCAGATACCTCTTCCTACATTTGGCAGGGCTGCCTGACTCCAGAAGAGGGGAGAGGCCTGGACACGGCCCCTGCTGCCCAGAATTCCATATCGCTATTCCCAGGCAATACAGGTGACTTATGGAGGTGGGTGGGGAGACAGGGGTGTTTTGTCTCCACTGCGGAGGTTCCCGGTAAGCACCGAGGACTGAGAGGAACTCAGGACACCCTTGTTCCCTTCAAGACTTGGTAAGTAAGACCCCATCCCTCCCACAGGAGGAGACTGCCAGTCACCAGGGAAGAAGAGAAATAGAAGAGAGAAACATACTGGAGAAGTTGACCATTGCGAACTGCTGACACCTGTCCCCGGTGTATCCCACAGGACACCTACCAAAAGAAAGAAAACCAGAAAGAGAGAGCCAGGATAGCAAGACACAGGCATTGCAACACCCCGGCACGGGCTCCTGCCAGCGCCAGCTAGGTTCCTCGCCACGGTTACCATTTGTACTGGCCTTGCCACTCTGCCCCTTACCTGTAGCCCTGAACTTTAAACCCAAGGATTAGGCCAAAAAAAAAAAAATGAAAAAACAAAGCAAAACAAAAACAAAACAAAAGAACTAACAAACCAAAGTACAAAAAAGGAAAGAGAAACGAAACATAACAGCCAAAGATCAAAACAACCAACACCCCTGGCCCTACGCCCTACATTGGGGGACTGCACCCGGAAGCTTTCTAAGGAGCAGGGACTTGTGTTTGTATCTTCAAACATACTTTGCTTAGGATCTGGCATGTACAATCGCAAAGGCAGTTTCTCCAAACATCTCTGTCCGAAGAATCCGTTTGGACATCTGGAGAAGGAAAAGGGGAAAAATCACAGAACAAACTGGCATCATCCACGAGGCTAAGGTTAGAAATCAAAGTGCGCAGGGATGAATGAGAAAACCAAGTCAGGCACTTGGGGTCACACTTGTAGCTGAAGGGGCTGGAGCCAGGGGCTGGGGCTGTCATCTCCTTACAGACGCTTTAATCCATGTGGCTCTGTGGGAGGGGAGGGGGAAGGGCAGGCAGGGTGGGGCAGGGAGGGGGATGAGTTAGGGAAGTTGGGTGGGGAAGGGGGGGCAGGTTATTAAGACTAACTGTCCTATTGGTTGGGGGAGCTTTTCTTCTTACCTGCCTGGTGCCCCTCGGGAAGCCAGAACTGTAGCCTCTGGGTGCCAGGCAGGTAGACTTATTATGGGATACAAGTTCCTGGTGTCCAGATTCTGTTGAGGATTCTCTCCAGGACTGTGGGCAGGTTTACTTCTCTATGGAACAGCTCCCAGAAAACTCAAAGTAGAATTCTGCTAGGCTGTTCTCCACACTGTGTGCTCAGGACCAAAGGGACCTAGGAGGTATTTGATCTGTTCTCTCAGAGAGGGATCTGTGGCCCAGTATGTTTGGGATATCCACCCCACCCCGGGACTCCTGTAGAGTGGCAGTCTCCCTTAGCAGAGGAGATAATAACTGAACTATACAAATTTATTTGACCTAGGAAGTTTTGTTTGTGTATTTTGAGACAGGGTCTCGTGCTATAGCTCTGGCTGGCTGGGAACAGAAGGCACTTTTTAGAGGGTGTATTTTGGAGAAGGTTGCCTGTCCTAAGGCAGTAGATGTGAGGAAAGCTAAGTGGGGGGCTGAAGGAGAGGCAGAGCTGCTAGCGTCCCACAGCTGCCGTCCTGGCACCTGGTTCAGGGGGAGGTTGGAGCAGCCTAACCGGGGACCCTGTTCTGTACAGGAGCCCACTGGAAGCCAGCCTTGGCCTGCCTGCCCTGGGACCTGTTCTTCCACTGTGGCCTGGCTTTGTCCTGGCTCCAGCCTGGATCTCCTCGAATCTCGACTCCCTTGCTGCTCCAAGGCACCCCCCCCCTGACCCTCTCATACCCTCAAGGTACACTTCCTTCTGTTCTCTGGCTGCCACCTCTTCCCTTAAGCAAGTCCCAGTTTCGTAGATTTCTAGGAGACATGCCCAGTCCTGTGCTCTCTTCTGAACCCCAGGAAGGCTAGTCACCTAGGGAGAAGCTCACAGACACAACTGAGCTGACCCTTATGCATGAATTTCTTCAGAAACAGGTCTCTGTTGCCCTGGCATGCAGTTCCTTAGGAACTAGGGAAGCCCCTCAGTACCAGGTTACTGTGCAACATTAGTCAGCCTGGAATTCCTTAGGAGGTGAGAATTCTCTGCCTTAGCCTTCTACTGAACATAACAAGAGAGCCCTTGGCCTTATAGTTAGGCATTAGCCATTGGCTATGATAATTAATCTAATCTAGAGGAATAGGGAGTGGGAGTGGTTTGTGAACTTGCTGGAGTTTCTTTGGCCTGTGGTATCTCTCTGGGTTAGGGAAGGAGGGAGCTGGACATTGTGGTGGTGGAGCATTGGGTGCACACACATTTGGAGGTCTGGCTGGGAGTACAACTGTTGAGGGTGGGCAATAGCATTGCATGCTTACCCTATTGAATAGTGCGGCTTAGGGGATGAGCCCCTCACCAATATCTCTGATCCCTGACTCTTGTCCCTAGTCACTTTAGTCCAGGAAGATGGAGGAAGTGGCTGAGGCTTCCCAACTGATTCCAGTCAGGCTCAGCTCTTCTTTCTTTGCTCCTGGGCCCTGATGTGGGGGATTAGAAGTGAGTGAAGTAATTCTTTTTCAAACAGAAGCACCTTTGGGAGTAGAGGATAAAGACCCAGGAATTGAACTGACTCTTGGATTCTACAAAGGAACAGGAAAGGAACAGGCTTGACTGTGTCCACTCTCTGGTCTGACACTAATTGTTCTCTTAGAGTCAGGGGAACCATGTATGCGTGTGTGTGTGTGTGTGTGTGTGTGTGTGTGTGTGTGTGTGTGTGTAAGAGAGAACAGTCCAGTGAAGGGGCAAGAAGGGATAAAGAAACTTATTTGATATCAGGGCTGCTGTCAATGAGTCTGCTGTCTGTCCTATGAGTCTTGAAGAGCAGTGACAGCTATAAAGAGACCCCTGCGTCCCTGCCCCACACTCAGCCTGAACTGGTCTGACTGTCTGCTCAGGGCTACTGTCCTGCACAGTTCTAGGTGGCGCCATAGACTGGTGCACAACACAAATGTGCTATGGTATCTGTGCAGTGTTCTGGTGTTAGCCTTGCACCTGTCTGAGAGAGGGGTGCTCCTTCTCAATAGATAAAGAAAAGGCCTTGGGGGACCCGGTTGTCAGGTGAGGGGGGCAGGACTGATAGTCAGTGCTATCCTTTGGGGTATTAGTTCCTTTAGGGGCTCCTGGACACTCCTAATCCTCTCTATAGTCCTCTGTGTGGAGACTCAGGCTTCCTCAGAGAAGGTTCTAGGTGTAAGCAGGGCCTTTGGCCTTTCTGCCTTGGAGCCAGACCAGTGTAGAAAGAGCCAGATGTCTCCTTTTATCGACATGAAAGGAGTCGGCATTGGGTGTGGGTGGCTGGCTGGTGGCTGTGGCTCCCATTCGAACAGGATGACTCTCAGAATTTCGGGGGAATTGGGGATGGGTCGGAAGGGGCAGCAGGCTGCAGCCTTCCTAGATCTTCCTATAGGCGTCACCTCTCACTCTGAGAAGGTCTGAACCTGGGGCTGGAGAAGAGCAGGGTGAGAGAAGGGCAGAGAGGAGAGCCCACGGGCTACATCTGGGGTGGCAGAGAGGTCAGGACCTCTGCTGTCCCTGTTCCCCACCCACCTCCCGGGCCTCAGTTTCTCCTTTTGGTAGCCTGGGGATAATGCCATGTGTGCTGCCCTCACCTGGAGAAGGAAGGATGAAGGATGAGGCTGTGGCCCAGGCGCCGGAGGGAGCCAGGGTCTCGGAGCTCACAGGGCAGCTGGAGATGCAGTGAGGATGAGCAGGCAGATGGGGTGGGATGGGGTGGGGGAAGCTGGGGATGAAGGAGATGAGCGGATGGGAGAGGGCGGCATGCCACTGGTGTATGCACAGGGCTGGAAAGAGTCTTGTTCTGTCATCATCCCCTGAACCAGTCCCCAAGAGTCACGCACCAACCGTGCTCAACAAACACACGGAGAGAAGAGGAGAAAACGGCAAGAGAAGGCCCAGACAGGAGACAGTCACCTTGATTTGGACCCCCATTTTCAAGTCCCCTTAAGTTCTCTTTAAAAAAAAAAACCAAAAAAAACAAAAACAAAAACAAAATTCAGTATCAGTGACACTTTCGTTTGGCACTGACTTCCAGAAAAACAAGAGGGTGCCTGCCTGCTTTCCAACACCCCCTGGGGGAGGGGGGGCTCTGAACCAATACACAGCAACAAGTGTAAGAAAACCAGGAGGGAAAACTGAGTTTTATAGAAACTGGAATGAAACTGACCAGTGTAGTTTCATTATCCAAGCTAAGCGGAAATGCAAAAAAATCAAAATAAAAAGAAACAAACAGCACAAATGGTAGACGTGAGTCCCGTTCCTAAGTTCTTTCCTTTTCACTCCATTCAGGTGTCGTCAGAAATCCCGAGAGGCCTGCCCCACCTCCCACCCCGTTTCCCACCCTCAGAATGGCCTCTGGGCTCTGCCCGGCCCCCTCCCCCCTGCCCTTCTCCAGCACAGCTCCAAGGACTGCAGTCCCAGCCTGGGATGTCCCTCTCCCTTGCATGTGTGACAAAGGGGTTCAGGGAAGCAGGTTAGGGAGCCTTGACTGAGGCTGTCCCAAGAGGGCAAAGATGGGGAAGTGGTGGCTCTGGGTACCAATTTCACATCTGAAACCGAGTTGCCCTGGGTGGGGGGAGGAAACAGGACACCCTCGTGTTCACAAGGGCTCGGGCCCCTCTCCCTGCTCCTTTCAAATGTAGCAGGGCATATCCCCTGGCTCCAGGGGCACAGTCATGCTGGTAGGTTTCCTGGAAGCTACTGTCTTCTCCTTCCCTTTCTTATACTGCACTCCATCTTGGAGCCTGGGCTCTGGGGACCTGCTTTGTCCTTGTACCTGTCTTGGGGAGCAAAGTCTTCTTGCCTGCAGCCAGGGCTGACTTCAGTAATAATGCTGAATTCTTTGGGGGTGATGTTCAGGGGTCCAAGGGACTAGGGAGGAGGAGAGGCCTGGTGTGGGAAGGAGAGTCAGGGCTAGGACATCTCTTTGAGGAGTTATGGGATCTCTATTCCAAAGAGCTCAGAGCAGTTGCAAGACTATGATGTTTCCCAGGGTCCTGTGCTGCTATTGTGACTGTGTCTTAGAAGCTGAGGCCAGACCTTGAATTTCTCTGGAGTACCTGTTGTTGCTCTTGGAACTTTCCTGAGGGGTTCAAGAGGGAGGAGTGGGGAAGGGGGTGACATCAGGTGAAGGGTGGGACCATGGAGGAAACCATTGAGGAGGCCAGCTGGGGTCTGAGCCACAGTTCTGCCTGGCAGTGACACCAAGCTCTCTTGTGGGTGAGAGGGAGGACACGTGGACACTGGGACCCTATCAGCTTGTGCAGGATTCTTTAAAAGTCCCAGTCTTCTCTGTAGGTTCATATGACTAGAAAGGCCAAGCCAGGGATAGGGGTGCAAGATCTGACCTGGGGGTGGGGGGCAGAGGCAGGAAAGCCTGAGGTTCTTCTACCAGGAGTTGGTCAAGACCCTCTTTCTGAACTAGCAACACTTTGTTGCCTTTGTTCAGATGTCATGGGAACGGGACAGCTCTGGTACCTAGTCTGGGGCCCTTGGCATGGGTTGCTTTGAGAAATCCAAGTTGTTGACTAGACCCCCTTTCTATTCCTCCTTAAGGTCTGGCCAGAGTTACGCTCCTCAAGTTTGTGTCAACCTCCTCACACACATGCGGGAGGATTGCCCAACAGACCTGCTGGGACTGAGAAAGCCTTTTCTGGTGGCCTCCACATAGTCCTGAGTGCTGCAGTGTGTGCAGTTGAGTTCTTAGCTCCTTGGAGTTCCTGTTGGGGCCACCTACCCTCCCCCACTGGGCCACTCCCACAGTGGTAGCCTTGCTGGATTCCCCACCTTCCATAGAGAGGGGCTGGGGTTAAAATGGCACAAGCAATGTTCAGGGCAGGACTGGCCACTTCTGGTCACAGGGCAGGAAGAACAACCAGGTCTAAGGCCAGCACTGGGTTCTGGGTCCCACTTCCTAAGTTCTTTCCTCAGTTTCTAAACCTCCATTTCCCCTCTAGGCACAAGAGCGGGACCATCAGGTGCTGAGGGCTCTGGAGCCTGTGTCCTGTGCTTCCAGGCTTATCACTACTGGAGAAGAACCAGCCAGGACATGTTCACTAAGGACAAATTTGAAGAGTTGCTTAGAGATAGGGAAGAAAGACAAAATGGGGGGTGGGGACAGAGAGAGACAGAGATAGAGACAGAGAGAAAGGACAGAAGACAGAGAAGGAGGAAGGGGGGAGGGAGGGAGGGAAGGAGAGAGAGACAGAGAGAGAGAGAGAGAGAGAGAGAGAGAGAGAGAGAGAGAGAGAGAGAGAGAGAACACCCAGTGCCTTAGACTGGTATTTCCACCTCCCTGCAGAGTGTTGGTAAGAGATGGACATCAGGAGTCAGGGTGATGGGGCCTAGCAAACTGTGTCTGTAGTAGTTCACCCTTAGAGCTTACATATCTTTAGAGTCCAGGAAGACTAGAATGTGGGCAAACCGCCCTGTCTGTGGCCCCTGGGGATCACTTCCAAGTAGCTTGAAGCTTGAAACTCACTTTTTCTAGAGCCCTCCACTTCTGCCCCAGCATCTCTTCCCCTGCTCCTGGCCCCGTGCCCACCCCTACCGGTCACTTACTTGCAGGAGAGCTGGTTGATGCCCTCGATGTAGTAGCACACGCCTCCATTCACACAGTAGGACTTGGCTGTCTCATTGCACTTCCGGGCGTGCCCCGACCAGGGTGACAGAGTGGTGCTCACTGCAGGCATGAGAGAGAGGCGCTGGTGACCCACTGACCCCGCCTCTGGGCCCAGGGGTCGCTTCCCTTGTGTTCTTTCATGTTCCTATCACTGGAAGCTCACTGGGACCCATAGGAGTGCCCGGCTGGGAAATGCTAGCGGGGATCTCTTGGTGGACAGCAAGGCAAATGGCAAGCCACAGCTGATCCTCTGCCCAGTGTGGTCCTGCAATGGTTCTCCTACGAAACCTACAGAAGCCAGGGGCCTTTCCACTGTCTTGGAGGAGTGGAAGAGACGAGAAGGAGCTTCCTCCACTGGAGGAAGGCCTGACTTCTGCTCCACTTGGGTCTCCCTCCTGGGGGGGGGGCTCCACTGTAGGACTGGATGTTGATGTAGGGAATGGTGCAGGGGAGACCCCTGCACCCATCTTCACTGCTCAGGTTCTTACGGTGAACCAGGGGAATCAGGGAAAATGACACCTTTAGGATGCTGTTTTCTGAGCTCTGGGAAAGTGTGTGTTGGGGGCTGGGTCTTGGCTTCCACTCTCTTCCCTCTTGTTTCCAGGGTTGGCGTGTTATGAAGGCTGCTATGTCCTGTCTCTACAAATGTTCAGGGTCTCCTTCATGTCCCCACACCAGACAGCTTTCTCCTGTTAGCTGTTGCTGGTGGAGGGGGCCTTCAGACCTTGCCCAGCCTAAACTATAAATCATGACATTCAGGAGATGTAGCTGGGAGAGGGATGGGGGTGGGGGTGGGGTGGAGGGAGGGGCGGAGAATAGCTGGGATTCGAAAACCGGGTGGGAGAAAGGCTGGCTGCTAACCCAGGCTGTACATCTGATTGATCAGGCTTGCCTGAAACACTGAGAATAGTGAGAGCTCTGCTCCCTTAGCAGGGGACAGTGTCCAGAAAGCTGGCTTTAAATGCAAAACCTTCTTTTGTAAGACAGTGCCCCACACTAGCTTTCCAGCACATGCTGTCCGAAAGGAGTTCCTGTTCCCTCTTCCCGCTCTGGGACTCTGAGGGTCTCTCACTCCTGCCCAGTGGTGGTCCCCTGACCGAGGTGTCCCACTCCACCTTGGCTACCCTTATCTCCCCTGGGGTGGCAGCCTCCACTCCATCGGCAGTGGGGAGGAGGTAAGAGGAGGAGGAGGACGGAGCAGGCAGGCGCTTGGCACCCTCAGTGTTTAGACATGTAGGGAGACAGATGGAGCGTGGAGGACTGGAGTGTACACACAGCACTGCCTCTGTATATGTCTGAGGAGCTCACAGATAAAACTCAGCAGGCCAGCTCCCACCCTCCTCTCAGCCCCATGCCTGTTGCAGAGTTGGCATCTCAGACCCCACCCCTGCTGAGGTCTCCTCTAGGGCTCCACCGCAAACCCAGCTGGGACCCACATGCTGGCCAGGCAAAGGAAGCTTTTACTGGTGTTTGCTCCAATTCTGGGTCATAGAGACCCAGGAAACTAAGAAAGGGACAGAGTGCGGTGACCATGTCTGCAAGTTATAAAGTGGGCAGATCCTGGAGTCCAGGGCTTAGAGGTTGTCTTGCCCTTTGGTTATGCCTCTTATGAGGAGTGAAGAAAGACAATGGCGGAGTGCCTGTCTAGAGCTGCAGTTGTGTATTCCTGCCAGATACCCTGTCCCTTGTGAGAGAGCGTGTCAGCACCAAGGCACGATGCAAGCAGATGAATGTGGGCCACAGCCTGGGGCTTCCCAGGGGCCTTGGCTAAGCCTAAGAATCTTGGCCTGGACCTACCAGGCCCAGCATGGCCCCTTTGCAGCAATGGTGGCAGAGACCTCCTGCTGTCCCACCTTTATTGTTATTTTGCTAGGTTGACTAAGCCATGGATAGCAGTGAGGATGCTGGGGTTTCAGGGACCACAGAAGAGGGATGGAGGCCACCTAGTTGTGATCCACTGAGTCTGGGTTGCCAATACCATAGCACGGGGCAAAAGCATGGTGGGGGGGAGAGGGGAAGGTAGTCGCTGATGTCAGGGAAGAGTGGTACAGGTACCCCTCTGCTGACAGGGTAAGGCCTTCCCGAGCTACAAGCACAGCTGTAATGGTAGTGAAGCCACAGCACCGGGAGGTGTGCGCTCCACAGAAGGTGTCAGGCCGCGGTGCCTTCACACTGGTGTGGCCCTCGCAGGTCTCCGTCCCCTTGTGAATGCATCTGTGCTTTGACACTGTCCTCTCGTTCTTGGAGGAGCAAAGGTGGGAGAAGCCTGCTCTCTCGACTCTCCACCGGGATGGCTGGCAGCTACCCCAAATCCAGTATGTCCAAACTGGCCTCCCAGTTACCTGTCTCACCCTTCTCTCTAGTCTTCCCTATGCGTGTGAACCCCAAGGTCCTAGAGAGCATCTTCCATATCTTCTTTATTCTTTACTGCTATATATGTTCCTCCAGGGATGGACACTGACACCACCTCTGGGCTTCCTTCCCTGGTCCAATTTATTGTCACTTCTTCCTCGGTGACCTTACTACTGGTCCTCCTGACTCACACTGGCCTTCACGCTGGCCCCTTTGCTCGATAGGTGCTATGGTGGTCTTTATCATCCTTAGTGAGGTAACCCAATCACAAAAGAACACACATGGTATGCAGTCACTGATAAGGGGATATTAACCCAGAATCTCGGAATACCCTAGACACAATTTGCATATCAATAGGTTTCCAAGAAGATAGAAGGAGAGACCCCTAGTCCTGGAAAGACTGGATATAGGGGAATGCCAGGACAGAGAAGCGAGAGGGGGTTGAATGGGGAACAGAGGGAGGGAAGGGGGCTTATGGGACTTTCAGGGAGGGAGGAAACGGGAAAGGGGAAATCATTTAGAATGTAAATAAAAAAACTTAGAAAAAAAATATGTGAATTGTGTCAACCCTTTATCTGTCTCCCTATAAATGAGTGTAGTCAAAATAAAGCCCCCAACCCCTTGTCAGGTCTAATCTGGGTCTCATTACTGTTCATTTTTATCCTGTTCTCTCAACATATTTATCTACGCTCATTTCAAGTGAAATATCAGTGCTTCAGGGTAGCCTCTCCTGGCTTCTCAAGATGGCTACGACCCCCACATTCTTTCTGTTCACTACACAAGCTTCTGCTATAGTATTTATTCTAAGCTGACGAAAGAACCACGTGTGCCATTGCTAGCTCCGCCACTAGAACCCAAGCTCCCTGGGGCATGGCCACATCGTGTTTCACTAAACCCCACCATCTAGACAAATGCTTGACACAGAATAGGGGCCTAACATTTGTTGACAGACTGAAAGAGCATCAAGTATCTGATTCTTGAGGGCAAAGTGCGCTCTGCTGTTTCCCTGAGCGTAGCCTAGTGTCCTTAGCCTGGCCATGGATATCTTTTCTGTAAGACACCGTCTCCTCAAAGCCATAATGAGATACTATTTCACACCTACTAAGAGGGTTAGAATGCAGGAGCGGGAAAATAACAGTTTGTGGAGAGGACGTGGGTGGGAATGTACGGTGGCCTGGCTGCTTAGGCATCTAGTCAAGGAGTTCTTTAGAAAGAAAAGTTAAAATCCTCAGAGTTACCATGTACTCAAGAAATTCCACTCTTGGGTGTATCCTCAAGACTGAAAATGTGTGTGCTTACAAACACCTGAACATGAATGTCCGCGGAAGCGTTATTCATCGGCCCCACTGTGGCAACAATCCAAATGAGTCAACAATTCAAACCCGATGAATGGGTGAACAAAATACAGTATGTTCACACACTGGAATATCATTTTACCATAAAAGGAATGCACGCATACATGCTACAACATGGATGGGCCTTAAGGTACAGGAAGGTCACTTATTATACGGCTGTGTTTATATAAAATATCTACTAAAGCCAATCTGCAGGGGCAGCAAGCGAGAGCAGTGGTTGTGGCATAGGGGGAGGAGTTCCTGATGTGATGATGAAAATGTCCTAGAATTAGCGGGGATGGTTACATAAGTTGGTGACTATACAGAAAAACCACTGAATCATACTTTAAAAGGGCAAATTTTATGGTATGAAAATTATATCTAAAAATTAATTAAAGCCATGCCCAGAAGGGGAAAACTCAGGGAGCAGTTGCTATGAGTGTCTTGGTGCAAGCTGTCCCAGACCTACAGAGAAAGATGACAAGGGACAGAGGCTGAGAGCAAACGCCGAGTGCCTCTCTGCAGTCCTGGCTGCAGCTGTCGCCCTCTTTTGAGCGTGGGCAAACTTCTTGCTCTCTTTAAGGTTCATTGCTCTGAGATATCCAGTTCTCGGCTTACTGCGCCTTTTCATTTGGCTCAGGTGTCCATGCCCCCAACCTCAGACTTCGTTTGTTGGGAGAAGCACATGCTTTCAGACCTAGGATTTTACCTTCCTGTCATCTGAGGTCCGATGCTGCTAACTACAGTTGTGCCTCTCTGATTGTAGAGCAGGGAGGGCCATGCTGAATACAGCTGGTATGAGGGTATGTGCTCGTGTGTGCATAGGTGTGTCCCACCAGCGATCCCCTGACCAGAGGCCTCTACTACATGCCCACAGTCCTGTAACTCCTCATGTCAAACCTGCCTGCCCTGTGCTCTGCATCCTGGGACAGCCCCATGTTCCCTTTCCCTTGGGATGGGCTTCTGGCGTCTGTAAGGTGGAAGGGGACTGCACCACGCAGACTGTTTTGTTACAAGCTCTGCCTATGTCTCTGCACATTCCTTTCCCCTGTCAGCCCTAGAAGCTCCTGTGAGACCCAGAACTGTCACTTCCGGAGGGCCTGCTCTGATCTGGGAAGGACTACGGGTCCACCCTAATGGAGAGGTAGGTAGCCATCCAAGAGTGGGACGATGCCCTTTGATGCCCCATCCCTGTGGCCCTGCTCCCCTCGGGGCTGGGCGGGCCATGCCAACCCACCTTGGGATGAGTCACTGGGGTAGGCAGAGCTGCCCGCTCGCTGCCTGCCCTCCACCCCCTCCTCAGGGCGTGGTTGCTGCAGGTCTGCGGCGTTTCACTGGTAAACAAGACATCAATGCATCTCTGCCTGGGAAAATGGTCATGGCCAATTCTCCACATCGAGAGTAGCCTGGCTTGCCCTGGACTGGACAGTGCAGCAGAAAGGTGTGCATGGTGTGTGTGTGGATGCCTGTGTGTGTGTGTGTTGGTGAGGTGCAGATGGGAGCCTCGGCAGCAAACTCACAATCTCAGGAGTTTAGGAGAAGGTTGAGACCGCAGAGCTCAGCCTACGAGGGGAAAGCGGAGGGGCACAGAGCTGGAATCTCTGCAAATCTTTGAGTTCTTTCTATCTCCTGGGTCTCTGCTCTCACGCCAGGCTGCAGAGACAAGAGATACTGATGCCTGTGGACAGCTGGGATTCCAGCTCTGCATGAGACCCTATGCTCAGTCCAAACGTGTACTACTGTCTGCTTCCCAAACCTGTCAAAATATGGCATGTTGCAGGCTGGGGGGTGGGGGGTGCATTCTCAGGTTGGGCTGGAGCTTACTAGTGAGTAAGATCTTCAAGACCCTGGCCCTGTGCATCAGAGAGGGCACAGCTATGGCGGAAACGCTTCCCTGTTCTGTTTGCCTCACATAGTGAGATGGTGGTCCTACAGGGCCGTTTCTCAGGGTGCTCTGCCTCTTTACAGTTCTGCACACAGATAAGCCTGGTAAAGATGGTGCTCCACCCACCACAGTAACCAAGCCAAGTGTATATGTGACCTCGGCAGGATGACTAAGAAGCCGTTCTCGTGCCTGCTCCAGGAGAACACAGGGATGGGGGGCTGGCTAAGGTAGAACTCTCTGAGGCAGGTGCCTTCTCTTTCCGTTCCACTCCATACGAGAAGGAGAAAGCAAGAAACCAATCCACTTCTAGTTCTCGAACTCTGTTCCACCTGGAGCTAGATGACCTCTGGACTTCCTAGTTTCATGAGTCAATAAATGAACTCCTTAAGGTGGGCTTAGGTTGGATACTTGTCAATTCTAACCCAGAAAGTCTTCATTAATAAAATAGGAAACCCAGAGTTTGCCTGCTCACTACAACAGAGATGGCAGATGCTAAACCCAGGTACATACCATTTTGGAACAGCTTGAGGGTGGCCCCATCTAAGTACCCACTTCTGTCACCCTTCTCTAGCCAGGAAATAGAGGAGGCCACAAAGGCCTTGGGATAATTCTTTCCCTTTTTTTAAATTAAAAAAAATTCGTATTGAAAGCTGGGTATATCAGCACATGTCTTTAATCCCAACCCTTGGGAGGCAGAGGCAAGTGGATCTCTGTGAGTTTAAGGCCAGCCTGGTCTACACAGTGAGTTTCCAGATAGCCAGGGTTACGTAGAGAGACCCTGTCTCAAAGAACAAACAAACAAACAAAGATAGTGAAATTCAGGCCTTGCACATGCTAGGCAAGAACTCTACCACTGAACTACATTCCTAACTATAGGCTGTAACTTCTTTAATGTAACATTTAGCAGCTACCTATTGTGAGGCAGGCATTGTGCTAGGCCCCTGAGGCCAGGGTAGTAAACAGGTCCATGTAGCGCCACGACCAAGTTCACTAATGACTTCCACACTGTAGAGCCCGGTCAGTAACAAGCTGTTTGACTATGCAAGATATGCAGCCTTTCTGAGCCTCTCCTCAAGAAGGGTCCATCAGAGAAAACAGAGACTGGCTCAGTAAATAGTAGACGTGACCAGAAATCCCAGGGGATTGTATGACCCTGTTCTCTTTGCTTTCGTGAGGCTCCTCCGGCCCAAAGCACAGAACAAATCCAGCCACAGTGTGGGGCTTGAGACATTCAAGAGATGTCACTAGACCATGGTGGGTCATGAGATAGCCCAGGATTGGGTTTGGATCCAGAGTGACACCGTAATAAGCAGAGGGTTAAAGGTCAAAGGCTGCCTGTGGTTTGAAAGGCTATGGATGGGGTGGGGGTAAAGGGGAGTGGGGTCAGATGGGAAAGGAGCAAGTGCTTGTGCTGAAGCACCATGGGAAGGGAGTGAGGGTGAAATCTGAGCCATGGCTGCCCTTGAGGTAGGGATGGGACGGGACAGATGTGAGAAAGATCTGGACTTAGACTTCTGTGACACAGTGGTGTGAGAGCCCAAGAAGCCCGAGGCTGGGGGATGAGGTGTCTCTCATCAGCATAGGGCAGATGAGATCTGGGCTGACTGGGGCCTAGGTAATGCTGCACATTCCGCTTTAGATAGGCTGGGCTGTGATAATGTACTCAGGGGGCAGCATATACAGGGTCAGATCCTATGCCAGGGACAGGACTTTAACAGCAAACTCTACATGGTAGGCTCAGTTGGTGGGCGCCCGGCTCAGGCACGGAGGAAAGGTGGCTTTCTAGGCCCCAAACCAGGGCCCGAGAGGACAACCCAGCCGAAAGGTGTTCTCTATTCTGATACTGTGTCGGACACTGTGAGCCAGTAAGCCAAGGACTTCTGAGGCCCTCCTTTGTAAGTCTTAAAAGGGGGAGTAGGGTCTGTGAGACAGGTCTGTTATCCCTAAATGGAGGCCATCCACAGGCCTGGGCACTCAAGCCTCCCACCCTAGGCCTGGCTCAGGTGTCTAACAACGCAACTGGCAACAGACAGGCAGCTCACACCCACCGCAGGCCTGTCTTTCACCGAGCCTCGCTCCTGACAGACAGCCCAGCCTCTCATAATTGCCTTCTAAAAATATCCTTCCCCCAACCCCTACCTCTTGGTTTCAAAATATTTAGTTTTCAGGGTATTTAAAACGAGAGCTGGCGGTTCTTCCAGGCCCAGATAACAAAACTAAACATTTATGCTTTGACTGCATTTCTCTAATTCAGCTGAGATCTTGGGTTTGATATGCAGCAACAGGAGGGAGGGGGTTGCGTGCAAGACAGATCATGTGCTGGTCTCCCGAGGGCTGAGGGGCAGCTGATCTGTTATGCCAAGTCCCCCAGGACCCTCCCCTTTCTTGAGGGACACCTACCGCTGTTGACATGGAGCCGGCCCCTCACAGTGTCCTTCCCAAGGATGTTCTCAGCTTCACAGACGTACTCCCCCGCGTCCTCCACCTTCACTTTGTTGAACTGTAGCCGTGAGTTCTTCCTGGGTTGGAAGAGGAAAGAGGGAGAGAGGTGTGAGCCAGGGCTGCCAGAGCTTATCAGCGGTCACCGAGTGGTCACATTACAGAGCCGCCGATGCGTGCGTAGGCTGGGTGAGAAGAAGGTTCCCTCAGGCCAGTCTTTTCTGGAGTGCAGGTGGTATGATGAACCCTGGAGTTGGGCAGAGAGATTGGAACCTTCAGGGCAACACAGGGTGCATGTAGCCGCAGCACATGTGTTCTAAATCTGCGACTCTTCACAACTCTTTTCCTGTGGCTGGGTTTCTTTGTTATCATTTTTCTTGGGGAAGAATGTCAGGCCCCTTAGGAAGTCACATGGCCGTGTCTCTCCCTCTCAGCTGCCTCTGCCGTCCCTAGAAGTGGCAGATTGTCACTGTTCGGAGTTATGGTTTGGGTGTGTCTCCTAAAGTCTACTGGTCCCCATGTCCCCACTGAAGGTGCTAGCAGGCCATGAGGACACCCAACATTGAAAAGGCCCTCAGACCCTTGACCTTGGAGTTCCCAGCCTCTACAACTGTGGGCCAAATACATCCCCACAGTTTATAAGTGAGCCTGTCTGGATACCCCATTAGAACTGCAGCGTTGACTCTAACCCCAGGTACCTGGGAGAGCGCCTGCCTGATGGCCTCAGCGTGCAGGGTACCAGCCTAGATCTGTGGCTCTGTCCTACCATCCACTCAGCCTTGCCATGGAGGGGCCCTCTGTAGCTTCTCCAAGAGACTTTTGCTTAATTCCTTCCACAAATGCATACCAGGTACCTCCCATGTGCTGGAGACCATGCACTCCAGGGTATGGGGCCACAGGGCCAGTCAGGGTGTTCCCTTCTTACATATGGGGAGACTAAGTCTCAGAGGGCTCCTGAGTCGCTGATGGACACAGCTAAGCAAAGCAGAGTAGAGGTGGACCAGGAGCTGAGGTCAGCGAGGACACAGAAGTTAGGGCTGCCCCTTCGTCTGGCCTCTCTCTTGAGTAGTCTGAGGCCAGGTCCTAGCAGCCCCTCCTCCACGCCGTGACCCCAGAGCATGTGGCTTCTGCTTCCTTCTGAAGCCCTGACCAAATCTCTGCTTCCTTCCCAAAGCTTCCCGGCATCTACTCTGGGACATCTTGGCTCTACGAGGCTCTGTTCACAGCTCCTGCATCTGATGTTTCCTGGGACCCAGAAAGTGCTCTGGATAAAGTCAGGGACTCCAATAAAGGCCATAATAAATGTCTTTACATGCTGTGATCTCCTCTTCCCTTTTAGGGTCAGTTTAAAAAACCAGATTCCCTGCATACGCACAGTTGGATGGAGAAAATGGCAGATAGAGCCAAGCTGCCATTGTCCTGTCTGAGACCCAAGGATGCAAAGGAGAGACGTGACACTGCTGAGGTAAGGACTGGGATGGGGGACAGGGGATGGGGGACAGGGAGGGAATGGGAGAGAGATGAGCAGAAGGCTCCTCCTCTTAGCTTCACCCCTGCCTCTTCCCACACATCTCCCTCCCATATTCCCACAAGATTGATGATGGCCTCACCAATGTGGCGAGAGTGGCTTGTCTATATATCCTATCCTTCCTGGGTAGGTCTTTCTCCTTGGGCTTGTGCCTGCCCATAGCTCTCCTCTCTCCACTAGTTTCCTTCATTCAGCAGAGCCCTGGAGGCCCCTCTGCCTAAGTGAGCCTCTCTTCATCGAAGCCTAATTAGATGCTACAGACTCCCACTTCCCTGGGCCAAAGCTTCCCTCACTTTCTTGCATACTGGATAGGCAGGGAAGGGGTGTGTCCGCTGAAGGCAAAAGAGTTCACGCTTAGGGGGCCCAGAGCCAGCCAGCTCCTCATGGTCACCCACAGCTGCAAGGACAAGGCAGAGCACCTAAGGAGCAGCAATGAAACTTGGAGGAAGATCTCCCACCCAAGGGTGCACGAGACCGGGATCAAGGGGAGAGCAGGGCTTGGTAAAGGACTCCTTTCGGGATAAGAGAGAGGTGATAACAGTTCTCAAGTGTGGCAGGAATAGCATCTTGGTTCACTGGGGCCTCAGAGGTCTCAGGGAGGTGAGATTCAGAGCTATAGCTGAGGCTGGACCCTGAGGATCTCTCAGACCCTGGCATTGCTGGACTCTCTGCACTCTTCGCATCCTTAGATCCGTCTGCCGTCCCGGGGCGGGGTTCTCTCCCTGTCTTCCTGGCAGGCAGGCAGGATGTATACTCCTGTTGCTTCAGTGTGCTGACCCAGGTCTGCCCCGTGGGTGCTGTCCCACCCTCCCTAGCCGGTTCTCTGCTGGCAGGGACAGGATCTGGGCAGCCCAACACTTTCCTCAGTGCCTGCCTCCTCTGCCTGCCTGAGGGGCCTGTCCCAGCCTGCCCCTCATAAATAAGGGAACATGCGGTTCTGCAGGGGAGGGCCTGTGCCCTGGGCTGGGGGGGGGGGCAAGTTTTCTCCTGGCTCAGGAAGGCCTGGGTGACACTGCAATTTGGCGGGCACAGAGACAGACAGTCAGCCCCCGTCGGGAAGTCGGTCTCTGCCAGCAGACAGAGATGCCAAGGCTGAATGTAGCCTGGGCAGGCAGGGCAGGAGGAACTCTGGAGGAAGGACAGAGAGAGGCTCATCAGAAAGGAGGCTCCTTGCTCTGTGCTGTGGCTCCTGGATGATGGTCTCAAACCCAAGAGAGGAGGAGTCTTGTCAGCCCCACACTGAAAATGGATCGAGATCTCCTTCCGGGCCTGCAGGGGGGCATAAGGATGAGGTGGGGGTTCTTCTGAGAAGAGGGATAGGTTTCTCAATGGTGAGATGAAGCGATGTCTAAAGGACCATCAGAGGGGACAAGAGCTGATTGCAGGCCTTAGGTGGATAGTCCCGAGTTACAACATTTAAGCTGGGCCTTGGAGGCCTTTGCTAGGGACAAGAGGGGCAATTTTCCCAGTTCAGGGTTGAGAATAAGAGGCTGGAAGGAGGGGAGGCCAGATGAGAAATATTTGGGGCAGGGAGGCTGTGTCCGCCTTCGGAGATGGCAAGGGGCAGGTGCTGGGGGCGGCCAGGTGTGCACAGCAGAGGAGATGACAAGGAGCAGCCGGGTTAGTGAGGATGGGGTGGAAGGGCAGGATGGGGACATTCTGAGTCAGAGACTTCTGTCAGGTCTCAGGAGTGGGGTTCGGGGCTCAGCATAGAATTTTGGTGAAACTGCCACCAAGCCTAGAGGTGGAGGCTTGGAGTCACAGAGATGTAAGACCCTAGGAGGGTGGCATCACCCACTGCTGGGGGGTGTTGGGTGGGGAGAGCAGGGAAGCCTAAGGGGTAGCCCAGCACCACTAGGATCTTGGAAAGAGATCTACCTCACAGGAGGGCCAGCGAAGATCCTGCAAGGACAGGCAAGCGCTGTCAATGTACCAAGTGCTGCTGGAACCCCAGAGGTCATGGGGTAGGGGGATAAGGGGGGAGGGGGAGAAACAACAGTGGAAGCAGGGAGGACACAGCGGCCTGCGAAAGCACTCCAGAAGAGGGGTGGACAGGATGAAGTTCGCTGGGAGGAAGAGGGAGAGAGGCTAAAGTTACCAAAGAAAGGAAGGAACTGGAGGTGCCTCTGCAGAGTAGTGTGATGTGTGTGTGTGTGTGGTGAGTGTGTGTGTGTATGGTGTGAGGGTATGAATGTGTGTGTGTGTGTATGTGTGTGTGTGTGTGTGTGTGTGTGTATGTGTGTGTGTGTGTGTGTGGTGTGTGGTGAGTGTGTGTGTGTGTGTGTGTGTGTGTGTGTGGTGAGGGTATGAATGTGTGTGATGTGTGTGTGGTGAGTGTGTGTGTGTGTGTGTGTGTGTGGTGAGTGTGTGTGTGTGTGTATGTGGTGAGTGTGTGTGTGTGTGTGTGTGTGTGTGGTGAGTGTGTGTGTGTGTGTGTGTGGTGAGTGTGTGTGTGGTGAGTGTGTGTGTGTGGTGAGTGAGTGTGTGTGTGTGTGTGTGTGGTGAGTGTGTGTGTGTGTGTGTGTGTGTGGTGAGGGTATGAATGTGTGTGATGTGTGTGTGGTGAGTGTGTGTGTGTGTGTGTGTGTGTGTGTGTGGTGAGTGTGTGTGTGTGTGAGTGTGTGTGTGAGTGTGTGTGTGTGTGTATGTATGTGTGTGTGTGGTGAGGGTATGAATGTGTGTGATGTGTCTGTGTGATGTGTCTGTGTGTGTGTGTGTGGTGTGTGTGTGTGTGTGTGTGGTGTGTATGTGTGTGTGGTGAGGGTATGAATGTGTGTGATGTGTGTGTGGTGAGTGTGTGTGTGTGTGTGGTGTGTATGTGTGTGTGTGTGGTGAGTGTGTGTGTGGTGTGTATGTGTGTGTGTGTGGTGAGCGTGTGTGTGTATGGTGTGAGGGTATGAATGTGTGTGATGTGTGTGTGTGTGTGTGTGTGTGTGTGTGTGGTGTGTGTGAGGTGTATGTGTGTATACGAATGTGTGTGTGTGTATGTGTGTGTGTATGTATGTATGTGGTGTGAGGGAATGAGTATGTGACTATTGTAAGGGAGGGTTATGAGACAATATGGTGCAAGGTCTGATGGGATTGGGATGAGAAGATGGGTACTATGTTTGGGAGCAGAGCAGAAGACAAGGGCCAGTACCTTCCCTGAAGTTCAGTCAAGGAAATAATGGAGAAACTGAAGGGTGATGGTCCCTCCAGTCCTAACTCCAGAGTCCTGTCTACTTTTTTTCTAAACCGGTACCAAGACTCTAGCAGGGTGGTGGGGAGGAGTTGGGAGTGTGCGGGCTGGGTAGTTAGACTGAATTTCTTGTCGATACTATAGACAAGGGATATATACCCACCTCTCCAATTACCACAATTCCCTGAGGAAGTAGCTTTCTTACAACCACAAACCTGTCATCTAAAGCCTTCCCTCATGACTTTCTCTGGGACCCGCTTTTTTTGGTTCAAGTCTTGGAAGGAAAGTGAAGGCAGAGGTAAGGTCCTAACCCTCACTTCTCTTCTCAGGCTGCAGGCCTCCAAGGGGAGGTAGGGAGGTTTGAGCCTGGATATTCATCTAACATTTTCTGTTGTGGGGTAGGCTGATGTTCTCAAAAACAACAAACAAACAAACAAACAAAAAACGCTTTGTTTTTATTTTGTAGAGGGTTGGAAGAAAAATGGTATCTCCAAAGGGGATGGTTGCAAGCTACTTTGCAGGCAAGGGCAGAAAAGGTTGAGTAGCTCCTAAGAGTAGAATATCTCCTAGACCCCAGAGCCTACAGAGAGGTTGGGTAGAAGTGTGTTTAATGGTAGAGAGGAGATGCCTTTGACTCCTGGCTGGCCTGGCACCTCCTGCCACTTGCTGGCTGGCTGGGTGTCTTCCCCAGCCTGAGGCTTCAGAGAATGTGTATACCATGTTCCTGAGATATTTATTCAGGACTAAAGACACTCTTCACACAGTAGAGAAGTATCAGCAGCAGACCCCCAAAGTCTGTCAATGTTTTCTTCCTCCTCACTAAACTCTCATGCAAACAGCAGCTTTCCACAAAGCAGGAGACCAGCCCTTTGTCCCATGTAACTTCCCAAAGACTTTCTGGAGACAGGGTCTTTCACCTCAAATGGTCAAATTTGGGGTCTTCTCAGATGCAATGCTTGATCTGGAGGTCAAATGGCCACCAGCTTTCAGACACATAAATGGCTTCATTCACTTTTTTGTGAGACAGGGTCTCATCCAGACCAAACTGGCCTCAACTTGCTACGTAGCCAAGGATGACCTTGAATTTCTAATCTACCGGACTCCACTTCCAAGTGCTGAGATCAAAGGCACGGGGCACCACACCTGGTTTTATGTGGTTCTGGGTTTGAACCCAAGGCTTTGTGCAGGCTAAGCAAGCACTTTATCTACTGAGGTACATCCCCAGCCCTGGGAATTGCTTAACTCTTATCCATGGTCTGCAATCTCAGGGCAGGCCCCACACAAGGGACTCAAAAGTCAGGGGAGCACTGGGGTGTGGCAAGGAAGGGATGCATAGAGGGGAACCTGGCTGGTTCCATGGTTGGGGACACTGCTCTAGTCCTCCCCTCTAGGACTGGCAGCTGGGGAGATGGAGGGATGGTGGTACGGCTCACCTGCCATTGCCATACTTGATGCGAATGTCACGAGTCCGGTTGAGCTCCTTGCCATCCTTGAACCAGCGATAAGAGGGCTGAGGGTTTCCCGCTGCTGCCTCACACTTCAGTGACTGCTTCTCACCCACCTCGCCTGTCTGGCTCTTCATCTTCTTCAGCTTGGGCCGGGTGGCTGCAGGGTACAAGGCAGGTAAGTGAGCGTCGGGGCGGTGGGAACAGCGCCAGACACGAGCAGGAAGAGCCTCCAGCTTGAGGCTGGGGAGAGCAGAAGCACCTCTCCTGACATTTTTCTTTAGTCCAACTCAGCCCACATTTAGAGTCTGCAGTGGGAACAAAGTCCTGCTACTTCTGGACACTCCTCTGGTCTTGGGACGGTACCAAGAGCTTCACATTTGCTTGTAAAACCTTCACAACTTCCATGACTTCACTACAGTGTTTAAACCCATTTATAGACAGGGAAACTGAGGCTTAGAAGAGTGAAGTCACTTCCCTGAGGGTCAGTAATGGACATGAGGTTCAAATGCAGATCATGACCTCAGTGCTCATGATCCAACTCCTGTCTTCCCTCCCCTTCGCCTCCCCTCCCCCACCAGGCTATGCTGGGCCCAGAAGACACAGAAAGACAAGATGGTAGACTCAGCTATCACTCCCAGAAAGGTCAGCCTGGCAAGGGCACTGTAACCTGGCATTGTCGTTGCAGCACGACACACTGTATTAGGGGTGGTAGAGCCCAGAGGGGCAGTCGTAGTCCTAATCCTGGGACCAGGGCTCAAGCAGCTACGAGCTAAAAGATGGGATTTGGAGGAAAGTGAAGGGCTAAGTCAGGCTGAGATAGCCCTGGGCTGAAGGAGTGTGAGCCAGGGCAGTGGGCTGTCAAAGGGTCATGCAGGGCAGATACACTGGTGGGCAGAGGTCCAGGCTGGACACTAAGCTCCAAGCTTTTACCTGTTTTCTGAAACTCCAGGCTGTTCCCACACATCCTAGACTCCCATATGGCACCTCCTTGTGCCACTTGCTGTCACTTTAACACACACACACACACACACACACACACACACACACACACACACACACAATCTTTAAAGAAAATGGAACCAGTGCCAGTGTTTAATGAAACAATGTAACCCTTCACCTCGGTGTTCAGTACCACCACCACCATTTTCAAAACCTAACTTTCAAATGTCTTGAGAGATGAAGACAGGTCCGTGTTAAAGAAAAGGGTTCTACAGTGAAGCTGGCTTGGGGACTGTATGAATGAATGCAGTCCTTCCTTCCTTCCTTCCTGCTGGTCTGACTGAGTGTGGGCTTTCAAACATATTTTTTTGGAATCCTTTACTCTGGGGAATAAAGTTCTATATGATGACTTACACGTGTATATGTGCACAGGTACATATTTTAATATAGAATGTAGTCACATGATTCAAATGTAAGAAGAGCATATATTTTATAAAACAAACCTCCCCCTAGCTTCTCAGAGTACCCAGTGCGTAACTAATTTTATCAGTTTCTTTGCTATCCTTTTAGAGATCTTTTATGCATACAAAAAAAAATTCCCTGGCATTCACACATATTTTTCTATAGAATCACTTTTTACACTTGCATAATATTCCTGCGTGGGCGTATCATAATTTATGTAACTTATTGCTGTCAGGAGGCACTTAGCATGCCCTCCCCACGCTCCCATTACAAATCAACCCCTGAGGGCCATCTCTGTGGCATGGTTCCTACACACATCCCGGGGACTCAAGACTGTCTGGCTTCTAGTCTAGGTCTGACCACTTGTTAGCTTTGTGTCCTGAGGTCAGTGACCTAATTCTTATCTGCCTCAGTTTTTCTCATCTGTGAACTACAGGAGATAAAAAACAGCCGCTACCTTGCCTGTGAGGGTCGTATGATATAATGCATGTAGAGCCTGGCATGAATCAGGCATTTAATAAAGGTCATAATCACTATGCACAACTATTTCCTAAGGCAATCTTCCTAAAAGCGGGATTGCTGTGTCAAAGGCAACCTTCCTCAGTAATGACACCCATGAAAGTAATTTTGTTCTGCCAAGTTGACCCCACCCCCACCCCCCCACCCCGAAAAGCTACGCCAATCCATACTCCTCCAGGAAATGGCAGGGCCTGTTCTTTTCCACACCCTTACCATCCCGGGGCATTATCTCACCTTGAATCTCTATCAATTAGCTAGGCAACAGATAACGTCTCTTTGTTGTTGTAATTTGCATTTATTTGATGACTGCTGAGGCTGCACAGCTCTGGTAAGTGTATCAGCCCATTGTGTTTCTTCCTTTGGAACTGCTCGTTCACGTCTGCAGCCGGTTTTTCAACTGACTGCTCATCTTATGGATTTGCAAGAGTGCTCTAAAAATATTAAGGCCATAAACCTTCCATTACAATGTTTTCCCTCAGTTATTTGCTTCTTACATTTTAAAATGCACGGTTGGCAGGTCTGCCTATCATCCCTCCCTCCCTTCCTTTCCTCCCTCCTTCCCTACCTCCCTCTCTCCCTCTCTTCCTTCCTCCTTTGTACCAAGAGAAGTCTGCATCAGAGTGGAACCTTCTGCAACTTCATGACTCCAAGTACTGCCCAGCATCCTTCTTTTCCTCATGACCCATACCCTCCTATATGCTCCAGACTTCCTGCCACACCTCATAGTTCTGACCTCTGGAAGCTAATGGGACCCACCTGGGCAGGGGTCTGGGTACAGCCTGGCCATTGAAAAAGAGGGCCGAGAAAGCCATCCAGTTGTGTGGGTTCCCTGGCTCCTTTGTATCTTTCACACATTCTGGATTGTGTCAATCAGTGCACATGCCAATGCTGGCCACGCCCACAGCCCATCTGCACACCTGGCTTCATTCTAAGGCCAACAGAGAGATGTCATCTAACCTTGGTCTGGTGCTGTACTCCCAGCCTTGACTCCAGGCAGCCACTGAAACGGTGGAAGGAAGCCATGATGACTCTGCTACCTTGTTTCTTGACTTGAGTCCCAGCTGAAGGAGGTACAGTGAGTCAGGGGCCATGGCTTCATGTGTGGGCAACTGACTTGGAGTGCACCATACAGAGGCCGTCAGCAGGCAGGACCAGAGGTCCAAGGAACTGAGCTCCAAAGTCTCCCTACGCCTTCATTAAAACACGGGCTATTATCTCAGATCCCAAGGGTCCCCTTCATCCCATCGGAACTCTCATGCCTTACTAGCCACTTCTTGAACAACCCTGCCTAGTTCAGTTCACATTCATTCATTCATTCATTCATTCATTGATTCACTCAGTTCATTTCCAGTGAATGATTCAAGCTGCCACATGCCTGACCACTGTCCATTCACTGGGGAATAAGCCAGACACTCTGAACCTGGGGAGTCCAACTTCAGTCAGTGACCCAATAGGAAGCCTGAGGTAGTGACAGCAAGCTTGTGATGTCACAGGTCTTAACAGCCTATGACACTGAGGAGGGCAGGCCCAGGTGACAGGGCTATAAAGTCAGGATGGGAAGCCTGGACTGGTCTTGCAGTATCCTTGGTTTAGCTATGTATGTGTCAGTCAGGTAATTCTAAGTGACACCTTTGGGCTGGGTCATGCTTGCATTGGGCAGCACTGGTCTAAAGTGCATCATGAGAATAGCAGCACGTTTGAACCATGCTGTGCTCTTGACAGTTTTCTCTTCTAGCTTTTGGAATTTCCTCACAAGAATCTCCTGAAAGGTGAGGCTGGGCAGATTCACTAGGCTTAGTTTTCTGCATCTGGAAAGTTCCTTGGTAGGTTTATTACAGCAGCTCGGATTGTAGGAAAGAAGAGTGCATGCCAGGTGGCCCTTGGGACAGTGCTGCAGGGACCTCTGCAGCCCCACTCGTGGGCCCAGAACCTATGGCAAGAACTGGGGACCTCATCATGATAGCCCTGGGTTTGTTCCAACAGTGTCAGAGGAAAACATTGGAGATTCAGGAACTGGGAATGACTGACAGTGGTGTTTGTGTTTTAAACTCTTTCTTGATCCGAGTAGAGACTACTTCTCCCTTTGTGGCTTCCAGACATCAGATCCCGTACCAATACTCTGGGTTCATCTTGGAACAAGGCTCAGAGGTTGTTCATGCAGCAGACCTCAGGCACCGAGAGACAGCCCTCAAAGGGATTCAGATGTGACTGAGCTAGCTCCGGCCCCCAGTCACAGCACCCACCACCTCTGAGCTCTATCTATGTTATGCTATGCTGGTGTGTGGGCATGGAGACCATCACATTGTGTCCCAAGAGTGTCTTGAGGCCAAAGCTGAACCAAACAGAGGACTAAGTCCCTGGGATAGAAGGGGTTCTGTTTAAGACAAGAGTCAAAGCTGTCCCGTGGGCTAGCATTCACTTCCGTCCTGCTCCTGTTATCTACTGAGCATCTGCTATGTGCTAGGTCTCTGGCTTTGGCCTCAAACAGACATGACGTAACTCTACATGGAATGACCAATCCCCCTGAGTTTAGCATGTCCCTTCTGTCACTTTTTGTTACATAAGAAATACATTTTGCTGTAGAAAAATTACACAATCCAAATAAGAAAAAAGGAAAACACATTAAAATCAATTCAATTATCTTCAGAGAGAAAACCCACTGTTCATATTTTCAAATATCGCCTCCAAAACATTTTCCTCTAAAATGCCTTAGATCCCTTTTCAGTCAACACATTGGAAAACATTTCTTTCCAACTCAAGCAATACATCTATCAATCATTTTAATGAATGTCTAATAGTCCATTTTTGGATGAATCTGTCAGGTCATCTCCAGTGTTCTGATATTAACAACAGTGGGGTAGACTTTATCAGGTCAGCTTTGTGACCAAGTGGAGGAATAACATGCCCCTGAGGGATGAGTGTGTATCTCCTCTCAAAGAAAGGAGGCTTGCAAAAGCCTTTCTCTGAGAGGAGAAAGGAGGCTTGCAAAAGCTCAGTGCTCAGGAGTTGGGACAAATGACAGCCACTGGATACAAGGAATTGTGTGTAGAAGAAGCAGAAGGTAATGTTAAAGTCTTCCCCCACCCCAACCCTACCAATTGACATCAGTGGCAAGTGGATGGTCTAGGAAGGCCCTTGAATACTAAGCAGTACTTCCCTGTTTCCTCTGGGCTGAAGGCCCACACTCCTTGGGTTGGAGGAGCTCAGGGGTCCCTCCCATCAGCAGGGTCAGGGTACTCTGATGGGGACAGGAGAGTGTGGAGAGATAGCCCTTGGAAGTCTTCTAAGGACAGGAGGAAGGTCTTTCAAGACCTACAACAAAAGCTTTCCCTGGCTAATACATTCCAAAAATCATCAGGACACATCTCATGTGGTATAAGTTGGACTATGGGGTATCTGGTGGCTTCTGCTTCCTGCAACCACGTGCCAAGCATCTGGCCTGTATCTTTGTGACAGGCGATCCCCAGAGAGCACCTCATTAAAGATAGCAACCCAGAACAACAGCCCGCTCCTTCCCCACATCCCAGCCTGGAGGCCAGGAGGTGCTGCTGCCAGCTGTTTGACCTCATTCCTCTCCGCAGTGGGCGGTGGGTGTGGAGCACAGAGATCTGAGAGTGAGACAGACAGGCCGTGGCCAGGAAACCCAGTTGGGGAGACCTGGCCCCAACTGCCGGCTTCCAGAACCAAGGGCAGGGACACTGGACTCTTAAAAGGGTTAATGACCCTCCCCTTATGACTAAGACTCAGCACTCCCCTTTGCAGCTAACACCTGGAGACAATGCGGCCAGCCTGCCTGGCATCAAAGTCTCCTTCTGCCCTGCTGCTGACGAGCTGTGGGCTGGCCCCCTCCCCACCCCTCTCCCACCTACAAAGTGACTGCAACCTATTCGAGGTTAATTACAGACTCCAAGTTCAAATGAGAAAAGAAACAAAACAAAACAAAACAACCTTAAACACAAAACATAGCTCGTTCAAGTGGGCACCCGGGATCTGCTCTGTGAAAGTCCTTATAGCCTGCTGAAGGGCTGTGAGGGCCCGCAGGTTGGCCTCACAGAAAGATTGGATACCTACTTGGGTTTTGGTTTTATTATAGGCCATATGTCCCTAGACAAGGAGGCCCAACCTGGTACCTGGGCTTACTTTGTCCTCTTCCTATTTCTATCCAACTGTTCGTAGTCAACGGGCTTGTGTTGCGCCGGCACCAGTGACAGAGACAGTGCAGGACAAACCCCCCACCATCCTCATTGCTTAACCTCCTCCTTAGGGTTTCCATGGGGCCTGGAAAGGGTAAGAGACTCCAGGCAAGCGAGTCTCTCTGCACCAGTGAAAGCCTGCATCCCAGCCATAAGGCAGAGCAGGAGGCCAGGGTTGTTATGGGTGCTGCTGAAGGCAGGAGGCTGAGACCACCACATGGGGGAAGGTTTCAGGGAGCACAATGGTCAGCTGAGATGATTCTGATCCTAACCAGCCCCTGCCTAGCCAGAAGTACCAACCTCAGACACTCACTCAGACAGCTGAGTGCTACACTCATCCCCCAGCCCCCATGCCAGTAGCCCAGGATTATCAGTGACCTGCCCAGGGCTTTACTGGCAGCCGGGCAGTTTATGGGAAGATGGCCCAAATTTCCGGAGCAGGTCACCAACTGCCCCACAGACCCCACAGACTCTCGCATGCTTTCTCAGACACCTAGTGCCTCCCAGATGAGGCACGCCAACCAGAGCTGAGAGAGGGAGAATGGTACTGAGGGTATCTCAGATGGTTATGAGGGCTAGAGATCCGACTCAGCCTTCTGGGAAAAGAGAACCACCAGGCCAAGGTCCCAACTCTCCCAGTTTTGCACTGAAGGCCTTTGGTAGGCTGTCTAGTCTCCTGGGCTTCAGTTGACTCATTTGTGGACCATGCTTGCTTGCTCTGTCTCTGTCTCTGTCTCTGTCTCTATCTCTGTCTCTCTGTCTCTCTCTCTCTCCCTCCCTCCCTTCTTTTCTTTCTTTCTCCCGTGGGAACAGAAGGAGATGTGCTCTATGGAGGGACAGAAGCTTCTGGTCTCCCCCGCTCTTTAGTGGCTGGAAGCCGAGGTACAGGACAGGGCAGACCTGGAAGGCCATGACCATCTGCCCAAACCCCGTTTAGCCTGCCTGCTGGGGAAGGTCGGGCTTTGGACAAAGTCTTAGGCTCTGGTCCAGGAGAAGTCAGTGTGGAGACCGCATGTTGTGGAAGGCCTAGGGCAGCTGTGGCTGGGGGAACTCAAAGGGCAGAAGAAAGGACCCTAAAGCCTTTGTCCTCTTTGGGGTGGCTCGGTACCTCTGCCTCCTCAGTCTGGATACCAAGAGTTGTCTATGTCCACATGTTGTTGACTTCTCAATGGGGGGGGGGCACACCTTGGGGGGGGAGAGGGGCGCACCCACAAGGCTACAAGGGCCTCTTTCTCCAGGGTCTGCCTGGCTCGTTACTAAGCAAATCAGTAGCTTTGTGTTGAAACAAAGAGCCATGTGATGAGGATTTCTAAGATAAAAGAAAGCACAGAGGTGTGTGGCTTCAGGGAAAGGTCTCAGCAGGCCTCACACCAGGAGGCAACATCCGCAGCCTATCAGACTCTATGACCTATATAGGTTTTTGGTAAATGCTGGGGCTGGGGCAAGGCTGGGAAACTGTGATGTGTGGCCCAGGCTCCTGTGGGCAAGGGGACTGGAAGCAAATCGCTTCAGGCACTAGCTCAGACATGACAAGTGGAGAGCCTACATCTGCAGCTCCTTCCCACTGGATGCCCTTTCCATAACCTTGGCATCTGTGACAACCTGTGTCTCTCTTGCCTTTCCCCAAAGTTTGAGTTCATTCAACTTGCACCAACCCTCTTGCTTTTGTTACCCTCCTCCATTGTCTACAGGGCCTGAGATAGCCCACATGGTACCCCTACCCCTGGACACGACACCAGCAGGGACCCACCACCCAAGGACACTGTGTCGGCAAGGTACTCCTAGCACGCTTGCCTCTACCTGCCTTGCTGACTTCCTCAGAAACCTCAGAAATGAGGCCTTGGTCTTCCTCTTATGGCAGCTGGGTCCCTCAGGGGATGCCTTCTGGTTAGTCCATATTTTTCTTAAATACCCCCTTTCTCCTTTCCCTTAACATTTCCTTCCAGGATTCACACGTTCCAGGCAAAGCATGTAACCAGTTGTTACTTAATCTCTCTGAGCTTCTATGTCCTTGTCTGAGAGACAGGACCATCCCATCCACCTCTAAGAGTAGAGTTAATACATGCCAAGAGCTTCTAGCAGGACCTGGAACAGAAACATCTTAGTACCTGACAGCTCTTCTCGATCCCTCAAAATCTCAGCTGCCCCTGCCTTCACTAATCCACCGGCCATCAGCAGCCTCTGCGCCAGTCAGACACCCTGAACCTTTTCTCTGCCCTTCTTGGGGCTTCTCAGCATGGAGCATACTAGATTCTTATCTTCTAGACTTGGGAGGCTTGAGGGAGCGGATGTAACAGGGTTTCATGATGTTCTAGGTGTGTGGCCTGAGGAAGCGCTCACTGCGCATGGGTTGGACCAATGAATCGGTGATGTAAGGCTGGGCTGTGACTGATGGGCTCCTCAAGCAGCCCAGATAGAGATGGCTACAAGCACTCTGGGCAGGGCGGGGCCCCCGTGCTTAATCCCAGCACCGTTTCCCACCCAGCGCAACAGGCCTATGATCCCCAACAGCAGAGCAGATGATGAAATCAGGGGCCTTAATGACAGACCGCTCTTTCTGCCCCAGCAGGGTTCTGCTTTGTAGGTTGGGACATGCAGCTGAAACTGTGGCTTTCAACCCGGAGCACAACTCCTAATCCATTACAGAACTAAGCTAACACACACAGTGCTGGCCCTTCTGGTTCAAAAAACCAAGGGCGAGACTCAGAAGTTTGCATTTCTTTGTAATCCATATGTGTATTATGTGTATGTACATGTTCATGTGCATGTGTACACACACACACACACACACACACACACACACACACACACACGTGTAAAGGCCACATCATTGAGGTCAATGTCACGTGTCTTCCTCAATTGCTCTCCTCTGGTGTTTTTATTTGCTTGTTTTTGTTTTTTTGAGGCGGGGTCTCTCGCTGAACCTGGAGCTCACCAATTTGGTAAGAGTAACTGTCCAGCAAGCTCCAGGGACCCTCCTGTCACCATCTGTCCAGTGCTAGGATCACAAGCTGGGTGGGTGCTATGACCTTCTTCCTTGCTTGGTGAGAGAGAGCACCTTACTGACTGCTCAACCTTCTTAGCTCCAAGACTGCACATTTCTACCGAGCTCCTAGTTCATGCTTTTAATCAGGTTCCTATTTCAACATCTTCTGCACAAGGGACTTTCTCTCACTATGGTACTAGATCTGGCTGGACTCTGGATCCTCAGTTTGGTTTCTGGCCAGGCTATTCAACCATAATGACTTCCATCTTCCCAGGAACTGCTTACTGCCTGTTGGTGCAGGCTCAGGGCCTCCGGCTGCCCTTCTGTATCTGTCCACAATGTCTGTTCATACCTGAGCGCCACAGTCATGCTCCACGCTCCTGGTGATGGCAGGGACTCATCTCTGTAGAGCCCAGGAATCAGATACCTGTCTAGCTTATCCGATGAGAAGGCTCGCTCCCACAGGTGGCCAGCAGGGCTCCTCTGGCTGTCACTAGTTTGTCTTGAGGGGCACAGAATGCGGAAGAGCCTGGGGCTAAGTAGATGTGACTGGGGAAGGCAGGGGAGGGGCAGATGTCAGCTCAAGGGCCCATCCGTCTACTACCTCATGGCTGATCTCAAGGCAGGTCGTGAGTGTCCCTGTCTCCGTTTTCCTGCCTGTGAAGTAGGGGTGATAATTTAATGCATAACTTTGTGAACTCAACTCTGGTAGGAAAGGTTCTGTCAGGTATGGACATGACCCTACTTCCTGTTCTTTCCCTGGTAAGTCCTTAGCCCCCATCTAGGCTGAGCTCAGATGCCACCTTCTCCCCAGGGTCCTTCTTACTCTGTCACAACATCGTGTCCCTCCTCACCGTGCTTTGCCTGCTATGGCTCTGCGCCATTCTGATCTTAGGGATCAATGAAGGATCTTTCTCTGAGCTTCCCCAGGGTGGGATCTGAAGGTTTACACATTTAACAGAAGCTAAATTAATGCTCACAGAGTTGAATACAGAAAAGCAAATGGAAATGCTTTCAGTTTGTGTGGTTATCACTTGGCAAGGGGTCTAGACCAAGGGGTTGAAGGGGGTCAGGAAAGCCACATCAAGTTAGAGCCAGGCCTGAGAGTGCCCGGCCAACCCCTTTCCTCCCCAGGCTCCTGACTCAGCCACTGCCTAAGGCCTGGGCTGCTTGACTTGGCCTGGAAGCATCTGATGCCTAGGACTCTGCTTGCTATCATGTGCGGTTGCTTCAGAAGCTTCTGGAACATTACCTGGCACTAGCGCCCAGGTTGTACATGGAGTTAAAAATGGTCTGGATTACATGGTTTTAAGGGAGACCATCTCTCTTCCTCCACTTGCAGCCTGAAGCAGAAGCCCATAGTCCCATTTCACTTCTGTCTCAGACTTTGTGGCCACTCCATCTCAGGTGACTCACTACCCCATCCAGGCCCACTGCTGCCCCGACCTAGAAAGACCAGTGCTCTCTGTCCCCTTTTCACCCCTGCACGATGAGTCTTGGTCTGTAAAGTGCTTTGAGCTCCTCAGGATGAAAGGCTACTGGGAAGTACAAAGTCACTGCTGCTTGTTGATATTGTTCCTATGAACCCCGAGGTGCCAGGGAGCCAGGGCAGAGCGTAAAGTGCAGGCTGCACCCCAGAGTGTTAGGAGGATTGCTCCAGGTGCCAAGCTCAGCAGGGTCAGCCAGGGGCCGAGATGGGGGGAGGGGTGTGCCAACCCCTTGATGCCGTTCAGACACGTGCACATGAGCACAACCACCTTGGATCTGGAAGACCAGAGTTGGTTCCAGAGCTCTAACTTAGCTCGCTTCACCGATGGGCCGGTGAAAGGAAATATGGGACTACTTTGCAAAGATGTTTCTGTGTCCAGGGAATTCAAACGATACATGGCCAGAGCTCTTTACTAAGGTCCACCTTCATACTCTTGGATGCCTGCTGGAGAGCCAAGTCCTCTGAATGCCCTCTACGGGAAGATGGAGATTCCCAGCTCACCAAGGAGCTTCAGCAGAAGGACATTTCCATTCAATCCTGACTGGTCTTCCAAAGGTCACACAGAAAAGGCCAGTGGCTCCAAATCTGATCACGGAGTCTGTCTCTAAACCAGGACTGGCTCATGATTGTCTCTGTAGCCAGATCCTCCTACTAACTGCAGACTCAGAGTTCTTCTCCACTGGGGCCTCTCAGGATCACAAGACCCGAAAGCTGAGAGTTGACAGCAGAATACACTATCAGAAGTCCAGAGAGGGACACAATGCCCATGTCTCCCAGAGGTACAGTAGGAGTGGGTTCCAAGTGCCTGGCTTCCAGCTGTAGTGTGGCATCCGCCACACCGATGTGGACTTAGCCTAAGTCCTTATCCCCACTGCTGCCAAGACCAGCAAGGCTATGCCTTGCAAGAAAGGGATCTGGACTGTTGGGGCAGCCCCAGAGGGGGTGCCAGGAATTTGCTCCATGAACTCTCTGTGAGTCATGAAACAGGGCTCACACCTGCAGCTCTGCCCCACCCAAGCCTCCTGTGCTGAGGCAGGGGGAATGCCCATTTCCCCTCACTGCCTGGGTGGAGGACACCCCCTCCTGTTTACTAAGGAGGAACTTGGGTGCTGCTGGGGTCGCCAACTTGTCAGTGTCTCTCCTGCTGTATCCCTCCTGCTCTACAGAGTTCCTCCTCACATTTAAGAAGGTTTTAGAGAAGCATGTGCTCACTCTCCATGTCTTCCAGTCAGATGTGGCCCCGTCCCAGCTGAGGCCCCTCTCCCGTGGTCCTGTGCCTATGCTCTTTCCAGAGAGGCACGTACTGAGAACGCTATAAGATCCTGGTAGCCGCACATTGGCTTGGAGAAGTATAGCGGCCTCTAGTTCTAAAGGCCACAGGCATCTTTTTTTCTTTTTTCTTTTTTCTTCTCCCCCGACCCCTGAGACAGGGTTTCTCTGTGTAGCCCTGGCTGTCCTCAAACACAGAGATCCACCTGTCTCTGCCTCCCAAGTGCTGAGATGAGAGGTCTGCGTTACCACTGCATTATCACTCTTCCTAGCAGTTTTGAGTCAGACTCTTTCGGTATAAACCAGAGATTTAAACCTGTTGCTTTTCACTGCCATGGGATAAATCTCATCTTAGAGTGCACCCTTACCCCGTGGCCATGCCCTCTACATTCTAGGTTGTTCCAAAGTACCCCAGATTTGTCTAGTTCTGTTCTTGGGTCTGCCTGGGATCCGCTTCTCAGCCAGACCCCCCCCCGAAAAAGAAAGGCATTCTGAAGAGCCAGATGGCCACTGGAAAATGGGGAACAAGACAAAGCGTAAGGAAAAAAAAAGACAGGAAGAATGTTTACAGAGAGATGTTAGGAGGGCTTTTCACACTGGGTAGATGCTGGGGCAGATAGTTCTGAGGGCTGCGGTCCACCCCCCACCCCTCAGTGAGCACTCTCTCCTAGCCATCAGCATGCTCCTCTTCCACGCTCAGGTGATTCCCAATCCTGAAGCCTGCCCAGTGCCACAGTGCCAGGAGTTCCTGCATCTTGGATATCATACCCAAGTCAGGATGTATGTGGTGGGAAGCAGGGGAGAAGAGTGTCAGCAAAGACTCGCTGAGTGCAATGTGTGACGTTTTGACCCCTACAAGAGAAAGCCTACCCCCTCAGGTCACAGGTCAGTTGCCAGCCCACATGACAGGTGCCTGGCAGGACCTGACTTACATCTCCTCAGCTGACCGTAGTCCTCAGGAAGATTCCAAGACACCTGCCCCACAGAAGTGGACAAAGAGGCATCTTGGCCTTTAAATCCTAAACTGCTTCTCTTTGGCAGGCTGGAGATAACTATGAACTCCAAGACTTTCTCCAGTAAAGATACCTGAGTCTTGTTCCCTTCACCATTATGTAGGAAAGAGACTGGGTTGTCTCTCAGCCACAGTGGAAGTTTTCTAACCCTCAGGTCAGCGCTAATTGGAAACTATTTTCCTTGCACCCTGATGGGAACCCCAAGGTAGGTATGGACCAAGCAAGTTGGGCACACTTGTCTAGAGAATGGCATTTGCAGTCCAAAGTCTCACCTTTGGAAAGTACTTTTTGACTTCACCCTCAGAAACCCTCAGTTAGTTCCTCTGAAGAACGCAGATAAGACCACCTGTGGCCCAGAGTTCTCATGGGGACTAAGTGGTGAGGGGACATGTGAACTTGTCTAGCCTGATGGCTAGCACAAAGTAGACTTTTGACAAAATAGACAAGGAAAAGCTTGCCCAAGGACTGAGTGAAGGAGGAAGGGGCGAGCCTGGTTCCATCGGGACCATGTCGTAGGCTCTGCCTGGGAAGTCCAAGGCCAGCAGACCTTACCCTGCAGCTGCCAAGGGTCAGCATCAACGTGGGTCCTTGTCAAGGGCTCTGCTCGCTCAAAGGGAGGGGTGCAGAACTCAAAAGTCCAAGGGAATCATCAAGAAGACTAAGGTGGGACAATCATTCCATGCCTGGTCCCCCTCTGGGGGACCCATAGGTCACAGAAGCAGCAATACCCCACTGCCTGGGGTTCCCTCCCAGGGCAGGGCATCCCCCTTCATCTCCAGAGGTGGCGGGCGTACTGCCCAAGCTCCAATGGCGGAGCAGAACGGGTGGAGGTGTGGCACAGTGGTGGGGGAAGCCGGAGAGCCCAGCTGGCTGAGGATCCCAGCAAAGGGAAGGCAGTGACAGCTCCCCAAACACGGAAGGCTAGGCCGGGGTGTGCTAGACCGCGATCTCTGTCCGTGTCCCCGATGCATGCTACCCGCTTGCTGGGGCGCGCGGCGGGGTGGGGTGGAGGGGGACAGCTCGGTCTCCGCCGCCCGGTGAGACGCGCGCGCTGCCACCGCCGGGCTCTGGGCGCTCATCCCTCGCTTATCCTGCCCCTGTCGCGCGGACCCGCTCGAACCGATCGCAAGCGAGCACACCCCGGCTGCTGTCACCCCAGCGCTGCTCCCTGTGCCCCAGACTCACCCGCGCGGCGCCTGGGGCGGGTGAACCGGTGGCAAGTTTCTCTCAGTGAAAAGGGGTTTCTGGGCGCGCCGAGGTGCCCTACCTTTTTCCCCGGGATCAGGCTCTCGCTCCCGCTTTCTCCCCTCTCGGTGTTTCTTGCCGCGGCCGCGGCCCCTCCTCCTGGGCTCCGACATGCTGCCCCGGGTCCTAGGCGGAGGGACGCCCTCGGATCTCCGCTGCTGCGCTGTGCTCCCGCCGCCTGCAGCCCCAGTGCCGGAGCGCGGCGCCTTTCTTATAGGCGGTCACACCCTCCGGGGGAGGGGAGCGGCGAGCCTTAACTCTTCCCCTCCCGCGCCAGCCGCCCTCCGCCCACCTCCCACCCACCCAGGCCCCCGTGTGTGTTTGTGTGTGTGTGTGTGTGTGTGTGTGTGTGTGTGTGCGCGGGGGGGGGCGTGAACGACGGCTCTGGGCCCTGCACCCCCTCCCTGGGTCCACCGAGGCAGCCAGGACGCGCGCCCAAGAAGAGTGCCTCAGACCTCCTCACCGGAGAAGGGGTTCGGACTGAGCTGGGGGGAGCAGGGCTAGGGGGAAGAAGAGATGGGATTCCTCCAGAGAGGGCCAGGCTAAGGGCAGTGTGGGGGTGGGGAGGCAACCAGGAATGGGTCCAGGAAAAGACCAAAAGGAAGCCCACCGGCTGGCTCTGAGGGAAGGAAGCACCCTTGCCTCCTGAAGTTGCTCTCCACAGCTTTGCCTGACACTTGTCTTGGGTCTCCTCATTCCCAAGGGGCTGGTCTCAGCCTCACGGAGAGACCATCATCTAGGGCATACCTTCACACATTCCCACTTGGGACCGGCCGATATGGGTTGCAGCCTACTTGAGGGAGCTCGGGTGCTCCAGGGGGCTTGGCGCCCCCTCCCACACACATGAACTGCAAACCTCAGGCCAGGCAAGCAGGCAGCTCCAGCTGGCTCCTTTCTGGGAGGCCTGCGAGGTGAACTGAGAGGCGGCTGCACCGCCCCCTGCCCTGAGCACACATCCCACAAAACGCTGGTTGAGGGCTGTCGGCCCGCAAGGACACCGGCTCCTGCCTCCTGTCTAGGTGTGGTGCTGAAAGGGTTACAGAGCAAAGACTCCCTCTCCTGGCTCCCAGAAAACCAGAGCCTGTGGTTTGCCTGCCTAGCTCTGCCTGAGGTGTCCCCTTACAGCCATCCTTACTAGAACCCCCGTCAAAGATCATCCTGGCCAGTCCTCTGTCTCCTTAGCAGAGGGTCCCAGTGCTTCTCAGGACAGAGGCCTCCTTAGGACAGTCTGCAGAAGGCAAGGACTCTGGGTCAAGGCCAGGAATCCTGGGGTTCCAGGGCTGCTTTGGGGGGGGGGCTGCCTGCCCCTAACTGTAGGCCAAACTTGGTAGGGGGAGCACAGAAAGAGATGATGTCCACGTAGCAAGCTGATCTCTGGTGCTCCTGGGGCCTCAAGTGAGTCTTATCAGGGGCCACTTCAGGGGAGGCTAAGTCTGAGAGGGGGCCAGCCCCTCTCTCCACCACAGTAAGGCACAGTGAGTACTCACCCTGCCTTATGTAGCTTTGCTCTGTGAAGGAGATGATGAGGGATCCCAAGAAGACTTCTCTAAGCCCTTGCTCCTGCTGCTTCCAAAATGTCATTCATATCGGCCCCTCCCTTCTGACTGGACATCACTTCAGTTCACTCCCTGCCCCCTCCTGTCCACTGACTTTGCTCTCTCAGCCTGAAATGTTGCTTCCTCAGCCTGACTACTCCAAGTCCATCAAAGTAAGATTTCTAAGACCCACAGCCAGTCCCTGCATCCACTGTTACTACCCACTAAACCCCAACTCTTCCCAGGCAGCTGAATCCTATCTCGCCGGGCCCCAGTTCATAGCTCAAAGCTCCAAGTCTGTGTCTCCGCCATATAGACCTGCAGGCCACACACACACACATAGGCACTTGCTCTCCTATCTGTATACCCTTGCATACTCTAAACCAAAATCCCTGCTCAGGTGGTTTTCTCCCTCTTGGCCTGACCCCACTGCTTAGTTTGTCTACTTGATGAAGATGTGGGGAGGCTCCCTGTGTTTCTGGCACATCGCTAGGTGTGAAAGATGTGGCTGGGGTCCAGACAGACCTGCACCACCTTACCACCAAGGTTACAGCCTCAGTGAGGATGGACAAACAACTGATTACCCAAATGATGGATTAAGTCCGTGCTACATACTAAGATCTGTTCATTCAGCAAACATTTCTGTGTGCTGATCTACGAGAGGATGTGTGGGGGGGGAACAAGCTGTATCGAGGGAGGACTTTATAGGAAACATTTATTCTGGGATCAAGAGTCAAAAGAGACAAAAGACAGCAACAGTGTGTGCAACAGCCCTGAGGCAGGAAGCTTTTGTGGTTTTGCAAAATCAAAAGACAGTCATCATGCCAAGGTGTGTGTGTGTGTGTGTGTGTGTGTGTGTGTGTGTGCATTTATGTACGAGGGTGGAGAGCTGTACACGTGCTCTGAGAAAAGCCAGGAGAGAAGGTAAGCAGCAGTCAAATCAGCCAGGACACCGCAAGCCTAGAGAAGGCCCTGGAAGTGCCTGCAGGCCCCAGATGCCTCTTCCGTGCCCACATAAGCAACTTTACTACTCTCCATGGCCCCCATCTCCATCTCCCCATTAGCTCAGATCTCCTTAAGGCTGTGACTCTAGTACCCAGCACACGAAGGGCTGTTGAGACCTGCCATTCGGACAGCTAGGTGACTCTCCCACTAGGAGAGAGTGGCAGAGGACAGCAGTGGGGGCAGCGGAAGAGAGTCTCTCCTGGCACGGCTCTCTTGGCAGTCCGTGGCAGTTTACGAATGAATGACGCAAGTCAGACATGCTGTGGAAATTCCTGGGGTGCAAGCTCTCCCCAGGGAGGGTAGAGCCCTGGGGGGCAGGTCATGAAGAAGATCTGAAAGGATGGGTGGGATTTCAGGGGTGGGGGCAGGTGAGGGAGGGGTTTTGGCAGAGAAATCAGATGCCGGGAGAGGAGTTAGCTTTGTATTAGCTGAGTTCTCCCTGGAAAGGAGGTCTGCAGTCACTGCATTTTGCAGACAAGGATGGCACAGAGTAATGAAGTCATCTGTCTGAGCCAGTGACAGGTTTAGTGTCAGGACAGAGCTAGGAACCCATGCAGCTGGACACTCATAGCCTGTGCTAATGGTCACAACCCTATGGCTTGGCTGGAGAAGGTAGGAGAGACTGGGCGTGGGATAGACCCCTACCTTGTCACTGGAAGTGGCACTTCTGTCACTGGAAGGTAGAGAGAGGCTCAGTCAGTGGTGCTGGGAGCATGTCAGCAGTGTCTTTTCCTCCCACCCACTATGCAAAACGTCTCCAGGGAAGGTGGGACGGTGGGGGCAGGGAGGCGGTGATCCACGCATGCCCCCCTCCCTGCGTGTGCTCAGAGCTTGAAAATGACCTGTGAGCAGGCCTGTGGCCACAGGCCTTTCTCTTACCACAGGCTGCTGAGTGAGCGAACCTGCAGACAGCAAGGAGAGATCACCCTGCAAAGCCTGTTTCACAATGGGATTCTAAAAGCAACACAAGTCAGTTCAGTTCCTGTGAGGAACAACAACGACACAATGCTTAACTGGCTTACAAACTTTTTTTTCTCTTTTCCCTCTTTAACATCTTCCCGTCCACTTTGAGGCTGTGCCATGAGCAAACTTTGAAGTTTTGGAAAGTTTAGACTTGTTTGAGTCATGTGTAAAAATACCTTTGAGTAAAAAGAGGAAGGAGAAAACAAAACAAAACAAAAAACCCACAATAACCCCATACTACCTTTCTTTCTTCCCTGAGACTCTGGGGCTCTGAGATTCTTACCTGTAAAAGTCTCCTGCAAAGTAGTCTTAGGGACTGAGTAAGGCTTCGCTTCTTCTCCTTGGATTTGCTATTCCATGGGAATTCCTTTTTAAAAGCATTGCAGTTTTATATATTCATTTTGTGTGTGTTCATGTGTATGTGTGTGGGCATGTGTGTGTGTGTGTGTGTGTGTGTGTGTGGCGGTCAGAGCACAGCTTGTGGTAGCTGGTTGTTCTCTTTCACCACACAGGTTCCTGAGATCCACATTCAGGCTGTCAGGCTTGGTGACAAGTGCCTTTTCTGCTAAGCTCCCATCCATGGGATTCTTTCCGAGATGCCTCAGTGGCTTCCAATGAGGGGAAGCTTTAATTGGTCTTTTTGGAGGCCCCTGGACCAGAAGACGCTCCCCTTGACCCCCAAGCCACGGCTGAACCACAAGCTCTTCCGAAGAGAGTTGAAAAGTTCCCAGAAAGGATGAGGCTGACCTTACCCTCAGTCACCCCCATTTAACCCCACAAGTCATGAGCCTCCTCTTCTCTATTCTGCTTTCTACCCAGTGAGGCCACCAAAGGAGGAACCGAGCTAAAGGCCACTCCCTGAAGGACCACAGAAATTCCCATGCACCTCAGAGCTTCCATACAGTCTGAGAAGGCCACTCTTCCAGAGTTGCAGCAGGTAGGGGCTTCTGGTTGCGGCCACTTGCAACCCAAGGAGCCTGTAGAGTCCAGTCCTGGCCCACTCCAGGCAGGGACAGCACAGGCTCTATCAGAGAGGGTAAAACAGGTCTCTCTTCTTCCCGGATTTATACCCTGGCCTGCAGCACCTTGTAAGTGATAGAAGGTTTCTTGTGTCACTCAGAGGTATTCTAGCATCCATCTCCCTTACTCAAAGGACTTGTGGCTTTGAGGGGAAAGGGCTGTGGCAGATGCTCAGACAATCTGGGCTTGGGCTCAGTTTGTCCTGACATTTGGTTTGTTTTCCCTACTGGGGACCTAGTTCACATAGTAGGGAGATGTGTCCTGGAATCCTTGGCCTAGGAATGTGAGTAGCTGGAATGACGGGTGGGGTGGGGAGAGACACTTGAGATCCTGGAAGGAAAGCTCGAGGTTTAGTGAGTTTGCTTCTGTAGCCACACCCTAGCTTATCACTCTGAGGTGCTACAGACACACACACACACACACACACACATACTGCAGTCTTCTGGCATCAGTAGGGGCTAGAGTTAGCTCTCTGAGGCTCCGGATCCAGCCCTTGGCAGCCCATGATGCTCTGAACAACATCTGGTTCCCTTTCAATAGGGGTCTCCAGGACTGTGTTACTGAATGACTGAGGAAATTCATCCATAATCTCTGGGAATCAAGGGCACTTGAGGAGAGCTTCTGGTGCTCAGAGCTCGGGCCCATAAAACTAAAGTATAAAGCCTCACCTCTGGACTTACCCTTTGACCCCATTCCCTTCCCTTCCTTTTGCTCCCAAAGAACACAAGTCAGTGGGCTCTTGGTTATTGGGGCTGCTGTGAGTGGACATCACTGTCCCAACCTTACGAGGCTCCTGTGGTTCGGCCCATCCAGTCATAGACCAAGAAGGTAACTCATGCTCCTTGTTCAGGAGTTTAGTGTCTTTCTTTATTTTAGACCATCTTCAGAGAAAGAAGAAGGAGGACGGGAAGTGGCAGGACCATCTGATGAGGATTCCCAGGAGCTAGCATAGGAGAGGAAACACACCGGCTAAAGCCAGTGGGGAGCCTCCCTTGGCTCCAGGGGCCGGGAGAAGAAAAGCCAGGCAGCAAGGGGAGAACAGAGGAGGGGAGAGGTGAGGCTACAGGCAGGCCTGGGCAGGGCTGCAAGCAGGACTGAGAGGAAGTAAGAAACTGGAGCAGGCCCAGTGATGGTGTGTGTGTGCGTGCGTGCGTGTGTGTGTGCGTGTGTTGTGTGTGTGTGCACGTGCATGTGTGTGTGTGTGTGCGTGTGCGTGTGTGTGTGTGTGCGTGCGTGTGCGTGTGTGTGTGCGTGCGTGTGCGTGTGCATGTGTGTGTGCACATGCGTGTGTGTGTGTGCGCACATGCATGTGTGTGTGGTGTGTGTGAATGTGTGTGGTATGCATGCATGTGTGCGGGGAATCTGGGGAGGCAAGAGGCAGGCCAGGCTTCACTCCCAAGACCTGCGGTACCTGCTTGGACGAGTCACTTTCCCTCTCTGGCTTGCTTCCCCACCTGGAGAAGTAAGGTTGGGGTACTAGATTATCTTGGGTTCCTTCCCTCTGAGGAGTCTAGGGTTCATGCAGAGAGGAGCAGTTACTGGTCCATAGGCTCTTCTCCCAGAGCCATGCTCCCCCATAGCCTCTTGTGTGGCTTCTTGGCCTGGCGGCGGCCCTTCCCTACCAATTCAAGAAGACAGTCAGGGCCTGGCTGAAAGCCTGCAGCACAGAATCAGGTCTGCTTCAGGTGAGTAAGCTCTCCAGAACCTACTGCCAGAGTATAGCCTGGGGGCTTGTCACCTGAACTGTATGGGACTCCCGGCAAGCCTCTAGCACTTTGTTTGCTGTGGGTTACGCTTCTCTCTGAGGTGAGGGGTGGGAGTAAGCTGTCTTCCCCAGGATGGAGGTGATTCAGCCCTTCTGCCGGCCTCCCTCTTCAAGCTAAGTGCATAATTGCATAGCAATAATACTAAACGGCACCTATACACCAACTCCCGTGTAAGTACATAATTTATTTATGTAACAACATAATGACTTCTTTGCTGGCCTGGGGGCCAGGGGGACCATTTGTAAGGGCTTAGCTACTACCTGTCTCACCCTGGGGACATATGAGTGTGTGAATCAGCAGCCTGGGAGAACCCTGCTTCCCAGAAGCAACTGTCTACTGCCCTGCTGTTTACACCCTGGTCTAGCGGAGGTCACGAGAAGACAGCTTCTCAGAGTATCTGCTTATACATCTCTATCAGCTCTGGGAGGTCAGGCTGGAGAAGCCAGCGTCCATCCCTGAGAAGACAGCAGAGGCTCCTCTAGAAGAGGCAGAAGGAAACACTTCAAGCCAGGCTGGCACAATGGGAGAAACTCCTGGTCACCACCCAAGGAAACAAGAAGCCTTGCCCAATATAGGCATCTAGGAGCCTGGAGGCCAACATTTCTCTTCTCTCAGCCCTGCCCAGCTTAGCCCTACCCAGCCCAGCCCTGTCACCCCAGGCTCAGCTTCTCCTGGGACCACAGCCCAATTCCCTAAGCCTGGTCTGGGTGCGGGCACCCATGCCATCTTTGGCTTGCTTGGGGAATTCCCAATGGACATCCTCAAAGCTTCATGGTAGCTGTGGCAGGTCTCAAAGAGTCCTGTCCCTACTACCCAAATCCCCTCCCACTCTGGGAACACCCATTTGCATCATACAAAAATGCCAACACTAACCACAACATGCGCACCACTAGACCCCTGAAGCTATGCCTCTCAAACCGCCTGCAGCATCCGTGAAGACCAGACCAATAGATACAGAAGCCAGCAGGAAATCCACATTCCCCTTTCAGTTTAGCCAGGCTACCCTCCCTCCCCTTGGTCCTTGGAGAAGACATATTTTTCTTTTGGGCCCCAGCAACTATTTCTCTGTGAACCCAGAGCCCAGCAGGATCATTCCAGCAATCAGCCATCGGAGAAGAGCTCAGAGTCTCAGGTATGTCCCCAGCTACGGAAACTTTGTCCCTTGCCGTGGACCGTCCCAGCCAGCCCTCCAGCAATCCTCCTTTGCCCCTGGCAAGTGGCCCACTAGTTCTCTGGAACCCTCGACTTCTCCAAGTCTGGCTAATGGCTGTCTGCAGGGCTGTCTGCAGGGCGCAGCAAGAATGTATGGCTCCAGGAGTTCCAAACTCCTGCACCGGGCCACTGTGTGCTTTAGAAATTCTTGCAACAACATTTAATCAATGTCACCATCGTCATGACAAGGGGAAGGAGCTGAGGCCGACTTCAGTGTTTCTCAAAAATCTGCTCTCTTTACCTTCCTTCTGCCACCCAAGCTCCTGGTAAGAGTGGTCCCCTCTGTGCTAGTCTGGAGCAGCAGGCTTTGTGTGACCATCGCGCGCCTTTGTCTAACTGCTTGCATGGTTTTGGGGTTCTGACTGATGTGCAGCTGAGTGCATTCTGACAGACTTTATACACAGCTCTCCCCTCTAAATGATTCTGCATCTCCGGCGCCACCAGCCCAGTCCCTGGGCCCAGGGCTCCTTGTGTAGTCATTATGCTTTGCAGCATGCGGGGTGCACGAGCCATTTCCCTCTCCCCTGCCACGCCTTCTGCTGCTTCTGGGTCCAGTCTCAGGGTAACAATGCTTGTTCAGCGTCTGTTTTATGATGAGTTTAGTCAGTGCAGGGGACTACAGGAGACAAAAGAGCCCGTCTTCAAGGACGGAGAGAAGCACGGATCTGTTGGGAATAGGGTATCATCTAAGTTGCTGCTCCTGGGAGGCATGACCTGGTGAGGGCATGGGGACTGTGAGCTTCCTGTGGAAGGACAGGGAAGAACCTGTCAGAAAGGACTGCAGTCGGGCTGAGAGCCAGGGATGAGAATACGGAGGTCTAAGAGAGGTGTGCTAACTTAGAAGAGACACTGTGGCACCTCAAACACCACTCCTTTGTCCACCAGCCTTTCCCTGTCACTACCACCTTGGGACCAAGAAAGCCACACATTGGCAGGGATCTTAAGGCTCTCCACAAATGGAGTGTCATGCTGCCTTCCCCTCACGGCCTTTCAGGGTCCCACAAGGAACACTGCATCTCCACAGGCATAACCACTCCCCAGCGAGGGCTTCATGACCAGCTGTGGCCAGATTTCCCTGGTCCCTCCCACAACGTTTGCAGTCTCCTTCACCCATTCATTCAAACCCTCTGCACCTTGTGGCCTCGTCCCTCCTATCAGAGCCCTCCCACCCATTACATAACTTTGTTTGGGATTATTTTTGCCCAAAGGTATGAACTGCATTTCTGCATATTTAAACCGTCCTTGATTCATTCCTGACTGTTTCTTAGCTCTGTTTGCCCAGGTGCCCGCCCCACCCACTGGCTCTGAGGCCCCTGGGAACATGCCCACATTGGGCTCAGCTTGCCCCACAACTATCAACTACTCCACCCCAAAACCAAAGGAATGGACACGGGCTGCACTGAGTCCCCCCTGTTCAGGGGGCCTTAGGCCACAGTCGACCTCAGGGCTGGCCCACCGGGATTTTTTTTTTTTTTTTTTTTGCTCTCCACTCTCCTCTCCAGTTAGCCCTGTGGAAGGCTTAGTCTTCCAGAGTGCACCCCAGCTCTCTGGCTTCAGGGTGTGGCTTCCATAATCCAAGGGCTTGAGGCGGGTGGTGGGGGAGGAAGGGGCAGTGGGAGGGAAAACATAACACTAATTAATGGTTTGTTTCCTGTTAGCCTCTTGCAAATAGAATAGCTTAATGTAATTACTGAAGTAGTTGCAAGGGGCTCTGGTTGCATTGTAAAATAGCTATCTGACAATCATCGTTTAATTTTTAAGAGCTCATTAACAAATAGGCTGTGAATGGCTTTCTCGCCTCCTCTCCTGCGGTGGAGACAGGGTGATTTAGTGAGAGAGGACAATGAGACGGCCAAGGCCTTTCTGTTCGGGGTCACCAGTTGGAATAAGGATTCAGCTGAGCAGTTGCAGCCTCTGAGAAGGGCTGGCACAGATGGCACTGCCAGAGCACGGTAAGCTCAGTGGTGGCCAGGGCCCCCCAGGTCCTGCCCACATTCCAGTACTATCTGATGGAGGCCCCAGATCTTTGGGTCCCCAGAGAGGACACTGACCTCCTTGGAAGAAACTGACTGCAACCCTGTACCCTGTGTACTGAAGGCCTCCAAAAGTGTGACCCACTCAATTACTGTACACTAAACAAGTGCCAGGATGGGCCACCTCACCCACGGGCACGCTCTCCTAACACTTCTGCATATTGCTGGCTTGGGAGCGTAGTATTTTAGATTATGAAAGGCTTGTGTGGTCAACTCCAGATAATGGGCTGGCTGAAATGAAAGGATGGTGGTGAGATTTACTTCACAAAAACAGATGCGATGCTACAGGGAACTTTCTCCTGGAGTATGGGTCAGCCTAACAAGAGTGGGAACTCAAGGGTAAGTTCAGACTATAAAGATTTTTATCTTGATTGACAGAAAAGACATGTGAAGGGCCCCTCAGGAGATGAGGCCCTGAGATGTGTGTGTGTGTGTGGCGGGGGAGAGTGGCCAACTGTGAAGAGGTCGGGAGCTCATGATAAGAAACAGGGGGACTGTGTCACCAGAGGGGCTGAGTTGCAGTCATAAGCTCCTGCCTTACTTGGAGTGCTTGCTGTAAGGGTGGAATATTAACCCCATCCAGAAAGTTCTGAAAAGTCTCTCGGGGAGAGGGCGGAACATGGTATTTATTCCTGCTGATGCAGATAGCATATGAAACATCCTTTGAAAAAGAACTGGCCCTAGCAGTGAGCCAGATGTAAGGTGAATAAGTAAAGTAATTAATGAATTAAAAAAAAAAACTGGCCCTAGAGTCCTTACAGCTCAAAGTGGCATTTAAAGCTCTCTAGAACATGCCCCTCTCAACAGTGCTCCTCATACTACTACATTTTAAATTAATTGCATTATAATTCATGTACCATACAAATGTTTCACTTGAAGTGTACAATTCAAAAATTCTTGCCTATTTATAGAATTGTGTAGTCATCACTACATAAATCTTCAGACAGTTTCTTCATCCCTAAGAGAAACACTACACACTACAGCATCTGCCCCAGGCAGTCAGTGATCAACTTTCTACGCATTTGCCCTAGTTGGGATAATTTATAAAAAACAAGTTCCCTTCTTTGGTTCACATCTTCCACCTGGTGTAATGCTTCCAGGGTTCATCAGTGGCACAGAACAGCACTTTATTCCTTTTACTAATAGTATTCCATGCATGGATACACAATATATTATCTATATATTGGCATTGACAGTATTATATACAATGCTTCTGCAAACACTTGTGTCCCGTTTTTTGAATGGCATGTGTTTTTATTCGGAAATCCACCTGGTAGTGTGGTTGCTGGCTATGAGGTAACTCTGTTTATCTGGCTGAGGACCCGCCAGCCTGCGGGCTTCCTACAGCAGTCACAATGTTTACATTCTCATAAGCTTTCTGATTTCCCCACATCATCGATTTGCTATTACCTGACAGTTTTATTCTGTTATCCTTGGGGGTATAATGACATATATATATATACACACACATACACTCACATATATATATATATATATATATATATACATACATACATATATATATGTGTGTGTACATACATAGATATTTATGTATGTGTGCATTACTTTACATGTATATGTAAAATTTAAAAATCAGCTTTATCATGCCAAAACTCAAATACCATACAATTAATCAATTCATTTACAGTTTTACAATTAAACATTTTTGGAGACTAATCACTTCATTGTGATTTTGATGGCTAATTTCCTAGATCATTAATGATGTAGATCATCTTTTTGGTTACATATCGGTATATCTCTTTTGGAGGAATGTCAATTTAGATCCTAGGCTTACTTTGTTTGCTAGCTTTTTTGAAATCCATTCAATACACAAAAATTTTACATGCCCATTTTAAAACTGGGTCATTTATCTTTTTATGATCAAACTGGAAGAGTTCCAACTCATGGTATGAAGATCTACGGCTTATTTTTTTCCCCCAAGAGCTTTGCATTTTGAAGCTCTGTCAAGTCTTTGAGTTGCATAGAGTTAGTTTTGTAAATAGTGCAAGGTGTTCTTTTGTAGAGGATATTGCGTTAGCTAAGCCCTACCACTAAAGTGATTATAATTACAAAACACATCAGCCTCCAAGTAATTACTATGTAAACTTTCGGTCTAGGAACCACTGAGCTAGAGAAGAGATAGGTAGGCTGTGTAATGGGTGAAAGGGGTTAAACTCTGTTGATTGCTGGGTGTGTTGGTGCAGCACTCGGGAGGTGGGTTTTTGTGAATCAGAGGCAGCCTGGTCTACATAGTGAGCTCCAGGTCAGCCAGAGCTATATAGTGAGACCCTGTACCAAACACAAACAAACAAACAAACACTCCAGCAGTCACTTCAGGAGACACAGCGATGAAGGAAACAGCACCAGGTGAAGCCATCACACCAGGTGATGGATTTGATGTGATCAACCACAAAAAGCTGAGGATGCTGAGGATGCTGAGGATGCTGAGGATGCTCTGCTGTGAGGTGATTGCAACCCTTCTTCCTGTATCACCCTACCGTGAAAACATGAGTCCACATGTTCTGTTCAGGGCTTCTTGGAGAAGGCATTGCTGCTTTTGTAGAACGGGAGGAAACTGAGGGTCCAACACATGCCTAGGAAGCATCCAAATGAAGCCTGAAATTCTCAGCATCAGGGACTAGACCCTGACAGGAGCTGCGCAAGCAGGGGAGGCTGCCTGAAGCTTCAGAAAGGTTGGGCTGAGCTGCCAGCTGGATATGCCGAGCAGACACTTGGACGTGTAGCCCAAGAGGTCAGAGTTGAAGGCAGAGTTTTCAGAGGGCACCATTAAAACCACCAGGGCAGGAAAAAACCCTGTCAGTGAAAGAGGACACAGAGGAAGGCAAAGCAGAGACTCTTGGGAAGATGCCCATATTTAGACACCAGGAAGGATGTGAAAAAGCCAAGGAGGGGCATTTTCTGAGACTAAGGTGGGTCGGTGAGTAACACAGGCTGGAGAAACAGTCAGGAGAGTGGAGGCGGAGGGAACCAGTGGCAGGGATTTAGGTGTGTGTGCGTGTGTGTGTGTGTGGTGTGTGTGTGGTGTGTGTGTGTGGTGTGTGTGTATGTGTGTTGCAGATCTGAAGAGTTACCCACTGGGGTTGGACTTCAGTGGTTGAAAGGGAGGGACTGGGACACTTGGAAGCAACCTTTACTTTGTACTGCAAATAGCCACTCTATCCTGACAGAGAGGACTTTTGCATAGGTTTTATGCAGATGCAACTAACTGTTCCTGCCTGTGGAAGCAGGCCCAAGATGCTTCTGAAATTAGTAGCCTCCCAGGGCAAGGGAGTCAGGCCAGCTTTCTTCAGTCTGAGCATAGGTCAAATAGGCAATGCTGTCGGGTTGGATCTCTCTCTCTCTCTCTCTCTCTCTCTTTCTCTTCATGAGATCCTAAAGAGGGGGGTGAATGAATATATATATATACCTTTATTTTTTATGTCCCTCTCTACCTCTTTCATATATATATATATATATATATTTATATTCCGCCCCCCTTCACAATCTCATGCATCCTAGGCTGCCCTCTAACTTGTTATATAGCCACAGATGGCTTTTGATCCTCCTGCATCCCTCTCCCAAGGGCAGGGATTCCAGGTATGGCCCACAACACCAGATTTATTAGATGCCAGGGATCAAAATTAGGGTTTTGTGCATGCTAGGTGGCACTCTATCCACATACTATGGCCTTAGCCCTCAGAGCTTTGAGCTTGAGCTTATAGTCAAAATATCAAGTGTTGTATTACTAGCCCTCGCTACTTCTACTGCTTAGGCCTCCAAAGCAGGAAGTACTTGCCGGGGACTCCATCCTATGTTTCTCTTGTGTGCATTGGCAGCGCTCGAGAAAGGCCTGCGGAGTTCCTTGGAGCACTGTGGTAAATGATACTCTGGAGGGAGGCGGGGTCTTGGAGGTGACAGGATGAGAGATGCAGTGTTAGACTGATAAGCATCTCTGGGGAAAGCTGTGGCGCCCTCCCTCTTCCATGTCTTAGATCCTAAGGTTTGGTTTTTATTAGGGTGGAGGTGGGAAGAGAGTCGCAGGCTAAGCGTCCAGCTCTGCGATAGTACAATTCTACTGAGCAGGGCTCTAATGTGCAAGCTAGGGATATAGATAGTTATGTTGAAGGCAGTCCCCACCTCCAAGAGTTCACAGCTGCCAGACTGACAGGCCAGACATATGGTCTCTTGCTCGTATTTGGCACACAAATATTTGGGAAAACAAAATTGCATTAGAAAACCAACACAGGGTTCTAAAAGAGAAACAGTGGATATTACCCATGAGATCCTAGGTAACCACTCCAGTGACAAACATGCTGCTGACGTCACCATATGGAGTGCAAATCAAACGCCATAACTGAACAAGGCAGGGATCGTATGAGGAACAGCCAAGCAAGACTCTCATGAAAAAAGCAGAGATGCTGCAGAGTGGCAAGGTTCAGAGTTCCTGAGATTTCCTTTTTATAAACCTCAGGCTTAGGTTCATGACCAAAATGCAGTGTGGGAGTCATAGAGGAGGAACGAGACTCCGGGCGGGGGTGGGGGGTGTTGGATTCTAAACAGGGAGTACAGCACAGGTGAGGGGTCAGAGTTGAGGCCCAGTGAGGACTGCGGCTGAACAGCGGGGAGCCTTAGATCTATTCCCCCTCGTGAAGGCTTAGAGGCCAACCTAGGTGTCTGCATTTTGTTTTATGAGTTGAGGGGAGTTCAGGGCAGAGATTCTCATTACCATTCACATCTGTACTGATTAAATGAATTAATCCAGGTTAACTTCTTGGAACAAGGTTCAGTGTTTATTATCATTATCGCTGTGGTTTGTCTCCCAAAGGAGCCGAAAGGGTCTCGAGGACAGACAGGATGACATCTTCCAGAGAAGCAGGGAAGTGGAAGTGTTCAGCTAACCCAGACTTCTAGGGTCAGAGAAGGTTCCAAAAAGTAAACCATGACCTCTCTGAGTCCTTGAAGATTAATCAGGCGGGAAGAAGGGATATATGGAGTGGAGGCTGAAAGGAAGAAAGTTCCAGACAAAGGCAAAAGCATATAGAAAAGCTGTAAAGAAACAGAGAATGTTGTGACTAAAATAAATTCCATTACTATCCTCTGGGGGGGGGTGTCTATTTTGAAAGCAAATGGCAAAGTGATTATAGCAGCCACACAGCAAGGTTGTACCATACAAGATCAATAGGTAAGAGTTAATATAACCTTGACATATATATCAGTAATAAACAAGTAAAATTGGAACTAGAAACATAATTCCAGGGGCCAAGAAGATGGCTTAGAAGGTAAAGGACTTGCTACATAAGCATGAGGATCTGAGTTCTATCCCTGGCACACACATTAAAAAAAATAGCTGTCTGCAGTAGCACATGTAATCCTAGGGCTAGGAGACAGACAGGAGGGCCCTAGAACTGACTGGCCAGCCGGGCTAGCTAACCCAGAGAGTGACAGATTTAGTAAGAGATCCTGTCTCAACAAATAGGATGGAAAGTGCTGAGGAAGACATGTGATGTTGATGTCTGGCCTTTACACATGTGCATAGGCAGATGTGTGTGTACCACCCATCCTGAAGTTTGTATTAGCATCCCCCAAAATGAACTACTTAGGTTTAAATCCAACAAAGGATGCACACGATCTGTGTTAGTAAAACTACAAAATCAAAGAACACAAAAAAAGAGAGCTATGCCGAGTTCAAGCATAGGTTGTCAACATGTTGGTTCTTTGTAACTTGATGTATATAGATTCAATGGACTCTAAATGAAAATCTCAGGAAGTTAGTTCTGTGGTGAAGTTTATATAGAGGGATATATAAATACACACACACACACACACACACACACACACACACACACACCTCCCATACTGAGGGAGAAAACCAAAGAGGATTGACACGATCTGACTTCAAGGCTTACCGAGCAATGATGGAGATCAGCACTAGTGTGCAAACAGATCAACAGGTCAGTGGAACAGAGTGGAGACCCAGACACAGTCACCCGACTGTCAGCAAAAGAGCAGAGAGGGTCTTCAGTAAATTGTGTTGGGACAAGTTCACAGCTACTTCCAAAAGGATGAATCTAAATTGACTTCACACAAATGCACTCAAAGTGAAATACAGACCTAAACGTAAAATTAAAAGCTATACAGCTACCAGAAGGCAGCATAGGAGAAAATACAGACGACCTGAGCTTTAGCAATGATCTTCCGGTTATAATACTATAAACATGATCTAGGAAGAAATGATTGAAAAGCCAGACTTCACTGAACATTCACTCTTTAAAAGACCCTGAGAGGGGCTGGAGGGATGACTCAGTGGTTAAGAGCACTGACCGTTCTGCAGAGATCCTGAGTTCAATTCCCAGCAACCACATGAGGGCTCACAATCATTTGGAATGGGATCCGATGCTCTGTTCTGGTGTGTCTGAAGACAGCTACAGTGCACTCAAATACTTAAAATAAATAAATAAACCTTTAAAAGACCACAGAACAATCTGTACACAAGGAGGATGTTTGCAAATCATAGCCAGTAAAAGGACTGACACCCAAAATAAACCAATAAACCAATAAATAAATAAATAAAACAAAATTTCAACAATGGAAAAAAAACACTTAATGGGCTAATAGGTGAGATACCTCATCTCATGAAAGAAGACGTACAGACTACAAAGAAGCATTTGAAAAGATGGTCCAGGACTGAGGACATAGTTCAGATCAGTTGTAGAGTGCTTGCTTAAAATTTGCCTAGATGTACTGGGTTTGACCCACAGAACTGTGGTGGGGAGAGGGGAAGGAGGGAGAAGGAGAGGGAGGGAGGGAGGGAGGGAGGGAAGGAGAGCACAAGCCACATATCATGAGACAACTGCAAATTCAAATGATAATGAGATATAACTAGACATCTATTAGAATGGCCAATCTCCAAAATTCTGACACCATCAAATGTTGGCAAGAATATGGAGCAATAGAAGCGCTCATTCACACTCCCCCTTATACCCAGCAATTATACTCATTTCCTTGTTATTTATTCAAAGGAGTCAAAAACATATCCACACAGAAACTGTACACAGATGTTTGTAACAGCTTCCTGTATCACAAGACTTGGAAGCTCTCACGATGCCCTTCAGTATGTGTATAAATAAAGTATGGCTCTCCCAGATGATGGAATATCATTCAGTGCTAAAGATGAGTTATCACAGTGGGTAGTAGTGGCATACACCTTTAATCCCAGCACGGCAGAGTCAGAGTCAGAGTCAGAGTCAGAGTCAGAGTCAGAGTCAGAGTCAGAGTCAGAGGCAGAGGCAGAGGCAGAGGCAGAGGCAGAGGCAGAGGCAGGTCTCTGTGATTTCGAGGCCAGCCTGGTTTATGGAGCGAGTTCCAGGACAGCAGAGCTACACAGAGAAAACTTGTCTCAAAAAACACACACGGTGGGAGGCCTATCAAGCCATAAAAAGACATAGAGGTCACTCACATCGCATGTTATGAAATGAAAGAAACACAGTATGATGCCAATTTATGGTATTTTAGAGACAGTGTTTATTTAGTTCAACAGTTGTCAGAGGTTGGGAAGAGGGTAATGAACGGCCGGAACTCGGGGCTTTTAGAGTACCAAAACTGCTGCACATGGTAGATGGAGACCATATGTCATTAAACACTTGTCAAAACTCATAGAATACATAGCAAAAATGGAAACACTCTAGTATAAACTCCGGCCTTTGGATGGCAGTATGTGAATTGTCACAAAAGCACTACTGTGGTGTGGAATGCCAGAAGAGAAAGAAGTCACACATGTGTGGGGGGCGGAGAGTGCACAGGAGCTTTCTTATTTTCCTGTGAACCTAAAAATGCTCTAAAAATAGTATCAAAATATTTATTTTGTGTATATGAGTGTTTTGCCTGCATTTATGAATGTGTACCATGAGATTGCAATGCCTACAGAGGCCAGAAGAGGGTGCTGGATCCCACAGTACTAGAGTCACAGATGGTTGTTAAGCTGCCACACAAATGCTAGGAACTGAATCCGTCCTCCGAAAGAGCAGTAAGAGCGCTTAGCGGCTGAGTTCTCTATCCACTTCCCCCAAATGCAGCTTTTAAATGGAAGAAACCAGGCAACTGATGATTATGGAGTCATGGCTGCAACATAGACTCTAAGCCTTACTGAAGTGCAGTCTGGGGTCTCCAGTGTGTCTGGGGTGCCTGTGGTTAGACGGCCTGGAAACACAGAGACTGAGTATGCTAAGCTGAAGCAGAAATAGGCTCGAAGACTTGATACACACTTGGCTGCTAGATTGCCCTGTGGCCGCGGGCAGGTCATCGTTTTCCCTCTGTCTAACTCTAGAGCCTGTGTTCCTCATCCTACGAATGGCTGGGAGGCCTCATGCCCTCAGCAAGCACCCTGGCAGCACGTGTCTCTGGGCCTGCGCTCTAGGACCCAGAACCTGCAAACTCTGGTTCTCTGGTACCCAGACTTGACAAGTAACCCCTGAAGACCACATGGGTAAACTCAGAGCTCCTGTTGTAATTCATAAGGTCCAGCAGACAGTAAAATCCTGAGTGCTGATGGGATCTTCTTGGCTTGCTGGGGATTGTCATCCTTGGAACCCCTTGGCTCTCTCTAAGAGAGCTGCAGCTCAGATATGTAACCTCTGCCTAATAGAGTGAGTGCTGTGCCTGGATCAGGTGGCTTGGTGGTGGGGCAGCAGTCTGGATGGTCATTTGCCTTTCAAGCTAGTTGCCAACAGGGATAGCTGCAGGGTCCAGCATCCAGGGACATTACAAAGCTGAATGAAGCCTTGTCCGTCCTACCCTCTGTGGCCAGCTCCCATAATGCTGTGGGCTGGGTGCCTAGTGGATCTTTGAGGGGCCCCATTGTGGGAAGGGGAGCCTCCCCGGCTGTCTCTGCTTGGGAGTCTCTAGTGAGTTTCCATTTCTTCAGATCAGGACTGGACAAGCTTTAGCAAAACATCTTGGTGCTCACTAAATCAATTAGACTCTGACAAGAATAAATCTTTTTGGTTTGTGAAGACAATATCAAAAGTGCAGAATTTCTGGTAAACGAGAAAAAAGGAAAACCCTGAATATTTTTCTTAAGGGCAATGAATTATGCACTCCTTGCTGTGTTCTACAGACGGATTACTCAACCAGCTCGCTCTGTTTTAATTAACCCAGCTAATAACTTCCCTGCTGGATCCCCTTGTTCATAACTTCTCGGTTTCACATAATAACGTGTTTGTTTCTTCCTTTGTGCCCTAATGAAATGATAATAACCTTCCCTGGCATCCATTTCATCCGTAATATCCGGAGATTTCATTAATATAAACCCTCTTTCCATCTGCTCTCTTTCCTTTTAAAGGAAACATTTCTGTGTTCTCTTTCCCTGTCTTCTTTAAGGAGGCTCAGCTAATCTCCCTTCTCCAGGAAGAATCCTTCTGCATGGCTTCCCCAGGCTGACAAGCCTTGGCACAGGCTCCCTGGGGGAACACAAGGGCCTGGAGTTGCTAATGTCTTTTGGGGTAGGGGTTGAGGTAGAAGACTTCAGGATGTTGAGAAGAGCTTCTTGCCCAGGTTTTAGGAGAGCAGGAACCAGTTGTTACCAGAAGCAGTGTACAAGAAGGGCAGGAGGGGTGGGAGCAGAAGTGACTCTGAGATCAAGGAAAATGTGTAGTTTAGGAAGGTATTTGGGGAAAGTATGGTTGGCAGAGTCCATTAGTGCTCAAAGTGCCACTGCATTGAAGACCTACTGTGTGACCTGCGAACTTGGTTCTTCTGCTCCTTCGCTATGTAGGTATCATCTGGATACCCATATGGCTGGGGACCCTAGTTCCATCCCTAAAGAGTCCCACACTGGAGGTTCCTCCCAAAGCACCAACAAACCCAGACTCTAAGGATATTATGTTAATCGTGTCTATCCTGAATGTCACAGGGAGGGGAACTTGCAGCTAAGTGGCAGGCAAAGGCACTCCTTCCCTGTGAACATGATTTTTGCTACCTGCTAACCTAGAGGTCCTCCAGGGGTAGTTGAGTCCCCTGGGGTTTTGTCCTAGAACAGCTCAAACCTTTGAACCAACCAAACTGAAGGAAAAGCAGAGACCTAAAAACCCAGTCAGACAAGAGAAATCCACCTGAGGTAGCAGGGATGTCAGGCAGGGACCTGTACAGCTTCTGGGGTAGGAAAGCTCTGGAGAGAACTAAGGCTTGTGGGAAGAAGGCCGGGTCCAGCTCTAGCCCATCTTCTGTCTACTGCCTATTGGCACAGCACACCAGCATGCCTGTTTACCTAAACGGTCTTCCTAGGAGCCCACGCTTGGATATCAGAAGCCAGCTCCTGCCAGCTGGCTAGGCCCACGCTGGCTAACCGGGGCAGCCTCACCTTGTCTCCTTCCATGTGTGCCCAGCAGGCAGAGCTACTATGGCCATCGCAGCCCCTGGGTTCTCTCACTGTCCCTCCATGCCAGCAGGATGTGGAGTCTGCCGAGACCACCCTCTGACAAGGGGAGGGAGCAGGAGGACCTTTGTCACCCAGAGCAGCTTTTCTTTTTCAGGGCCCTAAGAGTAAGGGGCCATGCCCTTACTAAGCCTGCTGTGGCTGTTCTGCCAGGCTGGCTGTGCCATCTTGATTTCCCACATTAATACTGGATGTGTGAGTGCTCACCAGTGACCATGATACTGTACACGCTGCGAGGAGGAAGCGCCATGGTGGGAGCCCTGGGACACATGCTCAGTTACATACGGTCTCAGTGGGGTGCCACGGTGACCAGTCTTTGGTTCTCACCAGTGCAGTGAGTTGCGGGGTTGTGTTGATGGTCTTCGTAGTCTAGACTCCGGTTCCATGGTCAGCCCAAAGGACACAGGCAAGGCTGCCATCAACTGCACGTAGAGCTGAGCAGGTACTCGTCTGAGCAATTACTTCTTTACCTCATTAGGATCACGTGTCAGGCTTCAGGTTCAATGCTCAGGAGACCAACCCTAGCCCAAGGGGGCCATGAATGCCCAGGAAACCTTCCCAGCAACAGCATCCCCATGCTGTCTCTTTTGGGAAGTTCGACAGATTCTTACAATCCTCTTTTCATTCATAAGAGCATGTGATGGGCCCCATCCCGAGGGGGTGACCTCTGAACTTATCTACCAAGCCCATTCCAACCAGACGATCTGCCAGGCAGTTAACACACATATTCTGTGACCATGAGAGGAAGAAAAGCCACCTGGTTCCAGAGGGATCGGAGCCCAGGGCTTTGCGCCAACAACCTACTATCAAGACTCAACTGGTAAGCTGTCACTGCTGCAACCCAGCTTTCATTTCCCTGCAGAGTCAATACTCTTATATGCTCTTGAGGCCAAGAAAAGCCAAGTGAAAGGATGTGGCACTTGGCAAGGCCACTGCTGCCTCTCTAGGAGACTGCGTTGGAAGGATATTCTTAGGGTCCTCTGGGCCCAGATACCTCACCCTTGCCCTATTGCCCCATCCCGGGACCTCCTCAGGACCTCCCTTGCAGTGAGTTCCAGGTAGCTCCTTAATCCCTCCCTTCCTCTCTCCATCCTTCTTCCACAGTAGCCTCTGCCCTACTCTACCTCCCTGCTCGGAGGCTAAGGGATTGCACTCCGCTAGGCTTTACGTGGGTTGTACATTTGACACGATCTAGGATCACCTTGGAGACAAGTCTCTAGGCATGTCTGCAAGATCAGGTTAGCTGAGGTGAGAAGAGTCACCTCACTGCTGAGTTAAAAGGAGGAAAACAAGGGCTGGAGAGATGGCTCAGCAGTTAAGGGCTCTGACTGCTCTTCTAGAGGTCCTGAGTTCAATTGCCAGCAACCATGCCTCACAACCATCTGTAATGGGGTCTGATGCATTCTTCTGGTGTGTCTGAAGACAGCTAGCTATGGTATAGTCATATACATAAAATAAATAAATCATGTATATCTATATCTATCTCTATCTATCTATCTATCTATCTATCTATCTATCTATCTATCTATCTATCTATCTATCGAGAAAACAAACTGAACTCCATTCATCTCTTTCCACCATGATTGGGGATGGACTGTACCTTTGAACTGTCAGTCAAAAAACAAAAAAACAAAAAAGCAAAACCAAAAACCAAAAAAGAACTTCCTTCCAGATGTTTCTGTTTCAGGTGCTTTGTCCCAACAAGACAAGTTACTAATATCCACTCAAAGAACATACTGGACTGGAAAAGTAGAAAGTATAGACAGGAAGTTGGAACGCCTGCAGGATGGGCTTTGAACACCCTCTGCCCCTACTCTTTCCATCGTCCACTTCTAAAAGAAGCCCCCACCCCCACCCCACTGGGACTGATGTGATCGACGGACTCTCATAGCTGTGTCACTCCCTCTTCAGAGGCCAAGATGTCATCTTCACAGCTGGGTCACTTTACTATGTCCCTTGCTATAGATAAAAGCCTCTGTCTTCAAAAACACAATACTCACTCCAGTCTCCACATCACCATCCCAGTCCTGAGTTTGTATTTACAACCTTCAAATACAGGCAGAAGGCAAGACACAAAAAGGAGGTTCCTTGTTATCAGCTACTCCTTTCTCATCAGATATTCCCTTATTACCAACTCTTCTATTGCTATCAGATACTCATCTTGCTGCCAGCTATTCCCCTGTTTCTGATACTCCTTTTTCATTAGCCACACACTACCAGATACTCCCCTGTTACCAACTATGCCATTACTATAAGATACACCCTTTTAAATCATATACCTCATGTCCTTTCTGATCAATACCTTATGACCACGATGGCAAAGCAAGGAAGAAAACAAATGAGCCAAACGCCTATGGATCAAGTCCATCACTTGGGATCCAGTTGAGAGCAATGTAGCCAGCCATCTTGAAGGTCCCTTGGGTGCTCCAAGACTATTCTCAGACACTCCAGGTGGACCTTCCCTTCCTCTGAGCTTGTTCCTCTAGCTCTTGATTTTTCACTTCTGTCGTTAAGTTAGCCTTGCTTTTTGTTTGTTTGTTTGGTTGGTTTGGTTTGGGTTTTGTTTGTTTTGTTTTTTTGAGACTTGTCTTCAATATGCATGGTGGCATCCATTTGGGCGCGGTTTTTTCTGGTGTGTCTCTTTCCTTGTCTTCATTCTCGTTCGCAACATCACAAGTAAGCTGTCTAGACTTTCCCCCTTCATCCTGCTATTTTAACATCTCCCTTAAAGCCCCACATAAAGTTGCAGGATTAAGCTCCCAAACCAGTTCTTATCTTGTCACTCTTCTGCTCAAAATTCTTGTTGATCTCTCTATCAGTTCTCAGACTGTTCGAATATCCTGGCTTGCCTCTTGAGACATGCGTATTGTGGGACTGGTCATACGCCTACCTCACATGTCTATTCTCTAGCCACTTGATTTCCAAACATACTTCCCAACATTGCTTGTTTTGGCCACAGTCATAGGCATCGATAGGGCATAGCCACGGTTTCTAAAGAACTTTCTTCCTACAGAACAGAGCCAGATGTTGCTTCCCTCCAGCGACAGCTTTAATAAGCATACCACACCTTTTACTGAAATGGCTTCTCTAGCTTCACCGGCCCTCACTAGACTAGACTATCAACTGATGGTAGCTTTTCTCCATTTGCTTCCTAGCACTTAGTGGGTGTCCATAGTGCTTGTCAGAGGGATGGAAGTGTCTGAAGGCAAGAGAACAGATGAAAGCAGTAGGAAGGATGTCTCCCAGCCTGAGAGACACAATTTTGTTAGCAGCACTCCAGCCCTGACCCCAACGCCGCCAGTTGGCTTCAAGTAAGTTTTTCTCTAAAAGCTTTTTACAACGGGATGATTTCTGTCCTTGCTCAAAAGTCTGGATACAACCTGAGCAACACAGCAGAGTATTTCTGAAACAAGCAAACAAACAAACTGAAATGGACAAAAGGACAAGATGCTCCACTTGGAGGCTCAGCTCTATAATCCCTGCATTTCAGAGGCAGAAGTCGGAGAGTCATGAGTTCGAGGCTAAGTTGGGCTACACAGTGAGACTTTATCTCAAAAAACACAAGAAGCAAATACCACTGCCAACTAAGGGCTGGGAACGCTCCTTGAGTACTCAGGACCACCACAAACAATAAAACAGTTAAGAACTGTCCAGCGGTGGCTCTTCTACTAGGGACTTGGCTCCCCACAAAGGCGATCCTCCCATCAACTGTTATGCCACTCTGTCAGTGAGAGGAGTCATCTTGCTATTTCAATCAATTTTCACTCTGCCTTGGGTAAAAAATGGGAGGAAATCACCAAATAGGATCGCTTCCCTCAAACAGAGAGAATTTGTCTGAATTCATAACAGTATTCATTTAGTATGAGCCATTTCAACACAATCCTTAACCCAACATATTCCTTTCAGCTCTAGAGAAGGCTTCTGAACCAATAATTCAGCATGGTGGTTTGTGGGTTTGTGGACAAACCATGATTAGGGTGTTTTTCCATAGCACCCTCTCCCTTTCCTCCCACTCTCAGTGAGGACTGGGTTGACCCTCTCTAAGGCCTAAACAAAGAAGCAGCCTTACGGAGAACTCCTTTCCACACACTTCCTGGAGGTAATGAAAGTGAATCAAACAAATGATACATCAAAACACAAAGGCAAGAGGGGTTCCGCTCCTGTCTGTAGTCGCTGGGGTAACCGCAGTCATTGGTTACACACAGGAAGCCAGAAATGTCCTGAGGAGTAGCCACATCGGGTAGCATGTTTATATTGTATTAGTTATGGGCAGGTATGTTTGTAAAATGAGAGAGAGAGAGAGAGAGAGAGAGAGAGAGAGAGAGAGAGAGTTGTCTGCTTTCCATGTCCGCAGAGTGCACGCACTTCTGCTTCCAAGGATGAGACTCAAGCTCATTGGCTTTCAGATACTCATTGCTGTTCTCCCTGCTCATGGCCACAGCTGGCAAACAGGGCTGGGGAAAGACACCAGAGGGAAAACAAAGGCCAAGTGAGCTGCCAAGCAGGTGCTCAGGGATCAGTGTCTGGGTTCTGGTAACTTTAGAATCACTCTCTGATTGCTGGGAGGTGATGCCGCACACCTTTAGTCCCAGCACTCGGGAGGCAGGGGCAGGGGCAGGGGCAGAGGCAGGAGCAGAGGCAGAGGCAGAGGCAGAAGGATATCTGAGCTTGAGGCCAGCCTGGTCTACAGAGAGAGTTCCAGGACAGCCAGAGCTATACAGAGAAACCCTCTCTCTCTCAAAAAAAAATTTACTCTTTAATCATCCTGAACTTTTAGTTTATCCACATATAAAACGAGCACTTATATTCTTATAAGCTGTTACTAAAGATTAGATAAAATGCCTCAAAGTTCTCAGTAGAAAGTCATACTGAAGGAACTCAACTTAATACATTACAGAGGAAAAGCATTTTTCAAACCCTGATGGCACTAATTATATAATTAGGAGTATGAATTATATAAAAATTGGCAAACAACAGAACATAATTCAGCACAAGATTGTGGGGATATGAGTGAAGGCCCCCAAGAATAGGATGTGAAGAGAAGAAATAGGGAAAGGCCTCCTCTGTCTGTAGACCAATGGGCAGTCCTGGGGCCATGTTGAAAGTGTGACATTCAAAGGCCAAGTATAAACCTGATCTTGTTTCATTTTACATTTTTTTTTATTGTCCTGTTTCTGTGACAATGTGACAATGCCTTCGTTATTCTCTAATGCTGTGATAAGACACTATGACCAAGTCAACTTATAAAAAAAAGTACACATATCCTTCTAATTTCTTGAAAACATGTAAGAATATCTAAAACAAAAAATATAATGTTATACCAATGGTTTTAATGGTTATAGATGTAATATGTCTGACTACAATTGCACTGTGACCTGGAGGACTGTTTAATAGTAGATGGACATGTATACTTTTATTAGAATTCTATGTCTTACTTGAAGTAGTCCTATTACTTTGAAATAGACTGAGTTGGACATATATATATATATACATATGTATATATGGGTGTTTGTGCAACCCCTCTTATGGCACCATGAAATAGTCCCCCCCACCTCTCTCTCTTCTGTCTATCTGTGTGAGTATGTGTGTATAATTTTCTGTGTATGTCTGAATACATGTATGTGCACCATATGCATGTTGGAGTCCAAGGAGGTCAGAAGAGGTCCCAGATCCCCTGGAACTAGCTCTTCTGCAAGATCAGTAAATGCTCTTAACGTCTGAGCTATCTCTCCAACCCCATAAGCTATATATTTTAATCTCTAGAAGTAATATAGAAAGATATTTTCTAGCTGCTATTCAAAATATATAATTGATAAAGAGTCCAAGGAAGGATGAAAGAATGCATAAAAACCAAATGAGAAAAATAAAATTAATAGAAAAAGAGAAGACATGATGTCAATAATTATGCTAAATATAAGTAGGAAAAAGTCTTATCAAAAGGCAGAGATTGTCAGACCAGATTAAAAACCTATGGCAAACTACACACTGTTTATGAAAAGCGTATTTTTAAGTACAAAGACACAAGTAGACTAAAAACAAGACATTGCAAAATTATGAAAACAACAAAAGTAAGAAGTAAAAGGAGAAGGCTGAAAATTATACAGATCTGTAGGATAAGAAAAATGCATGGCTCTCTTAATATAAAACCAACAGACTTTAATAAAAGCAACACAGGCTGGGAAGATAGCTCAGTGGGCAGGAGAATTTGCTTTGCAAGCTTGAGGACCTGAGTTTGAATCCAGGCACCTATGATAAAAGCTTGGCAAGCTGTACATGCCTGTAATCCCAGAATTATGGAACAGGAACAAAGACAGGTAGATAGATCAAGAGTGTACTGGCCAGTTAGCCTAGCCAAAATGGCAAGCTTTCAGTTCAGAGAGACATCCTACCTCAAGGTAACAAATAGAGAGCTATATAAAAGGAGTAATTTGCTCTGTTCTCTGGTTGTATATACAAGGACATGCCTAACATTCACGTGTATGTATAACACATGTAGACCCTCCCACACACAGAGCAATAAATTAAAAATAAAAAGTGATATTCAATTTCGAAGAAATTACACACACATATATCAAAATATATGGTGCAATTAATTAAAGCTCTAAATGAAAAAGTAGAAAACTCCACAATAGCAAGAGTTATTAACATACTTCTACAGACATCCAATAGACTACTCAGTAAGGACATAAAAGAAATGAATGTCAGTACTTATTTACTGCCTTAAGCTAATTTATACTTACAAAGGGTGTATGCAAAAATATAAAAAACAGTATTGAGCAATGTTCAATATGGATAACATATTTATCCACAAAGTAAGATCAATAGGACATATTGCATTATATAGAAATTAAATGTATTTCTATGTACTGAGGGCACAAAGCAATTTGGGGATAATGAAACAGTCTACATTATGACCAAAAGTTAAATAACACAATTTAGTAGCATCAAAATTAGGAAAAGCCTAGGGAAAATTTTAACAGAAAAATGCGTAAAAGTACATGCTAGTAAGTATGAGAGGAGTGATCCAAAAAAAATAGAGCATTATTGTTTATTTATTCATCCATATAATACAATGAAATTCTTTCTAAGTTGGTCTACTGATTCAATGAAATACAACCACAATCCCAGCAGGCTGGTTTAGTAAAACACAATGAGCTGATTCTAAAATGCATACGGAAGTGCAATGGATCCACAATGGCCAAAGAAATTTTTGGAAGAACAAAAATGTTGGTGTCTCTGTTGTCTGGCGTAAGACCCACTACACACTGTGATGAGCAGGAAGGAGATAAAGGAGCTTTTGAAATAGCCAACTGATTCCGGCGAAGACCCTAAACCAAGCAGTTCTTTTCAAAAAAAATGTTCCAGAACAACTGTATCACCATATTTAAAAAGGAAGAGAAGGAGGGAGGGAGAAAGGAAAGAAGGAAAAAAGGAAGGGAGAGAGGGAGGGAGGGAGGCGGGGGAGGGAGGGAGGCGGGGGAGGGAGGGAGGCAGAGAACAAACTTTGGTCTTTCAGTCACACCATATACAAGTAACTCAGATTGGGCTGACTGCAGAGTCAGGGAGACGGCTCAGCTCACAGAGTACTTGTGGAGCAATTATGAGGGCCTGAGTTTGGTCCCTAGCAATGAGCCCTGTGCAGTGGTGCCTTCATGCAACCCTATCCCCGAAGAGGCTGACACAAGTGGTCCCATGGGTTCTCTGGCCAGCTAGCTTAGGTGAATCAGAGAGTCTGAGGCCAGAGAGAGACCCTGTCTCAAAAACAAGACAAGATAGATGGCATCCTGAGGAAGGGCCCCGATGTTGTATTCTAGTTTCTGTATATATGTACACCCTCTTCACACTCACATTAAATGGATCACAGACTGAAATACAAGAGCCGAAGCTACAAAACCTTTGGGGACTAAGCAGGAGAATTCTTAATGATCTTGGGTTTGGCAATGATTTCTTCAACAGGACTCCAAATGTATGCAATATTAAAGAAATAAATAAATTAGCCTCCACAATGAAAAACTTCTGTTCTTCAAATGACAGTGCTATGAAATTGAAAACCGCAGGTTTGAGAGAAATGTACAAGACAGATCTGTGTCTGGAGCACACAGAGCACTCATAACTCAGTAATATAAAGACCAACAAGGCAATCAAAAGCGGGCAGAGATATAAACACACATTTTACCAAAAAAAAATACTAATGGCCAATAAACACATGGAGAGAAGCAGGGCAGCATTCGTCCTCAGGAAGATGCAAATGAAAACCACAGGATTCACCGTGCACACCCACCAGAACCAGTGAAATGAGACCCATCGTGACAAGGTGAGGAGGGGCGCAGTGCAGGGAAGGCTACAAGCTGCAGCTGGGAGGGTGGAATGGCACGGTCAGTTGGTCAGTCGGAAGCTTGCTAGGCTGTAAAGCACACAACACCACACAGCGCTGGCGCTGCTCTTAATCCCTCCTCTAAGAGAAATAATATGTCCGCACAAAGCGCTGCCCGCAAATGTCCATAAAAGCCTCATCCCTCAGTACAAAGAGCAGGCAAGCACTGTACCCGAGTAGAAATAATCCAAAGGCTAATCAAATGGGGATGGATGGATGGAGGACTAGATGACAGACAGACACATAGAATCATGGGGAATACTATTTAGCAATAAAGGAAAAGGAACTATTGACTCATGCAACGATGAGGAGGGATATCAGACATATGTTTAGCAACATAAATAAAACGCATTTGAATATGTGCAGTATAGTCTCATTTAGATGAAATTCTAGAAAGGCAGAGTGAAGAAAATTCAGTGATTACTTAGAACATGAGGATTTGGGGGGCTTTATGACTTGATCGTGGACTTTGACTAAACTCACTGAATTACTCCTTTAAAACTGACAAAGTGTATTGTGTTCTGTATCAGTAAAAAACAGAATGAGACTGCTCTGTAAGGTACATATGAAGTAAACTGCAAAGTTTTTGGTTCAGTAAAACAAACAAACAAACAAACAAACAAAAACCCTACATACAGAACTCAGAGTGACTGCAGTGGTCCCCTATCTGTGGTTTTAATTACTTATGGTCAACTATAGCTCAAAAATATCAAGTGGAATATTTCAGAAACAATTAAGACATTTTAAATTAAGCACTGTTATGAGTATTATACTAAAACTCTTGTAGCACCCTACTCCATCAACCAGGGCTGGAGTCATCCTCTTGTCAGAGTATCCACAATGTATACACGACTTGTTCATTACTTCTCAGATAGCTGGGGCAATTATCAGACCATGTTTGCAATGAATTGCATAACCCTTGTATAGCCCTTACACAACATTACCATGCCTCTGTCGCTCATGGTACTTCCCTTCATATAGATACTGCATTACTGTATATTGTCACAAGAGGAAGTATATATACAGAAAAATAAGAAATTTTGAGAAGCCACATCCATATAACTTGTATTAGAGTATGCTGTTAATAGTACATTGTTAAAACATACCAATTCATTAATGCTTCTTAATCTCTTACTATGTTTAATTTATAGATTAAACTGTCAAAAGGAAAAATAGTATATATATACTATATACAATACTATGTATGTATTGTATACTACTCTATATATCATGTATATATACATACATATGTATACACACATATATGACTTGGTAATGCCTAAGGCTTTGGGGCATGCACTAGGACGAATCCCCACAGATCAGAGAGGGATCTTGTATGCTTATTTGTTGGAAAAAGGCCAAAAAATTTTAGTTGTGTCATACAAGTAGAGAATATCTCTTATCCAACAATGCTTCTACCCAATCTGTTTGCCCAAGAATGAGAGTGTTTCTCTAGGAAGACAAAAATCAGTGTCTTCGGTCCTCAGATAGCTGGAGGACTTTATTTCTATCATGTACCTTAGAGTTAAGTACATTTAAAAATAACTGATTAAAAATCACTGATAAAAAAGTCAGGGGTGTCGTGGACGTGCACAGGAGAGGTCTCTCTCTCTCACAGTGGTGGGAAGTGTCAGCAAATATTTCTTGGAAGAAGTTGTCTCACCCAAGATAGAACAATAAGGAGTCAACCGGGGGAGGGGAACCGGGAAAGGAGGGTGTTGCACATGAGAGGAAGAAGAAGAGCAAAGATCACAGAGAGAGAGAGAGAGAGAGAGAGAGAGAGAGAGAGAGAGAGAGAGAGAGAGAGAGGCTGATGCAGGCACTGCAGGTCTTCCGTAGGGCTGGACTGAGGATCTGGACAGATGGGCTCTGGGAACGCCAGGGGCTCAGTTTCCATTCTGTAAGGAGTTTTTGTCAATGGCCAGTGGAAAGATATTAGATTTTGAGTTAAGAGACAAAATTAGTTTTTTGATTGTCTTGTTGGCAGGTATTTACATTAAACAAAAAGTAAGTTTCTGACACTTCCATCGACAAAATTTAAAATATTACATTTTTTTTGCAATATAAATTAACGAGAATCGTGGATGGTTTATTTTTTCCTTTTTAGAAAATAGCATTTTGCCTAGTTGGGGGTGTAATGTTAGTGGCTTTATTACCAAACACCAATAATAGATGTTCATGTGTTAATTCTGATTTGTACTGAGAGACTAAGCATTTTATCTTTAAAAATATTGTTTTCATAAAATCGAGAGCTGCTAGCTGTTGATATCAGTCTTTGAGCACATGATCCAATTAAGCCTGCTCATCACTTGGAGGTCTTTATAGACTTATCTGATTTTTCTCTTCAAATTTGCATCCTTACATTGCAGATAAATCAGTTCCTACTGAATGTTAGGAGACTCTTGGAAAGCTATTAAATAAGTTTTTAAGGATGAAAGTTTCCCTCACATTTGCATCAGTACCTGAAGAAAACATGACTGGGATAATGGTGGAGCCCAGAAACTATATTCCTAGGAACCAGTGTGAGTGGGACTTGCGGCTGCTGCAGCAGCCTGTGTTAGCGTGATAAAGACAAAAGGAATCTTGGTATTAGTCATGACTCACACATTAGTATAGGCAAACTAAATGTCACAAGCAAGCATTCTTCTGTTTCATTAAGAAATAACAAGTCAGGACTGGAAAGATGATAGCTCGGGGTTAAGAGCACTTCCTACTCTTCTAGCAGACTGGACTTCAAATCCCAGCACCCATGTTGTGTGGCCCACAACTACCTGGGGCTCTATGGGGGCCCCACATTTCTGGCCTACTCGGGCACCTGCATTCATGTGTACACACACATGCACATACACAGAGACAGAGACACATACACACACACACACAATTAAAAATTAAAAAGAAATAAAAAAATAGAAATATCAAGTCTACAGCAAAGAAGAGCAAATTTATAAAGCTGTTTTTATAAAGCAGTGATTAAGGGCAGTTTTTCTCACTCAGGAAAAATTTCATCTCATCTTTGAGCAAAAAAAAAAAAGAAGAAATCACAATAAAAATTTACTACTGTTAAGCAACTAAAGTGCTACAGAGACCCACATGCTAATGCTTTAGATCTTATTTCTAACAAAAAGTCACAGGACAGTCAACTGTTACACTCCCAGAAGTGAAGGATGATTTCAGAGCCATGCGACAGATTGAAACACTTTCCATAGCGTCTCTGCCTATGAATAACAAACACAAGGAATAACCATGGGTTTGAAATCTCTTCCATCGTTTCCACATTTTGTAGATTCTCCCAAGTAACCCGTTTAGTCTGTTCTACCTATATTTTTGCCATTGTTGGTCGTAACACGAGCTAGCAGGATCTGCTCAGGCAGCACTGAGTGAATGTCCTCTGGAGTCTCCTCACCTGTCTAGCTCTGGGTGGGACCCCGTGGGGACTCCGTGGGGACTCCGTGGGGACTCCGTGTGGGACTCCATGTGGGACCCCGTGTGGGACCCCGTGGAGGCTCGGTGTGGGATCTCGTGGAGGCTCCGGGTGGGACCCCGTGGAGCCGTGGAGACTCCGTGTGAGACCCCGTGGAGGCGCCGGGTGGGACCTCATGAGCTCTGGGTGGGACCCCCGGTAGAGACCAGGTCTTTATTCACTTTAAATTTGCCATTGCTTCCTCAAATGCTTAAAAACTGACCAATATTATTAACAGCTGTTGGCCCATCCAAAGCCAAAGAAAAGCACTTGGAACCATTTGTCTTGTCTTTAAATGTACTATTTATGTTGCTCTCGATGTCCTCAGCCCTTTGAACAACCATTCTTGGTGAAAGGCTAATAATCTTAAGTGAGTTGATTTTCTCAGGATGAATTCTTCAGCCGCTGCCGTCAAACACGATTTAATTAACTTACCACTTATAAACAGCTTTCTTCGCTCTGCTAACATAAAAGCCTGTTGGAAAGTTGCTTTTATTGCCGCCTGATTTTCTTTCCATATACTTTCTTTTCTTTCCCTTTTTTTGTGTGTGTGTGTGAAGAAATTATGCTTCAATGAAATATTAAATTTAAAATTTTCTAGTTTTTCCAATTATTCCTTTTCTGTGAATTGGGAATATTGTGATGAATTTTTAATTTGGTAAATATTGATATATACTGAGTTCTATTAGTATAGCCTATGTCATCATGTAATAAATATAATTGTCACCCCATTCAATAACAAAATGATCTACAGTCCATTATACTTCAAAAGTGTGACTTTCGAAGTCCACTCTTTTCTTCTTCTGTGGTTTTGACATTGACCAGGGAAATGTGCCAGCACAGTGGTGCATGTCTCCCGAGACGCGCATGCGCGGTGCCCTCTGACCGCACTGCCAAGTAGATTGCTATTCTCTGTGCATAGCACAGTAGGTGGTCTTTATAGTAGCCACCCACCGTGCTGTTGTAGTGCAAAGCCAGACTCAGAAAAGCATTGAACAAATGGCTAGGCTGGTAAAATTTGATTTATAGACACAAAGTTTGCATTTCATAAATTTTTTTCACATCACAAATATTCTTTTTTTTTCTCACTGTTTAACCTATACAGGCAACGAAGGTAAATGAAAAGTGTGTGTGCTCACAATTCACAGACGACACGATCATCTGTATGGGTTCAGTGTTCTTCAAAGGACACTACAAAGTTGGGCATGGTGACCCGTACTTGTAATCCTAGCACTTAGGCTGAGGCAGGGGGCTAGAAAGCTAGATGCCAAGAGAAATGTCCGGAAAAAGAGAAAGGAGAGCCGGGATAGATTTCACTGGTGGAATACTTGTCTGGCCTCACTCTGATCCTTAGCACCACACAGACACAGGGTGGGAGAGTAAAAGAGATGAATTCTTGTCTATGATATACAAAGCCTGTAACAACTCTACAACAATAACAAGCAGTCTGCCTTACAAGATCTATTTGGGGGCTGCAGAGGTGGCTCAGTGGCTAAGACCAATTGCCGATCTTCCATCTGCCACAAGCTTGGTTCTTACCTCCCAGACTGGGTGGTTCACGACCACCTGTAACTACAGCTCCAGGGGGTGTAACGCCCTCTTCTGGCCTCCACAGGCACCTGCACACTTGTGGCATGCACACACACACACACACACACACACACACACACACACGCATTACGCATTTTAAAAATAGTAAACAAGTAGGTTTAATTTCTTCTTCAAAGGACTTGAAAGGGCCTTTCTCCAAAGAAGACATAGCCTATACATACATGGAAAAGGTTCAGCATCATTGATTATGAGGGAATTGTGAGTGAAAATTGTAACAAAAGGCTATTCGCACCTACTATTTTTAAAAGCCAGAGAATGACTAACCTGGCCATTCTACTCTGGGTACACATCAAAAGGATCTCAATATAAATTCTCAAAGAGGTGAAGCATTCTTCATAACAAAGGGTGAAAACAACGAAAAAGTCCACTAACAAATGAACAAAGAAAATATGGCATACACATTTAGTGGAATACTACTCAGCCCTGAAAAGGTACAAAATTTTGTTATGTTTTAAAATACGGATGAACTGAGAATATTGTACAAACTGAAATAATCTGACTAAAAGTGATGAATGATTACATCAATATTATTTATCTAAAGTAGTAAAGTTTATAGAGACTGGAAATAGATTGGTGGTTGCAAGTGTTGGGCAAGGAAGACAAAATGGGGAACAATTGTTTAATGTGCATGGTGCTTAGTTTTTAAAGATTAAAACGCATTCAGGAGATGTGCATAGTCTCAATGCCACTTAGCTATATTCTTAAGACAATTACAGCGGTAAGTTTTATGGCATGTATATTTTACTATGATAACTATTTGGGGGAAGAAAATGGGTATAGAATTTGATAGCCATTTCTTCAAAGAAGTTATACAAATGGCCAGAAAGTGCATGGGAAGATGCCCAACATCAGTAGTCATTAGGGAAATATGTGTCCAAGTTGCAGTGAGAAGTCACTTCACAGCCATAGTCTGGCTGGAACAGAAAAGAAAAATAGTTCCCAGAGGTTGAAGGTGTAGGAGCAAAGGGACCCTCACACACTGCTGATAAGATGGAAAGGTTGCCTTAGGTAACAGCCTGGCAGGTCCCTAAGGATTAAACAGTCATCTGACCAAGTGACACTACTCCCAAGAGCTTCCCTACCTAAGAGAAACCAAAACCTATGTCCTTACAAAATTTTGTGCACAAATACTCATACAGCCATTGTGCATAATATCTAAATAGAAGGACCTTTAAACTAATGACTCAGCAAATGAAATCTGGCCCATCCGGTCCATGGCACTTGATCTGACACTAGACAGAAATGCAGCAGTGATGTATGCCACAAGATGGATGGGCCTGAAAACCATGCTAAGTGAGAGAATCCAGATGCAAAAGACCACGTACATTCCATAATTCCATGAATATGTCATGTCCAGAAAAGGCTAGCCTATAGGGACAGAAAGTTGATCAGTCATTGTGTAGTTCACCCCCCCACCACCACCACCACATAGGATCTTCCTAGGTGGCCCAGGCTGGCCTCTGTCTCCTGAGTGCTAGAATCACAGGCAATGCCTCTGTGCCCAATGAGATTTCTTTTTAAGTAGATGAAAATGCTCTCAAATTGGCTGTGATGGTTGATTTAGACGTTCTGTTTGCACAATGTGTGAATATACTAAAAACTGTGGGGGTAGACCTTATATATGTGTAAGTTATATGTGACTATATCTCAGCAAAAGCCCATAATGGAAAAATGTATCTCTGTGGACCATACCAGCTGCAGACAGAGAACGCCTTTATTCCAAGTGTTAGCTATGAGAAGCTAACAGTTTCAAGCATACGTGCAACCCTAAGGCCATATTTACATACTAAAGGTTTCTTCTGATGGCAGCATGAGTGTGGAAGGATGGTGACAGTGGTAGGCCAGGTAACAGGCTTGAGGGCAGTCTGCTGAGTGTTAAGCCGGTGGAAACTGGCAGGTCATGTAATTGATTTCAGATTGGACAGTGGGGCCAGGGTAGGAGGTGGTGTCCAGATTTCCCCAGCACAAGAAGGTCCAGCCACCACAGGCAGCAGCCTCTCATTCGCTGGTGATGTCTTTGAATCTGGGAGGTCCTGAAATCCCCAGATCATTTGCACCCTGTCTGGAGATCCATAATGGAGACATTCTGGTTGAGGGCACAGCTAATAAGACATGAATTACTGCAGAAAAACCCCCTTTCTTCTCTTCTGCTTTAAGGACGAAGGAAGCCACATATTAAAGGATCTCCAGGGGCCCAGTCTTTCCTCCATTTGTATATATTTCCATCTCCCCATCCGCCCTTCACAATCTTGACAATTAACCCCACACCCCGAGTGGTTCCGCTGGGTAGCCAGTTTGACCTCACTGTTCTAGGTGAAGGGCTCAGAGCCTACCCTCTTCCCTCTATCAGATTGCTGGAGAAGACCCAGAACTAATTTTGCTGAGAGACAAAGGAATGGTGTGGTGATGTGTGTGATCATCCTGTGAAGGGAATTTAAATTAATGTATTTTCCTTATTTCAAAATCAATTCACAGGTAAGTACAAGTAAGAAATAAAAATCATCAGAACATCTGCTACCTGAAGATATTCATTGAAAGAATGCTGGGGCAGGTGAAACAGATCAAAGTGGGTGGGGGTGGGGGTGGGGGCTGGGGGTGGGGGTGGGGGTGGCATTGCTGCCAAGCCTGACAACTGAGTTCAATTTTCAGAAGCCACAGTTGCAGAAGGAAAGAATGGACTCTGAACACTGTCCTCTGACCTCTTCATGTGTACACATACATTGGAGAATGTCCATGCACATTACATACATACATATACACATACATACATATACATACACACTCATACTCATATACACTAAATGAATATAAAAAAATTTTTAAGCCCACCCACATTCTGGTCCATCTTACTTAAATGTCATTTTTTCCATCTCTGCTTCTATCTAAATAACAGATGACTTAAGAGTGACATCTTGGGCTAAGGAAGGGACCCATAAGGCTGCTGTGCAACAGGGAGACCACATCTCCTCCAAAAGTCATACTTGGCTGAGCCTGATGGGAAGCTGAGACAGCAGGATCACAAGTTCAAGGCTAGCCTGGGAAATTCCCCATCTTAAAGTTAAAAGCAAAAATAAAAATAAAAAAGGGCTAGGGATATAGTTCATTGGCGGAGTGCTTGTCTGGCATGCTTGAGGCCAATCTCATTTACACACACACACACACTCACACACACACACTCACACACACATTTACACACACACTTACACACACACTCACACACTCACACACACACTAACATCACACACATACACTCACACACATACTCACACACTCACACTCACACACACACACACTCACACACACACACTCACACACACACTTACACACACACTCACACACTCACACACACACTCACTCACACACATACACACTCACACTCTCACACACACACACACACACACACACACGCCCACTAAGTCAGACCCTGTGGGGTATCTGACCACAGCCAAGTGTTCACAGGCACCAGCTCCCATCATACCAGCTCTGCTCACAAAAACATGCAGGAAGTTACACACGCCCTTGAGGTCTGGACTAGGGACTGCTCAAGAAACGAGGTCACCCCATGGGCAGCTAGAATTGCTACATTTGTCCATGGCTCTTGTCTCTGTCTAAGTGGCAAAGAGCTGCTGGGAGCAAAGTGTCTGTACAGAAGAGACAGGAAAATTTGTTGAAGAGAGTGGTGTTCCAGACTCTTCCTAAGGGAATCTGACTAAAAAGAACTACTTCAAAGAGTCATTAGTAGATTAGGAGAAACAGAATCCTGGGCTTCCTCGGGTGGAGCTGCACCGGGGCCAGGCTTGATTTCAACACTTCTAATATATCTCCTGAAGGTCAGCTGGAGTGAGCCATAGACCAGAATGAACTCCCAACACCAGGGAACACAGACAGCCAGTGCTGGCTTTTTCCTTGGCGGATCCGCCTAAATGCACCCCAGTAGAGTGTCAGAGGATCTGCCAATCTTGGGGAGCAGCCATGTGATGCCTGGCATTTACACTCAGGAGCATGGTAAGCTGTGCTTTGAGTGTGTGTGTGTGTGTGTGTGTGTGTGTGTGTGTGAGAGAGAGAGAGAGAGAGAGAGAGAGAGAGAGAGAGAGAAAGGATGTTGCTGGGGACAGAACACGCTGTCTTCCACAAGCTAAGCAAAAACTCTACCCAGATGCATCCCAGCCCGAGCTTCTCACGAAGCAGAAGCCTCCCAGGTGCTGGGAATCGAAGGAGCATCTTCCCATATCTCGTCCAAACTAGGGAGACGGCTCAGTGGCTAAACCATGAGGAATGGGCCTCGGAGTCTCAGAACCCATATGAAATTCCAGGTGGATGTGACATCGTCTCTGTAATCCCAGCGTCAGGAGGAGACAGACAATTCTGAGAGAAAGCTGGTCAGGAAGATTAGGGGTGTCGGGGAACTCTGGATCTGGATGACACTAAACTCAGGCCTACCTTGCATATGTGCACATGCACACATACATGTCGGGCCCTGTTGGGTATCATACACACAAAATGGGGCGGAGGGGAAGATAGGCCTTGTGACCCAATTTTTTTCAGGGGGCCATTCCCAGGTGATCATTCCCTCCTGCAGATTCTTGTATCCACAGTTGCCTCTTTCCTGGGGCAAACTGTCTCCATGTGCCAGAGCTGGCTGCGGCCCACACAATCCCATTGCCTCTGACATGTGGCCATATCCCACTTCAGGGTTTCTGATGTCAACCCTTCTTGGCAGTGGGAAAGAAGTTCAGCTCTGGACAGAATAGTCGTCCGGAACGCCTCCTCCACAGGTATTTGTGATATCAGTTTGGTTATTACTATCACTGTTCCAACCTACTTCCCGGCCCCTTTCCTAGCCACCATGCCAGCCAGCATCCTACCCTCTGTTGCCATGGCAATGCCCATTGTTGAGCACCCACTCCACTGTCTCAGGTCTTCATGGCCAGCCCATAAGTTCTTGAAGAGCAGAGCATGGCTCCAAGGTGATGCCACACCCCAGTAGCAGAGCTGGCTTTCAGCCTAGCAGAGCTGATTCCCAGGTCAATGCTGCGTCTCCTGTCACCTTCCTGGTCTGTGCTAAGCTCCGGGTGTGGAAGAGGAAGAAGAAGACCGATTCCTGATGCTTTTGTGGCACTGGGAAAGCCTTGTGTTTGCATGCCGTCTGTCAGAGAACAGCTTTGGTTGAAGCAGACAGACACACGCCGGTGTTTGTGTGGATATGGAGAAGGTGTTGGGGTGGGTCTGTGAGGGTCCATGTGTGTGTGTGCATCTGGGCTCACAGATTGGAACTGGGGGTAAGGCTCTTCAAAAGCAGCCACATTCTGGAGTTGCCATGAGGACCTGGTCAGTCATGGCCAGGCCGGAGGGTGTCTTTCTACCCCCCACTGCCTCTCTGGGGGTACCACATTCTATTCTGGGGGTCAGAAGAGGGGCCCCCAGAGGGTCCTTGGAATGTTCCATCTACTGGGAGCCACTTGGAGGGCTGATGACAAGATAAGGGAACAATAGCAGCTGGGCTCTGTGGCTCCCTTCTTTGCTTCCTAATGAGGTTCCTTGTGTCCCAGAGCCATGGAAAACTCCCAAGTTCCCCACAGATTGCCTCCAAGGCCCATCTGCCTGCCTTTCACAGAAGCCGCCTTGCTTTCTCAACTCCTAATGTGTTTCTGTGGCTTCAGTCCCCAGGCCCTCCAAACAGCCAGGCGGAAAACTCAGTTGGTTACAACACTGCAACTTCAGTCTTCTTGCTGTCCCCTGCCTACCCGCTTGGACTTTGTCAGGCAGTTTTTCCCTGCCTGGCCTGAAGGGGCAAGACAAAGCTCACAGCCAGTGGCCAGGAAAGAGGACCTGATGGATGGCTTGTGGCAGTCACCAGGGGAGGTGGCATATCACCAGAGCATAACAGCTGGAGTGAAGCAAACTCTGTTTGAGATGCTGGTTCTGTCCCCTCCTAACCATGTGATACTAGGGCGACCGTGCGGGGCCACACTTGTGGCGTGCGTAAAACAAAGAGAATAATATCTACCTTGCAGGGTGGTTCCAAGGATTAACCAAGATAATATATTCAAAGCACCTTGCTCAGCCCTTGACACATACTTGGCACCCAGTAAATGTGGCTTCCGTTTCCTCCTCCGCACTCCCTGCCCAGCTTCTTGCCAGCACCAATGGGCAAACAAACTTGGCCGATCATGTCTCAATTATTTGAGGGTCCAGAGTCCAGGCTCCATACTGTATGTTCTTTAAACCACACAACCGTGGAAGGTGGGCAAAGGGAGAGAAGAATCTGAGGCAGTGGGGGTGGGGTGGGGAGAAGGTGGTTGTAGAGAAGGAAGGTTGCAGAGCGGGGCTCAGCATGAGGTGGGAGAGCTGGGGTGGCCCAGGGCCTCAAAGTATTCCCCAAATGAATATACAAGGAATCTGCTGATTCCTGCAGCTGGCCCCTGGATGAGGTAGGGACAGGCTCCAGATTTGGAGCCTGGTTTCAAGCAAGTCCTTCCCACTAGCCTGTCTGGGCTGGAAGCAGGGAACCTGATATTTACATACCTCCGCAAAAGTGTCCCAACAGCCTGCTTGCCCTACCATGGTGGAGGAGGAATAATGCGGCAAGGCCAAACTCTCTCCTCTCCCCTCCCCATCCAAGGGCCAGATGACCTCAGTGCTTCAGCGCTCCAATGGAGTGATCTCTCTCTCTCTCTCTCTCTCTCTCTCTCTCTCTCTCTCTCTCTCTCTCTCTCTCTCTCTCTCTCTCTGTGTGTGTGTGTGTGTGTGTGCAGCTCTAGCCTCTAGCAGAAGAGGCTGCAAGCCTGGGTTCAGAGGGATGCAACATCTGGACAGCTGTGAGCCTGATCCAGATGTGTATTGGCCAGATGGAGGGCAAGCTCCCCTGGGTGAGGGCTGCACAGGAGGGAGTCATAACCCCATTGTGTGGCCTAATCCCAAACATATTACTCTGGAATATGTGTACCATCAACATTGTCATTTAAAAAAAAAGCCTCAGTGCAGAGAGAAGAAAACAACCCTCCCTGAGTTTGTGAGTGGGCCTCTGACTGACATGCTTTCTGGAACAGGGGTGGGCTGTGGAGGGGAGTCTGGTCTAGCACTGATGGTGGGTGCCAGAGGCCAATGTGCTCCCGAGTCAGGGTTTAACTGGGAGTGTAGCCCCTGCACTGGGAAGCGAGCTCCTCAAGGCTCCAAGCCAAGCCAGGTACTCTGGATGTTTCCAGCTGGGAAAGCATTAGATTGTTCCTTCTCTTCCACGCCATTTCCACCCCCATCTGGAGATGACCAGCCAGAGAAAACCCAGAGGCCCAAACAAGGACCTGGAGGGTGTCTATCTGTCTATCTGCCTGAGGACAGTGGATGTGTGTGTGTGTTGCGGGGGAGGTTGTCAAGTTAGCCTTCTCAGCAACACTGATGAGCAGGGTTGTTACAGCAGGCCCCCTCAGGATGTCCAGTCTCAAAAGATGGACAAGAGTTTGCCTAGATGATAAGAAAAAAAAGGGTAATGCAGTTCAGCTTAAGAACATTCCTGGTCCCTGAAAGACTGAGCCAGAGAGAGAGAGAGAGAGAGAGAGAGAGAGAGACAGACAGAGACAGAGGGAGATTGTGATGGAGAGAGAGACAGAGACAGAAACAGAAAGAGACGGAGACAGAGAGAAAAAGAGAGACGGGCAGAGAGACAGAGAGACAAAGAGAGAGACAAGTCAGAGACAGAGGGAAATGGTGATAGAGACAGAAACAGAGACATCACATGGTGACCACAAGTACCTCAAAGCACAAACAATCCATGTCTCTCATCTGCTAACACAAAGAAGAAGGGAGTGATGGAGAAACTATGCAAAGGAGCCCAGCCAGAGGCCTTGAGGGACCTGAGACCCTGTCCCTACTCAGGCAGCGTCTCTGTTCTAAAAGCCCACAAAACCAGGAAGAATCCGTCAGGATGGAGGGCAGTAAGGCTGACAACCAGGAAGGAAGATGGAAGACTTGGGAGCTGAGGAAGAAAGAGACCCAGAGAGGGATGAGAGACTCAGATGTGGCCAGGGGCTAGACTGATTTTCTCCCCTCTCCTCTTACAAGTTCGTGGCAAATACAACTGCTTTTCATTAAAGTGACCGAGGAGGAGAAATTCAGCCCAGCCCAGGTCATGGTCACAGCCATGAGCAGCCATCCTCAGCCAAGCCAGAAAGGAACAGCTGAGGCCCCAAGAGACTTGCAGCTGCCGTCCAGCTCTGGGGTCCCAAGGTCACCCATGTCAGCACCCATGGAAGGCATCGGTGGAAGAATTCAAATGGCCTGAGGACCAGTGGGGGCAGGGAGACGATGCCCACACCCTCCTGGCAGTTCTGCCAGCTCTCTCTCCTAATTCATCTATCACGCCATGGCTGGATTCCATCCTACCAGTTTCCTGCTCAGGAACCGGCCATGGCTTTTCCACTTCTCAATTGAGTTGAGCTTCTGGGCCCAGTGTAAACGTCCTCTGTGGCTTAGCAAGCTGGACATCATCACGTCCTCCTCCCATGGTTCTCTAACCCAAGCCATCCCCACGTCCAATCCTCCCCCCACCCCACAGAGTGCCTGCCAAGTCCTTCCACATCATTGCTCATGAACTTTAAAAAAACAACCCAGAATGCCTTTTGTCCTTCTCAGCTCATTGTGATTTTTCTCTTACGTTTCACTCACCTGTAAAACTGGACAGGAATAATGCCCACCATGTAGGAATTTTGGAAGGATAAAATTAGAATGGAATGGAGCCTGGAACACCGTGGACCCAAGATCTCCGGGTTGTCACTGTTCTATCCCCACCCTTCTAGGCTGAGTCAAGCTTTTACCTGCAGCCCATCACGAGTGCCGTCACACATTGTCATCGTCACACACTGCCCTCGTGCCTGTCTCACTTCGATTTCAACGGTCTCTGTCAGGCACCCACATGATTCTAGGCACTCTGCTAGGCAGCAGGGGATGGATGAGGAAGGAGGGGTATTCCCTCAGAGAGCTTACAATTAGGATGGAGATACGAACTGAAGATAGCTGCCAGAGAGGGTTTTGCAAGTGTTGGTCTTAAAGTACAGAGGCAAATCAACACTGAAGGGCAAGGAAGAGAGAGAGTTCTTGGAAGAGGTGACAGACAAGTGGGGACCTGGAGGCTGAGGAAGAGAGAGCAAGGTGGGGGGTGGGGCGAGAGATGAGCCAAGGTCCAGACGGAAGGGCAGGGTTTGGATGTGCAAACCCTAACAAGACCAAGCGACTTAGGAATAGAGTGTGAGAGGAAGAGGGAAGCTCAGGCAGGTTTGGAAGGACCCCATTGGAGAGGCTTTGTAATTGAGATCGAGACAGTGGGCTGAGTGATAGGGGGTCATGAGGAGCCATGGCCGTCCAGTCAACCTGTACTATGGGTGCCTTGGGTCACTAACTTTCACGCTGTCAGCCTTGACACGCAGGAGATGGTAACCCTAAGCCTTTTCACATACCTCTTTCAGCAAGGTAGAAGGCAAATGAGTAACTAACTACCTGCCTGATGTCCTGGGAGGGGAGACACTGCACGCGTCTGAGGAGGTAAAGGCAGAGTGTGGAGGATGGGAACCTGGCCATCTTCCAGCCATACACAGCAGGAATGAACTACTCACTCCAAGCCTTGCTCTGTAGAGAAACGATGGAGTGTCCTGACCGCTACCTACAATACTGGAACTGCCTTGCTGAGGTGGACGGTCATCAGAGAGGAAATTGACCCGAGGGCAGGGAGAGAAAGGCAGGGTCCATGAGAGTTGGCTCCGGAAGCAGGTAAAGAACTAAGCAGAAAGAAAAGAAAATGTGGGGTTCTCAGCAGCGCCCTCCTCCGTCCACTCGCACCTTGCCTCTCTCTAATGTGTGGGAAGCTCTGCGGGCAGCCTGTGATATCCTGGCCTGGATACATTGTATACTATAGGCACTGAAGCCGGTTAGGAAACCCCTCCTGCTGTGTCGAGGGAGCATCTGTAGTGGCTATACCTGGTGGTCAAACTGCTAGATCCTTGGACTTCCATCCACAGCTGCTGCTGACCATTATTGGGGAGTTGGACTACAAGCTGTAAGTCATCGAGAAATTCCCTTACTATATAGAGACTATCCATACGTTCTGTGACTCTAGAGAACCCTGACTAATACAGCATTTCTCCAGGGAAACTGTCCTGGCGTCCTGACTGTAGCCCCTCCTTTCTCTGACACTGCATTTCCAGACATCCATCCATGGATGTATGACTTTGATGTCTTCTCAGGCAGCCTCAGACCCGAAAGCCCCTCTCAGCCTCACAATGCTAAACTCCTCAGGGGCTGAGTCAGGGTGCTGCCTCTCTGGCATCCTTCATGGCCACCAGCACATCTTTCCCTAGGCTTTGGATCCCTGGTTCTATCTGCTGTGAGGTGCGAGGAGAACCCATAAGATAGAACGTAGCTGATTCTTAGCAATGGAAGGTGGGGGAGGAGTGGCCTCTCTTGATGTACTATCTCAGATTCACCAGTCAAGGACTTAGGCCAGGGGCCACGTGGCCATCAGATGCAAAGACTGTAGCATCTGGACAGCAAGCGCCACAATCCTAGCAGACCATGCAAGTTCCAAGATGAGAGGGGAGGCCAGCCAGTGATCTGCAAGAACTACAAATAGATCACAGCTTCTAGAGCCTGACAAAGGGTCTGGACAAGGCGTCCCTCCAACCAGCTGCCCTCTAGCTCTCTCCAGCCTCCTGTACAGTGGGTGTGCCCTGAGAGGGAAGCTGGAAATCGGGCCACCATCTGGAGAAGATGATGGGCCTGGGAGACAGTGTCACCAAACGGATTTCTCCTTGAGGCAATCAGGGCATGGCCTCATCAGCACTTTGAAATAAGCATTCTGGCTGTTTCCAGATGTGGAACCAGATGTGAGAAAATGACATCTTGGCATTGCCTGATGGACAAGCCCAGGGTCCATCCTTGGCCCTCCTAGCTGGCAGGGTCTTGCCTGTGTCTGTCTGTTGGTCTTCTTGCCTGCACACCTCTCTCTGGCTACACAGCTCCAGGCTGCAGGACTCTTGATGTTGTCTAACCCTCACAATCAGTGTATTTTCTTGTTCAGTGGATATGGGAATGAACAGTCGCCAATCCCCCCTGTTAGATATCTAGAGTGGGTGTTTGTGTGGGTTTGTATGCATGTGTACACTTATACACGCACAAGGTCCTGAGAGCAGAAGACAAGTCAGATCCCTGGCCTTGCTATACAGGCATCCCACGTCTGCCAGGGGCATGGAGGAAGGACCCTGGACCTCTCACATAGATATTAGGCAACAGGGCTATAATATTGTAACCATGCAGAATATTCACTCTATTCCAGTGGTTCTCAACCTTCCTAATTCTGTGACCTTTTAATACAGTTCCTCATGTTGTGGTGAACACCCCCCCCAACCATAAAATTATTTTTGTTGCTACTTCATCACTGTAATTTTGCTACAGCTATGAATCATAATGTAAATAACTGATACACAACATATCTGATATGGGACTCCTGAAAAGGCCATTGGCCCCCCTAAGGAGTCAAAAAACACAGGTTGAGAACCAATGCTGTATCCCATTCCAAATCCCCCGCCAGAGAGACCCCGGTCAACCCTGCCTTGAGACACTGAGTGAAGAGGTCTCTTTCCTAGGCTGAAAACAGAAGTGCAAAGGAGAGATAGTCCATCCTCCTCAGGGGCCTCCTGGGAAAGGCAGGTAAAATGCTGCCAAAGAAATAATCCAAGAAGGGCTTGCGAGGGTTAGACAACAGGAGAGAGGCCCCAAGGACTGGTCTGAGAGGTGGAGCCCTTCTACACTGTATAGACTATAAAAGAACTTCTGTACTCCGGGACTTTAAGGTAGAACTTTTATACTCTGGGACTTTAAGGCCCCTCCCAAAGTTCTCTGGGATAAGGATACAAACACAAGCTTCCGAAAGCGCAGTTTCATGCACCTCAGAAACATACCAAGCCTGACTCCATATTTGGCCTCAACCTCCATCTGAGGATCAAGCAGAGTGCTCTAGAGTGGGCAGGGGAAGACAGAACGGATCTGCAAAGCTGTGGTCACCTTGCTCTCGAATTACTCTGGACAGAACGGGGCGGGGTCAGCTCCAGTGTCCTCAGGAAGGGGCTTCTAGGGGCTGTGGCCTTAGAGTTGTTTTCATGCTTCAGTAAGTTTTCAAATTTGAAACCTTTTGATTCTCAAACTGCAGAGCACACACTGTCCGGCCTCCTTCACTAAGGGCTAATTACTAGCCAAGTTTGAAGTCTTTGGAGTTGTTTGGGAGTCATTTGAGCTGAAAAAGAAAACATAACTATGTTGTTATTTCTTCTAACTGGAAATGATTTGTGTGTGTGTGTGTGTGTGTGTGTGTGTGTGTATGTGTGTTGTAGCGCTTACAAACAGCTGAAGGGATTTTTGCCTCTATCTTTCCAGAACTCATTGCTCTAGGCCACAGCCAAATATGGAAAAAATGACCAAAAATAATAATCCTGAAACCATGAACTTTGCTGAAAGTTACAAATAGCTGAAATATGTAACAGAAATGGCCGTTGACCCTGCTCTGATCAGTTTGCACTATTTGAGCTACCTGCCCTCTTCCTGTTCACGATGTACCGTGGCATCTCTCAGAGGATGCTACGTTCAGGAATCCAGGGTCCAGCAACCAAGCACAGAGCTGAGCACCAGAGATGTCAGCGATGGATAAGCATTCTCATCTTCCACAAGGGGAAGCAGACTAACCTGTGGCCTAGATGACTTTCCCTGGGTCCTGCAGCAAGCTTCAGCCCAGCCAGATTCCTGCCCTGGCTCCTACCAGGCTATCATCTCCAGCTCTAGTGTATCAGGGTGGGGCGGGGTCTCTGGGCACTGTGGGAGAGAGGATGCGGACTTGTACAGGAGACAAAACAGACCACAGAGAGCTCATCCCTGTCTGGGAAGAAGAGGTAACAGCCTCCCAGCAAAAGCCACACTTGCCATCCTAACCCTGCCCCAGGTACTACATGGAACGCTCTTGGCCTGCTGCTGTGGAGTGGAGGTGCTTAGGGCTGGATGCTGTACCCTGGCTCTGAGTCCCAGCCTTAGAAGCACCAGAGACTATCTTATGAATCTCTGAATCTCTGCCATGATGACCAAGATTAGGGCCATGATTTCTGGGACCTCATTCCTCAGATCAACTCCTACAAAGGAGAGGGACAAGGTATCAGGGGAGCTGTCTATAGTACAAGGAGTCCATGCTGGGTTTGGTGCGGAATAGGAATATAACTACACCACTAGTCAGGCACTGCCATGAGTGCCTTAATCCCACTACTCAGAAAGCTGAGGCAGGGGAATGTGAGTTGAGGCCAGCCTGGAGTACCCAGTAAAGGCCTGTCTCAAAACAGAACAAACTAGAGCATCAGACTTCTGGGTTTGAATCTGGACTCTCTTATCATCTCAGTTCCTTTGTTGGTAAGTGAAATAGTAGTCCGGGTCTCTGGACCCATAGTACGTGCTGTGTGTGCTAGAGTTGGGGTTTCTGTTATTATGTGCCCAGTACTGGCGACTTGAGGGAGAAAGAATAAGTAAGTGGCCACCTAAAAGCTCAGGCCTGACCTGAGTTGGACAGAACTTCCCCACACCAATCCTGGGCTAGACTCTGTCCTTGTAGATAGCATGGTCAGGGACACAGGAGAGTTCAAGTGGCCCCAGATCCTGTGGTATGCCCACTCCAAGCCTTCTGCTGCTCCTCTGTGAGCCCTGAAAAAGTTGCCAAGCTCGTCTGGGGCTTGACTTCTCCATTAGTAATAGGATGATAATAGAACCCTTGCTGCTCCTTTAAGTTCTTTGAGGGGCCTGGATGAAAGGTACCGGCAGCCAGACAAGATGCTGCTATTAGCAGTGCCGACAGAAGGAGAACGCTCATAAGCACTGTCTAGCTCTGACTCAGGCTGTTTACCATTCTAGGCCCTGGTCTGGGGAGTGAGGGTGCTGAATGGGGTTGTGGTCAAGGGAGAAGGGCCCGGTGGTGCCCTCAGCTGCCCTGTGACCACACACAAGTCCATCTACCACAGCCCAGGGCTTCAGCAACTTTCCTCTCCCTGGGAGGACCTCCTGCTGTCCGGCACCCATGGGACATTCTATACCTCTTGCTCCACGCATGCCCTCCTTTTAGGATTCAGACTCCAGCCCTGCCATGTGACACACCACTCCAGAGAACAATCAAGCCCGTTGCAAACATGTAGCAGTCATGGTCTTAGAACGGAGGAATAAACACCCCTCACCCAAGCCAGGCCCACCCTCCCTCTCAGCCTAAGGACAGCAACCAGAAAGGGCTGGCCAGCATGGAGCTGGACCCTTCTATGACCTCCACATCTGGTCAGAGGCTTCAGGTCTCTCCTCCCTGGGGAGCATCTAATGGGAGGCTGACTAGAGAAGGGAGGATTTTTACAAATAAGCCCTACTCCAGAAGGGCTTGCTGGGCCATCTCTGCTGTGGACAACGAGAAGTGCAGAAGCCTCTGTGCCCTGGTGGGAACAGGGGGGCAGAAGGAGAAGCAAAGTGTACTTGATACCAGTCTGTCCCCAGGCTGCAGGAGAAGAGCTCTTCCTCTGGCAACTCAGGCCAGACTGGACCTGTAGTGGTGCCTGTCCTGACCTTGGCACTGGCTTAGGGACACACAAACCAATCCATCTTAGATCCCAGGATGACAGAAGTCAAGGCAGCCCTAGTCAAATGCCCCTGGCTTCTCAAAGTATCTCCTCTACCAAATGCTCTTGTTTTCCTGACTAGTACAAAGACCAGGCCATGAGATAGTGAGGAGAGCTGGGTGGTAAGATGTACGGCAGATCTCCCTCTCATCCATAGCCTTGGATACACTAGGTTAAGCACACTCCATCACTGAACATATCCTTGGCGTGTTGACTTTTTTTTTTTCTGGTTCTAAAAACTAGCCCTTGACCCTAGCATGTTTCTTCCTTAGCCCCCAGCTTCCCAAACTTAGCTTTTATTAGTCCTTCCACCAATGTTGTTAAGCCCCTGTGGCAGACACTGAGTGCTTAAGCTAAAGGATTAGGGATAGTAGAGAGACATACAGAAAGTAGAGAGTAGTCCTGGAGACCAACACTCAATGATGGGAAAGAAAGGAAAGGAAAAAAAAATCAAAACTCCAGGCAGAAAGGGGCTGCCCAGGAGGCGCCATGGAACTCAGCATGGCTCCCTCAGAGAAACCCGGAGAAAACATTCTAGAAAGGGAGCTAACAGGAACAAGAAAATGGAAGAAACGAGAGGTTGACGTCTCAGGAGATCAGCTCCCACAGAGTGACAGAGCAATGGAGGGAGACACGAGGCCAAGCTGTGCTTTGAGACTCTGAGCAGAGGAGGACACACCCAGCAGGAGTGGAGGTGAACCCCGGAAGTCTGCACACCACATCCCCAGGAGCCATCTGAAGTTAAAGGATGTAAGCAACTCTGTTTAACAGAGAGGGAAACTGAGGCTCATTAGTGCTTAGTCATCTGCCCAAGGCCGTAGAGTAAGTCAGCAGCCAAGCCAGTGGAGTTTTCCAGACGCCAGGCGTGGAGGGGTCCTTGTGAGGTCATCTGCTCCACCTCTGGCCTGACGGGTTCTGACTATGTCCAATCAAGGCAGGAAGCTTGCATCCTGCTATAGTCCCTTTCTTTTGTCTTTTCTTATTTTCTTTACCTTCCTCATTCTCTCCCTCTCTCCCTTCTTTCCTTCCTTCCTTCCTTTCTTGCTGTCTACTAATGCCAAGTATTTATGATTCTGATCTAGCCAGAATCCCTCCTTCTGTGGTTTAAGTCTTCTGAGTTCCTACAAAGCTCGTGTCCTTGAAATACCCTCGTTGTACCTTGAGGTCACTTCGGCTACCCGCTCTGATTCCTCTCCTTCAGAACCATTCTCACCCATTTCTTTCTCTCCAGGTCCTGGCCGTCCAGATCAGGAATGGCAATACCTACTGGGTACTCCATACATGGCAAATGAAAAACCAAATGTGTGATTTCTAAACTGCAAAACCCATCCAACGGAACCCCCAAACACTACTAACTTCATTTAGCCAAGCAAACATGGTAGTAGCCACTGTCCAGTTCAGTCTGGAGACATTCTTAGGCCAAATTCTTACTTTAAAAACATAGGACTCGAGCCTGGCAGTGGTAGCCCACACTTTTAATCCCAGTGCTTGGGAGTCAAAGACAGTTGGAGATCTGAGAGTTCAAGGCCAACCTGGGTCTAAAGAGTGAGTTCCAGGACAGCCAGGGCTACACAGAGAAACCCTGTCACAAACAAACAAACAGTTTCTTCTTTCCTTGGGTAACCTTCCACACACAAAATTCACATCTACACAAAGCACACATAAGGTGCAGGCCTCGGGAAGCCCCTATTAACTGGACTGCCATCACTGCTGGGTTTTCTGTAAAGAGGGTGGATTCTGCAGGCAGCTGAGGCTCTTACCCCCGCCCCCCGGAATTCCTGCTTATCGTCATTCCTATGGTGCACATACAGGAAAAGAGCTGAGCCCTGCCCACTTAGGCATCCTTTCTGTACACCATGTGCCAGGCACCGGGCCAAATGCTTCGTACGCATTTTTTTCGTACCTGGTCCTTACAACCACCCTGAGGGCTCCAGGGAGGAGACTGAGCCTCCAAGAGGTATAGTGTGGCTGGTAAATACCACAAGCAGGTGTGGACTCTGCCCGCACTGGCTTACTGTAGAGCCCACCCTCCTACCTGCTCTTGCTACATTCATTGCCTTCTCCCTAGGCCTGGTGGCCTTGAATGTCCCCACTGTGGCCCACCCCCAACATGGTGCCTCTCCACAGCTAAGGGAGGACACTTGATGGCCCCAGGGTGAGGGTATGGGGGGGAGGGGGGTGTCCAGTCCAGCAGCTTGTCTTTGTTCAAACTGGTCACTTTTCTGGCTGTTTCCTTTTCTCCTAATCTCAGATTGAAGACCTATTATTTCCAAGCCAGAACAAAAAGAACAAGGAATAAAGAGGGAGAGGGGGGCATTCTGCCCCAGGAGCTGGCCTGTCGGTGTTCTGCCCAGGTGATCGCTCCTCTGACAAATCCGGTCATGCCCATCCCTTAAATTTGGCAGGATCACTGGTCACAAAGCCTTGTTAGGGTCTTTTTTCATCCATGCACCTCCAGGTCAAGGCTGGGTTAGGAGACGGAGGCAGAGTGAGAGGAAGAACTCAAGGGAGGTGTCAGAGGAGTCATGATGGATTCTCCTAACCCAGACTCTGACGTCCTCTTCCTCTCTGTGCAGAGGTAGCTCTGGAGAGACTGATCACATGCAGAAGCGAACCGGACAGGACACACTCACACACAGGTACCCACTTCAGCCCCACAGCATCATCAAGCCTACGTCGCAGCCTGCCAGCCCTCACAGAGACCTCCAGGACACAAACTCCCTGAAGCTCAGGCACATAATCACAAGCACATGCACTCAAATCACACCGTTTCCAGAAAGGGCCATAAACATGCCCTTTTCCCTAGGCACAAACATTATCACATGCACGCTTGGGGGGTGGGGCGCTAGGGCTCTGGGAACAAGCATCTGTGAACAGGCCCAGGGAACAAAGGATGCTGGTATTACAATCCTGAACCAGAGGGTCTCCAGGCCCATGTGGCTGGGGTGCGGAGCAGAGGGGTGAAGGGGGAGCAACTTCTGAGCCCCCAGCTCCACCCTCTTTCTGGCCCTAATGAGTTGGCGAGTCCCGTCTAGTCCTCGAGCTCAGGGAGACCTTTCTCAACTCTTCCTGTGGACTTTGTTCTGAAGCTTAGCCCATTTAGCCCTGAGTCAAAAGAAGCCATACTGTGCCAAGAGGGATGGTTTGTGTCAACTGTCAGGAGACACCGCTGGGTTGCCCTGGGAAAGAGGAGAGTGGCTGGCCTTAGGCCACCAGGAGCCTTTAACCTACTCTGCTGCTACCGTGGCCTAGCTGAAGGCGGGGGGGGGGGGGGGGGGGGGGACAAAGGCTCCTTGATTCTCAGATACTGGGATAGCTGGTGACAGTAGACATATCAGCACATCAGCACTGCCCCAGGACAGGAACCTCGCCATCATGATGTGAACCTCTCATGGTCAGGCTGGCCCTCTAAACTTCCCACCTGGAGCCACCACAACCTCCCCATGCCCTGGGCACAAGTTAGCAGTGCTTCCCTTTAGCCCTGTAAGAGCCCGCGTGTGTAAGTGCTGAAGACACACTGCGCCAGGGGTGGGAGACATGGTCTGCGTGTGACCAGTCTCTCCATAGCTACCTCTGCACGGAGAGGAAGAGGACGCCAGAGGCTGGGTTAGGAGAATCCATCATGACTCCCCAGGCACCTCCCTTGAGTTCTTCCTCTCTCTTCCTCCGTCTTCCAACCTAGCATGGCCCAGGCTGTCATAGAAGAGAACCCCTGCCTAAGTTCACCCAACACCAGCTCCCTCCACATCATGGCCTCCTGACAGAAGCCACAGATTTTCTGTGAAGGACCACAGCTGAACTTCCAGGACTGCTGGAAGCTGGCATTCTCCAGCCTCAGACCAGGCCAAAGGGCAGAGTGTCCCAGTTGAACTTGACAGTGATGGCAGTGACAGCTCCAGGTAGCTCGCAGGCCCGTGTGTAAACAAGAGCTGAACATCGACATAGCCAGGATCCCAGACAGAAGGACTGCGACGTGTCTATGGATGGCTCCTGGCCCTGCTGAAGGTCTTCATTGGTACAGAGAAGCAAGAACTGTGTCTCCACTCAGGCTTCTCCCGACCAGGTAGGAGAGCTCCTGACCTCAGGTGCACGAAGTGCCATCGTAAACAGAGGCTCTGGGTGCCACTTTTGTGGAGGTCAGAACGGGAACTGAGACATTGGAGATGTGGATGTAGTGGCTAAAGGCCCGTGCAGGGAAAGAAGTGAGCTAGCCACCAGCAGAGAGGAACGTGCAGCTCACTCTACAGCAGCTCTTTCTCTTCCTTCCTGGGGCATACAGCATAAAAGCATAAGACACTGCTTTCAGATTTGTTTGCTTATTTATTTCAACAGTGAGCCCGGAAGCGCCGTGAATTTAGGGATCAAATCTTTCTTATTTACTCCTGGATCCCCAGTGCCAGCACAGCATTTGGTATGTGTGAATGACTCAGTAACATTTGCTTGTTGAGAAATGAGCGATCCCTCACCACAGAATCTGCGCAGGTCCGCAAACACAGGAGGAGTGAGGAGCCTGAAGTCCTAGATGACCCAGATAAGAGAGGGTAGGAAGTTCTTCAAGAGAAGCCTCTGGACATTCTTTCTTCTCACCCCACAACCTGCAAGTCTACTGGCACCCAATTACATTACAGGGAACTGAGGATGCTGCCCTAAATAAGCTGAGTGTTGACCCCTTCCTTCACGGTGTCCCCTTGAGAAGGAAAGGTTCAGAAAATGCTAACAACTAGTACTAGCCCAGAGGCATGGGCAGAAGACCTGGCTGGACTTAGGGAGGGAGAACCCTTCCCAGAAGAGGGACCCTCCCCCAACCAAGATGAGCCCCGAGGAAGAGTATGAATTAGTCAGTCAAGGAACTTGTGGTTTAATTAAGTACAGCAGGAGCGGGTATCCAGAGTGCCCAGAGTGGGGGGTGTGTGTGTGGAGGGGGGGAGTGTGCTGGAGAAGAGTGCAGAGGACCTGGGGAGGTTGGAACCGCTGTTCTTGGGTTCTTGAAGGTCTTCTAGTTGGAAAGTCAAGGGACTAAGTTTGTAAGCCAGACCTTCCCTTAGTGCTTAAGAGAAACCGGAGCCTCTGCTCGGGTGGATGGTGAAAAGTCCTTCTTCCATCCCTAGCATAGAGGAAGAGCATGGACGCGACTCTCCAGAAAAGGTCTGGGTGTAGGCAGGCAGGCCCCCAGCCTGTCCTAGTAGGTTCAGTCAACAGATGGACAGACAGACAGACGGCTGCCCACACTTTGCCTTCAAGCACACCCAGGGGATGATGGAGACCTGGAATAACAGTCATGTGCGAGCCCCACAGCACAACCATAGAGATCCTGCCAGTGGGAGTGCCCGAGAGGAGACATTAGTGATGCCTGGCCAAGGAATATGGATGCTAATCCAAACTCTTCCTAGTTCTCAGTACTTCACTCCAGGGATCATCTCTATCACATTCTCTATGTTACTCAGACCTGGGCTTCTTCTGGGCAAAGGAATGGAGAGGCTCTGCAGGTGTCCTCAGTATACACACATGCTGTCCCCTAAAAGTCACCCTAATATAGAACCAAGCTTACATTTCTTTCTCCACTCAACTGCAGCCTAAAGATGGCCACAGGTGGCCAAAGGCCTCTTCCTGTTAGGTCATACAGCAAAAGCCGATGCAGATGCTACTGCGGTGTGGGACCAAAGGAGGGACAGCTGGTGTCCAGGTGGGATGATGACAGGCAGAGACACTTAGAACGCAAGGCTGGTCACCAGAGTCGTGGAGACATTTAACCCGTGTCTGTGTGCTGACTGAGGAGCTTTGGAAATTCCTTCAATCTGGGCCTTGATTTCTCCCTGACTCCCACCCCAAAACCAAAATGAATGGGACCCCAGGATTGCTCAAGCCCCCTCCAGGACTTTGCCCCAGTGGAGAAGGCTTTGTGAACCCCAAGGCCCCACAGGAATGACTTCTATCTTGCTAGTAAGCTTTCAAGTCTGGCCTGCTCACTTCTGGCAGACTGGGACTTCTGAAGGGCCCAAGTCTGGCTCCAGAATCATGTATCTGTCAGATTAGAAGGAAGGATGTAGAAAGAATAGCTAAAGTAGATTATAGAAAGAGATCAGGGGCCATTGCACAGAAGAGAGCCTCGGCACTGAGATGAGAAAGAGACAGACAGACGCTGACTCTGGGAGAGGGGCTCTGAGTGGAGAAAACCTTGTGTGGAGTGGTGCAGAGAAGAGACTGGAGGAACTAGAACTTTGTTCTCCTCTGCCAGCCTTCCCTGAACTGGCTTGATCCCACAAAGGGAGGAACCTGGCAGATCCCCGCTGAAGGGGACAGCAGGAGGGGCAGCAACAATTGGGCTTGGAAATGCAGGACTCTGGAAGGTCAGGAGGGCTGTCAGCCATCCTCGATGGGAGACCTCCAGCCTGCTGTTCTCAGGCTGTCTGTATACCACTATAAGAGCTACACTGCAATTATCTACACAGACCACAGCCCGCAGGGCCACCGAGAACCAAGCTCTCTCACTGTCCTGGGGCAGCAGAGGCTCAAAGTGCTCTTAGTTGAGGGAAACTGAACACCGCCCCCGCGCCCCCCCCCAGAAGCTCCTCGAGCTGAAGGGGGCTTTCCTTTCGTCATCAGCCAGGAGGGCCTGTCTTTGGGGGCGGGGGGGGGGGGCGGTGTTGAGCAGGATCTGAAATGCGGCTTGCAGCGCCACCTGGTGGAAGACGAATAAAGGTGCAAGAGATGCTCTCAGAGACAAGGAAGTGATATCCTGCCACCTGGTGGAAATTCGGGGCAGAGGGGTTTGTAGTTCTCCAGTAGCGAGTGAGGAGCCAGGCTTAGCTCCTCAACAACCTCTAGGAGGCTTCTTACTCTAGATTATAGTAGGAAATTTGTAATGTGCTAGAGTGTGACTCTAGTCCATGAGGATGCACGATTTTTTAGGAGGAAAACAAAGCCTATTCGTGTGATACAGTGTGGTTTCTAAGCCATAGGGTAACCCGTGCAATGTCCCCTGCCTCCACCCAACCAAATGCGCGGAAACACTCGCTATGCAAGGCAGTGTGACTGTCAGGGGGAGAATAAACTACAGGGGTTGGTTCCCCCCCCCTCACATCTTTACCAAATCATTCATGTATGTCATCTCCTTTAACCCTTACATAACCCCAGAGAGGTACATGTTATTCCTCTTGCCTTGCACATGTAAACATTCAGAAATGAAATTACTTGCCCAAAGCCTCCTAGGTGAAAAAGCCAAAATAAAAATGAGAAATGACCCTTTCCCAAGGTTTACCCCGGGGTTGCTGAGTGACAGATAGGAACACCAATAATTACACATCGAGTTATGGGAGAGCTGAGACAGAAGTTTCTATAAAATTCCTCATAGCAGGAATAAGCACAGATTCGATTCTAATACTGGTAATATTTGCAGTGTTAACTAATATCTATTGTTTATTACATGTGAGAGCTGCATGCTTATAGGAGCCAACTAATTTAAGCCCTTCAAGGGTAGTGGTATTAACACCATTTGCAAGGGAGGATATGGAATCAGGGAGATTTTAACCAGCAGGGCTAAGATACAAGTGGACAAGCTAGACCCTTGAACACTATGCTGTACTGCCCAAAGACAGCAGCATGTGACTGGGCAAGCTGGGATCTAGAAAGAGGTCCTGCTGGACTGGCTTGCACTGAGAAAGGGGAATGACTGGTGCAGAAGCTCAGCGACTGTGCCATCTTCTTGTGGCCCAAGAAGTACACTTATCTCTTACACCCTAGTAGGAAAGGCTGGTTCTAATTTACACCTTCCAAGATTAGGGCCAACAGACAGAATTTACTAACCTGTTTGGGTCCTGACAACGTTTTCTATCGTGTTCCTGAAGCAAATTCTGACTTTGGCAGGAAGAAGAAGGGAAATTAAGAGTTATCTTAAAGGTCTTGGACCATTTTGTGTTGTTATTACAGAATGGCAGAAATGGGTGATTTATAAAGAGCAGATGCTGGTTTCTTGTGGTTTTGGAACACAGACACCCCAAGACTGAGGGTCTTGAGTGCTGCCAGTGCCTAGACTGTCTGCAATCCCACGGCAGAAGGAAAATACGAAAGAGCGTCTAAGACGAGAGGAGATGAAACTTGCTTGGTAACACATCGGTGAGGCTGTTAGCCTGTGACAGTTGACACTCTTATATCAGGGACAAGTTTCTAACATATGAGTTTGGGGGTGGGCGTACTCCAACTCTGGAGGCTATGTATGAAAGAAGGACTAAATTCACAAGACACGGCTCAAAGGGAAAGACAGAAGATGGAAGTGACCGGAGGGAGAGAACGCCTGTCTCCACGGAAAGAGCATCCTCCTTAGACCCTCTAGCGGTTTAGAGAGGAGACAGTTGCTGAGCAGGTGCACCCCAGGAAGGCCCCTGGTCAGCAGAGATGCTGAAGAGTCAGTGTTCATGCACAGACCTGTGCCTCGTCCAATGCTGAGCTGCCACGACCGCACACTTACCTTTCCAAATGGGCAATCGGGCAACTTAGAGGTGAGCAAGATATGACTGTCACCCTCAAAGCTTTCAGAGGTTAGTAGTTCATCTCCAGCCCCTAGCCCATCCCAGATAACCTTGAATTTAGATCGCACATTCTATCAAACGAGAACAAGGTGAGTTTGACATGCCTTTCTTACCCTCTTTTGAACAATTCCATACCTCGACTCAACATATGTTAAATGAGATTGCAGTGTATGTGTGCTACCACGGTCAAGGAATAATAATATAAATAACAGTGGTTAAGAAAAAACAAGCTCTTTTTACTATGTGCCTGGTACTGTACCCCTCACTTTACAAGTATTATTTTTAACCTAATTGTGTTGGCAAAAGTTCAAAGGCGATCTTAATACCCTTTCAACTTCCTGAAGGGCTACACAAAAAGAGGTGTCTTACTGTTCTCCACACCCTCTAGTTCATGCCAGAAGATAATGGCTTTATACTGCAAGAAGAGTAGGCCAACTATAAAATAGAATGTTCTGGGAACACGATGGTCCAAAACACAGGAATAAAATGCCAAGCAAGGCTGGGGTGTTTCCTTCTATGGAAGACTTCAAAACAGAGTGGATGTCCATTTGGTTTCCTGATGAAAGGGAGGAGCGGTGGAAATCCACGGGTGTGGACACTGGGTAAGGTCTGGGCACATGGCTGGACCTTTGAAGCCGTATCAATACAACTCCAGGAGGTGACCTTCATATGACCAGCAAGCCCAGGGCAATGCCCCAATTGCCACAGGACGGGCCCCAGGGACAGGCACCACAGCACACAGGTGAGGCTCCCTTGGCTCATCTTCTGCTAGACTACCATCCCTGTCCATTCTTCCATCCGTCTATGCCTTTCCCTAACTGTTTGGATCCTGTGTCTGCTGGTGGGCAGATTCTCTCCTCTGGGGCTATCCACTTTCAAGCATGGAGTCTGCACATGAAAGATTAGAAAGGGAAGCCAGGAGAGAGTGCTGTCACAGAGAGCACTGGGGGGAAGAGAGGTGGAGAGGGTGCAGACGTTATCCCGGGGCTGGAGCTCGGGGACAAGCCGTGGTGCTAAGTTTTACACTCAGCCAAAGTTGAATGCATAAGCTTGATGGTGATTCCTACTTCACATTACCCAGAAGGCCTTGCCAAAGGTGCACCTGCTCTAGACTTGATATCCAGTCCAGTCCCCATGAGCAACGTTTCTTCCTTTCTTTTTGTTTCTCCTGTAAGCTTTGAAAATTAATCAACCCCCCACACACACACACTTTTTAGAAGAGTCCAGGAGTTTATTTCCTCAACTTCAGTTTCTTTTACGTGGGAGAGGGGAGTTATTCAGTCCTGTCTACAGAACCAACCCAGAGACCAACCTGATGGCTTTTAAGGCCTTTAAGCGCTTCCTTAAGGCTCCTTTTAGTAAGGAACTTCATCTGAATGCCTGAGCTCCTCTGCTATATAACCCTGCCTGTGTCTGCTTTGATCCGCGTGCCTGCTCTCACCAGGCAGTAGGTCCCACCCCTGGTACCTAAGCAGCAGGGCTTGAGGTACAGAACTAGGTTTGATCCACATCATGTCTGTCCTCCAGAAGCGGCCAACAAGGAGCTGGCTAGGGTGTCATTCTTTCTCCAACCTCCTTGTTACAGTGACAGGCAATGACGGGGAGGAGCCATAGCCCAGACCCAGAAGAAAATTGAACTGTCTCAAATTAGGTCAAACATGCCTTTGGCACAAACCGCAGAAGAAAAAAACAGAAGACAGCGTTTTGCTCTTGGGTTACAAAATGAAACATAAATGTCCCCAAAGTGGCCATGTATGTGAACAACAGACAATAAGAGGTAATGAAAACACAGTGACTATTAATACTGTCAATAGAAACAGAAGGGTAGAAATAAAGTCAGTATGAAATACATAGGCACTACCATTAGAAATATGTTAGAAGAAACAAAGAGAAAGACATGCGTGGCTAAGACAGTAAGGCAGCCCAGACAGTAAAGGCTTTGTCCTCAGGACCCACATGGTTGTAGAAGAGAACTGTCTGAAGCCACATGCACACACACACAGACAAGACAAGACAATAAATAAGCAAAAATAAATAGATAAACAAACAAACAAACGTGAGAAGGAGTGTGAATGAATAGAAAACTGTGCTAAGGAAAACCTCTAAAACAAACAAACACCAGAGTCACTAAGCCTCACAGTCATCTGGAAGAGTAAATTTAAGGAAATATCCAAGAAAAATATTGATGAAGAGAGGCTCCAGATGAAGGTATTCTTGGGGCTCAGTGGCAGAGCACTTGCCCAGCGTGTACAAGGCCTTGGGTTCCAGTCACAGTGATGCCTAAAAAGAAAAAAAATCCAATAGTCCTAGATATGTGGGATACTGGGGAAGGGGCGAAGTAATGAGACCAGCTCGAGGCCGATCTGAGCAGCTCTGCATTAAAAAACAAAGTGTGCGGCTGGCAGCAGGGTAAATGTTTAACAAAAGGCTCACTAAGGGTTCTAGAACCTACAGCAATGTCACCTACTGCACACACACAGGATGTTAAGTGACATGTCACATTAAGGGAAAAATGGGTATCCAACAATTGCACAGAAATAACAAGTAATGTTTGAGATACTGTACCTATGGAGCATTAAACGAACTGTGGGCGGTTAAAAGACGTAAATGTTAAAGTGCCAGAACATTCTGTTGAAATGTTTGCATAGCGCAAGAATAGAAAAGTCTTTCTAAATACAGATCGAAAGGAAAACCAAAAGGAAATACTGAACTGTTTACTACGTGAAATTTATACAGATCCTCGCTGTGACGGATGTCACAAACTGAGTCCAAACAATAAACTGAGATTGTACTCAACATCCGTCAAAATAAAGGTTAACTAACGGCTCTGGCATATTAGGAGACTTGCCAAATGACAATGAGACAAAGAAATCCTTCAATAGCAAAATGGGCAGAGACCAGACAGAAACACAAAGTGCTAACGAGAAAGCCCGTGAGCATGTTCAACCTGAGAAATAATCAAAGAGAATTAAAAGGGATCACATTTGTGCAACCGACTTGTAAAAGTGAAATTAGCACTCACAGACCAGCGGGAAAGCTTAAATCCACAGGTTTTCTCAAGTGTGCCTGAGCAGCAGGTATCGAAGCTTAGCGCGTGCTTGTGTTTAGTATCTTCACTCTCACCCTGGAAGTCACCCTATAGGTGATAATATGTGCTAAGAGTTTTATCTAGGAGTAAAACCAGCAGGACACAAGCCAGGAAACCAAATTTCTAGTAACAAACCATTGAAATGTTACACCTGTATTCAATGAAACACTGTGTGGCCCTTTAAATGATGGCATAAAGACACAGCTATTGTTATAGAAAGTGTTTCCCATATGCTTTTGAAAAACTTTTTTTTTTAATTTTTATTGTATGTGCATGAGTGTTTTGCCTGTGTGCATGCCATTGCACCAAGTGTGTGCAATGCCTATGGGGGCCAGAAGAGGGCGACACATCCCCAAAACTAGAGTTACAGTTGGCTGTGAGTGGTTCTTAACCACCTGGCCAGCTCTCTCTCCAGACCATATTTCTAACTACTCTATATTAAGTAGTTCTTGGGTAATTAAAATTTGTTAATAAAAATCTTTTTAGAAAAAGCATAGTCAGGCATGGTGACACACACCTTTAATCCTAGTGCTTGGTAGGAGAGGCAGGTGGATTTCTTGAGTTTGAGGCTAGCCTTGACAAGTTCTGGAATAGTTACGGCTAAACGGAGAACCCTTGTCTCAGTGTTGGGGTGATTGGGGTGGGGGGGAGAAAAAGTAGGAATGAGTTCCTAGACATCCTAGCCTCCTCAGTCCCTGTTTGCTCTATTGGATTAAAAGCCTCATTAAGGAGAAATAATCTTATGATTTAAATAGACAGACAGACAGACAGACACACACACACACACACACACACACACACACACTCCTCCAAATAGTCTCACTTTAATTCCTTACTTGACTTCTTGTCCTCATCAACATTAATCATCAGAAAAATGGTAACGGTTCTATTATCCCTTCTTGCCTCCTCCTCCTCCTCCTCTTCCTTCTTCTCTCTCTCTTTCTCTCTCTCTCTCTCTCTCTCTCTCTCTCTCTTCTCAATAAAAGCATCCCTACCTAGCAAGAGGGGAAGGCTGTACCTTGAGAGCAGTGAACAGGGTGTCCCCCAGAGGTTTGTGTGTGGAGACCTTGGTCTGCAATGTAACAGTGGAGTGAGGTGGTAAGACAGGCGGCAGCTCACGCTTACAATACCAGCACCATCCAAGGCTGAGCAGCAAGACTGAGAGTCCAAGCTGAGCTGGGCTACAGAGTGAGACCATGCCTCAAAAGAGAGGGTGGGGATAGCTGGGGCCTGAGGTCACCCAGGATGTTGCTGTTAGAAGAGAACAATGTGCTTCTCAAGGGGTCTTTGTTAGTGTCTGAGAGAAAAAAGAAAGTTCAGGACTGGCTTCTCCTCACTCTCTGCTTCCTGTTTTGATAGAGGATATCTTTGTCTTGCATATGATCTGATCATGACGTCACCTCCCATACAGTGGCAGCCTGAAGGCTTTCACCAAAACCAAGGAGATGCTCATGCTATGTTCGAGGAAATCTCAAACTGAGCTAAATAAAGCACATTTCTTTATAGGGTATGCAGTCTCAGGTTATTTTGTTATAGCAACGAAATAAAAGACCCTCAGCTTAGGATATCTAGGTCCTGCAAACAGCTCCTAGATTATTTTGCTTTTAAAATCTTTAAGAATTACACAAGAAGTACTTATGGTGCAAACCAAATGGGCCACTTCAAGTTAGGAGAAGGGGAGAAGCTACTAGACCAGCAAAGATGGGAATTTAAATAAGTTACCAACACATGAATCAGCTGCCATGTGGACCATTGAACGGTAAGGAGCCCATGGACTGAGAGTAGGAACAAGATGGGCACTCAACTAGAGTCAAAATCATATCTTTAAATTCAAGTTTACTTAGCCATTTAATTAATTAATTTATACGCGAGTGTGTGTGTGTCCAATGTGTGTGTGGAGGGGTGTGGATGATAAGTCAACCACATGGAGGTCACAGAACGACCATGTAGAGATGATTCCTTCCTCCCATCTTTATGTGGGTTTCAGAGATCAAACTCAGGTTACCAGAGTTAACCACTGACCCAGATCACTGACCCCTAAATTGCAGATTGCATATTTATTTATTTATTTCTTGAGAAAGGTCATGTAACAGCTCTGGCTGTCCTGGAATTCACTGTGTAGAACAGACTGGCCTTGAACTCACAGAGATCTACCTGCCTCTGCTTCCTGAGCACTGAAAATAAAGGCATACACCACCCTGCCCAGCTTTTTTTTTTAAATCATTTGTTTGTTTGAAACAGGATCTCTTTAGAATATGTTAAAAACAAGTTATTTTCCTACAAGTCAGAACTTAATGCATTACAATTTCAACATCCTAACCTTCTCTAGCCTGGTACCAAGCCCTCACTCTCCTCCTCTTCCCATGAAATGCAGACCTCACAAACCGTGTGTTCCTGCATCCTGACCTCAGCATCAACTGTTCTCAGCACCAGGGTTAGGGAAAGCAGCTTTCTAGTGGCTCAAATGCACTCCTACTTTAGGGACCTCTGTTTCCAGTCTACAGATGCAAGCCACTTCCTTCCTAAACCCCAGGAGGAAGCCCACAAAATGGTTCTTCAGATGCAATCAATGTTCCCTGGAAGTGGAAAACCCATTTCCTGGCTTGTATGTGGGCTGTGGGTCCCTGTGTGGGCTTACAGCCAGCCCACCTCTGGAAAAGAACACTAGTGCACAAGAAGCTCGTGTGTGTGTGTGTGTGTGTGTGTGTGTGTGTGTGTGTTTGCACACATGCATGCACACATGCATGTGAGGGGACATGTGCACTCTCTCACTCACATGTGTGTTGAAAATATCTGTCATGACTATGAATGCCCGTGGCCCATGTCACCCCCAGTCATGTCACGTCTTTGCACCTCCTTATTCTTAAGTCTCTGGGAATCACTCGGTCAATTTACCAGCAAAGGTTGTGGAACCCAAATCAAATCCTGTTCCTCTGATGCTGTACCTTCTAGTGGAACCAAGGGTAAGTGAATCAAACAAAGAGAAAGACCCAGGGAACATCCTGACAGGCGTCCTGGGTGATGTCATGAGAAGCCTGAACTTCCTGCCCTCATGCTCTTCCTTTTATGGAGGGCCAGGTTTCATCACCCATCCCTGGTGTCCAGGATCCCAGGTATACTAGGTACTGTTCTGTGCTAGTCACCTCTGCGTGATGCTCTGGACAATCACCTAAGGTCCCTGAAGGCTTGTTACCACTTTATAGAAGGAAACAGCTTCCTGGTTTCCTTAAAGAGTGGGCTTCATATGTTACAGGAAAAAAATGAAAAACAAAACAAAACCAACCAATCAAAAACAACAAAAACTCAGTCATTGTTCAGAGTGCCTTCTCCAGAGACTTTGGTTCTGAAGGATTTGAGGCACTTAAGGCTGGGGTTCCTGCAGTCCGAAGTCTTGGGGTGCTTAGCCTGATGGGCACTCCAGTGATTGATCTGCTGCTTTCCCTGCCACGGCGGCTAGCAAGTCAAATGACTCAGGAGGCTCATTCCCAGTGCCAATGGCTCCCTGTGCTCAGGGAAAGAGATCTCTCTTCTCACTTTCCCCAGAACAGCCCCAGAGCCTCTGGACAGGGCTGTGGAACAGACAGACAGACAGACAGACAGACAGAGACAGGAGAGACCCAAGGTCATCAATCCAACCATGCGGCTTCTCAGAGAAGCACGGGGTTGAAGGAGGAGGAAGCACAAAGCCATAATTGGCTTGGTGCCTACGTGCACACCCCTCCACCATGAGCCGGAAGAGAGGAGGAGGCTGAGTGGTTCCGAGGGCTGCCTGGGGCACAGGTCACTCACTTTGCTTCTGTGCAGCTCTGTGATCTTGATGAGTTACTTAACCTCTCTCTGCCTCACCCTCCTCTTCTGTAAAGGGGAGATGCTACTAATGCCAACCCTGAAGGACTGGACTGTTTCCTATCTATCTATCTATCTATCTATCTATCTATCTATCTATCTATCTATCTATCTATCTATCTATCTATCTATCTATACCTCTATCTCTACCTCTATTTATACCTATATCTATACACAATATATTTTGATCATATTCTTTTTCCTTCTCCAAGTCCTCCCAGATCCTCCCCACCTCTGTAAAGTCCTCCCAAGTCCTCCCCACCTCCACAATGTCCTCCCAGGTCCTCCCCACCTCCCTATTTACCCAACTTCAAGTTCTTTCTCTGTCAAACAAAATTTAAAAAAAATAGCAACAGCAGCAGCAACAACAAGCACATCAAACAGCACGGAGTCCATTGTGGTTTGTTTTTACACAGTACTAATAGGGAAATCTGACTAGAGAATAGGCTTCTGTTCCTAGCAACACCAATATTGGTTTGCTCAGGTAAAGTGCTCACAACAGAGAAAAGTGGGTTGGGATAGATGAAAACTCTGTGAATTTGTTTTTTTGCAATTTATCTCTAAACCCAAAACTTTAAAAATAAATTTCCCTGGGCATGGTGATATACACCCTTGATCTCAGCACTAGGGAAGAAGAGGAAGACAAATCTCTATGAGTTCAAGGCCAGCCTGGACTACATAGGAAGTTCCAGGCCAGCTAGAGCTACACAATGAGACCTTGCCCTCAAAATATATAAATAAACAAGCAAGCAAATAAACAAACAAAAATAAATAGGCAAATCAAAATAACTAAGAAAGGAAATAAATAAATGAAATGAGAAGTTTATTTTAAAATGAGTTAAAAGACCAGGCACTGTGGCACACACCTATGATCCCAGCATTTGGAAAGTGGAGGCAGGAGAATCAAGAGTTCAAGGTCATCCTTGGGTGCATAGAGGGTCTTGTTCCTGGGGATCTGGAAACATCCAGAATGCATCGCACAGTGAGTCAGCCTGCATCAAAGCTCCTGATCTTCAAGTCAGCAACAGCTTCCAACACAAATATCAACGGATGATAGGTGAGCCTGCACCGAGGCATCTCAGAAACGACTAAACCTGCAGTCAGGCACTGTGGTTTGCTCGGTGGCCCTGAGCTCAGCCCCTCACCATTCTACAGCTCCTTTCCCCTTTAAACTATCATGTGCCACCACCACCCCAAGGAAATTTGGTCCCCAGAATGATGATGTTAAGAGGTCTACTTCCTGTCTCCTCGTGTGTTCTTCCTTCTTCTCTGCATGGTTTTGCCATGATGCCTACAACTCACCATACTGGAACGCTGCCAGGAAATCAGAACTGGCACTATGTTATTCTTTATGTTTGACGCTTAAACCATGAACCAAGTAAACCTCATTGCTTATAGCATATCCAGTCTCAGGCATTTTGCTATATGTAATGGAAAACAATACTTTTGTATCCATTCTTCCAGCCTAGGGCACAGATTACTGTGAAGCCAAAGTGTGGGATATAGTCGGCAGCCTCTAAAATAAGCTGGGATAATCAATATTCTTGTGTAATCGCCTCCTCTTGAACATGGGCTGGTGGGACACCATGTCTAAAGTTTGGATAGACAAGTCAACAGGCCTCCATCTTGGAATGGTTGTCCCAGGAAATTGAGTCATTAGGCTGTAAGGAAGGTCTGTGAAGAGGCTCGTGGGAATAGTCCTGGAAGTGGATCTTCTGAGGTTTGCCAACAAGGCATGGATGCTCTAGAAAGCAGTGCCTTCAGCCCAGAGGACTTCAGTCCCAGGTGACAAGTGTGACTGTGTCCACAGTGACCCCAGAGCCAAAGTACCAGCTAAGTTGCACCTGCATTCCGGATGCATCGAGAGTGCGAGACAGCGAAGTTTTAAGTCACTAGACTTCGAGATGATTTTTATTCAGTAATATGTAACAGACTGTGAAAATATTTTGTTGGAAAGCTGTTAAGCCAGAAACAACGCAAAACAAATCCTGACCCCTGAGAGTCCATAGAAAGCCCACCACGCAGCCACACCCCCTGGCATTTCTGTTTCTTTGATGCCTCTTCCTTCCTCAAACTCCCTCACCATCTGCAGGAGGATGGGTTTAGTGATGACAGCCACAACACGGTCTTCCTCCCTGGAAGGACCTTGGCAGCCCTGGGGGCTGGAGACACTCAGATGGGGTACTCCTTGCCTTCCCTGGCTCTCGTCAGCACAGGCAGCCTGCTTCCGATCAAGGCAGCTTCCAGGTCTAGCTCGCTGAGGGACTTGGTCCTAGTCCCTGGGATGTTTGCTTCATCAGCGTAGACACATGCTCTGCACCCTGTGCTGTTCCCTCTGAGGCTGACTTTCAGATGGGAGAACTTCTTGTGATTGGATCTCAAAGCTTGACGTTTGGAATGGGCAGACAAATACACTCAGCTCAGCGCCCAAGTCTAGCTTGTGTCTTCCGCCCAGGACAGACACTCTACCCCCACACTCACTAGTCCCTAGTGAGGGAGTACGGTAAAGGCAAGAAGAGAATCACCCCGTGACTCATCACACAGCATCTCCAAGCCTACCAAGCCCTGGACAAAAGAATAGGATAAGAATGTCTGTCCAGACAAGATGGGCCTCACCAGAACAGTAACACTCTTCACTACAGCTTGACCCCAACATGGAATGCTCCACTCAGTTTCTTTCTCTGCTCCCAACACCCCACTTCTCTGCACTCACCGAGCAGTTCCTTTGCCCTGGAGACTCTCCCTGCTTCTGCTTCTGTGTCCCAAATAGTTGAAACCCCAGCTTCAGCTTCGCTTGACTTCAGCACCCCATACGGAGAGCCTGACTGTGTAGAGAAGGGTTTCTGCAACTGTTCCTGGGAGGGGAAGGCGCAGCAAGCTGGTGGAGATGCTAAGCCTGGGCTCCTGGGGTGTAGTGTAGCTGTGAAGAGCTGGAAAGAGCATCTACAGCAGCAACAGCTCTCTGGGAAGGGCTTCCTGTGGTGTGACTGAGGCAGAACACAGACAGCAGGAGTCAGGCTGGACTGAGCCGGCTTTGGAGTCATGGACAGAGCTGCTGCTGAGATTTGCAGAACTGCTCGACAAACGTGGATGCTCCCACCCACCATGCCGTCTGTGTTTCTCCAGGACCCTTCCTCACAGATGCAGCTTAGACCTAAAGCTAGAACTCAGAAGACCGGATCCTACTCACTCTCACAGCTGTTTGGGAGGGAGGGTTTTCCCAGTAGCCGTAGCCCTCCCTGCCTCCATCTCTCCCAAGGAGCTGTTAGGATCTGTAACCCCTGGTCTTCTGGCTTCTGCCTTTCTCCTTATCTTCACCGAGGAAGATGGGAATGGGGGAGAAGTGGTGCTAAGCTTTGGAGCGTCCGGCTGGCTGTGAATAGCATGGCTGAAGTTTTGGTTCTAGCCTAGACACAAACACCTGGATTCCCTCCAGAATAAGGAAGTGTGGGATGGTGAGATGGCTCTGCAGATAGAGCCACTTGCCACCAAGCCTGACAACTTGAGTTTGAGTCATAGGGCCCACAATAGTGGGAAGGGACAACCAGCTCCTGTAGGCTGTTCTCTGATCTACACACACACACACACTCACTCTCTCTCTCTCTGTGTCTCTCTCTTTCTGCCTCTCTCTCTCTCTCTCTCTCTCTCTCTCTCTCTCTCTCTCTCACACACACACACACACACACACACAAGCACATAAGCACACATGCACATTTAATTTTAAAAGGAAGGGGTCAAGGTACAGGTCCCAGAGCCTCAGGCTCCCACTTAGATCTTCAGACTTCCAGGGATTGGGAGACACCTCTCCCCCCACGCCTGTACAGTGTTGAGGGCTCACTGCTAGGGAAGGAGCTGTGTGACCATTTAGCATGCACCCTTTAATCTGGCTCTTCCAGGCTGTGAGCTGGAGCCTTGTTCACCCTAGTGTCCAGCAGGAAGCAAGCTCCCGTCTGCAGTCCTGGTCCTCCTAGCCTGCTAACCTAAATGGGGAGAGGGTGTTTAAAAATGCTTCTGGAGAAGGATGCAGTTGACAGTAACCCCAAGGCTGTATATGCCCCAGAGTTTGCCTGGGACTCTGCAGCTCAACTCTCAGCTGAGGCCTGGCTGGCTTACAGAGGTTTCACAGAAGGCAGAAGGAAAGAATTCAGAATCCAGTTAGCGTTGCCAATGACGCCTGCTCCTCAAACTTCCCCACACCTCCAAAGCCCTTCATTCCACAGTCAGGACTAACTCCTCTGCTTAGAACTGAAGGCAGGCTCCAGTTTGTCTGCCTTCCCTCAGTGCCTTGGCCCAGCCACACACCCGTGTTGCCATCTACTAAAGGTAGATTCTTCTTTCTACTCCTGACTGCTTCCTAGGATACATCTGAGCCTCCAGGGGCTCAGGGCCCAGTTCACTGTCTGCTGCATTCACTCGGCCCACACCAACCTCTGTCTTTTCTTAGTTCCCAGCAGCCTGGCCTGTACCACATCACCCCAGCCTGCCTGGAGCAGCTCGTGCTGTTCATTGGGCATGTTATTAAGTCTCGTCAACCAGGATATAGACGCTTAGACAGCCACAAAGGTACCAGGAAGTCCCATATCGTGAGTTCTCAGTGCTTGGAGAACTGGGACAATATTGGAGTCATTTATGTTTTGGCTCAAGGAGATATCATAAAACGGCAGTAATTCTTTATTTTTTCTAAGTAATTATCGCTTTACAACTCCCAGACAGTACTATACTTCCATTTCCACTCCTCGATGTGCTTTGTGCTTCCTTGGTCCAGTGGACAAATGCTAGGCTCTGAAGACCAGACATTCACATAGTCAAGGTAGTCATAACTGACAAAGGAGGAATCTTGCCCAAGGTCAGAGAATGATTTGCCTCCAAAAGACACTGACCCCACAGTGTTAAGTGCCCTTCCCAGTGGTTCCCTCTCTTGCTTCTCCCACATCGCTTTAGCAATGGGAGTTGGCTCCCATTGCTGCCAGGCCAAGCCCAGTTTGCTAGGGGATTTGCCCTCCCTGGAAGCTCAGTAGCACACTTGTTTATGCCACTAGGTGTCTAGTCACTGAGGGCTAGGGTGTGCTGCACATTCCTGTAGATAGGAAGGAGTCATTCATGAAGGTATTCCTCCTGGAGTCTTGTGTTGGTCACACCCTTAGAGGCAAGCACATGGTTCCAAATAGTCACTTCCCCATTCCCACAACCCTGGATCTGGCTTAGATTTGGAAGAAAAGGTATATGTGAAGATTGATCCCAAAGCACCCAATACCATTCCTGTGTGTATATATATATATGTGTGTGTGTGCATATATATGTATATATATATGCATGTGTATATGTGTGTACATGTTTGTGCATGTGTACATGTATATGTATGTGTGTATATGTGTGTGTGTATATGTATGTGTTATATAAGCACTAAATGAGTTTTTGAATATTTTTTGGAGAGTGGGAACTGAAGAACTTGTCAACTCACAAATGAGCCACTTCCCCCCCTAATAATTATTTATGTATTTAGTGCTTTGTCTGCAAGTACATCTGCACACAAGAAGAGGGCAGAAGACCCCATTATAGATGGTTGTGAGCCACTATGTGAGTGCTGGGAAATGGACTCAGGACCTCTGTTAGAGCGGTTACTGTTCTTAATCACTGGAGCATCTCTCTAGCCCCATATGTATGTGTGTGTGTGTATGTGTATGTATATATATATATATATGTTTGTGTATGCATGTGCATACGTGTGTATGTACATATGTGTATATATGTATGTTTATGTGTGTGTGTGATAGGAACCAAACCCAGACCCTTCAAACATGCTAAACATATGTTCTTCCTTTGAGCTACACCTTCAGCCCTTTGTCTTTAAAAGTAATGCTTTACCCAACTAAACTCCCTGACCTCCCACACCAAAATTTTCTTTGCCATAAGTGATTGGTTTTCCAGGCATCAAGAGGGAGGCTGACACTAATTCCATCACACTGGCAGAATCCATATTCTCACTACTTGCCCCAGGATCAAGGCCACAAGTACCTCAGACATACAAACATGCCGCAACTACCGCAGGCCTGTAAGGGTTTACACTCACAGAGAATGAACAGGTACGTGTCGTGACTCTCAGCAGTGTCCTGCCCTAGGGCAACTGTGTGTATTAAAGTATTTGACTACATTACCTTTGTACTCTGGTCCTGTAACCTCAGCTCTAAGGGTTTATTATAAAGTGAGAGCAATAAATCCGAAAGGAATTATAGCAAGGTTTTCAACATAGCATTATATACACCAATAAAATGTTTGGGGGCAACACACAAATGGCACACTCTTGCGGATTTATTAAATATATTTTGGTACCTTTAAATGATGGGACATCATTAGCGCTTAAATTTGCTTAAGAACAATTAGCTCCATGAGTGTGTGAGACTGTGATACGAGATGAGAAAATAAAACAATGAGAATGTCAAGGTCTAGCAGAAAGAACAAAGAGGTGTGGGGCAATGATCTGGAAGAAAAGTTACAAAAACTTAAAGAGACCAAACTTAGACATGGTGAAATTGTAAGTGATTTCCCCGTTTTCTTGTTTCCTACAAAGAGTACCTATTCGCTTTAAAATACACAGTTGGGCATGGTGGCATACACCTTAATCCCAGCATTCAAAAGGCAGGAGCAGGAGACTCTCTGTGAGTTTTAGGCCAGCCTGAGCTACATAAAGAGTTTCAGTCTAGCTAGACTACATAGAAAGACCTGTCTCAAGACCAAACAAAACAAGAAAATGCATGTAAATTTTGTGAAATTTATTCTTATTTCTCATAATAGCTACTGTTGGAATTTAAGGAAGGTCCACTTTATAGATGATACACAATAAGCACAGAGAGGTTAAGTGGCAATCAAGGTCATGAAGTGACTTGGGGTGAGTGTTATCAAGATGAGCTCCAGGTATTCTGAGACCCAGCCTATAAGCAGTCTATATGCTTTCATATAGCATCCATGGATAACAGTTCCCCTTTGCCTCAGTCATGATCCCTTTGAACCTGGAGACTTGGACCAGACATGGTACCCGCACACCCACCTCCTGTTCCAGGGTGTACCACACTGACACCAACCTCACCCAGCTGAAGGAACAGACTTGGGGCCCAGTGATGAGGAGAAAGCATTTCAGCTGAGCCTCCAGGTCAGAGCGTGCTGGACAATGGAAGAGGCTAACAGGTGCTGGACTAGGACTTCGGGCTTCCTGGAGCTCACTCCCAGCCTCCCTTGCCTTCAGTAACAGGAATAGCTCCCCTTTCCCTCAGAACCCAAAGGACTAAAGAATTAAAACTTCAGAGGCAGTGACTCAGAAGTTTTGGGGATGATAACAACATTCCCCAGAATGTGGCGACAGCTTTGACCCTCCTCAGAAAGCTGCCTGCAAGCTTCTGCCTGCCTCCCACAGTGCAGAATTGCGGAGGTTCCCCAGACCATGGCAAGGCAAGTCCCTCCTAAAGAGTCCTACTTGGACGGGTTTCTTCCTTTGTCCTTTCTGCTCATACCTCTGCCTCAGTGAGCCCTAATTAGCTCCTTTTTGAGAGGTGACTCAGGGCCATTATCCTCCTACTTCTGATGACCCGTTGGGAGGAGAAGGGAAGTGACTTTCAGTCACTGTACAAGCCAAGACAGGAACACGGCATTTGGGGCTCCCAGCACTGTTATTTAAGTCACGAGTGTCTTCTCACAGCAGGGTCTGGACCCAGGCGGGATGAACATAGGGGGTTGCTGACCCCAGATCCAAGTTAGCAGAAAGAATGCAGAATCCAGAGTTCTGACACCCATGTGCACTCTCTCACTGAAAACATAAAAACAAAAGAATTGCTCATCCTTACGCTACACAAGAAGAAACAGACCACGCGAAGGAACTAAGGATAGAGAATTTGAACATCTCGCTGCACTCTTCCTTGGGACAGTTTCTAACCCAGGGGAAGCCTCCCACTGTGTGCCTGGAGGGTGTATAAGAGACTTCATGGTCCCACCACTGGAACCGTGGATTGGGGGGAAGTTGCAGTGGCCTGGGTTGAGCAGCAAGATAAACAGAAGGTCAGACTTCTCTATTTAGACGTTCTACATACAGTCCTTAGTACTGTCATGGCCCGAGTCCTCTGCTCAAGACCCGGGATGAAGAGATAAGAGAACTGAACTTAGTTCCTGCAAGGGAAAATTTAACAAGTCACAAAGGCCGATCCCAGGAACCGCCCCCACCCCCAACCCACCTTGCTGGTCATTTCAGTCCCACAGCTAAGCAAGAGGAGTTCTTGAATAGCCCAAATTCTGCCATGCCATCCCGAAGACTTTCCCGTGATGATGACTGAAAATGTCCTATTAGGGTTGTTCAAAAGCACTTGAAATGCAATGATGTAACTGAAGAACTGTTTGGTTGTATTTATTTATTTATTTTATAAACTATTATTACACTTGTTTATTTTTTTGTTTAGTGTGTGTGTGTGTGTGTGTGTGTGTGTGTGTGTGTGTACACGCACGTGTGTGCACAAAGGTCAGAGGACAACTTGTGAGAGTCAGTTTTCTTCCACTACATGGGTCCCAGAGATCAAACTCGGGCCCATCAGGCTTGGCAGCAAAGGGCCTTTACCCTCTGAGCCGTCTTCACAGCCCTTAGCTTTACTTGTCCTTGACGAACTTAAATGTTTCCCATCCAAAGCTGGCGGCTATCGTCCCAGAGGCTCTGTGAAGAAAGAGGTAAGCTTGCACAACCTGAAAGCAGAGGCAGGAAAGATCACTACAAGTTCAAGTTCAAGACTATCAACATAGTGAGTTCCAGGCCATCAAGAGCTACATAGCGTGGCTGTGAAAAAAAAAAAAGCTATCAAGGAAAGAAATAGGGAAAACACAATCACACATTAGTTCCTAGGTAAAAGAAGCTGATCGGGAAAGGTTACACACTATAATTCCAACTATGTGGCAGCCTGGGAAAGGCAACCTGTAGAGACAAGGGTTGGGGGAAGGGGTGCACGGTGGAGCACTGATGCTTCTCAAGGTCATGCAATCGATCAGATGAGGCTGCACCCGACACACGTGCTGGACTTTATCTGTGCATGTTAAACACGTGAATCTGGATGTCAACTATGGAGTTGGGATGGTGTTGAGTCAGTGTGGGATCATCTGTGTCTATTAAGACACTCTGCAGTGCTGGTGAGGGGTTGAAAAGGGAAGAGTCTTCTACAGAAGGGTGGAGGGGTGGGGTATAGGTCAGGTCTCCGCACCTTCCTCGCACCTTAGGGTTAGCTATAAACTGAACCTTCTCTAACACACACACACACACACACACACACAGTAAAATAAAATAAAACCCAAACTCATACCACATAAAAGGAGAGAAATTAATTCAGGCGGCATGAAGATTAAGCTGCAGGAATGTTCATTTCAGACCTTTTTATGGAGCAAGAAATATTGTAAACAATCTGGATATACAATTGGAGCATATTGTTAAATAAATTCTGGCAGCTTCACAAAATAGAACATTTCTTACCTCCCACATCCAAGCTATCAGAACAAGTTCTCTACTGCCTCCAGCATACATTCTGACTCCGTCCATCCCTCTTCCCTCAGATGCCACCCTCTGGGTATGAGGCACCACCCCTCCCCTGGATTACTGAACAACCTCCAGACTGCTCAACCCGCTTCGATTTTTACACCTTCCATCCATCTTCCCCATAGCAGCCAGGACTGTCTACTTAGCTGGCTGGCGGGGCTAGCTAGCTACTTGTTTTAAATGTATAAGCAGCCACAAGCTACAGAAAGGGCTAGCTCTAGGCCATCATCTACACCTAACCCTACAGCCCCCTCCTCCTGTAATCTTACTTCCTCCATGGCAGGCTGTACTCATCCGGAACACTCATTTCCTTTAAATGCAATTAATGCATCTACACAAATTCTGAAGTATTCCTATTTTGTTTGTGTACGATGTCTAAACGTGACAAAAGTACAGTGTGTCATGGAGTATTTTGAGCTCGGTATTTACTAAGATTGCATAAAACTGTACTTCGTTTAAACTGTCATAATGCCCAGGTGCTGTAGAGGTGTTTCAGCGGTTAAGAGCACTGGCTATTCTTCCAGCAGACCCGGGTTCAATTCCGGGCCCCCACATGACAGTTCGCAGCTGTCTGTAACCCCAGTTCTAGGGGATCTGACACCCTCACACCAATGTACATAAAATAAAATAAACAAACAAGAACTGCCATACTGTCCCATTGTCGTTGTCACATGCCGTGATACTGTGTTGCAGACCTGATCCAGCCAGCAGCTCTCACACACAGTTAGGGGCCTGGGACATGGGTTATACTTGGTTCAACATTGTTTTCTGATCGCTCTCAGCTTGTAGCTCTTCCAACAGCATTGCAAAATTCCCCTTTCTTACAAAGATGTCTTTCTATTAAGCTGTTTTAAGTTCTGCCTCTCAAGCAGGTACTGAAAGTCCCATTAACTGTGACTCTTATTAGCTAAAAATGTGGTGCCAAACACCTCTTAATATTTTATTATTTTTTAATTTTAAAACCCCTTTTATTTTATTTCATTGTTACTACAGATTAGGCAGTGTGAGGGCCAGAAGACAGCTTTTGGGGGTTAGTTTTCTCTTTCTGCTTCGTGGATCCCAGGGGACTAAATCAGGTCAGCAGGTCTGGTGTCAGCCCTCCCCTCCCCCACCCCACCCCGCTCCCGTCACCCACTGGGCTATCCCACTGGCCCTACATTTTTAAAAATTGATCTCAAATGTTCCCTGTTTTCTGAGACTCATTTTTTCAATTAGATTGTTTTCAGGCTTTTCTTATTTGTCAAAGTTGTTTCTTGTGTATTTTTTTTAACTGAAAATACGTTTTTGATACGATATATTCTGATTATGGTTCCCCCCCCCAACTCCTCCCAGTTCCTCCTCCCCTCCCATCCAGATCCACATCCTTTCTGACTCTGTTTAGAAAACAAAAAGGAACCAGACAAATAATAATAAATAAGATAAAACAAAAACAAACAAGTCAAAACAAACAGAAGAAAAAGACCCAGAAAGAAAACAGGAGAAATACACATAAATGCAGAGACACATGTACACATACACAGGAATCCCTTAAAAACACCAAACTGGAGGTTGTAATATGGTCTTCATACTACTTTTTGCTGATTGTGTATCGTTCTCTCTCTCTCTCTCTCTCTCTCTCTCTCTCTCAACGGGGGTCTTTCTATGTGGTTCTGGTTGTCCTTGAACTCACAGAGCTGCCTGTCTCTCCCTCCAGAGTGCTGGGGGTTAAAGGCATGTGCTACCACTGTCCAGCCTTTACTTTCTGTAAAGGTATCTTTGGATACATAGAAGTTCTTACTATTAATGTGGCCAAGCTTGTGAGCCATTTTTTTTGTAGTTAATATTTCTGAATCTTATTTAAAAATAGTTCCCCTCTCAAATTCTTGGAAGATAACACCATATTTTCTATTAGTGAGTTTCAAAGTTGTGGGATTAAAAAAAATATTTTAATACTTAAGCCATCTGGGGTTGGTATTCCAGACAGAACGTACGCAGGCATCCAATTTCACATTTGTCGCATGTAACTTTTCCCAGTCCCATTATCATCTCCTCGCTGGTTTGACATCCCGACTGTGTCACCTACTGTAGTCTCCGTCCTCCAGGCTAACAGTAAGCCCTCACCTCATGTTCAGTAAGCGAGCCCTGTCCCTCTGTGCTTGTTTTTTTATTCTTGGAACTTTAGAAATTCCAATCAGGTAACCCAAAACACTAGATCAGTAGAAACTCTATGTTAAAATGGGTCAGTTATAGAATGTATATTCACTTACAAACTAAAATGTTCTTCCTGTTAATGAGTTGTCTCTTCCCATTTCTTACTTTTTCTAAATCTCCTAATGAACTTACAGCTTCTTTTTCCATAAAAGAGTTGTGCATATGTTGTTGGGTTTATTGTCAAATATTTGATTTCCTCAATATCTTGCCTGTGCTTTTCTTTAAGGTTTCTGCAACACCCCCATTTTAGAGAAACCAGTAGCAACAGGTATATAGAATGAAAAATTCTTTTAAAATACCCATGTTATTTCAAGTTAAGTAGTCAGAGTCTCCTTTTATTTTGAATAATTTTATGTTGTTTGCAGTTTTTCTGTGAAAATGTGGTCATTCTCTCTATCTGTGGGGACTGTGTTCCAAGAACCCCAGCAGATGCCTAAAACTACAAATAGCAGTACCAAGCCACATATATATTTATTTTATAAATAAAATGTACATTTATGCATGCACATTCTGTGTTTTCTCCCATGCATATACATTTCTATGATCATGTTTAAGTTATAAACTAGGCACCGAAAAGTAACTAAGAATAAAATGGAACAATTATAACAGTGCACAGTGAGTAACCTAAAAATTAGATATTCACTTCTGGAATTCTCCCTTTAATATTTTTACATGATTATTGACTGAGTAACTGAAGCTATGAAAGCAAAACTCCAGATGAAGGAGCGAGGTTCCAGTGACATGGGATTGAGGCGAAAGATGGGCAATCCCTGCTTCCTCCTGGCGCCTCCAGTATCCCCATCTGAGAAGATATCTGACCCAGAGGGTTTGGTTCATTGTTTCTGTGGTGCTAGGAACGAAACCCAGGGCTTTACACGTGCTAGGCAAGGGCCCTCCCACCAAGAAGACCTCAGCCCCGTTCTGGTATTTTACAGTCACTCTTACTTGGTTAGGAAGTTCCAATTTGCTCTGCTGTGTCATAAATGGTTGTTGGTTTTTAAAGTTTTTCACAAACTAAATGACAGAAATATAGAAAACAACATAATTTTTAACAAAGTTATTATCCTGATACCAGCAACCACAGAAGGAGATAAAATCAGTCACAAAGCAACTGCGTCAAGCTCCTTCTTTCCCCATGCATCGTCCTGGCTCACCAAGTTTCCTGGCTTTGTTTTGGTAGTTCAAGCATAAAACCCTAAACACTACGACCCGATTTAGCCAAATTCTTCATACACATTTTTGATCTTTTGATCTATTGGCAGCACCCCTCCACTAATCTCCATTTTTCCTCCTCTGGCAATCTGTTTCCTGAAATCCTGTGATCTTTTCCTTGTTAGGGTATTGTATTAGCCAGGGTTCTCTATAGGAACAGAACTGATGACTCTCTATATGTAAAAGGATGTTTATTAAAGTAGCTTACAGACTCTCGTCCAGCTCACCCAACTGCAGCAAAAATTCAAGAATCTAGTAGCTGTTTGTCCACGAGCCTGGATGTCTCAGTATGTGTCAGAATTCCAGCATAGGGTTTTAGTACATATAGGTCATAATCCCGAGGAAGTAGGCCCTAATACCAGTGAAGGAGTGAAAAGGCCATTGAGATGGAAGGTAAGTAAGCAAAGGTATCTTTCTCCCATGTCCTTATATAGGCAGCCAGCAGCATGTGTGGCCCCAATTTAGGGTGAGTCTTCTGACCTCAAATGATCCAATTAACTAAAAAAGCATCCTGCACAGATGTGCCCAGCCACTTGGGTTTTAGTTAATTCCAGATGTAGTCAAGTTGACAACCAAGAAGGGTCATCATCACAGGTGTTGACTTTCTTTTTAAAACTAATGAGGGGATTACATACGTGGGGGTATGTCTCTCTTTTAATTTGTTAGTAGTATAAATTACATTTATGAAGGACAATCTTCCTAAAACATACCAGATCATGCCATTCCCCTCCAGTGGCTTCTCACAGACTTAGGATAAGCACCAAGCTTTAGGTACCCAAGAATCAATAATTGTGACCTTAGCTGTGACTCACTACATTGGGGATATAGGACCTGAAGAGGCCACCTCTTGGAGCCAGGCAGGAACCCCAGTGGAGCAATAGAGACACCAACCTACTCATAGAACTTTCAGCCCAAAATTTATCCTGTTTATAAGAAATATAGGCACAGGTTATGGAGCAGAGACTGAGGGAATGGTCAACCAATAATGGGCCCAACTTGAGAACTATCCCATGGGCAAGAACCAATCCCTAACACTATTAATGATACTCTGTTATGCTTGCAGACAGGAGCATGTTGTCCTCTGAGAGGTTCCACCCAGCAGCTGACTCAGACAGATATAGACACCCACAGCCAAACAGTGGATGAAGTTTGGGGACTCTTTCGGAAGAATAGGAGGAAGGATTGCTGGCCCCAAAGGGGATAGAAACTTCACAGGAAGACCTACAGAGTTAACTAACCTGGACCCTTGACCTTCTCAGACCAAAGTATATACATGGGCAGGACCTGGGCTTCCCACATATATGTAGCAGATGTGCAGCTTGGTCTTCACGTAGGTCCCAAACAACTAGAATAGGGCTATTCCAAAAGCTGTATGTGGGATACGGCCTTCTATTTGGGCTGCCTTGTCTGGCCTCAACAGGAGAGGAAGAGCCTAGTCTTGCAGAGACTTTAAATGCCGTGGTGGGGGGATTCCCGGAGGTGTGCCCTCCCACTCAGAGGAGAAGAGGATGGGGGTGGAGGAAGGATTATGGGAGGGGGTGACTGGGAGGAGGGCAGTGAGAGAGATGTAAAGTGAATAAATTTTTGAAAAAAAAATAAAAAACCTCCCAAGCTTTGAACGTATTACAAGAGTTCCGAAAGGACTCCATCAAAGGTCCTACCTACATGCTCTTTTCCAATGGCTTCAGATGATCTTCCCTCTTTTTCTCAATCTTAGGCACAGTGTGTCTTATTTTCTCAATCTTGTCAAGCTTGTGTGCAAGCTCAGGTCAGTACAGCCACCATTGGTTGCCTCCTGCTGGAATGCCTGCCCCTCTGGTCTTTATCCCATCACTGAGGCCTCAGGTCAAATTTTTCTTCCCTAGCAGAGTTTGAAAGTACACATCCAGAATCCTGGCACTTGAGAGGCGGAGACAGGATAATTGCAAGTTTGAGGCCAGCCTGGCTTACCACAGTAAGACCGTGTAAAATATAAAAACAAAAAGTTTCCATCTTCAAACAAATCCTCTAAAATGTACCCTAGTTAGTCTCATATCATCTTTTTTTAAATAACCCTTATCAGGAGTCTGTATATTTACTTATTATCTTACCTGAATCCACAAGGTAAGTATTATGCAAGTCTTTTTCATTGATTTATTCTCCATACTGAAATTGGTGCCTGGCACAGTCTCATCCCCTTGATAAATATTTGTTCTCTCAAAATGATATTATAGGAATATCTCTATTGATAAATAAACACAGTCAGGTCTTAGTAACCCAACAAAATAAGTGTACATCCATGATATGATTATATTTTTAAAAACATGTCTGTATTGCCTCTCTGGAGGCTGCTGCAGGAGGGTCAGGAGTTGAAAATGGCCAGCCTGGACTGTATATCAAGTTCAGGCCCAACCTGGGCTACAAAGCAAGACCCTGACTCAAAATAAGGCAAAACAAATAAAAAACAAAACAAATGACTCTAATAGCTATGGTGGCCTATGCCTTTAATCCCAGCACTCTGGAAGCAGAGACAGGCAGATCTCTGTGAGTTGAGGCCAGCCTTGTCTACATAGAAGAGTTTTAGGCCAGCCAGGGCTATATAGTGAGACCCTATCTCAAAAAACAAAAAAGTGATATCTCATAAAACTGATATTTATGTTCAGTCTTTTCTGTTTTCTGCTTTGGTTTGTTACACACACACACACACACACACACACACACACAAACACAAACACACACAAACACACACATACAAACACACATATATTTCCTTCTTGAACAAACACATGCTGTATTGTAAGAAAATAGAAGGGAATTAACCTTATCATGGTGAGAAATTGGTCTTCCCCTTTTTTAAAGGTATGATCTAATTGAAGAACTCAGACTCCCTGAATAGCCTGAGCGCTCCTTTACATCAGCACATGTAACTAGCCAGTAACACACAGGGGATGTGCTCATCCCTCGCTGGGATATCCAGGAAGTCAAGATCTAAATCTGCCTGTACATAGTCACTTTATTTTTGCCATGTTCCAAAAATGGGATTGTGGTTCATAAGAAGGTCATTGTTATGTCATCTATGTAGGGACATGAGACATACACAAATGAAAAGGGCTCACCAGGAAAAGGGGTATGTGGGGATCCAATGTTTTGAGATATGGTCTTGCTATATAGCCTAGGTTGGCCTTCAATTCATGAACCTCCCATCTCAGCCCCCAAGTGATGGGATTACAGGCACACAGCACCACACCCAGATGTAAAGGAAAACTCTTGCTGATATCAATTATCACTTGTTTGATGGTTTCTTTCTTCATATTCCCCTAGGATCTACCGACAACCTCCCCAGAACACTGGGGCTCACTGAATGCTGACTGTATAGAACAGTTCAACCCAAACAATATCACAACACAATCCCTGGTAAAACACTAAATAAAGCAAAACAGAGAGCTGTGTGTGGTCTCAAGGGTACAGAGCATCATTGTCGCAAGATGAACGAGTCCTGGAGATGTAGTGCCTAACAGGCACATAGACTGAACTATGCCTAAAAGTGGTTCTTGATCAATATTATACAGAAACACAATATTTTTGGTGTGTGTGTGTATGTGTGGCATGTGTGTGTGTGTACATGTGTGTGCGTGAGTGTGTAAGTGTACCTGGAGGCCAGAGGTTGAAGTCTGTGTTGCCCACAGTTACTCTCGTCTTTATGTTTTTCTCTCACTGAACCTTATCAATTCAGCTAGGCTGGCTGGCCATGAGATACCAGGGATCTCTGCCTGTCTCTGTCCCCTCTAGTGCTGACTGACGTTGCTGGGGATCCAAACTTGGACTCTTGTTCTTAGACGGTAAACACTACATCAACTGAGCCAACCCTCTCCACCCCCATCGGTTTTAAATGCAAAATTAAAGGATAGAGCGGATCAGATGGTAGTCTATGGTGGCTGACCCCTGTGAGATCTCTGGGGAACAAAAAAAGAGGTTCAGGGGGACCCTGGGAGAACAGACTCCAGCTGGCCAGCAAGAGCAAGTGGATTTCATACAGGGAGTAAAGGCAGTTTGGGGGTGGCTGGAGGGGTGCCCAGGTATCAGGAGGGAGATGTGTTTGGGAGAGCGGTAGCCTAGTGGGATGGTATGAACGAGCCGCAGGAGACAAGTGTCTGAAGAGGGTGGGAAAGAGGCCATCCGAAAGTGAACAACCTCGGATGCAGGCTGTCTGGACGGGAGCCTGGAGGCAATGAGGAGAGACGAGCGGTTTTAGATTTTGGAAATGTGTGATAAAGGGGGTAGTCTAAAAATACTAATGAGCATTCAAATTAGAACATAGTACACATTAATCTCAGCCCTGCCGAAAGGGACAGAAAAGGAAGCACCCGAATGTCCCGATGTGACATTCAGATGACAGTGACTCTGAGGCAGACACAGAGTCTAGACCAAGTGGTCATCTGAAAGCTTTTCAGGGAACAGAGAGCCTGCCCTCACTCCCACTAATGTGGAAGATGGACTCCCTCACTCTCCTAACCTCCCTGAGAGGCCCAGGCTGGATAGACAGACACCTCTGTCTGTCCGGTACTGTAGTTAGTTATACAGTGGGCGCAGTGAGTTCCTGACTGAAACGGAAAATATCAAGAAGTGGGGCTTTCCTTGTGTAGACAGGACATCCCACCCCCTCTGCCATTGCCTGGGGTGTGTGCAGATTCTGGTGATGCGGAGTGTTCTCTCAGAAGCCCCCCCCCAGCATGGTCCTCAGATGAGGAGTGAGCAGACGCCAGGATCCCCATTGCCAAAGACCAGGTTGAATAACGAGCCTTGCGTTTCCACTGGAGTGTTCCACTAAATCATTCTAAACCTTTTTATAAGAAAGAAGAGAAAACATCAAAAGTCAATAACTTACAAGTTAGTGATATGTAGCAAAAATCAAAAAATGGAAAGGCAAAAAACAATTAAAGTAATTTTTTAGACTTATTTATTTTTGTTATATATCCAAGTATTTTGTCCACGTGTATATGTGTATGCCAAGTGCATGCTGGTGCCTGAGAAAGAAAGAAGGAGGGGCAGACCCCTAGAACTAAGTTATAGATATTTGTGAACTGCCATGTGGGTGCTGAGAACTAAACCCGGATCCTCTGCAAGAACAACAAATGCTCTTAACTGATGTGCATCTTTCCAGCCCAGGACCCAACTCATGACTGCGTTAACAGATAAAACACACTGAGACGGTGCATACTGTTTTTGGAACCTGATCTTTTTTCTAACGAACAATTTCTTATGACTATTTTCAGATGTCATGAAAGTGGTGTGTGGTGGCCGTATGCCATTCCACAATGAGAGGAAGGCAGAGAGCCACAGTCCCAGCACTGCTATTTGGGCAATGTCAGCATGATAAACAATACTGTGATGAATACTAAGAGCCAAATAATCCTGTCCCCAGCACCCTAATAACCCTGTCCCCAGTACCCTAATGACCCTGTCCCCAGCACCCTAATGACCCTGTCCCCAGCACCCTAATAACCCTGTCCCCAGCACCCTAATAACCCTGTCCCCAGCACCCTAATGCTCTTGCTGTTGGCATGTGCTCATTAATGTCCCACTCTGTGGCAGCAACCTGTGGCACTTACCATGAGGAAAGTTCATATCCCTACTGATGTACCATTTCTTTGCCAAAGCTACTCTAGACCAGACTCATCCAAAGTGTGCTCCCTCAAGCCCAAACACACTGGCATCCTGCTTGGTAAAAGGTGTGCCTCCCTCTAGTGCTTAAACTCTCCTTCCCCATCATCAGCCCCTCCTCTCCAGCCACACCATAGGATACCTCTATGGTAGAGAACACATTGGGTTCTACGGCACATTTGATTAGCACTCAACAAGTAGCCCAAATTATTTCATTTCAAAGCTTGATGGTAAATTTGTGGTAGTGGTGGGGAGTCTCTAACTTCAACTAGGGTTTAAGGATAGTCTCTGGGACTAAAGAGAAGGAAACACAGCAACCTCCCTTTGCTTGTCCCTTGACTTTACTGGAGCCCAGAACTCTGCCTCTGTCCTGGCCTTGTCTAAGGGGTCTAAACCATCAAAGCTCTGAGTAACACTGAGAGAGCGGCAGGAATGAGCAGTTGATCTTATGAAGACATCTGACACATGTCTGCCAACGCAGGCTCTATCTAAGGCTTGCAGTAAGCTGCCTTCGTCTCCAAACAGTAGTTCACATGCTTTTTCATGAAAGGGGAACAGAGAACAAAAGTCAACAAAACAGGCCTTCCTGGAGGGTGAAGGGAAGATACCGTTGGCTAATGCCAGGCTAAGACAGGCATGGCAGGGCTGACTCTGCCATATGGGGCATCATCTGACAAAGCACAGAAATAGATAGAAGCAGCCCCCAGAGCCAAGGCTCGGTAGTCAGTGAAGATACCCTCACGTAGAACCTCACCAGGCTGGGCATGCAGCACGTTCCCAGGAAAACGAGTACGAGAAGCCGGCTTAGCAGGGTCCCCAAGCCTCTCGCCCTCAGGCTGTGGACTCAGGATGGATGGATCCCTCTCAGTGGTTCTTGAGCTCCACCAGGTGAGAGGGACAAGGTCAGCCCTTAGTGGCTATGAGGATTGTCCGTCTGGGTAAAGCACGAGTCTGTGAGCCGGGTGCTCCCTTTGATAATAGGGAGAAACAGCAGGACGACGTTCACGCAACAGAACCTTCATCTGGCCGAGCATCCCAGGTCGGGTCAGAGCAAGGAACATGCTCTGTTCCTGTTGTGTGAGCGGGAAGAAAGTGTGGAGCCAAAAACCCTAATCTGAAAGTGAGGAGGCCTAGAGTCTTACTCTCTGTCACCTGTGAAAGATGGCGTGTATTGGGTAAAGCACCTGACCTCTTAGAACCTGCGGTCTCTAAACTAGAAAACTGAGAGACCTGGTCTCACTCCTGCCCACAGAAGAGCTACTAGGTGAGAACGTGATCTAAAAATGCCAGAGGGCTACAAAAATGCCCCTGTTGTGGTAAACACTCACCCTATCCAAACCAAAGTCAAAGCCAAGAAAGAAAGCCCCTGAGGGCCAGCCATCTGTCTACCTTGGGGACTTGGGAAACCTGCATCAGGGTATTCTGGCGAGCAAACACAACCCGGAACCACACAGTATCTGTTTTATCTCCAAACTAAAGACTATTCCAGCGTCCTGCCTCACTCCTGTCTCTCATCCTTTCTGACTCTACAAGTCTGGCTTCTACTGCTCGACACAGCAAGAGCTGCAGGCCTTGGAGTTAACCAAGGGAGAGACCCCAGGGGGTTCATTACTGTCTCCTGACAAGGCCAACAAAAGCATGAAGTAAGAATTGTGTTGGAGTTTTAGGTTTGGTGGAAAACACAGACAACCTACCATCCGGAGGCAGATAAAGAGACAGTTACGTAAAACACGGATAAGACCAGTGAGATACAGGAACAGGGAACAGAGAGTGACAACAGAGACAATGGCACCAGCTTGCTTAAATCAATAAATGCAAGGAAGGAGTTAGAAGACCTAAGGAAGAGCAGAAGTCCCTGCCCTCAGCCAGACCCTCTGGTCCATCTTCTCCTCCAGCAAGGCTTCCCGTGTGAGTGCAGACTCGGCTCCTGTTGGAGGGTCACACACACCCAACCTAGTACCTCTAGGCATCTGTGACATTCCAGGACAGTGTGCGGTCTGAATGAGAGGAGCCTAGCCTGCTTTCAGGGTGAGAGGCAAGCCATGCCACACAGCCTGGCACGTGACTTCCAGAAGTTCTGAGAGAACGACCTGCACAGTAGGAAGCTCACGGGTCCCTCTCCTCTGATTTGTTCCCATGCACGCTACTCCTTCATCCTTCTTCCTGGACTTTCTCCTTAAACTAAATGTCTCAAACACTGTGTTAATCTTGCTTTTCAGCCGAACCCAAACCAAACCATCAGTAAAGAATCTGTCGCTTGCTTATACACTGGCGGGAGAGCTTGATGGTGATTTGACATTCCCCCCCCCCCCAATGGATACCAAGTTGCTTTGAAAAGTTCTCTGCATAATGAATGCCTTCCACTCTCCAGTCACTACCTGGCTTTTCACTCAAGTCAGTAGCAAACCTCACCCATGTCTTCCTATCCGACAGTGACTAAAATGTTCCCACCACTCCCTCTCCCTCCCACTCCCCCGCCCCCCATGGAAAGGTCCTCATGAATTCTGGGAAAGCACTCTCCCACGGAGCCACACACATCTCTAGTCCTGTAAACTCTTTGCTAGCCCTCTGCTGCCTTTTTGAGGCCATAGTCTAGGAGGGAAAAACATCTCCCTCACCTTACTCCGCCCACACCGATCTCCTCCCAAGATGGAGTCCTCCTGGAAGAGACTGGAGCCTTCACAGGAGGAGTGTGAGTCTCCTCTTGAAACAGGAGGAGGAGGGCACTGGGGGGCAATCACTCAGGCTTCATGGGGAGAACACACCTGTGCTGTGCTTCGAGAGCTGCCCGCATCCCAAGGGAGCCCAGGGAAAGCTGACAAGTATACAAGCCACATAAATGTCTATGTGTCCAGAAGAATACACATACCCAAAAAAGGGCAAAGAAAGTGGAATCACCAGCCCGAGTTCTCGCCAAGCGATGGGACTGTGAACCAGCTTTCGTTTTTCCCCCCTTGTGCTCTCATGTATTGTCTACAGTGAGTGCATAATGATCTTAAGTTTTTAATTAGAAAAGAATGGCATTTCTCTCTCCCATGCTATGATATCTACAGAGCTTTAAACATGACCTAGAAATGCCCAACGATCAAGTGAACAGGGTAATCTGGGACAAGATCGTGAGCCTGGAGGTTCCTAGACAAGAGATGTGGAAACACAACGTATTATCGTTATCAAGCATTTTTCTCCCTCGGTAGCTCTGTCTTTCTGGGGAAGTGAAGCACAGAAATCCGAGTCAATTGCCCACACACCTCTGCACCTGAACTCTGACACTCGCTGTCCCCACCCCCTCTGTCTTTGATGCTGAGCCCCTCCTTCAGGCAGAAGAGCCCAAGCACACTTAGGGAGCAAATTTCCCATTCTGGCTACCCAGGGATGTGGGTATCCTGCTAAAGAGTGAGGGGGGCTGAAGGGCAGCAATCAGTGAGCTGGGGAGCCCCTGAACCAAGCCAGTTGTTAAGTAGGCGTGAGAATCCATCAGCTGGAAACACCGAGGGCGGGCAGGCAGGCGGAATGATTCTGGGTGAAGGAACATTGTAAATGTTGTCACCCAAAATAGAGCTGAGCTGAACTTGGCTCCCAGGCACTGCAAACCTCCTTCCTGCTCTCTGCTGACTATCTTCCAGAGCCCTGGAGGTCCTCCTCAGGTGCCACACCTCCTCCTGCTGCCGCCGGGATTGACTTTGTCTGTGGAAGCAGAGGGCACTGGGGAGAGGCTAGACTAGAACACCAGAAGTCAGCCCCAAGGACAGACTCAGTCATTGAGAGTCGAGAAGCCACACAAACAACACAGACCCAACACCAGGGAACACAGAGCTCAAAGTCAGAATGATCATACGGCTTGCTCATCCGCGTCCTTCATCCCAAGACTCCTGTCACCCCAAAACTCTCCCTGCTATGCCCTGAGAACCACCCAGCCACCAAAGTCAGAAACCATAGTATGATTCTTGAACAAGCATCCTTCTTACTCCACAGGAAACTAGACAGGCTCTGTTGGACTTCAGCTCTCCAATGCCTTTCTCCGGGATGCCTACAGTCTTGTCCTCACCGCTCTCCATACTTCATTCCTTCCTGAGTCACCAAAATTGAGCTGGATCATTTTAACCATTCAACGGCATCTTTGGATACTGTTCAGTGGCTCATCACTACCAACACAGTGAAGTCCAAACTCCAACGCAGCCCTCAAAGTCTTTCACTGCCTTCCAGGGATCTATCTCCTTTGCTAGTGTCATCCCCTCCCTCCCCCCACTCTCACACCTCATATTCTAACTATACCACACCTCTGAGATGCCCCAGTTTAAATGTGACCTTGGACAGGGTCAGCAACTGCATCACCTATGTGGCATTTGATTCAGCCACTCAGGTCCTCTGTTTTCCTCTGTGTCATTCCAACTAGCTTAAAAGAGCTTGGAGTGAGAAACAGTGTCTAAATTATTTGTTCCTAATATCTACCTCTATTCCCAACACTTCATACTCTTTAAATATATTTATAGTTATGATGCTAATATTGGTTATCATCACACACAAGGATGTATTATTCCAGTGAAAAATTAAACAACTTGAAGATATAGGTCATGTCCAGAATTTCTTTTTAATCTACCTAAATACATAGCATATGGCATTGAGCACATGACTGTGTCTCAGAAAGCAATGGGCAACATATTATTCAATTATGAAGGCAGATACTGCAGAGCACCTGCTATATTCAAACAGTGGAGCTGTGACAGGGGAAACATCTTTGCCCTTTTGGAGTCTATAATTCTGGGGAAAGGAGAGAGAGATTTATAAGACACACGATATGTTGCTGTTTTATGATGATAAGAGCTAATATGAAACTGAAGCAGAGGGAGAAGACATGACACAGGGCTGCAGTTTCCAGACAGGATGACCTGGAATTTATCACCCACGTGGAGGCAATGGAAAAGGTAAAGGTGAAAGAAGAAAGCAAGTCATATAGATTTCTAGGTCAAGTATTTTCTGAGAGTGAACAGCCAAGACAAAGGTCCTGGGATAGAAATGTGTCCGGCTGACCCAGAAAATAACAAGGATGGTCACGGAGATGCAGTAGGAGACGTGAGAGAGGAGTGTATCTGGGAGCAGAGAGGAAGCAGACTAGAAGACGCCAGTGAGCCTCCAGTCATCCCGCTCTGTGACAGAGAAAGCCACGTGAGGCTCGGAGCAGAATTTATTTTTGATTGTTCGGTCAGTCTGGCTGCTGCGTTCAGAATAGACCACAGAATCACAGAAACCAATCTGATGCTATTAAAGCAAGGCGAGCAAACTCAGTGCCATGGGCAAAATGGGGGAGGTGGAGGGAAGCACTTGGGTTCTGCAGGGAGCTCTCTGAGGACTGGGGAGTGAACTGGACATGGACTAAGAGAAGAGTGCTGTCCATCCAGGATGTTTGACAGGTTTATTTGAACTACTGGTCTTGTTTTTTTTGAGTTGGGGCAGATGACAGGAGACATCGGGGCAGTTTCACTATGAACTGGTAAACTCCCCTTTCTAGCTACAGAGTGTGGCACCATAAGAAGTGGCAAATGTGGCCCTTCATAAATGAACAGATGCCACTGCTTGTCAGAAGCCCATGCTCAAGGCACATGGCTACTTCATGGTAGCCTGACTTGAGAAACACAGACAGAGCAAAATTCAGTGGTATAAAGGACAAGAAGAATGCAATAAACTAGGAGATCAGAAGGAACCGATGATGTCCACGTCCTCATTCCCAGAACCTCTGGAGTAGTTTACCTACCAGACAAAAAGGATTCAGATGTGATTAAATTAAGATTTTAGATTACCTGAGTGTGCCCACTATGATCACAATGGTCCTAAGGAGGAAGAAAGGAAGGAAGGAAGGAAGGAAGCAAGGAAGGAAGGGCTGGAGAGACAGGTCAGTCCATAAAGCGTTTGCCACACAAGCTTGAGGACCGAAATTTGATCTTTAACACCCGGACAAGAAGCCCAGCAAGGTAGCATACACCTGTGATTCTAGCACTGGAAAGACAGACAGATTCTCAGGGCTCATTAGCCAGACAGTCTATCCTAATTGGTGAGACGTAGGTCCCCAACACGCAACTGTCAAACAAACAAAAACAGCAACAACAAAAAACCAAGGTAGAAACTTCTTGAGGAGTGATGTCCAAGGTTGACTTCTGACCTCCGTACACATGTGCTCATGTACACACACACACACACACACACACACACACACACACACACACACGTGTGTGTGTGTGTAATGAATTAAGCCTTGACCAAGAAAGGAAAAAAAATGCCCTCAGAAAAATGAGATCCTCTGCTCGGCTTCACAGTCGAGAGCACACAGCATTCTACAATGAATACTCGTGGAAGGCCCGTGGCAGTAAACGATCACCATCAGGCAGACACAGAAAACAACTCCAGCAGACAGGATTCACCAGTGGATGCTAAAATTAGTGGCCTGAAGTCAGAAGATAAAAAGGATTTTCACTGTTTTAAAGTATGTCCTCCAAGATATTTTTAACTATAAAGGGATAGTCACTTTACTGTGTAGAAATGAAGCAGACACTGATTGACCACGTGCCCAAGGTTGTCACCAAGGTTGTACAATATCCTGAGAAGCCCAAAATCATTTCTGTTCATCTTTTAAAGAGGCATAACCATTAAGAAATTCTAAAACAGACGTGCCTATTTCCAAATAGCCGATCAATCCTCTTCTAAAAGGACAAGATCACGAAAAAGAAAAAAAAAACCCAAACACATACAAAGGAGGCCCAGGAAGAACAATGGCTGCATGTAAAGACACTCATGGTTAGTTAATAGTATTGTGTCCTTTGAGTAGCGGGTCTCAACCTGTGGGTTGTGACCCCTTTGGAGATTGCCTAAGACCATCAGAATATACAGATATTTACATTACCATTCAGAACAGTAACTAAATTACAGTTATAAACTAACAACAAAACAATTTTGTGCCTGGGGGGTCACCACATGAGGGTCACAGTACTAGGAAGGTTCAGAATCACTGGCTTAGAGCTTTGGGAAGTGTTCTATGGGTGCGTAAGGTGTTAATACTAGGAAACGTAGGTGGGGGGTGTGTATAAGAACTCTCTGTACTATTTTTTAACCTTCCTGTGAGTCTAAAATTAGTTCAAAATGGAAAGTTGAAAAAGAAAGAAACTGTCCAGATCCACTATCCACTGAGAAGCCCTCTGCAGTCCCAGGCAGCTTTCTCTCGGCCTTAACTGCAAAGCAGTGTCCCCAGCACCCTCTCAGGAGATGTGGAACTGGGTGGACTCCCTCCATCCCCGGAAATAATGTTGATCAGGTCTTGACTTCCTGAAGCTTTGAAAGCACAGACCCTAAAGTGCTAAATGCCTCTTTCTCTCAACTGGGAGCATCAAAGGACCCAATGATAGATCTGAAATTGCCACTGGTGATACTACTTAGCTCCCCCAAGGCTCCCTGGCCAGAGAAAGGTGCTGGGAGTTAGAAGCTAGTGACCCTCCCAATATTGTACCCTGTCACTGTCATGGCAACCCCCATTCTCCTGCCAGCACGGTGAGGATAGGCTGCTCTTGTATCCATTTCTAGAACTATCTTTTGCCGGGCATTGTCATCCTTGACAAAAAGGCTGAGCTTCCGGTCTTAGAACCCACCTCTCTAGCCACATCCTTACCTGCCTTGTTAGCCTCCTGGTGACCACATGCTTTAGAGACAGCCATTTGAGAAGTATGCCAAGTTATTGCATTCTTTGGATGGACATCAAAGGCATATCTATACCTGCACAGGCACAACATCTCTAGTATCACAGGCACCCACTCCACTGTCCAAGGTATGTCACAGGCATCCAAACTCAGGACACAGGAAAGACACAATGACTTAGTGAGAACTTCCAAACAAGTTCATCTCAGATGCAGCCTTCTTAGTCTTCGATAGGGTCACTAGAGTCTAATATAGGTAACTAGATATCTAAGATGTCTAGGTCAAAGGCTCTGAAAAATCATTGGTCCCTCCAGAAGACCAGAGAGAGAAAGGCAGTTAGCAAACCTTACTCAGTCTGCATCAGAGAGAGCAAGCCAACAGGAAAGGGTTACAACATCCTATGACCTAATAGATGCCATCATCTTTGGGTCTTCCCTCACTGATACTGAAATGTGGGAATATGGATCAGTGGTAGAAAATCTGCCCAGCATGGAAGGCACTGGATTCCACCCCAGGTACCACAATCAACTGATAATAAGATAATACCAAAACACCTTGGCTCTTCCTTCTCTCAGGACACACTCCTCTGTACCGTGAGAGCCGACCACCTGGCTTTGTAGGGCTCTTGTGCAGTGTTACAAATAATGTGGAGATTGTTCGGCTTCTGCAGAAGTGTTCACTTTCAAAGAAAGCTTTGAAGTCCAGATTGCCCCCACTCTGGCTTGAATTCACCGCGGGTGGGAAATGGCACAGCCCTTCTGGAAGGCAGCTTGAGAATGTGTCAGATACCTTGAAAATGTTCCAGTCCTTAGACCCAGCAATTCTGCTTCTCTAAGAATTTTACCAATAAGATCAGAGTTGTATACAAAAATTACTGCACCATGTGTCACCCCAATTTGTCTTTAGAAGAGCTTGCAAAAATTTCTGAACTGACACCAGATGACTAAACAAGGTACAGTCGAATTCTTAGATGGCATAATAGTCTCCATTAATTAAAAAAAAAAAAAAGCACATTCTCCAAGGGTTGGGACTCAGTAGTGTGACTGCCTCGTATCTCGTATATGGAAGGCCCTGGGTTGTAACCCCTGCACTGAAAACATAAAATAAAATAAAATTACATTCTCCAAGATCGCTTTATCATTTAGTAAGATATAGCCTTGAGTTAGCGTGTGTGTGTGTGTGTGTGTGTGTGTGTGTGTGTGTGTGTGTGTGGTGGGGTAGAAGAGACATGCAAGCAAAAGATTTAGGAAGAAAATCTACTGTGAAAAGTGATCATTTCCAGTCATTGAGAAATTGAGGGATCTTTTACATGCTTGTTTTGTATTTTTCTGTTGCTTCTGAAGTTTCTCCAAACAACCATATGCTATTTTCTCATATGGAAAACCAACAATGAGGGTCCCCCGCCCCCCAGTTACAGAGAGTCCCAGTGACATGCCCTAGAGTATTATGAATCAGAAATAAAAGACAGACGCAAATGCCACTGTCATCAGAAAGGCTCTCCTAGCTCACAAGCTGCCTGTGTACAAAGGGTCCTGGGTAGTAGGTTCTTCACTGGGGTGATGCTGTCCCCGGGGACACTTGGGTATGTCCTGAGACACTGGTCAGTTGCAGTAACTGGGGGTAGGAAGAGGCTGCTGGCATCTGGGAGAAGCCAGGAATGCTGGTAAACCCTCACTGTCCAAACAGAGCCCCACAGTGAAGACTGGGAAGAAGAGTTAGCTCCACATGCAGGAGTACCAGAGTAGATAGCTCCTGCTCCAAGGAATGAGAACCATGAATCCCACCCTGACTCCTGGACCATCACAGAGCTTAAGCTTACCAGGAAGCTCCAAGCTATCTCACATCCTGAGCCAGCTACAGCATCTTCTGCTTCAGACAGGATCTGACTTGACAGCTAATGGGCCCCAGGGCGGAGTGCGCTGAGGACTTTATTGCTTACATTAAGCCACCTTCCGCTTCCAACTGGAGGAAAATAAACTGCTCGTTTTGCTTAAGAGCAACAAACAGCACAGAGAGAACAGGGCTCAGGACGGAAGGCTGTGGTGGAAAGAGCCGTAGGTGGGCCTGCAGTGAGCAGGAAGCCTGTTTGTATGTATTTCGTCTGTATCCTCACTCTCAAGCTTCCTGGGTGCGGATGTTAGATTTTACTTTAGGTATCTCTAGGATAACACAAAGGGAAGACCCTACTGCAGCTTGAGAATGACTTTCTCTTTTCTGAAATGCCTCCATCAAAAGGCCCGACCTGGACTTACCTGGGCCAAAGAACGTGATTCTAGTACTTCCCTTTGTGACCTTGGGACAAACTTACCAACTTGTAGGACTCCTGATCTGGAAAGAACCTTGACCCAAATCTCTTCCCTTTACAGATCATGAGATTGAGTGCCAGAGAAGCTAAGAATCTGTCCTATGCTACACAGCTCCGGCAGAGCCAGTATCTGAACACAGATCTTCTGTTCTAGCCATTCCTTAATGGCATCTCTGTCACAAGGGAGTCCAGTTTGATGAGACCCCAACCCTCCAGGCCTATCAGAGGTACTGGATATTCTTTAGTGACATTTCAAAAGAACAGATGAACAGGACCATTCAGGAATATGTGCACGAGGACACACTGATGTTTGTACAGTCCTTTGGCCACAACCATTGAGGAAAAACTCTGCATCAAAGCAAGGGGGTACCTTAGGGACTTGGGGGGCAGGATGTGACACCTAGCTCACAAACATGGAACCCTAGGGGTGGCTACTGCCATGTCATTCCAGTGTCCAGTAAGCTTCTATCAGCCAAACAAAAGGCTTGTTTTGGCCTCTTACAGGATAGTAGACCATACCATACCATTGCTTGCTTCATTGATTCAACAAATATTTATGAAAAACCAGTTGCATGGTGAAAACTGAGCCTGACAAAGGCCATTTGGGTGTGATCGGGTCACCCTACTGTCCACACCCTCTGCTGGGATTGCTTCGAAATCCTTCTTTCCTTTCTATTCTTTGTCACTGCTGTGGATTCATTTTTACCTGAGCCACCTTGGGAGACTCTAATGTTGGCTTGTGACCAAAAGAACATAAGAAGAGAAAAAAGAACATAAGTAAAACCAAATGTATATATACACTACAATGAATTCCAGATGGGTCAGCACCGAAATGTAAAGTTAAAAACTAGAAAGAGCTTGGCCTATTTACCTTTCAGTAGAAGGAAAACAACCTTCGACAGATCAGAGACAATGCTGACAGATTAAAATGATAATAATGATAATGAAATGCTAGTAATAATAAAGGCCTGAGCACACAGGATTATGATTAGAAGGTGGGCTTCAAGGTCTGTCTCTGCCTTTTACTAACTGTGTGGCCTGAGGCAAGTTCTCATAAGAAATGGGATAACAGCAGGGTATCAACCTTCCAGAGTTGTTACATGGCCTGAATGGAGTAGCTGAGGGAAGATTGTCGTGTGTGTGTGTGTGTGTGTGTGTGTGTGTGTGTGTGTGTGTGTGTGTGTGTGTGTGTGTGTGTGTGTGTGTGTGTGTGTGTGTGTGTGTGTTCAGTACCCATTCTCCTGGCACTTAGTTAAGCTCTCACCCTTCAATCTGACCTTACCCTTTCCCAGGAACTCTCAGACAAGTGGTGCCACAGTCTTCCTTGAGCTGTATGGTTCACTGCAGGAGATCCACTCTGCTGTATCCTTTGCAGACTCTCAGGCACATAGATACCCATCCCCCTACTAGTGCAGTTAGGAGCAGCCAAACCCTCCTGAGGTAATATTAATTCTAGAAGGCTGTGTGAAATATTTGAGCAGAGGATCTGTAGAAGGAGAACACTAGTGTTCCCTGAAGATTCACTACTTTTCAAAGCCATGAGGGGAAACCACTGGCCTCCCAAAGTGCAGCAGCTGCAGATCTGGGCCTCAGGGAGCCTCTTCACCTTTGTCTCAGAACAAAAGTTCCCTTGGTCTAAGAGCTACATCTCCTCCTGGCCAGAACTAAGCTGAGAACTCTTCAAGGGTGGGCTTTGCGCTTAAATTCCCCAAAGCATCCCGAGGGGTACCTACCTACAGAAGACTCTTTAAACAAGGCTGCCTCAGATACCCCACTGAAGGTTTTGTGTGGACATAAGCTTTTAGTTCCTTTGGGTAAATACTAAAGACCACAATTGCTGGACTGTATGGTCAAAGCCATTAGTTTTATAAGATACCATCAAGCTGTCTTGTCGGCGCCATTTTGTTCTGGTTCCTGCCTCCCCATCCCCAGGGGCATTTGGTGTTATCAGTGTTTATCCACCATAGCCAAAAACTTGGAAACAAATGATTAGCCATTCAGTTGAGTTAAGAAGTTGTGGTGCATCTGGACAAGGAGATACTTATTATTTGGCACTAAAAAGTAGTTCTTAAAAGCAAGAAAATATTGTGGAATAGATATGGTTTAAATGTCCTCCAGGATTGTCTTGGTACACATGGTACATTCAGCCCTCAGTCTGAAGTATTAATCTGTTTAGAAATGGGAATTTGGAGAAGTGGTTAAGGCTAGGTAAGATCTGTAGGACAGGGTTCCCGTGACTGAATCTTCATGGCTTTATAAGCAGAGGTTGGGAGAAAAGGGAGAGAAACTAAGTGGATGGGCACACATACCTGCAGGCACTCTCTGCTTCTTGTCACCTTGGAACTCTGACAAGAAGGCCACATCAAATGTGGCTCATAGACCCCCCCCCCGTAGAACCATGAATCACAAACTTCTTTATAAAGTATCCTGCCTCAAGTATTTTATTATAAAACAACAACAACAAAAACGATATGGAAACGGACAAACCAGAGAGGCAGTAAAAAGATGAGTGGTTGCCAGGGTTTGGTAGAGAGTGGGAGGGGAGGGGAGAACAGGTCAGGGGAGGGGCAGAGAGAGGGGGGAGGGGAGGGAAGGATAATGCAAGGGAAGGGAGGGGAGGGGGAGGAGAAGAGAAGAGGTAAAATGTAGGGCGAAGAGGATTTTTTAGAGCAGCAAAAATAATCTTAGGGTAGTAATGAAAGCACATCCGGCTGTGTATTTTCCAGGATGTTGTACAGTTGGAATCATTCACTATGTAACCTTTCTGGATTGACTTGGTTCACTTCATAGCATTCATTTACTTGGACTTGTCTAAATCCACAGAACAGACACCACCAGACTGAACAATGCTTTGAGGTAGGTTTACCTATGATAACAAGTGTACTTCTCTGGTGAGGATTGTTAATTGGAAGGCTTTACCGTGTGAGAACAGGGGTTCTGTGGGATATTTTGGCCCCTTCTCTCAGGTATGCTGTGAGTCTAAAACTGCTCTTAAGGACAAAGCCTGGCTGGGTGTCGTGGTTCAGTGTTTAAGGGCACTTTCTAGCCTGAGGAGCTCAGTTAAATCCCAGAACCCACACGGTGAGAGAAGAAAATCAGTTCCCATAAGTCATTGTCTGCTGCCCACATGCCCCCTGTGGCACACACACATCACACATATATGGTACATGTATATATGCATCATGTGAGACATGCGCATGCATGTATGCATACACACATATGTATATGTATGTGTGTGCATGTATGTATATGTGTGTATGTATGCATGTTCGTATGTTTGTATGTGTGTGCACATATGTAAAACTAGCCTAACTGTGGTGGCATATGTTTATAATGCCTGCCATCAGGAGGACTGTGAATCTGAGGCCAGTGTGGTTTACATAGATATTTGAAAAACAATAACAACAATAATAAAGTCTTTTTAAAAAAACCAACACAGAAAAAAAATGTAACTTCTTTCTTCAAGAAAGAGAAACTTCTTTCTTGTCAGCAACCAGAACCAGGAACATGTGCCTTGAATTCACATTCACATGTATGTGACTTTTCTTCCCATCCATGGGAGTATTTTCCAGGATGTTGTACAGTTGGAATCATTCACTATGTAACCTTTCTGGATTGACTTCATAGCATTCATTTACTTGGACTTGTCGAAATCCACAGATTTAGACACATGCCTTGTCAGGTGCCTTCGGTTCCAGGCCAAGCACCCAGCAATCCAAATGGAGGCCTTTGGAAGCATGAAGGCTCTCCTTCATGCCTTTGCACATTCTGTCCCCATGGTTTGGGATATTTCCTCCTTTTCTTAAATCTCACTAACTTGGATTTCTTCTTCAAAGTCCCAACTCAAATTTCTTTCCTACTGGAAGATTCCCCAGTTCCCTAGTTTCCTTCCTTATGTGGAAAATGTACTATAAATGCTTTTTTATCTCCTGGCTTAGACTATAATTCTGAGCACAGGACATACCTGTCATTCAGATATCTAAACTAATTCTTTCCTAAGTTATAAATGGTTAGTTGCGCTCATCCCATGAACCCTTCTCTCCAGCATCTGTCAAGAGCTCTCATACCTAAACAGTATCTTTGCAATCCCCAAGAGCACGCCTCTTCTGTAACACTCTCTATATTACACTTCTTCGTTCCTCTAGCTTACTCCTTGAGATTGGACTCCAGAAAGACTTTCATCCAGACAGGATCTGGTCCTCCGATAATACCATCATTTTATTAGTTCTCACAGTGAATGCAATGTTGTTTCTTCTCTTCTAATTTATAAGCTTGATTGATCTTTAAAATCAATCTCCTGTCTTAGCTAGGCACGGTGGCCTATATCTTTAATCCTAGCTTATAGTGAGACCATGGTTTAAAAAAGGAAAAGATTTGAGACTTGCCTAGCTAACATAGTAAGACCCAGAATTTTAGAACAATTTGTTAAAAAATTCTCTTTCTTCATTTGGGACAATGAGGCTCTTAGTTAAAGCTGTTGAATAGAGATGGGGACAAAGCACCCAGGCAAACAGTAGACTGTTCTCACTTTAAATTAATGACCATGAGCCAAAGATGAGTCATCAGTGGTCCTGATAATAATTCTGTCCTCCCTAGTGTGTTTGCCCACATACTCTCTCTAGGGTGACTTTTCTCACACCCTCCTTTCCCTCCAAGTAAAAACAACGCCTCCTCTGTATTTTCACCGGTGACCTTGTTGCCTACTTCAGTGAGAAACTGCCACAGTCAGAAGAGAATTTCCACAGACTCCCGCCACAATGTTCACCCGGCAGCATCCATCCAGTCCACCACCCTCCTGTAATTGAGATGAATGGTCCATGATCCACGAGGCAGGGTTTTCCCTCCCTCCGCAAGGGAAAGCATCACAGCAGTCCCCTGCCCTGCCCCACATCACTAATGTCTTCCTCTTAGAGGGTCATTCCTACCAGGATATCAGCTGTTCCATCTCCCACATGGGAAAAGAATAATCTGAGTTTCAGATTAGAAAGATGAAACTGTCCTGGGGTTGAATGACCATGAGAGCTATACCATAAGGTGAGGGCACGGATGGTCCCTGAACTCTCCACATAAAGCGGCTACAATGGCTAATCTCGGCGGTCACCTTGACACACTTGGAAATGCGGAACCTCAGTTGAGGAATTGCTTCCATCGGATTGGCCGGTGGCAATCAGTAGCTCGTTTTCTTGACTGTTAATTGACGTGGGAGGGCCCAGCCCACTGTGGGCAGTATCATTCCTAAGAAGGTGGATCTGGACTAGATGTGAAAGCCAGCAGAGAGAACCTGACAGAGCAAGCCAGTAGACAGCCTTCCCCTTCAGTCTCTTCTCCAGTTCCTGCCTTGATTTCCCTCCATGATGGACTATAAGGTATAAGCTAAATAAACCCTTTCCTCCCCAAGTTGTTTCTGGTCAATGTTTTGTCTCAGCAACAGAGAAGCAAACTAGAAGAGTATTGTTAAAAAGGAACTTTGGTTGGTTAAATGGGAAATTTGGTATTGTGTGCACTTTACTACACTAAAAGGTAATAAAGTCTCCCAATTCTACTTCCCTTACAATCTTTACCCTCACTTTGTTCCCCTTTACAGCAGATTTTCCATAAATCACTTTTCTTTTATTTTCTGCTACACCCACTCAGTTAAGGCTCTACTAATGTCACCACCTTGCAACTGCTCCTATCGGATCTCCAGAGATATTAACATTGCCCAGCCAGTGGTTAGTGTAGTTGCTGCTTGTCTTCCTGGGCAATTCAGCAGCCGTGGGGCCTGTTCACCTCTCCCTCCTTCTCAGGGCATATTCTTCACTTGACTTCAGCTCACTGTTGGTTTTCTCCTGGCCTCACATGCCAAGTCTTGACTTTTCTCTGGCCCTCTATTCCCCTACCCTCTCAACCCCTCCCCCCCCCCCCGTCCCCTCAGCCCCTACTTTACCCTCCCAACCCCTCCCTTACCCCCTCAGCACCTCCCCTCCCTTTCCACCCCTCCCCCATCCCTCAGCCCCTATCTTACCCTCCCAACCCCTCCCTTAGCCCCTCAGTACCTCCCCTCCCTTTCCACCCCTCCCCCATCCCCTCAGCCCTTACCCTACCCTCCCAACCCCTCCCAGACCCTCTCCAGGCTCACAGCACCCATTCTCAGTTCTTGTACTTCTTTTGTCTTCTACCAACTACACTCACTGATTGGTTGATCTCATCAACCTACACTCACTGATTGGTTGATACTATCAACCTGGTGGTTTTCCAAGCTGTCAAAACGCACATGCTTGCAAGTCAAGCCTGTGTCTTGTTCTCCACTCAGCATAAAAACCCTCCCCCAGAGCCAAGTCCTTACCCATCCTCAGTTTTTATGCATCTTCAGCCACCTCAGAGTTTCCAGTTGGTCAGGTCATTTTTCACTCCCTACCCTGCATTTTATCTACCAAGAAGTATTTGGCCTCTATCTTTTAAAGGCAACCCAAATCCAATCTCTTTGTTTTCTCCCAGTCAGTGAGCTAGCTACCATCCTCTCTCACTTCTGTTTCTGATGTCTTCTCATCTGGCCTCCCTCTCTAAAGACTAGTCTCAAAAAATCATACTTTTGCTGGGGAGTGGTGGCGCACGCCTCTAATCCCAGCACTTGGGAGGCAGAGGCAGGCGGATTTCTGAGTTCGAGGCCAGCCTGGTCTACAGAGTGAGTTCCAGGACAGTCAGGGCTATACAGAGAAACCCTGTCTCGAAAAACCAAAAAAAAAAAAATCACGCTTTTTTGTTCCCTGTCCAATGAGCCAGAGTATATTCCTCGGAGACTCAAAACCCTACTGGATCTTTTTCTTCCACTAAATGCAAAAGCTAACTCCTCAAGGTGACTGCCTCCGTTGCTTCTAATCTTGCGTGTTCCACATCAGCCATAGGGGCATTTCTGCTGTGACCCCAACATGCCAAGGATATGTCCACCTTGAGAATTCCCCAGCCAGAAATTCCTTTCACTAAGATATCTACATGCCTAACATCCTTACCTCCTTCCAGCCTCTGCTGTAATCTGTATCAACAGGTGCACCAAGACTACTCTATTAAAAATCAAAGCCCCTCCCCCCAACACACACACTTCCAATGGCTTTCTTCTGGTCCTTATTTTCCCCTCATAACCCTTACAGCTTTCCAAACAATATCTAATTTATGTATTTATTATCATTTTTCTATGTCATTGGTCTCCCCTCACCAGAAAGTAAATTTCCACGAGATAGTCTGTTCATAATTCTAAGCACCTGGATGCATATTCAAAGAGAAACTCAAATATTGCTGAAGGGATAAATAATTCTAGTGCTAAATGTCTAGTGCATATCCAACATCTCCCAAGTGTTTTATAAATGAGTGAATGAATAAAGGAGGGGTCTAGGTTTTGAGTGTCTCACAGGCAGGGGTGTGACTTAACCCATTTTCATAATCCCAATGCCAAAGACATTAATTGGGATTCAATAAATGTGGGCTAAATTGAGAAAGACTGAGAGGAGACTGGAAATGGGAGGTGCCCTGAGGTTTCTGCACAGGTGTCTCTGACTCTTTCAGGACGGAAGTCTTAAGTGTTGGAATGAAGAGGATAGGTGTGTGCAATAGAGAAGGATTACCTCCTGAAGGAGGGCTTCCTGGCCAGCCTCGGCCAAGGGCCAAGGCTTCACCTTCAGACTGCACAGGGAGAGGGTTTTCAGGAGCAAGGACGCCAGGATCTCAGAAGGAATGGATGAGAGCCAGGTAACTTTCATGTCAGATTTCCAGGCCCCAAATTTTGATAACCCAGAAACTAGAAAATCAAGTTACTTCAACAAACATAGCCCTTGTTTTTCTCCCTTCAAGGATTCATGTCTCAATAGGTAAGGCTCAGACCGTTTTACAGCCTGTCATTTATCCTGCCATGGGGGAGGGAAGCGCAGTACAGTAGGTCCTTAGGTTGTCCCCATAGGACAGGCTAGTTCCTCTGCAGCAGGGCACACCCCCCAGTCAGGGAGAGAGCATCTCCAGAGCTTAGCTTTCAACTGGAGAACACAGAGCTGTTACCTGAAGGATAGGCAGGGGCGTCTGAGCAGAGCAGGCAGCTTGTGGGAGACCTGGACCTTCAGTGAGAGTTACAGTCTCCTCCTCTGGTGTTCTGCAACCTTGGGCAGATGATTGTCACTCAACAGCCCTTAGTTTCTCATATTTAAAACTAAACTTTGGGTTCTATGCATAGTGGTGTAGCCTGTAATCCTGGCACTTGAAAGTCTGAAGCAACAGGATTGTGAATTTAAAGCTAGCCTGGACTACAAAGTAAGACCCAAATAAATAAATAAATAAGCAAATAAGCAAATAAATAAATAAATAAATAAAATTCTGGATCAGATAATGCAACTGAATGATTCTTTTTGTTTTGTTTTGTTTGTTTTTTGAGACAGGTTTCTCTGTGTAGCCCTGGCTGTCCTGGAACTCACTCTGTACACCAGGCTGGCCTTGAACTTAGAAATCCGCCTGCCTCTGCCTCCCAAGTGCTGGGATTAAAGGCGTGCGCCACCACTACCCAGCTGAATGATTCTTATAGAACTGAACTATTACTGATTTCTTTTTTTTTAATTTTTATTATTTTGTTTGTTTTATTATTTATTTGAGACAAAGTCATGCTATGTAGCAACTGTCCTGAAACTCACTATGAGATCAGGCTAGCCTCAAACTCACAGAGATATCTCCTCTGCCTCTGCCTCTGCCTCCCAAGTGCTGGGATTAAAGGCATGCGCCACCACACCCAGTGATTTTTATTGTTTTAAACTATGTTAGCCTGTGTCTGTGTGTGGAGTGTGCACATGAGTGTAGGTGCCCTGAGAGACTAGAGACACTGGATCCCCTGGCCGTAGACTTACAGGTGGTTGTGAGCCTCTTGATATGGGTGATGGGAACTGAACTCGGATCCTCTAGAAGAGCAGCAAGTGCTCTTAACTGATGAGCTCCTGCCCTATTACTGACTTCTTTCAAATGACAGTTTGAGTACAGCATTGAGCTGGGCACATCTTTAGTCCCAGCACTTGGGAGGCAGAGGCAGGCAGATAGATCTCTGTGAGTTCAAGGCCAGCCTGGTGTATAGAGTGAGTTCTAGGACATTTACACAGAAAAACCCTGGCTGAGGGCAGGGATGGAGGGTGGAGTATGATCTCCATATACCTCTTTGCAAATTTATCCTGCCCGCCTTCTCCAGAGCTCAGCAGTCAGTCATTCATAAAATTAAACCTATTCTATGCCAACTGTGTGCCAGACATTGTGCAAACAGCAGGTGTATGTAACAGACGCATCCTCTGTCCTTGGGAGCACATCATCCACCAGGAAGTAGGTAATTACATCGAACAGGCTTTGGTGCTAGAAGGATGTTGGGATCGTGGCCCTGTAGCAGAACTACTGAGATCCCAAACTGAGCTGAGAACAGACAACAGCTCTGCAGATGAGGGAAAGCACCAGCATTTCGGGGAAAGCTAGGTGTGAGTTCAGTGTCCTCGGGGGGGGGGGGGGGGTCAGGCCATATGAAGCTTAGAAGGAGCAGAGAGTTGCTGCTGCTGGATCACCCAGGGCCTCGGAGGCCAATGCATGAGAGGAGTTTTGAATTCCCGTAAGTAAGGAGCCTAGGACAGACCAGGGATAGCTGAGTATGGAGTGTTGGGGCTTCTGTCTGTAAAAGCTTTCCATGTGGAGAATGAGGCAGCAGACAGCTTTAGACCAACAGGTAAAAGACCATGTTTACCATGGATGATTTCAGCAGATGAGCAAGTAGACTCAAAACAGATGTGACGAGTATCCATGGTGGGGCAGGTAAGGAAAAGACCCTAAGAAAGTGAACCTAAGTGGTTAGCTAACACTTTTGGGAGAGCAACTGGGAGAGGGGCCATATTAGTTTAGTTTGGGATCTGTGTGAGCTTCAAGACATCCACGAGGGGTTAATCAAGGAGAGAGGAGCAAGAAAGTGAGTCTGAATCTGAGCTCGAAAGTCTCACAGGAGTGGGAGGCAGCAGAGCTCTCTGACCTCACTGACTGCCCACAGTCAGAACACAGGGGTAGCCCTAGGGGCTCCAACACAGTCTTCAGGCCTTTGTGGGCACCAGGCATCAGACACAGACATACAGGAGGACAAAACACTCTAGTATATAAAATAAATAAACTTTCCAGGGCATAGTAACACACCCTTAATCCCAGCATTTGGAGATGCACACACACACACACACACACACACACACACACACTTTTAAATCTACACTATTTGTATAAAATATAAAGCATTCCTGATCCCAAGCATTTTGGTTTTTTTTTTAAATATTTATTACTTATTTATTATTGATAGTGTTTTGTCTACAGGCCAAATGTCACTAGATCTCATTATAGATGGTTGTGAGCCACCATGTGGTTGCTGGGATTTGAACTCAGGACCTCTGGAAGAGCAGTCAGTGCTCTTAACATCTGAGCCATCTCTCCAACCCCGATCCCAAGCATTTTGAATAACGGACACTGATAATGAACTTGCAGGGCAGACTGAGTATGTGCAAAATGGAAATCAAAGGAAGAATACATTTTTCAAAAGCCAGTATAGTCAACATCTCCGAAGAACTGGAAGGTGAAATAGATTGGGGAATAGGACATGTCCATTGGGTTGTGGTTTGGGAGTTCATTTAGGGTGGTCAGTACTGATGAAGCTGGAGTTGGGAAGAAGGGACCAGGTATGTGTGCTGTTCTTTTGAGAAGGCTGTTAAGAAGAGGAAGAATTCAAGAGGGGTAGGCATGAGCAGGTTGAAAAGGACTGGACAGAAAGAGGGGCATGGCAACAGACAGAGAGGAAGCCAATGGCGTCAGATGCTGAGGAGAATGGAAGGGAGGAACTGGCTTCAGGAGACGGGTGAAGACCTGACCTCAGAGAACGGCTATTTATTGCAAAAGGGGGGATGTAGTGAGAATTCCGAAATTTTGGTTTTTTTTTTTAAAAAAGCACAGAAATATAAGAATATGTTTTACTCCCAGGTGTGGGATATGGGGCTGCTTTCCAGCAGCTGACTATGATTTGCCTTGTGCTCTAGAACAGGCATAGTTTTGCCAGATGTAGATCATTTTCTGCAATTGTGTGATGTTTGGAATTCTGGGAACTTTTCAGAGGGTATATAAATGCTAAGGTCATTGGTCATTCAGGGGTGTTGGTTGCCTTTTGTTAGTAGTCATGCTCAAAGAAGGAATATGACAAAAATTAGGTTCGGAGATCTCTATCCATCTCTCTCCCCTCTATCCATCTTTATCTCCTATCTAGTGATAGGGGGTGAAAGCAGTGGGGATAAAGGATGGGGAAAAAGACAAAACCACAAAGTAGCAAAGACCAGCTACAGAGGGATGTCTTAGTTACATTTCTATGTCTGTGAACAGATACCATGACCAAGGCAATTTATAGAAGAATTTTTTGGGGCTTACAGTTCCAGAGGGTGAGTCTATGATCATCTGGTGGGGAGCGTGGCAGCAGGCAGGTAGGCATGGTGCTGGAGCAGTAGCTGAGGGCATACATCCTCATCCAAAAGAAGGAGGCAGAAAGAGCTAATGGGAAATGTTTGGGCTTTTGAAAACCCTAAGTCTATCCCTGGGTTACACTCCTCCTCCAAAGCCACACCTCCTAATCCTTCCAAACAGCTCCACCAACTGGGGGCCAAGCATTCACACATATGAGCCTACAGGTGTCATTCTCCTTCAAACCTCCACAATAAAGGAGAGGCTGCTGATCACAAAGTTCAGCTTGCATTCATCTTCCAGAGTACATCTCAAAAACTAGCATTCTTGGTGAGCAGTGGGGTCTAGAGTGGCAAGCAGCCTTCGCCAGGCCCATCTCAATACTAGTTCAAGATGTCACTCCCTTCTCTGCATGGCTCCTGTATCAGCCAAGCTCTCTCCGTGGGGAGGCCACAGCATCTCTGGGAGGTGGTTCCAGTATAACCAGGTCAAATTGAGAAGGTGGTTGAAATTCCATTTAAGTAGAAGGCACAAAGCGCTGACATGTAGCAGAGACAGCTGTATTAATGGGAAGAACAGCCCTGGTCTTTCTCATGGTGACATTAAGGGAGGACAGACAGACAGAGGCTGCCTAACAGAAGCCTCCTACCCCACAGCTCCCAATGACTGGAATCTAGGGCCATGTCTCCAACTGGCTGTCTCAGAGACAATGACTCTCGGATCAGACTCTATAAGCGTCTCCTAGCCTGACCTGCAAAAACAGGCATTGTATATAAAGATTTAAGAGGAACAAATACATGCCAAGGTGACAGGAAGCAGAACATCAGAACACAAAGCCTGCCAAATCCATGCACAGATCCAGACCAACATCCCCGCTCAGTTCAGGCCCTCTCCCCCTTGTCTGATCTCTTTTCCATCCCTCAGGAAAGAGGCATTCCTTCCTCAGCCCACGGAGAAACGATCCTCTCACACACAGGACCAGCATTCCTAACAAAGTCTCGTTCTGCAGGGACTATCAGCAGAGAAGCAGAATTCCAAATGAAGGAGAGAGGAGCCTATGAAGAAAGAACGCTGCCTCCCAGGTCCCTATCCTCCAAAATCCCCAAAGCATCAGGGAAGACAGAAGGAGAGGGAGGGCAGGGCACCACAGGGAGGAGATAAGCAACACTTAGCAGGCTGCCTATAATAAGCAAATGACATAATAGACATAAACACAGCTCTGGGGAGAGGTGCTGCCAATGCTGCCCTTGCAGGCTCAGGGGCTCAAGGGAGTCACGCTGGGCTAGAAACCCCGTTATTTCTAGGGCACCATGCTGCATCTGACCTGAATCAGGAGCCACCAGAAGGCCCAGAGTCTGCAAAACACAGCACAGCTCCAACAGCCACCCGGTTCCCAAACTTAGACAGTGCAAAGAAAGAAACCGTAGAGCCCTTTAGAAAACCATATTCAGTCATCCCGTTATAGCAGGAAATCGTCCAATGCTCAGGAAGGGCAAATAATCCATTTACAATTTCTTTGTTTTCGCACACTTCCTAGAAAGTGGGGCTTCAGGACCACTCCATCACGTATAACCATCCAGGAACTCACCCATTCTAAGCTGAAGTTTCTAGATGTACAATTGAGAATGACAAGTCTACCTTCCTGTTATTAGGAGAATCAAATGAATTAGCATCTGTAAAAGTGCATGTTCAACCCAGCAGTGGTGGCCCACACTGGGGAGGTGGGGAGGGTGGGTATCTCTGTGAGTTTGAGGCCAACCTGATCTACAGAGTGAGTTCCAGGATAGCAAGGAATATGAAGAGCAACCCTGCCTTGGGGGTGGGTGCATGTACAGTACTTGATAGTGCCCCATTGAGCACCACCCACTGACCTGAGGGCTCATGGTCACTTTAACTGGGAGGAGCTTTTGAGATAGAGTCTCACTATGTATCCCCGGCTACCCTGAAACTTGTTTGGGGCAGGGCAGGTGAATTTACAGGGAGCCATGTTGCATGGAGGTCAAAGGACAACTTGCTGGAGTCCTTTCATTCCTTCTACCATGTGGTTTCTTGGTATAGGTCACCAGGCTTGGTGGCAAGTGCCTTTACCCACTGAACCATCTCCTTGCCCTAGAACTCACTTTGTGGTCCATGCTGGCTTGGAATTTGCAATAATCCTCTTGTCTCTCTGCCTTCTGAATAAATTCTGGGATTCAGGAGTTTACTGCCACACTGGACATGGCTTAACATTCTTAATTATAAATTCTTTGCCTATGTTTCCTGGACAGTAGTGAGAAGACCAGAAGACAGGCAAATGGGCACTGGCAAGCCATCTGGAATGGGGAGACTACACCCAGACAGTCACTGGGAAACCTAACCTGTAAGAACTGGTCCCCAGTAGAAGGCTCTGAACTTAGATTGGCATCTGAGGGCTTTTAAAAGAAAAAACAAAAACCAAAACACAAGAACAGAATTCTTCTTTAAAACAATAAGCTATGTATATGGTTAGCTGGTTGCCTTGTCAGGGTGCAGGACAGGGTAAGGGATCTAGGTGCCCAATTACACCCAGAGCTTCAAATTGTCAAACCCAGGGTAATGAAGCTACCTGTTCATCAAAATGCGCTATGTCTTCCATTTCTAGAAGGGCAGAGAAAATGACACTAACATTGCCAATAGAGATTGTAAAAATCAATAAACAGAGTATGTCCCTCAGTCAGGACATGCAACGTACAAACCAACGTTCTGTTGCCAGTTCAGTGAAAAGGGGTAACTGTGACATATTGCAAGACACTCAAAGGCAGGCGGAGTTCCATACGAACTAAGGTGGCAGAAGCCTCCCGATGCATTTCTTAGGCGAGATTTCTGCTCGCTAAGTGTGAAGTAAAATAGCTTTCAGGGATGGAAAGGAAGAAAGAAATTTTCCACGTAGAATCTATTGCCCTTCAGAACAAAGGCATCTTAGTCCTTCTCATGTCCCCACCATCATCGAAAGGCACATAGGCAGACTTTGGAGATGCCAGCTTGATGGGGAAGAGGGGCTTGATTTCATCTTAGAGCCAAATGAAACAAGGAAACATTATTCTGCCCTATGCCTCAAACTCCTGCTCTATGACCATGCCCTTGAAGGTCTTAGCAGAGGGATTGTGGGCAAAATATACAAAAGACACTCTCAAGAGTGTTCCGCTGTAACAGTGGGCACCTGGGCGGTTGCTATACAGATCATGGGTGTGCGTCGATACAGCACTGTGCAACTGTCTAGCTCCTTCCCAGTTCTCACCTCCTCTGATCCTCCCAAGCTCCCTGTTAGCAAAGCAAAGCAAATATTGTTAGACCTATTGTACAGTTTGGAAAACAGGCTCAGAAAAGACGGTCAACAGACTCTGATCCAACAGCGCGAGCATGCCCTGGTGTTTTGTCAAGTCCTTCTCGAGTCTAAACAGAAGGGCACCAGGATTCCTAAATATAGAGGCAGCAAGGTCAATAAGAGCTTTACGTACCCCCCAGAAAGCTGGAGAGTCTCGAAAAGGAAAAGTTGAGAAGTGGAAGTGGCCCCTCGGTATGGTAGGTGACCAAAGGTCAACCCAGAAGCCACAGGCCTTATATTAGGGACAGCAGGTTCATGGTGAATAAGAATAGTATTGCTATATATTTGCATACATAAGATGGGAAGGGTCCTCCATGCCTCTCCCAGCTTTCCTTCCTCTGTCCCTCCAGGGGTTCTCTACCCTTGACACCATCAAAAGCCTCTTCTTGTTTCTCTGAATCCTTTGTGTCCAGTCAAACTCCTTCACTGGGGCTCCTGCGTCTCCATCAAGAGGGGTCTCAGCCCTCCTCCTTCTGCGTCTCCTTCTTCTGAATCTCCGACTCACACTTCCTGCTGCAGCCTAACTAAAACCAAGTCCCATCCTAGTTCACACCAGCAGAGCAGAGCGCTGAGCCGGGAGCTATGCTAAGCCCTAGTCTCAAAATACGTTCTGAACTCCCACACACACCATGACTTTATTCAGGATTTTGTATCTACTAGGAATGTTCTTCCCCTACCATCTCCTATCCAAATTCACCTGGACCCATCTATCAAGGCTTATCTCTATCCCCTCTCCCTCTTTAAGCCTTTTCCGACAGGCCGAGCTGGAGCTGGATCTGCCCTCCCTTCTTTCAACTGCTCCCCTCTTCAGAATACGACTCTGTGTTTGAGCAGGACTTGACAAGTGCCATCCTGTTCACTTCCTGCGAAGGGCAGTGCACAGAGGAAACATTCAGGTGACAACTATGACTTTGCATGGATTTCTTCTTCCACCTAAGTCTCCCATCAAATGGAGGGAGCCTAGCATAGTCGACTTGGCTTCAGAATCCTGCCTCTGCCAGTGTACACTGGTCTCAGAAAATTACTAACATCTCTATACTTGAGTCTCTACCTTTGTAATGGAGAAGATAATAACACTATTTATTCCTCACCGTTATTATGAGAACTAAATGAGTTATCATTTATAACGTGATTTGAATGGTGCCAAGAACATAACAAATGCCACATAAGTATTTATTAAGTAAATAAAGCCATTGCCAGACTCATCATTCTCCCCATAAAATTACCTTTCCCTATAACTATTCCATTTCTGTTAATGGCACTATTATTACTTCCAGCTTTCCAAAATCAGAACTTTGACCTTTTTATCGCCTTCCTGCCTGATGCTCAGCTCGTGCTCAAACCTCCCAGGTTCTGGAAAGGAAATATCTTCCAAGAGTGGGAGTGTTTGCTTTTAATGGTGGTACTCAGAAGGCAGAGTCATGCAGATTTCTGTAGGGCTGAGGCCAACCTGGTCTACATAAGGAATTCCAGGATAGCCAGGGCTACAGAGATCCTGTCTTTATAAAACAAATAACTAGGAAAGAAAGAAAATATCTAATTCACCCATCTCTTCCTCATGGCTTCAAGAACGTTATAACTTACTGTTTAATCTCTAGGACGCAACTGCAATCTGCTCAGAATTGTATGTACAAAGCATCACCAAACATTCCTTATCACACCTGTATAATACCTACAACGGTACCCTGTCACCTTCAGAGCCAAGTCTGAATCCCTTTGTCCCCTAAAAACCTTCTTTAATGTGGTCCCACTCTACTCTCTTGGTCTTTATTCCCTGTATCTTTACTTACACTATATTAATCTCCTGATCCTGTAAGTATCTTGCTTGTCCCCACTTCTGCTCTTAGTGGTTTTTTTCAGCCTAGCAGTGTCTTTACTCTATCCTTTGAACCCCCTCCAATTCAATCTGTTCATTCTCCAAGGCTAGCCTCGTCCTAAGGCTAGCCTCCAGTCCTAACTCCATACTACAGACTTGGCAGCCGCATTTGTGCTTCAGTGTCTAGAATCCTAGAGTCTATTTCAGCTTTGTGCCCCTACCTTACCAGGTGGTTTTGTGCTACTTTACTAGTCTGATATTGCCAAGTGGACTTTAAATCTCTCAAAACCAAGAAATGAAAATTCTAGACCACTATCTCCCCGGTATCCTTCAAAGAAATAACAAGGAGAAAAACAAAACAAAACCCTCTTCTGTTAAGCAGTATTTGATTTAGAACTTGCCTCTCCCTTCCCTTTGGAGGCAGGAAGTGGATGACAGCGGAACCTACCTAGCTGTTCCTATATGCTGTGACCACAGATGGCATGGCACCTCTACCTGGGGGGATTTGCTATAGCCAAAACTCCTGTTCTTTCTGTGACGAGCGCCAACAGTCTCTGTCATCTAGCTGCCATATGGTTCGCTCAGGCCTGTAGCAAAATCGGTTTCTCAGGAACATCGGAGAGATGAAGCAGGCTAACTCTCCTGTCTACAGAGTACAAGGAGGTCACCTTGAGCTGGCCCTCGCAAAAAACACAATCTCCAAGGTCAAGCCAAAGGCCAACCAGACTCATATCCAACAGCCTCTGAAACATATGTCTCCTGAATCTACCTCTTCTCTAAAATCCAGCCTCCTGGATCCAGCGAATGCCATCCCTCCACACTCTTGAGACTCCCAAGATGAACCACAGCAGGCAAGGCGGGGGGGGGGGGGGTACGATACCCTCGCCACGTGGAGAGAGAGAGCTGCCAAAGTCAGAGTTTAATTTCTGTTTTCGTAGAGTCTGGTCCTGAGGGCTGCAAACAGTGGAACAGTTTTATCCCGGAGCCGCTGTCCCAATTTAGGAGGGACTGTCCCCACTTTTTGATCAACTATTCATCATTCCCCCGTTCTCCCTCGGTGGATTTGGAAGGCAGGAGGAGGTCAGGCTCCCATCATCTTCCTAAATTGCCCCAACCCCTCCCATCCAATTACCACAATCACAGTCTCATGGTCTCTGTGTTTGATACTCAGAGTGGAATAAGGGGAAGCCTGGAATCAAGAAGAAATGCAGCACTCCAGCTATGCAGGGCATCTCCCAGCCTAGGATTTTGCTAAAAATTTCAACGAAAAACAATAAGCCCATGTGGGCTCTATTTTGGTACCATGCCACTTACCTAATTGGCTTAAAACACTCTCTTCCCCAGTTCTCACAGCTGAAGAAGGAACCACGATTTGTCTGCTGAAAACAAAGCCAGGAGTGTTGGGTACACCCTGCACAAGGTCACACGGAATGAAGCGACTGAGACTGGGCCGGGAAGGCAGATGTCCAGGAAGGACTGTCACCGCTTGAAAACAAATCCAAACAACTGTCGGGGCCTGAGAAGTCTCCTATTCCCTCAACTAAGGACCCATAACCTAGTGCCCTAAAGTCAGGGGCTGCCACTTCTGATGGCCTGATCGAGATTGCAGACCCGCCATACATTTGCTACCAGTCCCTGTCCACACATGTCCCCCACCTCTGTGGTGAAGCAGGAAGTGCAGAGTCTCAAGAGGACCCTGGAGAAATCACTTGTGCTGAATGAGCCTTCTCTCACCTTGGACTGATAGCACTGTTCTCTCTCTCTCTCTCTCTCCCTCCTCCACCTGCAAGGTCTCAGTTGTATTGCTCTTCCTAGCCCCAAGCAATCTTCCTGTTCAGCGCCCTGAGCAGCTGGGACCACAGGGATTGTCAGGTACCCAGGCGTGCTGATTTGAAACAGTTTCCTTGGCTGTGTTCCTTGGGTGGGAAACATAGGTGCCTCACAGAGGCATAAAAGAAAAGAAACCCGTCCTTCCTCCATTTTCACCTCAACTCATACTTAATGAGCTCCAGCACATAGCATCGCCATGAAGCTGCTAGGGACACAGTGACATACAAATCCAGAAAGCTATTATTGCCCCTGAATAAAACTTAGATGCTGCCCCATAGACGCTAATAAGAAAGAACCTGAAACATGCATCAGAGACACAGTGTTTGGTAATAATATAAACAACATCTACAACAATGGAAAAAGAAAATCCAGTGTAGCACTGTATAGCTAACTCCTGGCCTTCATCTTAAGTAACTATCTCAACTGACATAGGCCCACTAATACCACACGTCACCTCTATGTCTATCTCTTTCCACGTGCACAAAGTGCATCCCCGATGGCCAGTTTTAATTCTAAGGTAAAGTCATAAGGTGACTCTTCAAGTTACCAAGCAGTTGTTAAGATATCTTAAGGCACCAAAAATAAAGCAAAATGCAATGCACGCATAGCTGCAGCTCCATCCTGCACCTGTACCTAAGGTACCCACTGAGCAGAGAAAGAACACACGCTGCCCTCCTACCCTGATGGTGTGGAGAAGCCATGAAATGGTACAGAGACTTGGAAATGCTGTGAGGTGCTTTAGGTCTAAGCTGGGCACTGGTGTGGAAGCTAGGAACTGACTGAATAGGGAAAGCTGAGCCAAGTCACACAAACAGAACAGAAACACTGAATCTAGAAAGAAAGAAAGAAAGAAAGAAAGAAAGAAAGAAAGAAAGAAAGAAAGAAAGACCAACCTGTGATTCGGAGTTCTCAAGCAGTACATTTTGGCTCTAACAGAGCAAGGGTGAAGAGTGAGCTAAAGGCTTAAGGGGGAAGGAGCTAAATTGTGGAAGCCCCACATGCCCCATAGGGAAGATTTACTTTATTCCATAGGTAGTGTGAAGAGGTTATTTAAGATTTCTGGGTTGGAAAGAGAGATCTTATTTTAGAAAGCGAGTTCTAACAATAGGTAGTAGATGGGAGAGGAGAGAGAAGGCACTCTGCTTGCAGCTCTAGTGGCAGTCTGCTAGAACATCTGGAATAACAACTGTACTTAGGGGACATCACAGCACTAAAAACTGTCATGAGCTGTCAATGGGTTGCATTCGGGGGGATGGATGTGAAAAAGAAGCCACAGATGCCAGGCGGTGGTGCACACCTTTAAGCCCATCACTTGGAAAGCAGAGGCAGCTGGATCTCTGTGAGTTCAAGGCCAGCCTGAGCTACAAAGCAAGTTCCAGGGACATCAGGGCTTTTATGCAGAGAAACCCTGTCTCAAAAACCAAAAACCAAAAGCCAAAACAACAATAACAACAAAACCCCAAAGACCATAAAACAAAAAGCAAGCCACAGATGATTGTGATATTTGTAGTAGCTTACGGGGCTTGAAGGAAATTGTTAGGAAAGAAGAGAGTGCCCTAAACATAATAGGATGTGATAAGAAACCACTAGACTCAACTGAAGACCCAAGAAAGACCAAGGGCAGTGCCCCCGGGACTCCAGAGAGAGACAAAAGGCCCCATCTAGATCTTTAGGATGTGTTTCACTTCTTCCTGGAATAAGAATGGCAGAAAAGCATTGTTCATCCCACCTGACCCTGGCCACCCAACAGCCTCCCCAGGGGCTCAATAGGAAACAGTTTATCTCAGTAAGGCTTGTGGATGTTTTCTCTGACAGCGTGACCCACAGCAAGAATGGGGCAGGGGGTGGGGGGGAGAAGGCGCATATATTAGGAAAGAACTGCACCAGCAGGAATGTCACCACCACTCAGCACGGACAGAAATGGGCAGACTGCCGAAACGACTCAGCGGCAAATACAAGTTATGTCTGTGGGGAAAGAAGGGTAAGGACAGAACCAGGAGCCCATGGGATAGAACCAAAGCACTGGGAGTCATTCTGGGAGGTATTGCTGTGCTCAGGTGCCAACTGCACATCAGAGCTGCTCTGGACCAAAGACAGATTACTCCTTTCTGGGAACAACTACCCTAGAGAAGGTAAAGACACGGCCACCGCAGGTGATGTGGGGACTAAATTGGAACCTGAACCTGCAAAAAAATCCATTAGCTGGACAATTGGCAAATCAGAATGAGCCCCACAGGTTAGTTAGTTAACAGTATTGTTATCAGTACTACAACTTCTTGGTCCAATCATTTTACACGTTGTATAATTTTGGGAAGCTGAGCAAAGGATATTTGTGGGTATTCTACTGTGTTTGCAACTTTCTTATAAGTCTGAAATTATTTCAAAACTTAGAACGGCCAAGGAAGCCATTTTAGAACTGGGAATGGTGGTGTACACCGGCAATCTCAGCACTCGGCAAGCTGAGACAGGAGGATAGCAAGGAAGAATGACTTGAAAACACAAGCATTGTTTTAAGAGACTCGTGAACTGCTGTATTTGGGTAAAGAACTCAGATCTGTCTTTTTACTTCCAAGCCTTCAGATTGAGAAAGGCAGGACTAAGTTTAGCTGCCAACGTGGAGGAGCCTCATTAGAGGAATCCCATCAACACTTAGACCTTCTTTGTATAATGAGACCTGTACCCTGAGAACAAATGAGATCATGATGGGGATGATCTTGGGTGGAGGGGATAATTTTTAGTGCATTCTGACTATGCCGTCTATGCCAGATGGTAGGCTATAATGGCCACATGTCCTTTGAAACCCCTTCTGTCTAGTGAGAGTGTATGTCTTCTACCCTTGAATCCAGAGGAGGTTAGTAGCCCTTTTCGAATAAGCTGGATCTTGTGGGTGTGATGTGTGAGTTACCACACAGCTCTGCTTGCTTGTGCAGTTAGGTAACAGAGGCAAGGACCCTCCTAACGGAGCTCCTCAAGTCCCAGATCTGAGTGACAGTATCTATAAACAGTAACTGGTGCCGGTTTAATCACCGCAGTGACAGACAACCTAAGCAGTAGTCAGGAATAGTTAGAAACCAGAATCAAACAATGTGCAGAAACTTTCCCTATGCTGGACATTGCTTTTGAGCAGGTGTTCACTTAAGCACTTCCCATGGAGTCTATCCCAAATCCTTGAGATAGCTGCTAATTTTGGCTCTATTTTACAACAAAGGGACCTAAAGTTAATCAATATGCCCCAGGTGGTAGAGCTGGAGTAAGAGTCATGGAGTAAGATGTGCTCAATTGACTGAATAGTCAGCTGTCAAGTAAGCAATTCATCCACACTAGGGATAGGAGAGACTTTCAAAACAGCTGACATCCATGGAGAAGAGAAGTAAGGACAGCCCCTTAGGAAGCCGATGACCCTTTACAAGGTGGGCAAGGACGGAAGGAGAGCCCATGATTTGGGATGATCTGAGAAGACAGGAGAGGGAGAGGAAGCATGGAAGCATCCGAAAAACCAAAAGTTAAACTTCTGTTATTACTGGGGATGCTCATGGCAGGACCCGCAAACTGACTTCAGCTTTTAAGGGGACCCAGATCAACTGCATGCCAGCATGGAACACTGCCCTCAAACTTATAATTGTGAGTAACAAACCATTCGCAAGAAAAGTCATCTCTGGACCGTAGGATCAGAGTCAGGTCTATTGGGTCACCCTCTGTAACGCCATTCCCACTCTGTCTTCCTCTTGCAACCACCACACTCACCTCTTTTCAGGAATGGTTAGGCTACTGTTCGACGTCACAGATGTAAAAAACAAGCTGTCTCCCTCCCCCCTTTGTGGTGTGTGTGTGTTTGTTTGTTTATTTGTTTGTTTTCAGACAGGGTCTCACTAGGTAGCTCTGACTGGCCTAGAGCTATGTATAACAGGCTGGCCTCAATTTCAGAGATCCACCTGCCTCTGCCTCTCAAATTCTGGGATTAAAGGTGAACACTGTCATACCTTGAGGATTGAACCCACAACCTCAGTGATGCTAGACAAGCACTCTACCCACTGAGCCACATCCCAAGCTAAAATTCTCTTACTTAAGAATGTGGTTCACGACCTTGGTTGGCTCAGTGAGCGCTGAACTCACTGGAGCTCTTCCAAACCAGATGTTTCCCTTTACAAGAAGCTCCTCGACAGGCAATGAAGTTTTAAGTGACTCCTCCACAAAGCGCCTCTAAAACTGATGCTTTCAACATCTACTTCTGTCAAACATGCTCTGTTCCTAAAGTAGATCATTCACCAGAGACAGACCCCCCCCCCAGCCCCACGCTACCACCCAGAAGAAACTAAGAGGGAACAAAGATGTAAGCAGGGATGACGTTGGCTGAAGTGGAAATAGTATTCCTTCTCCCTACAATTCTCATCCACATTGCTCTCTGCCGAGTATACAACATGCAGGTCAGGAACCACATGAACTGCTCAGGTCATTTACAAGAATGGAAACTGTAGCTCCTTCTCCACCTGGGGTCACTCATGTGCTTCCTCCAACCAGGAACAAGGGGTGACGTCTTGCTCTGCCCTGCATAGAAGCAGGGAGCACAGCCTCCAGATTGGCATGCAATCGTCTCAGGTTCGACAAGCATGGGCGAAATGTGAGACTTCTCCAGGAATGCCTCCCCCGTACTTCTAGGTTCCACTTTGGAGGAACCAGCTCCTCTAGATTGACAAGTGAGGGAGGCAGAGTTCCTGGCAGATGGCTGTCCTTAAGCCCTGACTGAGCTTGCAAGGGAAGAAAGACACTGACTTTAGAGTATCTCAGTGAAGAGATCATTTAAAGCTTTAATGACCAAGGTGTGCCCAGATCCACAGCTTAGGGTCTTCTCAGTGTTGGTCTGAACCACTAGGTCCTGGAGAGCCCATCTGGACGGGATCAATGTCAGTATCTGGCCAAGACAATTTAATATGCATGCTACTAAGAGTCAGATAAACCTCACTAGAGACACTGGCAGATCTGTTACAGTTCCACGTTCCTCCTATCCCAGGTCTCATTCCCATCTTCCTATAGACACTGTGAAATCTAAAGCCCAAGGGAGAATTGGAGATTTCATCATAGAAACTTCTGGATTTATTTTTTCTGATGCTGGGGTTGAGGAGTGGCTGCTGCCTTTAGGCTAAGAGTGAGCAAATCAGAGGGACTGAGCAGGAAGGAGGATGATGAAGGAAGCATCAGGTAAGGCAGTCAGTAAAATCCACGAGAAGCGGCTGTATATAGGAAACCAGTACACAACTAAAATTCAACAGGCGGACTGTGGCGGTAGGACTGACAATTCTAGACCTGCTTAAGCTACTTAGGAAGACAGGGTCTTAAAAAACAGACAGACAAAAAAGACACCTAAACCTAAAAAGTAGATAATTAATTAAATGAGAGAAAGAGATGGAGAGACCAACTATGGAATAGCCACACAGGCTGCCTTCTACAGAAATACCCTGTACCCTTTCACAGAAAAATCTTCGTTCATGAGCCTTGGGTTCACCCTGACTAATAAATCATGTCTTGGTGTGAAACTTTCCTCTCCCTCTTTAACAAACAAACAAACAAACTCTGCATTATCTTCCCCTTCAGCTACATCAATCAACAGCAGAGTCAAGAGAGATGCTACACTCCATGCCTTACTGTTTTCTCTCTCCCAGAGAGGGGTTCCGACAGGATGCTCACCTACTTAATCTGCTGGTGTAAGCAAGCATGGGAAGCCACGCAAGGAGACTATGCCCACAGTCCCAGGCACCAGAGAAAGAGACTTGTGGTTCAGAGAAGGTTGAATGTCAGAGCCTCCTATGAGGCTATGACCAGTGGCCCTCAGGACTTGGTGCTAGGCTGGAAGAGAGTTAGTTCCTTATGGAGAAACTACATCAACCTCCATAATTCTCATCCAATACTTCAACCAAGCAGACATTGAAAATGCCTAATTCCTAGGAAGGAATAGTGTAGGGAGAATCTCTTATAAGCATTGCCTGTCAATAAAAAAAGTCGATGGCCAATGAGCTGAGGCAGGAAATAGGAGGTGGGACATTAGCAGGAAGAGAGAGGATTCTGGGAAATAGTGAGAGGATAAAAGGGAGATTTGACCAGGGGAACTTGGAGGAGACAGACAGTGTAAACCAGTAGCTGAAAGAGAGACACTGGGAAATTCGAAAATTCAAGAGAAATGCCGGATGTTAAAAAAGAAGTGGAACAGGACTGAAGAGAGGTAACTAACCAAGTGGTGGACATACAATAGTTTGAATGGGTTAATGTGCGCCTCTTTGAAATCAAAAGATGGCTCTAAGAAACTATGCTTCCAGAAGTACCCAATCTGCCTACTAAGTAAAAAAGAGTACAGTAAACTCTGAACTTATGCTCTTAGCTTACTACAAAAATGGTACCTGACCACGCCTCTTGAAGCACTTGTTCTGATGCATGAGCAAGTGAGATAAACAAGTACCACTTGACACTCCTGTGGGAGTCAGAATGGAGAATATTTGGAAAGCTCAGGTGGCAGGGGAAAGTGCTAGATATCTCAGAATGCCAACTAACCAATCAGAAAGGAAAATCACACCAAAATATTGCCATATGTGACGAAAACTGCCAACAGAGAATTCTAAAGTTCAGGAAAAGAGGGGAGCTGCTTGCAAGAATATGGAGGACACTTCCCAGGCATGGTGGCTGCACACCTGCAGTCCCAGCACTGGGGAGGCAGAAGGAGGATTGATGCAAATATGAGACTAGCCTGGTACCTATAGTGAGTCCAGGCTAGACAGGGCTACACACCGTGAAAACCTGTACCAAACAAACAATAATGCTGATGATTCTGTGAGAAGACCATGGGTCCTCCAGAAAAACACTGAACTGAAGGATGCCTGAGGTCTAAGTGTTGCCCTTATTGAAACAACTGGAGATGCTTTCCAAAGCAGTTCTGGCCCCTTGGCCTGGGCTGTCATTTGAGTGATTTCATAATGTGTCTAAGCCAAAAAGCAAATGGGCAGAGACATGTCAGTCAGTGATGCTGGTGACCAATACTAAGATTGGAGGAATAAAATTGAATAATTCTTCAGGATCTATGGCCAGCCAAGGACCTATAGGTTAATGGTACCCACAGAGAGAAAGAACCCAAAGCAAGAAGTCTTGTTCTGTAAGCATCTAAGAAGCAAAGTATTTCTATCAGATTCTACACAGCAATCAACAAATTAATTAGAATAAAATTAAATGCACAAACTGGAAAACTGCCACCTGTGACATGACCTCATTACTTCTCTGACTATGGGCCGCTGTCAGATCTGTCCCAACTTAGGCATAAAGGAGCCCACCCCTAGATCTGGAAACCCAGAATCAAATCAGTGAGTTGAGGAGCCTGCTTTGAAAATACAGAAGCTTTCAGCCCCATCCCAGGATCTTTCAGCAACTCCCCCTGACAGCTGTAAAATGTAAGCTACAATCTGTTGAAGTCAGAGCAAGGACCCAGCAGGACTACAACAGTTCATTCACCCCGTGAGCATAATGCGATGTTTGAAGAAACACTGACAAGTCTGGACCTTAGACTTCGTGTTTGTGAAAATGAGAAAACAGTATTTACCACAGATGTCCCCCCAAAGTGACCACAACATACTCACAAGCCTATCAAGATCTGAAGCATATCCCCCCCCCAAGGTCAGCATCCAGGCCCAGGGACTCCCATGGGCTATCCTAAAATAAGACTGCTCTTACACAACCCACCTTCCTCTCACTCCCCCTGCCACACACACAAACCCAACCCAGTAGCTCTCAGACTCAGCTTAGTGGAAACATCTGGGTGAAAAGGAGAGCTGTGTATGCTTTTCTGTACTCAGTACACTTCTACTTGACATTTTTGTTTACCCACTCTTCCTGCTTACATTGGTCTAGGTTAATAAGAAGAAACATTTGGTCAGGCTTGGTAGCAGATGCCTTTAGCCTCAGCACTTGGATGCCAGAGGCAGACTGATCTCTGAGTTCAAAGCCAACTTGGTCTACATAGGGAGGTCTTGACTAACCAGGGCCACATAGTGAGACCCAGTGAAGACAAGAAGGGGAGTGATATATTGCTATATTCATAGCTGTATTCATAGCAATCCTAATTAAATGACTGCCATTCCCATTTTATGGGAAACTAAGACACAGAAAGTAACTCACCTGGTAACTCCCACCCAGAAAACACAAAAGATGATTTCCAAGGCCAAGTCCACCTGACCAGAAGACTGAAACCCTTGGTCATTACACTTGTATTTAGTAGGATTTTTTTGGTGTTTTACAGCAAGGGCATATTTTCAGAAACCTCATCTAACATCATAATTAATAATGAAAGTCTGGATGTTTTCCTCCATGAATAGAACAAGGCTGACTGCTCTCAGCACTCCTATTCAACATTGTACTTGGCAGTCCCAGCCGGTGCAATAAGGGAAGAAAAAGAAAGAAATGGCAAACAGAAAGGAAAAAATTGAACTTTTTTGCTGACAACATAATCATGTGCATAGAAAGTCCCAACAAATCCAAAAAGGAAAAGCGTTACTGGCACAAAAAAAAAGTGAATTTATTAGGGTCACAGGATATAAAAATCAACATTAAAAATGGAAGAGTGGGGGTTACAGCTCGGATTGTTTAGCATCACGAAGATGCAGCCTTTAATCACCATCACCACACTCAAAAAGAATTGTTTTTAATATTGTCAGCCTTCCATGGGTGTGGTTTATGCATCAACAGACTGTACTGTGTAGCTGTGCCTGTGGTAGGTACTTCTGTGTGGAATGCACATGGGCTTTCATCTTGTCATTATCTCCTAAGCAAAGAATGTCAATAACAATATAACGTTGACCTCATATGAGGTATTGTGCATAATCTAGAGACAACTCTAGGAGGATGTGTAGGTTATATACAAACACTGTAGCATCCATAAGGGATTTGAGCACCCACAGGTTTGGATATTAATGGAGGGTCATGTAGCTGGTGTCCCTTGGATACTGAAAGATAACTACTAGCAATGAGAAACTGAAAAATGAAATCAAGTTAATAATACCATTTACAATACCATCCCAAACCATGAAACACCTTAAAATTGACAAACTATATCCACATTCATGGATTTTTTTTAAAGATTTATTTATTTATTATTATATGTAAGTACACTGTAGCTGTCTTCAGACACCCCAGAAAAGGACATCAGGTCTCATTAAAGATGGTTGTGAGCCATTATGTGGTTGCTGGGATTTGAACTCAAGACCTCTGGAAGAGCAGTCAGTGCTCTTAACCCCTGAGTCATCTCTCCAGTCCACCAAGATGTTTTTTGTCTCTGTTTTAGAGTCACTCTACATATCCGTGTATATCCTGGAGTTCACTACATAGACCAGGCTGAGCTGTAACTCTCAGGGATCTGCTTGCCTTTGTCTTCAACGTGCCAGGATTAAAGGCATGCACCATCATGACAGCTTTATATTGTTTTTGATTTTTGCCTTATTAATTCTTTTTTTTGCGTGTATGTATGTTTTGCCTACAAGTTTGTCTGTGCACCACTTGTATGTGCCTGGTGCCCATGTAGGCCAGAAGAGGGAGTGACAGCCCCTGGAATTGGAGTTATAGCAGGTTGTGAGCCACCATGTAGGTCCTGGGAATCGAACCTGTATCCTGTAGAAGATCAGCCAGTGCTCCTAACAACTGAGCCATCCCTCCAACCCAGCAAGCTATTTTTTTTTTAAACTAAGACTTCAAATGCTGCTTACACAGGTAAGAACAAACTCATCCGCCTAGCATTCAGACAAAAGGCACTATCACCCTACCTCTGAGCTCCTGGCCTATTTCCTATTGCTCACTTTCTTCCTTGTCTGTTTGTCAACCACAGACACAGCCTTCTCCTACTGTGAATGCTTCTCTCTGCATGGAACCAATTTGTTTTGTTTTTGTTTTTCGAGACAGGATTTCTCTGTGTAGTCCTGGAACTCAGAGATCCACTTGCCTCTGCCTCCCAAGTGCTGGGATTAAAAGTGTGTACCACCATGCCCAATGAATTGATTTTAATTAATGGGTTCATCTCTCTTTATCCTTAAACTACTCTCACCCCATCCATCTCTCACTTAGAATCACATCTCAAAACTCTCCAACAGATATGACTGTCATTCCCTTCATGATGCCCTTATACACCTCCCTCAAGCACTGTGTTGTCATAACTCACAACATTTCACAGAGTCTAAGTTGCACTGCTGTTACGTCTGTGTAGTTCAGAACTGTAAATTCACTGCTAATGGGATCCATAGTCAATTTGTTGATATAAACATCTAAAGGATAAACAATTTAAAAATCCCTTTAAATAACAAAACCTTTGGGATACAGATCACATGGCTGCCAAAACAGAATTAATGCCACCCTGAGTGTTGAACAGTCTGGGTTAGGTATTCAGTCGTGTGGTGACTGACCTTCCTTTCATACAACTCTGAGTTAGTTCATTTGGGTTTTTGTTAGATGGGCCAATACCAAGATCAAGGCCAAGTAAAACACCCCAGCCTAATGGACAAGGACAGTCCATTCTCAGTCTTCATAAAGCAGACAAAGAGGAAAGGGGTGGGGAGCCAGTGTCCTTAGAACAGGGTAGGGAATCTATGAATGATTTTTTTAAAAAGACATAAAGGATTCTGCATCCAGAAAAAGCATTGAGAGTAACCTGGCTGTCATATCTTGGCAGGGGTCTTAGACACAGAAACCATGAGGATACCAGTGCCTCTGCCCTTCTGGAAACATCTGCAAGGGGAAGTGAAATGTCAACCCGTGGTTGAAAATATTTAATCCCTACCCCGGGTTTCTACCCCACCTTTGACCATTTCATTCCCGGATAAAAGACACACATGACCTTTATAATAAGCCTTTATTAGCACCAATGCTGGGCAGATATCTACCCTCTGTGCTATTAAAATCTATTTCCTATTGATAACCCTGAGTTATTTCTTATTGTGTTTCATCTGGGCTGCTCTTCACTCCAGTTGGTCAGCCCTCAGGGCCATGCTTTCCTGATTCCTAACCCATGGCATCTTTCTCCTCTCTTCACCCTCCTCTCTCTCCTCATGGGGTCTCCTCAGACCTCAAGCCTGAGAACCCCAAGCTCTGCCTGTCTCAATTCAGCCCAGCTATAGGCTGTTGGCATCTTTATTCACCAATCAGAAATAACTCGGGTGCAAGGTCACATAGCATCACTTGTCATCTGCGTGAGGATGACTCTCATGTCTCCAGGGCAACCAAGCCTTGCCCCCTACTCCTGAACTTAGCATTACAATATAGAGCAACAGACCAAACCTCAACATCAAGCCCTTTGACCCACCCTGGGAGGCTGGCCGCACAGCCATGTGCTGAGCAGAGGCTCACAGAAGTATTGGCTTTGGAGGTGCTCTGCCTCTGTCCCAGAAAAGGTCCCCGGAGAGGTGTTTGGCTCTTGCTGCATATACAAAGTGGGAGGGGAATGTGACTGTGGATTGAGCTCATATGCCACACTCTCCTTGAAGCGACTAGCTGGGGAAAGAGTCCTGGATTCAACTTGATTTCATAATTACCAGAAGCATCACAGCTGATTGGCAGCAACTGATTTCCATCAGTATAATTTGTCTTTTGACCCCAGCTTGGCAAAAAGCTTCCCAGATCTTTGCCTGGGTTCTAGCGTGTCTTCTTCATGACATCCGGATGCCCTCCGCTTGTCCTCCATGTCTGCCCAACTTATTACAACCTTGCATGACTCTAGTCTAGCTCAGCTCCATCAATCTCTGTGCATTGATTTGTTTGTTTATTCATTGGTGTATGTGCATGCCTGCTACTTTGTGTATGGAAGTCGGGGAACAACTTGTACACGTCAGTTCTCTTCTTCCACAGTGTAGATTCTAGAGCTCTGACCCAAGTGACAAGCCTTGACAGTAAGTGTCCCCACTCTCTGGGTCATTGGGCTGGCTGGGCCTGTGTACTGTTAAAGAGTCTTCTTTAATTTCATAAAAAGGCTAAACATTTCAGCAAAGAGTGTGTTTGAGATGTTTGGGTGGATTAACTGGGCATTTTGACAATGTGGCTTCTCCTTTAGCATGCTTAATTATGATGTCTAACAGACATCCTTGCAGTTTGAGATGACACTTTCAAAACAAAATTCTCTCCCAATAATGACTTGGACCCTGCCACTCACGGAAAAAAAATCAGCAGATTGTGTAAGGATTTTATTTGAAATTGGCATTCTCCTTTGTAATCTTTTTTTTTTCTCTCACTGGACAGGAAAAATAAGGTTATGTTGGGTTGTAAATTTTAAGCATTCCAGTTGCTTTGTCACAAAAACTAATTGTAAAGATGAAAAAGGAACGTTTTCAACCTTGTCGTGAGTTTGCTCTTTCACAGTCAACTCAGCCACATTGCTCTGGTGTTGCCAACTTCACCCCTTAAAACTCATAAACTAGATTTATCTCTGTGTGCAAAGTCTAAATAGTCAATGGGCCGAGAGGCTTAATCCACTAGGAATGGTAGAAAGCAATCCCCATTTCACATCCAAATTCAAAACTGGGTGGGGGCATAGCTTTAGTAAAATTTATACTAACACCATTTCAACCTTTGGAAAGAAAAACCCAAGAATGTGTTGTTTAAAACTGTACAGGGTTCTGGGCATGTAACCAGGGCTGCATGTAACCATGACTCAAAAAAAAAAAGGAATTAAAAAGAAAAGAAAAGATGGTGCAGACTGATAATTGATATCACCATTCCCTTTCCCAAGCCAGTATTTAAAGCACTGAATGCCACTGAGACAAAAGAGGGGGTGAAGAGTCCCACCGTTTAGATATTTCATATTTATTTTCTCCCGTACTTACCCAAAAAGCACTTTCCTGGTTCTCAAATTAATCTAATCACTAACCTCTGTGTGTGTGTGTATGTGTGTGTGTGTGTGTATGTATTTATATGCATGTACGTATGTGTATATACATATATGCATGTGTATACACATATCTACACACACACTACCGCATGGTTTCACCAGGTATCTCCTGACTCACTGGAATTCACTGTGCTGGGATTGAAGACTTGTACTACCATGTGTGGCCATGGAATATGTTTCAATGGCACAGCATCTAAAAACTAAGTTGAGATTTTAGATTCTAATCCTAGGATTGTATTTGTGAGGTAAAATGTGGGTGAAGTGGGAAAGAAAGGCTTTGACTAGATAACTTGACACAGAAAAGGACTCAGAAGTAACAGAACCCAAGTAGTTAAGATCTTGGATTGTAACATGTGAAAATTTTACCATAGAATTGTCTTAATGGCAAAGTTGACACACTCCATCCACAAATAAAATAAAATAAAATAAAAATAAAAATTAAAAATTAAAACACTACTTTGGGGGAAAATGCCTTTTAGAAAAAGACATATTTCAAAACTAAGCAATTTTACAATTGTTTTAGAGCAGGTAGCCGAAGGCAGACAAGAGGATACTGTGCAATCTATATTCTGATGGACTTGCTGAGTTTTGAGCATGAGCAATGTGTTTCTTATATAAAAACATAAAGTGCAGTTTCTTTGTAAAAATAAGCTGTTATCAGAGAATAACATTTAAAAGCTCTGGATAATAAAGGATGGTAAGAAGTACAAATACCTTGATTAGGAGCTAAGAGGAAGTTAGTCATTTAGACTGTTAACCTGGCTCCTGGGAATCCAAAACATTTGCAAATCAAATTAATAGTTCCTTTCTTTGCATCTTAAATTGGGGGGTGGTAACCTACATCTTCCCACCTTCACCCCAGAAAGCATCCTCTCCAGCAAGACCTTCCTACCTCTCAGATCCCATTAGCAGCCAGTCACGACCCTGATAAAGCCTATCAGTGGCCAAGTACTCTAATTAATAAGGGCTCCTTTGGGGGTGGGGGAGAAAAGAGAAATGGGTTCCCATAGTGATAAGTAAAGGCTATCATCAGACTCAGTCTCCACCCCCACCCCCACCCTGGAGCACAAACCCCCTTGTCACAGATCAGGAAGTTGAGTGTGTTTCAACATGAATTTGGAAGCTCTTTTTTTGAACTTCACTTGACTTCATCCATTCAAAAGAGTGTCTCATCTAGACACAATACCAAACACTGCCAGGGGGAAGGGTGAAGACAAAATGGATCTCAGAGATAAGATGTTATTTCTGTCCCACAAATTCCAATCTGCAGAGGAAAGCGGCCATCCAAGGAATAATGGCATAGGGTGGCAACTGAGCCCCTGAACCTATAACGAAGCCCCTGGGACAGGCCGGTTTCTAATCTGGTTTCACTCTCCCATCTTCAAGCTGCAGCACAGCTGGCTTCCCAGCTGGCTGGAAAGAAAAGAGTCTGCAAATAAACAGCGTTTTAAAAATATTTGGCCACTTTTGCTATACTAAGTTCCGTGAACCACCTTCCTCTAATACGACAATCTGGGTGGCAGATTGATTTCAAAGTCCACAGAAGCACATCACACACTGGAGAACCACAAGTCAGTAAGTCCCAAAAGAAGACACGATCTTCTTTCCTACTGTCTCCTGCATCTATTCAATTAGGAAATGGCTTAAAAGCATGTATCTGAGAATGCAACAAGATGAGGTGCAGTCACACCAAATATGTGTGAGCACATCCTACGGGCGAGCACTGTGTAAAGAACAGGACACACCTGCAGCCTGAAACAGAGTCACACGGCCCTTCTAAGGCCTTTGTAGCTCTACCTCTCCTTCCCACAGAAAGCTCAGAAAACATCTCCATATATACAAATTACTTAGCAATGCAAAGATTTTACTCTTTACCACTAGAGGTAGTCATTTTGATTAAATGCTATACATTGGATCTATAAAATATGCCCCTTTGGTTAGGCATTGCTCTTCCAGAGAGATCCCTCTGCCACACTTCACAGCTGCAACAAGCCTTTATGAGGACCTTTTGGAAGAGGTCCAGTGTGACCCTTGGTTTGGTATGACTAAGGCTTGTGCTTTAAGTTCAATATATCCCTCCACGTGGCACATTATCTCTAAGTCTCCTTCCCAAACACTTGCAGAAGACCTCCCCGGGAACCACACCTCTCAAGCCCAGACAGCTCAGACCTGAAACTGACTGAACAAAGTAACAATTCAACCCCAGTTGCTCAATATAACGGCCACAGTGACAGTTTCCAGGTGCCAGCTTCCCTATTTTACAATGGGCAAATCTGCTCCAAGGAGAGAATGTTCCCAATGACCCTGTGGCCCACAGGGCTTTCTTTAGAATAGAAAACAGAAAATGAATGTGTTAGCTATTTCCTGCTGAACACAAGGAAGGTGTTGTGGTTAGTTAGGCCGATTTTGTTTCCTCATTTAATATACCATTACAGCGCATGTTTTCTTTAGCCACATAGTAGAAAATAAGAAAATTTAATTTATGTTCTTCTGTCATATTATCTCCAATTCCATAAGTCTCCTCTCACAGAAATGCCCTTTAGTTTCTAATCCTCTTATGTAAAGCTTCTCTGATCCTATCTCTACACTATCATCCTTTTTTCTTTATTCCAAAGTATTTACTGCCATATACATTTCTGCTCCTCGATAATTTATGATGTGTGAGGGCCTTCCCTTTACAAGTGATTGCAGTCCTAAATTTATCTCTGCAAGAACCATACTACACATAAATAATACGAGATGCCCATAGTCTAAAAGCAGAGTATATCTGTGACCTCAAATCTTTCATGAGCTCTGCATTCAACTGTTGAAACTATTAAATGTGAAGGGAAAACAACCAAGGTGCAAGGAAGGGGACAAAGGGCAGGGATGCCTGCTCAGATAGTGGCTGACTGACAGTAGCTATCAGTCCTCAGTGACCCTGAGGAGGGATCATGTGGAGACATGTTATGTGCATATTCAGGAGCGATTCTCCAACAATCCAAACAGAAACTGTCCTTGGACAAGGTTCAGTACATGTTTTTACTATCTACTTCCCCCTGCACAATACAGTTAGTTCCACAATTCCCCAAGGGATCTAGGATAAAATACTTAATAGAATAAAAAAGAAAAGGGAAGAGAGACATTCTTAGCTGGTCTCAACTTGTCAACATAAAGCATTTCAGAGCATAAAACCCACATTAAAAAGCAGGCAACAATGTTGCTTAGAATAGTATCCAAACCATTAACTGCTGTCATTTCGTAAGTTTTTCTCTCCATGGTAAGATTCTTCCAAGATTCTTCTCATTAAAGTGATCGGGGATTTAGTACAGTGCTTAGATACACTCCCACAACTAACTGCCTAAAATTTGCCTCTTAGAGGAGTGTGTGGGGGTGAGGGGGGAGGGAGAGGGAAGCTTCCAAAAGTCAAAAGGCATTGATCACTCTAAAAAGATGAAAGCAGAAAAATTTCCAACTAGGTGTTACACATTATTTTTGCTACTACACTACCCATGTTTAGTCAATAAACTGGTAAATACACCATCCATTTCTGTGAGAGTTCGGGACATCTATCCCAATCCAGGGATACAACAGTCCAGGGTTACACTAAACGCCACAGATTCAGCCTTTTTAAAGACAAACAAACATCTTACTAAGAAATTAGTGGGACTCAGAGACAAGAAGAAAAAGCTGTTTAAAGTGTCATTTCTTTAACTTCCACATGGGAGACCTTCACTCTGGGGCCGCACAGATATGCAGGCTAGCGTTTCGTTTACAATCCCCTGCATTCCTGTGCAGCATCCAACATTGTGAATATAGATGCAGATGCGGTCAATGTATCCCGCCAGGATGATGTTAGAGCTGAACTTCAGACATTCAGCAAAAGCAAGTTACTCTCAACACCACCACCACCACCACCACCACCACCACCACCACCACCACCAAAGACCAGGTGAGATACTTCACAAACTGCTAAAAGAGTGTCTGCTCACTAGTTCTGGGTGTTAAGGTGGGAAGGCTGAGCTACTAGCTTAGCAAAGACAGGCGAAGCACAACGGAGGAAAAACAGCCCAGAGCCACATGGAGAACCGGGAACAGTAACAGAAAAAGTCCAACTCTGCCTGCGCCAGCGGTGTGGATGAGCAGAGCAACGGAGCCGGGAGAGGAAGGAGGGGGCGGGGGCGATCATTCCCTAGGAGAACTTGTAAGCGGAGGCCTTCACAGCCTGGGAGTCTGCCCAGCTGCTCCTGTAGACCCTGCCAGCCTGGGCAAGGCGGGCCCCCGGGAGCTGAGCGGGCGAGGCCTCCGAGGGTCACTCCTGACTCACTGAGCCTCAGGCCAGCGCCTCCCGGACCTCACCGTCTTCCCTTCCGCTACTGGGCTATGATGGCAGCTTTCCAGCCCCACATGCCATACATCAGCCGCAGATCTCTGTTGGCACAGGCCAGCGCCTCCCCACCAGCTCTCGCCCCTAGCGCACACTTTGAGCCTGATTCTCCTTCTCCCCAAACCCACACCCTCACCCACCCGCGACCGGCTCCCTGTTCAGGGGCGGCCCCACCCCCCGGCGGCCGTGCACTGCCAGGCCTGGGCACCTGCGGCACCTCTCCGCCCCACCCCCACCCTCCACCACCTCCCTCCTCCCCCCCTTTCTCCAGCAGAAGGAGGGGGCGACTCACCGCAGTCAGTGCACAGGATCTTGCCCACCTCTTTCTTGATGTTTTTGCCGTTAGGGTCGACCGGGGCAAAGGCTGTCTTAAAAACTAAGGGCTGCTCGGTGGGCTCCAGGAAAAAGATGTAGCGCTGGTTCCTTTCGAGCGGCGCACAGGAGCCCACGCTGATCACCTGCTCGCGCTGCAGCCCCCCGCTCCGGAGTGGCCACTTGTCCAGCACCTTCACCAGCGCCACCCGACCCGAGGCGGGCGGCTCTCGGGTGCTGTTAGCGTTGGAACCGCCTGCCGGGGCCAGTCCCTGTACCTTGCCCTCCACCACTACGGGTGCCTTGTACGCCTGGTCCTGCACCGACTTGAGGCTGGGCGAGTAGCAGGCGAGTGACACACCGAAGAGCAGCATCGAGAAGCCGGGGGCCGGGTCGCGCCTCATGCCGCCGGCGGCTGCGGCTCGCGAGCGGGCGGCGGCTCTCCGGGCTGCGGGGCTGCGGGGCTGCGGCTGTGGCTGCGGCCGCCGCTCTGGGGGCGCAGCGGGACGGAAGATGCTGCTGCTGCTGCTGCTGCTGTCGCTGTGGCTGCCGCTGCTCTCGCTGCTGCTCACGCTGCTGCTGCTGTTGCTGCTGCTGCTGCTGCTGGTGGTGGTGGTGGTGGTGCTGCTGCTGCTGCTTCTGCTGCTGCTGCTGCTGTCGCTGTAGCTGTAGCTGTAGTTGTAGCTGTTGCTGTAGCTGTAGCTGCTGCACCGAGCCTTCTCCAGTGGCGGCGGCAGCGCTGAGCAGCAAACCTTCCGCATCTGGCCAGGCCATTTGGGGGGCTCCGCCGCTCAGCCGCCGCCGCCTTGGGAGGGGAAATAGAGCCCTCTGGAAAACCGGAAACAGCGTAACGTTAGCGCCTCGAAGCCCTCCACCGGCAGCCCGGGGAGGTGGCCCAGCCAGGGCAGGGGACAGGCGGCAAGTGGGCCGCGATGCGCAGCCCGGGCGCAGCGCAGCGCTCCCTCCCAGTGCGCCAGGACTTGGAGGAGGATGCGGAGGATGGGACGCCCGCCCACTTGCTCTCTCGCGCCCCCTCTATCCCCGGACCAAGTCAAGAGCGTGGCTTCTGCAGGGGAAGCTTGGAACTGCACTGCTTTAGTGCCCGCCTTCAGCCCGCAGGGGCGCGGGAGAAATCGTGCCACCCTTTGCTCTTGGGATTTATAGGCATGACAATGGTGTTTAGTGCAGTGAGGTGAGGACGGCTTCTGATAGCATCCCAAGAAAAGAGGAGTAGGACTCAGGGCGTGCCTCTCTCTGCCCTAAGCCCTAGGCTATAAGTATCAGAGAGGGAGACAGGGCCAGGATGGAGCGCCTGCTTCTTGCCTCTTCTTCTCTAAGAGGACACTGAACACCACCACCCCCCCTCCCCAAGAGTCCGCCTGCTCGACCCTGCCACCGCCTGGTGACCGCTGAATACTCGAACTGAGATAGATGATCCCGGTTCCTTCGTTTTTTAAAGGAGACAATGAGTCTTGTCTCCAGAGGTAATGATTGGAAGCGGGTCCAGCCTCCCAAACTCATGGTTTTCTCCAGTTGTCAAGGGGAACCAGACTGCACGTTATACAACCCCATTTCCTTTGTAAAAGCCAGCTCCCTAAGCGGGGAGGGGCGCTCTTGGGAGCCAGTTTAGAGCCATAGCCTGTCAGGGCCAGAGAAGACTCCATGAAAATGGTTTCTTTGTAATCTGGTGCTTGGCAAAAGCCAGTGTCTGATACAAACATGTATTCCACAAACCGTGCTTTTATCAGTGAGAGCCCAGGAAGTTTTCCACATCCTGCTGTTATCCTTGATAGATGTCAAGCTCAGAATGGCTAGTGAAGCTTTCTGAGAATCTGATTCCTGAGGTGGGTCCCCCAGGGAAATTAACCCGAGAATAACTGACTTAAGCTAGCACAGCTCTTCCAGGAAAGGAAAGTAGGTGCTGAACCTTCCTTTCCTCCTAGGTCTCTTCAGTGACACTTCAGATGGAATATCCAAAGCCAACAGCAGTATCTCTCTCACCTGACTCCAAATTCCCTCTATTTCTTAGTGGTAATACTTTATCCTTGGGCATGCAATCTATTCTCTAGTCTTATCTCTTAACCTCACCGAGTCCAGTAGCTCCAGCTTCAAAATTCTCTGATCCATTTCCTTCCTCTCCACCTGCTGCAAACACCTTATGCCCAAGTCCTCATTGTGAATCTGAACACTGCAGTGGTATTCACACGTTTTTGCCTCCTCACACGGTTCCAGTTAGAACACAGCCAGTACCAATACGCTGTCAGAAAACCAAGTATAAGGATGTGACCATGCCCAAGAGTAAAGGCCATGTTCCCGAGCAAAACTTTCCAGGCCTCCTTCTGTTTAGCTGTCTGGTAGCTGACACCGCACACTAACAACCCACACTGTTATTGCTCTTTCTGTGTGTCCAGGAAGCTGCACCTTTAGCTTCTCCATCTGGAGAACTATTCTTTCCCTAAGGCCAAGGTCAGCCTTGAGTTACTATGTTCCTTGTATATCTTACTGTCACACCATTGGCTCTACGGTACTTCAAGCAGCTGTAATGCCACGATCTATGTTCTATGAGTCTTTGGATCCCAGTTACATTCAACACATAAGACACAATCAGCAAATCTTCAGTGAAGGAAAGAGAAAAGAGAAGGGAAAAAAAGGGGAGGGGTGGTTGAGGATCAGTGTTCTTTTTTAAATCTTATTTTTACTATTTTTAAAACATTACGTGTGTGTGTGTGTGTGTGTGTGTGTGTGTGTGTGTGTGTGTGCGCACATAAGTGCAGGTGCCCCGGAAGTCTAGAGGTCCCGATGTGATGTTGAGAGTTGAATCTGTGGTCTCCACGAGAGCAGTACACACTCTCAACTGCTGAGCCATCTCCCCAAGATCAGTACTCTCAAAGGCCTCAAGTCAGTCTTCACAGCCCCTTCACTGACATTCCTCAGCCGTAGATATCATGAATCACAAAACATTGCTATAATGAGGGGGGCTAACCCCCCCATCTTTCAATGAAAAGGAACACCCCAGAGAGGCAATTAAGGGCACACACAGCAGCAGAGGGCCAGCCTTCTGTTTCTAGGGCCAGAGTGGTAAAGAGCTTGCACTCTGGAGTCAAGGAGAGCTGGATTTTTCAACCTGCTTTATAAATTACTAACTTTGGTGTGAGTTCCTTTTACCCTCTAGCCCCCAGTTTCTTCATTGGAGTAATGGAGAAATTTACAGGATATACCTCTTAACACTTTCATGTTCTTATTCCAATAAATACTCAATTCGCCATGACTATGTGCCAAACAGCAGGCCACTGCCCTAGTTCCTGGATATACTGGGAAGAGCCAAATCAACAATGTCACGCGCTCTCAAAGCTCTTGGTCTGGCTTGAAGGGACAGCAACAAAAGTAGTCAAATCGGTAACTAATCGCTTACAGTGCTCAGTATTCTGAAGGAACGAAACAGGATGAAATGACGGAGAATAATTGAAGGGCGGAGACAAGGTCAACCTGGATAAAGGAAGGCTTCTTTGGGGAGATAACATTTGAAAGAAGAATAGAGGGTGTGACTGATATGAGATGAAGTGACCGAGGCACTTAGAACAATACCTCGCCCAAAGTAAGGGCAAAATTTATATTGAATGAGATTGATAATTGGTGACTCACAGTAGTGATCCCCAGGCAAAGAGATCAGGGTGGTAAGAAATTATTGCACACTAGGATTTTCTGTATATTAAAAAAAATGAGTTGGCAAGATGGATCAGCAGGTCAAGACTGAGGACGTGAGTTTAGTCTCTGGGACTCACATGGTAAAAGGATAGAACCAACACCCACAAATTGTCCTCTGACTGCAGAGATGCACACTCCCACGCACAATTTTCTAGGTCAGCCAGGGATCCATAGTGAGATACTGTTTCAAAACAAACAAACAAGATTAAAAGGAAATCCAGTTTAAAAGAAAAATGGTGGCAGCGGTAGTGGTGGGGACCGGGACTGGAGAGATGGAGGTTGGCGACACTGATTGTTCTTGCAGAGGAACAAGGTTCTGTTTCCAGAACCCACATGGTGGCTCACAACCACCCATAGTAATCTTGGCTCCTGGGGATCTGATAACTTCTTCTGACCTCTATGGAGTCTGAGCCTATATACATACATGCAGGCAAACCACTCATACATACAAAATTAATCAATCTAAAGAAAAATTTAGTGCAGGGCTGGGCATGTGGCTCAGTTGGTATAACACTTGCTTAGCATATGCAAGGTCCTGGATTTGAACCACAGCAGTATAAATATACACCGTCAGATATATATTGCTAGAGATGTAGTTCAAGGCAAGAGTGCTTACCTAGCATGTATAAGGCCATGGGTTTGATCCTCAGCACTGCATAAACTCAGTGTAGTGTCATATGCCTGTAATCCTAACACTTGGGAGGCAGAAGCAATGTATTTGAATTCAGTCATCCTTGCCTATACAACCAGTTGAAGGCCAGCCCAGGATACAGGAGACCCAATGTCAAAAAATAAAATAAAATAAAATAAAAATCTATCACTAATTTGTTCTAGAAGTGGTTTCCTGGAATTAGATCCATCTCAGAGCCTTCAAATGGAAAGGTAAGTTCTTATGTCCCAGCAGTGACCAAATTCCTGTAGCCACAGAAGATGCAGACTCAGTCAGGGTGTCTAAAGGGAAAAGAGACAACTGTCCCACTTTCCTCGAGGTGTGGTGTGTATGAGAATAACTGCAGAATTAGCCTCTCTTGAGTATAGAAGGCCAGGGCATGTGGTGTCTCCAGGCAGCTCCTGTCTTCCTTTCTTCCTTTCTTTTTTCCTTCCTTCTTTCCTTCCTTCCTTTCTCCCTCCCTTCCTTCCTTTAGATTTATTTATTATGTGTAAGTACACTGTAGCTGTCTTCAGACACTCCAAAAAAGGGGGTCAGATCTCATTACGGATGGTTGTGATCCACCATGTGGTTACTGGGATTTGAACTCAGGACCTTTGGAAGAGCGGTCAGTGCTCTTAACCGCTGAGCCATCTCCCCAGCCCCCAGGCAGCTCATTTCTATATAGGCCTTTCCTAGAATTCAAAGGGAATTAGTCTCCTGTCTTAGACAGTTAGGCTTAGGACTCTGCATCATGATTTAGTAATTGATAGCTACAATGGTGGTTTCCCTTGACTGGGGACATTTTGTGTCTACTGCCTAGTGTCCTATGCACATGCTTCAACAATCTTGCATTTTACAAACTCAAAAAACCTACAGAAGTGGAATACCTTGCCTAATGACAAGACTCTAAGGATGGTCCATTGCCAAAGCAGTGGCATCATGCACACCCCCTCCAGTCTCTCTGGGTGAGAGGCATTATCAGAGCCTTCCTTTCATTATTACAGAGTCTCTAATTTACCCAACGATTTCCATGAACATTATGCTATTTGGTGTAAGCAACATTTTACCAAAATATAAGGGAAATGGAGATATATGAGAATATAACTAATTTTCTTTTTTCTTTCTTTTTTTTCAAACATAGCCTCTTATCATAACTTTGGCTGCCCTGTACACTCACTCCATAGACCAGACTGGCCTTGAAGTCACAGAGATCTGCTTGCCTCTGCCACCCAAAGGCTGAGATATAAGGTTGTGGGAGAGAAAAAAAAACTGGTTCATGTTAACAGTGGGTTGTGTCACTCTGCAATAGTCACCAAGAACAAAACCAGAGGTAAAGAGAATGATACAGACATTCTGAATTCAAGATAGAACACCCACATGAAAACCTTGGCAATTCTCTCAGGGCCCTCCTACACAAGATGGGCTTCTTCCAGCTCAGGCTGGTCCACGGGCAGAAAGGACCCCTGACCTAAGTCACATGACTTGTTGCAGCCAGGAGAACTAGCCAGGCAGGGGAGAGAAGTGTGACCTGCATCTGGTCACTGAGACACAAACTGAGCGAAACCCTTTGCAGGACAGTCTCGCTTTCTAAATAAAGACATTTTTGTAAACTTTTTTTTTCTCCTTTTGAGATCTGTTTTCTAAATTTGGCTGCCAGAGTCACTTTCAGGTTCTGTGTGGTTCATTTCTTTTCCTCTAAGGATTTCAAACAAGGGACTAAATAGAGAGCAGTTACTGAGCAGCAGCATTTTAGCAGTGGGCAGAAGTTAGCACCAGTGTCCCTCAGCATATTCCACCTTTACAGGGACGAATTGAAGCCGGGAACCCTGAGGATAGACTCAGGGCTGTACAACCGCTCCGCTCCGTGGCAGGAACAGTCCTAAGGCTCTGCCTCCTTACCTACTGCTCTTTTGTCTGCTTTTAAATCTGAGCTTCATGTGAGCTCAGATAAATTACTTTGCCTTTGTAATCCTTTATTGGGAGGACAATCGATTCACCTCCTAGGATTCGGCGAATGAACTCTTAGAGTCACACACAAGGATTGAGGCTGTAGCTCCATGGTAGAATGCTTGCTTTTCATGAGCAATGCCTTAGGTTCAAACCCCAGTACGGCCAGAATGCCGCCTCACAAGGTACGTGACACAGAGTGACCCACTAACCCTGAAGGCTGCAGCATCAACTTACCTCCGTCTGAGCTTGGCTCTGCCTCATGTCTTTCACATTCTCCGCAACTGCACGACAGGTGACAAAATAGCTCCTGTCTCATCCCATCGGCTGTGGATCTTAAATAAATAATGTCATCATCCACGTAGTACATTAATCTATCAATTTTCTTAGCTGCACAAATTCCCCAAATTCAGAAGTTTTAAAGGCATTTATTTTCATATTTGGGGCACATGCTAAAATACTAGAGCTTGATAGTCTACTTAATTTAAGGGAAAAAAAAACCTCATCATTAAAAATCCCTCCATCAGGAGAGACCACGATGCGGTAATTTATAGTATAGGGCTGTGTTCCGAGTCCAGGGCTCCTTCTTTCCATCCTGCTGACAGGGCAGTAGCCCCTCTGTCTGACAGACTCCATCTGGGATAATAATACTTATTTCTTTGTACAGTGCTTTAAGTCCTTTGGATAAACACTGCTATGTGAGCACAAATTATTATCTCTTTTCCAGATACCACTTTTAGATTAGAATCCAGTAGCTTCCTAAAATAGACTGAAGTGGAAGTATATCATGGACAGAGCTACCTGTCTTGTGTGATGTGGCCACTGGATAATGCCTTCGCACATAATGCCAGCTTTAGATTTTGTTATGGATTGGTATGTTTGAGCTTATGGACTTGTTAGCCTGGGGGGAAAGAGAGATTTCCTCAATGGAATGGTTTTGCTGTTTAACTTCAAAAATTTTTGTGCAGGTTGCCAGCCAACACATGGGATGTGCACGCATGTGTGCAAACACACACACACACACACAAGTGCAGGCACATACATTCTCCTTTCATGCCATCCCTTTCCTCTGCCTCTTAGGGGTTTATAATCTACTCTTCTCCCAAGTCTAAAGGCAGACACAGACACGGTGAGCCTCTATTTGCTGATATGACAAAGCAATACTGAGTGTTAATGCATCTGTTACAGCCAGGATGACTCTTTAAACCAGGCCTAAGTGTCTAAGGCATCTCTTATTATATATTCTAATACGTATGTTTCTTTCAAAAGTATTTTTTTTTACTTATTCATTCTTTTAAATTTGGGGCTATGAATACAGCTCAGTGGAAGAACATGGGCCTAGACTGTTCAAGGATCCGAGTTTGATTCTCAAAAGTACTAAAAAAAAAATGTAAGTTGATTAACTTATCACTCAAAAATGCTTTCACACTGCTCTGACCCAAGGTTTATCCTAGATGCTGAGAACAGAGTGTCAAAAAAGAAATGTAACACCCTTGTCCTTAGACATTTAAAGATACGGTCACCAATAAGGGAACAGACAACATTTTTAGAAGCAGAGATGGTGAATTGGGTTAAAACTTACTAGAAGTTACTCCTTGCAATGATGGCCTCAAAGGAGACCATGTTTGAGTCAAGAACTGAAGAAGGAAAAGGAGCCCTCCTTGCCAATAACGCTGAGATCAGAGCATTTGAGGCAGAGGAAGCCCCATACAAGGGCTCCCAGCAGACTGCCGGGGTAGACGTGGTTCATGCGCACATGGAGAGGGAGAAGAGGGAGGCGGTTCCCGTGTCTTGTCACAGAGGTCAGTGTTTCTGGGCACAGAGCAGGGCAGAGAAATACAGAAAATCTATGGAGCAGAGGAGGTAAGGACATAGTTTAACCAGCACAGATAAGATAGCCGTTCACGAAACAATTAAAGAAGAAAGGTAAGACCGCTGTCAACTATTGCCTATCAATGAAGCATTAAGCCCTTGATAGAGATCAGAGATGGAGACAGAGAGCTAAGTCTTAGTAAGACACAGTAACTCAGTTTTCATTTATTGTCTCAACAGAAAAGGGATTTAGAGGAAGACATTGATTGTGTTGTGGGGCTTTGGGTTTAAGGATGCTAAAGTGGCAAATGTCTGTGATCCCAGCACACAGGACAGAGGGAAGAAGTTCTTGCATTTGGAGCTAGCTTAGACAATATAGCAAGACCCTGAAGGAAGAAAGAAAGAAAGAAAGAAAGAAAGAAAGAAAGAAAGAAAGAAAAAAGGAAGAAAGGAAGAAAGGAAGGAGGAAAGAAAGAAAGAGAGAGAGGAGCTGGAGAGATGGCTCAGCAGTTAAGAGCACTAACTGCTCTTCCAAAGGTCCTGAGTTCAAACCCCAGCAACCACATGGTGGCTTACAACCATCCGCAATGAAATCTGAAGCCCTCTGAAGACAGAATCTGTAGGGTCTGAAGACAGCTACAGTGTACTTAGATATAACAATAAATAAATCTTTAGAAAAAAAAGAAAAAGAGCTAAAGAAAGGAAGCAAAGAAGGAAGGGAGGAAAGAGAGGGAAGGGAGGGATTGGGAGACAGGCAGACAGACAGACAGACAGAAAGAGGTTTCACTTTTCTTTTGTAATTAGACTGCAACCTCCCTGGTTATAGAAATATTTGTTTGACATTCTGAGAAAAAGACTCAGATTTTCCTTACTCATAAGCCTCTATACTTTTACCCCCTTTCTTGAGCATCAGAAAAAGGCTAATCCCACCCCCACCCCACCCCACTCCCACCTTCACCCCACTCCCACCCTCACCCCACTCCTGGGAGATGTTGGTTTATTGAACTTAAATTTAGACAAAAGCTAGAGACAAACATTTGAGGTCAGTAAGCTTATGTCACCATATGGGCACAATCAAATAGCAAGCAACACAGCACCATGGCCAAGGAGGCCAGTTCTGATATCAAAGTACTTGGGCTTAAATGCCTGCTTTACTACCTAATAACCATACAACCTCGAGCGAGTGACTTGTGTAACATGGGGACAAATAACAGCTCTCCATGGGACTGGTTCACATAAAGACCTGAGGACACCATGCGTCACCAACACCTGGCACAACTTTTCCAACTTAGAATCCTGAGTTTTAGTAGTCACAAGGATACCCAGAACAAAACACTGTCATGTAGAGATGTTCTTTCACTGGTCCTTTACTCACCCAAAATGCACTACCACCCCCATTGAAATTTATGTTCAATTCCAGGTATTTTTGCAGTGTGTTGTTTTGTGATGTAAGTCAAGGCAAAAGCAGAAACAGATTTTAGCTGATGGTGCTCTCCTTGAAATGGAAAACTGGGTGCCTTTCTGCCCAGTGACTTTTCTCAGAAGCTGTATTTTTTTTAATTGATCATTATCTCATGTTTCTGACTCCACCCCTTCTCTCTCTCAGGAGTGTGCCACTTTCCCAGGCTTCTTTATCTCTGCTCTTGCAGGAAGGCAAGGCTGAAGTGTAATTTCACAGACTGTGCTTATAAGGAGCGCGTTCCGGTTCCCGGGTGGGCACTCTTTCTTTCAATGCCTCCTTTTTATGGTATTTGACAGTGCACCAGAAAAATGCCACCACTAGAATAGGGAGAAAATGGAACTTGTAAATTTTGTACCAAGGATAAATCTGCCATGTGCTCACAAAATAAACAGACTCTTGGTGACAGATAACAGTATTCCACCTGGAAAAGAGAAACTCGAGTTCCTACAGGGGAAATGAAGCTTCGCTTATTTTCTAGGTCTTAGCAAAAATCACAGCTACATTGTAGCTGCTGTTAAGAATTCTTATTAGGTAGAGGGATTGAAGGACTCGACGGGGAATGGGACTCCACAAGAGTCAACTAACTTGGAACCTTAAGGCTCCCAGAGACTGAACCACCAATCAAAGAGCCCCCTTGCCCCCACAAATATGTAGCAGAAGTGCAGCTTGGTCTTCATGTGCCCCTCCCCCCTCCCCCCCCCCCCCCCCCGACAACTGGAGCAGGGACTGTCCCTGAATCTTGCCTGTGGATCACATTCTACTAACTGAGCTGCCTTGTCCCCCTCAGTGGGAGAGGATGCACCCAGTCCTGCAGTGACTTGATGTGCCAGGGTGGGGTGATACCCAGGGGGTTTTTCAGCATCCAAGGAGAAAGAAAGGGAGTGGGGGAGGGGCAGTGTGAGGGGGCAACTGGGAGGGGGACTATGATAGGGATGTAAAGTAAATAAATAAATTGGGATGAAAACAGAATTCTTATGAGAGCCAGTGAGATGGTTCAGCTGGTAAGGGAGCTTGCTTGCTACCCAAACAGACAACCTGAGTTCTATCACCAAAGCTGATATGGAACAATGAGAGAACCCTTAAATTGTCCTCTGACCTCTTAACAAACACTCTGTGGTATGTGCACCCCCGATATGCACATACAAAATAAGAACATTGTGGTATGTCCACCCTGATATGCACATACTAAATTAGTAGATGTAATAAAATTTTAAAGAGTTCTCATTGGGGAGTTTTAATTAGCAAGATAAATAAAGATATGGCTTCTGGATATAGATGGTATGTGTGGGTAAGTTTTTAAAACAGAGTCCCAAAAGGTGAAACTAACCTAGCATTGAATCTATTATAAACAACCCAACTGACCAATGCTTAAGAATCCCTTCTCCGTGAGATCTTTAAGAAGTGAGGAAACGATCCATCAAGGAAGGTTGTTGTGAAGAAAGACCAAAGGCATTGGTTCACAGCCCCACTGAGCCCCCAGCTGGCAGCCAGTCTCAGCTGGTTTTCGAGTGAGGCTGCCTTCTCAGCACCCAGCAACACCTTGCCACGCAGAACTACCGGTCAGTCTATGAAAGCTCAAGAAACAGTAAGCGCTGAAGGCTGCTAAATTTGGAAGTAATTTGTTAAATAGCAACAGGTAGCAGACAGATGCCTGCACTAAGGCTGTACAGACTGTCTGGCTTGCCTCCTCTGTGTGCCTCACACATGTGCCAGGCATGAGCTTTGTTTAGAGGAACTTAACTACATTGTGGTAGACTTTGAAAAAACAAGTGTGGTAGTGCACACCTTTAATACCAGTACTGGGGAGGCAAAGGCAGGGGGCTCTCAATGAGGTCAAGGCCAGCTTAGTCTACATGAAGAGCTCCAGGTTAGCCAGAGGTACACACTAAGACCCTGCCTCAACAAAACAAAACAAACATACGGAAAATTGTGTTTCAAACTTAGTATTTTCAAGGAATTATTTAATTATCACTTCCTTTTGCTACATCATCAAATTTTCCATCTGGTGACTTAATCCAATTAGTAGATAAACACTGTGTGTGTGTATGTGTGTGTGTGTGTGTCTGTCTGTCTGTCAGTCTGTCTCTGTCTCTGTCTCTCTCTCCGTGTGTGTGTGTGTGTGTGTGTGTCTGTCTGTGTGTGTTTGTCTGTCTCTGTCTCTGTCTCTCTCTCTCCCCGTGTGTGTGTGTGTGTGTGTGTGTGTGTGTGAGTGTGTGTGTGTCTGTCTCTGTCTCCTCTCCCCGTGTGTGTGTGTGTCTGTCTGTCTGTTTGTCTGTCTGTCTCTGTCTCTGTCTCTGTCTCTGTCTCTCTCTCTCCGTGTGTGTGTGTGTGTGTGTAGGAGAGACAGAGGGGAAGGGAGGAATAAAGGGAGAGAAGGAAGGAGAGAACAATGTGCAAGAGTCAGCTCTCTGCTTCCACCTTGTTGTTTCTGGGACTGGAACTCAGGCTGTCGTCTTGGTGGCACACACCTTTACTTGCTGAGCCCCCTAGCCTGCCCCACATACTGCTCTTAACACTCCGCAATCTGTTTTCTATGTAGGAGCTTTTGTAAAAGGTGTGCTTGCTGACCCCTCACTGCTCAAAGTTCTCTGAGATTTGCTGTCGCACTTAGACTAAAACAAGTTCTCTGCCTGACATTAAGTTCTAACATTAGCTGGCTTCTGCTTCCTTTCTCACCCCTGTCTCCTGCCTCTAGCTTGGGAGTTGAGCCTGATTCCAGCTGCGCACAGCAGCACACCAGGCTGCACACTCAGAAGCCCATTGTGGGCCACTCCATAATGCCATTCCCCGTGGAGTGGCATGACTCCTTGTCCTTGAGGCTTGAATGCAGATCTTAAATGATGTTGACCTAAGGAGTGTCCGCCAGTCGCTAACGCTAATATTATTTTCATTATGGCCGTTCTCACTCGCGGTGGTTTGCTTATATATTCATTTTCTTGTTTATTATCTGATTGTCTCCACTAGGCTATAAGTTCCATGTTGAGAGACCTTTTGGCTTTATTTAATACTTTATTCCAAGAACTCAAGAAGGTTAACAAGCTGAAGGGCCCAAGTGAGGATACCTCAATCCCACTTGGGAGGGAGAAGAAAGCAATCATGGAGGGGGGGGGAGGGCAGAGGGAAGGAGGGACCTGTGTGGGAAAGGGGACAGGGAGGTGAAAGGGGGAACATGATCAGGTATTGGGGGGTGGGGAGTAGATCAGGACTGAAGCCCTGAGGGTCAGCAGTAAGAATGGAAATAGGCAATGTTGGGAGGTAGGAGGTGGGGGGCCCTCTAGAAGGAACCAGAGACTTGGGAGGTGAGAGGTGCTCAGGACTCAAAGGGAGAGACCGTAGATGAAATGCCCGAGAGTGGGGAGAGGGAACCTGTAGAGTCCACCTGCAGTAGAAAGACAGGGCTTCAAGTGGTTGCCACTGCACAGTCAAAAACTTAACTCAAAATTGTCCCTGTCTAAAAGGACTGCAGGGGTAACAATGGAGAAGAGACTGAGGGAAAGGAGGCTCAGTGACAGGGCCAAATGGGGATCCAGCTCAAGGGGAGGCCCCAAGGCCTGACACGATCACTGATGCCATGGTGTGCTTACAGACAGGAGCCTAGCATGGCTGCCCTCCGAGAGGCCCAACAAACAGCCGAGTCAGATGCAGATACTTAGACTCAACCAATGGACAGAAGGTGGGGATCCCTGTGGTGGAATTAGGGAAAGGCTGGAAGAAGCTGAGGAGGACAACCCCATAGGAAGACCAGCAGTCTCAACTAACCTGGACCCCTGAGATCTCAGACACCGAGTCGCCAACCAAGCAGCATACACCAGCTGATACGAGGCCCCTGACATATACAGCAGAGGACTGCCTGGTCTGGCCTCAGTGAGGGAAGACACATCCAATCCTCAAAAAAGGAACATAATTCCAGGAGGCTGAAAGACTGCCTGGTACCTGTCTTGAAACAACTCAAAGTGTGAGTTTAATGAATTGTGCTAAATAAGAATAATACTTATATATGAAATTTTTAAAGAACAAATTTAACTACTTAAGAAGAATAATTATTATGATCATTCATTTCTTGGGGCTGAGAGCATAGTTCAGTGGTAGATTATTAGCCTAACATGGGCAAGACCCAGGGTTCAGTTCCTGTCACAATAAATAACGATGATGATGATGATGATGATGATGACATCATTTATTAATCTAGGTCTGTTGAAGAACTTTATATACCCCAGCATGGCATATACAAGTTCATGCCTGTAATTCATGCTTCCAAAAAACAGAAGTATCAAGATCATAAGTTACTTCAATGCCAGCCTGGGTGACTCTGGGAGACATCGTTTCAATTGAAGAAAACAAAAGCATTATCTTAATATGGTTGGTGATCTAAATATTTCCTATGCAATGCTAGCAATTGTCTGTGATAGTGTCTGTATAGTATGTATTACTTAGCTGTAACGGCTGGATTACAACCTTCCTAAGAGAAAGATTTGCTTCCTACCCAATTTTGCATACTGAGATCTTGTGTGCTAGCTGACTTATAGGCTCTCAAAGCCTTACATACTAGCCATCAAGTCCTCTCCCCCTCCTCCTCCTGCTTCTCCTCCTCTTTCTCTTTCTTCTATTCCACACTAGGGATAAAACTGGAGGCCTTCTAAATGTTAGGCAAGTGCTCCTCCGCTGAGTTGTATCCTTAATCCTCTTCTTTTTAAAAACTTGGAAGCAGTATCTCACTATGTTGCCCAGGTTACCATTAGACCCACTCTACAGCCAAGCAAGCCCGGAACTTGTCACTTTCTGTTGCCCCTTCCTAAGCAGCTGGGATTATAGCACTGCACCACAAGGCCCAGCAACAGTCAAGGCTTTAATATCATCTTTGAGTTTAACTAGTGGAATTGATATAAAGATATATAATAAGGGGCTGGAGAGATGGCTCAGCGGTTAAGAGCACTAACTGACTGCTCTTCCAGAGGTCCTGAGTTCAATTCCCAGCAACCACATGGTGGCTCACAACCATTTGCAATGGGATCTTCTGTAATGCCCTCTTCTGGTGTGTCTGAAGACAACTAGACTGTATTCATATAAATAAAATAAATAAAATTGCTTTAAAAAGATTTGTTAAGGGGGCTGGAGAGATGACTCAGATGTTAAAAGCACCGACTATTCTTCCAGATTATACTATATATATATAATAAGAACAACCCTACAAAATATTTGAAATCTAAAGTGAGAGTTCATTGTGTAAAGTTAAGACAGGAAACAATAAAATCTTTGATTTCTAGGAGTGCTTCAACAGTTGGAGGATATTTTGATAAACAGAGCTAATTGCCTTTCTTTCTCTTTTTGAGACAGAGTCTCCCTATATAGCCCAGGCTGGCCTCCAACCCCCCATCCTCTTGTCTCTGCCTCTCAGAGTTAATATTATAAATGAACACCACCATACCAAGCAAGTTGTTGACTATTGATAGTGACGTTGATAATAATACTGCCACACTTAAATTCCTCTACCTGTCACTCTAACGCTATTTGTGTAATAAATACAATTCTTGAGGATTCTGGGTTCTGTGGATACCCCTTCAGTGTCACTCATTACAAATTTTATAGCATACAAAGATTTGAGAAAATAATTTTCCCAAAGATCCATAAAAATGTAGTGACCCACTGACCATTGACCCTATTAGCATTTCTTCCAGACTGATATTCCTGGAGCCCTGGAATTCCCTACCACTACCGAGCCAATGAGGTATCAGCTAAAAGATTACATAACCAACAGGTTAGCAGGCTACTAAAGGACACATATCTTAAATATGTAAATGCAATGCATAATAAATGCAGCAACAGATGTGCAAGGCACAGACATACTAATGAGGACTAATTCACTTTGTCAAGAAGCGTACACAGGGCTGAAGAGATGTCTCAGCAGTTAAGAGCACTGTCTGCTCTTCCAGAGAACTGAAGTTCAGTTTCCAGCACCCACATCTATAACTCCAGTTCCAGAGTATCCCAAGCCCTCTTCTGGCTTCAAGAGCATTGCACATATGGGGTGTACAAACATCTATGGGAAAAACACCCACACACACATAAAATCATAATAAAACTAAGTCTCAAAAAAGAAACTGTCTTAGCTAAGGTTTCATTGCTGTGAAGACATACCATGACCAAGACAACTCTTATAAAGGAAAACCTTTAATTGGGGCTGGATTACAGTTTCAGAGGTTCAGTCCATTATTATCATGGCAGGAAGCATGGCAGCATCCAGGCAGACATAGTGCTGGAGGAGCCGAGAGTTCTACGTCTTGATTCAAAATCAGCCAAAAAGAGAGATGGCTCAGCAGTTAAGAGCACTGACTGCTCTTCCAAAGGTCCTGAGTTAAAATCCCAGCAATCACATGGTGGCTCACAATCATCTGTAATGTAATCTGATGCCCTCTTCTGATATGTCTGAATACAGCTACAGTGTACTTACATATAATAATAAATAAATCTTTTAAAAAAATCAGCCAAAAGGAGACTGTCCTCTGCAGGCAGCCAGGAGAAGACTAGATTCCACACAGGGCAGATCCTGGGCATAGAAGACCTCAAAGCCTGCCTACATAGTGACATACTTCCTCCAACAAGGCCACACCTCCTAATAGTGCCATTCCCTATGACCAAGCATTCAAACACATGAATCTATGGGGCTAAACCTACTCAAACCACCACAGAAACATGTCACAAAGAAGATAATGATTTGTAAGATTTCTAAGTAATAAACTGAAACTCATTAGGTTAAAGAAGAGAGACACATATAAAAAACCTTTAAGTGACATTCCAATGGGAATATAGTTCCTGGGATACAACACATGGTATGTCCACCTCCATAACATGCTTTGTGGATAATAATGACTTTTGAAAAACACAACACAAAGGTGATGGCGGTGCATGCAGGAGGTAGAGGCAGGTGGATCTCTGTGAGTTCAAGGCTAGCCTGGTCTACAGATTGAATTCCAAGACAGCCAAGAATACACAGAGAAACACTGTCTAAAAAAGAAAAAGAAGCCGGGCGGTGGTGGCGCACGCCTTTAATCCCAGCACTTGGGAGGCAGAGGCAGGAGGATTTCTGAGTTCGAGGCCAGCCTGGTCTACAAAGTGAGTTCCAGGACAGCCAGGGCTACACAGAGAAACCCTGTCTCGAAAAACCAAAAAAAAAAAAAAAGAAAAAAGAAAAAAAAGAAGAAGAAGAAAAGAAAGGAAGAAAAGAAAAACACAGCACAAAGGTTTGAAAATAGATATAAACAAAACATAAACTTCTAGTTTGATGCTATGGATTGTGTGTAAAATATTCCCAAGCCACCTCCCAAAGGCTGATACGTTAAAGATTTTGTCACCAGCTAGTAAATCTAATCATTCAGAGATGATTAGACCTTGAAAGCACTAATTTTATCAATGGGTTAATCCATTCATGAATTCACATGGAATGGACTCTTGGGGGTGGATCCTGGTTGTAGGAAGTAGAGCATGTCCTTAAAGGGTACGGTCTTACCCTGATGGTTTCAAATCTGACTCTTTCTGTGTCCTGAACAGCATTAGGTGAGCACCTTTCTTCCCCCGCTGCACCTGATTTGTCCCGCTGATTTCTCCCTCCCAGGCTCAAACAATGGAACAAGTGAACATGAACTAAAATCCCTGAACTCATAGCTAAGATAAATCTTCCCCTTTTTAATGTTTTTTATTTTAACTTTTCTCAGAAATTTGTCTCAACCGTGAAGTAGCCAACACTAAATTTGAGGAAGGAAAAGAGTTTAGCTAACTTTAGAGAAGGATTATATTCTAAGCTTTAGGTTTTATACATGAATATATATTTTTAAATTTATCATCAATTAGCCAGTGTCTTAGTAAGGGTTTCTACTGCTGTGATAAAACATCATGACCAAGGTAATTTGTAAAAGAAAATGTTTAACTTGGGGGTTATGGTTTCAGAGGATTGTGATCCATGGTGGATCTAAAATAACTGTGTGTGTGTGTGTGTGTGTGTGTGTGTATGTGTCTGTGTGTGTGTCTGTGTCTGTGTGTGTCTGTGTAAAGGGGATTTATTAGAATGACTTACAGGCTGTAATCCAACTAATCCAACAATGTCTGTCTACCAACGGAATGTCCAAGAATCCAGTAGTTATTCGGTCCACTAGACTGGATGTCTCAGCTCATCTAAAGCATAGGCTGGCTTAGTTAGTGTTTCCATTGTTGTAAAGAGACACCATGATCAAGGCAACTCTTAAAAAGGACAACATTTAATTGGGACTGGTTTATAGGTTCTGAGGTTTGGTCCATTATCATCATGGTGGGAAACTTGGTGGTGTCCAGTCAGGCATGGCACTGGAAAATCTGAAAGTTCTACATCTTCACCCAAAGGAAGCCAGATGCAGACTGTCTCCAGGCAGCTAGGAGGAGGGTCTCCAAGCCCACCCCTACAGTGACACACTTCCTCCAACAAGGCCACACCTACTCCAACAAAGCCACACCTCCTAATAATAGTGCCACTCCCTGGGCCAAGCATATTCAAACCATAACATATGCCAAATTCTGAAGAAGTAGACTCTAATGTCAGCGAAGGAATGGACTTGTTAGCAAGAGCAAAAGCAAGAAGGCAAAGAAAGGGCAAGCTTCTTTCTTCCTTGTCTTTTATATAGGCTTCCAGCAGAAAGTGTGGGCCAGATTCAAGGTGGATTTTCCCATCTGAAAAGATCTGGATTAAAAAAAACAAAAAAGCGTTCCTTACACGTGTGCCCAGCCACTTGGGTTTTAGTTAATTCTGGATGTGGTCAAGTTGACAACCAAGAACAACCACCACAAGGTCACCCCTTGTCAACTTGACACATGATCATATCTCCTTAAGTCATGGTTGATTTCCAAATGAAACCAATAACCAGGGGATAATTATGCCTAACATGCTATAGCTATCTCTTGTACAGCTGCAAATCAATTATATATTTAAAATAGGTGGAGATGTCACTTGAGAGACATTCTTTTTTTAATGAAAAAGGAAGTAAAAACATTTTATGATAAAATTAAAGATTTACATGGAAAATGTTTCTGACAAAATTGAAGAAGCATATAGAAAAACACATTAAGATTGACAATTTTCATGGAAAATAACGAGTAAAATGGTAGACACAAAAAACATTACTAAATTAATTGAAAAAGGAAGTAGAAACATTTTATGATAGAACTGAAGATTTACATGGGAACTATTTCTAATAAAATTGCAGAAAAATATAAAATAACATTAAAATTGAAGATTATCATGGACAACTACAGATAAAATGGTAGGCATAAAAATATTTCTAAGTTGATTGAAGGTGGAATTATAAACATTTTCTGATAAAATTGAAGATTTACATGGAAAATATTCCTGAAAAAAATATGGAAAAACATTAAAATTGAAGATTATAACGGAAAATTATACAGATAAAATGGTAGGCATAAAAATATTTCTAAGTTGATTGAAAGTGGAATTATAAACATTTTATGATAAAATTGAAGATTTACATGGAAAATATCTCTGATAAAATTGAAGAAATATATAGAAAAACACGTTAAGATTGAGTTTTTCATGGAAAAATTATACAGATAAAATTATAAGCATAAAAATATTCCTAAGTTTTTTAAAGTGGAATTATAAACATTTTCTGATAAAATTGAAGATCTACAAGTAAAATATTTCTGATAAAATTCAAGAAATATATAGAAAAACATGTTAAAACTGACTATTTCATGGAAAATTATACAGATAAAATGGAAGGTATAAAAATGTTCCTAGCCGGGCGGTGGTGGCGCACGCCTTTAATCCCAGCACTTGGGAGGCAGAGGCAGGAGGATTTCTGAGTTCGAGGCCAGCCTGGTCTACAAAGTGAGTTCCAGGACAGCCAGGGCTACACAGAGAAACCCTGTCTCGAAAAAACCAAAAAAAAAAAAAAAAGTTCCTAAGTTGATTGAAAGTAAAATTACAGACATTGTCTGATAAAATTGAAGATTTACATGGAAAATATTTCTGATAAAATTGAAGAAAAATATAGAAAAAATGTTAAAATTAAAGATTATCATGGAAAATAATACAGTTAAAATGGTAGACATAAAAAACATTACTAAATTGAAAGAGGAATCACAAACATTATCTGATAAAATTGAAGATTTACATGAAAAATATTTCTGTTAGACTATGATTTTTGTTGGGGAATTGAGTCCATTGATGTTATAAGATATTAAGGAATAGTGATTGTTGCTTCCTGTTATTTTTGATGTTCTTTTTATGTTTGTGTGGTTACTTTCTTTTGGGTTTGTTGGAAAAAGATTACTTTCTTGCTTTCTCTAGGGTATAGTTTCCCTCCTCTTGTTGGCATTTTCCATCCATTATCCTTTGTAGGGTTGGATGTGTGGAAAGATATGGTATAAATTTGGTTTTATTATGGAATATCTTGTTTTCCCTATCTATGGTAATTGAGAGTTTTGCTCAGGATAGTAGTTTGGGCTGGCATTTGTGTTCTCTTAGGGTCTGTATGAGATCTGCCCAGGATCTTCTGGCTTTCATCGTCTCAGGTGAGAAGTCTGGTGTAATTCTGATAGACCTGCCTTTATAGGTTACTTGACCTTTTTCCCTTACTGCTTTTAATATTCTTTCTTTGTTTAGTGCATTTGATGCTTTGATTATTATGTGCCAGGAGGACTTTCTGGTCTGGTCCAGTCTGTTTGGAGTTCTGTAGGCTTCTTGTATGTTCATGGACATCTCTTTCTTTAGGTTAGGGAAGTTTTCTTCTACAATTTTGTTGAAGATATTTACTGGCCCTTTAAGTTGGAAATCTTCACTCTCTTCTATACCTATAATCTTTAGGTTTGGTCTTCTCATTGTGTCCTGGATTTCCTGGATGTTCTGGCTCAGGAGTTTTTTGCATTTTGCATTTTCTTTGACTGTTGAGTCAATGTTTTCTACGGTATCTTCAGCCCCTGAGATTCTTTCTTCTATCTCTTGTATTCTGTTGTTGATGCTTGCATCTATGACTCCTGAATTCTTTCCAAGATTTTCTATCTCCAGAGATGTCTCACTTTGTGATTTCTTTATTGTTTCTACTTCCGTTTTTAGATCTTGGATGGTTTTGTTCAGTTCCTTCACTTGTTTGTTTGTGTTCTCCTGTAATTCTTTAAGGTATTTTTGTGTTTCCTCTTTAAGGGCCTCTACCTGTTCACCCATGCTCTCCTGTATTTCTTTCAGGGATTTTTGTGTTTCCTCTTTAAGGGCTTTTACCATTTGACCCATCTTCTCCTGTATTTCTTTAAGGGAGTTATTTATGTCCTTCTTGATGTCCTCTAATAGCATTGTGAGATGAGACTTTAAATCCAACTCTTGCTTTTCCGGTGTGTTGGGGTATCTGGGACTAGCTGTGTTGGGAGAACTGGGCTCTGATGTTGCCAAGTAGCCTTGGTTTCTGTTGGTAGGGTTCTTGGGCTTGCCTTTCGCCATCTGGTTATCTTTGGTGTTAGTTGGTCTTGCTGTCTCTGGCTGGAGCTGCACCTCCTATGGGCCTGTAAGCCTGTGTCTGTACTCCTGGGAGACCAACTCTCTTCTGGCAGGATCTGTTCACAGAAAGCTGTGGAGCTGTCTAGTTCCCTGAAGCAAATGGCGGCCAGAACGGAAAACTCCTGTCCCAGCTGCTCCACTGATCGTATGCCCTGTGCCCTCCTAGCTGTACCCCTCCAGAAAGAAGGTGGCGATCTCACCTCCACACTCAGAAGTGAAATCGCTGCTGGGAGATCACTCTCTCCTAGTGGGCTAAGCACAGAAGGCTTTGAAGCTGCCTGGTTCTCTGCTCCAGATGGCGGCCAGAAGAGCGACATTCTTTTTTTTTTAATTATTTACTTATTTTTTGTATGTGAGTACACCGTCCCTGTCTTCAGACACTCCAGAAGAGGGCATCAGATCCCATGTGAGCCACCATGTGGTTGCTGGGAATTGAACTCAGGACCTCTGGAAGAGCAGTCAGTGCTCTTAACTGCTGAGCCATCTCTCCAGGCCCAAGAGACATTCTTTTATTATCTCACATTTAGATATAAAGACCATTCTTCTAATTGATGTTACACTACGTGATAAAGAGGCCAAGGAATGAGAACACAAATATTTGTATAAACACATTCTTAACAAAATATGACAGTAACAAAACTGTCAACTATAATTCTAGTTTCTGCACTGGCCATGTAGCCTGAGCTGGTATTTAGAACTACCTTCTTTTTTTTTTTTTTTTTTGGTTTTTTTTTCGAGACAGGGTTTCTCTGTGTAGCCCTGGCTGTCCTGGAACTCACTCTGTAGACTAGGCTGGCCTTGAACTCAGAAATCCTCCTGCCTCTGCCTCCCAAGTGCTGGGATTAAAGGCGTGCGCCATCACCGCCCGGCTAGAACTACCTTCTTATATTAGTCATTCTGTAATTCCTCTACCCACAGCAAGCATGATTTGTTCTAGTTTCCCATTAACTTTTATCACAGGACATGGTAGTACCAAGAGACACCTAAAGAATCGCCGGTACTCCAGAAAAGAGTTCACACCATGGGCTGTCAGTATTCTTTGAGCTTTCAGGAAAGGCTTCAGAAACTGTAGTGTTGGCAAATTGCAAGGCCTATTCCAAATATTTTAAAAAGTCATCCGTAGCTTTAAAATAATACTTATGCATCCCTAGAACCACTTCTGGTATCAAAATGTTATTAGGGTTTTCTCAACTCTCGAGTTCTAGGAGAATGGAATGTATAGAATGAATATATATATATATATATATATATATATATAATGTATAGAATGAATCTATCTATAAAGCCTATTTGTTAGAATTGCTTACAGGCTGTGGTCCAGCTAGTCCAACAATGGTTGTCTACCAAGGGAAGGTTCAAGAATCCAGTAGTTGTTCAGTTCATGAGGCTGGATGTCTCAGCTGATCCTTAGTATCTGCCAGGATCCTGAAGAAGTAGGCTCTAATGCCAGTGAAGAAATAGCTTTCCAACAAGAGGAACAAGCAGGCAAAAACCAAAAGCTTTCTTCCTCTAGGTCCTTGTATAGGATTCTAGCAGAAGGTGTGGCCTGGATTCAAGGTGGATCTTCCCAAGGTGTCTCTCTCTTCTTCACCTGCTTGCCTTGTGGGACTGAGCAACTGCTAGACTCTTGGACTTCCATTAACAGCTGCTACTGACCATTGTTGGGGAGTTGGACTACAGACTGTAAGTCACCAACAAATTCCCTTACTATATAGAGACTGCCCATAAGTTCTTTGACTCTAGAGAACCTGACTAATACAGAAGTTGAATTAATCTGAATTAAAGGTGTATCTTTCCACTTCAAAAGAATCAGGTTTATAAATGGGTCTCCTCAATTCAAATAATTATAATTTAAAAAGAAATCCTTCACAAGCACACTGAGCCACTTGGGTTTCAGTGATTTCCATACGTAATCAAACTGCAACCCGTAATACCCATCAGCACATCTTTATATCGCACCGTTAAATACAACAAACTATTCCAGCATAAGTAAAAAGCTGGCTACAATATGTACTCAAGAGAAAAATCCTCAAATTCCATCTATGAAGTCCATGTGTAGTCATGGGGTGTACGTGCAATCAATTAATCAGTAACTTTGAGCATAAGATACTGACAATATGACTGAGAAGAGAATGTCCACACTTGAAACAAACAGCTTAAGAAAGTAGGAGCGAGGCACAAAGCTGCACCTTGAGTTCAGGAGATGCCATCACAACGTTTACAACACCTGTGTCCTCGTCATAACAATTTCTTTTAAAAAAGAATCACTGAAGAAAGTTCAGAAGATAAGGAACAAAAGTGTAAAAATGAAGTTGCCTATGTGAAATCATTACCTTCTAGGTTTTTTTTTATTAAATTCATTTGAAAAAGAAAAAAGAGTTATAGAGTTATCCTTCATACCACACACAAGAACACATCTAAAAGGGATCACAATTTAAATATACAAGTTCTGAAAGAGGCTTTGGGGAGTTCCCCTCTGTGCTCTCTCTAAAGAAAACTTTGCTACTAAGATTCAAAGTACAAAAGCAACAAATAGAAAAGACTGATAAATTTGGCTATGCAAAAGGCTTCACATGACAGGACACTGAAAAGCCAAAACAAACACATGGGTTATGACATTTGAAATATCCAACACTTCTTTCTCCCCACTCCACTTCAACCACCCCTCCCTCCTCACCCTACACCCCACCTCCTCATCCCCCATCCCACCCTCCTCACCCTCCATCCCACCTTCCTCATCCCCCATCCCACCCTTCTCACCCTATACCCCACTCTCCTCATCCTCCACCCCACCCTCCTCACCTTACACCCCACCCTCCTCACCCTCCATCCCACCCTCCTCACCCTACACCCCATCCTCCTCACCCTACACCCCACCCTGCTCACCCTACACCCCACCCTGCTCACCCTACACCCCACCCTCCTCACCCTACACCCCACCTCCTCATCCCCCATCCCACCCTCCTCACCCTCCATCCTACCTTCCTCATCCCCCATCCCACCCTTCTCACCCTATACCCCACTCTCCTCATCCTCCACCCCACCCTCCTCACCCTACACCCCACCCTCCTCACCCTCCATCCCACCCTCCTCACCCTACACCCCACCCTGCTCACCCTCCATCCCACCTTCTTCATTCCCCACCACACCCTCCTCATCCCTCCCACTCACCCTTCTCTCCCACACCACACCCTCCTCTCCCCACATCTCACCCTCCTCATCCCTCCTTCCTCACCCTCCTCCCCCACCCTCCTCACACCCCACCCAAGCCTTCTCATCCTCTTACCCCACCCTCCTCATCCCCTTACCCTCCATACCCCCACCCCACCCCTACCCTTTTTTTTTTTTTTTTGAGACACGTCTCACTGTATAGCCCTGGTTAGCCTAGAACTCACTATGTAGACCAGGCTGGCCTCACATTCAGTCATCTGTCTCCTCTGCCTTGTGCTGCTTCCTTCTTTCTTTTAAACAACTTCCTTGGAACTGAAATTACAGACAGCTACAAGTCTTCCAGTAGGTACTGAGAACCAAACAGAAATCCATGCAAGATCAAGAAGTCTGTTTTCTTTTATTTTTTTTTTCTTTTGGTTTTTCGAGACAGGGTTTCTCTGTGTAGCTAGCCCTGGCTGTCCTGGAACTTGCTCTGTAGACCAGGCTGGCCTCGAACTCACACAGATCCACCTGCCCCTGCCTCTGGAGTGTTGGAATTAAAGGTGCCACTACCACCAGGCAAAACTTGCTTCAAGGTCTCCACCATCTCTCTAACACCGTTTGTATCTCTTCTTAAAAATTCCTTAGAATGCAGATAAAACTGGCCAAAAATTCTATCAAAACATGTAAATAACTAGAAGAATCCCAAGGTTCTCAGCACAGAAAGGACAAACACTTGAGAAAATGGAAATTCTAATTATCATGATCTGGGCATTATCTCTTGTATACATATACTGAATTATCATCGTGTATCCCATAAACAAAAAGAACAACAAAACATTTATGCTAAAAAAAAGAAAGACACACATGCCTGATGGATAATTCACAAAGGTATATACTAAAATAATTTTTCAACATGTAAAGAGATGTTCAATTTCACTTATAATAAAAAAATGCACATTACTAAGACTATGTTAAAATATTGCTTCTCACTTGTCAGATTGGCTGACAGGTTAAGACCTTATCAGAACTGACTGAGTCTCAATGCTCTTCCAGTCACAGGCTTCAATCCTAAACCTAGTAACAGTATTAAGAGGCGGGGCCTTTGGACGGTAATTAGGTTGAGAGCCTCATAATAAAGTCCTTTAGAAAGACTACGCTGACATGACCTTTATCACGGGGTTAGCTGTGCTTACATTGTCTTATTATTAATTACTCACATTAGTTCCTTTCTCTACCTAATTTGTCTTTTTTTCCTTTTATTGGAAACAGATTTTTTCCCCCTCATATAACATATACTGTTATGATTTCCCCTCCCGCTTTTCCTTCCAACTCCTCCCCACCTCCCCGCCCATCTGGATCCACTCCCTTTCTGTCTCGCATTAGAAAACAAGCTGGCTTCTGAGGGAATATAATATAACATAATAAAATACATAATGATAAAACAAACCTAACATACTGGAGTTGGACATGAAAAACTTTGGGTCTCTCTCTCACATACTGGAGGTCTTAAACTATTCTCCATAGAAAGAGGAGATTAAGTACAAATTTGCCTTTCAGCATAGTAATCCCACTTATATAAATTTAGCCTGCAGTTATACCTTTGTCTTAGAGTGTCTATTGCTGTGAAGAGACCACAGAAACTCTTATAAAGAAAAACATTTAATTGGCAGCTGGCTTAGAGTTCAGAGGTTTAGTCCATTGTCATCCTGAACAGAAGCATAGCTGCACTCAGGCAGACATGGTGCTGGAGAAGTAACTGGGGGTTCTACATCTGGATCTGAAGGCATCAGGAAGAGAGAGTGACCTTGGAGCTGGCTTGCACATCTGAAACCTCAAAGCCACCCAGTGATGCATTCCTCCAACAAGGCCACACCTCCTAATAGTGCAACGCTCTCTGAGCCTTCCGGGGTCATTTTTATTCAAACAGGCACAACCTCCAATAACACACACAAAAAAAATACATATGCAGCATTAAAGTTCATAATATTGGAAAAATATTTAAATATCCAAGCAAAAGAGATTAGTTGAATAACCATACCATGAATATATGTATAGTATAGATATATATTACACACACACACACACACACACACACACACACAAGTACTATGTAGCTGTAAAGAAGAATGTGAACAATGAGCTGACTTGGATGGACTGGCACTGGAGACAGTAAACTGAAAACAAAGTGACCAGGCATGGTGGTGCACACCTGGGAAAGGCAATGCAGAAAGAAACATCACATCAGGGGCTGACCAGCTAGGGCCACGTAGGGAGAGAATGTAAAGAAGCAGGCACAGCAAACACACTGTAAGAAATAAGATAACACAAGAAACACACATTATCATTGCGAAAGAAATGGAATGAGCCACAGAACAGAGAACTCTGAGAGAAACAGTCAGGGCTGGTGGGAAGTGGCTCTTCTCTGAGCATACCTTCTTACATGGTTTTTGTTGTTTGTTTATGCTGGTGATTCTTCCTGCCATGCACCAAGATAAACTCTAAAAGGATCAAAATTTTTAAATGCCAAAACAACTATATGAATTATTGAAGAAAATGGGTGAATTCCTCATTGCCTTCTATGCAGGGAAAGCTATGTCACTAAAATTTGAATTATGGAGGCCAGAACCTCACATATGCTAAGGACAAGCTCTACCACTGAACTACACTTCCAGTCCTAACTTTTTAATTTTTTTGAAAACGTATTGCATATTCAAGAATAAGCTAAAGCAATAAAAATGAGGAGAAAAACAAATCTAAGACCAAAAGCCCAATGAAAACTAAAAATAATTCGTTTTTATTGATGGTCATGACCATGTACAACAAGGAAATGTTTTTTTCAAGGAATTTATGAACACAGTAGGCCCTCAGCACTGGTGGGCATGGAAGGAGAAAAAGCACAGATGAAGCCCGAGTTCCTTTTAGTAGGTGTTAATTGTAATAGCGAAACTAATTAAACGTGAGGCCAGATTGAGCCAATGACAAGTAATGTTGATAAAATCCAGGATCCTTTGCTGACAGTGATGGCTTCCAGCACTCAGGAGGCAGAGGCAGGAGTTTGAGGCCAGCCTGGTCTACAGAGTAAGTTCGGGACAGCCAGTGCTACACAGACACAGACACAGACACACAGACACAGACACAGACACACACAGACACACACACACACACACACACACACACAGACATACAGAGAGAGAGAGAGAGAGAGAGAGAGAGATTGAGTCAGGATCCCCACCATGGAAGAAGACAGGTGTAAATATGGAAGGAAAGAAGATATAAACAGAAATTGGAGACACTGGAATTGGTATCGTGGTTGCCAAAATATGTGTATGTGTGTGTGTGTGCAAGTGTGTATGTTTACAGGTTTGTGTATATACATATGTGTGTGTGTGTGTGTGTATGTATACACACACGTGTATATGTGTGTACATGTCTTAATTTTCCTATCTTTGTTGAAAGGTCCAAGAAGCAAATACAGCCCAGTGGCAAATGAGAGTCCCTAGTCCATCTCATTGTCTGCGATCCTAACTAAGGGAAACTGGTCCCCTTTAAGGATGGACAGTTCCAGGTCTGGGCAGTGTAGGTGCACTGGAGCCTTGAAAGTGTTGGGTGTACCTGGCTAGGCTGCAAGCACCCCATTCTTCACCGAGTTTCCCCTTGTGTTTGACTTCTGTTGCTTCTTGCTTGCTCTGATCTTTACTGTGATAACTGTTAATGACTTTCTAGCTTTTGCCCACTGTCCACATTCACATTCATCCTTCTTGGGGCTAAATTATGACTTTCATGGGTCACAGGCACTTTGGAAGTGGAAGCAGGAGGGACAAGAGTTTGAGACCAGGGCTGGGCATCTTAGCACATATCCTTAATCCCTGCACTTAGGAGGCAGAGATCTTTATGAGTCCCTGACCAGCCTAGAAAACTAACAGAGACTGGAGAGATGGCTCAGAAGTTAAAAACACTTGTTCCTTTTGCAAAAGACCTGCGTTTAGTTCCCAGCCACCACATCTGGAAGCTCACAAATGCCTATAATTCAAGTTGGAGGTGGAATCCTGTGCTCTCTTTTGGCCACCTCAGGAATTCCATGCACATAGTACACACACACACACACACACACACACACACACACACACACACACTTCTAATGTTTTAAAAGAAACAAACAAATGCTTCCTTCATAGACCTCTTACTAATTACAAGAGTGTTAATAAAGTGGAAAACCAAGACACTGTGATCAAAATTGGCATCACCCATGAGAAACAGCTGATATGACTCAGTCTGATCACGAGGAAACATCAAACAAACAGAAGATGAAGTGTTCTTGTTTGCTTTTAAGTGGGAGAATTGTATTCTTCAAAGACGTCAATATCACTGGGGGTCAGGGGAGGCAGGCTATGGAAATGCTCTATATTTAAGGAAGATATTGAAGAGTGACCACTAAAGGCAATAATTGACCCCAAAATTGAACTTGGCTGAAGGAAAAAAAAAACTATAGAAAGCATTATTACATCCTAAAACTATTAGAATATGGACAGAAAATTAGATAAAGCACCATGTTAATGTAAATCGATGGAGTTAATAGGAAAAAACCTATTTTCGAGAAATGCATGCTTAAGTATTTTAAGGGTAAAGAGGCATGACACATAACAAGGAGTTCAGGGGGAAAGTGTGTGTGTGATGAATGAGAGAATAAATGATGAAACAATAGATAAAATATTAGCAACAATTGAATACTTGTAAATGATAAATAAATGTATATTTTTTATTTTTATATTTTTATAAATTTGAAGTGATTTTCAAATATGTTTTGAAAACCTAAAAATAAAGATTTACTGTGGCACATCTAAGTGCCTGATTCACACTCCACCCAGAGCCTTTCTTGTACATAGTCACCGTCCTCTGTGAGCCTTCCCAGTGCTAGGACTACAAGCTTGTGACACCTTTAAATTGTTGTGATTTAAAAAAAAATAATCGTCAGGAATTCATTTATACATCACTTGCTATTTTAAAATGCACCACTAGGTGGCAACATGACCAATTTAATTGTCACTGTTAATATAGTGATTTTTTTTTTCAAACTCCTATTTACAAAATCCCAGAATAGAAAAATAATTACTTGAGGAAAAGTGTGGTCACAGCAGACACACAAACCCATGTCTAGTGAATCCATTTAGGTATTTCTCTCCCACGACCTCACTCATTCTTTGGCTAGACTTCTCTGAATAGCTTCATCTGTCCCTTGGCCCCCATTTCCTACCCAGCTTAGAAAAGCCATCACCTCTGTGGGAGATTTTATGTTCTCCTTGTGTTCATAAGAAGGGCGTGTAGGGCCTGTAGACACACTGGGCATACGGCTCAGAGGTAGAATGCTTACCTAGCATAAGTAAGTTACGGGTTCAATTTCCACGGAACAGGAGGCAGCGGACGGGACGGAGAAGCAGACGCAGCAGTTTTGTCGGGTGGAGCCCTGCCCCTCTAGTCAAGTACTCTGGATGCTTCCTGTACCGTCTGTAGTTCCCTGATGTTCTGTCGTCCTTTTCTGTTTCTGGGGAAAACATGGTGCGGAAGAACTTCCCACATTGACCGAGTTCGTGTTAGTTTCCTGCAGTCCCATCAATGACATGCTGTTTTATATATGTGAGGCGAGTTGAATACTCATGTTCAGAATGGCTTGCCATTCTGTGGTATTTTAAATGAGAATGGCCCTATAGCCTCATTTGTTTGAACGCCGGTTCCCAGGTTGGTAAAACTGTTTGGGAAGGATTAGGAGGTGTGGCCTTGTTGGAGGAGGTGTGTTGAGGAAGGGGGTGCGCTTTGAGGTTTCAAAAGCCCACACAGTTCCCAATCCACTCTCTCTATGTCCTGCTTGAAGGATTCAAGCTCTCATCTGCGGCTCCAGTCCCATACCTGCTGCCATGCTCCAACATGATGGTCATGGACCCTAACCTTCTGCCACCGTGAGACCCAAATTAAACATGTTCTTTCCTAAGTCGGCTTAGTTATGATGTCTGTCACAAGAATAGGAGAGTAGCTAGGGCACACTCCTTTGCTGTTTGACAATGATGATTATCCCAACTGCTGTTTTGTTTAGTCTGGCATTGCTATTCAGACTGGCTTCTCTCAGCTTCTGACTGAATTGCTTTGCTTGACCTCATAGTAACTCTGTGGCAATCTGTTCTAATCTTCTAGCTCCTTTTCATTCTCTGGCTTGTTCTGTCTTCACCTGTAGCCTGTCTCTGTAAAATTGTCCCAGTAAAACTGCTCTTCCTCCTCCTCCTCCTCCTCTCCTCCCTTCTCCTCTCTCTCTCTCTCTCTGCACTGCTCACTTAAGTCACCTCTCTTCCCTCTGTTCTCTTGAACACTGACCGTACCCTATCGCTGACTCATTCTGTAAAATCTTTCTCTGATTCGTCACTTTGTTTGCTCCTCAATTAGACATCATCTTCCAAACATGGCTGCTTCCTTCTACAAACCAAAATTACTCTACTGTTTGGATTTAAAGGTGTGTGTTTGTATTCTAGCCAGAGAGATTAAAGGTGTGTCATTCCAGCCAGAGCACACACAGACCGAGAGGTCTTTGGATATTACCCCTTGCCAGCCATGTTGCTATATTAAAACTCCTCTACGTATCTTTGCAAGTCAAAGACCTGGATCAGAAATGGGTCTTCCCACTTCAAATAATTTAATTAAGGAAAAAAATACCTTGACCTATGCCAGCCAGGAAGAGGCCCACACTGACCAACTCGGCTGCCTTCTACACCCAGATAGAGTGCACAGAGTTGATCCACCCCAACACTTCCTCCATCTACAAACTGCTGGAGTCCATGGAGGATGCAGCCCTGAAGAACCAGATGTCATTACAGAATAGGGCCAGTCCTAGACCTACTGGCAAGCCCTGACAAGGAGCCACTGTGACTGCAGTCTGTGCTATTTGTCCTGCTGGGGGCACACAAGCACAAAGCTTGAGGTTAGCAAGCCTCAAGGGCAGTGGGTGGGGAAGCTTGGGGTACCCTGGAGCTCATATGGAACATGCCCCCAGATGCCCTGCCTAGTTGCAAGATCACCCTGATCCTGGGCAACAGCAGAATATCCAAGGTGAGTCTCACCGGTGCTCCAGTATTTATGGCATGTCAGAAACCAGAAACCTTGAACCAGACCAACAACTCATTGCAATGAATCTTTTCATTTAAAGCTGTTTGGGCAGAAATATATACTGTGTGACAGATTGCAGTGTCTAAGGCCACTGTGATGGATGAATATGAGGTAGAGAGGTGGGAAAGATGGAGACAGAGAGAACAGAGAGAGGCAGAACTCGAGACCCAAGGGCAGTGATGGGTGTGAGAGAAGGCTGGAGTTGCCTGGGGAACATGTTGCTGCCTAGTAGGGTTGGCAGGGTGGTGTGCAGCCGCTGGGAGCTTTTGAAGACTCCGTGCCCAACATGCTGCCCAGCCATACAATTGCCTTGGCTCCAGGCAACGATGGGATGTTTGAGATGACAATGCTTCATTTTCTGGGTTGGATTGCTTTGAAAGAACTCCATGGTCTGTGTTACTGCATTCCCCCACCACTCGAGGTTATGTTGGTATCTGTGGTCCATGTGTGGCCTCAAGCCATATTGAAGCATGAGGTTCATGTGAACTCTGTGGACTGGGCTGCCACTGGAGGTCATGTTCATGTCCAAGACCTATGTAGACCTGGCTATCCTGGTCTTGAACTCAGAGATCTTGCTTGCCTCTGCCTCCCAAGTGCTGGGATTAAAGGCATGCACCACCATATCCAGCAATTAAGGTATAATTTATATAGAGATAGTAAAATTCATCATTTTAAGTTGTCAAGTTCTATGACCTTTTAAAAACTCAATCAAGATAGCTTTATCTCTAACACCCTAAAGAGTAAGCTTGTGCCTTTTCATAACCATCGACCTCCACATCCAATCCCTGACAAATACTGTTGGATTTTCCCCCTTTTCTAATGTAATATGAATGGAGTCCTTTAAGTCTGTTTTCTTTCACAAGGCAGAGTGCTTCTGTTGTTTATTTATATGTTACGTAATCTTATTAGGAAGCCTAAGGTGGCCTTAAACTAGCACTCCTCCTCCTCCTCCTAAGCATAAGGACTGCGCTTCCCACTATACCCGACGGCATAATGCTTTGAAGAGTCACTAATGCAATTGCGTATCGGTAGTTTCTTCTTTTTTTATTACTAAACAGTATCCCACTGAATATTGACATACCACAACTTTATCAGCTGATGGGCATTTGGCATGTGTCCATTTGGTGAAAAATACAAAATTGCAATAAATATCCCATATAGGTTTTGTTTGCTTGCTTGTTTGTTTGTTTGGGGGGTGTGGGAATATGTTATCATTTCTCCAGTGCAGACTCAGGAGTAGGACTTTTAGGTTATAGAGTACAATTATGTTTTTAGAAAATTACTCATCTCTTGACCAGTGCGGCTGTACCTCTTTGCTTTCCCACCAGCAATGGATGGAAGGGTCTGTGGCTCTGTTGTCTTTTTTAAAAATCTGGGTATCCTAATAGTTATGTAGATGCAGTAGCATCTCACTATTATTCTAACTGACATTTTCCTGATGACTAATGATGCTGAATATAATTTTGTGTCTTTTTCTGTCGTCTCTACATCTTCTTTTGTGGTTCACTTTTTAAATCTTTTTTTTTCCTCTCATTTAATGGGCTGCTTGTTTTTGTTGTTGGCCTTATACATTCATATAATAAATATTTTCCATACAGGAAGATTCCATGCTTGAAAATGTCTCTTCCTGGCGTGCAGCGCATCTTCCCATTTTCTTACCTATATTTCAAAAAGACTGTATTTGGAAAACGCCAGTTTTTAATATTGTTTCTTCTCTATCCAGCCTTTGGATGCCATTCGGCCTGGCCTCTCCCTGCGCCGCTGTCCCTTCATCTTCAGGTGTGCAGAATCCTCTCACTGTGTGCAAACAAAAAAAAAAAACAAAACAAAACAAAAAAAACCTTCACTTGTATTTATTGTCACTGTCCAGTTCATTACCGGCTTTGTCGCTTTCATTTCTCTGATGCATATTCGAATGAATAGGTTCTAGGAGGTTCCATCACTAGTTAGTCATTCCTTAGGTCCCTGAAAGATTGTTCCCCTTCATACCACACTACCAAAACTAACCTCTTGATGTCACCAAAAAACCTCTTACATATCAGTTCTAGGAACATTTCTAGATCACGAGTCTCCTCCCCTCCTTCGTCTGGCATTTACAATAGCTGATGTATTTTCTTCTAAAAATTGTCTCTCGACCACTCGCTTTGAACATTCCCCAACAGCCGATCTAAAGTTGGATATTATTTTCTTGAGGATCAATTCAGTTGCTACTTAATGTCATATGAACGAGAGTTTCTTTGCTGATAAATTCAGGCTTGCTGTTCTACATTCCGACAGAAGCAATGAATATTTTAAAAAGTGGTTAACTTACATGTCAGCTTACAGGACCTGAGAGCACCATTTGTTTGGTCAATGGTGCCATTGTATTTTAAATCCTATATCCCCAGTGACAGAAATCTCAATGCAACCGATGACCAATATATGTCATAAATGTGCATTTTTAGAGTCCAAATGAATGAAATTTCACTCTATTTTTTTTTCATTATATTGTAAAATGCATTATATAGTTGGAAGAAACACAAACTTCTAAAAAAAAATCTTAAGACAGGGAGAGAATTATAGCATTTTTTTCCCCTTTGAAACTGGGTCATGCTATGTAGCGCTGGTTGGCCCAAACCTTCTGCCTCAGCCTCCTGAGTACTAGATTACAGCTACATACCCAGCTACAAAGTTTGTTAGAGCTGGAAACCATGATGCACACTTGTAATCTCAGCACTCGGGAGACGAATGAAGGAAGATCAGGAGTTCAAGGTTATCCTCAGCTACATAGCAAGTTAAAAAACAAAACAAATAAGAACTACTCTTTATAAGATAAAGAAACTGAAATACAGTAAAACAGATAAAACCATCTCTTACTCCAGCAAAGCAAGGTTAAAAGGGGTAGGCAGAGCACGGAGGCACACGTTAGTCCTAGTATTCAGGAAGCAGAGCCAGGAGGAGGTGCATCCACATGAGTTCAAAGCCAGCCAAGGATACATAAAGAGACTGACCCTGTGTGGTTGTCTGAATGAGAACAACCCCAACAGACTCACGTGCTCCAATGCTTGGTCCCTAGGTGGTGAAGCTCTTCTTAGGAAAGATTAGGAGATGTGGCCTTGTTAGAGGAAGTGCATCACTGGTAGGAATGTGGTAGAAGGTTGAGGTTTCAAAAACCCACACTAGGTTCAGTCTCTCTCTCTCTCTCTCTCTCTCTCTCTCTCTCTCTCTCAATCTCTCTTCTCTCTCTCTCCTTCCTCCCTCTCCCTCTCTCTCTCTCTCTTTCTCTCTCCCTCCCTCTCTCCCTCTCCCTCTCTCTTTCCCTCCCTCCCTCCCTCTCTCTCTCTCTCTCTTTCCCTCCCTCCCTCCCTCCCTCTCTCCCTCCCTACCTCTCTCTCTCTCTTTCCCTCCCTCCCTCCCTCCCTTTCTCCCTCTCTCCCCCATGTGACTGTGGACTAGATTGTGGACTAGATGCCAAGTTCTCAGCTACTGCTCCAGCACCATCCTAGCATGCTCCCTGCCAAGATGACATGGACTAACCCCCTGAAACTATAAGCTATTAAATGCTTTCTTTTATAAGTTGCCTTGGTTATGGTGTCTTTTCATAGCAATAGAAAACTAAGACACACTGTCTCAAAAAATGAAAACATAATAGCTGCATGACCAGGAAGCATGTTTCCTGTCTGTGACAGAGACGACAGCAATACCTACCTTAGTGGGAAAGAATCACATATTCAGTAAATACTCAATGTATCGTACTCCGTCCCTTCCTCCCACCCCTAGCATTAATCTCTTTAGCTGAGAGACTCAATCTTTCTTAGCATACCCACACAGGGCTAAGCCCTTGTCACTTTCCATAAGATACACTGACACAGGGTGACATGGGCACACAACCCCCTGAGCACATCTGTGTCTCAGCAAACACTACCCAGGCAGGAATTTTTGATGCAGAAAAGCCAGTGTCCGTGGTGGTTCTTGTACCATGTGCTAGCAATCCTGAAACCCTGAGATATACCGTCAGAAGATCATGGCTGCTTTCTAACTTTCAGACCCACCATGGGAATAGGTATCTCAGTCACCAGTATCTGATCCTAGTACTTTGAATTGAAAGAGTATATTCAATTCTATAGTTAACACAGGAAGTATGACCCACAAATAAAGCTCAAAACACATCAATTCTTTCTATGAGCTATACATATATTGTTATGAAATAAAGTTTAGTTTTAAATGCTTTGTCAGATTAAAAATATCATAAGATCTTACTCAGTAACTGTACCTCTAGGAATCTCTTCTAAAATATACTCATAGTAAACATAAATATGTGTGTATATATAAGTATGTTTATTGCAGCTCATTTGTACTAACAAAATAGGAAATATTGATTAACTAATACAGAATAGCCACATATTAGAATACTATGAACTCATTAAATAATAAGCAAATATTAGAGAAATAGCAACTACCCACCCCCAGCATTTTGCAAACTGCAGCTTTTATGTGGATCAAATTCAAACGTTTATAAAGTTTTATTGGAAACCAGCCACACTCATTGGTTTCTATGTTTTTGTGCCTGCTTCCCTGATACAGAGTTGAGTAATTACAGAGACTACTTGGCTCATAAAGTCAAAATATGTACTATACAAAAAGTTTGCCAACCCCCATTCTAGGCAATAACATTAAAAAATAGCCTGCACAATGGCACATGCCTTGTCGTCTCAAATACAAGAGAAGCCAAGGAGAGAGAATTACCTGAATCTGAGAATTTGGGCTAGCCTGGGAAATATGAGACCCACCCTCATCTTTAAAAAAAGTGACTTGTCATATAAGCATGATAGTTTAAAAACTAAGTCCAAATTGACTTATTATTTTGATAATTATTATATCCAACTACTATTTATATGATTGGAGGGAGAACTAATGATTTGGGCTTCCTTATATTCGGCCTTAAACTCACTCTGATACCAAAGCTGGCCTTGAGCTCTTGATTCCCCCCTTTCTTTATCTCCCAAGTTCTACAGGCAGATGCCACTGTGCCTAGATAAGCTTCTTTTTTTTTTTTTTAAGCAAATGTTAACTGAGAACTTGGTATGAGTCAGGAACTATCATGTGCCCTGGAAAAGAATATACAAATGATATGTACTATATTATAATAGACATATTCAGGCTATAAATAGCCATTAGTTCAATATATCTATCCATAAATTGTAGTTTCTTTTCCTGCCACTGTAATAAAATATCCCAATAAAAGCAACTTCAGATATGGTTTATTTAAAAAAAAAAATGTATGTATTATGTAAACAGCATGTATGCCTGCAGGCCAGAAGAGGGCACCAGATCCCATTACAGATGGTTGTGAGCCACCATGTGGTTGCCGGGAATTCGGACTACGGGACACCTGGAAGAGCAGACAGTGCTCTTAACCTCTGAGCCGTCTTTCCAGTCCCAGACACGGTTTATTTTAGCTCACAGTTTCAGATTATATAGTCCATCATGGCAGGAAAACGAAGGCAGCAGGGGCTGGGTCCGGAAGTCATGTTCTGGCATCAGGAAGAGAGACAGTAATGAATGCAGGCTACTGCTCCACTCCTCATCACTGATGCCGTCCAGGATCCCAGGCAGGGAATGGTGCCGCCCACAGTGGGCGGGTCTCTCTGCTTCAATTAGTGTAATTAAAATAATTCCCTACGGGCATGCCCAGAGGCCTTTCTCCCAGGTGACTCTCAGAGTCAGAGTATCACATGTCCTAAGTGAGCTGGATCTCTAAGATAATGACAGTGTTAATGATAATTTTGCTGTAACTATTCAGCATTTATTCTGAAGTAGACATTTTATACAAATGAGCTTGGTAAATGCTCATTAACAAACTGGGCTGTTTGTATTTCCTAGGAGTAGATCATGTGGTTAGCATGTACAGGGCCCTGGATTCAATTCCTAACACCAAACACAGGTACATAGTCATATCTTCAATTTGCATATTGGTAGAAAAGATTATCGAATTTTCATTTAGAAGAAAACACCCTCACAGCTAGTAAAAATAACAAGAATAACAATGACTTCCTTATATTCCTTAGAAGTGAGTAATTGTTCAAGTCTCTAAGCATACTAAATACATTGTTATGTGTTATATGTTTGCTAAGCTTACAACTAAAGAGGGTCAGAAATTGAAGGTCATTCTCAGGTACATAGCAAGTTCAAGGTCAGCCTCTGATACATAAGACCCTGTCACAAATAATAATATTAATAATAATAATAATATAAATAAAACAAAACACTGAGAGGCCAGATCTTTTGGGTTCAGACTCTGTCTTAGAGACCCTGACCACCTAAGGTTGAACTCAAGTTAACTAACAGGTTGGTACCTAGCACCAGTTTCCAGGCTAAATCCCCAACAAAACCTGCATCTAACACCAGTTTCCAGATTATTCCTCAACATATCTGCACCCCCAGGTTACAAGCCTGCTCCTGATACTTCACTTCCTAACAACCACCAATCAGGAGGTCCCAGCACCAGTCAATTATGTTAAAGGCCATAATGGTCCCCCAATCAAGTGTGTGCCAGGTTAGATACCAGCTTCCTGCCTCTATAAATGCTTGCCTAATACTGGGTTTGGGGTTGCACCCTCCCGTTCTACTGCATTAGAGATGGCGGTGTGACCCAAGCTCGAGCTTGTGACTAAAGGCCCTAGTGAGATTGCATCAGAGCCTGCACCTTGGTGGTCTTTCGGTACTTGTGAACAGGCACAACAACATCACCACCACGATCACATATTACTATATAGCAAATTCTATACTAAACTCTACTATACTATAGTATCTAAAGGGGAGGGGCAATCTCCAAACCAACATTTAAGACCAAAAAAAAAAAAAAGCAGATGTAGACAAGTTACCCTTAAATTTCTTTCAGATGTCCCAAAAGTTCTATATACCCAGGCTTGTAGGGAAGTGGTAGGTCCATGTCTTTTTAAGTTTGCTTTGGCATGTGTCCTAATTTGGGGAAGGGTCTTGGATTCACCATCGAAATGTAAACCCTCTCTCCTTCCGCATCTGTTCTTGCCGGGCAGGAAAGGACAACAGAAAGGAGTTGGAGCTCATCATTGTGGCTAAAACCTGTGATCTCAGTGTTTGGGAGGCTGAGTCAGGAGGATTATGAGCTACACAGCAAAACCCTGCTGCAAAAACTGAGAAACAACAGAGGGAGAGGAAGACAGCACAAATTTTAATATGTACTGCACATTTCTCTATCTTATTAAGCCAAATTCAAAGACTTATTCACAAGCAAAATCCTCATAAGTTAATAAAGATTTTTAAAAATTTACGTGTGTGTGTGTGTGTGAGTGTGTGTGTGTGTGTGTGTGTGTGTGAGTGTGTGTGTGTGTGTGTGTGTGTGTGTGTGTGTGTGTGTGTGTGTGTAATGACTATCTTGGTTGCCAACTTGACTAAAACTGGAGTTAAATAAAACTCAAGAAGCCAGTTACACCTTTGACGGACTTTTTTCTTTCTTTTTAACTTTTTATTGATATTTTAAATTTTTGCATCACTCACCACAGTCCCACTCATCTCCTTGTCTCTTCGTGCCCACTGTCCACCCTTGCAAACTCCCCCACAAAATAAAAACAAAACAAAATAAAACAAAGTCTCATCCCAGAAGCTCACACTGTGTCCCACAGTACACCCTTTTGTCCACACGTCTGTACTTGCCCATGTTCACGGCAATGAGTCATTGGTCTGGTTCGAGTCCTCTGGCTTCTGCACACCCTCAACACTGGATCCTCACCAGAACTCCTCTCGGATATTGTGGTGTTGCTGTGTCATGGAGATCCTGCAGCTTTGAATCTGCAGGACTGGCCCCTTCACACACTCCAGCAGCTCATAGATGGGGTAGAGGTTGGGGTGGGCCAACTCAAAGCCGTGGATCTGGGCCTGGGAGGTAGCTGAGCTGCTCGACCTGCCAGCTCTCCACCTGCACCCACACCACCGGGGCCAGCTCCGCAACACTGCCCCTACCACTAGCTCATCCAATGCTGAAACCCGAAGGAGATGGGACCAACTCTCCCACTCTGGTGCCCCTGAGGAGGGTTGGGGGGGGGGCATCTCTCTTGCACCCATGCCACAGAACGACCAGTGAGTGGCAAGGCTAAATCTCCCAAGCTCATGCCCTCATGACCACTCTCCTGTGCCCAGGCCACCAGAGTCAGCTCTACTGTGCTGCCCAGGTGAGGGGCAGGCCCCACTCTCCTGAGTGCTACTGTGAGGGGCAGGGATAGCTCTCTTGCTTGCCATGAGAGAGAGGCATTTCTCCTGAAGAGGAATTTTTTTCTTTTTTTTTTTGGTTTTTCGAGACAGGGTTTCTCTGTGTAGTCCTGGCTGTCCTGGAACTCACTTTGTAGACCAGGCTGGCCTCGAACTCAGAAATCCTCCTGCCTCTGCCTCCCAAGTGCTGGGATTAAAGGCGTGTGCCACCACCGCCCGGCTGGAATTTTTTTCTTAATTAAATCATTTGAAGATCATTTTAAGTTGGAAGATACACTTTCAATCCCTATCTTTTGAAGTAGGAGGATACATCTTTAAAATCCAGATCTTTTGAGGTGGGAAGATAGACCTTTAATCTGAGCAACACCTTCTGCTGGCATCCTATATAAAGGACATGGAAGAAGAAAGCTTTTGCTCTTTGCCCGATTTGCAAGTCTGTTCCTCCACTGGCATTAGAACCTACTTCTTTGCAATTCTGGCAGATACTGAAGACCAGCTGAGATATTCAGCCTCATGGACTGAACACTATTAGGTTCTTGACCCTTCCATTGGTAAACAGCCATTGTTGAAGTAGCTGGACAACAGCCTGTAAGCCAACCTAATAAATCTAATTCTGATAATGATAATAGTAATAATAACAATAATAATAATATATTCATTCTATACATTATTTTCCTCTAGAGTCTAGAAAACCCTGACTAATACAGATTTTGGTACCAGAAATGGTTCCAGAGACTCAGAAGTGTAAAGATAAATTATAAAAGTATCTGGGATAGACGTTCCAATTTGCCAACACCTACAGTTACTAAAGCCTCTCCTAGCATCTTTGGAGTACTGAAAGCTCATGATGTGAACTATCTTACAAACCTAGGGAGAGAAATGCATTTGGTTATCTTGATTCACCAACTGTGAAAGGCAACATATTTGGTGACTCTGTATATAAAATTTGACAATCTGTGGGAAAATTAGGATAATAATGATACTGATGGGTTGCTCCTGGAACCTCTGGATAAATTGACAAAGGAAAAGAAGGCACTTCATGATCAAATCAACCAATTTCTAGCATCTCAGAATACGGTGAGGGATGGCAATGAACTCAGTGATAAAATTGACAGGCTCTAGAGGCACATAAACAGGGTAAAGGTTTCTGAGTGTGCCCTGGAGGAGAATCTTCTCTCCAGCAGCCACAGAACTCAAGTTGCAGGAAGATCAATCAGAAGCCCTCATTATAAAGTTGGCTGAATTAGAGCAAAAATTCAAGTCCCAGCCTTGGAGGGTGTCGGTAGTTAGGATTAAAGGGCATTAATTGGTATAGAGAGGTATCCAGTAACTTGGGATGGAGATGCGTGGGAAGACCCTATTGAGACTGAGAACTTTGAACCCTCAGATTCTCAAGGGTTTAGCTCACCTTGGGAAGTAGTCTCTCCACTCTCTGCAGAAGATACACTCCCACCCACATCCCCTGAAATACTGCCTTTTCCACCTTTGACTGCAGAAATGAATACTTCATTGTCTGCTAAACCAGCAGTGACTTTCTCTAAAGGAAATGCCAAGCAAGACAATATTGGTGCACCTCACAACCCACTAGTATTTGTCTCTAGATTTATGTTAGTTTGTTTATGCTCTGCCCAGGAAGTGGCACTATTAGGTGTGTCCCTGTTGGAATAGGTGTGGCCTTGTTGGAGTAGGTGTGTCATTGTGGGTGTGGGCTTTAAGACTCTCATCCTAGCTCCCTGGAAGCCAGTATTTTGCTAGCAGCCTTCAGAAGAAGATATAGAACTCTCATCTCTGCCTGCACCATGCCTGCCTAGATGCTGCCATGTTCCCACCTTGACGATAATGGACTGAAACTCTGAATCTGTAAGCCAGCCCCAATTAAATGTTGTCTTTTATAAGACTTGCCTTGGTCATAGTATCTGTACACAGCAGTAAAACCCTAACTAAGACAAAAACCAGACTAAAGTCCAAGCAGGCTCCTAGAGGGGAGAAAGTGTAGTCCATGAGGAAGTGAGCTATAAAATCTGAGAATTGTGTGGGGGAATGGACTTTAAGGGTGTGAAATAATGGTGGAAAAAACATAAAATAGGATCTGAGTTTATTGATATGGACCACCTTAGTGGAGATTCTAGGTTTAATTTGGAAGCTTAGACAGTTTAAAAAAGTGGTGTCAAGAGTTTGTTTGAATGGTCGGCTGACTTTTGTCATAAGATGGCCTACTGAAAAAGGAGTTGGAGATGCCTCATCTGGGATGCTTGGAGATGCCTCCAAATACCTGAAGATCCCTTGGCTTAGTGTTGATGTAGGGATTTTAAGGCTCAGGGAAGTTGCAATGCTAGAGTGGATATGCTGTGGAAAACCTAGTCCTCCACAATAGGAAGGCCCAGAAGGCATGCCTTTCACTAATCCTATAGGATACAAAATGGTGAGAGGGGAACCAACACATCTGAAGAAATTCGTTGTTGCCCTTTTCCTTGTTCCAGACCTCAGAGATGCTCCTGTTCAGTTGGATGAAGTAAATGCAATGGGTTTAATTGGGCTCAGTAGTAGCAGGGGCAAGGTTTTGGCTTTGAATCACCAAAGGCAAGGTGGTTGTAGTTATTGTAATGGACAGCACAGATAAAGCAATGTCCATGATGGCCTAACCCATAATATGGTCAGCACAGGCAAAGTGATTTTATGGTGGCAAGACTTGTACGAACCTTTGGTACTGACTGGCTAATCATTCACGATGTTTCCAAGTATGTAAGACGCCTACTACATTTTTATTTGATCTGTATAAGCAGAAAAAAATCTTCAAATGAAGGAAAGGCCACATTGGATTGTGGCAAAAGGGAATCATGGCTCATGAACCAACTTTGATTTGAGTCAGTTTGCAGGCCCAGAATCCCTTGAAAGAAGTGACAACCAGATTCGCCTGTGGAAGGACCTTAATAAAATGCCTAAGAGTTTTACTGTCAGACTTAATCCCAGAAAGACCTATGGCCTTTTATAAGGGCAACTGTACGATGAGGGAAGGGAAACAATCGGCATTTCCAGGATGTACAAGAAACCAGTTGTGAATTGACCCTGATTCCAGGAGACCCCAAGAAGCATGACCCTCTAACCAAAGTAGGGGCTTATGGAGGTCAGGTGATTAATGTTTTTTTTAGCTTAAGTTTGAAGGTTCAGTGGGTCCCCAAATTGATTCTGTGGTTATCTACCCAGTCCCACAGGATATAATTGGCATAAATATACTTAGAAGTTGGCAGAATTCTCACATTGGTTCCCTGACATGTGGAGTGATGGCTATTATGGTTGGAAAGGCTAAATGGAAGCCTTTAGAATTGCCTCTGCCAGGGAAAATAGTGAATCAAAAACAGTATTGCATCCCTGGAGGAGCTGCAGAAATTAATTTCACCATCAAAGACTTGAAAGTTGTAGGGCTGACGATGGTTCCCACCACATCTCCCACTAACTCTCCTATCTGGTCAGTGCAGAAGACAGCTAGAGAATGACACTTGACTATTGGAAACTCAGTCAAATAGTGATCCAATTACAGCTGCTACTCCACATGTGATGTCATTACTTGAGCAGATTAATACATCTCCTGATCTAGCAAATGTCTTTCTCAGTACCTGCCCATAAGGACCACCAGAAGCAATGTGCTTTCAGTTGGCAAGGCCAGCAGTATACCTTTACAGTTTTGCCTCAAGGATCTATTAACTCTCTGGCCCTGTGCCATAACTTGGTTCAAAAGGATCTTGGTGAGCTGTGTCTTCCACAAAATATCACATTGGTCCACTATACTGATGATGTTATGATGTAGACCAAGTAAGCAGGAGGTACCAACCACTTTGGACTTGTTGCTAACACATATGTATATCAGAGGATTCGAAATAAATTCAACCAAAATTCAAGGGCTTTCTACCTCAGTGAGTGAACTTCTTAGAAGTCCAGTGATGTAGGGCATATATATATATATATATGGAGAGAGAGAGAGAGATCCTGGAGAGAGCACATTTCTCACTTGGGTGTATTACTCCAGCCCATATGCCAATTATCCTGGAAAGTTGCTAGCTTTGTGTGGGGCCTGGAACAGGAAAGGGCTCTTCAATAGGTCCAGGCTTCCGTGAGGGCTGCTCTACCACTTGGATCATAGGGTCCAGCAATGATACTTGAGGTGTCAGTGGCAGATGGGGATGATGTTTGGAGCCTTTGGCAAGCCCCTATAGGAAGAGACCCCTGGGATTTTGGAGCAAGGCTCTACCATCATCTGCAGACCACTATTCTACCTTTGAGAGACAGCTATTGGGCCTTAGTGAAAACTGGAAGTTTGACAATGGTCCACCAAGTTACCATGTGACCTGAGCTGTGCATCATGAAGTGGGTGTTATCTGACCCACCAAGCTATAAAGTAAGATGTACACAGCAACAGTCTATTATCTAATAGGAGTGGTAAATACATAATCAGGCCCAAGCAGGTCCTGAAGGCACAAACAAATGACATGAAGAAGTTGTCCAATGCCTATGGTTCCTACTCCCCTTACAATGCCATCTGCCGACGACCATGCATCTACAGCCTCATAGGGCTTGCTCTGTGATCAGTTGACTGAGGAAGAGAAGACTAGGGCTGGCTTTCTGATGGCTCTGCATATTTGCAGCACCACCCAGAAGAGGACAGCTGCAGCACTGCAGCTCCTCTCTGGGACAACCCTGAAAGACACTGGCAAAGGGAAATCTTCACAGGTGGGGTGGGGCAGAACTTCGAATAGTATACATGGTCATTCATTTTGTTTGGAAGGAAAAATTGCCATACGTGTGATTGTTCCCCGACTCTTGCTTGATCTGTAACCAATGGGTTGGCTGAATGGTCAGGGCCTTGGAAAGTGCGCTATTGGAAAATTGGTAAGACATCTTAGAAGCAGTATGTGGATAAATCTCTCCAAATAGGCAGAAGATGTAACGATACCTGTGTTCCATGTAAATGCTCATCAAAAGGTGACTTCAGCAGAGGAGGAGTTCAATAACCAAGTAGATAGAATGAGCGAGTCTGTGGTCATTTAGTCTCTTTCCCCAGCCATCCCTGTCACTGCCCAATGGATCCATAAACAAAGTGGCCATGATGACAGAGATGGAGATTACGCATGGCCTCTATAACATGGACTACCACTTACTAAGGCTGACCTGGCTACAGCTACTACTGAGCGCCAGATGTGCCAACAGCAGAGACCAATGCTGAGCTCCAGGCATGGCACCAGTCCCTGGAGTGACCAGAGTGACCAGCAGTGATCTGGGAGCAGGTTGACAGTGGTCCACTTCCTGCATGGAAACAACAATGCTTTGACCTTCTTGGAGTAGATTCTTTTGTTTTGTTTTGTTCTTTTTCAAATAGGGTTTCTCTGTGTAGCCCTGGATGTTACTCTGTAGACCAGTCTGGCCATAAACTCAGAGATCTACTAGTTTTTGCCTCCCAAATGCTGGAATTAGAGTTGTGCACCACCACCTCCTGGCCTGGAGTAGATTTTTATGGTGGCTATAAATTTGCTTTTCCTGCACCTAATGCTTCTGCTGAGGCTCATACATTGACTTACAGATGGCCTTTTCCATCATCATAGTATTCCACACAGTATTGCTTCAGATCAAAGAACTCACTTTACAGTCAGAGAAATTTAACAATGGACTTATGATCATGGGATCCACTGCTCTTACCATGTTCCCCATCATCCTGAAGCTAGCCTTATAGAAACACAAAATTGCCTTTTGAAGACAGTTACAGTGACAGTTAGGCAGCAGCAACCTGGAGGGCTGAGGCAGTATTCTCCCAGAGGCAGTATATGCTTTGAATCAGCATCCAATATAAGGTAAGGTTTCTCCCATAGCCAGCATACACAGTTCCAGGAATCAAGGGATGGAAAAGGAAATAGTTCCATTCACTGTCACCCCTAGTGATCCACTAAGAAAAAATTTGCTTCCTGTTCCTTCGACCTTAAGTTCTGCTGACCTAGAAGTTTTGTTTCCAGAGGGAGGAGTACTCTTGCCTGGAGCTACACAAACATTCCATTGAACTGGAAGCTCAGACTTCCCCTTGGCCTCTTTGAGCTTTTGATGCCCTTAAGCCAACAGCCTAAGAAAGGGAAAACAGTGTTAGGAGGGGTGATAGATCCAGATTACCAAGGGGAAATTGGATTTCTCCTCCACAACGGAGGTAAGAGAAATGCCTGGAGTGCAGAGATTCTTTAGGGCATCTCTTGGTACTACCACATCCTGTGATTAAAGTCCATGGGAAACGACAACAACTCGATCCAGGCAGGATGACAAAGGACACAGATCCTTCAGGAATGAAGGTATAGGTTATAGGTCGCTCCTCCAGGAGCCCAGGCCAGCTAAGGCCACATGACCAATTACAGAAATGAGGATTAGAATTGACATGTGTTCCTCTCCTACTTTGTGAAGAATTTATTTGTACAGATATTTACATTTTCTTTCCCCAATTTCTTTATCATGTAACAGCAATTAGGAGAATATCAGCGGTTATCATATTTAAGTTTGAGATGCTTAAAAACTGTCCCTCAAGGGACATTGCTACCTATTCTACATTTATACTGCATTAATGGTTGTATGAGGAGTAGTTTTATTGTGCTAGGCATAATTATGACCTGGTTATTATTTTCATTTAGAAATTAAGTGTGATATAAGGAGATGTATTGTGTGCCAAGTTGACAAGGGGTGGACTTGTGAATGGCTATTCTTGGTTGTCAACTTGACTATATCTGGAATGAACTACAACCCAAATGACTGGGCATATCTGTGTGGGATATATGTATATTTTTAAATCATTTGAAATAGGAAGGCCCACTTCTAGTCTGGATCTTTGAGGAGGGAAGATGCACCTTTACCATGACCCGCATCTTCTCTAAAGCCTACATGAAAGACATGGAAGATGGAAGCTTCAGCTCTCTCTGCCTCTCACTGGTCAGTTCACTCCTTCCCTGGCATTAGAGCCTCCATCTTCAGAACTCTGGCAGATACTGAAGACCAGTCAAGACATTCAGCCTCATGGACCAGACAACTACTGAATTCTTGGACCTTCCATTGATAGCCATTTCTTTTTTCTTTTTTCTTTTTTGACCAACTGGACCACAGCTTGCAAGCCGTTTTTAATAAATCCCCTTCCCATATATACGGGCAGGAGAGAGAGAGAGAGAGAGAGAGAGAGAGAGAGAGAGAGAGAGAGAGAGAGAGAGAGAGATCCATATTCTGTAAGTTCTGTTCCCCTGACTCATACAGTGTCTGTGCCTATGAGAGTTTATTCAGGTAGCCCTGGAGCCCAGAAGAGGGCATTGATTGGAACTCTTGGAGCGGGAGTTACAGCCCTTTGGTGAGCCACTGATGTGAGTGTTGCAATCTGAATTCCAGTCTTAGGATTGAGAAGCAACAGTTCTTAATCTTTGATCCATCTTTCCAACCCCTAAAAGGAGTGTGCTTTTTGTTTTTTGTTTGTTTGTTTGTTTGTTTTTAATAGAAAGTGTTGAGAGAGCCCAAGGCTTGCATGTATGTGGTGAACAAAGCGCTCACTTCAGGGACCACATTAAAGGAAGTTTTTTTTTAAAAAAAAAAAAAAGAAACTCAGTCACTGAGATAAATACTATTTTAATGCAATATCTTAATGAATCAGTTGGCAAACCACAGATAATCTAGCTGCTCTCTGCAATTTGGAACTAGAATCAGTCTTTGGATGAGGCCACAGAGACAGGGATAAACCCTGTCTTTATTTCAGATGTTTAGATTCTATTCATTGTGGGTTTTGTTTTACTTTTAACTAGTGGTGAGTTAAAAAAAAAATACTACCTCAGGGTTCTCTTTAAATTCCGCGCTTTTCCCGTTTTGCTGTAGTCGTGGTCTGGCCAGAAGAACAGAGGAAAAGAAGGTAGTCAGTGGTTTAAAGATTGGGGAATGGGGTCAAGACCTCCAGCAGAAAAGTTGGAGGTTCCGGTTCATCCTGCTGCGCACGCGCACTGCGCCCGGGCGCCCCGGTGCCAGTGAAGGCTGCTCTTGCATTGAGCGCCTTCCCTTGCTCCGTAGCTGCGTTCACTTTCTTATGCAGGTTCTGGAATGCTGGGAGCTGTGCGGCAGCCAAAACCTTTCCTCACCCTTCTCAAATGTGATTCAGCTGCAGACACCTCTCTCCTCAGCCGGCTCACCCGGGGAGCCCTAACCAAGGAATCTAAGAGCTAAGCCTCATTTGCCTTCTCTGAGTATGCAAGTGAATTTGCATAGAGCTTGTGTCCAATTGCATTCCCCTCACATGGGCCATTTAGAATAAAAACAACATTCATGAATCAAAATGAAGCTTGTTCCATTCTTTCTATGTCAAAGTATAGAGTTAAGTAAAAGATAGCACTGTGAGAACGGCAATGATATTTGCCAGGGCTGTTTAGTTTTAAAAGCAGCCCGAGTGGATGGCATTTAACTACCTTAGAACTGGCACTTAATATTTACAGCTTTAACCCTGAAGAACACAATCACTCAGAACTGAGAGAGCCACCCCTTCCCCTACCATTCTGGAGAAATTTGAGCCAAGCGCTCGCTCCTAAAGGCTGAAACTTTCCTCTTTTGTTCCTACAGAGTCGCTCACTCCTCGAAGCCTGGAAGGCCCTGATGGTCCAGATGGGCTTGTTCGCTGGAGACAACATGGCTGAAGAACCAGTTAAAAGAAGAAAGATAACTTAACGCTCTCGACCTCCATTCCCTCTCCCCGGACACCCCCTCCCCCCTTCACCTTTAGGAGCTGAGAGAACCAGGACAGGAAAAGAATAGCTTAGGGCCCTCGCTATCCTGGATTTCATTCAGAGAAAAACCACCCAGTGGACAGGTCATACTTGGAATTCTAAAGTGAGCTAGAGCCCATGTCAAAAAACAAAACAAACAAAAAAATGAAAAATAAACAAAAAAGTATTATAAATAACGAGAACCAAGCAACAGAGTGCTGTTTTGAAAAATAGAACTGAAATAGGAACATGCCAACACTGTCCGAGAGAAACTTAATCTAACCGCGGATTTGAGGTACTGTCTGGTGACAGGTAAGACAGTTCAGGGGAAAAGAGCGGCTTAGTCCTTTATCATAGCTTTTTAAAAATGTCATTTTGGGAAATTTAGCTCTCAATATAATGTGATAAATGCATTTTCCTTAAAGTGTTATATCATTTAAAGTTTAAAAAAAGTCATTTTATCGTATAGCCTCCTTACTTAAAAATATTTGCTGGAGAACGTTTTACTTATGGGGATAACTGATAACCATAAAAAGGGTTGTCCCTAACAACGAATCTCCATTTCCAAATAAGCAAATACAATCTGCTACTAGAATGAAGTAGTTTGTAATTAATATAATAATCATATCTTGATTTATAATTCAGAATTTTGTAAATTTAGTTAGTGAAAATTGATGCTCAATTCTACTCTTGGTTGAGGTGACAAGACCAAGCTCCTCAAAAACCTGTCATCACTTGACCCTTTAAAATATCAGATGCATCTACAGCGTGCTAAGACAGGTATGCAGAGACTTACGAGCAGGCACATCTGTATCGTTTGAATAGATGCCCCCTAAAATCTTGAAAGAAGCCTAAATACCAATAAAAGGCTAGTTTAGTAGATCATGACAAACTCATACCCTATAAGACTCTGATAGTATTTGAAGGAATAATAAAGATTTCTAGTTTATTATGTGAAACACTCTAAGATGCACTATTATATAATTTTATTAAATATTTTATTTAAAAATAATTATACATTTTAAAACAACATAAATTACATGGGGAAAAGCAAGAGCTACATAGGCAGACACCGGGAGAGGGACCACAAATAAATGATAAAGATGGCCAACTTCCCGCTTCTTCTTCACCTCCTAAGCTAAGACAAAGGGCCTAGGGGGCACTTTTTCTCCTATCAGCAGGTCCCTCCTTCCAGCTGACCAGTCCAGGCTGGCCAGACATGATCATGGGTAGTCCTGAACACATTTATCTGAAGCTGTGGGCCTATCAGCTTCCCCCACCCCTACCTTTCTTTCCTTTTGAAAATTTTAAATGTTTGGGAATGTTTTGTCTGCACATATATCTATGTACCATGGAGTGCAATACTCAGGAAGGCTGGAGGAGGGTGTTGATCCCCTGGGAATGGAATTATACATGGTTCTGAGTCACCATGTGGATGCTGAGAACTGATTCGAGGTCCTCTGGAAGAGCAGCCCGGGTACCTTAGCTGCTGAGTCATCTCTTGAGCCCCCCACCTCCTCTTTCTTACTTTAAGGGGACAAACCCAAAATTAATGGGAAGGAACCATCCCAGGCCACCAAACACACCACACACACACACACACACACACACACACACACACACACACACACACCTAACCAGTCCTACACCAAAGAAAACAAATTCAATCATACAGAACCCTGAAGTGGGGATTTCTGGTTTCACTGGAGACTCAGTTGTGTCGTGTGATGTTTTGCTAGAGCAGACTCTTGGAACGATTGAGAGGACGTGATGTTTGGAAAAAGTGCAGGTAGAGCCCAAAGACAGTGGGCCACCGTTGCACTGGTTCACCTTGCTACTCTCTGCTGGTCTTCCCTGGGCTTTGCTAACACTGGTCTTCACTGGTGACACTCTGGCGTTGGTTCACCTTGCTCTCCTCACTGATCATCTCTTGTCGTGACTTCTTAGAGAGAAACGTACCAACGAACGTCCGGTGGTATTCTGGCTGCTTCCTCAACTCTTGCCGATCAGCAAAGTCTTTGCCAAGTGGATTGGACTGATTCATGTTTGGTGTTCTGCTAGTGGACTGGACCGCTGACAGGGAAGATTGGAATGGACCCAAAGAATTATTTCTAAACAGGTCCACAAACCCATTTCCTATTAACCTTTCTTTACCCTTACCTCTGGTAAGTGGTGGACTAGAAGGGAGGTTAAGCTTTGAAGAACCATAATTAAAGTAGGTTGCGAAGAATCTAAGGCTACGGAACCCTTAGGTGGGTAACATTACGATTTAATGAAGTATAGGAGCTGGGGAGATGCTTCAGTTGTTACAGTGCTTGCCACACAAGTGTGGGGATCCCCAGCACTTGTATAAAAAGCTGGATGTGGCAGGCTTTGCCTGTAGCCCCAGCACTGGGCAGGGGGGAGAGAGGCAGAGATGGGAGGCTAAAATAGATAATCAGTGAACTCTAGATTCAGTGAGAAACTTTGTCTCACAAACACAAGGTGAAAAATTACAAGAAAGAGATCATCAACCTCTGGCCTCTCTACTCATACTCAAGTGCATACATCTCACACACACAAAAAAAAATCCTTATAATTTAGATTGTATGTGTATCTGTATGAGTATGATTTTTACATGTGAACAAACATTTATGGAAAAACATCACTATTTGTAATCAATAGAGTAGGACTAGAGGATTAGGAGAATAAAAGTATAAGCTTTTATATTCTATAATGGTGTGCAATCTGTGTATCTGTGTAGAGTGGTTGAACTGATATGCCGTAAATTCATGGGGATTTATTAATCATAATAAGCAGATGTATACTTATTATAGATGCATGTGGTATGGCAGAAAGCACCAGGGCTGTGAAATAAAACCTGCTAAACACAGAGCTGCTCACTAAATGCAGGGAAGCTAAGTGATTTTCATTTTTACTGGGATGGTTTCTCTTAGAAATATTATTTATTCTTCTTCACCTAAAAAAGAACTTCATTTTCAAAGCAGAAAAACTCTGAAGATATATGTTAGAATAAAACACTATCAAAATTCACTTTGAACCTCAGGAGCCAGATGAGCCTTGGTGTGTGTCATTTGTTGGTTGGTTGGGTTGCTGGTTTTGCTTGGTTTTGGTGTTTCAAGACAGGGTCTCTGTAAGGTCCAGTCTGACCTGGAACTGATGACCCTGAAACTTCAGCCTCCAGGGAGCTAGGATTACAGGGTTGCACCACCACGCCCACTTACCTGTGTCTTCCTAGTCCACTTAAAACAGATTGTGTTCAATTCTTTGGGGTGTCTTCCAGAGGTGGAATTACTGGAACATCTTATCTACTTAGCATCTTGAAAAACAGCCAGAGCTGTTTTCAACAGTGGACGGGACCATTTTACATTCCCACCAGCAAGATTCTAGAGTGTCTACTTCCTCACGCGCTCCCCAGCACTTCTTTTATGCTTTGATCTTTACCACCCTATTGCATACGGTAGTGATAGTATTATAGATTTGATTTGTGGTTTCCTAGGATTTGGTGATATTGAATATCTTTCATGCTTGTTAACTTCCTATTCTTTGGAGAAAATGCTCATGAAAGTTCTTATTTTCAAACTAGCTTAATTGATTAGGTTTTTGTTGTTCTTTTAGCAATGATCTCATTCTGTAGTCACGGCTGCCCTAGAACGCACAATCCCTGTGCCTCTCCCTTCTAGGTACTGGGATTTTAATCGTCTAGCATACTTGGCTGTTGTTCTTTTCATTTTTGAGCTGTAATTATTCTTCATAGATTATAAATACTCGAGCCTTATCAGATACATTTTTTACAAATATTGTCTCTATTCTGTAGGCCACTTTTAAGTTCTCTTGACCATATGTAAGACAAAAAGTCATCCTGGAAGCCCCACCTGCCCAAGGACCAGGTAACTTCCTGGAATACTGGTAGTTGTAATTCTTTTTTTTTTAAAGATTTATTTATTTATTTTATGTATATGGGTACACCGTAGCTGTACAGATGGTTGTGAGCCATCATGTGGTTGCTGGGAATTGAATTCAGGATCTCTGCTCGCTTCGGCCCTGTTTGCTCTGGCCCAAAGATTTATTATATCTAAGCACACTGTAGCTGTCTTCAGACACATCAGAAAAGGGCATCAGATCTCATTAAAGATGGTTGTGAGCCATTATGTGGTTGCTGGGATTTGAACTCAGGATCTTTGGAAGAGTAGTCAGTGCTCTTAACCGTTGAGCCATCTCACCAGCCTGGTAGTTGTAATTCTTAGAAAATAACAAAGTCTCATGGGAAAATACACTGGCCAAATGGTTTTGTCCTTAGAAATTGACAACCATGAGTCTCATTGCCACTTACTGGGAATTCCAGAGAGTGGTCCTGACCAAAGTCCATGCTGATCAATATTTAATTAAAGCTTGCTTCAAATTTGGCTCAAAATTGTGGAACTGGTTTTTCTCTTATTAGGCTCAGGATTAACACATATCCTTTTATGCATGCAAGTGTTTTTTCAGTGCCAGCTATTGAACCCAGAATCCAGTAAGCATTCTAACACTAACACTGTGCTACACCCCTACCTACCAATCCACACACACACACACACACATGCTCATGTGCGCATGTGTGCACTTTTTAAAAGTTTTTCTTCTTTCTATTGAGAATTGCATACATGCATATAATGTGTTTGATCGAACCTACCCTCCCTCCCCTCCAACCCTCCCTCTGTCCACTACCACTGCCACTTTTCCCTCCCAACTTCATGTGTTATCTTTTTGAACTCACTGAGTGTATTTAATGCTGCCACTCTCTGCACAGCTATAGGAACATCTACTGGCGTATGGGCAGCTCCTCTAGGGATGCATCCCTGAAGAAAATCAATTCTCTTTCTGGGAGCAGTCAATTGTCAAAGGCTCCTCAGCTACTTTGAGATTTCACTTTACCCCGGTCAGAATGGCTAAGATTAAGTAAAACAACAACAAATGCTGACATGGATGTGGAGAGAGGAAACCCTTACTCATTGTTGGTGGGAGTGTAAGCTGCTGTAGCTACCATAGACATCGGTGTGGAGGTTCCTTAGAAAGTTAGCAATAGACCTATCATGCAGCTAGGACTTTCTCTCTTACTGCAGAGACATTTGGTCATCCATGCTCACTGCTGCTCTATTCACAAAAGCCGGGGAACAGAAGCAGATCAGATGTCTGTCATCTGATGAATGCAAAGTAAAACTGCGATACCTATATGTGATAGAATGTCATTCCACTGTAACGACAAATGAAATTACTGAATTTTCAGATAAATGGAGGGAGCTTGTAATTATTATTCTGAGTGGGGTAACTCAGACACAGAAAGACAAATGCCACATGTTCTCTCATATGTGGATGCTAGTTTATAGCTTTACGTACGTTTGTTTAAATTGGAACACCCATAAAAGTCAGAAAACTAGTAAGGACCGTTGCATGGATTTCATTGGGGAGAGGATAGAATGCAGGAGGTATAAAGGAGGAAAGAAACATAATTGAACAGGAAGGGTTAAATGAGGTGTGGATGGGATGGCAGAGGAGAGGGAAGAGTAGGGAGTGGGGTAACTAACTCTAAAGACCTTTTAAAAAGTCATATGGAAATCTACTGCTGTAGAAGTTCTATACCACAGGCTATAAGAAGTTCTAGTGTCAGGTATGGGTTGCCACTTCTCAGATTGCTGGTTAGTATGGTCCACTGACGCTCCCCAGCGTTATAGGTTATTGCCACTGCTAAAGTTATCCACAAGAATTTGAGGGTAAGAACCTACTGCTGAAGGCATCACATACTTGAGTCCTAAGACATGGAGAAATAAAGTTCTTACTCACCAAAAAGTTTCATCCATAGTGCTGGAAGGTTCTATGCTTGATACTGAGAGAGAAAAGTAATCAACGGTCGTACCCAGTTGTGATCCTTGCAAGCTATAGCAACAGCTGGCCTGGAAGGGTGTGCCCTCTGGTACAATAGTGACATGACTGTTATGGATTTTATTGGATTTGAGGCCTACTTTATAATATTTAAATTTCATTTTATTTTATATGTATGGATGGTTCACCTGCATGTAGATCTGTGCACCGTGTGTATGCCTGGTGCTCATGGAGGTCAAAAAAGACATCATACCCTGAAGCTGGAGTTACAGTTAGTTGTAAGCATGACCCATGTGCTGTAAATCAAATCTGGGTCTTCTGGAAGAGCAGCCAGTGCTCATAACTGCTGAGCAATCTCTCCAGCCTCTATAATAGTAAAACAAAACAAGACAAAAAAACCTAGGGTCTTGCCACATCATAACTCAGGGTATCCTGGAACTTGCCATGTAGTGCTGACTGAACTCAAGCTTAGATCCTTCTGCCTCAGACTCTCAAGGACTATCACACCTGAATCATGTTCCCTTCCGTTCTAACTTGCTTTCTAGTGCTATGATATGCACCATGGGAAAGAAGAGGTTTATTTCATGTTGTATGTAACAGTCAATCACTGAAGAGAAGTCAGGGCAAGAACGCAAGGCAAGGAACCTAGAGGCAGGAACTACAGCACAGACCGTAAAAGAATGCTGCTTATTGACTTGTTCTCCACAGCTCACCCAGCTTGCTTTTTATACATCCAGGCCTACTGCCCAGGGGTGGCACCATCCACAGTGGTCCGGGCCCTCTTACATCAATCATCAATCAAGAAAATGCACCACAGGCCAATCTGATGGTGGCATCTCCTCAATTAAGGTTCCTCTTCCCAAATGACTATAGTTTGTGTCAAGTTGACATAGAAACAAAACTATCCAGAACACCATCTTTTGTCTCCGTCACCATCATTAGCCAACTTGTTCCATCTTATCACCTTAATTCCACAGCTTTCTATGTAGCTTGCCTATCATGGGCAGAATAGTATTCATTTACTACCATCATGTTGTTTCTTTGCTCAAGAATGGGTAAAGAGAAGACTGCCACTCTCTGAACTATCAACTAGAAACTGTCCTTGAAATGTAGTTATGTTATCAGACTATGATAATCTGTACCTGTAAGTCTAAACTAGCCAGCCAGGTTTACCTACTGCCTCTACAATAGGTAGATTGGAAGAAAAGCTGGATCAAATTATTAATTCAAGGTAGATGGAAACAGATCCTCTTTGAACAAAGGTAAAAACAGTGCTTTTGATCCAAAGACCAATTTTCACTTATTCTTTGCACAGATGCTAAATGGACACCTACTGCATACCAGTATTACGAGAAGCAATGGTCCCGATACTGCACTTTAGTTATCATTTAGAAGAGTGTTTTTAAAAATATCTAATAAAAGTGTGAATGCAATACTACAGGGACAGCAAAGTGGAGTAAATCTTGTTAAAATTCCCTTCTTACTAAACAGATCTGTCAAATTGCCACTATTATTATCTAGAACCATCCCTCTTCCCATCACTAGTTTATCTTTGTATTTTTCATTTACAAATATGTGTTACTTATCTACTTAATCCCAACAAAAGAATAAAGGAGATCCTAAACTCATTGGAATTGAACTGTGACATAGGAATAGGCTAGGAAGTCATATAGCTGTGAAGTTTTATGGTACATTTCCCAATGCGCTGATGTGTTTTTAAAAATATGTAAAACTGAAAGTTGACAAGATGGCTCAGTGGGTAGAATCACCTGCTATGAAAGTCTGCTGACTTGAGAGTCATCCTGGAAGCCATGTGCAAGAAGGAGAGGAGTGACTACACAGAATTATCCTTTGGCTTCCATAAATGTACTTTGGTGCACATCATACATACACACACACACACACACACACACACACACACACACACACACACACCACGTCAAAGCTGTGGCTTCATGGCAAGAGCTGAGAGACAAATGCAGACCGTCTGTGGTGCCTCCATCGTGCTGGGAGTCGCAGGGTAAGTTACAACAATGTGCCTCCATTACCTTCAAAGTGGGATTTGCACATTTTCCCCCATGCATGCATTGCAGAGAACAGAGGCTAACTCATGCCGCTTTCCTTTACTTACATCCTGACTTGGATGCTTTGGCTAGAGAGACGGAAACAGCAGAGTATTCAGAAAAGAATCTACGACAAGCTCAAAGGACAGGCAACCTTCAGGAAGCAGGTAGAATGGAAGACAGATCCCTGTGCAGGACAGACAGAAATGTGCCCAATGTAGGATAACAAGAGAGTCTGGGTGAGCAGAGTGGGCCGTAAGTGAATGAACTGCCAAGTCTTATTAGTGTACACCCATCTAATTGTTCAATGCCTATCGACTTTCTAGTTTCTTCTTGTAAACCTCGGTCTTCCCTTTCCTCTGACTAAAGAAACTTCTGGTAGAGCTGACTCTACCCCCAGAGCAGGAATGAAGGTGCCACTCAAACCTGGTGAGCCACCACACATTCCCCTGGATGCTGAGATGGCCCAGGAATTGGCCACAAGATGCAATGAGCATTTTCCCTAGTGGCCCTGTCTTTGGAATTACTCATGGGAAGGATGCTAGAAGCTGGACACCTCAGAAAGCACAACTGAGAGTTGCCGTGGGGAGTGAGTCCCAGCCATGGGGTCCAGCTCTTGGGTGGAGTCCTGAGATTACACTCCTCAGTCACACCAGCTGATTAATTCTCACGGGCATTTAGTTCCTCTTGTTAGATTTTTCTGTTACATACAACAAAATTGTAGATTTAAGACAAACAAAAAATAAACCCTAAACAATGCAAATGAAAGTTCCTTGATGGGTATAGCTTTTTTCATTATCAAGGAATAGATTATCACCAAGATTGGATTGGAAACAGGCATCAAAATGAGGTTAAATCTCAGTCTTGATTTTAACCTCTAGGCTTAGATAGGGCACTCACCCTCCAAGATGGCTTGATTGATTGATTGATTGATTGATTGATTGACTGACTGACTGATTGATTAGAATTGTTTTGGGCTGGGTATAGTGGCACAAGCTTTTAATCCCTGCACTCAGGAAGCAGCGAATCTCCATGAACCCAGGCAAGTCAAAGCTACAGAGTGAAACACTGTTTCAAAATAAAAATAAAATAAAAATTGTTTTGGAAACTGGAGGCTGGAGGGATGGCTCAGTGGTTAAGAGCACTGGCTGCTCTTACAGAGGACCCAGGTTCAGTTCCAAGCACCCACAAGGTGGATGCCAAACTGTAACTCTAGTTCCAAAGGAATCAGTTTCCTCCTCTGCTCTCCCTGGACACCAGGCACACATGTGATGTACATTTAAAAATGAATCAAATTAAAGAAAATTATTTGTGCCAGATGTGGTGGCACATGCCTTTAATCCCAGTACACCAAACGCATTGGCAGGTGAATCTCTGTGAGTTCAAGGCCAGCCTGGTTTGCTAAGTGAGTTCCAGAATAGCCAGGTCTCTGTTATACAGAGAAACCCTGTCTTGAAAACAAACAAACAAATAAACAAACAAGCAAACATATTTGTATGTGTACTGGTGGAGATCAGGACAAGCTTAGATACTGGTTCTTCCTTTCTGCCTTATTTGATGTAGGGTTTGCTTGTTAGCCTCTGTGTGCCTGGTCAGGAGCTGTGGAAGCACTGGCAAGCACAGGAGACATGCCCCACCTGTATACTACCATGCCTGGTTTACCTGGGTTCTGGGGATTTGAACTCAGATCCCCACACTTGTATGGCAAGTACTTTACCCACTGAGTCATCCCCCAGTCCCCAGCGCAATGTTTTCTGGCAAAACTCAGTTCTTCTCATATATGTGGTCTACTTTTTAACAAGTCAAAATTAGACACTGAAATTATTAGGCTTTGATCAAATGGTATTCTTAGAGTATGGGTTGTCTTTACAATATGTTTAAAATATATATTCCATAAATATAATGCTGTTAATAGTGTTCATTTTAATAGCCAACCAAATGGCAGGAAAATATGTCATATGTAATGGTCTCATCAACTGTCAACTAACAAGGTCTAGAATCTGATTCTAGATAATAAGGGATTATCTTGATTAGGTTAATTCAGATGGGAGAACCTTCTCACGGTGGGGGCACAAGTCCCTCAACTGAGGTCTTGGAGAAAGATCTGTCATTTATGCAATATATGGAGAAAAATACATCATGTATGACGGTCTCAGCAACTGTCAACTTAATGAGATCTAGACTCATCTGGGTATGCCTATAAGGGATTATCTTGATTAGGCTAGGGTGGGAAGACCTCCCCCACTGTGGGGGCACACTTCCCTCAACTGACATCTTGGAGAAAGTGGGCCAAACATAAGGATTTCTCACTTTCTGCTTCTTTGAATAGATGCTTTAAATTCCTAATCCTCACCACAATGGCCTGCAAACTCAAACTGTAAACCAGAACAAATGTTCTCTCCCTCTAAATTGGTTTTGTCTGGGCAATTATCATAGCAACAGGAAGAGTACCCAAGACACTATATAATCAGTGTATCTAAAACCATCGCATAGGTGGTGGGCACTATGGGTTTATGCTCAACAACAGAGGTGCTGACGGCAAAGGCCTGTTCAAGGGACAGGGGTCCCTGCAACTTCTCCAGAGTTTTGGCATAGAGCAATATCGTACTTCAACATGGAGGCTGGAGAAGGTCAGTGTCACAGATAGCTGTATCCAGAAGTCAGAATTCTTCAAGATAAAAGTAGAGGGAGGTCAGTCAGTCGTTGGTAGCACACCTCTTTAATCCCAGCACTTGGGAGGCAGAGACAGGTGGAGGCAGGCAGAGGAGGCAGATCTCTGTGAATCTGAGGCCAGAACAGAGTGAGTCCCAAGACATCCAGGACCACACAGAGAAACGCTGTATCAAAAAACAACAAAAAGCAGTAAGTAGAGGAAGATGAAGGCCCCAGTTCCCAGCACAAACTTTCACTGATACAATTAACCCTGATCACAGATTATTTAAATAGCGTGGGACAAGCATGGGATCTGATGCTGATAGCTTGCAAAGGGCCTGGGTTTGGGTTTGGCTCCTGGCACCCACGTGGTGGCTCTAAATCAGTTAACAATCTAGTTCCAGGGGATCTGATACTTGTCTGGTCTTTGAGGGCACCAGGCATGGATGTAGTGCACGTACATTCATTCAGGCAACACACTTATAAATATAAAATATGTCTAAAAAAAGTTTAAATGTGGCTTTTTAAATTCTAAATCTTAAAATAAAACAAAGTGGCTACACTTATCCTGGTCTTTCTTCATCAGGAATTTGAAGAGCATCAGGGAAATATACTGCAAGAATATAGTAATAATGACAAAAGCTAAAACTGATTGATGCCTCGCAATATCCTAGGTACCATTTGAAATGTTTTCCTTGCATTAAACTGTGGGGCCGGAAAGCAAAGCGACTCAGGAAGCCACTCTGGAGCAAAAGTGAGGCCAAGATGTGTCCAGACACTGGTCTAGTCCTGAGATCATCAGGAGTCAGGACTGTTCCCTCCCTGCTCTGGGTCTGCATTCTCCGTGGTGCACTTAGCCTGACCAGCCCCCACCACCCTTGAGGTGGTCACTTAGCCTGGTGGCCAAATTACAGGTTAAACTTCCTCTCTCCTTATAAGGGCTTGTCCAGCAAGCACCTGGAATTAATTCCTCTTCATGCAAATGAAGCATTCTCAGCACCCCAGCCCCAGTCAATAATGTACACTCACCCCCACCTCAAAAACTCCTACCCTCTCCCCAAGCTTTATACAGCACTTGTTACCCCCAGTAAAGGAGAGTTGTTTCACAGAAACCTGAAGGCTGTTTCTCCCCATACTCAAGCCAGCGGAGATCCTGTGAACCTACACACCCAGAGAAGGTTCCTTCCTTCCAGTCCAGCTGCCGTGCATTGATGCCTGGTTACCCTTAAGGCAGAAGCAGAATCGCTTGCATTAAACTACAAATATCTCACAATAACCCTACAAAGTAAACATATTAGCCCCATTTTGCTGAGGTCCAGAAGTTTTGACTCTTGCCCAAAGCAAGTCATACAGTGAATAGTAATTTGAAGTCAGGCAGCTCTTTCTTGTTTTCCTATGTAACTAACAACACAGGGAGAAATCCAAATTAAAACAGGAAACATAAAGGAAAAGCCCAAAAGATTTTTCAAGAGTTTTCAGTGCTGGGTGTGGTGTTGGACCAGTGGTACAACTTGCCATATACACAGTATACTTGAGACCTTAGTCTAGTCCACGAGAACACAAAATGAAAATAAATTGTGTCTGTCGATGTTTATGGGTTGTGGTATGACATTATAATGCATGCATACAACATGAATTGGTCAGAAGAGGATAGCTGGCAAAGCCATCACCAGGGGTACATGTCACTTTGACATTAGATGTAATTTTAGCAAGGAAGTTAATGTTTTGTCAAGCCCAACAGAAATGATGACAGACAAATTAAAATGCTGGCTTCTGAGAAAAAAATAAGACAGGCGGGAAAATAGAAATGAGACCTGAAACCCTCAGAAGGAATGCTTTCAAGATGGATATAGTGATGTTTACCACTGTGTGATGTCAGAGGATCACAAGTTCCAGGCCAACCTGGGCTACATAGTGAGACCTTATCTCAAAAAAAAAAAAAAAAAAGTAACCAAGCTAGCAACAACTTCAGAACCCTATGTGAAACAATAAGTCTCTCAGAATCTTTCTCTATAATTGATGGATAAAATCAGCTAAGGGAGCTAGAGAGAGGGCTCATTGGGTAAAAGCATGGGCTGCTCTTACAATGGACCAAGGAACAATTCTAAGTACCAAGTGTAGGCTCACAAATATCTGTAACCCCAGTTCCGGGGCCTCTTCTGGTCTCTGTGGGAACTGGGCACAAAAGTGGTGCACAGCCATACATGCAGGTGAGACAGCTACACACATAAAATAAAGTAGACATTTATTTTGTTTAAGACCAGTTAAAGAAACTTGGGCTAAGAAAGTCCCCAGTCTCAGAAACAAGAAAAATAAAGGCTGAAACAAAGGAACCTTTGTTCTTTGTGCTTGAGAGCAGATGGGTGCTGAGATGGGTCTTGTGTAGGCATAGGTTGGCTTCAAATTCTTTTTGTGGCTGAGGATAACTCAAACTCACCATTCTCCTGCCTCTACTTCCAAATGCTGAGATCATAGGAATGGCCTACCTTGACCAGAAAGGTAAATAAAAAAGTTACTATGTTACAGCCAATTGTTCTCTTCTGCTAGCCAGAGAAGTCTAGGCTGCCTAGGGAGAGAAACAGCTACAACAAAACCAGCCACGAACTCCTTAGATGATCCTTTATTATATTCCAAAATAGATTCAAGCACAAGAGCTGATAAAGATACCACAGTAAATAAGAGCTACTAAGAAAACCTTGTAGTATGCAAAATGTTAACTGAGTTTCTAGCAAACAAAAATTCTACATCTCAAAATGATTAAGCCAAGTGCAATCATATCAGGAGTACAAGGATAGTTCAACAATAGGAATTGTATTGCAATGATTAGCCACGTTATCAAAAGGGAAAAGGATATTATCATCTCTTCTGAATGGTTTATTGACTCATTCAGCCAATAAATGCTTACTGAGAACCTACTATGTGCTAGGTACTTTATTAAGTCCTAGGGCTATGACAGTGAGCAAAATGTTGAATCAGTAATTAATAAGTATAAATTATATCCAATACATTAGTATTTGGCAGTAGTAAAGCTGGCTACAAAAGAGAGACTGATAGAAGAATGCTATTCAATATAGGTGGCCAGACCGGGTGGCTTGTGCCTTTAATCCCAGCACTTGGAAGGCAGAAGCAAGTAGATCTCTGAGTTCAAGGCCAGCCTGGTCTACAGAGTGAGTTCCAGGATCCCCCAAACCACCCCCAAAAAGTGTGTGTGTCCGTCCAGAGCAGGCTTCACTGATGAGATTAAATTTAAGCAAGACCTAAAGGAAATGGGTAGGGGATGACCAAAAGACTATTTGGAGACAAAGGGCTCCAGAGAGAGAGAGAGAGAAAGAGAGAGAGAGAGCAATAAATATAATAGCCTCTATGTGGGAGAGTGCTTAGTATTTTTAAGATCACACTTAAGGCTAAACAAATTAAAACAGAACTCCACATCAGAGATGTAGAAGGCAGAGTGACAAGTGAGTAAGGCCAGTGGTTCACAGTAAGGACATTGGCTTTTCTTCTGATTGAAGCTTAATTTTGTTTGTCTGCTTGTTTCTTTTTTTGTTTGTTTGTTTCTTTGTTTCTTTTCTTTTGCTTTTTCTTTTTTTCCCCTGAAGCAAGGTCTCATGTAGCCGAGACTAGCTTTGAAGTTGCAATGTAGCAGAAGAGGACTTTGAACTTTGGGTCTTCCTACTTCTAACCCTCCCAAGTATTGTAACTAGGAGGTTTTGAATAAATAATTGACACTATCTGGATTTCATTATAAACAACTTCTCTAGTTGTTGTTAAGAATAGACTCAGATAGCCAAGTAGTGGTGGCACACGCCTTTAATCCCAGCACTTAGGAGTCAGAGATAAGTGGATATCTGTGAGTTTGGGGCCAGCCTGGTCTACAAAGTGAGTTCCAAACAAAGACACCCTGTCTCAACAACAAAAACAAAAAGAAAGAAAGGGGGAAAAACAAAAAAAGAAAGAAAGAAAAGAAGAAAAGGAAAAGAATAAACTCAGGCAGAGTGGCTCAGTGGATAAAGCATTTGCTGCCAAGCCTGGGAACCTGAATTTGATTCTGGGGAACACTGGCTCTCAAAACACACACACACACATACACACACACACACACACACACACACACACACACACACACACACTAAGTAAACTTAATTAAAAAGAAAACCAATCGGTCATGGTATGCACACTTTTAATCCAGCAGTCAGGAGAAAAAGATAAGTAGATCTCTGAGTTCAAGTCTAGCCTGGTCTATACATCGAGTTCCAGGATAGCCAGGACTACATAGAGAGACCTTGTCTCAAAAATCCAACAAACTGGGCTGGAGAGATGGCTCAGCGATTAAGAGCACTGACTGATCTTCCAGAGGTCCTGAGTTCAATTCCCAGCAACCACATGGTGGCTCACAACCATCTGTAATGGGGTCTGATGCCCTCTTCTGGTGTGTCTGAAGACAGCTACAGTGTACTCATATAAATAAAATAATTAAATCTTTAAAAAAATCCAACAAACTAACAAAAGGAATAGATTCAGCCAGATGTGATAGTCATATCTGTCAACACTTGAGTGGCAGAGGTTGTCATGAATTAAAAATAGAATTAGGCATTCAAGTCCAGGCTGGAATGCACAGTAAGGTCCCATCTCTTATAAAGGAAGGATTTGATTCTTGATTTCAGAAATTAAGGTGGAAAATAGATGACAAGATAAGAAAGTGTTTCTTCTTCCTTCCCCTTTCCCTGCTTCCATTGCTCCTTTCTCCGTCTCCCGAGTGCTGGATTGCAGATGTTTGCATCACATCTAGCTGAGTTTATTCTATACCCAGGAACCAGATGTATGACTGTAGCAAGAGTGCTAGCCAGTCATGCCTGAGGCCCTGGCTCACTTCCCAGTCCAAGAAGGGGAAATGGTTAAGGATAGGAAAATTATAGAATAGCCCAAGTAAGGGGCCATGGTGACTAGTGTCAGGATGTCAGCAGTGCATGTGGGAAGCAGCTGCATTCTAGGTATGCTATGAGTTCCTGTACACTATAAAAGTATACAATATAAAAGTACATAAAAGTATAAAGCTTTAAACAAAGAGGGACCTTCAAATGTCAGTCTATGTTTACATAGAGGGTCCTCAAGACTTCCCTCAGAATAAATAATAGAGTACCAGGCAAAAACTGCAGTTATTGAGATATGACTCAAATACCTCTTTGAAGTCTGTAAGTCAATGATGTCATTACATATTGGGAATTTTGCATCCACCACCACAATCATTGTTGAAAGACTTCTGTTTAAAAAAAAAGATTTTATGTATGAGTACACTGTAGCTATCTTCAGACACACGAGAAGAGGGTGCCAGATTCCATTGCAGATGATTGTGAGCTACCATGTGGTTGCTGGGAATTGAACTCAGGTCCTTTGGAAAAGCAGTCAATGCTGTTACCCGCTGAGCCATCTCTCCAGTCTCCTGACTTCTGTTACTTCTTACAGAAACCCTACATAATCCATCACCCTGATTCTCCTCCTAGTCCAGCATTAGGCAATCTACCATGGGTGTGATTTAACCTATTCTGAATCTTGCGCACAAATGGAATTGTGCGACCTTTGATCTGCTGTAACTGGCTTGCTTCACTTAGTGTGGTTTTAAAGCTTCTCTGGGTTAAAGCATTGGGAGCTCTTTTATTTTGTTGTTTGTTTGCTTTTTATTCTGTCAGTGAAATTCCTTGTTTTTGTTCCCCCCCCTCGTGTGTGTGTGTGTGTGTGTGTCTTTGTCTTTGCCTCTCTGTCTTTCTCTGTCTCTCCATCTCTGTCTCTTTGTTTCCCTTTCTCTGCCTCTCATCTTTAGAGACAAGGTCTCATGTACTCCAAGCTGACATTGAACTTGCTATGTTGTTGGGGATGACCATGAATTCCTCATCCTCTTACCTCTGCCCCTTACAAGCTGGGGTTTCCGGTGTGCAACCACCCCTGGGCTCATACCCGGCTTCTTCTGTCTCTCAGTCTGGGACTTCCTTGGCTCAGCTACCCGGATAGTACTCCCATCCTCAGAAACAATTTCCTTTGCAATTAGCCAAGGTTCTAATTTAGCTTCCGGCCTCTCATATTCTGGTCTTGAAGGTGACCTAGCACTGTTTGTGTTTTCTCGGTTTCTGCAGACCACGATTCATGTGACGTGGGAGAGAATGTGAGTGCCACAGACAGAAATCGCTGCAAGCCATCTTGGAAGCCACAGGAGCAAACACGTCTGGTGTTGCAATTAAAGACTGAACATTTTGCATTCAGATTAACTCCCCAGAAAATAAAACAAATAGCTCATGTATGCTGTCTATTACCAATGAAAAGCCCTTGCTTGACATTTTGAAAGAAGTTAGTCTTTTTTTTAACTTTTTCTTATTGATTCTTTGTGAATTTCACATTGTGCACCCTAATCCCACTCATCTCCCTGTCTCTTTGTATCTGCCCTTGTAACCTCCCCATCTAAAGAAAACAAAACAAACAGACAAAAACCATCTTTGATCCACAGAAACTGCAGTGTGTCACAGTGTGTCACACAGGACACCCTTCTGGCTAAACCAACTTCCCTCGCAAATGTTTACTGCACTGAGTCAGTGGTCTGGTTCGAGGTATCTGGCTTCCACCACACTCTCAATACTGGATCCTCACCAGACTCCTCTCGGATATCTGTTGTTGCCCTGTGCCATGGAGATCCTGTAACTTTAGTTCTGCTGGACTGGCCCCATCACACACTCCAGAAATTCATAGATGAGGTAGATGATAGGGTGGACCAACTCAGTCCTGGCCTGGGTCCTAGCTGAGTTGGTCAGCCCATCAGATTTACCACACCCACTCTACCCAGGCCAGCTCTCTTGCTTTGCCCAGGCCAGGGACAGGGCTGGCTATCCCCTGTCCATGCTATCAGGACCAGCTCTTTTGTACGTCTCCCTTCAAAGGGCAGGGCCAGCTCTCACGCTCTAAGAGTCAAGCCCCCCTCCACCAAGGCCAGCTCTACTGTGCTGCTCAGACAAGGTGTGGGGACCTTTCTTCTGAGTGCTGCAGCTAGTGTGTGTGAGGGAGGAAAGTTCACTCACTCTTGTGCCTTCAGGGCTAATTCTTCCATTGCTTCCCAGGAAAGGGCTGTGGCCAGCTCTCCTGCCGTCCACATCCGCGGGTGGTAAAGGGCAGGGCCAGCTCCCCTCTGCTCACAACCTTGGGGCTGGCTCACATGAACTGAACACCTCCTACACCCCTAACCCCCTGTTATTCACCCCCTCATCTAACCCCACCCCCACTACCAGGGTCAGCTCCACTGTGCTGTCCAGGCAAGGTGCAGGCCTGCTCGAAAGGAGTCAGTCTTAATTAGGCTCCATTTGATGCTCTTTGATCAGTATACAAGTGAATATCTAGCAGTATAGGAATAGAGAAATGAAGTTTTAAGGCTTGGTAGCAATGTGACTGACCATGATATTACTTGTATGAAGCTGAAACTTTTGTTCACCTAGCATAAACATATTCACTGGGAGAACAATTACTGACAAGCATTAGCTACCATACAATGATTGTCAATCCTCATTCTTAACTTGATTGTGTTGAGAAAAGGCCTAACTAGATGATTATTAGTAAATAAAGAACACTTCTGGGTGTCTACAGGAGGATTATCCAAGGTAAGAAGGAACTGTCCTGAGAGTTGGTGGACCACCCACTAGGCAGAGAACATAGATGGGATAAAAAGGGAATGTTGGAAAAGCCCACTAGAGCGTGGCCACTTCTTCCCCTACTTCTCCTCTCCCTCATACACTCTCTTCCTCTCCCTCCTGGCCCTCATGATGTGAGCTACACTGACTTGCTGCACCTTCCCACTATAATGGACTGAAACCTCATGAAGCCATGATCCAAATAAATCTTTCCTCCTTAGATTGTTTTGTCTAGCTATGTTTTTACTTATAGCAATGAAAAAATTGACACAAATTGTAAAGAGAAAAAAGTAAATGTATATTTTAATGTTTTGTTGATAGATAGTCACTTGAACTTTTGTCAGTCAACAAGTACTGGCCCAGAGGGGGCTTTTACATTCCATTTTTTTAATATCTCTGAGTGAATGCCCCTTTGATGTATGATACTATACTTAACAAAATAGTAAAGAAACACAAAATAAATGCGAATACTCTTAAAAATCTTTCACTTAAAGATTTTATTTCTACTTATGTGTTTATGCTTGTGAAAGTATATACTGGATATGTGCAGTGATGGTGGAGGCCAGAGGAGGGAGTGGGATACCCTGGAGCTGGAGTGGAGGACAGTTGTAAGTCACGTGATGAGAGTGCTGGGAACCAAACTCAGGTCCCCTGGAAGAGCAACAAGTGTTCTTAACAGCTCGAGCTATCTCCCCAGTCCTCAAAGTCTTTAATTTAAAGGAGGAAACAAGGCTGGACATGTAGTACACATCTTTAATCACAGCACCCAAGAGACAGAGGAAAGTGAATCTCTGAGTTTAAGGCCAGCCTTGTCTACATATTAAGGTCCAGGGCGGCCAGAGCTGTCTCAACTAATTAATTCGTTAGTTAATTAATAGCAGGAAACACAACTAACAAACCATTATATTTTTTTTTTGTTTTTAAGGACAATAAATACAAATTCTTACACAAGTTCCTAAAAGTGGATAGCTAGTTGGTTGTGGTGGTAACCCCTTATAGGATATGCTAAAGAGGCAAGGCAGGAGGTTCATGAGTTCAGGCCAGCCTTGGGCTACCCATTCAGAACTAGGGTGATGACTCAGCAGTTACGAGCTGGCTGCTCTTCAGAGAACCTGGATTCGATCCCCAGCACCCACATGTGGACTCACAGTGGTATGCAACTCCAGTTCTAGGATACCTGATGCCTTCTTCTGACCTCCGTGGGCACTGCATGCATGTGTTGTACAGACATACATGCAGGCAAAACACCCTTACACATATCACACTTGGCAAGTAACAATTTAAAAAATGTTTTTTAAAGTGTATGACTGGGGGACTGAAGAGATGGCTCAGTAGTTAGAAGTGCTTAGTACTTTTGAAGAGGATCAAGGTTTGGTTCCAAGCACCCCCATGATAGCTTACAGCTGCTTGTAACTGCAGTTTCAAGGAATCTGATGTCCTCTTCTGGCCTCCATGGGCACACATAGTGCACATCAACTCATTCAGACTCACACACATACACATAAATAAATTAAAAAAAAATTAAGCCGGATAGTGGTACACGCCTTTAATCTTTAATACAGGCAGGCATATTTCTGAGTCTGAGGCCAGTGTGGTCTATAGAGGGAGTTCCAGGATGTCCAGGTCTACACAGAGAAACCCTGTCTCAAAAAACAAACAAAAGAAAACAACAGCAACAAAAATTAAGTATGTGGTCAGGGGCCAGTGAGATGAGTCAGTGAATCAAGACATTTGCTGCCAAGCCTGGTGACCTGAGTTCCATCCCTGGGACCCACACAATGAAATGAAAGATCTGACACCAAAAGTTGTCTTCTGACCCACACACATGTAACACACCACACATACACATGTAACACACCACACACACACACACACACACACAGACAGAACCAGATGTGGTGGCCCATGTGAATAAACCCAGCACTTGAGAGGTTGACAGTTTTGCTGTGAGTTCTAGGTCAACCATAGCTACATAGCAACCCTGTTTCAAAAGAAAACGAAATGGGGCTGGTGTTGCAATCAGTTAATAGAACACTTGCTGTGTGCAGGAAGCCTTGGGTCCAAGCTCCTGCAGCACATAAACCAGGCATTGTACATACCTGAATCTCAGCTATTGGGGAGTGGAGACAGCACTATCAGAGTCTATAGAGAGAGTTCCAAGTCAGCCTGGGACACAGGAAACCCTGTCTGAAAAGAAAGTTGGCATGGGTTGGGTGGTGGCAAGATGGGACAGTGGTTAAGAGCACTTGCTATTCTTCCAGGGGACTTAAGTTCAGTTCCAAGCACCCACCCACATCAGGTGGCCCACAACCACCTGTAACTCCAGCTCTAGGAGGGCTCATGACTTTGATTCCCTGATACATCCACACCCATATGCACATGACCACATGTAGTCACACACACCTACACATAATCAAAAATAAACCTTTTCAAAAAGTATATCATGTACAGTACATACAGTTCTGTACTTAGCAGTTGGAAGGTTAAAACAAGAGTGTTTTGAGTAGGTCACTTCCAGTGAGGACTACATAGAAATTCTACCTCAAATGAGCAATAATTTACATATAATATATGTATCTGTATGTAAATATACATGTATATTTTATATATATAATGTATATTTATATACTTCAACTTGATCCTTGGAACCATAAACATGCACACACTTTTATACTTGTTTATGTGTCTATGTGTGACTGTATCAATATGTATATTATTATTTCTCATACATATTTTTCTATATACATGTTTTTAGTTATTGATACAGATTATTATACATAAAATTGCTTTTCAATTAAAAAATATTTTTGGGGCTGGAGCGATAGCTCAACGGGTAAGAGCACCGACTGCTCTTCTGAAGGTCATGAGTTCAAATCCCAGCACCCACATGGTGGCTCACAACCATCTGAAAGAGAGCTGACACCCTCTTCTGGTGACTGAAGACAGCTACAGTGCACTTACATATAATAAATAAATAAATCTTAAAAAAAAATTGGGGGGCACAGTGTAACAGAAGCACCTGTTAGAAATTATCTTTATGGTTAATGCATATGTGTCAATTTCACTGGGAGATTGATATGTGCTTTTATCATGCAGCCATGTCAAAAGAGGTTGAGTTGGAGCTCTTTGGTACAATTAAGATACAGAGAAATGTACAAATATATCTGCACTAAACTTGGTTCAGTGGGACTGTTCCAGATCAGCAGACTGGAGGAGCCTTTCCTTAAAATAGCTTTGCAGATTGGTGTAAGCCTCAGATCACACTAATTTGTGATAGTGAAGAATAGTAAAGGATGTAATTTTACATATTTCTATTTCTGTGGTTTATCAGCAAGAATGTTTGTTGTACCCATAGTTTGTTATTGTGCAACATTCAGACCATCTAGCTAGCAACCTCTTCCTCATCTAAATTTTTAGATTCCTTTGCTTAAACCATCATAGGAATCAATGGAACTCCCAGACACAGCAATGTCAAAAGAGGAGCAAGCTCTTAGTATAGAAAGGAAGGGATATTGTTAAAGCTTTAAGTAAAGCTGACTTTTTCATTGTGTATAAAAAAATTAGTTACACAGCATTTTTTCTCACTAGACTATTAAGAAAAAATTAAGAAGTATAACAATACCAAGCATTAACAATTCATAGAGTTCTCATGAACTGTGAGAGAGTGAGAAACATTTGGCATTAATTATCTCGCATAATTGAAAATGTATACATGCAACAGCCCAGCAACCCTACTTATAGGGAGAAATGCTCGAATCAGAAGGTATGCAAAAACTATGTTTAGCAGCAATATTTGAAATAACATGTGTCGTGGGGACAGGGATGAACACAACCCTAGGTTGTGTTGAAAACAACCCTCCTGTATCTCAAGAGAAGAATAAATTGTGTAATATTCACACAACAGGATGCTAGTTAGAAAGGAAAATGAGTAAATTGTTATTATATATAACATGGATAAACTTTAAAAATAAATATAATTTAAAAAAGAATTTTGGAAGATAGTAAAGGGGGCAGTGGTGGTCCATGCCTATAATCCCAGCACTCAGGAGGTGGAGGCAGCAGATTTCTGAGTTGGAGGACAGCCTGAACTACATACAGAGTGAGTTCCAGGATGGCCAGGACAAAACCAAAACAAGACAAAATAAAAAAGAAAGGGCCTCCCCCCCCAAAAAAAAACCAAAACCCTCAATAAACATGTAAATTAACCAATATATTCTTTTAGAGTATACACACTCTTGATTGAATTAAATTTTTGAAACAAAGCTGAAGCCTGGCGAGCTGGCTCAGAGGTTAAGCGCGCTGGTTGCTCTTCCGGAAGACCCAGGTTCAAGTCCCAGCACCTCCATGGCAGCTCACAACCACCTGTAACTCAAGCTCCAGGGGAGCTTCTCCACTCTGAATTTACCAAGCACACCCACAGCACACAGACAAACACGGGGGCAAAACATTCCTATGCGTAAAAATAAAATAATTTCTTAAACTTAAAAAACAAAGCGAAGCCGGGCGGTGGTGGCGCACGCCTTTAATCCCAGCACTTGGGAGGCAGAGGCAGGAGGATTTCTGAGTTCGAGGCCAGCCTGGTCTACAAAGTGAGTTCCAGGACAGCCAGGGCTACACAGAGAAACCCTGTCTCAAAAAACCAAAAAAAAAAAAAAAGCGAAGCAGAGCCCCAGGTGTGCTGATGCCTGCCTGGGATCCCTGCGCTTAGGGACAAAGACCAGAAGGGGAGGGTGCAGGGTCGGCTTGCACAGCAAGATTTCATCTTTAAAAGGAAAGAAGCAAAGGAAAGAAAGGAAGGAAGAAAAGAGGAGGGGAGGGAGGAAGGAAGGAAAGAAGGAAAGAAGGAAAAGAAAGAAAGAGATAAAACTAAAACTGCCATTGATACTAAGCATGCAATTTAGGATGCTTGCTCGCTGTTACCCTGTGGGCAGGAAACTGAGGCAGAGGGGAAAAGCGCAAGTCAGTGCAAGTGACTAGACAGTGTTCTAGTTCTTAGGGTGGAGGTTTGGGGATGTCCATTAGAATAGAAAGCTTCATAGTGAGCAAGGCACCTACACATTTCTTATGTGCTCCAAGGCAAACTGCAATCACTCTCTAATCCATCCTCAGATCTTTCAAGTGAGAAATACAAATTCGATTCTCACAGGGTATGTATAAAAAAAAAGAAAAAAAAGTCCCTTCCTCAAATAGAAATGAGAAAAAAACGTTCTGGAAAATGAAACCCTCTCAGACTACTGGCGGGTCTTAAGAGACTTATGAGTCTAGCAGAAGCCGGGAGAATATATATGTAAAATGACAAACAGGCAATTACATGGGATTCCCACCCCACAGCATGCTAAGGCTCTCTTACCTCCCAGATGCAGGCTGGGATTTCATCACTAGTAGGTGAAGTTAAATTCATTCATACCAAATATTAAAATTTTACTCTGACTGAATACACTACACATTGGCAAATACACCAAAGGTGTGCCACAAAAATTTTTAGGGTAGAATATTCTAGAGGAAATGGTGTGGACCTGTGACTATAGGGCTTTGTATTAGAACAAAACTCCTTTTTAAGTTTTTTCTTTTTGTTCTTTTAAATCCTTCCTAATACAGAGGCAAAAAATTACCCAAAACAAGCCTCAGCAAAGCCTTTAGTTGGTGATACAATAAACAGATTTTTATATTAATCTTAATATATATCCATTCAATCTCTATTTTGTTTCCTTCTCAACAATAATTGACTTGATAACCATGTGGGTCAGCATGCGCTGAGAATGTAAAATATATAGGTTTAACTGCTTTCCATATAGTTCTCATAGTCATGTTGTGAACCGCACTCTAAACTTAGTAAATATGTGCCACAGAGCAACAGAGAAACTGTGTTTGATATAGAGTAAGTTACACCAAAGGTATTGTTTTAGAATGTGTACTAGAACCTTCTTCACCTTTGTATTTAAGAATAATACATTAGGGGCTGGAGAGATGGCTCACTGTTTAAGAGTAGTAGCTGCTCTTCCAGAGGTTCTGAGTTCAATTCCCAGCAACCACAAAGTGGTTCACAACCATCTGTATTGGGATCTGATACCCCCTCTTCTGGTGTGCTTGAAGACAGCATACTCATATATAAAAAATATATGTGTATGTGTATATATATATATATATACATATACACATATATATATACACATAAGATAAATAATATACATATGTTCTCACAAACATAAACAAATATACATAAAATATGTAAATTGTTAAAAAGGGATAGTACATTATCTTCCACAGAGAACAGTTAGGGTGATTTGCTTAATGTCTCACAGTGGATCTCTGAGATTATGAAACATAGAAACTTACAGGTACTAGAGAGATATCTGTGGATCACAACATTGACCACTCTTGCAGAGGACCTGGGTTCAATTCTCAACACCCACATAGAGACTCAGACTATCTGTAACTCGAGTTCTTACAGATCTGTTGCCCTCTTCTGGTTTCCACAGGCACTGGATATGCAAGTGGTGTACAAACATATATGCATAGACAAATAATCTATACATGCAAAATATATACTTTTCAATTAAAAAAATAAAAATGGGAGCCAGGCATGGTGGCATATACCTTTAATCCCAGCACTCAGGAGGCAGAGGCAGGATGATCTCTGTGACTTTGAGGACAGCCTGATCTCTATAGTGAATCTAGGATAACAGAGAAACCCTGTCTTGAAAAACAAAACAAAACAACAAAACACTAAAAAGTAAAAAGAAAAAGGGAAAGGGAAAGGGAAAGAAAAATGGAGGGAAGTTTGATATCTTGTACTTATTTAAATTGCCCTATCCTGTGTTGTGTTAGTCTGTGTTCAGCTTCATGACCTGGAATCCAATAAACCTATCTTTCTTATATATAACCAAAAATAAATTAGTAAAATAACAAATACTTCAACTTCTGATTACATATGGAAACCTGAAAACATATGTTTTACCTGAAAACAAACTTAATTATAACTCAAATATGCAAATTTAATATGTAAAGTAAAGTAATCTGAAGCAAATTACATAATTTATTAAGTGAGATTATAAAGCAAGCCACAGAACTTTAACAGATGCTGTTGCTCAGCATAAACCATCCAAATTTGTAATGTTTTCTGACATCTGACAAGCCCACAACAGTAAGGAAGTTATCTCTTAATTATCCAAAAATATTCAGAGCAAAGGAAAGGGTCAGGTAAGAAGTTAACATGAAAATCCATTAGAGATAAGGGAGAATAAATTAAAACAACAACAATAATATAGACAGCAATAACAACAACAAAACCTCCACTCTCAATTGAAAACAAAAAAGTGTGAAATTATAGCAAGATTAAGTAAGATGGAAAAATGCAAAGGTAAAGAAAATGTGGCTGTCTGGAGTTTCAAACAGAGGAGGATCATACTCTGTTGGAGATTGGTTCTAATGCTTTGAATTAACCTGGCCTCCAAAATCGGGAATCTGCAAGTCCAAACGCTTCTGGTCCTTGTCCCTAGATGACTTTTGATCAATCAATGAAGAGCCAACGGCCAATGGCTGAGGTGGGACTTGGAGATTTGTGAGGGCAAGGAACAGGGAGAGAGGAAAAAGGAGAATCGCCATGACTCAGGGGAGAAGAATGGGATTTAAGAGCTGCAGGAGAGAAAGCGAAGCAGCCATGTAAGAATTCGAGTGGGTGGCCACTGGCTACTTCCCTGACTGGGCCTGGGCTAGAAGGGGAAGGACTCTCAGGAGTACCAGAGGGGAGTGTTTGCTGGCAGGTTAAGTTTAGGAGTGCCCAACCTTTGAGCTAGTTACGGCATGTCAAAAATTGACTGGTGTGTGTGTGTGTGTGTGTGTGTGTGTGTGTGTGTGTGTGTGTGTGTGTGTGCATATGTGTGTGTGTGTGTGTGTGTGTGTCTTTCATTCAAGAATCCAAATTGCTCCAGGCAGGTGGCTGGGAGTGCAACCTGCCACTACATTTGCTGCTACAATACTCTTTAAAAGGGTTCTATTAAAAATGTGTTCTAAGTATAAGGAGGGCAGAGAAGGAATGACGGAAATGGGAAGGAAAGAGAGAGAGTTAATCGACAAAAAGAGCATAAGATCTACTAAAAACTAACAAATAAAAACACATGCTAGTATGCACCTTAATCCCAGCAGTTGGAGAAAAAGAAGCAAGTGGATTCCTGAGAGTTTGAGGTCAGCTTGATCTACTCAGCAAGTTTCTGGCCAGCCAGGACTACAAAGTGAGACCCTATCTATCTCCTTAAAAACAATTGTAAGCAAAAAATGAAATCTGTCTAGGTTCATGTCCTAGCTCTGCTATCCAGGCAACTGAAATTTGCAGGTTAGGGTCTGTGTGCTTCCGTGTTCTTATCTATAAAGATATACAGATCATAACGCTGTAAGAATTTTATGATTTAATCTGAGTACTAACATACATGAGGCATATAACAAGGGTGCTATGTGAACATTGTGATGGATAATCTTGTCAATTTTCAGTATATGTATAAAGAGCAGAGGTCAGTGTTCTCAATCAATGATCTCTACCCTTCCCCCATCCAAGCCTTTTTTTTTTGAGACAGAGTTTCTCACGGAACCTGGATCTCATCAATTCACATGAACTATCTGGTTCGCAAGCCTTAGGGATCCTTTGGTCTCTGCCTTTCTGGTTCAGGAATTAGAGGTATGCATTGCTAAGACCAACTGCTCAGTGGTCACTTGAAGGTCTGAAATCAGGTCTTCATCCTTGCACTTCTTAGGAGGCAGAGGCGAACCAGTCTATGATTTCAAGGCAAGCCTGGTCCACATAGTGAGTTCCAGAACAGTCAGGGCTATGTAAAGAGACCCTGTCTCAGAAAAGAAAAAAAGAAAGATAAAAAAAACCTAAAAATGGCTGGATATGGCAGTGATTGCCTTTGATCCTAGCACTCAGGAGGTAGAGGCAGGATTTTATGAGTTCCAAAGTATCCTGTTCTATGTAGTGAGTTCCAGGATAGACATGGCTACCTAGAAAGACCTGTTGTGTGTGTGTGTGTGTGTGTGTGTGTGTGTGTGTGTGTGTGTGTGTGTGTTGGCGGAGGAGACAAAGTTTGGTAAGGAAAGGAGCGAACATGAGTGAGTTCAAAGTTGTTGACAAGGAAGATACAGAGAAAATAGCAGCTATAGTGGTTAAAGAGATTAGCATAAGCCTCTAGCTTGTAAAAATTCAAACTCATTTGAAAGGAGAGACTGGAAAGAGCACCCACTACCAAGGCAAGTATTTTCCCAGGTTTGGCCTCCAAGGTACACAGTGGCCACTACGGCTGTGGTAAAATAGAATCAGACTATAAATCAAACTGCCGGCCAAACTTGATGGCTTCATCTACTTGCTGCTGGTCAGGTAGACATGCAAAATACAAGTGTTATGGGGTCATGGAGGCTTGCTCCAAGGTTCTAGAGAGCTACTGAGGCCAGGTGGGGTGTGGCAGGGTCAGATTCCCTGCACGGAGACCTTGAGGGAATCTTTAAGTGAAACTGTGAGTATGTAACCTAAATTTCAATGAAAACTCCAGGACGTTGGAGATCGCAGGACCTTGAGACATCTAACAAATGGTGCTGGCCACAGCCCCAAACACAGGGTTCTGGTCTTGCTTAGTCCTATCTTTCCTTGCTCTGCCTGTTTCTTCCTTTGGGGATTAGAATTCTTATTTTATACCATTGTGTAGAAAGCATGTTTTTGGAATTTTACAGAAGATCATAATTAAGAGGTTCCCCCAGTCTCAGTAAACACTCTGCACTGGACCTTTAACAGTGATGAAGCTGTTAAGATGCTAGTGAGTCACACTGAATGCATTTTTTCACTATGAAATTAACGTGCAACTTTAAGGACTAGGGATGGATATTATGGCTTAAGCATGGGGGCCACCAAGATGATTCAGTGGACAAAGTACTTGCCATTCAAATCTGACAACTCAGGTTTGATGCCTGGACCTCATAGTGTAAGGAGAGAATCAACACTTGAAGGTGGTCCTCTGATCTAGATGGAAGGAGAGAACCTATTCTTGAGTGTGTCTTCTGACCTCCATGTGTAGTCATGTACACACATCATGCACATACACACAAAAATCACAAATGAAAGAAAAAATTTAAGTTATGTGTTTGTGGCTGTCAAATTGACAAGTGGAGTGGAGTTGTGATTATTAATCAAGATTGTGAGTTTAACAGGATTTAGATACAGCAAGGAGACGATCCTCTAGGTGTGTCTGTGAGGGCATTTCTAGAGAACTTTGACTGAGGTGGGAAGATGCCACTCATGGTTGGTGTCAGAGGTGGAATAAAATGCAATCTGCATCTCGCCTTGTCCTCTGACATCAGGTGCAGTGCCACCAGCCACCTCACTCTCCTTTGGCACAACTAGAACTGTTCTCGCTGCTTCACCATGCTGGCCTGTGCCTAACTGTGAGCTAGAATAACCTTCTGTTCCTAAGTCATGTTTGTCAGGTGTTTTCTTACAACAATAAAGTAGTGACTAATACAAACATTACTATACATTTAAATAAAGATGTCTAAAGCCTGGCGTGGTGGCACGTGCATAGAAAGTCAGCACTCAGGATGCTGAGTCAGGAGGATCAAGAGTTTAAGGCCAATCTAAATTACAGAGTGAGTTCCAGGCCAACATGGATTATATAGCAAGACCCACTCAAAACTGAAAAAAAGGAGAAGGAAGAATAAAAAGGGGTAACATTGATGATGATGTTTAACAATTAACCAAGAAGAAATCTGGAGCCAATCTACAATCTTTTATTCAAAATCCTTGGGACTAGATGTCTTTTTGAACTCTAATTTTCCTCATATTTAAGAATATAATATTATCTACATCTTACCAAACATGGTGTTCTGAGCAGCAGTCCTTAATCATACATTAATATTTCTATCAGCAGACACACAAAAATGCAAGAAATAAAGACTTAAAAGAGACTATATCAATTCCAATCTGATTTTGTCACCAAATGAATTAATTTTTTTCTTGAATTTTGGGACCATGGATAAATGACTGTGAATCTGTAATTGTAGCAAATCATAAATCTTATTGTATTGAATAATAGAAAAATCATGGGTTATACAGAATAATAATGTAACTAAATGAATGGCTTTGGTAAACATAAGTATTCAAAAGCTCCTAAAGACCTTTGTCTCAAGGGAAAACTAGTCTATACATTATTATAATAAAGGATGGTGCTGGATGTGGTAGTGCAGACTTTTAATCCCAGCACTAGGAGTCAGAGGCAGGTGGATCTCTGTGAGTTGGAGTCCAGGCTGGTCTACAAATTAAGTCCAGCACAGCCAGGGCTTACTACACAGAGAAACCCTGTTTCAGAAATAAAGGGGGTAGGGTGTTATACCTGTGAGTGATATAAATTGTTCGTAAGGCCCAGACCATCTCCTACATGCTCCAATGACTATTTTGATCTCTGATCAAATGCTACCTCCTTAGAGAAACTTCCTTGATTTAAAACCCGAGGTGGAAGGTGCACAGACGTTCACACACATCACATGGACACTCTCTTCCCTTGCTTATTTTCTTTTTCTTCTCAGTACTTATTGACTAGCATTATGTGATAATATCTGTTAGTTTATTATCTGTCTTCCATAGACTGCAAACTCCATGATATCAGAGATGTTGTTTGGTTTGAGAATCTACAACAATGCCTTATTAGTGGGTATGTGATAAGTACTGCTTAATAACGAATCAAGGCAACAAGCCTGACTGACGAACACCAAAGGTAACAATGAAGTTCAAAGTGGTTTTCAAAAAGATAGATGGGACATGAAGAGATGGCTCAGTGGTTAAGAGACGTGTCTGCTTTTCTGGAGGACCTGGGTTCAATTCCCCACACTCACATGCTGAGTAACTGTCTGTAACTCCAGTTCCAGGAGGTCTCTTACCTTCTTCTGCCGTCTGGTGGCACCAGGAATGCAAGTAGGGCACAGGCAAACATGCAGGCAAAATACCTATACACACAAAACAAAAGATTTAAATTATTAAATATGTATACACACACATATATGTAAAATCTAAACATCAGCTGTATTCTAACATGTCTAGTAATAGAATTCCAGAACAGTAATTAAAAATATCTCATCAGCCTATACACACTTAAGTAATACTGATTTACATACAGGAAGTAAAAATTAATCACTCTATTTGTACTTAATAATTTTGTTTGAGTATTTCAGTAAACAAGAAGAAAAGATGTGTTTGAAAGATAAAAATAAGTCATATGTGTTACCTTTTGTCAGTAATCCCAGCATGCTAGAGGTAGATACAGGAGGATCAGGAGGAGTTCAAGGCCATTTTTTTTTGATTGTTTGTTTTATTTTCTTTTTGTTTTTTCGAGACAGGGCTTCTCTGTGTAGCCCTGGCTGTCCTAGAACTCACTCCGTAGACCAGGCTGGCCTGAAACTCAGAAATCCGCCTGCCTCCTAAGTGCTGGGATTAAAGGTGTGCACCACCACTGCCTGACTTCAAGGCCATCTTTGACTACAACACCAGCTTGGGTTTTGAGACCCAGTCTCAAAACAAAACTAAACAAAGCAAACGATTTAAAAAGAGTCAAGTCTGTTATTGCAGACCTATAATTCCAGCTAGGCAAGAATCTGAGACAGGTAGATCCAAACAAGTTCAATGCCAGCCTGGGCTACAGAGTGAATCTAGGGCCAACCTGGGCAATTTAGTGAAACAGACTAAAAACAAACTTTTAAAAAAAAAAAGTGGTGTCTTCAATCCCAGCACTCAGGAGGCAGAGGCAGGCAGGTCTCTGTGAGTGCAAGGCCAGCCTGGTCTATAGAAGGACTTTCGGGATTACCAAGGCTGCACAGAAACCCTGAATCCATGAACTCACAGCAGAGTTGCTTACTTGTGCAAGGTGGCCTGTCAACATCCCCTCACGGGTGGGTGGGGTCAGGGCTCCTAAGGCCCATCTCTCCTTGAGAGGAGCTGTAGGCAGCTAATGGTTACTGGGAGAGGGGAGTCATATTCCTTCGTGGTGCAGCCACTAGTAAGGTGTTCTTATTCAAGTGGTTCAAGTGACTTTACTTTAAAAAAAAAGGAGGGACATTTGTTGGGAAGAAGAGATTCAATGAGAAAGAGAAGGTGATAAGGATATGATAATGAGGAGAATTCAAAACACATTCTGTATCCATATGAAATTATGAAAGAATTAAAAAAAAATAAGATGGGGAGGGTCGCAGTCCCCAGAAGGGCTTAGTTCTGGAGGCCTGACCGGGGTGATGCAGGAATGAAGGAATGGCAGACACACATACATGAAAACTGGAATCAGTTGGGCTGAACCTGGTCAGATGGAGGGCACCTACTACACAACCTGAGAACTCAGTCCTTTAAGGTATACAGCACAATATGAGGGATTAGCCAGTCTCAGTGGGAGGTCTCTGTAACCTGAGACCCAGTGGGAGGTCTCTGTAACAAGGGGAGGTCTCTATAATGGTGGGAGGTCTCTGTAACCTGAGACTCTGTAGGAGGTCTCTGTAATGGTGGGAGGTCTTTGTAACCTAAGACACAGTGGGAGGTCTCTGTAATGGTGGGAGGTCTCTGTAACCTGAGACTCTGTAGGAGGTCTCTGTAATGGTGGGAGGTCTTTGTAACCTAAGACACAGTGGGAGGTCTCTGTAATGGTGGGAGGTCTCTGTAATGGTGGGAGGTCTTTGTAACCTAAGACACAGTGGGAGGTCTCTGTAATGGTGGGAGGTCTCTGTAACCTGAGACTCTGTGGGAGGTCTCTGTAATGGTGGGAGGTCTCTGTAATGGTGGGAGGTCTCTATAATGGTGGGAGGTCTCTGTAACCTGAGACTCTGTAGGAGGTCTCTGTAATGGTGGGAGGTCTCTGTAACCTGAGACACAGTGGGAGGTCTCTGTAATGGTGGGAGGTCTCTGTAACCTGAGACACTGTGGGAGGTCTCTATAATGGTGGGAGGTCTCTATAACCTGAGACACTGTGGGAGGTCTCTGTAATGGTGGGAGGTCTCTGTAATGGTGGGAGGTCTCTGTAATGGTGGGAGGTCTCTATAATGGTGGGAGGTCTCTGTAACCTGAGACTCTGTAGGAGGTCTCTGTAATGGTGGGAGGTCTCTGTAACCTGAGACACAGTGGGAGGTCTCTGTAATGGTGGGAGGTCTCTGTAACCTGAGACACTGTGGGAGGTCTCTGTAATGGTGGGAGGTCTCTATAACCTGAGACACTGTGGGAGGTCTCTGTAATGGTGGGAGGTCTCTGTAATGGTGGGAGGTCTCTATAATGGTGGGAGGTCTCTGTAACCTGAGACTCTGTAGGAGGTCTCTGTAATGGTGGGAGGTCTCTGTAACCTGAGACACAGTGGGAGGTCTCTGTAATGGTGGGAGGTCTCTATAACCTGAGACACTGTGGGAGGTCTCTGTAATGGTGGGAGGTCTCTGTAACCTGAGACTCTGTGGGAGGTCTCTGTAATGGTGGGAGGTCTCTGTAATGGTGGGAGGTCTCTGTAACCTGAGACTCTGTAGGAGGTCTCTGTAATGGTGGGAGGTCTCTGTAACCTGAGACTCTGTGGGAGGTCTCTGTAATGGTGGGAGGTCTCTGTAATGGTGAGAGGTCTCTGTAATGGTGGGAGGTCTCTGTAATGGTGAGAGGTCTCTGTAATGGTGGGAGGTCTCTGTAATCTGAGACTTAGTAGGAGTCTCAGGTTGCAGTTGGGGGAGGATGTAGCTCTGCTTGCAAGTTTTCATGCACACTGTCTTCAGCATCAGCAGCATGGGGACCAAAGAAAGGCTTTGCCTCTTCCCATGCATTTCCTGCATTGGTTTCTTTAACATAACCATGTTCGTCAACAATACATACTCACTCGGGACTTCATCCACTCCTCACAGAACCTATATAAAATGGATGGGTGTATGGTACATCGTCCTCATCCTATGCTGGAGGTGGGCAGAGACAGGAGGATCCCGGGGCTTGCTGACCAAGCCACTTTAGCCTAGTTGGTGAGCTCCAAGCTAGAGACCCTGACTCCGAGGAGGTAGATGTTGTTCCTTAGGATGACACCAAACATACACATTTTTATTCCTCTACATACACAATTATTACAACCCACAAAAAAATGTTAAACTTACTTTGTATTTTCCATTTGAATATTGCCTCTTTTTTTTTCTCCTGGAAATATTTTACTTAACATACAAGTTTTGCTGACCTCCATCTGGTCAAATGGTGCTACTGAATTAGATAGTAAAACTGACCTGGGTTAGCATCAGAAGTGAGCCAAATGTATTTAGGGTTTTTTTTGTTTGTTTTGTTTTGTTTTGTTTTTAAGACAGGGTTTCTCTTGTGTAGCCCTGGCTGTCCTGGAACTCACTCTGTAGACCAGGCTGGCCTCGAACTCAGAAATCCACCTGCCTCTGCCTCCCAAGTGCTGGGAATAAAGGCGTGCGCCACTGCCACCACCACCCGGCTATATTTAGTTTTGATCCAGGCAGTGTAGTGGCAACACACTGATGTCCTAAAGGAAGCAGCAGAGACATTTTGAAGTCACTGTAAAATGCCAGCAACTTTCAATATACGGATTCACACGTTGGAAAGGCCTAGCTTTCCTGCCCATATCTCATCCCATCTATATATTGTTTGAATATATGAATACTTTTGCTTGTCTATTTTTAAAACTACTTTAAGGCTGTACATGATAACGCATACCTTTGACTGTATTGGTGAAGCAGAGGCAGGTGGTTTGAGTTGGAGGCCAGCCTGACCTACATTGTGAGTTCCAGACCAGCCAGGTCTATGGCAAGACCATGTCTCAACAAACAAACGAACGAACGAACAAAGCAACAACAAAACCCTCCAAAACAAAATTTAATTCAATTTAAAAGAGAAGGAAAGGAAAAGTTATAAATAAGAAGTTACATCCATTCGGTGTAACTTGGTGATCCCACTGAGAAGGCTCAGCAGGTAAAGGCATCTACTGCCCCAAGTCTGACAACTTGTTTTTAATCCTTGGGACCCACAAAGAAGATAAGAGAGAGCCAGTTCCCACAAGTTGTCCTCTAACATCCAAATCGTGTGCCATAGGTGTACACACACACACACACACACACACACACACACACACAACTTAGCTTTTAATTTCAGCACGCAGGAGGCAGAGGCAGGCAGATCTCTGTGAGTCTGAGGCCTGCCTGGTCTACAAAGAGAGTTCTAGGACAGCTAGGGCTGTTACACAGAGAAACCCTGTCTCAAAAAACAAAAACAAAGTTTCTACCCTTGGGAAAAGTATCCAGGATATCCAACACTTTCAAATTACTCTACTCATAGCCTAGAAACTGATATTCTATTGATTAAAAAATGAGACAATTGAGGGCTAGAGAGATGGCTGACTGCTCTTCCAAAGGTCCTGAGTTCAATTCTCAGCAACCACAGGGTAGCTTGCAATCATCTGTAATGGGTGTTTCTTAAGAGAGCAACAGTGTACTCACATACATAAAATAATAAATCCTTTTTAAAACTGAGACAATTGTATTACTTTAGTATCTGTTACTTTTAGCAAGGCCTACTTCTTCCCAGCCTGGATCATTGCTTAGTGGAAGGTGGCAAAAATGCATGTGCTAATTTGTTAAGGGGTCTCTCTTCTTGGAAGCATGCAGTCTATTTTCATTATTTCTACTTTCTTTTTAGACAAAGTCTTGCTGTGTAACCCTGGCTGGCCCAAAATTTAATATGCAGACCAGGGTGGCCTCAAACTCAGAGATCCACCTACCTCTGTCTCCCAGTGTGGGATTAAAGACATGCATCACCATGCCTGGGTATTTTTATTATTTTTTAAAGAAAAAAAATATTCTGGGGCTGAAGTGATCTCAGTGGTTAAGAGCACTTATTGCTCTTGCAGAGGATCTGGGTTCAGTTCCTAGCATTTGTATGGTGGCTCACAACCATCTGTAATGCCAATTACAAGGGATCTGTTGCTGCTTCTGATCTCCTCAAACTCCTGTATGCATGTGGTGAACATGCATACACTCAAGACACATGCACATGAAAAAAAAACCACTTTGCTGAATTTGGGTATGATAGTTTTAGCTATCAAGGGTACAGAGTAGAGAATTAAAGGTAACAGTTGCTGGTTTTTTGTTTTGTTTGTTTGAGACAAAGACTGATTCATCAGTAGCACTGGCTAACTTTGATCTTGCTAGACCACCAGGATTGCCTTGAACTCACGGAGATTCACCTGTCTCTGCTTCTGAATGCTGGGATCAAGACTTGTCATAGATAGGAGGGTGAGGAATGGTCCAACTCTCCACTGCTGATGAGAACTGGTTCAATATTATGTTAATATTTAAGAAGTATACTAAAAAGTACTATTCAGTATCTCTCACACCGACAAAAGAGCTGTGCATAGTGTAAGTGAAAATTCAAAATTGCTTGCTGGGTCTCTTTCAGGATGTATATGAACTGTCTCACGCTTCTGACCCATGTCTTCAAGTATTAAACTGCAATGAAACGAGATAAAAGCTCAAGGAACCACTTCACACCCTAAACACGTGCAAAGTTTGTTCAACAGAACATTCCACTGCCAAAATAGTGTTGGCAGAAGTTTGGAACAAAAGCCCCAGGCTGCATAGTTTGCTGGCCCTGGAGTGCTTGCAAATCTTAACATAATACCACTGAGTTTGAGAATTACCAATTCACTTAAGACTCCTCCTCCAAGTTTGACTTGAGAAAGATGGAAGTGATCATCAGGAAGGACTTTGTTAACACTTAATCCTCTCTCCAGAAATAATTGGATTTCCCACTCTTGGTTGTCTCTCTATATACATTGTTTACACAGCAAATCTAATGCAAGCTATTTTGAAATGGACATAAATTCAATTTTATTGGATTGCTTTGGTTGGAGGTAATAAGAGAACTACTATACATAAACAAAATTATGACAAATTTCAACTTAGAGATATTTGATCCAAACAATTTTCTACACATCACAATTTATTATCTTCAAAACATGTTGGGGGTGGGGTATAGTGGGTTTGAGGCCAGTCTCAGCTACATGAGACTCTATCACAAAAAACAAAACAAAACAAAACAAATAAACAAAAAAAGATGTGGGGGCAGTTAAGATATAGAATTACTTGTAAGTCACTACCACTTTATTTCTGTTTCAGTCTTCTTACTTCTCCAAGTTTGAGTGATGGATGCTTACTTTGTACATGAATGATATAGAAAGTCAGGAAAGAAGCCAGGAAGTTTCTTCAACAAGGGTCAACAATAAAGTCTGGTTAGGGGATCTTCATAAGTCTGACAGTAGATAACTGAAAAGAAATTGTACTTAAATGTTAAAATTACACTTAGAAGCCAGGCACAGTGGTGAACACCTCCCAGCACTCAAGGAGACAGGAGAACCTTTGAATTCAAGGCTAGCCTTGTCTACATAGTGAGTTCCAGTTCAGCCAAGCCTGACTTTACGAAGAGGAAAAATGCAGTTAGAAAACCAACGTCTATACTTGTAGTGACTTTAAACTGTACTTGATAAATATAAATTACTGTGAAACCATGGCTTGTTTTCTATTAAAAAGCCACATTAGAAAGCACTACTTGCTTATCACACTATTAAAAAAAAAAGTTCTAGGCTTTTCCTTCAGTAACTACATGCACTTTAGTTTCTGACAGCCTTCTTTAGAACCTCCCCAAGTGCTCTTAATCTTTAGCTCCAATTTCATATTTTCACTAGCTTCTAATTTCCACAATGGAAACATTTAGAACAAAATACTCCAGGATGTCAGGACACAGAGACAATAGTTTTAGAGACATTTGTATAGTAGTGCTGCCACCTAAAGATGAGGTGAGTAACAAACCAATTCAAAGGGAATGACCCATCACTTCAGACCAGCTCATGTCCTGACCTCTAACCAGAGATTAATAAACATTTTGTTGTCTTTAAGTATGTGATTTCAATTGTTTCATAATTCATGTTCTATTGGTACAAATCTCAAATTCAAACCTTTTAAGTGTTCCCTTTGATTCTTTTCGGCCATTAACCACTATCTACAATATATACAAAGGTCATCGAAAGATAGTTTGAAGCAAACAATGGAAGATAGTGGACTGAATGACTTAAAACTCTTTCATGGGTAAAACAGTCCTTAAAATTCTGGACAACTAACTTTTCCAACTTAAAAGTTCTTATCTATAAAATGATATGTATCATGCATCTTTCTTTTCTTACAGGTTTCACTAGATGAAATTCTTGAAGATCAATGAAGTTTAAAAGTTCTATTGTCTAAGAACAGGACATTTTTCATGTATGTTCAAAATTGCTTTAAAATCTCGTCAGTTAGGACATTTGCAAACAGCTGAATTCCCATACTTAAAAAAGCAACAAAATGTTCATTTAATCCTTAGGGGTGAGAAAATGTTTGATATGGGTTGAAGGGAGCTGGGTCATTCCTTTGCTTTTTTATTCGCCTCTTTATTTGCCTAAATAGGGTGACTTCTCTTGGAGATCTATATAAATAAAGAAGGTGAAAGCAGTTATTTATTCTGCAGATCACTAGCTTATCTATGTTAATTCAGTGTAGTGTTCACTGAGATGTTACAGCATACATGACAGTAACTGTGCACCAAAAATCTTAAAAGTTGGTAAGATTTCACAAACACTCTTAAAGGACACTGTATAGTCCTAGCTTTCACCCTGGCATAGTCATTTGTAAAAACTAATTCGTCCCTTTTTCTTCCCCCTCTCTGCCCAAGGACTCATAAATAATATTTATCAGGGTTTTTGTCCTTAGTCACATTCCCTCAAAGGGGCCCAGCTTCACCTACACTGCGTGGGAGGCTGGGCAGAAACCCCGCACTTCCTGTCAATGGTTCCTGGAGCTTAAGCCTGATCATCTAGCCTCTCTGCTTTATGCTAATTTCTCCCCTCCATCCCCTGTCGGCGGGCGTCTCAAGGCCAAGGTGAGACCCTCCCGGGAGATGAAAGACTCGCTGTCTCGGAGCCAGGAGGAGGGAGGGGGCGTGTGACGAGGTGGCGGCGGCAGCCGCAGTGACGCTGAGGCCCTTAAAGCAGAGCTGGCGCAGGCCCTTCATGCTCCCACCCGGGCCGGAGCTCAGCCTGGGCCTCGCGAACGCCGGCGAGGGATGAGCCCCTTAAGGACGCCCTGGGAGCGGGGTGGGGAGAGGGGGCCGCCGGGGCCCAGTCCTCAGACGCGCCCTGGGGCCTGGGCTGCGGTGTTGACGCGCCAACGGCAGCGAGGGCGCGTTCACGCGTGTGAGGCAGAAACGAGGAGCGCGCTCGGCTTCCGCGGCCGCCACGGAGCCGCGAGCGCGGGCCACGGAGGGGGTGGGAAGCGCGGGGCGCGCGCTGACGTCGCCGGGAGTCACGCACGGAGCGCCGGGTTACGCGCCGACGTCTGGCTGCCACGACTCGCCGTGGCGGCGGCGGCGGCGGCGGTGGCGAGCGGATCCCGCTAGGGAAGGAGGAGAGAGAGCTGACGGGGCTGTGAGTGAGCGGGAGGAGCGGGGTGCCTGCCCGGCCTGCCCGCGGGCGCGAGAGCCAGAGCGAGCGAGGCCCGAGCCCGCCGCGCGGCCGCCGCCTCCGCCTCCTCCCCTCCCCTCGCGGCCCGCCCCCGCCCGCAGCCCGCCCTCCTCGCGGCTCAGCCCGCAGAGCCGGAGCGAGCAGGCGAGCGAGCGAGCGAGCGAGCGAGCGAGGCGCCGATCGGCTCGCGCACCGTCCAGAACAGGTGTGCGCGCGCCTCCCCCTCCTTCCTCCTCGCGCCCGCCTCGCGCGCGCCGGCTTCCCTCCAGCCTGCGCCCTCCCTCACCTGCGGCAGGACAGCGCCCGCTAGCCCGCCCGCCCCGGTAAGCCCCTCGCGACCTTGCTTGCTGTCACTACCACACTCGAGGTGCCGCCCACCTTGTCCCCTGCCACTGTCCTCTCAGCCCAGGAATAATTATAGTGCCATTGCAGACCCAGGCAGTGCAGCAACGCCCCCCCCCCCAGGCCTGGCGGAGACGAACGAATGAACCCCCTCCCACTTCCGAGAAGGAACAGCATAACATTTCCCCCTAAAAAATAAAAATAAAATAATTAAAAAAAACCAAACAAACAATTCTCCCTCCGCAGGCACTGGTGACCATCAATGATGCGGATTTTATTTTAGCCATCCCTGAGCCCCCATTTCCCCAGACCACCGTGGCCCCGAGGCCTGGGACAGTGCGCTAGACGTGGCCGACACTCCAGTACAGCAATCCTTGAAGGTGGGGAGAGGAAGGAGGGATATATAATTTAGATTCCACTACCAACCCAATCTCCTGCCCCGCCGCCCCCTCCCCCAAATTACATACACACGCCCAGGGTGCGTTGTTTAAAAAAGAAAAAAAGAGAAAAAACAAACAAACAAACAAATCAGTGCTGACTTCGCAGATGAAGCCAGGCCTAAGGATGGGTGGCCCCAGCTATAGCCGGAGCTGCACGTCTGTCTGCTCAGTAGACACCTCCATTTTTGTCGGAGGTGGTGGTCAAAAGGAAAGGATGTGGAGCTAGAGGGTCTTCTCTGAGGTCGACATTAAGACCAGAGGTGGTTTGTGGTGTAAGAAGGGACCCTACAGACACATCTACCTTAAGCTTGAACTTTGGTAGAGGCCCGAGAGAGACCAGCAAGGTGTAAAGGAACTGTCCGCCTTCATTCCCCTCCCGCGGGGGGGAAAAAAAACAAAAACCCTACCTTCTTTTCCTGTCTCTGAAGGGGCTCTTGGAGACGCTGGTTCCTTCTCTTACCTGTTTGTCCAGCTAGGAGCTCTACGGCATCTTTTAGCAGTGGCGTCTATGTTTCTGTCCCATGCCCTTGGAAGGGAGATTTACAATTGGCTGGATTTGTTTTGGCATATTTTGGTAGATTTTCAGAGGGAAAGGGAAATTTTTTATTTACTTTAAGACCCCTTCTCCCCCCCCCTCGCCTCCCCCCCACCCCGCCCAAAAGACTTAAGGGAACTGTGGCTTTGAAAATTGGAGTGTTGACTAGAGTATGGAAAAAGTGGCTGATTTCAGTTCTTTGAGTACAGTACTAGTAAAACCATTTAAGTATCAAACGAAGAGAGAGCTTTTGACATTTGATTCAAATGTTTTTGTTTGGACCTTTGGGGTACATAAAATGTTGGATTCTCTGAAATTTTTATGGATTTTAGAATGTGTGCTAAATTTAACTCTTCCTCAAATGTTTAAAATAAAAACATTTGGGAATGGGAAGATTATAGTTCTTTTCTGAATTTGAATATTTAGTTCATATCTTTAATTCTAAACACTAATACAGTGTCAAAACTAATTTTCAAGAATAGGTAGACTATTGAAAGTTTCTTTAAAAGGATTCATGAAATGCTAATTCTGTGAGATGATGGTGTTCATGTTCAGGTTTATTTGAGAGCGTTCTCTTAGCCGTAAGGAAATGGGGAATTCCTCTGCTTTGAATATTTGCAGCCTAACATTCTGGTTGTTTTTAATGATTTGAGTCTTGAAGATAATTGTCTACTTTTACCCAAGAAGCACTTGAATTAAGTTCCAGTGCTCTCTTTTTGGGGGTGGAGTGGGGATGAGATTTGTGCTTTGTAAGTACTAACATGTTGCTTCTGTTGGGAACTATACAATCAAGAGTTTACTATCCAGAAGTAAATAGCCTCTCCTCAATTTTATTTTATTAACTATGTGTTGGTTTTTTCTTTAAAAATAAAAGATGAATTACATTGTTTCAGAATCACCTGTCGTTTAAGCAGGGGGAAATTGAGGTTTTATTTTCCTTCTTGGTCTTAGAATGTGTTCTTGTACAAAAAAAAAAAAAGATTGTGGGTAAGTTTGTTGAATAAGTTAGTGATTAATCTTCTTTATATTGGTTCTCTTTAAAGAAGAATGTGGATGTATAGTGTTAATAAAAACGGCTCAAATAACCTAGAAATCTTTAGTAGGTAAATGTAAGCAAAATCTGAGCAAAAGGGGAATGTTTCTTTTTGATGAGTTTTTCATTAATGTGGATATTTTGCTCCATATTATATTTTGTTTCTTTTTAGTTTTTCCTACATTGTAATTGAAATTGTAAGATTAGTCTTCCAGCTATGTGTATTGAAGTAATAGATTCAAAGAGCTAAATGCTAGAACAGGGTTTTCATTTATCAAGTTAGTATATTTAGGTAGTTAACACATAGTTAAAAGTTTCTTTAAATCCACAATTTTCTGATAGATCTTCAAAGCCAGGATGCAGATAAAACTTTTAAATTCTACTTAAAGTTCTAAACATATTAAGACTTTCCTATAAGTTACTATTCATTCCTTCCTGGCTGTCTTTGAAGACTAATGCCATACCCGTAGCCTAAGGAAAGTCGCTTTTACCTTTTAGTCTGAGAAAAATCCCACAGTTAAGGGTTTATGTTGAAATTGACACTTTTGGAGAAGTCATAAAAATATGTTACCTAATTAATTTATTCTTAAATTGTTAGCGGGATAATCTTCAGTCTAATTTACTTTTTAGATATAAAGCCTCAGTTGTTTGCTGGTTTTCACTTAAAATCTCCATTTTAAGTATGCAAATGATATTTAAACTTATATTTTATCTAGAAACATCATCAGTTGCCTCTGCTCTGGGGAAGAAGTCAATTCCTGGTGATAAGCCCCCATTTCCCCCAGAAAATCAGGGCGTTCCCAAATTCAAACTGCTTCAGAACCCTTAGAAATAAATGTTTGGAACGGCAAGAAATTTAAACAGCGAAGTTAGTCGGGGAAAGCAATTTGGAGCCCCAAGCCTGAAGAATGTAGGGACTGGCTGCCGGTAGCCTCATCAAAATCTTTTTGGTCTTGTTGTCTTGAGCTCTCATTAGGGGGCAGGGTTTGGCTCATTGTAAACTTTTGCCAAAGAGCAGCCACCGACCGACCGCTCTAGTAAGAGCACAATACCGATCTATTCTATGCAAATACCCTGTCACTCAGCATTTACGGTACTGGTATTGCCGGGGTCTATCCAGGGTCCTGACTGTCAGAGGGACCGTGTAGGGAGCCTATAGGCACCTCTGTTGTCCTCAGGAATTTGTTTTTGTTTTAGGAAATCCTCTAAAAATTCTGCTTCCCTTAACCCAACAGATTTAGGAGTAGAGAGTGCAGAAAACTCAGCACTGAAAAGGCCCTATGTAGTTCTAGACATTGCTTCTAAATTAAGGAGAAGTTCTTTGTGAGGCCCAAAGCAAAGCGTTCTGGTTCAGAGCGAGCTTCCTCACCCGGAGCTCCTTCAGATATCACTGTTTGCAAGTGCGTGTTTCTCAGGCTGGTTCACAGGATTCCTCTGGTTTGTTCTTTGGTGGCCAGGGTTCTTTTCCCTGTTTCTTCCTCTTTAATGGGAAGTAGTGGATGTGGCTAATAAAAAGTGAAATGGGGCTCTTGCTGGGGACAGGATAGGAGAAAACGGAGGTGCAGAAGAAAGGAATGCCCGCAGACAGGTTTGTCCCAAAGGTGAAAAGCCATCTTAAGGGGCTTTGCCGGCTCAGGACTAGAAAGGCATCTACCCCAGACTGTTCTTTAATTTTTCCCGCTTTGGGCAACCATCGAGTTACTGGTTTCTGCAGCTAAGTGTGGAAGGCGGCTCCGTATTGTAGAAGGAAACCCACAGATGTATAGGCACTTTACTAGGGTAGAGACAGCAGACTATGTTGAAAAGCCGGGGTAAGGCGGCATGATCTGTATCCTCTCCAGTGGTGTGTATTTTGGGGTCATCGGCAAGGGTCCTCTGGAAACAGGCCTTAGCTTTGCCACAGCTGCCAGGGCTGCACACTGCAGTGAAGGGGGCATGAGCAGTCATTGTCTGGGTACAGGAAAGTAAGTCCTAGATTGTGGATCATAGTTTAAGAAGAAAATTTTTGTTTCTGATCCCCATCTTTATTCTTGGGCCCCGTTCTATGCCCATAGAAGAGCCCCTTTAGCTATCACCATCCAAAGACTGATAGGTTAATTAATGGTCAGCAACCTGTCAGCACAAAATGCAAGAGATCTTTTAATAATTTACTGGGGGTGGGGGCCTCTCATTGATACTTGCTGAGTTTCTGGGTAGAAGAGTAAAGGGGTAAGTGAACCTGGTTTAATGAATCCCGTAAGGAACTGCGTTTCCCAGGAAATTCCTGACATTTTTAGTTCATGAATTTCCAAAAGCCTGATTGGGTTTTCTCCTCCATTCTGGGTCCTTCTAAAGAAGAGTGGGCTGGGGTCTGAATGCTCAGCAGGGCCTGGTTCATCTGCAGAGCTGGCCGACAACCCAGGCTGGGCTGAGCCCTAAGCCGCGTGCCCCCCTTCCCAAATCTCGGGGGTGGGGGGCAGCCAGGCAGTAGTAGTGGGGGGGTGGCCGCAGGTTTTTGGGTGAGTGTGGGTTTCTTTTTTATTATTGCTTGAGAGTAAGGGCATAGCCTACGGGAATAGGCACTGCGGGCACCCCGGCCCTGGTGCGGCTACTGTCCTCAGCCCAGCTCCCCCCTCTGGTGAGTGCGCCCGCCCGACTGTGCGGGGCTGCGGTTGGGGGGAGGGGGAGCGGGATCATCTGAGGCCAGAGCCGCTGCCGTGCGCGGGGAGGGGGAGCGGCGGGAGCGAGGGGAGGGAGAGGGGAGGGACGGGCTAGGTGTCTGCTGCTCCGCGCCACTGCTGCTGGCGCCCGGTCCTCATCCCCAGCAGCCCCTCTGCAGCTAAGGGTTTACCACCGCAGCACCACTTTTGCTTCGCCTGCCTCTTCGGCTCTGCGGTAGGAGACAGCCCTGCTGGGTGGTGGGTGACGCTGTCTGGGTTTGGGTGTGGGTCAGGCCCACGGGGGCAAGGGAGGCCGTGACTCGGTGTCCCCTCTGCATCCTACTCTGCTGTGCTGCGAAGGCCCCTCCCCCACATCCTCTCTTTGGGGTCACTGGAAAGCAGAGCCAGGCCTGATCCCTGTGCTCAGTACGGCCTATCTCTCCCCCCACAGCCCTCCCCAGTCCCCCGACTTCTCAAGTCGAGGCTGCTGAGGGTCTGGCCAACAGGGGTAGCTACGGCGGTGGCGGCAGAGGCTGCGGTGGCACCAGAACTGCGACGCGGCGCTCCCGCTCCCCCCTCCAGAGAGGGGTGTAGGGCGAGGGCCGGCGGGTGGGCGCCGCCTGGCGGGCAGGCGGGCAGGGTGGCTGGCCGGCCTGGGGAAGGGGCGCAGTCACGTGCCGGCGGGCGGGTGGGCGCGTACAGTAGGGCGCCCTGCTACTGTACTGGGGAGTCAGTGCCCTGTTACCGGGTCTCGTCTGTCTCGTCTCTCCCGCAGATCTCGCGAGAGTGGCTGACTGGCTGTGGGGGTTGCGGCGGCAGCAGGCGGAGCCGGGGAGGGAAAGCAGCGGCGGCTGAGGCGACTGAGGCGGCGGGCGGAGCGGCAGGCAGCGGCGGAGCGCAGCATCATGGCGGACCGAGACAGCGGCAGCGAGCAGGGTGGTGCGGCGCTGGGCTCGGGCGGCTCCCTAGGGCACCCGGGCTCGGGCTCAGGCTCCGGCGGGGGCGGTGGTGGCGGCGGGGGCGGCGGCGGCAGTGGCGGCGGCGGCGGGGCCCCGGGGGGGCTGCAGCACGAGACGCAGGAGCTGGCCTCCAAGCGGGTGGACATCCAGAACAAGCGTTTCTACCTGGACGTGAAGCAGAACGCCAAGGGCCGTTTCCTGAAGATCGCCGAGGTGGGCGCTGGCGGCAACAAGAGCCGCCTCACCCTCTCCATGTCTGTGGCCGTGGAGTTCCGCGACTACCTGGGCGACTTCATCGAGCACTACGCGCAGCTGGGCCCCAGCCAGCCGCCCGACCTGGCCCAGGCACAGGACGAGCCACGCCGGGCGCTCAAGAGCGAGTTCCTGGTGCGCGAAAACCGCAAGTACTACATGGATCTCAAGGAGAACCAGCGCGGCCGCTTCCTGCGCATCCGCCAGACAGTCAACCGGGGGCCCGGCCTGGGCTCCACGCAGGGCCAGACCATTGCGCTGCCCGCACAGGGGCTCATCGAGTTCCGTGACGCTCTGGCCAAGCTCATCGACGACTATGGAGTGGAGGAGGAGCCGGCCGAGCTGCCCGAGGGCACCTCCTTGACTGTGGACAACAAGCGCTTCTTCTTCGATGTGGGTTCCAACAAGTACGGCGTGTTTATGCGAGTCAGTGAGGTGAAGCCCACCTACCGCAACTCCATCACCGTGCCCTACAAGGTGTGGGCCAAATTCGGACACACCTTCTGCAAGTACTCCGAGGAGATGAAGAAGATTCAAGAGAAGCAGAGGGAGAAGCGGGCCGCCTGTGAGCAGCTCCACCAGCAGCAACAGCAGCAGCAAGAGGAGACCACCGCTGCCACCCTGCTACTGCAGGGTGAGGAAGAAGGGGAAGAAGATTGATCAAACTGAATGAAACACACCACACACACAGACACACACGCACACACACGTATACACATACGTGTACACACACACACACACACAGCCACACACAGAGAAAATATACTGTAAAGAGAGAAAATAAAAAGTTTAAAAAAAAAAAAAACTCCAAGGGAGCACCACCCACAGAACCTCCACCAACTGACAGTTTCTCTTCTTGACTTGCCACCCATCGCTGGATGTTGTCCACTTTATCCACCATATAAAACAGTAAGCAGCTGCTAAAAACAAAAAACAAAAAAATATACAAAAAGTAATAACATTATATGAACTGTGTTTCCTACTTGATTAAAAAATATAAAGAACTGAGTGTTTATTTCCCTAATTAACCAAGAACTTTTGTACACGTTTAAGCTATTATTATTAAAAGTGTTTGCAAAATGGTCAAGATTATAATATTGCTGAATTATATAAAAAGTCCTTTTCATGTTGAGCTAACATTTGACTTTAGCACAAAAAAAGAGATATTTTAGAACACGTAAAATAATATTTTTAGTTTTTCTCATTTTGTTACCAAATTTCAAACCTTACATGGAGGTTATTATAGTATATTTGACATCCTATATACCTGTGATTAGAGATGTGTATATATATGAGGGCTAGGCATGCTGTGTGTCTGAGCTTTGTCTAAATGTTATGCAGAAGTTTGTAGAGTTCAAGGTACGTAGGTTTAATTCATGCAAGGTAAACAATAAGTGCTCTCTTTTATACAATATGCATTGCATCTGGACCTTAAACATATAAAATGGTCAGTGAAACTTCTGTGAACATGAAGAAATTATTAAAAAAAGGCATTTAAATGAAATTTGCTAAGTTGTGATTTTTATGGTTGGAACCAAAGTTATTCAAATAGTAAAAGAAAAAAAGAGAAAGAAAAAGGAAATTTCCCATAATATTTTTCTGCATCTGTTTGCTTTGACTGAGTAGGTGTTTTGTTATTATTGTGTATATGAGATGTACTTGTATTGTTCATAATATATATTTTTTATTATGTGTAGAAAGATTTTAAAAACCTAACTAACGTGCAGCAATTTCCAGTGAACCTGTACTTGGATATCAGGTAGTGAGTCTATTTGTGGTCACTAGCACTGTCTCCTAAACTTGTAAGAGGTCTGAAGCTATCCTTTGATTTTTGCCAGTGCTATTAACTTATGTAGACCTGTTTAAAAGCAAAGCAACACCATTATAGTTATCCTACTGAGCCATGGATTCTGAGTTTCATTTCAAAAGTGAAAGCCAAGTTGGTGTATGTAAAGGATTTCCATGTAGCTGTGGTGCTAGTTATTACTGGCTACATTATATGCTAAGTGTATTTGTGTTCCCAAGTGTACACGCCTTCTGTCAAAAGTATGTTCTATTATCACTCATATTCAAAGTGTAGGGTATGAAAACGCAAGCTTAGGAGAGCACTTTACCAAGCTGGTGTCCTCCACTGAAATTGTTTGTAACGATAGTCTTTTACAGGTTTTCATTTAAAGATGTTTGTGTGCTTTTAATTGACAACTAACTTCTTGCTGCTGTATAGTAAAATATTAATATATTTTTTATCATTAAACTGCTGCATGACTATCATCTTTGAGTGAAGAGAAAATGTTATAAAAAAAAGATGCCTTAAATACAGTACATTTTGGTTTGGAATTCTGTAGAAAGTATTTTGGTAAAAAAAGAAAAAAGAAAAAAGAAAAAAAGAGGATCTTGGATCTTGTCTGACAGAGAGAGTTCTGGACATGCAATTGTTTCTTGGCAAATCCAGCCATCTAGATCTACCTGCTGTATGTAGAAGAAACCACCTGTAGGACTGGGAAGGTGTCAGCACCTCTCCCGTTGGGAAGCATCGGCCTAGGAAGGCAGAACAGTTGTCTGTTTTGAAGGATTTTTTTTCCCTGCTGGCTCTTTAGGTTTTGAGTTGATATTTTTAAGCTTTCTGGTTGAGCGTGTTGTCTTTGTTTTTGAATCTACTGTATGTGTTGAATAGCAAGCTATTTTCATTGTACTGTGTGTTTTCCCATTGTTTGCTTTCCGTATTCATACAATGTTAAATATGAGGTGACCGTAAAATAGTTAGGAGTTTCTTTACTTACAAAATCACTGGAAATTATTAAATTGCTTTCCCCTACCCCCAAGGTGCATTTTTTTTATTATTTTCATATAGTAAAGTTGAGCTTTTACAGTGCATAATGTGACATTTGGAATGCTTATCAACTGCATGTAAACATTAATAACCTGCACTTTTTGTCTTAAGGTTTGTTGAGCTGTTTTGTTCACTGTACTTTAACTGTGATATGGAAAAGATTGCATTCTCTGTGCTGTTTCTAATTAGGAAAGAGAATTGCTTTGATTTTGTCTCTTGTTTACTATAGCTTCTTAAAGTTAAGCCTTGTGCTACGAGTTGTTGGAGTACTCCTAGATCAGTGTTTTGTAGTAGCCAGCAGTCAGTAGTGCAAGTCAACAAAAACACAGCAAACTTAGGCAAAGTGTCCTTTCTTTGAGATGCAAGTTCTTTCGTAAGGTTTTCTTTAGGGTCAGCTACCTAAAGTGAAACCTTTCTTACCTGTAGACTTCAGATTCTGCTTGGAATCCTACCGGATCAAGAAGCACATGTATTGTGCAGTTGTCTTTACACTATTAACAGTTAAACACAATCTTACTAGGACTTTGAATCCATTGTCTGATTTATGGTCAGTGGGTTTAAAAAGAAATCCACATGCAGATCTTTTAAGACTTAAAAAGTGGTCATAGAGAAGACTGAGTGACTGTAAAGATGCTCTTTTTGTTTAAAGCATCTCACTTTCTCTCCCATTGACCTCCTAACCTTCCCTTCCCCTTCTCCTGTTTCATCCTTCCCCTACATTTCCCTCCCAGGTGCTCGGTACTTTACCAAGGTTCTATATTTCAGTGTATTATGTTAGAGTCTCTTCTTGTTTTTATTTCACTTGTGGGTAGCCCCAGTTTGTGCTGAAAAAGAAAGGGGGGGTATATTTGACCATATGTGTTACTCATTGAAGACAGTATGATCAAATGTGCCAAAAACAAGCAAACAGAACTTAATTCATGACAAGTATGCCTTATTTTTATTGATCTGCTTTGTCTTATAATTAAGGTCCAAGAGCTTGGTTAAACTATGTTATTTGCCTAAGTAAAAAAGAAAACTTGAAATGCATTGAAATATCAATGTTTTTTAAAATGAGAGACATTGTCAAGTAATTTGATTCAGAGATCAGCCACCAGATTTGAAGAGTGAGTGAGAGAGAGAGAGAGGACACGTGTGTGTGTGTGTGTGTGTGTGTGTGTGTGTGTGTGTGTGTATTGGTTGTGGTGGTGGCAATGGTGATGGTTATTTGTGGCTTTTCCCCCCTTTTAAATTACCAAATCTTATTTTAAAGCTACCTTTTATTTGTGCCTCCTATTTATCATGCTGATGTTAGAAGCAGCAGTCATCCAGCCACAGAGGGAGCTAAAATTAACTAACCAGAACTGTAGAAATCATACATGCCTTTGACAACAAAGGAAGTTCATAGGAAAGCCATGTTGGCTTTTCCTCTACTAGACACATATTGGAGGTAGATGAATATTTGCCAAATGAGGGAAAGAAAAGACAAAGTAGTCAGGAAAGACAAACTTTTTCCAGCTTCTCAAAAGCCATGGAGAGTAGAAACCAAAACCAATGGGAAATTTAAAAGACCTTGAAAGTCTCACTTTCTAGTCCCATGCAGGGGTTAAAATTTGACTCAAAATGAAAAGTCTATCAAGTTCTGTTTTTAGGCCTTTACATCTAGAGATGGTTAACTATTCCAGTTTTTTGTTTTGTTTTGTTTTAGGTAATGGAGAAAGCTGCTAGTGATTTTAACCCCTGCTGAAAGGAGACAGATAATTTCATTTGGGAGCAAATACTTATTGCCTTGAGAAATAGCACTATAATAGTTTATGTTAATTAGTCATAGAATAACCTTTATCCCTTTCAAGCTATGCAAATTATTAAATAGGTATAAATTAGAATTGAATTAAAGAGAGTTGATTATATTGCAATTAGATGGCATTCACAAACTTAACTGGAGCATATACAAATAAAATCTATTAGTTTAAGAGTTTTTTTTTAATGCTGACATAAAAAATATAATTTAGCTACCTGTTCTAAAATGCTGAATACTATTAACATTGTATGATAGGTCTGGGAAGACTGCCTCCCTTTTTTGAAGAGAGAGATTAAGAATTTTTATAATTGCTTTTCATCAAATTTTAATATTTTTGTCAAGTTTTTAGGTATTTAATTTGTAAAACAGTTTGCTTTGTACTGGCATACAGATATTAGGGTATATTGATTTTAAATTTTTTGAAGCCAAGTGATCAAGTACATTTGTAATAAAAGTCAATGGATCTCTATCAGTTGTACTCACTGTTTTCATTTCTTGTTCTTATCAATGTAGGGATTTCTACCTTTTTCTGCAGGAAAATGGAGCTAAATTTGGGTGGACGGGAGGAAAGAATCTGGGTGGGTTTGGTGGCCCAAGCACTTCAAAGCATCCTTATGTGGATTAAGATTTAGAGTGTTGGAAAAGATGTAATGTCATCTTTTTTATTCCTGATTTTTTTTATTTTTTATGGAACTTGATGTTTGGAGAAATCCTCTCAGTTTTGTTTCTGCACTTTTAACATTTTTGTGTTTTGGCAATGTTGAAACTTTTTAAACTAACAACAGTTTTCTCTGTTAACATTTTGGGTTAATCTGACAGCCATGGTGACCCTACCATGGGCATAGAATTATTTTTATCTTTACATGACTTACCCTCTCTTCTCCAGTATTTCCATTAGTTTTTTTTTTTAATGAGATACACCATACACATTTTCAGATTTTAGAATGGGGCTTCACGAAATTACTTGGGTAGCTTTCATAGCTCCACCGTTTTTTAAACACATAAGTGTACTTTTAATATTTTCTTATCTATAAAAACTGAGATAGAAAATCTATTTTTCTCCTTTTTGTCCTTTCTTGGATACCAGGATGGAATTTTGTTTATTGTGTGAAAGAAAGCTATGACAAGGAGCTCTTCAGCACTTTAGATTCAAAACAGTGGGTGAGAACTGAGTATAACATTTGTGGTTGTTATCTCTGAATTTAAATATCAGTAATTTAGAGAGAGCTCATGTTTTGACATGAGAATAGAATAAGGGAGAGATCTTTCTAATTGCCTAAGCAAATTTACTAGTTTTGTAAGTTTATTTTAAACTTTATCAAAAATTTTAAACATTAAATGTATTAAAACATTGTTTTCTTCATTGTAAGCCAAAATTAGGATATTGATAGTAACATATTCTATAAAACTAAAGTGATCACTACTTAAAGTGACACTTAACCCAACAGCAGTTATTACCATAGTGCTACAGGGTTTGCTGATTTAAAGATTTATGAAGCTATTTGATCCTAAAATCAAACCTAAATTTAAGGCCTAGGCCATCTGACTGGCTCTTTTTTAGCAGAAATTTCATTATTATGGGCCATGTAATGATGATCTAAACTAGCATTAGCGTAGACTAAATTAGCATTAGAATTTCAAGATTAAAGAGCAAGCAGATGAAAACTGAGCTGCAGCTGGTTCTAAGCAGTTTGCCGTCCTCCATCTACAAACTGACTACCAATTTTGACGTTACAGGGTCTAGGCAACTTGTGTCTTCAGAAAAGTTGGATATGAAAAATACCCTCTTGCTGATGTTTTTCTTGTAAGGAATTTATATTATTCCATTTTTGCCTTCATGTTATGTTTTATGTCTCCTTCCTTCCATTACATTTGCTCTCTTCTCCGCCCTCTTTTATTCTTCCCCTTTCTTCTGTTGTCTAGCTTTTGTGGTAAACTGTCTTATTGATAGATGTAGAATGTGGTGGTGATCTTTTGTGTGAAACAAAGCTACTTTTTACAGACCAGAAATATTTTATTGTTCTTGGAATCATAATATTTTGTGCTTCCATGAGTACATGCTTTGTTTTTATTATTAATTTGCATAGTAATTAATTTTTAGCATTTCATGGGGGTGGAATTAAACTAATGAGTTTTAATTTTCTTGGTTTGGGATCCACTTTAGTAATTGGGAAGGCCTATAAAGTGAAAAATCACACTTGTGTTTTGGAATTGTGGAAATATTCTTGCTGGTATATATTTTGGTCTGAGATGTATTAATACAAAAGACTTCTAGGAGGATTTAAGTGGTAGTTAAAAGTTCCAGGACAGGTGACACTTGAGTAGCTCAAACAGTAATAATAATCAGGTCATAATTTACACTGGTTGATATTAAGTTGAACTTCTGAAATGGACTGACAATATTTAGTTGTTGGTAGCTCTTGACCTCCATGGCAGGCATGTCTGACAACTTGGCTCCTTCGTTCTTCTTTATGATCCTGTTCATGGCAGCTGAGTGTTCCTCCTTCAGAAAGAAGTGAAATAAGGACTCTTTCCTTTGAACATAGCTAACTGATGATCCAGAAAGATTTCTATATTTTGATGTAATTTGGTCTCCTCTTTCCCCCTATTTTCCCCATAGTCTCTTACCTTGGCAGTTTGAAGAGCATCTAAATGAGTACTTGTTAGGGAAATCTGGGAAATGAAGAGTGTAAGAAGCATGTGTTTAAGTTACTGAGAACTGAGACTTACTAGTTTGATAATTGGAGAGCCGAAAGAATAAAGCTGTTTGTTTGTGAATTGGGGTGTGAGAGATACAGAAGAGAATGATTGGAAGTAAAGTAGGAGGAATTTTTATTGGCAGTAGAAAAAAGTATTTAGATGAGAGGTGTTGACTAAGAGCAAGGGGGTTGAGCTTCACTAAGGAAGTGTCAGTGGGTTCCATGTTGGCTAAGAGATAACTTGGTCTGTAGCTAATAATGGTGATGATGAATTATACAAATCAGTTTTGGTGTGTATATATGATGGTTTGAGGGTTTAAGTGTCTGCTCCTCTGAACAAATTTAAGTAGCACAATTGTGAAATGGCAGCTTTTCTGGTCAAGACAGATTGGTGTCTTACTTTTGTTGGGAAAAAAAAGTAACAATTTACCCTTTTTCATGTACCCTTTTTAAACTATCAGTGACATTTATCATACACGATTTTCTTGGGCTCTTGTCACAATGTAGTTTATGTTTGCATTTCAAAATGATCTGTATAGTCCACAAAGATCTACACCAAAAGATCCTTCCTTTGTAGACACCTTTAATCAACATATGTTTTTTAGAAGACAGTAAAGCAGATATAACCACTGACTTGCTGTTTGAAGTGTCTTTTCTATCTCCTTTGCATTTGTAGCCATCTAACATTGTGGCTCTTAAGAAGCCCTCGATATTCCAGACTTAGACAACATATTCCCTGAACTCATATTTTTGTTTGTTTTCCTACTTTAAAATTGTAGACTTCCCTGTAGTTAGTGTAGACAGAAGTTAATTATAATTTAATATATCTCCCAGGTTCTTGTGTTCTTTGTAAAATGGATTGACAGTGATTAGTAATCTGGTCTATAATCCCAAGAGTGTTTTAAATTATTTAAGGTAAATATTTGTTTTCAAAGTTACATAACTCAAATTCACATTGACTTTAAATTTACAATGGGTTTATTCCCAGTAATTTTGACATATTTTCAAGTTTCATTTTAATCAGATATTTATACATTCCTGTTGTTTTAAAATAGCCAGAAGGAAGTCTTGGCCTGTACTTGGAAGGTGTTTTTTCTTTTGTCATGTGTCAAGTTCATTAACATTAGTGGGGTTATTTTTTACATATCTTATTTTACAGAGTTGGCTCTTAGTATAATTTTCACATTTTATTGTGTATCCAATTTTAAATTATAGTTAACATACTATAGTTTAAGTCTGTGGGGAGCCTTCTTAAAGAGCTCCTCCCTTAGGAATTGTTTAAAAGAAGTGAAGAAGAGTGCTTTAAATGACTGGGATGAGTCTGAAAGGTTTCCTTGCGTCTAGGCAATGGAGATAAACGATAGCCCATTTCTATGCTGCATACAGTTGTTAGGGTTTGATAATAATGTAGGAAAGTGCAAAAGCAGAAAAGACTGTGGAAGTGGCCTATAAATTTATAGTTTTCATTATTGCACTATTTATCTTTGCACTTGAGTTTTTGGAAATTAAAGACTAGTCACTTTCACTTTTGTTTCTAGTCTTTTCTAATTTCTTGCAAAATTGTTTTCAGTATCCCACCCAAAGTTAAACTCATATGCAATTACATATGCTTTATAAGGCCAAGAAAATATTTATTAATGTTATCTATATAACAGTAAAATTTGTTTTGATAAAATTTTTAATATAGATCTTTATTTGCCCATAAAATTCTTTATAAATATGAGCTTTATTAAACTGTTTAAGTAAAGTAAAAGCTTAGGATAGGAAATATGTCTTATGTATATAAAATTGTGTCTTTGAGATCCAACTTCCAGCCTAGTATGGCCTGGCTTTGAGGTATTAGTGTGTTTCCATTTAGCAAATGATATCTGAGTCTTACTGGGTAAGTGCTTAAGAAACTGGAAGTGAATAGGTGGCAGATCCCTCTTCTGTGTAGCTTTCTATACGGTTCATATAACTTCTCTGTGGCTTATGTCACATGCTGGTATTTTGTGAAATGAGTGTTTCTTTTGAAAATTTAAGGTTGATGCTTTTTGAGGGATGGTAACAGCAAAGGATATAGGACTTAACCATTGGCTGTTTTGTAGCTTCCTTGATATGCTCTACTCAGAGAACAAAGAGTGTACTTGTGAATGTGTGATGCTGTATTCAGAATTGCAAAATGAAAAAAAAAAAGGAAAGGAAACAAATTGAGTTTTCTCAGTGGAACAGAGAGATGTATTTTTGGCTAGAATTGTTTTTATGAGTTACTTAATGATCTTACTTTCTATTCTTTTCCTGTAGTTTTTTTTTTTTTTTTAACACACCTCATACTTAAAACCAGCAAGTAAGAGACCTCTTTTCAGATTATTTTGGAAGGTCCGAATGTGTTCTAGATGGGGGTGTTGATTGTAACGTGTTCTTCCCATCATGTTCTGCTGGTCACTGTGGCTCATAATATTTGCAAATTCTGTTGAAAATTCAGTGGTGTATTTGAAATGAGAATATCTCCTACAACATGGTATGGGTGTGTGTGGCTAGATTCCATGATGTGACATAGTTGTGGAGCCGTAGCCTTGATTTATTTAAATAGAAAGTTTAACCATAGTCCAGATTTTAGGTTTACATACAGGAATTGTGCCAGGTACTTGTCTAAACGTGGACCATTTTTGGAAATGAAAGTTAGTGAATGTGGATTTGACTCTAGATAATTCTATACTCAAAACTACAAGTTAAAGGCTTACATCATTAGAGTTACCTACATTTGATGGCCTTAGCTCTTTAAATGTGGATGACATTCAACATTATATCTGTGAACTTCCTTAGGAAAAGAAAAGTTTAGTCTTTATACCTTTTCTTGGAGGCTAAATTTACCACATATGGAAGTAAGAAAATTGTAACTAGTGGCTTTATTTTTTTAATGGAGTTTAACCAGCTTAATTAATTCCTTTTCCTACTTTGAATGATTTATTTCCCATATATAAATAAAGGGAAAGATCATTAACCCCTGCCCCCAGGTGATTTTTGTTGTCTGCCTCCATTTCCCAATCCTACTTACACAGTGAATTACGGGTATCCCTCTTAAGTCCCTGTAGCGCTTTGGGGGTGGGGGTGGGCGGGTCACAAATACCTTTGAAAATCTGATGAAAGTGATGGACCCTCTCCCCAGGAGAAAAAAATGTACATAGTACAGATAATTTTACTACAACCTCAGGGTCATCACTTACCTTCTGAAACCCAAGTTAGAAAAATTTTTGCTCTGAGCAATCTATAGAAAGCTGTAGTACAAATAATTGATAAAATTGAGAGCTATTGGCTTAAAACATTTCAGATTGGGATTATTATCACGTGGTGGCCCCTACTAGTGAAATGTGACATTGCAGCCAGCTTTGTTAGACCTTATAACATCCAGATAGACGGGAGAGAGAAGTAAAGTTCTGAGAGCTGTTTATAAGGAGTCAGGTCATCTCCAGATGTGGGAGCCAGTCCTGGTTCAAGGTAGGGGTCAAGGTGCCTGACAAGTTTAGCAGGGTAGAGTTTGATAAATCATGCTCAGGATGCCAAGGGGTTAGCCATTATCTTAACCCCTTTCTCACCAAAAGAGTTTAGTTTTGTCTGTTGGGAAAAAAAAAAGATGGCACTAGGGAAAAATAAGTTGCCTTACAACTTTGCTGGAACACATCAGTTTGGTGAAGTGTGGGACACTAGTATTATTTTTGAGAAGGTGCATAAAACCAAAGTAAATTATTCTCTATGTAGAACATTATTTACTAGTAACATTTGTTTGGGTGTATTAGCTTTGACGATTTTTACCAGTAAATACTGATTTTATTTAAAACTGGGAGTCCAGTTTACATATAGGATAGTTGATATATCCATCTTTTCCCCATGTAAAGAATTGTCTAAAAGATTTATGCATACTTTTTACTTTTCTCTCTTGATACCATGGGGTGAGGGTGGGGAGGACTTTGACTCAACAACTGACAAATGTCTTCAAATTTAAAAATCAAGAAGCAGCACTTTAAGTCTAATTCCACGCCATTTTAGTGCATGTTTTAGTTTAATAATGATTTTTTGGTGCATGCCTTTGGGCTTATTCAAAAGTGTACAATAGAAAAGTGTATTTCCTTTCATAGAAAGGAGATGTTTTTCTACTTTGCAACATGTGATTACAAAAATCTTCCTCTGTGGGAAGATTAACCATGTATTGAACTACTGAAAAGTATATATTTTTAGATATACAGAAGGAATCTACACGGGGCAGCATTCAGACCTATATAGAAGTCATAAAATTCTGTATAGGACCAAAAGGAAGTAACATAAAACACTTAAACAGACTATGTTGGGTAGAAATACCTTTCGATCTTGCATTGACTTCCAAAATGAAAATGCCACAGAAGTTTGCTGAAACTTTTGTTTGAATTTTCTCTGTCAGTGTATTTAGCCCAAATGCAACGACTTTGGGTTAGCACAATGTAAGAATCAAAACACAAAACTAAATAGTTCAGTCTGGTTTGCCAATCCAGCCTGACTGAAATAAGTAACCAATCACTTGCAAACTGAAAAACTGTCCAACTCCTCTAAGGTTTTGACAAAATAACCTTGGCTGACGTGGGAACATTCCCACTTTGATTTCTGACCTGACAGCGAAGATTCATGCTTGACATGATTTCAAACCTGACAGTGTCTGTTTAAGGAGCCATGGTACAGTTTGCTAATTCAATCCCAGATACCTGTTGATTACCTGTAAGATCTAGAGTTCAAAGTAGCCAGCAGCCGTATCCCTGAGTGCTCTGTGCCCATCAGATAATGTGAAGTAAGCAGAGTTGGGACAGGTCAACAGCTCTGAGGATTGACCTCAGAGCAGAGCCCCAGATTCAAGAATTGTATCTGCTTTCTTGGGAGTCACTGAACTCATAATGTCCCACCCTGCGTTACTTACTGTAGATGCTCTCCAAAAGGAGGCCCAGAGCACACATCTGAATTGCTTGTGGTACTCAGAGAGGGGGTGCTAACTCTGATGCCCTGGCCAAATTCCAGTTTAGGAATGTGGGTCTTCTTGTCATTCTAATTGGAAATGTGCATCACTTTCCATTTTTCCCGTTGCTCTCAGTGCAAACTACACCAAGTCTATTCCTTTGCCCCAATCCCAAGTCTCCAAGATACTGGTGTTCCATGGGCCAGGTTCATGCCTTACCTTGATACACAAGAGTTGGGGGATGAGAGCTTGGCATCAGGATCTGCTTTCTTGGGAGTCCACTTGGAGGGTGGATTCTTGTGATGCTTGGGGATGGAACCTGCCCTCTTTCAGCATATGTTAGGGAGCGTGCACTGGCTGGAAGCTTCCAACCATAAGGTGTGAGCTGAAACCAATTTCCCCACTTTTCTTATAGCATGATGAGAAAGTCTTTTGGGTTTTCAGCAGTTGGGGAAGGCCGGAGTTCTGCAGCTTTAATCTGGGTAACTAAAGCTGGTTTAATCTGGGTAACTAAGGCTGGTTTGAGCAAGACTTTGGTAAATTAACTCGGTTCTCAGATGCCACAGACTCCGTGAGAAGTTACCATTATTTTTAGTGGCCCTGATGGAGTCCCCCGTAGCCATTACTTTAAGATTACATGCAGAGTTGCTTTTATTTTGAGCTTTTTGTGTACACACAATCCCAAACTGGAAAAACTTAAAAAGGAATCCTGCTGTGAAAGGTATATATTACTCTAGATTTTTCTTACTGTAAATATTGTAAGATTGTAATACTGTCAATATTTTATTAACCAACAAATGTTAATCTATGTGAAATCAGACTTATTTTAAATGTGCTTCTTATTTACTGTGTGTGGTCCCTGTTGCTGACAGTATTAAGTTATATTCTGATGTAAGATTAACTTTATTAAAGAATGTAAACATTAATGTTTCCTTATGGGAAAACAAATAAAGTATAAAGAAGACAATTCTTTTCATTGAAATATACTGTGTCTTTACACTTGCTAGACCCAGCACCACTCATAAACTTAGTACACTGTCCAGTTTCAGTTAACACAGCTGACACGGTCGTGCTCCACTTGAAAGTCTAAGCCTTGGTGTTGTTGGAATATAAATAGTTTGTATTTGTCTGCTGTGAATCATCTTGAAATTTCTAATCAAGTTTGTAAAATTTTTATAGTAAAAACATTTTAATGACAATTTAAAAATTATCTTCTCTAAAGAATGGTCAAAACAATGTCCTTTCAGAAATAGAGTTGCTCTTTACTATCTTTCCAAAATGACTTTGGTTAAATGGACCAGGTGTATATTAGTCAAAATCTAGGGCTAAGTTCTTGATATTCTTTGAGTTTACAAGTTAATCCTTATTGGAGTTGTGCCAATATACAATAGAATATCTTTAATTTGCACTGTTTGGGGACCCCATTTAAGAATGCTGAATTTTGCCAACTAAAAAGTAAGCAAATGCAATTTAAAAAGTAAATTTGAGCATTCTGTGTTAAATATGTGCAGTTATTATCATATGAAGAAGCGCAGTGTGTTGGGCTGTAATATAACCATATTTGCTGTCATGTTCTCCCATCTCAGTGCTGGGAACTCACCATGTGGAAACCAAGCAACCGTGTTGTGCATCAGCCGGCTTGAGTTTGTTCAATATCAAAGCTGAAGCTAGCGAGGTCTGCTGTACTGCTTATTGAAGTATTGTGATTCTTTTAGGCATTGGTTCTTACAAAATATATACTGTAACAGTATACTTTGTACAGATTTAAATTTTATTTGAAAAAATGAAATAAAGTAGGCAAAAAATAAAGATGTTTATTTTTCATGTGACTACATAAACAGATCATCAGTCTTTTGTTTCAGTGTTTTTGTGGGGGAGGGATCTGGTTGGCCCATTTATTTTGTTTGGTTTGATTTTTGGTCAGTGGAGACATCTCCAGGACCTCATAGCAGGTAGACTGTTTGCCTGCTACTCATCATCAGTTGGCTACAGGTATTAAATGTCTTCTCACAGGAAAATCCCATTTTCTATTTTATTTTAAAACAAATTTATTTCCTTATAAGATTGTGTGTTTGTGTGTGTGTGTGTGTGTGTGTGTGTGTGCGCGCGTTTGAGAATAAACTTCCTCTGCGGCTTCTTGGGTCAACTTTGAGTAAATTATCTGGTGGTATGATAGCTAACCAAGATGATGCACTGAAAAGAGGGGACAAGTGCTTGTTCCCTGTGGGAGCCTTTCTCGTTTCAGATCTTAAGTTTGAAGTTGGTTTGGGGCAATAGATGAGTTACAAGTGTCCATGATAGAAGATGAAGAGTTGTGCCTTGAAGTAAGGGCCTTTTCAAACTGCTATTTATAGAATGGCAGAGAGAGAGAGAGAGAAAAAAAACCACATAGTACAGGAGCGAATGAATCTTCAGGACACTTCCATTGGGATCCTAGAAGATTAGATGATCTAACCAAGAAGAACCACTTCAGTTTTGACCTCTGTGTAAAGTTAAACAAAGGATCAGGAGCCTATGGATACACTTCCTTGGCTTTAGGAAGTGGAATTTAAAGTTTTATGTGTGCCATTCTGCTTTTTATCATTAATATTTTCACACACCTTCAAGCAAGATCAGAGGATAAGCTGGAACAAGCAGTTCTCCATGTTGTTCCAGGTAGAAATCATGCTTGGTGAGATCCTCTCGGTGAGGGGCCATGTTTCAAAAACTTATGCATGACCATAGAATGTTCCACTTCCATGCTCCATGGTGTTCTGGGTGAGTCCCAAAAAAGTAAGAACTTTGCTATTTTGCTGTTTACTTAACAAAATGCCCTTCTTTGTAGAGAAAAAGAGTTAGAGTAAGTTCCAAAAATAAGTTCCAAAAAACCTCAACTCTGATAAAAATAATGAAACTTTATCAAAATCTAAAGATGAGGGTGCCACTACTTGGGAAGGATTGGTGGGAGCCCTAAGAAGTGTGTGTGTGTGCGTGTGTGTGTGTGTGTGTGTGCGTGTGTGTGTGTGTGTGCGTGTGTGTGTGTGTGCGTGTGTGTGTGTGTGTGTGTGTGTGCGTGCGTGTGTGTGTGCGTGTGTGTGTGTGCGTGTGTGTGCGTGTGTGTGCGTGTGTGTGTGTGTGTGTGTGTGCGTGTGTGTGTGTGTGCGTGTGTGTGTGTGTGTGCGTGTGTGTGTGCGTGTGTGTGTGCGTGTGTGTGTGCGTGTGTGTGTGTGTGTGTGTGTGAAGTAATAGGAAGTAAACCTAAACCTTTCATATGCTATGCAAGCATTCCACCACTAAGCTATAGCACAGCCCTTAAAAAACAAAACAAACAAAACTTTTTTGAGGTAAGTTCCTACTAAATTGTCCAAACTAATCTTGAGCTCACACTGTAGCCCAGATAGACCTTCAGTGTGGAATCCTTCTGCCTCAGTCTCATGAGTAGTTAATATTATAGTTCTGTGTCACCAGACCTGGCTAAAAACCTAGTTTCTATAGTTGGCTATGGTTTTAGGGGGCACAAGGAAAATAAGTGGGTATTTTTTTAAAGAACAGGTGCCCCTCCCTCCTCAAAAAGCAAGGATCAGGTAAAATCCCTGGATCGCTTCCTAAGTGGAGCAGAAAGTTCTAGTGAAGACTGTAGGCAGAACCTGCTCCAAGTACGGGCGGGAGTGAAAGCCAGAAGTCAGGCCCCTTCCTCACTGTCCTGTGATCTTCCTAAGACTGATGGGCTCATGATAATGGGCTCTAGTGGTCAGTCTGAAGAGCAATAACCTAATAAGGTCCTACTGCTGCAGTCCTGCAGGGTTAACCTCCCAGACTTGGGATAGGTATGAACTGCAAGTCAAGGCCTGGGTAGCCTGGAGACCTCTTAAGAAAGGAATACAGAATAACACAATAAAATTGGCAGTCTTTTTCCCACACTCCACCTTCCAGAGGCTGTGAATTTTTATTTAACTGTGCAGCATATAATTTATTTAGTCTCTTTGGTTTGGTTTTTTTTTTTTTTTTAGGAAATTTCCTTCCATTTCAGTAACAGTTGCTGTCTAAGCAGATAGAACACACAAATACACACGTGCACCTGGGCACACACAAGACGCACATGCATGTACACACATACACACATACACACATGCACAAATGAACATACAGACAGCCACATACATCTTTGAGTACCTGGGATTTGACAGGACTTGTTGGTCTGGCGTACTCTGTTTTAGAGGAGTTCCTGCTCATTTGGAATCAAAGGGGAAATCCATCTGTAGGAACCGACTTCCAGTTCTGCCCGGGTCCACACACCTCCAGTGCTAGCGTGTGAGCACCTCCTCCACACTCAGAGAACCTCAGGAGCTGTATATTTCCCCTAAAAATAGGATTCCACTTTAGTATGGCAAATCTTCAGAGTGTTTCTGCTAGCATTATTACAGCCTTCCTACCAGTGCTGATTTCACACACTTTGGTTTGTTCACATCAGGCTGTTTGTACTTAGGTTGTCAGTGAGAATGTCACAAAAGAGACTCAATGTTCCAGCGTGTACAAGCAGGATACCCCCATGTTACAGCCAGAAGAGTTGTCCTGTTAAAGCTATTGTCTTAAGCTGCCTGACTCCTCCATCCTGCTCAACACATACCTCAAATCTGCTAGTCTCCACAGGAGATTGGCAACAGTACCAGCCTAGCTGTCCTTTTTGTCTCTGGTAATAGGTATGTAATCACTGTCCTGTATTTTTCCAAGCCCCACCCCTACCTATTTTTTTTTAAGTATTGAATGTTTAAAGTTAGGTACTAAACTAAATGTTTTACCTAGCTTATTTCATTCTAATTACAGGCCCTTTAAGGTGCAAGCACTCTTAATACCTCCAATTTACAGATGAGGAGGTTCCCTATGGCATGGGATAATTAACCTCACCAGGGTTCCACTGTCAAAATTCCAAGCACAGGTAGTTTGAAGTCAGAGAACATCTGTGGTCTCAGGACTCTAGTGTCTTCCCATCGCGGTTCTGTCTCTGCACCTACTCTGACTTTGACATTACCCCACCTCACCTATTTAGCTAGGTGGGAAAGCCAGTGTGCTCCTTCCAAAAGAGTTTCCCCTGTCTAGTTCAGAGCCACATTTCCTGTTCTAGACTCAGCTTAATTCATGAATGAATGCACATTTTCACTTCTCCCTCCCTTTCCTGGGGAGAGATTTAGCTTGAAGCAGGTCTGAAGCTGGCAAACGGCCTTTCTAGGCTTCTTTCTACGGCTTTTGCCTAAAGTGAACACAACCTCCTCTTAACACTCTCACCACAGTGACCTCAACCACAGATTCTGTGAATTAGGCTCTAAATGCTGTCATGTTGAATGTGTTCCCCTCTTCATTTCCCCAGATTCTAACCACCCCCAACCCCAGTCAGCACCCGTTCTTCTGTAGAACAAACCTCCTGTCTGGACCCATGTGGATTCATGTAGAAACCCAACAACAGTATCAATAAGTCTCCAGAGAGGCTCTGGTCTGCCCAAAGTCCAAGAACCCCTTCACCAGCAGTTGACCCAGTAATTGGATCAGCCAAAGCCAACGTCATCGTCATCATCTCCCACTCAAGAGTTCTGCTTGAGTTTTTAAATTCTGGAAGGCATTTTCCTGCACCCTCTAAAATGCTATCTCCCAGATGTTTCCTGACCTCCAAAAGAAGGTCCAGTGTGGTGTGTGCGTCCGTCTGTCTGTCTGTCTGACTGACTGTCTGTCTCCAGAGGCTTCTTCCAAAAATAAAATCTCAAATTCCTTGGGACTTAGGGGTAGTTTAGAGGGCTGTGGTGTCTGTTAGAATCTTTTCTAATAAGGAATATCATTATTTAAATTTAGAACCCCTATGGGTTTTGTATCATTTAAACAAGTAATTCTTAAATCGTGAACTTAAATCAAGAGCATTAGTGTCCCCTCAAAAAACTGTTGGCAATACAAAGTCTTGAGCCCCACCTGAAACCTATCAAATGAGAGCCTCTGGCACCAGAGTCCTTCAGGCCATTGATGTGAAGCACACTAAGGTGTAGATGTGAGCTTTGTTCTGAAGCCTGAGGTTTAAGGATACGATGAAAATGGAGGCTTTCTGAGCTGCTCCATAGAACCTACTCCAGGGTCCAAGGTAAGAGGTCCTGCTTGGGTCTGGAGAGATGGCTCAGTAGTTAAGAATGCTTGCAGCTCTTACAGAAGATGTAGGTTCAATTCCCAGTACCCACACGGCAGATCACAACTCTCTTTAACTTCAGTTCCAGGGGCTCTAACACCCTCACACAGACATACATGCAGGCAAAACACCAATGCACATGAAATAAATTTTATATATATGAAATAATTTATCTCCATCCTGCTCTGTGACTTTGAGCTTACCCACCCCACCTCTGCTGTCAGTACCACCATGAGAGGGGGTGACCACACACTCTTTGTTTTCTCATCCATACTGTCAGATGTCACCAAGGATACACCTCTCCCATAGCCAGCACAGGGGTCAGGTTTGCTGATCTCTCTATGTGCAGTAATTATAATCCATTGATGATAAACTACAACAACCAAAATAATGAGGTTGAAGAGACTGCTCAGCAGTTAAGAGCACTGACTGTACTTCCAGAGGACCCAGGTGGGATTCCTTAATCCACATAGTGGTTCACAACCAGCTGTAACTGAGCTTCCAAGGGATACAACACCCTTCCTTTGCCTCCATGGACACCAGGCACATTCCTGATGTACAGACATGCATAGAGGCAAAGCATCCTTACACAGAAAAGTTGGATACAGTGGCTAGTAATCCTAGCATGGGAGCTAGTTGAGTAAGGCAGGACTCCTCACAACTTTGGGGCCAACATGTCCTACACAGAGAGCTATGTAGGTGCTGTCTTAAAAAAATGAAAGAAAAAAAATGGGCCAACAGTCCAGGCGTCTAGGACCAGGTAAAGTGACTGATTACTTGTGGAGCTGGGAGCTCAGTGCCAGAGTCAATCTATGTCACTCATTGCCACAGGCTGGCAGGGGCAAGGGCCAAGGTTTGGAACTAGAGCTTTTGTCAGTGGCAAACTCGGTCTCCCAAGAAACTCCCAAGACAAGGGTCCCTGACGCTCAGGGCCCTAGACTGGCAGGCACACTCTGCTTGCTTGCTTGCTTGCTTGCTTCCTTCCTTCCTTCTTTCTTTCCTTATCTTTCTTCCATCTTTTTGTCTTATGTATATGAATGTTTTGCCTGTCTGTGCACCACGTGTGCCTGATGTTTGTCGAGGCCGGAAGAGGACACGAGAGCCCCTAAGACTGGAGTTACAGCTGGTTGTTGTGAACCACTATATAGGTGCTGGAATTCAAACCTGGGTCCTTTGGAAGACCAGTGAGTAAGTACTCTTAATTTCTCCTGTCCCCATGATTGGTTGGTTTTTGGTTTGTTTAAGCCCTTGGACCATGACTAATACTCAGAGCAACTTCCTTGGAGAATTTTTTTCCTCTGTAACTGGGGCCTCCTGAGGAGGCTGATTGAAAAGGGTGTACAGCTTCCAGGCTTCGTTATCCTATAAATCTCTTCCTGTGGCTGGTTCTAAGACATCACCCCCACCACCACCACCACCACTATCAATCATAAGACAGGGTATCACTTTGTAGCCTTGGCTGCCCTACAACTCAAAGTGTAGACCTAGCTGGCCTAAAACTCAGAGATCCACCTGCCTCTGCCTCCCAAATGCTAGGACTAAAGGTATGTACCATCAGGCCCAACAGAAAGGCTTATTTTTGAACTTGCTAACTTCACATATCTGAAGTAGAAGCTTCAGTTCCCTCACAAGCCGGTTTCTTTTCCCATCTTAGTTCTCTCTGTTGCAATAAATAGCAATGCTGTATACCAATTTTTAAAATCAAAACCCAAACTTGTCTTAGACTCTACTCTCCCTCTCCACTGGCCACATCTGCTGACCCACTGTCACTGTAGCCTAGTGATCCTCAAACTTCACACCTTCTCAGTCTCCTGAAGGATGTGTGTGCTACAATGACTGGAGCTCAGTAGGAAAGTGCTTGCTGGATGTGAGGGCGATCTGGCTGCGACATCTGTCACCCCATTGATCGCCAGAGTTGATTCGGCTGATCTGGCTGGCTAGACGGGTGTCCCCTTCCTCCCTCACCGCTCCATGTGCGTCCCTCCCGAAGCTGCGCACTCGGTCGAAGAGGACGACCTTCCCCGAATAGAGGAGGACCGGTCTTCGGTCAAGGGTATACGAGTAGCTGCGCTCCCCTGCTAGAACCTCCAAACAAGCTCTCAAGGAAAGTGCTTGCTTAGCACATGTGAGGTCTGGGCTTTGATCCCTAGCTCCACAGACACATCCCTACACACACATGCCACACCTGTCTCACACACATGTACACACACGTGCACACATGCACACACACACTACACACGCACATACACACAGGTTCTGCTGGGCCTAGCCCGGGTTTTTAATTTAGCAAGTCTGAGGTGGACCCTGAGAATTTTTATTTCTAGCAAGTTCTCAGGTAATTTTCCCACTACTGGTCCAGGAGAACATGTTAAGAAACATTGCTCTGGCCTGTCACTAACTGCATCCTATTTGGTCTGAGACTGTCTGGTATGCCTGTCATCCACACTTCACTATTTGTAGCACTCTGTTCATATGGACATGTACCTAGTTTGGGTGATAAACTGTTCATCTGTTTTCCAACCTAAGTCATCCCTACTGGGCTCCTGCTGCCCCCTATATCATCCCTACTGGGCTCCTGCTGCTCCCTATATCATCCCTACTGGGCTCCTGCTCACCCTTATATCATCCCTACTGGTCTCCTGCTGCCCCCTATATCATCCCTACTGGTCTCCTGCTGCCCCCTATATCATCCCTACTGGTCTCCTGCTGCCCCCTATATCATCCCTACTGGTCTCCTGCTGCCCCCTATATCATCCCTACTGGGCTCCTGCTGCCCCCTATATCATCCCTACTGGGCTCCTGCTGCTCCCTATATCATCCCTACTGGGCTCCTGCTGCCCCCTATATCATCCCTACTGGACTCCTGCTCACCCCTATATCATCCCTACTGGGCTCCTGCTGCCCCCTATATCATCCCTACTGGGCTCCTGCTCACCCCTATATCATCCCTACTGGGCTCCTGCTGCCCCCCTATATCATCCCTACTGGGCTCCTGCTGCCCCCTATATCATCCCTACTGGGCTCCTGCTGCCCCCTATATCATCCCTACTGGGCTCCTGCTGCCCCCTATATCATCCCTACTGGGCTCCTGCTCACCCCTATATCATCCCTACTGGACTCCTGCTGCCCCCCTATATCATCCCTACTGGGCTCCTGCTGCCCCCCTATATCATCCCTACTGGGCTCCTGCTGCCCCCTATATCATCCCTACTGGGCTCCTGCTGCCCCCTATATCATCCCTACTGGGCTCCTGCTCACCCCTATATCATCCCTACTGGACTCCTGCTGCCCCCCTATATCATCCCTACTGGGCTCCTGCTGCCCCCTATATCATCCCTACTGAACTCTTGCTACCCCCCTATATCATCCCTACTGGGCTCCTGCTGCCCCCCCATATCATCCCTACTGGGCTCCTGCTGCCCCCTATATCATCCCTACTGGGCTCCTGCTCACCCCTATATCATCCCTACTGGGCTCCTGCTGCCCCCTATATCATCCTTGTTGGGCCCCTGGGGCTATTCTTGCCTCCTGAAGTCCATTCTGATGCATTATAGCCTTAGGGAACTGTTTTGTTTTTGAGACAGTCTCATTATGTAGCCTTGGCTGTCCCGGATCTCAGTGTGTAGATCAGTTTCCTTTCTTCCATTCCGGCTTCCCATCCACTTAGGATGAAGTCTAACTCTACTGTACTTACATGGCCATTGTGACCTGGCTCTAACTGGCTTTTTCTCTTTCCTTTTAGCCCCTTGTTAGTTTCTCTCTAGCTGTACTGTTTGACTCCAGTACCTTAAGCACTTGGAGCCCAGTGCCAACTAAGGGCCTGTCTCTTTCAGGGTTTCCATTGCTGTGAAGAGACACAATGACCAAGGCAACTCTTATAAAGGACAGTGTCTAATTGGGGCTGGCTTACAGGTTCAGAGATTCAGCCCACTATCATCAAGGTAGGAACATGGCAGCACCTAGGCAGTCATGGTACTGGAGGAGCTGAGAGTTCTACATCTTGTTCCAAAGTCAAACAGGAGAAGACTGGCTCCCATGTGGCTAGTAGGAGGGTCTCAAAGCCCACCCCCTGCAGTGACACACTTGCCCCAACAAGACCACTCCTAATAGTCTCGCTCCCTGGGCCAAGCATATTCAAACCACCAGGGGCCCTTGCTTTGCTCTTCCTGGAATGCACCTCCCCAACACCCTCACATGACTGGCCCTCTTTCAGTCAAGCCTCAGCTCCTCTCTTGGCTCTTCAGAGGCCTCTCTTGACAACCCAAACTGAAAAATGCCCCTCATTCTCCTCCTCAAGGCTCTGCCTAGTACTTACCACTGTTCAAATTTCCTTGCTTAAACATTTTTATCTGTTGATGGTGTAATGGTGAGGGTATGGTTCCTGTGATGTATCTAGTGCCCAGTCACGGCTGGCAAAAACTTTTTTTTAAGATTTATTTATTTATATGTATATGAATACATTGTTGCTGTCTTCAGACATACCAGAAGACGGCATTAGATCCTATTATAGATGGTTGTGAGCCACCATGTGGTTGCTGGGAATTGAACTCAGGACCTCTGGAAGAGCAGTCAGTGCTCTTAACCTCTGAGCCATCTCTCCAGCCCCATGGCACATATTTCTTGAGCCTTTTTCTTGGGGAGCTGAGTGCCCACTTTCCATGAGATCTACTAACTGAGCAAAGGGAAGAGACTGGCTATTTAAGGGACAATTTGCCCTATTTCCAAATGCTAGCTCCTCTCCTTCCCCAAGTATTTAAAGTGGAAATGACACCAACCAACCTGCCAACAACTTTCCAGGAATAAAGTAGAAAAGAATTATCTTCATTTAACAGTCCGTGGTGACACATGCCTGTAATCCCAGCACCTATTTAGACGCAGGAGGATCAGAAATTTGAAGTACAATTCTTGAGTTCAAGACCAGCCTGTGCTGTTTAAGACCCTGTCTCGGAGGAGTGTGAGAGTAGGTAGGGAATTCTTCCTGATTTTAAACGAGGTTAAAATGAGCTCAGCTGAGTTTAAAATAAATGTAGGGTCCTTGATAATGTTAATGCTACAGAGTTAGACTCAAAAAGCAGAGTCGTGGGGCTAGAGATGGCTCAGTGTCTAAAAGCACTGGCTGCTCTTCCAGAGGATCCAGGTTCAATTCCCAGCAGCCACATGGCAGCTCACAACTGTCTGTAACTCCAATTTCAGGGTGATCCAACACCCTCACACAGGCGTACATGCTGGCAAAATACCAATTCACATAAAATACAAAAACAAACAAAGCAAAAAGGATAACTTTCTGAGAACCAGGTTTCTCCTCGGAGGAGAGGGACATAGACTGGGATATGACCTGACCAGATCATCCTAGTAGATTTCCAAATCCTTGGTATGAGCCTGATCTTTTGGGAAGGAGCAGTGGGGATGGTGCTTAATGTCAGACCCACATGCTCTGTGGCCTTATACAACTCTACCTAACATCCCCTGCTCACAATGTTCTGATCTGCAATCAAGGGTACCAACCTCCTTTGATTATTGGCAAACTTACACCCAGAGCTTACTGCACAGTGCTTGGTATTGTTGGTTGAAAAATAAATAACAGAAACAAGGGGCTGGAGAGCTCAGCCGTTAAGTGTGATTACTGCTCTGCTAATGCACCTGAATTCAGTTCTCAGCACCCCATCCTCTAATGGCCATAGCTACCTGTGCTTCTAACCCCAGAGAATCTAGTGTCCTCTTCTGGTCTCTGTGGACACTACACACATGGCATATACAAATACACATATACCAAATAAAAATAATTCATTGGGGGGGTGACAGTAAAGTGGGGCGGTTGATGGGTTAAAGTCTTCAGCAGTGGCCACCTTCCAGGCAGAATGACATGAGGAATAGTAAGCAAGCATGCGTGCAGCTAACAGCCAGCCTCCATCCTGCTGGAGGGAGACCCATCCTGAGCCCTCCCCCTCACAGCTTTGGGCCTCTCTACTCTTTGCTGTGCAAAGAGGACCCTGTCTCTGACCCTGGCATAGATACAGCCTAGATACTGGATCACATTTATTTGGAGCTTTCCACTTGGTGTCTGTGTTCCAGACCCAGGCTGTTGGAGACTTCCTGGCTGGAGTAGGGGAAGCACATAAGCAGAGTGTGGCCTTGGTCTAAGGACTCTGCTTCATTCTGGATTCAGGCCGTAGCTCTGCCATCTGCCACGGTGTGGGATGACTAGAGGTCAACGTTGAATATTAATTCGCCTGTTGGACATCTGAGATAGCAACTGATCAGCCCCAGAAGCGGCTCTGGAGTGAGGGGAATTGGATTTACCATGGCCAAGAACATTCTAGTCCAGAAACATTCTAGAAATCTTATACAAGATTAGACCTGCGAGGATAATGTACATTTTTTCTGATAGAATGATCCTTGATTTTCATTAAAACAAAATGAAACAAAGCAAAAACCATCAAAGGAATCCACAGCTCAAGTCATTTCAGAATCGCTGGTCCTACCCTGACCATAGGTGACTAAAAGCCTGTTTCTTTCAGCATGCCTGATGGTCAGGACTCTAAGCCAAAGAGCAGGGAGGGAGGAGAGCCCCTCTTGTCAGACCTTTCCCCGCTACCTGGAGTCCATCATGTGTCTGGGAAACTGGACATTCTTAAGCTCAGTAAGTCCACTTCCCCCAAAATGTGGGTAGGGTGCTAGCAAACACTCAGCCATGGCCACTCTTGCTCGAGAGACTTTCTGTGATGTCATCTGTGATGTCACCTCAGGGAGGAGGCGGAGTCTCTGGCTGACTCTGCAGGTTGTAGGGCTGGTGCTGGTGGACAGTCTCTTCTTCACGCCACCCGCACGTGAATGCCTGATGCGTGGTTGGTCCACAGAGGAGGTGGATGAGTAATAGGAAGGAGTTGTTTCTTTTCCTTCTGGATACAATGAATCTAAGCTTGAGTCTGTTTTGTTGTTGCTGTTGTTTGTTTTGTTTTGTTTTGTTTTGTTTTAAATTTCCCAGGGGCCAGGGCTTCTCTTCACTTTCCCTCTGGGATATCCTTTCGGGAGGAGTCAGATGTCTTGGTTTTATCCCAACTGCATGTATTCACTTCTTATATTTCTCTTGAATCCTACAGTATAGCCGGGTCGTGATGGCACACACCTTTAATTCACGTTCAGGAGGCAGAGGCAGGCAGACTGCTGAATAGGCCAGCCTAGTCTACAAGATGAGTTCCAGGACAGCCAGGGCTACACAGACAAATTCTGTCTCCAAACAAACAAACAAACGAGTCCTACAACACATCTCTAAAATCTAAGTTGGGGCCTGCGGGATTATCTTCTGCTTCTTGGAGTACGCTCCATCATGGAGGCTTCCAACTCTGGCTGGTCCCGAGACCTGTCTCTGCCCCTCTCAGTGCATTGAGTCCCTTGTAATTCAGGTCATGTTCTGCATCTGTCCATGAACCTGCATCTACTTGATGAGAACATCTCCCTTTCTCTCAAACCCCAGGTACATGTAGTCAACCCATTTTACCTATTGGCACTGAATACCATGAGATCCCTAAGAGGTGAATGTGGCTGGCATCCAAACTGAATCAGGTAAACTTATAATCAGCTTACAAGTGAGAAATGGGAGCTGGGAAGAGCCCAGCCCAGTGGTTCCAGACTCCAAGAGCAGACCCTGGTCTCCACAAAGTGCTTAAGTGCACTGGCTGGGGAGCTTCATGGGAGGTTATTTCTCCTTTGAGGGTCTTGTCTGAGCGTTCTCTAGACATGATATCAAGTGAATAAGCCCCAGACACTCAGCTGTCGGGCTGTACACAGTACCCAGCTCAGCCAAGAATCTCAGCTTATCCAGCAGGTGCCACAAGAAGCAGGGGCCATGATCCCAGAAGTAAGGAAATCTGAGGGGCCTCTTGGAGAAAAAGCCCACAAAGGGTGACATTTTCTTTGTATGCTTTTCCAAAGCATCTTTCTTTGCAAGGGAAATGAGGATTGTTTTGCTTTGTTTTTCGAAGACAGGGTTTCAGTGTGTAGCTTTGGCTGTCCTGGAACTCACTCTGTAGACCAGGCTGGCCTCGAACTTTATTCACCTGCTTCTGCCTCCTGAGTGCTGAGATTAAAGACAGTTGCCACCACCACCCAGTGAAAATGAGGACTTGGGAAATCCTGTTGTGTCCAATAAATTCTGAAAGATGATCCGTGGTCAAGAGTGTGTGGTGGCTGCAGAGGTGGCCCTTCCTCCGACTTTCTGCCTGAAGCAGGGGTAGGGTTGTTCCTGTTCTTCCCAACGGCTTCCCTTCTCTCTGCACCGTGCTCCCAGCAACACTAGCCTGAGTTAGCTCTTGATGGTAGGACACTGGGGATGATGGACAATGGGAGACATGCCCTTCCTGCAGCAAGTTGACTTCAGGGAAGGAGAGGATCTGTCTTAGATCTTTGCGACATCTCTTCTCACCGCCAGCTTCCTGTCAGGATAATCTGCCCCTTAGTCCTGGCAGAACCACTTTTGTTTCAATGTTATTTGAAAAGGGTTTTACCTTTGATATAATCAACTGTATCAGTCTTTCCTCCGCGGCTTTGTGTTCTATAGTTCTTAAAGGCTGCCCTGTCAATTGTCAGGGTGTTGGTGTTAATGTTGTTTTGTTTTGTTTTTGTGCTTCTTTCACAATTGGATTTCCTCTTAGATCTTTAATTCATCTGGAATTAACTTGTATAACTCTTCTCAGAGGTTTACTTGCTGACCAGTGCTCATGGTTTCATGGGGACATCATCTCCAAAAGTCTTCAAATACTGCTTTCATACTGGAACTCCCACAGATCCACGCGGCTAATTCTTGCTTCTTTGTTGCTTTGAACTTTCCTCTTCCTGGTGCTGAACTATAACATTTTAATTACTGTAGGGTCAGGGGATGGCTTGAGGGTGCTGTGTTTCTCTCTTTTTTATTCCTCCCAGGACCTTTTGCTGTTTTTCATCCCAGATACACTTACTTATCAGCTTAATGGTCCCTTTTTCCATTCCAGGCGCTCTCTTGTTTTTGTTTGTTCAGGTTGTTTTCTTGTTACCAACAGTGTTTATTTGCTGTTGCTTTGCTACAGTGCATAGTTAATCACAAGAGTGTCAGTTAACAGAAGAGCCCCTGACTCCAGGCATACTTTCTAAATAGTTGATCAAGTTTTATTGAGCAAATCCTCTTGAGATTCTGGTTGGAATTTTACTGATTGTGTGAATTTCCAGGGTAGAGTTGGTCCATTTAGAGTAGTAAGACCTCTCACCCAGAAACAGTCTGGACTGGGTTCTCAGAGCCCTCTAGGGGAGACCCTGTCTCTCGAGCCACCACCTACAGCTCCTCATCTTCCCTGGGCTGGTGCCCTGAGCCACCAAACCTGTGCAGTGCTCCTTCCAAAGACTCCAGTGGTGCGCTCCCTCACTCCTCTCAGAGGTGGTTGGACACTTCCTTTTGCTGAGGAGTTCTGAGGTTTGTTTTTTTTTAAGATTTATTTATTATTATGTGTAAGTACACTGTAGCTGTCTTCAGACACACCAGAATAGGGCATCAGATCTCATTACAGATGACTGTGAGCCACCATGTGGTTGCTGTGACTTGAACTCAGGACCTTTGGAAGAGCTGTCAGTGCTCTTAACCGCTGAGCCATCTCTCCAGCCCGAATTCTGAGTTTTTAATCTTTCTAAGCCCAAAGAACTGCAGAGAGATCAGCCCTGTTTTTCTCCTGAGCACTTTGGCGTGTCATCTTTAGCATCTCCCTCTGAAGTCCAGCATTTCTAAGCTGGAGTCGGTCAGCATAGAATCTCCAGTCTAAGCTTCCCTATGATCCTAAAGGACTGGAGCCCAGTTCTTCCTTCCGACCTTCCCTCTTCACATCGTCCTATGTCTTTCTGATCTCTGTGGAGATGAGATGGCATCTTGAAAGGAGAGTGCTTACAAAGTGTTTAAGGGGAAGAAACACTGTTTATGACTGTGTGTTGCCTACCTTGAAGGCAAGCGCTCCTGAACCTAGATTTGCCAGCAGGTACCAGCCTATGATCGGTGCCAGCCTGAGCACCACAGTTTCTAAGAATTCCTAGCCATTTTTGATCCCTAGTTCTGTTTCCATAACAAGCCGCTCCATCCGGTCAACGGCCAAAGGCTTTGGAGTAAAGGAGCAAGGCCCTAGACCCTCTCCTTAAATCCCTCTCTGGGAGGACAGCCATTGTTTTATTGCCAGTATGACTACTAAAAGAGCCAAAACCAAAGTTGTATGGGCTTTCAAAACAGATATGGCCACCAAGTAATAGAACACAGGAGCCCATCATGAGTCAGAGTGTCATAGAAGATATGAATGGACTTTAGGAACAGGTACAATGAAGCCAGGCATGGTGGTGGTACATGCCTTTAATCCCAGCACTTGGGAGGCAGAGGCAGGCTGATCTCTGTCTCGAAAAACCAAAATTAATAATAATAATAATATAATATGTACAATGGGAATGTGAAAGCACAGGCTATTTGCCAAAGCCACAGAGTCCCAACACATAGATACCTTTTGTCTAGCCATGTTCCTCTCTGTGTCTGTTAAAAGTGAACACTGGAGAGATGGCTCAGTGGTTAAGAGCACTGACAGCTCTTCCGAAGGTCCTGAGTTTAAATCCCAGCAACCACATGGTGGCTCACAACCATCCGTAATGAGATCTGACGTCCTCTCCTGATGTGTTAGGAGACAGCTACAGTATACTTACATATAATAAATAAATAAATCATTTTTTAAAAAAAGTGAAGCCGGGCGGTGGTGGCGCACGCCTTTAATCCCAGCACTTGGGAGGCAGAGGCAGGAGGATTTCTGAGTTCGAGGCCAGCCTGGTATACAAAGTGAGTTCCAGGACAGCCAGGGCTACACAGAGAAACCCTGTCTCAAAAAACCAAAAAAAAAAAAAAAAAGTGAACACTGTGGAATACATAACAGTAATCAGAAAACTTTCCTAACTTAACCCTATCACCAAAAATGTTTCCTTAGACATTTATGTTTTAAAAGCTAGAGGATGGAAGCAAGGCATGGTGGCACTCACTGGTAATGACTTAAGCAAGGCATAGTGGCACTCACTGGTAATGACTTAAGAGACTGAGATGGGAGCTCAGGTTTGAAACCAGTGCGGGCAACATAGCAAGACCCTTTCTAAATAAATACTCAAACGAATATTTTTAAGGCAGAAGAACCATTCCCCCATCAGAACGATCCGATGCAGAGACGGGAATCTTTCCCACAGGGGCTGAAAAGTTTTGCTAACACAAACAGCACTCAGCCTCTCATTCTTGGAGATCCCCTCTTGGAAAGGCTGCGCTGCGGCAGACATTCTCCCCGGCCGTCCTCACCCAGCCCCCAAGTTGCTCAAGGCCCAGCCAGCCACCCAGTCTTACATGTCTAAATCTGAAATCAAAGTCCCCGGCAGGGAAAGGGATTGTCACAAGTAATTGCAACATCCCACAAGAATTTGGGAGTTAAAGGGAGCCAAGCCTGGGCCTTCCCCAAAGCTTGCAAGTCTGAGCTTTTTGAGAACCACATTTGGTCCTTCCAGAGTGTTAAATGTAAACGTCTATTTGGGCCTACCTGGAAGCTCTAGGGGACTACGCATGCACCGCCCCCTGCTAGCCCACTGTGGTGACAGGTGCAATATTTCCTTGAAAGAGGACAGAGTAAGGACTGGCTTGCCATGAGCCACAGGCCCTCAGAAGGGGCTCTGAACACCACCCATGGGAGGAGGGATCGGGAGTCAGGACCCAGATGGATGCAGGGAGAGACGTGAATGGGAAGAAAAAAGCCTGGCATTCTGCTTCACAAGATTTTCTGCTTGTAAGCCAAGGGTATAACTGACCCTCAGCCCAGTTTCTTTTCAGCATAGACTAATACCTCTGTCTCTCTGCCGATTTACATGGTAGGTTTGTTTAATTAGTCAGAGGTAAAGTCAAAGTGCAGCTTGTCCTCAGAGTCAATTAATATTTACGGAGCCACCCCACAGCGCATGACGCCAAGGCTGCTACGTGTTATCTGTCTGTATCAGTTTAGGGCGCAGACTTCAACCCCTCGAGCCTGGCAGGAGCAGGAAGCAAGAACCAGCCAAGGAGGAGTGCCTGACGGATCTCTGAGCCACCGTGAGGAATGAGGAAGGTCATGACCCCAACATCCCTAACTTCGTGATCATGCCAACCACAGCCCTGGTACACAGGAGACTTAGAAATTGATGGTTGTGTTCATAATTAAAAAAAAAAAGGAGTGGCAGAGAAGGTGGCTAGGAGACCCTCTCTGGGGCCTATTTGAGGGGTCAGAGGTGTAATGGGAACAGAAGCTACAGGGGACATGCGCCCTTAGCTGTGCTCACTAAGCATCATGCATGAGTAAATGAGGCAAGGGTCCTCCTACTTTTCACCTAATCCTTCCCAGGAGAAGGAGCAGGGCAGAGTGACAGAGGCTGGAGCAACTCAAGCATCACGAGTAAATGGAGTCACCTTTAGCTGTGGCCTGGGCGAAAGAGCACTGTGTGGTCCCATTAGGCAAGGTCCTTTCTCTCCTCACGCCCTCTTCTGCGCATGCAAGACTCACCCTCTTACCCTGAAGCCTTTTTGCCGGCCTCTTTTCCTAGATGGTACCTCACTGGGCTCTTAGCCAGAGCTAGCCCTCTCACACGGAGTGTCTGGACAAAGCCATTATTGTGGCAAGATCTTGCCATAGTGCTTGCCCTCCACCCCTGGTGTCCTCCTGGACTGCCACGCCTGACAAGTATATCACAGCTTGCCCTAACTTTCAGTGTTGGGTGGCGTGGGAGGTCCATGCTCCAAGCTGCCCTTATGGGCGTTAGTTCAGAAATGCCAGCTCTTGACTTCTCTGGCGCCTCCACCCTGTCCCCCATGGAAGTGACAGCACAGCCAGATGTGTCTGGCATTTTCAGATGGACTGCGGGGCTTGACCTATTGGGGGGGCCTGCCACCGGGTCAGGTTGTAGGGGTTATCATGAGGCAGCCCCACCCCCAGGCATGGACAGGCCCTTCAGGAAGCCACGATCAAGTAATCGGACATGCCGCTGAAGTAAGACTCAGTGGTCAGTCTGTCTCCAGCAGCCAGAAAAAATGACTTTTATAAGTCAAAGAATGGAGCGGAGCGGGAGTAGCCTGAGACTTTCCCCACCCAGGTTTGGACAGGAAGACGCAGGAAAGCCTGCAAGTGTCACTGCAGGCTTGTTGTCTCTGTACAAAATCAGAGGCTGTGTGGGATGGGAACTGCTCCGCCCCCTGAATGACTGACGGGGAAATGGAATGGGTAACGGGGCTGAAACTGACATAGCCAGATTGTGGTCAGCTCTGATGGCTCTAAGGGGCAGAAACTCCTGCGCCCCCTGCTGGTCCCTCCGTCAGGCTTTTGGCTTCCTCCCCGGGAAGCTTCCGGGTCTTCCTTTCTTGCTGCCCTGTACTGCAATGGCTGCTTCATGGTTTGCAGCATTTTTTTTTTTTTTTTACCTTTGAACCTAATGGGGAGCTGCTTTCCTGCCCCACCCCAAGTGTTTCTTCCTTCCTGACAGATACTCCTGAGTCTCACCAGATTCTGAAAGAAGCCCAGGACTTGTACGTCCCAGTATAGACGGCTCAGGATTTTAAGTGGCAGCCTTTCCAGAATGCTTGCCTGCCTCCCCTAGAGAGGCTTCCTCCCTCGCATTTCTCAATGCTGAACCATACCCTCATTGGGCCTCCGAGTTTGGCCACCCTCCATTCCACTTCAGACAGACCAGGAGTATTCTCGGTTTCTCTTTACACATCCTGTACAGTCGGGGCATTTTGATTGCTCGGTGTTCATTCTCCACCCTCAGCATTCATTCCCCCTCCCAAGGCACCTGCTGCGAGGCCCTTTGCTGTGTCTACTGTCTCCCAGTTGTATTGGCCTTACGAGACTGGAAGCACCCATAGGTTGAAAGCTCTAACTCCCATAAAGCCAAGACAGTGCCATTCTCCCTAGGGGTACTCAAGGACCTTTCTGAACGCCGCGCCTCTCCTGAGGAAACCTCCTCACACCCACTTCCTTGGAGCTCTCCTGGGTGTGGCAGACCCAGCTTGGCTGGAGCCAAGGCTGTCATTGTCAGGTCACGGCAGGAGAGAGAGAGGGGGGCTTTGATTTCCCAGGAGATTGGGTGAAAGTGGGAAACCGCTGGAAGATGAGACCCCTAGGTGTCCTCCATCACACCAGTGGAGAGGCTCACAGGGACCCCGAGACAACCTCAAGTCTCATGATGGTTCTGTCCCATCATCTGCTTCTGTTCCTAAGGCCGCTTGCCTCCCTGGTTCCCAGCCCGGCGCCAGATTCTGGCGTGACCTCGGGCGGCGCCCAGTGCTGCTGTGGACAGCTCATTCCGCTGCGAAGGCGGCCGCGCCCTGCGTGTCCCGGCGCCGCCAGGGGGCGAATGCAGTGCCCGGCGGCTCCCGGGTCCCCGGCGCGGCCGCACGGCTCTCGGGAGGGGTCCGGCGGGGGAAGACGCTGCCTTTGGCGACCTCCAACCCGACCCTCGGGCGCGCCTCACGGCTTGGGGCCCCCAGGCCAGGGGATGGGATGCGGCCACGTCTCCCGGGTGTCGGGGCACAGTGTGCGTGGGGGCTGAGCCGGCTCTCAGCGCTACCTCCCGCCCATCCGGCCCCCTTGGCTGCCTGGGCCCAGCCTCGCGGTCGCCCACACCTCGAAGCCGGCGGCCGAGTAGGCCGCATCCGGGGCGCCGCGAGCAGAGGACGCTGGAATGTCAGGAGGGGCGAAGAAAGACGCAGCTTGCATCCCCGCCCTCTTCTCACCCCTCGACAGAGGCCCGGCGGGCCAGTCTCTGCCCGGTGCGAGGGGCGGACACCGCGCCCGCCGCCGGCGGCTCTACGGCTCCCAGGCGCGGCGCGCACCTGTTAGCGCGGGCCTCCGCCCGCAGCCCCTGAGCGCGCGCGGCCTCCTGCGGCGTAGACCACCCGGGCCGCAGTAGCCTCCCAACACGGAAACGATCCGCTTTAGGTTGTAAAGGAAAACAACCGGGGCGGGGGGGGGGGATTAGGGGGTGGAGGGGGTGAGTTTGCAGTTACATTCCAGGGCTGCTCCCTGAATCGCCTGGATGCTGCAGCCTAACACCAAGCCGCTCACAACAGTTCCAGGCCCGCATTAGACAGACTGGTAAGAGGTTCTTCCCATGGAGAAATACTCTGGAATCACAAATCAGCCATTATGAAATGGAGGTGGGGAGCAGAAGAAGCAGCTCTCTTTGTGTCCACACCAACCTTCATCCTTTCTAGGTATTTCTATTGATGAAGACATCCTTTCCAAAAACGAAGTCATTTTAAAGAGAATCCTTGAAGTAGCACATCTCTGCTTGTGTGCTGATCCGTCCCTCAGGTTTGGGGTTCAGTTGGTTTAGATAAGACCTGAGGGTTTTGTAATTTTTCGAGATAAAGGATAATTTAACTCTCAAGTCTCATGTAAGCATCGGCTTTATGTCCAAGCATTCAGGATAGCTTTCCATCTTGGGAATGTCGGGTCAAACCTGAATCAACCTGTATTCGGATTCATAGCTGATGAGGTAGACACTCAAATCCTTCAGGGCGGGAGAGCATCCCGAATAAGGGTACTCCAGGGCACTCCAGGCTGTCCACAAGAGACTTGCCTCCCAAGTAGCTTTGAGACAGTACTAAAGACAAGTGTGGCCCCTGTCGTCCTCATAGCACCACTCTGTATGTTTACCGGTCTGTGGCAGATGCAGACATCAGTAGAGAATTACAAACAATGATGAAGAATTCTAGAATGTTTAGAGCACACGGGGAGGGAGGGGGGCAGCCAGAGGAGAAGGCAGTGGTGGAAGGGGCATCCCTGACAGAACCTTTCCTGAGCCTGTCTCTCCACACGAAACTACAGTGTCCTTAATGGTCACTCAAGTTTCCTGGCCAGCTTAGTGGTGACATAACTTAACTTGTCCTCCCTCAGGAGGAGTCAGGGTTTGGAACTTGTAATAAAAACTTCTAAGACAGGAGAATAGGTTTTTGTATACTAATATTTGCACATTGCCTTTCTCAGGTAGCCTCCATTCATACACCCACCCACCCCCGCCCTCTGGCTGACCCATTTTTAAGGTCTAGCTGGGATAGACACCCCCCCACTCCCCATCCCTCAGTAGAGTGGCAGGACTTAGGTAGCAGAACTCCAGGCCTGGGACCATTCTGACATCACATCCTAGATGCAGGGGTCTGCCTGGATTGTGTTTCTCTTCTGCTCCACAGTCTAGCTCGGATCTGGGTGATATGGGCTATCCTGCTTCCAGGTACACCCGAAGGCTGCTGTGTTAAGGACTAATACAGAGAGGCAAGAAGCAGCCCTCAGTAGCCCAGCCCTCCACAGACTGGCTTGGTTAAAGTTGAGAATGCCTCTGCTCCCCGAGCAAGCTCCTCACCCCGGTGGGAGTACCATCCCTGGCTGGAGGATGGGAAGGTGTCCTGTATAGTACTGGAGACTTGACACACGCCTTAAAGAGCAACAATGTGGCCAGAGTCACCAAGTGCCCTAAGTCTTTGTGTATCTTCTCTTAGTCTCCCTAGGAGACAGCTCCAGGGTGGTCTGCCTGGGATTGGGAGTCCCTCTGCAGGACATATAAGTACCCATGCCAAAACAACGGCTGTGTTGCAGCAGCCTGTACTTGATGAGGCAGCCTTTAAACTTAGCTTGCTTCTTTTTCTCCTTACAGCCCAGGCGTCAACTCCCTCCTGAGCCATTCTTCCTGCTTCTCAGCATCTGGAAGTGGTGTGCAAAAAGGAGTGGCAGTTCCTGCCTCGGACCCCAGGGGCCCTGGTGCTCCCTTACCTTAGTACATTGAACTTTTTATAAGGTACTGTAGGTATATAACAGATCCACTGTCAGGCTGGACAGCACTGAAGAATCCTGAGTAGATGCTGGGAAGACAGCAAAACCAACCAACCAATCAACCAACCAACCAGCTTTAATGTGTATACTCAGAGCTAAATGCATGAATCTTATTATTTAATCCTTTTAAATTAATTAACTATTTAATCCTATTTATTTAGCCCTTGCAAGTCTCCAGGAGACATATACTGTTGACATCAACTTTTCGTAGCTTAGGAAATAAGGCTTAGTGTGGTGGTACATGCCTTTAATCCCAGCACTCAGGATGCAGAGGCAGGTGGATCCCAGAGTTCGAGGCCAGCCTGGTCTACAAAGCAAGTTAAAGGAAACCCAGGGCTATACAGGGAAACCCAGTCTCTAAAAGGGAGTGAGGGTGTTGTTCAAGATCACCCAGCTTGTTCGCTTCTGGGGTTTATGATTTCTATTCCTCCATCATCCTACCCCCAGGTCCCCGGGCATGGGAGGGGTTTTGGAGAAAAAGAATGAGTATGTTGGGGCCATCCCCTGCCTCTCCCCCCACATTCCTTTCACTCCCGTGAAGTCGGTCTCTTCCGCTCTGAATAGGGTTATGTAAAGGTGGGTGGCGGGTCCTCCGGGCGGGCGGGCGCTGGGCAGAGCAGTGATGGCTCTCAGAGCAGTGGTGATCAGCTCTCAGGCTCCACCCTTCTGACCTCCCCACCTACCTGCGCTGCGTGCCTCCACTCCCGCCCCGCCCCGGGCCTAGGTAGTGACCTTCCAACAGCCCTGGCACCTGGCCGGTAAGCAACCGCGAACCCATAAACCTGGAGGTAGCCTCTGACCCTGGAGCTCAGCACAGCCATGCGGTGACTCCCCAGCCCCAGGAGCTTTCCCTACATACCGCAGCCACGTGTTGTAGGGCGTAGGGCGTCCCCACAGCACCGCAGAGAGTGGCCCAGAGAGGGGGGTGGGGCATGGGGGTGGGTGTTTCGGAGCTGCTACAACTGGAATACTCCAGAGCTACCCTTCTGTGAGAACAGGGAAAAGGAAGGGTGTCCTGAGGGAGAGACCACTCTCGATCCTTACAGCCACCCTGCTGCTTGTGACAAAGGAATGGGGAAGCTGGAGGGAAGAGAAGCCTTGCCTGGAGCAATGTTAGCTGTGGGGAAGGAGTCTCCCCTGTACCTGTCTCCACCCAACACCCACAGCTCAACTGTGTGCTCTTAATTTGACCACTATCCTCTGCATGGTTCTCTTTGGGCACCTACCACTCAGGGTCTTATATACTAGGACCAAAGACGAGACCTGCTCTATCTTGGCCAATAGCAGTTGTAAGATGAAACAGATACTTGAGAAGGCAAGTATGCTGGAAACAGCGTAATGACTGCCACTTGAAGTAAAAGTCCCGGTACTTAGGACAGATGCCGGGGATAGTCAGAGCATTTGAAGGAGGGGAAGAGAGAGGGGGAGAAATCAGCAAGGCTGCCTTGAGGGAGTCGAAGGGAAAGAGTAATCATAGGTGCAGGTTTCCCCGCAGAACGAAGGGCCCCTTTAAACGTGAGCCTTTCGAGGCTGCTGTAATAGGGTCAGTGGTGTAGACAGAGTCAGGAAGAGAGATGAGTAGGTAAGAAGTCAAGGCCCAGGGGCAGGACCTGGGTTTCCAAGCCTGAGGAAACAGAACCTCCCACGGTCTCCCGGACCTAGCTGCGAACCAGCCCGGGAGCATTCCAGCCTAATCGCCGCTCTGATCGGCATCTGCCTAGGCCGAGCCTTAGGACTTGGCGCCCGCCGGCCCCTGAGTTCGCTGGGGCAACCCTAGCTGACCCAAGTGGGGACTTCGGAAACCCTCCAATAGCTGGAGGCCCAGGGGTTTCCCTCGTCCTCAGGTCTGGGGGAACTGAGTAAAACTGGAGGGGAGGGCGGGCATGAAGACAAAAGCCCCAGGTCGGGATACAGGAATACAAAGATCCTGCCAGGAACGAGAACGAACGGACTCAGGGACTTCAAAGTCACCACGGGTCTGGGAGGGTCTGGGAGGCCCTGCTCCGGCCTCTGTTTCTGGTGTTGCAGCCCAGGCCTGTGCATCATCTGATCCAGGACCAGTCCCGCTGCTATCCTCCGCAGGAGGGGAGAAGAACACCCCGCCCCAAAGGCGGGGTCAGAGGGCCAGCTCAGCTGGACAGACTTAAACGACAGAGATGGCCCCTTTCTTCCTGGCATTCCAGAGGGAACCTCCATCATCATCCCATCCTACCCCAAGGCCCCGGCCTGCTTTACCCTGCTTCTTCCCGGCAACAGGCTCTCTGGCATTGGTGGAGACAAAAGTTAAAGGCAGAGACACCTCAGGCTAAGGCGTCCCCATGCCGCTTCTCAGGCCAGCCAGGATATCTCGCTTTCTGAAGAGCTGTAGCCTGAAACTGGAAATGTGACTCTCCAAAGACCTCTGAGCTTCCGGTATGAAGCCCAAAGATGGGTTGCCAGCTACCACAACACTAGATCCAGACACACCCCACCCTTTACGGAACCACACCTCAGTCCTGTCTCCAGCAGCAGCTGCCTCAGCGGCATCATCCTAGGATATCATTTCCCTAATACTTGCTGTGTCCCAGTTTTGCTCCACAATATTTCATTCATCACCTTCAAAAAAAATACATTATGTGCATTGGTATTTTGCCTGCATGTATGTCTTTGTGAAGGGTTTGGATCCGGGAGTTACAGACATCTGTGGGCCTCTGTGTGGGTGCTGGGAATTGAACCTGGGTTCTCTGGAAGAGCAGCCAGTGCTCTTGACCATTGAGCCATCTCTCTAGCCCCCACCCTCCTTTTTTTTTTAATCCCTCACCAACTTCATGAGAGTTTAGTCCTGTTTTACAGATGAGGCTCAAGAAACTGAAGTTGATTCCCCAAGCTTGACCTGCCTGACTACATAAGCACTCAAGAAGCACCGTCCTAGGGAAACAAGCCCCCCCCCCAAAAAAAAATCCTAAAGCTTCCCAGGCAACAATCTCGCACTGCGGAGCCCCCTGTCCGAATGTCCCGAGGTAGGCCTGGCGAGAGATTCTACTGTTCCCACACCCCTAACCCCTTCTCCCAGGGCTGTTTAATTCTGGTGTTTCAAAAATGAGAGCCACTTAGGTCCTCGTGAGGGGTGGGCAGGCAGCAAGCCAGGACCTCCTGGCACATGGGAAGAGACTGAGCTCAGCTTGGCACCCTGGCTGGGCACAGCCTGGCCAGCATCGCAGGACACGTGGGTGTGTCGGAGTAGCCATAGTTGCTTTTTGTTAGTTGGGATGACTGCATTCAGAAGTGGGGAGGAAGGGCCCCCCCAAACCAAATGAGTGAGGGAGCCCCACAAACTCCCAGAGTTACAAGGCAAAGATCTGCAGCTGAAGCTGGCAAAGAAGGCCTGCTGGGGGAGGAGCGTGTCTGGGTCCTCCCCTCCCCCAGCACAGCTCCCAACCCTGGGATTCTGAGTTCACCTGCCCTAGTGCTTTTCTCCTTATCATTCTGGGAACTCACGGGGGTTGCATGACTCCTGTGCTCAAGAAAAGGACAATGGGACATTCTGCCCTTTCTCAAGAAGATCTGTGCCCGTCAGTGGCATCCGGGAGCATATGACTTAATAGGACTCAGTTTCTCTCCCGGCGACCACTGGATCTGCCCACGCCTCCCTAAAAGGAGTCCAACTTTTAGGGCCATAGAAAGCTGGGTTAAAATGTCAATGCCTTTCCTTTCAGGTGTGGGACTCTAAGCCTCCCTGGGTCTCAGTTCCTAGTCTCTGAACTGGCAGGAAGTTGTGGCAAAAAGTGCCCATGGTTAGAAGGACGGTGCAGTGAGTGTGTGCCTACTGCTCTTGCAGAGGATTCAGGTTTGGTTCCCAGCATCCACAGCAGACAACTCACTACCACCTAGAATACAACTCCAGTCCCAGGAGGAGCTGATGCCTCTGAGCTGCAAGAGCTCCTGCATCGGGGAGCACATACCACGTGGGCGTGATTCCAAAACTGCTCTTAAAAATGCATACTACGAGGGCTGGAGAGATGGCTCAGCGGTTAAGAGCACCGACTGCTCTTCCGAAGGTCCTGAGTTCAAGTCCCAGAAACCACATGGTAGCTCACAACCATCCGTAATGAGATCTGACTCCCTCTTCTGGAGTGTCTGAAGACAGCTACAGCGTACTTAGATATAATAAATAGCTACAGTGTACTACATATAATAAAAAAATAAATCTTAAAAAAATGCATACTACTGTTTATCAAGTGCCTGCTACACACCAGTCTATTTCATGGATTACTTACTGCGCTGAACCTTCAAAACTCTTCTGTGGGCCGGGGGGGGGGGGACTGAATTCAGTGCACGCGTGCACGCGCGCACACACACACACACACACACACACACACACACAATCCAGGTGTGGTAGCACATGCCTGTAATCCAAGAACCAGACACATGAGATCCCTGGAGCTCCCTGGCCAGTCAACGTAGCAGAATTGGTGAGCTTTAGGTTGAGAAGACTTGTTTTAAGAAAGAAGATAGTGATTGAAGAAGGAAGATGGAGAGTGATTGAGGAAGACTCTCGACATCAACCTTTGTCCCCCATGCACACTCATGTTTGCACGTGCATGTGCGCGAGCACACACATACATACACACACACACACACACACACACTGTGAGATCGGTGGTATTAACTGCCCCCACCTTATAGACAACTGTGAGCCTCCATGTGGTTGCTGGGAATTGAACCTGGGTTCTCTGGAAGAGCAGCCAGTGCTCTTGACCATTGAACCATCTCTCCAGCCCCTTGGGTTAAGTTGCAAGCTGCAGAGCCTGGATGTCGATCCTGTACGCTGACTCTACGGTTCTCTGTGTTGTCAGCTACCCACCCCACCCCCACCCCCGGGTGCTCCAGATACCCATGACTGGGTGGCTCCCTACCTCTGCAGTAACAACCCGGAAATGCTGAGCTCAGCCCCCTGCGCCTGCGCCTGTGCCTGCCCTTTGAACTTATGTCAAGCTTTTCCTGGTCACCTCCCTGAAAGTCCTTACTCCTTCCCCAGGGCCCAGCTGTGGCCTAGCATCCTGTGGGCGGGTGTGGGACTCACAGCCATGGCCGTTGGCTCCTGGCAGCCTGTGTCCGCTGCCGTGTTTGCTTTTGCCTCCTCCCATATGACCATTCTCTAGGCCCAGGAAGGACTTTTCTTGGACAGCCCTTCTTGCTCAAGCCTCCATCTCACTCCCTCACAAACGTTCCAGACCAGACTCTGCCCGCCCCAATGCAGTCGAAACCACTATTCCCTTTGGGCTCAACCCCAAGCTGTTTGATTTTTGTGAGCAGGTTCACAATGGCTCTGCTCATCGGGGTCTCCCTGCCCAGCACAGAACTCCCATATGTTGAATGAGTGAAGGAAATGGAAGCTGGTCTAGGCCCCATGACCTAAGGAAACCGAGAAGCTGCAGGATGCCACCCCTGCCCCCAACAGAGACATCTGTATTCAAGCAGAAGGCAAGACCTGTCCCCATCCTAGCTTCCTGAACCAATTCACGGCAGAAACCAAACCCCAACAGCCTGCTCAGCTCAGACCCACCTCTCAGCTCGGCAGCCCCTGAGCGTCAAGGCTGCAGCCTGAGTCGCCAGTTTCTTCTTCAGAAGAGAGAGAGAGAGAGAGAGAGAGAGAGAGAGAGAGAGAGAGAGAGAGAGAGAGAACACGAACGACTGGTGTCATTAAGCCCTTATGTCCCAAGCCCTGTGCTTTCAGCACCTCACAATAAGTCTTGGAAATAGCATTTCTGGTTTTATTATACACTGGAGAAAGCTAACTCTAAGGAAAGCCCTATCTGCAAAGTTCTCTAGCACGAATCCAGTGAGTGACGCCACATGGTCAGGGCTGGCATATCTTATTCCCAAACTTTTGCTCCTCTGAGACATGCAGTCCAAGGTGAAAGTCTGGATTAGGTCTTACCTAGTAGGCTACCTGTATTCAAACATGCTGAATTCTCTGAATCCCGAAGGCAATCTCTACCCTCCGCTGTCCCTTAGGGCACTGATTAAGTTGACAAGTATTTACAGAATACCTACAGTACACTAGACACTTTAGCAAAATACCAACCCAGAATCCGTTCTTATATAGAGTCTATACTAGGCAAATGTGTGTCCTATTACAGCTATAATGTAAAGGAAAATGAGAGCAGACACCGAGTGATAACATGAGGAATAGAATTTAGACTAGGATCTGGGAGTGGCCAGAGACAACATTTATACATTAATGCAACAGGCTCATCAGCTGGTTGATTAGTCTGAACCAGAGACATAGTCAGGGCCTCCTGCCGTGACTGCAGAGAACCCGGACTTTTCCTTCCCCTGCGCGCGGTTGGGGGATTGTGGGGAAAGAATGCTACAGCCCATGACCATTTTCCCATTTTCTGAAGTAAAGAGCTCCTGAGATTGGAGACCCTGTGACTTCAGAATAAGGGTGACAGAAGTCAATTGTGACTTTTTTTTTTTTTTTTTTTTTTTTTTTTTGGACGCTCTGGGCTAAAACAGGAAGGGTGGGATCTTCCCCGCCCTGATGCACTGGAGCAACTGGCTTCTTGCCTCCCTCTCCATCCCAGAGTGTGGTGATTTGTCGCCACCTGGTGGTTGTAGCGAACACTGCATGGGGTGGCCGGACCCCGCCGCCTAGGGTAGGATGCAGAGTGCAGTTCTTTTGGCGCAGAGGCTAAAGAACCCGCAGGAGGTTTGGGTGACTTCCCGGCAGGGGGCAGAGGTGGGGATAGAGAGCGAGGGTGGTGCATGGGGAACCGCTGCTTGAAAGTTGACTGACTGGGGACTGACAATGGCTTCATTGTGTCCAGGGCCTTGACCTTGATTTCCTGCCACTCTCATCTCTGGAGTATGGCATCACCAGGGTCTGATTGGCCAGGAATCCTCTTGGCGACAGTGGGCGGGCTGCAGGGCTGGACACTTGTCCTTGGGCTGCCCAAAGGCTGAGACGGTGCTGGCCCTGCCCTCCCAGGAAACCCACGGGGCGGGGCAGCTTGTGGCCCGTGACTCTTGGGAGTCAGCTGGAGGTCCTTCACCAGCAGGAGGCGGACACCGCGGATCCTAAAAGGCAGTGAGGCCTAAGACCCGGGATCTGCAGTTTGTGCCACCAGGCTCCCTCCAGCTTAGGTCTAGAATTCTTGTGCACAGGCAGTAGCGCCTCCTGTTTTGTTGTTTCTTAATTGCTCACACATAGTTACACATTTCCAATATAAAAGGTTTTACACAATGTAATAAAAACGAAGGCTGCCGCCTTTGGTCCGCACTCCTCAGGTAGCGTAGTCCTTTACTGTGTACCCTTCCCGATCTCATTCAGTGAGCTACCCCAGTTGCAATACCCCAGTTTGTGCATATGAAAATGTTTGGTCAGGGCAGAGCCTGGTGACACAGGCCTGGAAGTCCAACTCTGGAAGCTAAAACACGATGATAGAAGGTTCAAAACCAACCAAGGCATCTTTTTTTTTTTTTTTGGTTTTTCGAGACAGGGTTTCTCTGTGTAGCCCTGGCTGTCCTGGAACTCACTTTGTAGACCAGGCTGGCCTCGAACTCAGAAATCCGCCTGCCTCTGCCTCCCAAGTGCTGGGATTAAAGGCGTGCGCCACCACCGCCCGGCTCAACCAAGGCATCTTAAGGAAACCCTGTTTCAATTTTCCTCCCTCCTCCTCCTCCTCCTCCTCCTCCTCCTTCTCCTCCTCTTTCTCTCTCTCCATTTCCTTCTTCCTTCTTTTTAACTTAGAAAGAAGTCCAGGGATATAGCTGAGTGACAGAGAACTTGCCTAGTCATGTGATGAGCTCCTAGATTCAATGTGTAGCACCATAAAATGAGGAAAAAAAAAAGAGACAGGATGTTCAGTTGGACGTGTAACCCAGCAGTGGAAAACTTGCCTAGCATACACAAGGCCCTCACGCTTGCGGGCACGTATACACACACACACACACACACACACACACACACACACACACGCACTATTTTTATGTTCTGACTCCTAATATGAGAATAAAGATAACGAGTAGAGAGAGGTTATCTGGGATAATTAGCACATTACTTGGCACACAGTGTCTTAATTTTGCTCTCATCATTGACTTTGGATCCCAGACCCCAGCCACTCTTTCCTCTCTCCATACACAGCCTGTTCGTCCCTCCCTCCCTCCCTCCCTCCTAGTGAACCAGACTGATAAAAATCTGTGTCCCTAATGCCTGTGCTTTTGAAAAGCTAGAAAGAGCGGCTGGTGTTTTTGCAGCGTTCTCCCCTTCCCTCCCGTATTTGACCTAGATGCGACCACTCACTGCAGAAAGAACATTCCTGCTCTGTGACAGAAGAAGAAATGTTGATTGCCCACATGATACTGTGGGTCTCCACGGTGACGCTACATACAGAGCAGCCCCGGAAGTGCTGAAGGGAAGGCCAAGAGCTCCGAAAGCTCCCTGGAATGTAGCCAAAAACACACTGTTTAACCTCTGTAATACTTAGGTCCTTACCTGTCCAACCTGTACAGTGGCTGCCACGTTCAAGGTGTGTGAGAATAACAGATAAGGAAATGCCTAGAGGGATCTGGCATTGAGAAAGCCCCAATAAACGGTGTGTTTTGTTGTATTGTGAAGAAATGTAGTTTGTTTACTCCACACTTCAAGTATGCAAAGGGAGTTACTAACATCTTTCTTCTTTTTAAAATAGGCTGGTCTTGCTTGTTGTAATGGCGTATACCGAGGCAAGAGGACCGAATTCTAGGCCAACCTGTGCTAAATAGTAAGGACCCTATCTCAAACACACACACACACACACACACACACACACACACACACACACACACACACCTCTGTAGCATGTAAGAAAAAAATTGATTTTGACCCAAGAGTCACTGAAGAAAGGAAAATGACCTGGGATCTCTGAGGTCCCTGTTAGAGCATCTGCTGTCACCTGTTGAAGATGTTGCTGATCCCGGAAATGTCCTCCACCCAGAGACCACAGGACACCGAAGAATGCTGTTCCGGAGGACGCAGTGGGAAATACACGAAACCTCACAGGGATGACACAGGGTCAAACCCCAGGTTCAGCACCCTTTGGCCACCTGCTGTGAGCTGCGGTGGCCACAGCGAGGCACAGCCAGCGAGCAGGTCCTGAAAACACAGCATTTTCATTGGGGAAAACCACTTGCTGTGAATATTGACTAATATTTTTCTGAGTTTACTAGGTGCCCACTGTTTTAAAGGACATTAAACAAGACGATCAGATTCTTGCCTTCAAGCAACTTGTCTTTCAGTGACTTTCCTACATATGGTGTGTTCTCTACTTACTATTTATTTTTTAATAGGCACAATTTACAGGCTGCCACCCTTTTTAAGGATCTAGTCCTATGAGCGTTGACAAATGCGGCTGTGCCACCGTCATCATAACCAAAACACACCACGTCCACCACCTCTGCAGACCCTCTCTGTGCTTTGGCACTGACCGAGCCTTCAGCTCTAATCACTGACCACCACTGACCACCACTGCCCCCCCCATTTCCGTTCTTGTCGCTCCTCCTTCAATCTGAATGAAATCTTACAGAAGACAGCCTTTTTAAAACGTGTGTATGTGTGTGTGTGTGTGTGTGTGTGTGAGAGAGAGAGAGAGAGAGAGACAGAGGGAGAGACAGAGACAGAGAGACAGAGAGAGAGAGAGACAGACAGACAGACAGACAGATAGACAGAGTGCACATGTAGAGCGCATGCCTGTAGAGATCAGAAAACAGCTCTTTCTTTCGAGAGCCAGTTTGCTCCTTCCACAGTGGGTTCCAGGTCTCAAACTCAGGTCATCTGGGTTGTGTGGCAAGTGCTTTTGTCCCCTGGGTCTTGCTGGCCCAGTGTGTAGCTTTCTGTGTAGTTGTTTTGGGTTTTGTTTGTTTGTTTTCTCAGTGCTGAGGGTTGACTCTAGCCCTGTACCAGTGAGGCACACGCTCTCCCACTGAGCTGTCGCCCTACCCACAGCCGGCCTTTTGCCCCCCACTGTTTTGACTTGCTTTGGGGATCCATCTTTATTAGTGTTCATATCATTGGCTTATTTTTCCTTCAACTTTTTATTATGAACATTTCCAATATATAGTTAAGAGAATAAATAATACAATGAGCCTACAGGTCTGTCACCTAGAATGAGTAATTGCACTTTGCCATGTTTAAGAAAAAAATCTCTAAATATAAACATACATTTACTGAATCATTTGAAAGTAATTTATAAGGGCTGGGGAGATGGCTCAGTGGTTAAGAGTGCTTGCTGCTATTGTGGAGGACATGGGTTCATTTCCCAGCACCCACATCAGAAAGCTACCTATAACTCCATTCCCAAAGAATTGACACCCTCTTCTGGCTTTCTTGGGCACCTGCAGACCTATGCATGTGCGCGCACACACACACACACACACACACACACACACACACACAGGAGCATGCATAAATATAAAGAAAATACAAATCATTAAGTCTTATTGCTTTTTAATTCATCTACCGGGACTCTTCTCTCTTTCTCCTTTTTCTTTTCTTTGTTGTTATTATTGTTGTTATTTTTTTTGAGACAGTGTTTCTCTATGTAGCCCTAGTTGTTCTAGAACTCACTCAGAGATCCACCTGCCCCTGCTTCCTGAGATGTGTGGGCCACCACTGTTTGGCTGACTTCTTGTTGTTGTAGTTTTGTTCTGTTCTTTAAGGCATTCTTCATTTTATATATGTGAGTACACTGTAGCTGTCCTCAGACACACCAGAAGAGGGCATCAGATTCCATTACAGATGGTTGTGAGCCACCACGTGGTTGCTGGGAATTGAACTCAGGACCTCTGGAAGAGCAGTCAGTGCTCATAACTGCTGAGTCATCTCTTCAGCCTCTGGCTGTCTTATTTGTAAACTTTTGAAACTTGAAACTTTTTGATGTGAGTGTTGGGAATCGAACCCAGGTTCTTTGGAATAGCAGTAAGCACTCTTAACCACCGAGTCACCTCTCCAGCCCTTATAAATTACTTTCAACTCATCCATAAAATGTATTTGTATATAATTTTGAAATAATTATTCTCACCAGAAGTTGCAAAGCCAGCAGGTTCCTAACCTTTCCCGTTTCCCCCAAGAGTGACACAGTATATAGCTGTAATATAAGACCAAACTCTTATGAACATCTGTGTATAGGGTCTTGTGTGAACATGAACTGCATGTCACTTGAAGAAATAAGTAGGAGTACAATTAGTGTGTCGCGTGGGGAGTAGATGTTTGTCTGTGTGAGAAGCGACTGCACTCTTACAAACTATGCTCATTCTCACCAGCAGTGTGTAAGTTGCAGTTGCTCTGGGTAAAATCTTTCTTGTTTTGTCATTGATACAGGGTCTTACTATGTAACCCAGACTGGCCTGAAACTCATACACAGCCCAAGCTAAGCTCGGCCTCCAGGTTTCCTGCCTCAGTGTACTGCGTGCTGAGGGTAAAAGCATCCATCATCATATCTGGCTTGATAATAATTACTGGTCTTACCCCCACCCCACCCCCAGGAGAGAGCTTGGCTTTCCAACAAGGATCTCCGGTGTTTAAGATGGTATGTGGTGCACAAAAGGCATTAGTCTTTGTGGGGTGAGTGTCTCTAGGAAACCTCTTGTGACCCTCCTGTCATCCTGTGCCTCTCATTTTTCCCTGCTGTCACTGTGGCAACCATCTTGCAGTAAGTAGAGCTGCTTGGCCCGTCTGCTGCTCTCAGGGGTGGGCTCCCTTCTTACTGCCCCTCTGGACTCCTACTGTGCAGCCTGGAAGCCTGGCCCATGGCACTGGAAGCCAACGAGACATGATCCTTTGATGGTCACCGGATACTCCGTGCATTCTACACTGAGGTGTGTTCCCACGGGGTCAGGGCCAGGTGTCCCGCATTGATGATCATTTCACTCTCTATGACCCTTACTACTGCTCTCCAGATAGTATCTTTGTTGTTGTTTTTAAAAAATTGGATATTTTCTTTATTTACGTTTCAAATGTTATCCCCTTTTCTGGTTTCCCCTCTGAAAACACCCTATCCCATCCCCCCTCCCCCTGCTCACCAACCCACCCACTCTGCTTCCTTGTTCTGACATTTCCCCTACACTGGGGCATCGAGCTTTCTCAGGACCAAGGGTCTCTCCTCCCTTTGATGTCCAACAAGGCCATCCTCGGCTACATTTGCAGCTGGAGCCATGGGTCCCTCTGTGTGTGCTCTTTGGTTAGTAGTTTAGTCCTTGGGGGCTCTGGGGTTACTGGTTGGTTCACAAAAGAACACACATGCTATGCACTCACTGATAAGTGGATGTTAGCCCAGAAGCTTGGAATATCCAAGATACAACTCACAGACCAAACAAAGCTCAAGAAGAAGGAAGACCAAAGTATGGATATTTTGTTCCTTCTTAGAAGGGGGAACAAAATACCCATGGGAGGAGATACAGAGACAAAGTGTGTGGAGTAGAGACTGAAAGAAAGACCATCCAGAGGCTGCCCCACCTGGGGTTCCATCCCATATACTATCACTAAATCCAGACACTATTGTGGATGCCAAGAAGTGCTTGCTGACAGGAGTCCGATACAGCTGTCTCCTGAGAGGCTCTGCCAGTGCCTGACAAATACAGAGGTGGATGCTCTCAGCCAACCATTGGACTGAGCACAGGGTCCCCAATGGAGGAGCTAGAGAAAGGACCCAAGGAGCGGAAGGAGCTTGCAGCCCCATAGGAGGAACAACAATATGACCCACCCAGTACCCCCAGATAGTATCTTAATGGCACCAAGCAAGTCCTTTCCTTGTTTTCTCTGTTTGCAAAGAAGTGACAGAGATGAAAAAGAAACTAGAACAAATACATGGAACTTACAGACCAGTGGGAGAGATCAATAATAATTCAAAGATGGACATTTGAATAATTATAGGTGTATTAGTACTTCAAAAAATTTTTAATTAATTCTCTGAAATTCTTAAACATATATAGAATGCATCTTAATCATATCTGTCACTTACTTTCCACCTTCTCCAGGTGTTTTGTTTTGCTGAAATAGGATCTCACTGTGTAGTCCTGGATGGGCTAGAACTTATTGTGGGGACCAATTGACTTTGAACTCACAGCGATCCACCTGCCTCTGCTTCCCAAGTGCTGGGATTAAAGGTGTGAGCCTCTATGCCCCACTTACTTTTTAGCAGTGTTAGAATAATCGAGTATCTGGCTGGACAAGATGGATAGTTCAAGCTGTACAAGCGGAAAGGCCTGGGTTGATCACCAGAACTCACGTAAAGATGGAAGGTGAGACTCCTCCTCAGAGTTGTCCTCTGACCTCCACAGAGTACCGTGGAAAAAGCACCACACACACACACACACACACACACACACACACACACACACACACAGAGAGAGAGAGAGAGAGAGAGAGAGAGAGAGAGAGAGAGAGCACATCATAATACACCACACACGTACATCATACATTAATAAATATAATTTTAAAAGAATGATTAAATATCCATATGGAAACATTGCAATTCAACCTTAGCGTCACACAATGCTTAAAACAGACCCAACTGATTGTTTTTTGAAGGAGATTTTGAATGGTCCCCAGCTTAGTACCTACTGGAGCATGTGTGAAGCCTTGTGTTTGATTCTTAACAGAGAGAGAAAGACAGGGAAATGAACACATAGGCCACACACTAGAAACAACTTTGTACTATCTATTTGCATGTGTTTGTGGGAATGTGCAAGTGCGGGGCAAGTGTGAACACACACGGAGGCCAAAGAAAGACTCTTGCTTTATTCCTTTGAGATGGCATCTCTCCTTTAACTTTTTCTGTTTATTATGTATATATAGTGTTCTGCCTGCAGGACAGAAGAGGGCTCCCAATCTTATTATAGATGGTTGTGAGCTACCATACGGTTGCTGGGAATTGAACTCAGGACCTCTAGAAGAGCAGCCAGTGCTCTTAACCTCTGAGCTATCTCTCCAGCCCTTCTTATTTATTTATTTAGTAAGAAGTCTTACCATTCAGAGTACTAACTCAATCAAATTAAAATATGGATGAAAGAGTCTAACAAGTCCCCAAACTGTATCTAATAAACACATGGGAAGCTTCTTAACATCATTAGCCATCAGAGAAAATTCCAATGAGGTAATGATGTAATGCCATGCACCAATTAGAATGGGTAAGTGTATTGTTGTTGGTAGTGGTGGTGATGTTTTGTTTTGCTTTTTGTTTTTTGTTTTTTGTAAGACAGGGTCTGACTATGTAGTCCTAGCTGACCTGAAACTCACAGATCTCCCTGCCTCAGCCTCCCAAATACTGGGGTTTAAAGGCAACTGCCAAAGTTTGGAATAACTAAACATTGAAAGACTGCAAATGTCACATGCTTCTAAGCCCAGCAGTCAGGAGGCAGAGACAAGTGGATCTCTATGAATTCAAAGCCAGGCTGGTCTACATAGTGAGATTCAGGCCAGCCAGGATGACATAGTGAGATCATGTCTCAAAGAAAACAAACAACAATAATAATTTAAAGAACTAGAAATAACATGTGTTGGTAAGAATATGGAACAATTAAAATTCTAGCATAGTGGCTGGAGTGATAGCACTTGTGGCTTTGCCAGAGGACCAGAGTTCATTTCCCAGCACCCATTTAGGGTTGCTTACAGCATCCTGTAACTCCAACTCCAGGGAATCTAATGCCTCCAGCCTCTGAGGGCACCTGTAGTACGTGCACATACCCACATAAATATACATACATACACATAATTAAAAATAAATGTTAAGGGCTGGAGAGATGGCTCAGTGGTTAAGAGCTCTGACTGTTCTTCCAAAGGTGCTGAGTTCAAATCTCAGCAACCACATGGTGGCTCACAACCATCCACGACGAGATCTGATGCCCTCTTCTGGAATGCCTGAAGACAGCTATGGTTTACTTACATATAATAAACAAATACATGTTTAAAAAAAATGTTAAAGTTAAAAAAAGAAAGAAAGCTTGCAAGTTGCTAATAAGAGAGTGAACTAGTCCAGGAAGGCCAGGGCTACACAGAGAAACACTATCTTCAAAAAACAAAAACAAAACAAAAAAGGAGTATGATCTAGAACAATTACTTTGGGGAAAAGTTAGAATTCCTTATAAAACTGAACATATTCTTTTCATAGGCCCAGTGAGCTCCATAATAAATATTCACTAAAAGAAAGAAAGAAAATATCTGGTCACACAAAGACAGGGATTGTCAGAGAAGCTTTGTTCATAATATCCCAGACTGGAAACGGCCCAGATATCCATCAACGGTGAATAGATTACCGTAGAGTCCAACAATGGCTTAGCATTCACTAATAAAAAGGAACAACACACTGATGAGTGCCACAATGTGAGTTTGTGAGTATGCTGATTAATTTTGTCAAGTCCACACAAACTGGAGTTATCTTGGAAGAAGAAACCTCAATAGAGGAATTGCCTCTAATTGCTTCTATCAGATTGGCCTGTGGGCTTGTCTGGAAGACATTTTTTTCCCTTTGATTAATGGCTGATGTGGGAGGCTCACCGTGGGTGGTGTCACTCCTAGGCAGGTAGTCCTGGGTTCTATAAGAAAGCAGGGTGAGCAAGCTATGGGGAACAAGCCATAAGCAGCAGCCCTCCATGGCCTCTGCATTAGTCCCTGTCTCCAGGTTCCTGCTTGAGTTCCTGCCCCGACTTCCCTTAATGATGGACTGTGACAGGAAAACGTAAGCCTAATAAACCCTTCATCCCCAGGTTGGTATTGGTCAGAGTTTTATTACAGAAACAGAAAGTAACTAATATAATAAGTGAGCCTCAAAAACACACTACCTCAAAGAAACTAGACAGAAGACTGCATGGTAGCATGTTTCAACCAACGTCCTAAAACAAGTCAAACTGAGGAAGGGAGAAAGAAAGAGCCCAGGAGACCTTATCTCAACAAACAAAGCAACGAAATGAATGAGCTGTATCAGTTATAAGTCCTAGTGGGAAAGAAATGTCTTATTATGAGAGAGACTAATGAGGGAAGGATTGTGATTGGCCAGCCAGGGTGACGTCTGTGTAGTGTGAATAGACCGAGCAGAAGGTTTCCGGGACAGCGGTGGTTGAACCTGAAGCTTCTAGATGGTTGGTCCTTTTGTTATTCCCAGTTAACAGATGAGGAAATCGAGGCTCAGAAAGATTAAGTTAATGGTTCTAGTCCCAAAGTGAGAACGTAGGAGACCACAACCCCCTGGGCACTCCTAGCCCTACATAGCACTGCACTCCCTCCCCCAGAATCAGAGAAGCCACAGGATAATCAAATGATTTTCACAGCAGAAGGGGTGTGTGTGTGTGTGTGTGTGTGTGTGTGTGTGTGTGTGTGTGTGTGTGTGTAAGCTGTCTTCCTGTCTCCCAGAAGGTGTGGAAGTCCTCCTTGTGTGTGGCTTGAGTGGCTTCCTGGGAGAAGATCTCAGAGGAGTTGGAATTTGGAGCCTCGTGGTGCAAACAGAAGTAGAAGGCTCCAGCCAGCAGCACTTGTCTGGATCTTCTAAGAATCTTGCAGCAGTGCCACATGCTGGTGCTTTATCCAAGCAACAGAAGGAGGCAGTCCCAACCGCAGCAGCAGCAAAGCTGTCCCCCTTGCTCCACAGAGCTGTTCTGCTCTGATGAAACACACTGGCAGATGGTTGTAAAGTTACTATCTTGAGAGCTGATAGAACTGGGATTTTTTTTCCTGTGCCAGATCTCATTTCCTTCTGAAACAATTCTTGTAGTAAACAGAGGTTTTCTGATCTTGTTAAGATCCAAGGCTGGGATTCCTTCATACTTTTTTTTTTAAGATTTATTTATTTTATGTATGTGAGTACAGTGTAGCTGTCTTCAGAACAGGGCATGGGATCCCATTACAGATGGTTGTGAGCCACCATGTGGCTGCTGGGAATTGAACTCGGGACCTCTGGAAGAGCAGTCAGTGCCCCTAACTACTGAGTCATCCCTCCAGCCCCCTCCTTTATACACTTTAAGAATGAATATTTTCTTGTGGAGTAATGATCTGTTGATGGTGTGGGGGTTTGTTGCTTTGTTGTTTTGTTTTTGAGAGTGTTTCTCTCTGAAGCTCAGGTTGACCTGGAACTTTGTAGCCTAGGTGGTCTTGAGTGCTGCTTGCTGGGTAATTCTCCCGTCTCAGCTTCTATAAAGCTGGGCTTACAGGCATGGGCCAGAACATTTGGCTTGATGCAAATGTGCAGAGACAGGCAGGCAGGCAGGCAGGCAGGCAGGCAGGCAGGCAGGCAGGCAGGCAGACAGACAGACAGACAGACAGACAGACAGACAGACAGACAGACAGAGATAGAGATAGAGATAGATAGATAGATAGATAGATAGATAGATAGATAGATAGATAGATAGATATAGATATAGATCTATAGATAGATATAGATAGATAGTATATATGTGTGCAGCTGTCTGTCTGTATGTACACTCTGTGCATGCAGGAGCCCTCAGAGAGCAGAAGAGGACATCAGATTCCCTGGAACTGGAGTTACAGGCCCCTGTGAGCCACTGTGTGGGTCCCGGTGACTGAGCCTGGGTCTTCTGCAAGAGCTGGCAGTGTTCTTAAACCCTGAGCCATCTCTCCAGTCCAAGGTAGTGGTGGTGTTTTGTTGAGGCAGGGTCTCCTCATGAAGCCAAAGTTAACCTTAAACCCCATATATAGCCAAGGTTGACCTCATGACCCTTGTGCATCAGCCTCCCACAGTGCTGGGATCACAGGCAATCTCCATCAAGGCCAGCTGGAGTTATTGTATGGTGGCAGAAGCTATTCTGTGTCTCCTTTTCTCTCCAAAGGCCAGGATAGGAAGATGCCCCAGCACCACCAGAGACCAACTCCAGTTACAGACCACCCTGGATAAATCTATCCTATGTTTCTCTGTTTCTACCATCTCTTGACAAATGGGCAAGACTGAAAAGCTTGTTGGGTGTGGGAGGCCCCAGGCAGAGGCGACATGGAAGGACCAAGAAGTGGGTAGATTGTGACTTGCATGAGGAGAATTATTTTGAACCAAGTCTTGCATGCTGACAGCATAATGATCATTATTAGGGCCTCAGATATAACATGAAGCCCGCCCTAAAGTTAAATTTTCCCTTTCAGATAAGCATGGCTTGTCAGCCTTGTGTAAAATGGTTCTATGCCAGCCTCCTCCACGCCATGGGGTTGGAATGCTCCAGCTACTCCCTCTTGGTTACCATTCCCAAAGGCCTTTGCTTCTCTCTTACCTTAGTCTTTTTAAAAAAATCAACCTAAGAGACTGGGTGGTGGTATGCATGCCTTTAATCCTAGCACTCAGGAAATAGACAGGCAGAGCTCTGTGAGTTCGAAGCCAGCCTGGTCTACAGAGTGAGTTCCAACCCAGCCAGGGCCACACAGAGAAACCCTGTCTCAAAACCAAACCAAACCAAACCAAGAGATATAAGCAGCACATATACAGGTTTCTTCTCATATTTAGATTCAGGCTTTCGGTCTGGAATCCCACCACGCCAAGGAGCAGATGGGCATGGTGTGACCTCAGACACCAGAACCGACCTGTGGCCAGGATTATGCTTAGCAGATTTTGATTATTAACTGCCGGGCGGTGGTGGCGCACGCCTTTAATCCCAGCACTTGGGAGGCTGAGGCAGGCGGATTTCTGAGTTCGAGGCCAGCCTGGTCTACAAAGTGAGTTCCAGGACAGCCAAGGCTACACAGAGAAACCCTGTCTCGAAAAACCAAAAAAAAAAAAAAAAAAAAAAAAGATCAACATGAATTCATTGTTTTTAAGCCGGGCGGTGGTGGTGCACGCCTTTAATCCTAGCACTTGGGAGGCAGAGGCAGGCGGATTTCTGAGTTCGAGGCCAGCCTGGTCTACAGAGCGAGTTCCAGGACAGCCAGGGCTATACAGAGAAACCCTGTCTCGAAAAACAACAACAAAAAAAAAAGATTATTAACAGTATTTTGAAACTTGGTTTTGCTTTGATTTTGTTTTTCCATTAAATACTGTTTGCTGGGTTTTGGTGAAAAGGAAGGAGGGAAGGAAGGAAGAAGGAGGAAGAGGGAGCTGGTAAGATGGTTCCATGTGTAAAGCAAGTGCTTGCTACCCAAGCATGAAAATGAGTTTGTACTCCCACATAAAGATGAACAGAGCGGCACACATCGGTAATTCTAGCCCTCCCACAGTGAGATGGGAGGCAGAGACCGAAGCTCATGGGCCACTAGCCTGGTGTGCACAGGTGAACACCAACAACCTCTGTCTCAAACAAGGTGAATGATAGGGACTGACAAGGAAGGGAGGTTTTTCTCTGCTCTGACCTAACACACACACACACACACACACACACACACACACACACAGAGAGAGAGAGAGAGAGAGAGAGAGAGAGAGAGAGAGAGAGAGAAGAGAGGTGGGGAGAGGGATATTACAAAACTTGAAAAGATACAAAGAGAGAGAGCAGCCTTGTCTAGTCCCTGATTTTAGTGGGATTTCTTCAAGTTTCTCTCCATTTAGTTTGATGTTGGCTACTGGTTTGCTGTACATTGCTTTTACTATGCTTGGGTATGGGCCTTGAATTCCTGATCTTTCCAAGACTTTTAGCATGAAAGAATGATGAATTTTGTCAAATGCTTTTTCAGCATCTAATGAAATGACCATGTGGTTTTTTTTCTTTGAGTTTGTTTATGTAGTGGATTACATTGATGGATTTCCATATACTGAACCATCCCTGCATCCCTGGGATGAAGCCTACTTGATCGTGGTGAATGATCATTTTGATGTGTTCTTGGATTCAGTTGGCAAGAATTTTATTGAGTATTTTTGCATCAATAATCATAAGGGAAATTGGTCTGAAGTTCTCTTTCTTTGTTGGATCTTTGTGTGGTTTTGGTATCAGCATAATTGTGGCTTCATAGAACAAGTTGGGTAGTGTTCCTTCTGTTTCTATTTTGTGAAATAGTTTGAAGAGTATTGGTGTTAGGTCTTCTTTGAAGATCTGATAGAATTCTGCACTAAAACCATCTGGTCCTGTGCTTTTTTTGGTTGGAAGACTTTCAATGACCACTTCTATGTCTTTAGGGGTTATGGGACTGTTTAAATGGTCTATTTGATCCTGATTTAATTTTGGTATTTGGTATCTGTCTAGGAAATTGTCCATTTCCTCCAGATTTTCCAGGTGTGCTATTAAAAACAATGAATTCATGAAATTCTTAGACAAATGGGTGGAACTGGAAAATATCATCCTAAGTGAGGTAACCCAATCACAAAAAACCACACATGGTATGCACTCACTGATAAGTGGATATTAGCCTAGAAGTTCGGAATACCCAAGACACAATTCACATATCAAATGATGCCCAAGAAGAAGGAAGGAGAGGTCCCTGGTCCTGGAAAGGCTCGATGCAGCAGTGTAGGGGAATACCAGGACAGGGAAGCGGGAGGGGGTTGATTGGGGAACAGGGGGAGGGAAGAGGGCTTATGGGACTTTTGGGGGAGGGGGGAACCAGGAAAGGGGAAATCATTTGAAGTGTAAATAAAGAATATATCTAATAAAAAAACAAAAACAAAAATTGAATTGGATGGTAACACTTAGGAGACAGAGACAAGATCATCAACATGGTCAGCCTGGTCTACAGACTGAGTCCAAAGGCAGCTAGGGCTAAATAGCAAGACCCTATCTTAAAACCACCATAACAAGCCAGAGAGCCTGGCCATGCTGAACCATGTCCCCTGGACAAATTGCTGCTCCTTGAATAGAGTAGTTGCCTCCTTTGTGTAAAGTTTGTTTTCCGGCTCACTGTCGTCCCCTCCGCCCCCAGTCACCACCTCCCATCCACAAGCTAGAAGAAAGTTAAAGCTAAAGGCAGGTAAGGGTCTATGGATGTCAACCTCAGCTCTGTTACTTGATTTCCATGTTCCTCTGAACATAATTTGCCTTTCTGTCTTTTAAAACAGGGTCACATGTATCCCAGGCTGGTTTCCAACTCATTACGTAGCCAAGGATGGCCTTGAACTCCTGATCTTCCTGTCTCCACTTCCCCAGTGCTAACAGTTCATTTTAGCCTCTGCACCTGGATAAAATGCGTTCCTTGTTGCTACATTTCCGGAGCCTGATATAACCCCCGACACATGGTTGTTACTCTGTAAACGTGTTGGATATGTGGGTTTAATGTCTCCCTGACTTTACTTAGTGATGTCCCATACTTAATTATCCTGAGCTTATTTTTTAAATAGAAATGCAAAGGAACTGATGGGTTTACCATTTCCAAATTATATGTGCTGGTTTTCTTTTTTGCTTCTTTAAAAGGTTAAAAAGCAGGAAAATATTTCAGAGTTGTTGGGACTTTACTGTAGTCAGCTGAGACCCAGCCCAGGAGAAAAATGTGCTCCCCTCTGAGACTGGCTCCTCTAAGATCACTATCAGGCCACGTCAGGAATCAATGCTTCAGAGGGTTACAAATTGAAATGCATGCATTTATGTGCTGCCCCTTGAGAGCCCCAGATGCTGTACAAACACACTCAGAGCATTAAGTGCTCCTTGAAGTGCCTTCCTCAGAAACGATGCTTTCAGAGTAGGATACATTTCCGTAAAACCAAACGCCAGTCCATTGCTCTCAGTGGTTCGTCTCCGAGTGCCGGAGTTCCCTCCCCATTGGATGTCCCATTGCTGGAATACCAGAGAAGGTGAGTGATTCTCAAGTGAATCGAAGTCTATTAGAATAGTTTATGACATAAGCCTTCTAGAATTTTCAGTGGGCTGATGCTCACAGTGTTGGTGTTCTGTAGGGGTTAGCTCCTACTGAACTTTCTCTTTCCTTGGAAGCCATTTCTTCTTCCTGTGAAATTTGAGGAGAATGAGTTTATGTCTAGCTCCAGAGGAGAGCACAGGACCAGCCAAGGCTTCACACCCCTGCCTACAATCACACATTCAGAAGAAAGTCAGCTCCATATGCCATTCAAACCCAAGATTTCATCCTGGCGCTCTCCAATTTCTTTTTCTCTGTTGAAAGCCTCTAGTCTACAGAGACTTTCAGCAGGGAGAAAGTCCTCAGACACCTCGAGGCTGGCTGCCTGAGTCGTCCTGAATGAAGACACGCGGAGGAAACAGAGGGACAGAGAGGAGATTCCTGCTGTCGGAGTTTCACCTGGCCCAGGTACAGCTGTCGCTCAGACGAATGTTTGGACTTTCTGTTTCAGGAATTCACACGTCATCATTTCTGATAAAAGTGATTTGACTGGTCCTTCAGCACTTGCAGCAAAGGCAGTTGTGACTTCAGAATTTGCAAATGTAGATAACAGGAAGGCACGAAACTGAGACCCATTGGTCAGATGAAGACCCATGGCCAGAGGCTGACAGTGACTTTGAATTTCTCTCCTTCACATGCACTTTAAATTCCATGAGAGCACTGGACGAGGAAACCGTAGTTTTGTGACAGGTACACAGGCTGTATAGCCTAAGCTAGCCTCAAACTCTGTAGCTGAGGCTGAGCTCAAACTTCTGATCCTCCTTCCCCCACCTCCAAGTGCTGGATTTACAGGCATGCGTTACCAGCCTAGAAGTGATTTTTTTCCTCATTTCTTTAATCCTACTTCATAAAGGGAGACTCTGGCCATTCTTTCCTGGGTTTTCAAAGTGTCTGGTCACATTCACATTTGTCTTTTGTCGCCCTTGGGAGTGGGAGTGGCACTGAAATGAGCCAGGTCTTGGTAGATGTCTCCTGGACTTTAAAATTTGCTGTGCTTGTCTGAAGAGAATTTTTCCAGCATTTCCTGTAAGCTCCAAAAAGATGTTCGATTTATGTACCTACTGACATTCACTAATTGCTAATTACTGACAATGCTGTGTGCCAGGCTTCAACTCCCATACAGGGACCACCCGGGGTGGGGCAGGCTTTCTTTCTTGGGTGTGGTAGCTTCTAGCTACTGGTCCTTGATCCTCTGAGGTTGAGCCTTTGCCATGGTGCTATAGACCCAACTTGCATTCTGCTCCCAAATGTTTCTTCACAAAACAGTGCATTCTGTTCCCATTTCCCAGTCCAAGGAAGTTGAGTGGTTCCTTCTCATTTCTAGACTCCCATAGCCTCTTCTTAGCTCTTAATAAAAACACTCACTGGGCCCCAGGCTCTGATTCCATAGGTTTCTCAATCCATCCTCAGGGTTGCTGTAAAGCAATTAACCATCTTATCTCCATTTTTACAACCTAGGGAACAATTGTGCAGCAGTTAAGTCAACTCAGTCTAGGTCACACGGCCAGTAAGTCACTTCATCCCACTAAAATCCTGTCCTTCCAGATCCACAACCCCGTGTGCCTAACAGAAGAGTCCATTGTCTCAAAAACCCCTCTGCGATCTGTTCTGCGGCTCTTTTCTAGAACTTCCTGGTTTTCACAGCCTGCTTAAGTCGGTCTTCTGGCTGTCTACCATTCTTCTGTCGTCTCTGCTTATGTGCTGAATCATTCATCCACTCCTTCATTCACTCAATAAAGGATCCGTCGGGCTGACCTTCCATCATCATAAATCACAGTTACCTTTGCTTATTCTTTCATCTGTTCACTCACTGAGCTCCTGATGCAGATGCGCTGAGACCCAGAATACGCACATTTACCGAGCCTTTGGTCTAGACCCTCCCTTTCTTAGAGTGTACCTTAAGCCATCGTCACGAGCACCGTGATCTTTCCATGGATGACAAGGGCAAGAAGGATATGGCAGTTTACAATTCAGTTTCACTGTGGCCAGGGAACTCCCATGCTGCCTGGTGTTCTTGTACGTGTTGGTTGTTTGGAAGACCCAGCCAGGGTAATTAGAAATTTTAGAAACTAGCTCTCTTCCTTCTCCTTTGGCGATGGGGTGTTATGTATTCCAGGCTACTCTGGAACTTGCTATGTAGCTGAAGACAACCTTGAACAAGAGTTCCTATGTTCCTGCTGCTTCTCCCCAGTTCCTGGGACTGTGGATATGTACTACCACTCCCAGCTTTATACGGTACTATTTACTGTTTATGTGGTCCAGCTTTATGTGGATTCTCACCCAGGGCTTCAGGCATGCCAGGCAAACACTCTACCAACTTAACCACTCCCCTAGTCCAAGAAGCAGTTTAATTTAAAAAGATGTTCACTGTGAATTCGCTATAGCCTAGGATGAACTTTGAGTTGTTCTGTCTTTACATTCTAACCGCTGTGGTTACAGGTCTGCACCACCACGCCTGGTTCATGTGGTTCTAGGTCCAATACCGGGCCTCATGTACGCTAGCCAAGCATTCTATCCACCTAACTACACCCACAACTCCTAGAATGGTTTTTGTCATAGGCTTTTAAAAGCGTGAAGTCTCTGGGAAAGTATTTCAGAGTGACAGATCGCTTGCGTAACCTGTGCAAAGAATCAAATTTGATCCCACAAATTTGGCACCACAAAAACAAAAAGTTATGAGTCTGGGTTTTCTGTGCTCTGGGAGTCACTTGGAATTTTCGATAGTCTTGTGAGGTGAGTGGTGCCAGCGTTTTACTGAGAGAAGCGAGACTTGCCCAAGTTCACAAATGAACAGACCTCAGAGCATAGATTCTTTTCACTGACCCATGCTGCCTCCAACATCTTTGGATGACTGCTGTGGACGATACATGTTGAAACTCCTGTGGTTAGTGGACTTCCCAAGACATATGCTTTACCACACTTTTTTTTTTCTTCTAGGAATAGAAACCCAACCACTGCTATTGTGAAGAAACCTGACGAAAGTCCAGCAACTTCTACGCAAGGCCTAATGCTCATCCTGAGGCGTGGTCAAATCTGAGAAGAAAGGCATTCGGCTGCGTCACCCGCTGGCCACATCACTGGTTCTTGGAACTTGTCAGCAGCAACCCTGAGTTTTTTATTTGCAAGCTAGCAGCTCCTTCCATCATCGATGGAGGTAGGGTAATGAACGTTTTGATTTTTCTTTGATGATGATCCCTTCACTGTGACCCTACCTACTCAGAAAAAGGGAGTAGTCAGAGGCCATACTGAGAAGATGCCCTTTTCTTCCCCAGAAGAGCCCTCCTATGTCCCAACCTTAGCCAGCAGATGCCATGACGCTCTTCTCCTTCAGCCATTACACTTCCTCCTTATCTCCACCCTGATCACCAGAGTAGAGACAAGGAGACATGTTAGCAAGGGCCTAGAAATATTCCAGACAAGAAGACAAAGCCTGTATTCGTCAGGGTTCTCTAGATGAACAGAACTGACAGGACCATGTCTTGATGAATACTGTTGGGATGCGGTATGAATCTGCTTTTCCCCTGCTTTGTAGTTCTGCAGAGTGTCTCGAACCACATGATGTCCCAGAGATAGTTTTGGGGGTACACTTGGATGACCTTTAGTCCTCGGAGGCTAATGCACAATGCTGCTCTTCTCTGCCAGCCTATCATGTGGCCCCAAAGCCACGTCAACTGCTGCAGGTGTGTGTGTTGTCGTCTCCATGACCCTGTTCCTTCCTTCCTTCCTTCCTTCCTTTCATTCCTTCCTCTTGCAGCCTCTCAGCTGTCCTGTGATGCTCTTAGCCCGCCTTTTCCTCTTCTTCCCTTTCAGCACTTCCAGAAATACTGACCACTTCTCCCTTCCCCCAGGGCCCCTCAAACCTCACTCTGACCCAACTTGCTTCCCTCATCCCAGCTCTGACTTGTCGTCTAGTTGGAGGCACCCGAGGCCTGCCTGCCTCTGCCCTGTACCCACTTCCTCCTCACTGTTCTCCTGGACTCAAGTTTTCTTTCTTTCTTTCTTTCTTTCTTTCTTTCTTTCTTTCTTTCTTTCTTTCTTTCTTTCTTTCTCTTTCCTTCTTTCCTTTCTCTCTTTCTTTCCTTCCTTCTTTCTTTCCTTCTTTCTCCTTTCTCTCTCTCCTTTTCTTAAAAAAATATTTATTTATTTTATGTATATGGGTACACTGTAGCTGGACAGATGGTTGTGGGCCTTCATGTGGTTGCTGGTTGCTGGGGATTGAATTTAGGACCTCTTCTCACTCTGGTCACTCAATCCCTGCCCAAAGATTTTTTTTTATTATTATCATATGTAAGTACACTCTAGCTGTCTTCAGAAGCACCAGAATAGGGTGTCAGATCTCATTACAGATGATTGTGAGCTACCATGTGGTTGCTGGGATTTGAACTCAGGGCCTTAGGGAGAGCAGTCAGTGCTCTTACCCGCTGAGCCAACTCACCAGCCCCTTTCTTTCTTTTTTTATTAAAACAAACAAACTAGGATCTCATTCTGTAGCCCAGGCTGACCTTGAACCTGGGATGATCCTCTCAACCTCATACCCCTTCATGCTGAAATTATAGTCCAGAGCTCGTTTTCAATCTCTTTTCTCCTTTAGCTCTTTCTTAGTAAAGCCGTGGTGCTTCTCTGCTTTCCACAGTTGTCTTTCTTCCATGTATGTGCTATTAACAAAACAAAACACAAAACCTAAATGTAGAAGCTAGGATGTACTAGTTGGTAGGGTTCTTACCCAGCATGGATTTGATCCTCAGCAAATAAAACCAGGTACAATTTCACTCCCCTGTAATCCTAGCACTGGGGTAGAGGCAGGAGGATCAGAAATCTGCTATCCTCAACTACTAGGGAATTCAGAGCCAGCCTGGGAAACATGAGATCCTGTTTCAAAATTAATATGTCATAAATAAACTGAGAAAATGGCCAGGCAGCAGTGGCGCATGCTTTTAATCCCAGCACTCTGGAGGGAGAGGAGGGTGGATCTTGAGTTTGAAGCCAGCCTGGTCTACAGAGCGAGTTCCAGACCAGTCAGGGTTCTTGCTCTTTTACACAGAAACCCTGTCATGAAAAATGAAACAAAACAAAACAGAAAAGATATGAACTATGATCAGGCTATCTATGTATTCTTGATTTTCCAATGCTATATATCTTAATCAGCCTGGCCTCTAAAGATACTCAGTAGAAGTTAGTTGTAAATTAACTTCTTGGTCAAAGATCCTATTGTGGGAAAGGCAGGGATGACAGACAGAAAACCTCTTTTAGAGGTTCAGGGAGTGGGAGACTAAAGCTGAAGTGGAAGTCAACAAGAGTGAGCCCCTCCCCCTTGGTGTGTTTCATTTTCATCTCATTTGTTTACATTTTCTTTTTTTAAAAAAAGGTTTATTTCTTATGTACATATTGTAGCTGTTTTCAGCCACTCCAGAAGAGGGAGACAGATCTCCTTACAGAACCATCTGTAATGGTTGCTGGGATTTGAACTCAGGACCTTTGAAAGAGCAGTTAGTGCTCTTAACCGCGCTGAGCCACCTCTCCAGACCATTTGTTTACATTTTCATGGTCTATGTGTTAAGACTGGGTAGTGACAAAGGTGTAAAGATACCAGTATAGCAATCAACAGGAATTTGGGTCACTTTCCCCCTTTCTAGCCAGGTTTAGGGAGTCAATCTAGGTTTGCACATTCTTCACAAGTACTCAACCACTGAAATACATATACACCCCAGCCCAGAAAAATCAGTTTCCAAAATGAAAAATTAAGCTCTTTTTTTTTCCCCAAGTAGAACTAGGAAGCTTGTTTTCCAGGACCGTTTCAGGAATTTTCTTGTGGCAATAGGGGACTTGAGGAACAAGAGGTCCTGGCCAGGGCACTGGCCCTACCCTTCAGATTCTTGCAATTTGTCTGGTTACATTTTCATGCATGGGTCACATTATTGCAGCAAGGTTTATGGGAGGTAGCCAAACTGCAACTTAGTCATTGGCCTCAGCTCTCATGTACAGCTTTATAGAAGGCCCCTGAACGAGCGGAGAAGAGGCCAGGCAATAGCAGCAGTACCTCACAGCAGCGTGTCCCGAGCTGGTCCTCAAGACCCCTGCCCTTTTTCCCAGGCTCCGGTCTTAGCGACGTGGGGCGAGGTGCTCGCAAGGAGCCGGAGAGAAACTCTAGATACAGACCAGGGACCACAGGGAGCTAAGCTAAGGGACAGGCTGAAGTCCCCGCCGCGGTGCGGAGACAAGGAGACGCGGACGGGGCGGGGCTCGCGCTATGACGCCGCCCTCGCTTGGTTCCGCCCCCTCGCGCGTTGCCAGGGAGATCAGGTGACTCCGGGCTTCCAGCGCTTGCGGCTCCGGTGACGTCAGGCGTGCCGCTGCGGCTCAGTGGCTCGCGGCAGGTGCGGCGCTGTAAGCATTGACGGGGCCGCTCGTCTTCTGTCCAGACCCGGTCAGCGAGCGGCTGCTTCGTGGGGCAGAGAGGTGAGGGCTCTGAGGTTGGAGCGGGGCGGCCAGCCTGGGCTAGGGCGCAGTGAGACGCGGGCGGCTACGCGGGGATAGCTGGCGGGACCCGCGGAGCGGCGGGTTGGGGCGCGCGGCTCCAGAAGAGAGAGGACCCCGCTGCTGCTACCGCCCGGCGCCCTGGGGCGGACGGAGCGTCTCCCGCAGTCTGCGGGGTCCGCTGGACTAGCAAGTCCGCCGGCCGGGAGCGGAGCGGGGCTCGCCCCACCCTGTCTCCAGGGATGTCGGCCGGAAGCTGCTGGATTTCTTTGCCTTAGGCTGCGGTTTCTGAGGCTCTGCGACCTGGGTAGGGTCGAGCTGGCTTGGGAGCGAGAGCCCGGTGGCGGGGTGAGCCGGTGTGGGCGCAGGGAACCCCAGCGGCTTGCTAAGGGCGCAGGATCCGAGTGTACACCTGTTGAGATGAAACCGGAGAGGGTTTTGAGTGAGGACAGGGAAAGGGGACCTCAGAGGGAAAAGACCCTAGCCTTGAACTCCAAGGAGTTCTTACTGGGATTATCTGGGATGGGGGGGTTTGGAGCATGAAGTTGGGACCTGTTGGGAAAAACCTTGAGCGTCTAGCTGAGGCATTATATGCTCTAGGGAGCCATTAAGACGTCGTCGCCTGGTTTGGGAAAGTAGGAACACTAAGATAAGGAGACGCTGAAGTGGCTGGTGTTGTATTCTGGAAAACAGGTGACAACCCTTGAACTCTAATATATTTATAATAGACTTGGTCGGGGTTCAGGCAGCCAAAATGCTGGTAACAAACATTTCATCAGGATTTCGTTTTCTAGAAGGGACATAACCCAACAATGTCTTGGTTTCTTGTATCCCGTTTGACTGGACAGAATGACAGGATGAGAGAGATATATGCTTCCTTCTATTTTGCTTGGAGACTGGAATGTTCTCAGCACATTGCCTTTCAGAGACTTCAGAATGTCTTTTAAAAAATATCCCTAATCCTAGGGTGAAATTCAAACCAAACTGGTTGACAGGAGTTTTAATGTGGGAAGTTACTAAAGGGAATTGGCACCAAACTATGATATGGAATGAAATGTAAATTTTAAGGTGGATTTTTTTCAGCTCATTTTTTTCCCTACCCAACTTCTCTCAGAGTAAGATTGCTTAACTTCACACTGCGTGTGAAGAGTGTGTGTGTGTTTCTGGTTTTGATTTGAGGAGATAGTCTCAAATGTAGTCGAGGCTGGCTTTTGACCTCATACAGCTGCGTCCAGGCTTTAAACACCTCATTCTCCTGTCTCTATCTTCCAAGTACTAGGTTTATAGGCACATACCATACATAAAGCACTTAAGCTTTGTTTAAATATTAGGCTATTTTATCGTGATTTCCTGAGAAGCCAGAAAATTGTATTTTGGGTTTATAAGGAGGAATGATTTGGTGATTTATATTTTTTTTTGTATTCCTTAAAATATATTGATGCTGTTGAAACATCAAATACTTTGTTTTCTGTAAAGAATCCAAGTGACCAAACCAATTTGTATTGTATTTGTTAGACTTCAGAAAAACAAAATTGGACCTCTGGGGATTTTGTACAGTAAAAAGCAGTTTAGGGAATTGTTGAGAACTTAGGAAGATGTCCTCAGCTGGTTCATGTGTAAATGTAGAAACTGGTACAGTCCTCTGGAGAGCCTATCTAGAGTGGTTGAGACAGGGAAAATGAATCAATTCTAGTCAGCTTAGTGAAATCAGTATCTGTAAAAGAGGTCCTGAGAGGTGATTTTAGAACACATTCAACCACAAAACTGCAGTATACCTAAAGGCCACAGGGGTTCTTTTTTGTTTATTTTTGTTTTTTGAGACAGGCTTTCTTTGTGTAGTCCTGGCTGTCCTGGAACTTGCTCTATACACCAGACCAGACTAGACTGACCTGGAACTCTCGGAGATCCCTCTGCCTCTGCCTCCCAAGTGCTAGGATTAAAGGTGAGTGCCTCAGAGGTTCTTAAGTGTCTCTGCGGGAAACTAAGAATTGTTGGAAATTAGATGCCTTGGGGCACATCAATTTTTTTCCCTGTTAAATAGTTTTACAAATTTCTGATCATATTTCAGCTGATGAACTAACTCTGCCTCCTCTGGAAAGAAACAGGTTTTCCTCCTATCTTCCCTCTCCCAGTCACTGGGAGCTTTTGGGACAGTTAAGTAGGCTGAGAGTATTTTTGGAATTTTTCCACTTAAATTTACCCTGGTCACCCCCACATGTTTTCTCATTGGCACAGAATGACAGAGTTCATTGTCAGGACTAAAAAAATGTTAGTGTGTTTTCCTAAACACAGGCTGCGATAAACACGAGGGCTGGCCTTCCAGCCTTCACGTTTTCACGACACAAGGTTTTCCTTACATGGAATGGAGCCAAAGCCTAGTGCTGTAGCTCACTGTCAGAGAGCTTGCCAGGCACACACATGGCCACATGGCAGTCTGTCCCAGCACCAAAGCGGAGAAAGTTGTTTGGTGTTGTGGTAATAATTTAATCTCAAGCCTGGGTTTCTACCCTGCATTAGATTTCTTTTCTTTTCTCTCTCTCTCTTTCTTTCTCTCTCTCTTTCTTTTTTTTTTTTTTTGTTCCCAGAAGAAAGACACAAAACTTTTATATTTATAATAAGCCATGCTAGAGCTGGGCAGATGGCTACCCTCTGAGCTATGTCTACTTCCCCATCAATAACCCTGAGTTAGAACTTACCATGTTCCATCTGGGCAGCTCTTAAGTCCAGTCGGCCAGCCCTCATGCCCATGTTTTCATAACCCACCTACCCCATGGCCCCCTCTCCTCTCCCCACCTTCTTCTCTTTCTCCTGGTCTGGTCTTGGCTCAGACCCCAAGCCCAGGAACCGAAACTCCACCTCTCTCTCTTCTGCCCAGCTATAGGCTGTAGGCATCTTTATTCAACCAATAGTTTTACATTAATGAGCAAGGTTACACAGCACCATTTTGTGTACGGGAAGATTTCTTCATCCCTGTGGGAAACTGTGGCCAGCATTACAATAAATAGCAACAGACCCAACCTTAACATGTTGTAATTGCAGTGAGAAGGGAAATTGCTAGTTCCAGGTGGGTTATGTACTGAATATGAGCCAAGCTTGGGCCATGCAGTAACACCGTCTCCAAAATAATATAAAATAAAATAAATAAGAAATCAAAAGAATTGGGCTAAGGTGAGAGGTTCAAACTGGTGTATTTTGAGCCCTTCATTTTTGTCACTCCCTTCTTGTCACTCTCTGGACCCTCTTCACAGAGATGTAATTAATAAGAAACTATATGAGACTTGAATTGCTCCAAAGCAGGACGTTTCAATTCCTGGATGAGTGTTGTATTTTGAGATGTAGCATTTTTTTTACAAACTTTTGCTGACATACCGTTTGTACTTAGAGGCTTTTGCCCCCCTCCCACCCCGGAGTCTTTGGAATTACTTATAAATCAGCCTATGGTCAAGATCTAGAGAGGCCTGAGATTAGACACCTGTTTTTATTTCATGTGCAAATAAATACATGTTTCATTTTCTTACACTCTTTCTCTGTCAAGCATTTGCAGTAAGCCAGTCACAGAGTAGGTCATGGAGGGCTGGCAGCTTCCTACCCAGGATCCTTTGACAGCAAGGTTGTTACTGGACACTGTCTCAGCCCTTAAGGAGTTAGTCCTTAAAGCTCGTCAGAGGGAGAAGCTGGCATTACTGCTCACTGACTTGGCTGAGAATTGAATAGTTATCTTTGACCTTTTCCTGTCTTGTTCAGCCACAGGTCTGGCTATAGTGAGAGTTAGGCCTTGTTGTTGCGGGGACTCTGTTGAACTGTTAAGGTCAGGCCTCATATTTCTGACATTTTTTTGCCCAGATAAAGCTTTCTTACCTGAGGGAAATTTAGACAGAAGAGACTTCCTGTTTTCCTCAAGCTAAGCTGAGTGCTGTGTCCCAGCCCTCAAAGCTCCCTGCATTTGTCCAAGGCAAATAATTGGCTTGACTATAAAATGGGAGTCAGCAATTAAAGACAGCAGGATGGGAGCATTGGATAGGAGTCCACTCTAGCCTCATATGCAAAAGTTCATGCCCCCTTGAGAACTGGATAAAACGGGCGCAACAACAGGAAGGTTTTAGGAAATGTGGAATATTGGTACCCAATCTACCAGGGTTCAAGTTAACTTTTTTCTGCTTTATAGTAGGACAACATTTTACCCATATAACCATTCTTGGTTTTTTTTTTTCTTAGTATAATTTTCAGTAAATCACAAGAGATTTTCAATACCCCTCCCCACTACATACACTCCCCCCCCCTTTTTTTTTAAATGAGATCTTTTAAAAGATGAAAGGTTCTCATCTCTAACAGACTGGCCTCAAATTGCCATATAGCTGAGGGAGGCTGGACTTGAACATCTTTCTGGTCCTCCTGCTTCTACTTCCCAAGTGCCGGCATTGTAGCCATGTGACATTATGCCCGGCTCTCAATACTTTATTGTAGAATGTGCTTTTTGAATGATTTTGTACAACTTCTGTCTAATGGTAATTCAAGCACATTTAAAGTGGGCTGAGCTAAGCTATGGTATTTACTATAGTAACTGCATTTTTAAATTTATGATATTTCCAACGCATAGGTCTGTCAGGTGTAACCCCATCATAAGCAGAGGAACACTGGGACTGGTTTAGGCCTCATAGCCAAATATGTACAACCGGCAGGATTCTCACATCTGAAACAAGGGAGACCAATAGTTTGAGTCTGACCTTTGAGCAGCAGACAGCAGGAGTGATTGATAGTTTTCTGAACTCTTAATTAGATGGTTTGAGGGAGTGTTGGTAGTCATGGTGGGAGGATAGTTTACCTTACCTGAATGTACTCCTTGGGGAGTAAAGGCTTTCTTTATTCTGAGATGCCTATCATTAGTTAGTTCCCTGATGACTTGTACTTAAGAATTGTTACCTAGTCCCAAGAGCACTGGCTAGAAAGTGTATCACATTTGAAAACTATCTAGACATGCTCAGTGGCGGGAAAAGAACAGAAGAGTGAACAGTTGAGCTGCAGAAATTTCCAGGGAGGGGAAAACCTGGTGTTGTCCTAGGCATCTTCCACATTGATTTCACCATCAGGACTGGAGGCAGGGGGCAGCTGGTGAGATGTGTGAGGAGTAGACATTTGTAGGAACATGCCTGTCTCATGTCATTAAGTCTAGTCCTTGATGCTGCCCTGATGCCCACAGTAGCCTCCTGGATGCTCCAGCTATTCCGAATCGTCCTTCACTCAGTCCTTCCCGAAAAGCCCACTGTGAAGCTAATGGCAGATCCCAGTCAGAAGGCAGTCTCAGCTGACTCTTGAATTAGGATTGCTGATTCATCAGGGTCTGAGGGTGGGTATGAAACTACTGGGACAAACTCTTTCAAGTGGGGAAAAAAAAGGAGCCTCAGATATTTCTCATGATTCATTTGTGTTCCAAAGGTGTGATTTCTTTCCTGTCTACATCTTTCCTTGCTGTTTTTTTTAAAAGACATTTTTCATTAAAGAAATTTTTTTTATGTGTATGCCTGTTTTGCCTGCATGTACAACTGTGTATCATATGCATGCCTGGTACCCATGGAGTACAGTGGAGGGCATTGGATCCCCTGGAACTGAACTTAAAGACTATTGAGAGTTGCCTTGTGTGTGCTGGGAATCTTCTATTTTGGGCCCTCTGGAAGAATGGCCAGTGCTCTTAACTACTGAACTATCTCTCTAGCCCCCTAACACCTTTAAAGTGACTCTGAAGTGACTAAGGTAACCACATCTTGTCCTAACTATTTTGTGCATGTCTAGACACTCCTCAGTCTTCCACCCTCCTATCATCACATTCACCTTGACTTTGGGACCACCTGTGACCCTGACTGTGGTCCAGATGTTAGCCAAAATAATCAATGTTTGTGCAAGCTAAAACACAAAACTAAAATGAGTAGAGGAAGTGTAAACCAAATTAATTGTTGTATATTGTGTGGAAAATACTGCTAAGCTCGGCTTATAAGGCTCCTCCAATCTCCTCAAACACTGAAGTAAACTGTGGGTTTCATCTTTAGAAATGCTGTACCCATGCGCGTTGGCACCAAGAGACATTTTGGAGGAATTAGCCTATTCTTGGTTTGACCATTATTAAAGGACCATTATTATTGTTTATTATTATTATTATTATTATTATTATTATTATTATTATTATTATTATTATTATTAATTTGTTTGAGGCAGGGTTTCTCTGTATAGCCCTGGCTGTCCTAGAACTTGCTCCTGTCCTAGAGATTCGCCTGTCTCTGCCCCACCCAGGTTCTGGGATTAAGGACGTGCATCATTACCTCCCAGCTTTCATTTCAGTTTTTAAAACTTGAACATTTTGATCCCAGGACTCACATGGTAGAGAGAGAGAGAACTGACCCCCACAGATTATCCTGACTTCTACTGGCATACCCTGTGCCATATGACACATGTGCTGGAGTGTGGATGCACATAGTAAATCAATGTAATACATTTTTAACTTGAAAAGTTATAAGGGAAGCTATTGTATCACTGCCTTTAAGTTGAGAACTACTCTATCAGCTGCCACAGATAGAAGGTGAATATTATAAGCTAAAATTGTACATGATCTCTAAATCATAGTGCATTCATACTCACTCAAAGAGATGACTCATCATCCATGGTGAGTTTTCCAGGTGACTGTCGGTGGGTGGTTGGACTGCTTTGGGTAGGCAGACCTTCAGAGAAGTTTCCTTGAATCCTGTCCTAACATTTGTGCAACAGTCTGATACTAAGAAAGCCACAGAATGAAGAATCTAGTTACTGAGAGTAAGTGGCTGGGTTTGGTAGCACACAGCAAAGCTACCTCAGGAAGCCGAGTTAAAAGGATTACAAGCTCAAGGCCAGACTAGGCTACATAGCAAGACTGTGTCTCCAAAAAAAAGAAAAGAAGTATAATATAGAAATATCCGTCTTGTTTATTTTATCCACAAAGCCAATCTAATGCTCTGGGAGGGTGGTGGACCCTGGCTTTGTTGAGGCCGTGGTGCAGTACTGTCCTTTCTGCGCAAGCGTACCCCTGGAAAACTCAGGGTTTTTTTTATGCTGTTAGTCTCTAGTTTCGCTGGTGCCACTAACTGCTTTGAATCCTCTGTCTTTTTTGAATGTTGAGTGTTCTTTGTGGGTGTTAATAGTGACAGAAAATTGTCATTTAGCATTTGTTTCTTCTAGTCTTTATTATCCACAATGCTCATACCTTTAACAGTGTTAGAAGCCGGGATGGGAGAGTGCTGCTGGGGTGGTAGCATCCGTGCTACTGAAATTTACTGTTGTCTGTTGAGAGAGCTACCTGCTGCGTTGGCAGCTTTGGCAGAGCTGAGGCTCTCTGTGCGGGTTAGGAAAGTGGCTTTCATGGTGGAGCAAGGAGGGCCGTTTGGGTATTCATCCGGAGTCAGGAGCGCTTAGTTAAATTGCCAGCACATTAAGCTGTAGGGGCCTTTTACTGAACCATCAAGATGTCAGCATTCCCACAAAGCCCAATCTAATGCTCTGGGAGGCTGGTGGAACCTGCCTTTCAGGGGCTGTGCTGGTGGGGGACCTGACCTGGGAAGTGGCTTTATCAGGCTTGTTGGGAGGGATGGCCCTGTCCCTTTATAGTGTGTCCTCTCAACTTGGCAGGGGGCAGAGTTCTTCCCTTCTCTCTGGCTTTCTGTGCTCTAACCTCTTTTCATTTCCCTAACTCACTTTATGTGTTCACAGCTTTCTTCCCCCTTTCCCTTCCCTTCTCTTCACAGCTGCCCCTTCTTTTGATCCTTTCTCTCACTGGGCCTCATTTTCTTGCCATTTTCACTTTGAGGGCTGACTTGTTTGAAGTTGTGGAGTTAGTGCTGGCCTGTGACTGGATGTTATTCAGAGGCCCCATCCTTTTTTTCTGAGGAGCAGGCTGCCAGGGCTTTCAGATAGCAGCTCAGACAGGACCCAGAGCCTGAGCTGAACGACTGAGTGAGGTTCCAGGTATGGCCTAGTGTGGAGCTGGTGTGGGTTTCCCAGCAGTACTCTGTACACTGACCGCCGCCTCTCTTATTGCTAGGTAATGTTTATAAGAGATTCTCTTCACAGTTCTTCGTCAGGCAAGGGGCTAGGCTGTGCTCCAAGAGGCTCCTTTTGGAAGCATAAGGCAGAGGAGTCTGCATTCAGACAACCTGTGGGGTTTGCCACAGGACCAAACGCAGTGAAGGCAGGAACAGACTGGTCATGAGGTTGCCTGCGAACCCACTAGTCTGCTTGCAATTACGGGTCCTGCCTCGCAGCCAGATGTTCTCGGATGGTTTCTGGAACAAAACCTATTTTCCGTGTAGTTGGAAGCATCCTTTTCTTCTCAGTAAAGTAAGAAACATTTTTTTTCCCCTAAAAGCCACGTGGCATTTAGTCAAGGATAATCAGCAGGAATTTGAACCTTTATTGTTAATATGCCATACAGAGCATGGCGGCACACACCTTTAATCCCAGCACTCCAGAGGCAGAGGCAGGCAGATCTCTGTGAGTTCAAAGCTAGTCTAGTCTACATAGTGAGTTTCAGGACAGAGGAGCCACAGAGTGAGAACCTGTCTCAAAAAAAACCCAACTAAAAGACCAGCTTGGTCTATGTAGACCAGCCAGGGATACAGAATGAGACCTTGCCTCAAAAAAGTATAGCATATATACTGTGTACTCAATAGTTGTATTCATTAATATAACCATTTACTGTGATCTAATTTTTGTTTTTGTTTTGTGTTTCATGAGAGGATCTTGAGTGTAGCCTGGGTGACTTTGAACATAGTATGTAGTCCAGGGTGGTCTTGAACTTGTAATCTTATCCTTTAGTTCTCCCAAGGGCTAGGATTGTATATAGTCTTTAACAATATACATTGATTTTTACTTACTTACTGCTTGATGGCTTGATTGATTGAGAGAAGATCTCACTGTGTTGCTGGGCAGCCTGGAATTTAAATTTACTGTGTAGACCAGGCTGGTCTCAAACTCAGAGGTCCAACCGCTTCTTCCCAAGTGCTGGGATTAACACCTGACTTAAGACTTTATTTTTAAATCCAAATAGCTAAGTGAATGCATGGTGCTGCAAAATGCTGCCTAGCTTTGTTGGTTACTGCTGCTGTTTAACTACACTGGTCCATGAAGTTCTGTCCTATTGTCTTAGGTAGCAGTGTTACTTCTGTCTATGGTTTGGGAGTACCAGGGTTTATTTTGCCTTCACATAATGATGGACTTTTGGGATGCTATATATCCTGTGTGTGTGTGTGTGTGTTATATACCTGTTATGAATTTACAATAATAAACCTGTGCATATGTATGTAAAGTTTTAGGATCTTAGCACACTTCTATAATATATATTTGTGAGATGAAACTCCTAGAGGTAGACCTTCCAGTTCAAAAGATAATATGTTCATTTAATTATTTGAGGTATAATTTTAAATATGATCTGGGCATAGTGGCAAACACTTGTAATCCCAGTACTTGAGAGACTGAGGCAGCCGGAGTTCAGGTTTCAGACTAGCCCAGGCTACACAGGGAAATGTCAGGAGGAACAAGGTAAAAGTCCTTTAGTAAACACCTTTGCTTGTGAGTTTGGGCTTGAATCTGAGATAGTTTCCTCAGCTAGCTTCGCGTTTACTGTTGTAGTCTGACTTCCCTTCTGAGGGTTGTTCAGCTTGTACCTCATTGTGTAGCCCTGAAATACAGCTCCTGGGCCCTGCCTAACTCTAATTTGTCCAGTCAGAGTAGCAGACTACTTTACCTATGAAATTAGAAAACTTCCAGAGTGTCCTTCCTGATGCAGTAATAGACTAATGGAGAAGATGGGTAAAGCCCACACTAATGTTGGAGGTCTTCTTTAGTAGTTAATTCATAATGTGGTTGAGTAAGGGATTGGGTCGGCTGGTGGTACCTGGCAACAGATGCAAATAACCTTCTAAGATTCTCTTCAAAAACAGTGAAGACTAACTATACAAAAGCATCCCGAGCAAACGGCTCACCTTTAGCCGCTTCTGTACAGCAGGCCCTTCCCCCCCCCCCCGCCATAGTGACCCCCTCCTGTCCATTTCTGAAGTGTACTTTTGTTCTTTGCTATTTCCTAGATTGTTGCCTCTGACTAATGTGTGGAAGCAGAGTAATTGAAATTTCTGGGTCTGCTTAGCTCTTGATATGATCATCACTTCTTAGAAACTGAACTTGCTGACTGCTTCTTTACTTTTGTGCACGTAGTACTCTGCTTCCCGCCTTATAGGTCAGTCTGTAATGGCTGCTGCTGTCTGTCTGTCTCTGTAGTCTGAACAGGAACTGACTCGTGCACACATCATCTCAGTAGTGCCTGGAACTGCTAGTGTTGAGTAACAGTTGATGTTCTGGGACGTTTTCGTGGACTGAATAAATGACCTGTGTGAGTAGCATAAGGCAACATGCAAGAGTTACCATTAAGTGGACACTCTACACCACGGAGATAGGCGGTTATACAAAACTAATAATTCTAGAGCTTTTTTTAAGCTCAACAATCTACACTCAAAATTAAGGGTGTAGATTCAAAAGTCGAGGGGCCTAGAATATGAAACAGTCTATTTATGAAGGTCGTGTTAGAAGGACAGCTAAAAGAGATAGGGGCCTTTAGGTTAGGATCTGTTCTCTCTTTTTTACTTTAAAGACGATTATACAAGCTGCCAAGAAAGATTCTTAAGGCTAGCAGTATCCCGACTTCAGGCTTCAGTAGTGTGAATGTAACCCAGAGCAACTGTATTTAACCCGTCTTATACCGAGCCAGCATCTTCTTAGTTAGGACAAAAAGAGTCAACAACTACAAAAGCCACAGCAGGAAAGCAGTGAAGACAGATGTGGGGTAGATAGTTAACTGAGTTAAAGCTGGTAACCGGGAGGGGAGGGGTAGATAGTTAACTGAGTTAAAGCTGGTAACCGGGAGGGGAGGGGTAGATAGTTACTGAGTTAAAGCTGGTAACCGGGAGGGGAGGGGTAGATAGTTACTGAGTTAAAGCTGGTAACTGGGAGGGGAGGGGTAGATAGTTACTGAGTTAAAGCTGGTAACCGGGAGGGGAGGGGTAGTTACTGAGTTAAAGCTGGTAACCGGGAGGGGAGGGGTGGATAGTTACTGAGTTAATAAAGCTGGTAACTGGGAGGGGAGGGGTAGATAGTTACTGAGTTAAAGCTGGTAACCGGGAGGGGAGGGGTAGTTACTGAGTTAAAGCTGGTAACCGGGAGGGGAGGGGTGGATAGTTACTGAGTTAAAGCTGGTAACTGGGAGGGGAGGGGTAGATAGTTACTGAGTTAAAGCTGGTAACCGGGAGGGAAATTGGCCTTTCAGAAGTGGCAGAGTCTTTTATTTTTTGGTTTTTTGAGACAGGGTTTCTCTGTGTAGTCTTGGCTGTCCTGGAACTCACTCTGTAGACCAGGCTGGCCTCGAACTCAGAAATCCACCTGCCTCTGCCTCCCAAGTGCTGGGATTAAAGGCGTGCGCCACCACCGCCCGCAGAAGTGGCAGAGTCTTAAGAGGTGAAGTAGACATTAAAAAGGAGCAAACCGCACGAACATATCAGAAAGCACTAAGAAAACTTAATTTTCCCAAGCTTACCAAAGTGTTAACCACCTTTAGGTCATCATCACCATCATCATCATCATTATCATCTACCTCTGATTTCAGAACCTTAAGCAGTAGTTTTTTTTCCTTATAGCTAAGTATTATCTGTTTGCTTTACAATGTAGAATATGAAACTTGACTGTTCAACCCATATTTCTTATGCAAACATGACCCAGCTCAAGATACAGACCGTTTCTGCCAGTTGAAAGGTCCACCTGTGCCTCACAGTGTCCTAAAGTCAGGGCTGCTGTTGCTCCCAGGTGAACAGAATCATAGATCATCACGGTGGTGCTTGATCCCAGCTGATTTCGCTCGCCTGTCTCTGGGAGTCACAGGAATAGTTCTTTCATTGAGTACTGCTAGGATATTGTTTGCCCCGTGTAAATATACCATAGTTACTCTGTTCTGCTGCTGATTTAGATAGTTTCCAGTTTGGAACAGTTATAATTCAAAGCTACTCTGGTGTATCTGTCTGCGTAGGCTTTTGCATTTCTTTCTTCAGCATACATGCTGAATACATTTTGACCAAAATCTGCTGCATATACCACAGTGTCCCACTTAAACTGCTTAGTGATATATAGTAGAAATTATAGTTTGTAAAAAGATACTCTCTAGTGTTGTACAAGTAAGTCTCCAGTGACACAATTCCTTAGAATTTATACTGAAATTTAAACAATGCATGACACTGTAGCCTCCCTGATTTCTCAGAAATACCTTGCAGTTAAGTGAGGATAACTGGTTGTCAGGACAAGAATTGCTGAGTCATAAGACGAATTGAACATATGACGTGAGTTTTCCTAAAAGTTTGATGCTTTGGCTTTTATTTATAGTTCTATGATGTGTTGTGTTATTTTTGTATATAAGGCTAGGATAGCCAATTAAATCCAGACTGTTTACTGGAAACACGATCTTTTCCTTTCTCAATGGTAGTGGTATCCTTATGTTAAATTAAGTGACTGTACTGTGTGAATTTGCTTTAGGACTTGTTATTCAATTTAAATGTTTTAAAGTTTAATTTAGAAGCTAACAAGATGGCCCAGCAGGTACAGGCACCCGCCACCAAGCCTGATGGCCTGAGTTTAGTCTCTGGGATCCACATGATAGGAGAGAACTGACCCCCAAAAGTTGTCTGTCTCTCATCTTCACACAGTGTTATGGTATACTCATGCTCACAATACAGACACACAAATAAGCTTAATAAATTTGGGTAATTGCAATAAACATTGAACTTTATTTACTATGAGAGAGAGAGGGAGAGGAGCACTAATGTAACATGAGGCAGTCATATGCTTGCATAAAATTTACAACTGAGCTATGTCTTTAGCCCAGGAGTGTTCTACTACATTGATCTTTTTATTATTTATTTTAACAAAACATGAGATTGTGCAGATTATATAACTTTCTTTTTTCTGTGTGTTTGTACATATGTGTATGATATGCATTGTGTGTGTACATGAGGTCAGAGGTCGATGCCTTTTTCCAGTCTCCTTGTTTTATTTTGTGTGCTTTAACAGTTTTATATACACCCTCCCCCCCCCCACCCTGAGGAATCCTTTTCGCCTCCTGTTACCCTGTCTCATATTCCCTCCCCTTGTCTCTGTTTCTGTTTTTCAGTCAGGGCCTCACCCACCCTGGAACTCACGTTTGGCTAGACTGGCAGCCTAGGAAGTCCCATCGTTTCCTCTCATCCCCAGCACTGGGAGTCTAAGCCCATGGCTGTAGTGCTTAGCTTTTTACATGGGTTCTGGGATTGAATTTAGTCTTTGTGCATTCCTGGTAAGCTCTTTACCAACTGAGCCCCCTCACCAGCTCCTAAGTTTTCCTGCACAGCATTACATTTTATTTCAAAAGTGTAGAACTGATGGCTGAGAGTGTGGGTTAATGGTAGAGCACTTGCCTAGCATGTGTGAGGCTGTGGGTTCAATCTTCAGCACTAGACCCCGTAGATACCCGCAGAAATGAAAACAACACACCCTCAGACAAACTAATTATATAGACGTCCCGGAGTAACGTTTTCCTTGTTAGGGTGTGTAGGTTGTGATTTCTTTTCCGTGCTTTATTTAGTGCCTGTATGAAGGTCAGAGGATAAGGTGTGAGCGAGTGCTTGATTTCCACCCAGTGACTCCAAAGATCAAATTCTGGCCATCAGGCCTGGAAGGAAGCACTTTTACATGCTGAGCCATCTTGCTGGCCCTTTTTAGTCTCTTATGTTGAAGGTCTCGCCCTCCAGTGTCTGATAATCTTTGTCCATTCATTTATATATGAAGCAGTGAAAAGTCAGAAGTCCTCTGTGCATGGTCTTATCGTAGTTGGCTAGAGAAGTTCTTTGTTGTCCTCTCCTGTATCAGTATCTGATTTTTTTTTTTTAATCCTGAGACAGGGTTTCACTGTGTAGCCCTGGCTGTCCTGGAACTCACTCTGTAGACCAGGCTGGCCTCGAACTTAGAGACCTACTTAGCTTGCCTCTGCCTCTCCGGCGCTGGGGTTAAGGGCATGAGCCGGCATCTGGGTGTTTACTCATGAGATCGTTCAGGTTTTCTGGATGAAGTGTATTCACCATCCTGCCCACAGGAGCAGTGCCAGCAGCTGCCGGGTAGATGCTAACAATGATATTTTTTAAGGTTATTATATTCTTATTTCTTGGCTATCTATTTTGACGAGACCTTATAGTATCTTATCTCTGAAAACAACTTTCACAATTAGAGTCTGCCCTTCTTGTTGCACTGGAGAATGACTGTAATTTTGTGACTGTGTTGTGCGTGTCTTTGTGTCTTGAACAAGATCTTGGGAGAACAGTGGGCGGTCTAGTCTGTTAATGGATCCTGGCTGTTGCACCCCTTCAGGTCTTCCCTTTGAAGGTCTTGTTTAGCAAGGTTTATACATCACCAAATTTAAGAGGGAAACCAGCCAAGTTACAAGGCCAGTGTCTCAAATTTAAAACTCACGAGTACTTTTCTTATGCAGCGTGGCCTGTATCGATGTGACTGTGTTAGGTGATCTTTGTCAGGTTTGTTTCTTTGGTGACTGGAGAACAATAGGTTTGTCCCAAGCGAAGTCCTGCTTTCTAGTTCTAGGATCTTTGATTTTGTTCAGACTCTCTTTGTGTGGCTTTTGGTGTTCTTTTGTTATGAGTGGATTTTTGTTGTTATTGTTGCTGTTGCTGCTGTTGTTGTTGTTAAAATAAACTGGACACAGACCTATCTCTGTTTCTTTAAGCCGGCGGCCTGGGAATTGCAGGAGTGAGGGTGGAGGAAAGGGAGCTATGATTTCTGGAGCTACTGTTTGACTTCTGCTTTCTGTAGGTGTCTCCAAGTAACAGATAATTTTCTTCCTCTTTAGACATGTTGTTCCTTGGATCAGGGAGAAAGGCTCATACTAAAAATGAGAGGGGAACGCAGCTGAGGGGGAAGGGCATTCAGAAAGAACCGCACAGGACTGCAGGACAGCGAGGAGTGGAAACAAGCAAAAAGGTTAAGAATGGTCACAAAGCGAGCAGCTAGGCACGGAGGTGCCAAGGGCGGCGGGTCTGAGCGCTTCGGTTTTGTTTTCTTCTCCATTGCTCACTGTTCTCAGGCCAGTATCATCGGGGAAAGATAGCTTTGGCTTTACCTAGAATAAGAATTTCCATTAATGTATAGGCTCTGGATGGATCAGGTTCAACCACAGTTTTAATGAAGGTAGGTCCTGTATACTGAATTTCAGGATAGAGTAGTTAAAGGGACTGGCTGTGCTCTACTTTGGCGACTTAAAAATAAATAATGGAATGGCCATATGCAAGTTAATAGGAATGATTTCTGTGTCAGTCAGCTTCCTGCTGGAGAGACGAGACAAATGCACAAGTGGTCAGTGTTTTCCCATCAGGTGATGCTTGTAATATCAGTCCCTGTGGGGAAAGACTTCGTAGATTAGGATGGGTGTCACTCTGACCTATAACAGAGGTGAGAGAAGAGGACTGATCAAGGGTGGCTTCTGTTGTTATTTGTCCTTGAGTGCAGATGTGCACTGCCATGATGCGTGTGTGGAGGACATCCTTCAGTGTTGGTCCTCTCACCCTCCGCAGTGTCTGAAACAGGATCCCTCTGTGTATAGCAGGCTTACAGACATAAGTGCCACCGAGCCTGGCTTTATGTGGGTTCTGGAGATTCCAGCTCAGGCCCTCATGCTTGAACGAGCCCTGCTCAGCTACACTAGTTGTGGTTTTGTTTTTGTTTTTGAGTCTTAATCAGACTCTGGAAAAGTAAGTCTTTAAAATGGGAGGCATAATATATATGTGATAAAAAAAAATCCTGATTCCATATTACCATCGGTTTATAATTGCCTTCAAGGGACACTCCCTCTACCCCCCCCCCCACCACACACACACACACATTTCCTCTGCTAGGTTTAAACCATTACTCTGGCAGTCATTGTATTTGTCTTTCTTTTTATTTTTTTGTTTTTTCGAGACAGGGTTTCTCTGTGTAGCCCTGGCTGTCCTGGAACTCACTCTATAGACCAGGCTGGCCTCAAACTCAGAAATCCACCTGCCTCTGCCTCCCAAGTGCTGGGATTAAAGGCGTGCACCACCACTGCCCAGCTGTATTTGTCTTTCAACCATTTGTTCAAGACAAGAGTTTGGGTCGCACTGATACCAGTCCCTCACTGTTTTAACCCACTTCCTAGTGTATGTTCCGTTGTGTGTCACTGCTTGTTACTTGGTGTACTTATCACTGGTTCCCAGGACTAGAAGCACTGTAGAAGTCGTTTAGGTTGGGCCAGTGGGTAGTTAGTTCAGTCTTTTGAAGTACCCACTGCAGTCTTAAGGCTAACAGTTGCTGATTGGCTAGTAGCAATTTGGTAGGCCATAGCTTTCATAGACCTTTATGTGCCTGTGTTAATAGCAAGGGGAGCTTGGGTTGTTAGAACGGTCTACTGAAAGAACTGAACCACTTCAGACAGTCCTGTTGACCGGCCAGGAAATGGCATTTATGATCAACGCGGTTCCTTGAATCATCTGTGATGAAAAAGGGAGATGCTGACCTTGATTAGTGTAGCAGATTGGGTGCTTCCTCTAGAGCTGGGACTGGGTGAGCTTTTCTTGAAGCACATGAGCTATAGCAAGAACTGATAGTATCTAGCTGGTAATCTGATACTATTCGGGAGGAAGAATATAAAAGTTATGTAAGTAATCTGCTACTTTAATCCAGAATCCCTAGGGAGTCTTATGACTATTCTGGTCTTTATAAAATCACTTAAGAACTTATTGATTACATATTCTAAAGAAGAATGAATGGGATTACTAATTTGTAGTTATTAGATTCCTTCCTTCTATTTAATTGGGGTTGGAAGATACTCAAAATAGGTTAAATATTAGTCCAGGAGATGACTAACAGTGAGGCAGTATGGTATCACAGGAACTGTGTTAAGTGACTCATGGAGTGTATACCTTGCTCCCCAGTTATGATCTGTTTGCTTTTAATCTGGTCGTCTCTGCGCCAGGCACCGTGGTGATTGTAGAGATGATGCAAGCAACATGTTGGCCTTCAAAGCTTCAAGCCCAGTCAAGAGAATATCTAATAGGCTTGGGAACCAGGAAGCATAGGCTCCCTGGTAGAAACAAGCCACTGAGGACAGGAACTAGTGAACACAGTGACGATTCCTAGTGAGGCTTTCAGATTCCTGCGAGTGTAGAAACTTGGAGGAAATTTTTGCTCGGCATTCCCTAGATACAGCTCACTGCTTAGAGCCATGGGTCTGGCAAGAACACCCATATTATCCTAGAGCCCAGACAAGGGGTGTGTCCAGGCAAGGGGTGTGTCCGCTCACTGGTGGCAGCGCTGCCTCTTAGGAGACACTACTGTAGCCCAAGCCTGTTTACTGGAGGCTCTCCTAGTATTGGACCAGCATCTACTGATCTGGTTGATACTTAGTGCTAGATTTTCTGCTATCTTAAAGCTAGCTAACCACATTTATGGACATTTCAGGGAATTTACAAACAATTATAATAATAATTAATTATCATGTTACTCATTCAGCGCATTTATTGAGACTACAGGCACTAAGCAAGTCACTGAGCACATGGTGGTGACCCAAAACTGACTTGATTGATCCTGATGTCACAGCCTTCTATCTGGGATAGAAAATGAAGAAAAACAAGCAGATAGTAAGATAATGACTGTGTGGTTGTGATGAGAATGAACCAAGATGGACAAGGCTATAGGCTTTCCAGAGTCGTTGAGGCACCTTTAAGGCATTTAGTAAATGATCTCATCAGTTGGAAATTTTTTTTCTAGTGATTTCCATATGCAAATAGTTTTTATTCTCTTTGTCTCTTAGGTGCATTGCCAGGTTCCTGATGAACCCAGAGAACCCTCCACCATATCCGGGGCCTGGGCCAACAGCCCCATACCCACCTTATCCACAACAGCCAGTGGGGCCTATGGGAGCCCCACCTCCTCAGGGGTACCCCTACCCACCGCCTCAGGGGTACCCCTATCAAGGATACCCACAGTACGGCTGGCAGGGTGGACCTCAGGAGCCTCCTAAGACCACGGGTAGGTGTCTGTGAATATGCAAATGTGCATGTCTTGATGTCCCACCCTCAAAGAGAGTGTTTGCACAATTCTTTGGCAGAGAAGAAATTGTGACCTTTGTGATTTCTGATTGATGTTTGATGCTGGTGGGTCAGAGTGGCTTTCACTCAAGAGGCCCCAGTCAGTTCTGCCTTCTTCCTTCGTGCCTCTTGTATTCTCTGTGGGGATGGCTTACTGGCCAACATGTTCTCCTCGAGCACTGGTGGGGAAAGTACCCACTGGTGTCTTCCTCTTGCAGCTGCTTTTGTTTATTTTAGCTCAATGGGGTTATTTTATCTGTTAGCTTGTTGGCCCTCAAGTCATCCTCCAGCCTTGCTGCTGAGGTTGGTTTTCTTATTATTTTCATAATTCTGTTCAATCTACTACTTGAGATTGCCCTTGTTTTCTGGGTCTGTATGCTAGAACAGTGCTACTCAAGACAGTTCATTTATTGAAGAATAAACTGTTGCTGGACTGTGAGAACCAAAGAAAGTTAGAGCGAATGTTAAAAAAAGAGCGGCTCGACATTCCCGGCAGTCAAGCATATGATCAGTCTTTATAAAACTACCAATCAGAGCAGGATTAAAAATAGAACAAGGAGAGAAGCATTGTGCTACATACATGTCTTGTGACTATTTTATAACCCTTGGTTTACAGAATTGCTGTTTCAGCTTTTAAAAACAGTTAATTTTTACCAAGTGTTTATTATACACCAAACAGCTTCCTAAAAGCTTTATGTATATCAACATTTAATCCTTGCAACAATTCTATGAGCAAAACTAGGGCCTTGTGTATGCCAGACGAGGTGGTGGTCCTCCTGCCTGTCATACTTCATGGTTAGTCTGGGTCTACACCTCTTTGAGGTGTACAGTTAGGGCTTTTGCACTTTACCGGATTATATGCCAATGTAGAAAGAAATCAGCCCAGCATCTGGCTTGTCTAGTAGATTCGCCCAAATTGAAATTCATAAATGCTGGTCTGGTATTTCGTCCTTCACCCGAAACACTCTTTGCCAGCTCCAGGCTCTCTCTAGTGTGCATTTGATGAGTTTAGAATTTTATTCAGTTTGTCTAGAACAAGTGCATCTTAGGTTATGTGGACTTCGTGCAGAAAATACAGATTTGAGTTTCTTTTTTGTTGGTTTAATTAATATTGATATCTGCCGTTTTAAGAAAAGGTTTCTTTATTCTTAAAATTAAACGGCTCCTTTAGTTAGTGTCAGTAATTGTAATTCACAAATGCCTTGAAAGGTACTTAACATGCTTTCAGGCACTTGCGAATCATTAACTCCCTGCATTCATTCATTCCGTACCCAAAGAAGGCAGGCTCCAGCATCTGGAACAGCTTTTCTCACTTAGGGCCCAGGACCTGGGGACAGAACTCTGGAGGTGGCTTCCTTGTAGAATGAACCTGTTGGGCACTGTTTCACTCCTTGTTCTTGGTATTGTCTGCGGGATCTCCGGTCAGAATCGTTTGCTGTTCTATTATGTGTCTGAGCTTTGTGTGGAAATTTAGGCCTTTCTCTCCAGTTAGAAGATTTTAGATTTATCTGCTTCTCCTCTCTCTCTCTGCTGCAGTTCCAGTGCATGCTGTAGTTCTTTTGGTTAATAGCTGCACAGGTGGAATGCTTCCTTCAATGCAAGGAGGCTCTCCTTCAGCTATTCTGTTTTGGGATGAGAGGAGGCTTCAAAACAGGTTTCTCTGTGTAATGGACCTGGCTGTCCTAGAACTTTGTACACCAGTCTGACTTCAAACTCACAGAGATCCACCTGCCTCTGCCCCCCAAGTGCTAGGAGAAAGGCACGTACCACCACACCCAGCTTCTTCAGCCATTCTTAATTGACTTTTGGTAATTATTAAAGGCTTAACATGGATATGGTCCATGGATGGGCAGGTAGCTAATCTAAGAACTTTCTTTGGTTACCTATTTATGATACACAGTTTATTTTTCAGGCCTCGTAGTCAAGGGCCTGCAAAATGGCTCAGTGGGCAAAGGAGCCTGCCACCAAACCTGACAACCTGTTTGATATCCCCTAGACCCCTCACGGTGAAAGGAAAGAACCTACTCCTGCACACTGTCTTTTGACCTTCAGGTACTTGAGCTGTGGCATGAGGGTGTGCACACATACACACAAGCAAGCAAACAAACAAATAAAAATTTAGGAAGAAATTATGGCCCAAACTGAAAAAAAAAAAACAAACAAAAAAACAAACGAAACCCTTTCATCTGTCTCAGAAACCCAGCCTTTTGGAAATCACATAAGTGGAAGTGCCTGTAGGGATGAGGCGTCCCAAAGGGGATGCCTGCAGCTTAGTTTAGGACCTCGTATGATTTTTCCTAACTATAACAAGTATTCCTTGTTATATTATGCTCACTCTCAGCCTCCTCCAGTGTTAGGAGCAAGAGTGTAACATCAGCCCCATGTTACAGAGCTGGAGTCTGAGGCTTATGGAGATTGTATTTCAGCTATTTATTGTATATATAACAATACACCCCAAAATTCAACTGCTTAAAGCAATGATGATTTTATTATCATTATTCTGTGAATTGGCAGGGAGATTCTTTTGCTTCATGTGATCTCTTGTGGGGTCACGTGATTTAATGCAGCCGTTAGCCTGGCAGGGGGCTGGGATGTCCAAGACTTTCATGAGTAGAGTGTTGGCTTGCCCACATGAGCCTCTCTATGCACATCTCCCTTCTCCAGGTAGACTAGCCTCACAGTGTTTTGCTGTTTTTATCTCTCCCATGAATTACATAGATTCATATCCAAGACTTCCAGGTATCTTAGCCGATAACTACATTAACTTAAACCACCTCCACTGAGGGGTTGGAAAGCTCAGCCGTTCAGAGCTCTGGCTATTCATCTAGAGGACCCAGGTTCCATTCCCAGCAGTCAGATGGCAGCTCATAACCATAGGTAATTCCAGTTCCAGGAATCCAGCACCCTCTTCTGTCCTCTGCAGACTCCATCATGCATGCGGTGCATAGACATGTATAGAGACAAAAATAAAAAACATCCTCTGTGGACTAGGCCTCTTACTAATCTTTCCCATGTTACTCTCACACTCCTTCCTCACCCCCACTCTGCTCTACTCTGCAGATCAAAATAAAATATCTGCATATTTTATAAATTATCTGTCATCACCTAAGCCTCATTCCATAAAAGTTACTCCTCCGTGTACTCCACCCGTACACTGATGGACTCAAAAGCACCTCCTCTCCCCAAATTCAGTTAGTTTTCATTTTATCTTCAGTCTGGCTCCTCAGTGTCCAAATTCAAGTAGCCACAGTTTTACTGTAGTAGTTTAGGCTTTGACTAAAACGGTTTTCAGTCAAGACTTGTATGGGTGCACGTGACAGAACCTCAGTCTTTATTAATGAGCAACAGAGAACTGCCTGCTGCCTAATAAAGGTGGTGATCCAAACAGGAAAAGAGAAAGAAGTCTGGGAGTAGAGGCTACGGGGGGCAGAGACCCACAGACAACACCGAGGGAGGAGAGCCTGGAATATGTTTAAGATACATGGGGAGGTGAATAAACGGGGATGCTGAATAAAAGGAAACTCAGGACAGAGGCTCTTAGCCAAGAGTATGAAAGATCCCAGCGAAGGATTAGATGTGAGACAGATTTGGCAAACCAGAATCTTGCCAAAGCAGAGTTTAAGACTTTTGCTGCCAGTGGAAGTTTGGTATACATTTGGTCATCTGAGCAATTAGAGATTATAATTGGAGTTTAGATAGAACTTTGCAGGAAGGTTGATTCATCTCTTTTCTGAATGCTGCTTACTAGGGCTGCGACACAGATGATAATAACAGTGTGCTTACTTCCTGTCAACCCCTGCCTGTTTTTTAAGACAGGGTCTTATATATAGTCCAGGCTGACCTCAAACTCACAATATAGTGGAGGATGACCTTGAATTCCTGATCCCCTGGCCTCTGTCTCCCAAATGCTAGCTTACAGACCTGCACCACGATGCCAGACTCCAGTGCACCCTGTGTGCCCTGTAGTAGGTTTTATAAGCATTGCTGCTGGCTTTGCATCAAGATCAGGTGGTGCTATTGGTTCAATTTACCCTGCACTGCGGGGAAGAGGGCAGCTGCTCCTCTTTGAAGCATCTTCAAGAGGCTGAGAGGGAGAGAAACATGAGGGCAGACTGACTTTGGAAAGCTAAGAAGGTTCTGTTGTTAAGGGAACCTGAACGTCTTTATTCCTGTGTGTTCCCCTCCAGCCTCGGGCTTCTCCACTCTAACTGACTGTTCGGCTTTTTTAGTTTCCTTAAAGGTTTCATTCAGTTGAGCCACATGCTATCTGTCAAGATTTTTAGTTTTGGTGGGAATTTATACTCTGGTTTATTTTAACCAGAACTCCATAAAAAATAAACAAGTAGTTACCTATCAGATGACTTAGTTGGGTGGTTGAAGCTCTTTGGTGCTAGATGTCCCTCTCCCTGCCTCCCTCTGTCTTTCTCTTCCTTCCCTCCGGGGGCAGCTTCAGGGTGGTGAGGTTCCAAATCTTCCTTTAAAAAATAAACAAAATACTTATTTTACTTGATTGTGAAATAATTTCGGACACATATAAACATTGCAAAAGTAATACAGATCACGGGGACTTCCCCAAGCCGCGTATACTCACGGTGAGCCATCCATTATGTTCATCTTACCCAAGAATGATACTGTTCTACCATACTCTTTGGTGTGGGATCTTGCTATGTGTGTGTAGCTCAGGCTGGTCTTCAACCTAGTCTTCCTCACCTTTCCGAGTACTAGGATTACAGGCATGCACCCCTGATTCTTTTAGTCAGTCACAGCTCTCTAGCATACATCCCATTCCAAGGGGGGAGAGTAAGTACTTCACTCCTTTGTTGGTGGCAGCATTTTACAAAATGCCACATTCATGGAAGGTCTTTGGAAGCAGTTCTAGTAGTGACAGGTGAATTCCTATACAGTGAGGCATCCTAAGTAACAGTTTTAGTTTCTTATGAACGTACAATAGTGGAAAGAGTTAAGAGTAAAAAATTAAACATAATTGTATCTCTCTAATCTTGTGTCAGAAAACAGGTGCCAGAGTTGGTGTAGAATGTCTGTCATCCTGTCTACTTGAGAAGTAGAGACAGGAGGATCACATTCAAGGCCTGCCAAGGCTACAGAGAAAATAAGTAATTGGTCTTGAAGGAAAGTTCTGTAAACTGTTAGAAGGAATGAAAGGGATTTTAATACTTCCCCTAACCTAAAATGACTCCCACCCAGGTGCATCAGTCCTGAGAGCTGAAAGAATCCTGCTCAGGTGACCCCAGGCCAATCATAGCAGCAGAGCCACCCAGGTCACAGTAAGCATCACTGATCCATTATCCACATTCCTGCTATGCATGGATTTGGCTTCAGGATCCTCACCCACGCATGCTAGGCAGCCATATTGAGTACGTTTGAGTTTCACATGGACCCACTTATCTTATTTTTCTTACTAAGCCAATTCCCTCTTTTTAGAGAAACCGATACCACAAAACTATTAGTGATTTGCCAGGATGAGTGAGCTCTTTTGTTTGGGTGAATTCGGTTGTGTTGAGACAGGGTCTTACTTTGTAGCCAAGGCTAGCCTCTCCTGATTGAACTTACTGGTGTGAGGCATAACTCCTGGCTAAGAGCCACGAGTGTTGACTTAAGACAGAGGGCTCTGATTTCAAGCTAAGCACATTACCTCCTTGTGCTCTGCTACGAAGATCTAGCACAGATTTGCCAGAAATTCTGAAACACCCACCAAAGGAAAATATTCTTTTATTACTCTTTCTTTTTCCCTCACAACACAAACAAATAAAATAAAACTATCTAGTAATTATAATAGGCTACTAGTTTTCTCCTCCTCTTTCTCTTCCTCCTCTTCTTCTTTTTCTTCCTCCTCCTCTTTTTCCTCCTCCTCCTCCTCCTCCTCCTTTTACTCCCTGATCACCTCTCCCCATTCTTTTGAGACAGGATCTCACTATGTAACCCTGGCTGGCCTTGAACTCAGAGAATCACCTGCCCCTGCTTCCCAGATGCTGGGACTAAAGGCGTGTGGCAAGTTTCTTAACTTCCCTGGTCTTTGACTGTCCCCTCCTCCCCTTGGAAATCTCTTTTGTCTCTTCTAGAACAGTGCTGAGTACTTGGTACACACACACACACACACACACACACACACACACACACACACACGTAGAACTGACATGCATGTACATACACTCTATACATATGTATTGGGTGAATGTAAGTGTTTTAAAAACTGGTTGTGATTTTGTTAGTTATCTGGGCCCCTCCTCACTCTATCTTTGAGATCCTTTCCTTGCTTTGTAGCCATAAGACCTGGTTTTATACATAGTGTTCTAGGACAGGACTATGGTATCTGGCAATACACCCATTAATATGAATTCCACTTACATCAGTGTCCTTTGGGATGCCCATGTGGAGCTACAAAGCCCAGTTGGCCTCAGAACAAGGTTTCTAAGTTGGGAACCTCCCATTGACTGCATTTTTGTTCTTTGTATCTGAAGGAAGGGATGGAAGTACCTTCTCAGAGCTCCATTTCTCCTGGCTAGTAATAATGGCGTCAGGCTAGGGGGAGGGATGTCTTTCCGTGCTCCATTCTTGGTGCCTCCCTCACTGCTTTCATTAGCCACTGTGAGGATAGAAGGCGTGGCGAGGTAGTACTTCTGACTTCTCTGGATAACGGGCCGTGTGGGGCTGCAGCCTGGATTGTGAGAGCCTTCTCTGACTTCCTTCCTCAGAAACTGAACCCTGATCATGCAGTTTTGTTCTCTGAGAAGCCTCTCCACTATGAACTGTCCGGTGGTCCCCTCCCTTCCTCTGTCCCTCCCTCCCTCCGTCTGTCCCTCCCCTTCCTTCCTTCCTTCCTTCCTTCCTTCCTTCCTTCCTTCCTTCCTCCCTCCCTTCCTTCCTTCTTTTTCTCCCCACCCACCCCCCACCTCTGGCCAGAACACTGAAACCACCAAAACCCACATTGATTTAGCACTCTTAGGTATCGTTTATTTATCTAGTTCTGTGGATGACAGCTTCCTGTCCTGTAAAAATGGGGTTATAGGCCCACTGTAAAAATAAAGGAATGCAACTTGCTCAGCTTATGACACATCAGTGCGATTTTAACTTTGGCTTGGAGACGAGCAGACGTGGGGAGAGCAAGAGTGCCCCAGAGGAGAGGAGACTGCCTGCTGTGCAAGGCTTGCTAGCATCTCTCCTGTCACTGTAGCCTGCAGCTGGTCTCCCTCCTTGTGCTTGTACCCCTGCTATGTATTTCCTACCCAGACCCCTAAGTAGCTTCTGTTTTACTCAGGTGAAAACCAGGGTCCTTGCAGGGGACCCAGCAAGGTCCTATGTGAGCTGGCCACTGCCACTCTCTCACCTCTCAGCGGGCTGCTGCTCTGCTCCTCTAGGGCCATCCTGGGCTCTTGCCAGGACTCACTACAGGCCCCTTGCACAGGTTGTTCGCACCCCCAGGCCGGTCTGCCTTACCGTCCTTTGGACTTGCTTATTTGTTACCTAGTTTAGAAAGGTCCTCCAGTTGCTTCTTCCCTCCTTGGTCTTTGTGTAGAGTACTCACACTAGCCCCTAGTGTTCCTGTTTGTCTTCTGTTTCCCCTCCCTGGCATTACTATTTACTGGCTTCTGTTGTTGTCATTTGAGAAAGGAATTCACTATGTAGATTAGGCTGCCCTAAAGACGTGTGCCACCATACCCAGCAGGGGCGTCTTCATGCTATAGTCACACTGAGTTCTGAGCACTGATTGAGTGGCCAAGTGTCCCCTCACGGTGTCTTGTGCAGTTCTCTCTCAGGCCTTCCTTTTCCTGCTGTGTTTTTGGAATGGAACCTACTGTGTTACTGTCACAGTCAGCCCTAGAGCTGAGCATGGCGTGCGTATCCTTCATCATTTAATCGGCATGGCAGTTAAACCTGTAGAAGACGGAGACAAGAAAGAAGCTGGTTTGTTCAAGATGTGAGCTAGCGTGGGCAGAGCTGGCGTCTGATGGTGGCGTTTGGCTTAGAGCCTGCCCTCTCTGCAGCACTGCCTTGGCTGCCCCACCCACTCCACAGTACTGCACTGCTGCTTTGACTGCCGTCCTAAGGCAGATCTGACTGAGGCTGCGCTCGGTGCGCCTTGTGCCTCCAGTGCTGCTTCCTCCTCCGCCTTGGACGTCAGCCTGGTCTAATCCTCAGTAGCTGGACTGGGTTGGTGTGCAAAACATCTTCCTTAGTTTATCCTGTCCGAGCTCCTTAAAATTCTTCACTTGGTCACAGCCTTACTACCCGGGTAGAAGTCTGGAAGAGCCTTTCTATCTCCTCTTCCTCCTTCCGATTGCTTCTTCCTCCCTTGGTCCTTTGTATAGTACTCAAACTAGTCCCTATTATCTCTTTTTTCTTTTTAAAAAAGATTTATTTTTGTTATCTTATTTATGTATATGGCATGTGTGGTGGTGGTGGCGGTATATGCACATGAATACAAGTGCTTACGGAGGTCAGAGGTGTCAGATCCCTCTGGAGCTGGGGTTACCAGCAGTTGTGAGCCACCTGATATGCTAGGAATTGAACTTAGGTCCTCAGGAATAGCAGTGTATTCTCTTATATACTGAACCATCTCTCTAGCCCCTGCCTTTCTAGCTCTTAACTCCTGTCCTGGGACATTCATTTGAGTGTTCTAAAAATTCTTTGGGAAACTTCCCATGTCTTCTGTTTGTTTCTTTGATTAAATTTATCTTTTGAGGCAGAGTTTCTCTGTGTAGCTCTGACTGTCCTAGAACTCACTTTGTAGACCAGGCTGGCCTTGAACTCATAGATATCCTCCAACTCTGCCTCCCAAGCACTGGGATCAGAGGCATGAGCCACTCTGCCCGGCTCCCCTGGGTCTTATATAGGCCTGGACAGCATCTCTTTAAGACGGTATCTAGGCATGTCCCAGGTGTGAGATGCTTGTGGTTCTTGACCCAGCATGGAGATCTGGACACATACTCTTGCTAAAATGGAGACATGAAGCTCTTGGTGGCCACCAGGACAAACTGCTCTGGCTTCTCATCCGGAAGAAGACAGGTTGCTTATGTGATCTTCCCAAGGTTTGTGATCCTTCTTACGGGCACTCACTTTAGTTTATCATCGTGGTCAACTCAGAAACGTCCTCTTAGCAGAGAAACTCGCCGACCCTCCGTGTGGAAGGAAGCCCTCTCCTTCCTCCCTGTGGTGTCCTGTCGCCCTCCTAAGGTGGAGGCTTCATGGATTTCTTTTTCTTCAGATAATGGCCAGGATTCAGAAGGCCTAAGACCTGTCTTGCAGGCTCAGTTTTGGTTCCTTGATCTCACTCATTCCTACTCATCTCCTGCACATGCCATCTCTGTATTGCTGGACATTCTTCACCTCTTTCTGACTAGCTGGATACAGGTAGTCTCTGTGACTTCTTTTGTTCATCCCAGACTGAGGCATCAAAGGAATGAAGAAAGGACAGTCATACATACAGAATGCTGGGGTCAGATGGGCTATGTACACTCCGATAGAGCGGTACCAGCGACCACACAGCCGGGACCTCAGCGTCATTACATCTGGAAGGAAGAAGCTCCAGTTGCTAGTTTTTGTGCTCACTGTTCAGTTTTCCTAGATATTCACACTGGCACCAGAGAAAGGCCTTTGCCAGTTCTAAGCTGGGATGGGGCAGGCTTGGCATTTCTCAGTAGGATTGGTTCTTAACATGGCTGTGCTCACCTCCCAGTTGGGGCTAAGTTTCTGTCCTCCACTCTGCTGTCTTCATCCGGAATTTTTACAGCATTGCCTTTAGTTATAGAATTCTTTTCTCTAATCTAAAAGGCCTGTGATAGATCCTGCCCAACTTGACTGACCATTGGGTTCCCCAGTAACTATCTGAAAGTGATTGTGGAATGTTAGCTGGGGGTGGTGGGTCACACCTTACATCTAAGCATCAGGAAGGCAGAGGCAGAAGCAGGCACTGTTTGAGGACAGCTCAGACATACACACATATACGTGAGGGTGGGGGTGAATTGAGAGATGTAGGACAGCACAGAGCAAAACTGGAAGAGCCTTTTCAAGTTGTTAAACCCATCTTGATTTTGCAGAGAAGACAGAGTACTTTCCCTTCCTTACTCTGGTCACTTTTGGTCTGGGACTAGAGCAGAGTGTTTACAGTATGGTGGGAGCCTGGAGCATTATTAGGACGCCAGCAGTCACAAATGTCTGAGGAATGTGAACTGGCTGAATGAACCTCCGGCTCAGAAAATACTAATAATAGTCTCAGGACTTTAAAAAGTTCCCTTTATAACCCAGATGCTCCGTCCTCTCCGTTCATTTTCATGGTATTTCCTGGGCAGTTGTTGCTTACGTGCACATGCCCTTTGTATCTGCTGACGCTGTGCTGTTACAGTGTGGACAACTATTGTGTATTTGTTACAAGCAACTTCCCTGTAGGACAGGATTTCTCAGCATTATTGACCCTTCTATCAGAAATCTTTTATGGGCGTTTTCCTGCAGCGTTGTAGGGTACACAGCAGCTCCTCTGTGGTAGCTGTAGCAGAGGCTCTTTAGTTATGTCTCCAGCTCTTACCAAAGGTTCTCGAAGGGCACATAGCACCTTCCCTTGAGAACCAGTGTTGTAGAGTCACTAAAACTTGAAGTGGATCATTGCCTTTGGGTCCAGAGAAGGAAAAGGCCTTCCTAACCAGCTTTGTCAGCTCCTGAAAAACACAGGACGAGTTCTTGTGGCTTGCTGGGGGAAGGTGCTTTCAGAATTTGGAACTATGTAGGACTTCTGGACTGGACACGTTTTATTTCTATGCAGTTTAGAGTTAGAAAACTGGATGCTACCAGTTCCTCTATTAAAGCCATTAGAACAAAAATTTTCAGGCCAGTGGTTTTTCCTTTTGTTATTAAATGTTCAGTAGTTCTTTTGTTAAAGAATAAATACTATCTAAATAATAGAGCAAATATTTGCCAATTAGTTACGTATGTTGGGCGCTTTTATATGCTAACTCATTTAGTCCTTAGAACAACTCTTGGAGGTAAGCCTTCTTGTTATTGTTGCTGTGTAGATAAGTGGAAGGGTTAGGACCAACATATCCCTGGGCAGCAAAGGGCCAGGAAAGCAGAGATTCAGACCCAGCAGTCTGAGTCTGGTCTGAGCTCCTTGGCAATGGCCACTTTACTGAGCACTTATTACAGTCCCTGGTTCTGGGCTAAGAGGTTCATGGATTAATTTCTGATTTCCTTTCCCTCCCTTCCCCTCCCTCCCTCCCTCCCCCTCTCTCTCTCTCTCTCTCTCTCTCTCTCTCTCTCTCTCTCTCTCTCTCTCTTTCTCTCTCTTAAATGGGGTTTCTCTGTGTAGCCCTGACTGTCCTGGAACTCACTCCGTAGACCAGGCTGGCCTGGAACTCAGAAATCCGCCTGCCTCTGCCTCCTGAGTGCTGGGATTAAAGGTGTGCGCCACCACTGCCCCAGTAATTTCCGATTTTGTAACAGTCTTCTAGGATACATGGCGATATCCACCTGAGACCAAGGACTTACAGACGCTGTAAGGTCTTGCTGTAGTCACTCAGGTCAAAAGCCTGACTTGCTTCTATGTATCATGTGTTCTCCCATGCACAAGTTAAAAATAATTATGGGGAAGATGTCTCAGTGAGTAAATGTGCTTACCACCAGGCCTGACGACCTGAGTTTGAGCCCCAGCCACGTGGTGAAGGAGAGAGCCAGCTCCCTCAAGGTCGCCCACCCATCACCACACAAACACATTTTAAAAGGTTAAAACATTTCTAACCTTGGAACCACCACTCTTTCAGCCAGTTATATGCATCTCATAATTCAGGGCAGGTCACAAATGTTGCTGTGTCTCATCAGACCTTATTTATGTGCTTGTGACCATTATGTTCCTTAACCCAATCAGCAGTCCAGGGAAAGAGAAAATAAAACAACTTTCCTATGGTCTGTTGCAATAGTAGCTAGGTGAGCCTGATGTCAACCCATGTCTGTCTGGTCTGGTTTCAAGCGGTTTTCTTTACTTTTAGGCTCCTTTTGCATTCTCTTAGGGGATAGCCTTTAAATACAGCATTAGCAATAGCACACACCATTACTTGTAAAAGGGCTTGTGGATGAATTCTCTGTGGTGACTCTTAGTGGACAGTATCCCAAAGACAGGTGAGAATGGCCTTTAGGAGTCTCTTAGGGACTTAGCACCAACTAGGTCCAGCACTTTAAGGGTGATATCATGGTAACTGAGCTAAGTCTCGTGGACCTGTTGGTTATGTTAAGACAGTTTAGCCAAATGTGCTGGTGCTCGCCTTTGAGCTCAGCACTTGGGAGCAGAGGCGGATGGAGCTCTCCATGCTTTTTTGAAGGGCTTGGCTTGCCCAGCACTCAGAGGTAATGGAGTGTGAAAACACAACTACTTTATGCATATTCCTTTTCCTTGGCTGGCTGGTGGGTGTATCCAGTGCCTGCTGGCTGAAAGCAGGCTGGGTTGTTGAGACAAAGTTGTCATTGAATTCTTAGCCCCCCTTTAGCCATGCGCGGCCTGGATTTTCTGCTCGAATATCACTCTAGCTCATTTTGAAACAGAATGCTCATGCAGGCTTCACTTTTCACAGAGCTTTCTGAGCGTGGGCCAGTAGAGACAGCGAAGACACTGGTTTGCTGGGCAAGGGAAACACGTCACAGAAAGCACTGCTCTGCCCAAGCGGCAGCTAAGGAAGTTTAAGCTCTGGGTAGGATCAGGTCAGTCTCAGAAAGACTGGCTGAGCACTCACTGCTAAAATTTCTCTTTGTAAGCTTCACTCACCTGAGGAAGGCCAGTGCTTCAGGTCATTAGTTATGGGGACACCAAGGAGACAGGGATCTCCCCTGTATATTCTGAATTGTAATAAGGCATTAGCTGTACTGCGAGGACCTAGGCTCCAGGGCTTGCACAGGGCAGTGTGGCTCTTGTCACACCAGCTGCTCTCGTGGCACAGTGCCCAAAGCCACCTCCCGGTGGCCAGTGTGGTTAGCCATACTGGAACCTGAGGAAAACCTCTTGACAACTGAAGTCTCCCTCGGGTTTTTATAGCAGTCCCTTTCAGGAGTATTGGCTGCCCAGGAAGTGGTGCCATTTTAAAGGTCCGCACTCCGCCGTGGTGGCTCTCCAGGGTTGACGCCATCTGAAGTTTGGGATTCGCCACAGCATGATTTTCATTAGGCTGCTGACAAAGAAATCTACAAGGACTGGTGTCTGCACTACTGAGTGAGGACTCAGCCTGGCCGACAGTGACTGTGCGAAGGCCAAATCCAGACTCACCCGTGACAGAAGAGCTGGTTTCTTCCAAAGCCCGGCTTAGTTGGCTCTCTTAACAGTCAGAGAGCTTCTGCCTCTCGTTAGACCTAGGTTCTTACACCAGGAAACCTGGCCACTTAAAAAATAATAATTTTATGGAGAGATGGCTCAGTGGTTAAAAGCAAGTACTGCCGTTCTGAAGAACTGAACTCCATTCCTCGCACCCATATGTGGTGGCTTACAACCTCCCTTAACTCCAGCTCTAGGGACATCAAGTGCCTCTAGTGTCCATAGGCCTCTGCACTCACGTGGACATGCCCATACAGATGCACACACGTGCACACACACACACACAATTAAAAATAGTAAAAATAAATCATTTAAGATAACTTTGTAGGGCTAGAGAGATGGCTCAGTGGTTAAGAGCACTGCCTGCTCTTCCAAAGATCCTGGGTTCAATACCCAGCAACCACATGGTGGCTCACAACTATCTGTAATGGGATCCAGTGCCCTCTTCTGGTACAGCTACAGTGGACTCACATACATAAAGTAAATAAATAATTCTTAAAAAAAAAAAGATAACTTTGTAACAGTTGTATCTTCCTGAATGGGAAATGGTAGAGCTTGGGTTGGGTCAGTGGTAGAGCCTGTGACCAGCATACACTTTCATTCCACCATGTGAGTCCCAGGAATTGAATTCAGGTTATCCAACTTGGCAGCAGACACCTTTACCAGCTGAGCCATCTCACCAGTCCATGATGCAGCCCTTTTTGAAATTCATCTAATACATGGTCTTTATCCAGGGGACGTATTTGAGGCTCATCCTGTACTGCATAAGAGTGTGCTGGGTGTTCTGTTGTTCTTATTTCTGTTAACATTTTAAATTGTCAAGGCCAACCTTGGCTGCATCTTGGTCCCAGAGAATTCGAGTCTTCAGGAACAGGTGTTGGTTTATACTGAGGTCTCCATCTGAGATGTTAGTCTCTCTGCGGACTCCATACTGTGTTTCCCTCTACCCCAATCTAATCGATGCCTCACCTGTGATGTTGATATTGGGGTGTCTTCCCCAATTGTTTCTCTACCCTTTTGGGATCTCTTCCTGAACCTGCAGTTCACTGTTTCTGACAGACTGGCCATCCAGCAAGACCTGGTGTCTGACTGTTCACCACTGTCCCCAAGGGCTGGGGACGTGTACCACCATGGCTAGTTTCCTGTGTGGGTCTTGGGGCTCTGCCTCATGCTTGCACAGCGGGTGCACTCACCCGCCTGTTTCTCAAAGCACTACAGAAAGACTGCTTTGCCTTTTAGCCCTTGACTAATCTAGAAATAGAGCAATAACAGTAACAGCCACCCTTTTCTTCTGTTTTGTGCTAGGTACTGACCGCTTTTCAAGGATTTTCTCATATGAGCTTTATAACAGTCCTAAGAGGTTGGTGCTTTTTGTACCCATTTTTCAGTAAAAGAAACTGAGCCACAGAGAGGGTAAGGGACTTGCATTTGACTTAAATGGACTATGCCAAGTATATTAAGCATAACCTAAATCTTGTGAACTTGTGTCTGGAAGAGCTGAGCCTTGGCCATTCAGAACTGAAGAGGCCTACCCCCTGCTGAGCTAAGCTGAGAAGCTGGCAGAAACAGACCCAGGGGCTGGGCCCTGACAATATTCCAGTCATTGCTCTTCTCCAAGAGGATAAGAGTCTTGCCATGGCTCCCCGGGAGAGTAGGTCTCTTCTCTAGGAAATACTTTCCTATCAACTCTTAGGGCAAGTCTTACCAGCTGCTACTCGATGTTGTCAAAGTTACAATCCTTGAGTTTTGAGAGGCCAATTGTATTCCCTTCTTTTTCCTTCCCTGCTGGAGGAGTTGGCTTATGTATTTAGACTGGGATACTGATTGGAAAAGATCCCCCTCCTAGGGAGGACCCCGACTTACTCTCGGTATTTTAGACATTACCTTTCTGAAGCAAGAAGAAGAATAAACTGCACATGTTCTCATAAGCTCCTGCTCTTGGGATATAGCCCAGGTTTCTTCTTGGGACCCTCAGCATCAGACCTTTTCTTTAACTAAGACAGCCTTCCCCAGAAAGATCATAGGAGCAGCCTAGAAAAGAATTTTATGCCTTTTATTTATATATATTTTTTGGAGGTAGAATCCCCTTAGGTCTTTATTTTATTTTTAATAGTATCTAGATTCTTTCTGAATTTTGAGGATAGAGCCCAGGGTCTTATATATATTTAAGGGCATACCCTGCCACTGAGCCACACCACTAACTCTAAAGCACTTGCCCAACAGACTCGGGATAAGATTGGATTATGAAGGGCAGGCCTGAGCAGGCCAGCATCATGACACACACCTTTAATCCTACCACCTGGGAACTTGTGAAGCAAGGGCAGGCAGATCTTTGTGAGTTAAGAGGCCACTGGTTGACCTAGTGATAGTGAGTTCTAGGACAGCCAATGCTACATAGTGAGACCCAAAATAAACAAGCAACCTCAAAAGATATTTAATTGTGAGCTCTTAAATGGGCAGAATGATTTTTTTTCTTATATCATGTGCCACGTTTATCTTAGGTCATTTATGGATCTTTCTTTCCCTTACTAGAGTCTCCCTAAAAGTCCTGTCCAGGACCCGCTGTCAGCCTTTGAGTAACCATAAATTTCCCAGGGCTGTGGGTAGGATATTCTGGGGCTATAGAACTGAAGAAAAAGTTCCAACAAGTCCCCCGTGGAAAGGCGTTCTGTGGTTCGAGGCCTGCTCTCCCTGACCAGCTGCCCGGCAGCGCCTCTGCTCTCCGCTCCATTTGCTCGCTTTAACCTCCTGACTCTAAAGCGACGGTCCTGTGCCAGGGATTGCCACCAGCCGCTTCTCAGAAGTTTGGGCTATGCCCAGATCTTATTTGAAGCTTTTGAGCTGAGACAGGAGGAATGGCAGGGACTGTGGTGGCACAGGCCTGCCATCTCAGCACTCCAGAGGCTAAAGCAGGGGGATTGTGAGTTTGAGCCTAGCTTGGATTATTTAATGAGATCCTGTCTCAAAAAAAAAAAAGTTTTGTGATAAACTGTCTTCTTTTAGTCCTTGGGGCTGGTTGATTTTGTTGCTTTTACTAATATTTATAGTTCTTCAGAGAGCAGCTAGCTACATCTGTACCTGCATCTTGCTCTCAAGTGAGGCATGAACAGTATTCTAGTGGCAGTTGTAAGCATAAGACAGATTGCTCATTCATTTATTCATTTGGTGTCTTCTGTGTGCTGGGCCTACTGAATTCCCTAAGGCAGGTTATGGTCAAAGAGTGATAAATGGCATTGAAGTCAAGAACAGTTTTATCCAGGTAGGACTAGGAGCTGGGAGCTCACCAGATCTTTTCTTGAAGATCAAAAGGGATTCCTAAATAAGATCACTGCCTCTTTCATTCATGAGTGATCAGGGCAGGGGTACGACAGAGTTCTTGATGTCAGCTAGCTCCAGCCTTCTGGTACTATGGGCATAAGTGGTAAGGGTGACTGTGTGGTTATGAGTTTTATTAAATTGGGAAGCAGCACTCCTGACCCTTCTGGATTGTCACCCAGTCACAGGCATTGATAACTTTTTTATCCATTCCCTTGTCTCTTGTTGGTTCTTCAGAAACTCCTTAGTTTATTATATAGGACTATATATAGGCTCTACGAGCTTATAAATGCCCATGGTGCTTCCAGTTATCTCAGCCCCAGGGGGCTCTGCCTTGCTTTCTTTAGGTGTCTGTCTGGGGAGTAGCCATAGCTGCTAATATACACTGAACACTTGTGTACCATACCCTGGCCTATGTGTATTAATTCAGTGAGGAAATACATACATCTTACAGATGGGGAAACTAAAGCTGGGAGAAACTGTTGCTTTAAGAATGACCTTGAGGGTGGCTGGAGGATGCCTGTCCCATGCCGTCTCTCCTTTCTCTGCACTGTGTTCCTTGACAGGGCTGGTTGCCAGGTGAGATACTGGTCTGCTTGTGCACAGGTAGATAGTGGGCTGTTGCAGACTGTCCAAGCATGTTCCCGAGGGTGAGTTGGTATGGTGGACTTCCAGAGTTCTCTGAGAGCACTTCTATTCTGTCTCCAATTTCTCTAAATGGTGGCACCATAAATAAACCCACTCTGCCTTGGGAAAAACCAAATGTGTTCTGGCCTTCCTGGCAGAGCAGAGGCTCCAAGTATGCATGCTTTACCTCCAAGACCAAACCATTTCAGGGTCTTATTGCCTGTTTTAGTGGGAATGTGTTGGGTCTTTTGAATTCCTTAGTGACAAACTGGCCAAACTGATAGTGTTAATCATGGGAGAAAGGTGTTTCTCTAAATGCTGGCTCTGTCTCCCAGGCTAGCAGAGTTCCAGTCACAAAGTCTGACACACCCTCTGTCTCCCTTTCTCCACTGGGAAAGCTCTGACTTCTCTTTTAACAAAAAAGTGTGTCTATGTGAGTAAGAGTGGTTTTCAGGACCCGTTGGCATTGACCTTCAGATAGATGTTGGCTTGTCATAGTTAGAAAAGCAACATTTGTGACCAGCAGAGCACCTCCCACTGCTCTTTCCAGATGTGCAAGGAAACCTCATCGTCTACTCTAGGCAATGTGCTCAGTGCCTAGAGGGAGACACCGACCAGTGAGGGCTGTGCCATGTCACCACATTCATGACAATGTCGTCCTGCCTCATTCTTGACCTCAGAACTCACTGGGTTCAGGGCTCTAACTGCACTCAGGAGAAAACAGCTATTTTTACTGTCATATAATTATGTCTGTTGGTCAAGGAAGAAAACAGCCTGGGGTGTTTTTGCATAAATACATCTGTGGGAGCTGTTAATTAGTAACCTAGAAATCTGTTCCGGGTAGAAGCCAGTTGTGGTCTGTATACCTAAGATAAAACCTGATTTGCATTCAGTAGAAATGATACCGCAGTGTTTGCTCTCCTGGAGAATGTGGCAGGTACTGTTTGAATGGGGCTCATGGGGCTGGCACTGCATGAGTCAGGCTGACATTGCTGATAACAGCTGCCTGTGCCTTCCTGTGCCTGGACGGGAGCAGGTGAGACAGCCGCTTCCTCCTTGGTGAGTCTGCCCATTTGGGCAGGTTCCAAAGAGCTGGCTCCCCTCACAGTAACCTCTCCAATTCCCCTTTTCCTATAATTCTAGTACTAAAACTCAAAAAAGCAACAGTTTCCCTGGTTTCTGATTAGCTCTCTAAAATCATGGTAACAGTTCTATTTTCGGGGCCACCTACATTAGAGGCTGGGCAAACGCTACTACTACTGAGCTGCATCTCAATTCCAGTCCTTCACCAGGGCCAGTCAACAGTGATACAGGACTGACCTCCATCTCCCACAGCTCACTACGGAGGACCCTGTCCTGATACTGAGTTTCAGTTGTGTTACCTGTTGGTTCTTCCTGTTCTAGCATGTGCCTGTGGGCAGCTTTTTCATTTCTTCCCTCCAAGTGTTCTGCGAGCTCCCCAAGTTACTCTCTTTTCTGGACTCTCCTCCAGGGTTGGCTGTGTCAGGAAAAGAAAAGTGAGCATTGAGGTGGGAGACCGAGGAGGAACCACAGCTGCCTTCTCCTGGTGCCCTGGGTGTGAGCCTGGGCGTGAGAGGTGCTGGGAGGGAGCAGTTTGGAAGAGCCAGTCTCCAGGCCAGGAGAGGAGGCAGACGCCAAGGCAGAGCACACTTGGGTTTTGGTAACTGTGACATGCCTCTGGCTGACTGGAGTCCAGACTAAGGAGAATGGAAGCCGCTGCTGGAACAGAATGCCCCTGTGCCACCAGCTTAAACAGTGTTATTGCTGTGAACTAAACTCTGGTGTCCTGCATGTTGACGAGCCGTGGAAGCCTCATGAATCAGTAGGAGCCTGAAGATTTTGATATCACTAAGGCTCCCTGAAAGGATGCATGTAGTTAAATATTCATAGCATAAAATCTGCTCTTTTGACCGTATCTAAGGACATAGCTCCTTGGTGTTAGCTACATTCACATTGTTGTTCGGTCATTGTCTTTTCTTCCCAAATGGAAATTTGGCACCTCTTGAACAACAGACCCCCGTGCTACCCTTTGTCCTTCCCCTGACAACCCCATTCCCCTTTCTGCCTGTGGATTTGACTAGTCTGTATTTCAGATAAATGGAATCATAATAATCATAGTACCTGCCCTTCTGTGACTAGCTGATTTCATATGGTATGTCTTTAGCGTTTATCCACTTTTTTCTTCCTTTTTGAGGCTGAGTAATATTCCATTGAAGATATATTCCACATTTAGTTTATTCATTCATTGATAGATATTGAGTTGTATTTACCTTTCAGCCATTGTAAATAATTTCAAATACTGTGAATAATGATCATGGGTATACAATATTTGTTCAGGTCCTTGCATTCAATTTTTTTGGGTGATGGTATTAAAACAAGATGTCTTTAAAGATTAGTTGCTGATGAATTACCTTTCTGCCTTAGGGCTTGACTTTCAGACCAAAAGTCAGCTTTATTCACCTTCTAAGTTTAGACTACAGTGTACCCTGAGTGGGCATCTCATCATCACACTACATTTTGATATTTGATCGGTTTTCATGCATTTTTACACATCACTTTCCACTAAGAGCTCTTGAGTCGGTGAGTTCCTTGTAACTGCAGGGGTAGCCTTGGGCTAAAGACCAAGGTTTTGGGGGGGGGGGCTTGTCCCTGGAAATGGCTCCGTTTTGAGACTTGAAGCCAGAGGACTCCCAGCGTCTTTGTATAGGCACAGCATGCCCGATTGTTGGCTTTGACAACCTGCTTTTGTTTCATCTGCTTCTTGTAGAACATAAGTGGAATTGCATGTAGATATTCCCCAGGAAGATGGTCCACTGGTACAGTTTCGTGCCATGGGACTTGCCCCTCAGCTGGTTGCACCAGCTGATGGCACACCTACTTGACGGTAGGCTTTATATAGCTGCAGTCTCTGTGTATAAGACAGGAAGGCTTCCTAGGCTGGGTTCTCTCTGTGTTTGCCTGGCTGGCATTACTGTTGGAAGTGGAGATGGCTGGTTGTGTGAAGCTGAGGTATTAAGGTCATTGATGTTTTCTTTGTTAATTAGAAATTCTCTAGACCCATAGATGAGCCACTCAGATTTCTTCTGCATAGCCACAGACACGGTAAGGAACGAGATTGTGGGCCATGCTGCCCATGGGAATGGTGCAGAGATCTTGCCGGCCCATGTTCCTGGCACCCTTCCCTGAATCTCAGGCCTTATGGGGCCAGTATGTAAACAAGGAACTCAGAAAAAGGAAAGCATCACCAGCTAGAGCCTGTATTACTCCAGCTCACTCTGTTCTTGCCGATGTGTCTGTTGTGCAGCTTGGACTGGCCCGGAGTCTGTCCTTTCTCATCTGAATATTGCCTTGTCTCTCTGCCTCAGAGCTCCGCTGATAAGGCTGGTTGTTCATGCTTGCAAGTGAGAGTACGCTTGCCTGAAAGAGCCTCAATGGTCTGTGTGCAGATGCTGTGTGCAGAAGCTCCTCCAAGGAGCTGTCGAAACTTGGGTGGGGCAAAGCAGGGGAGACTGCTCCTGGCTTTCCTCAGGCACCTTTTTCAACTGCTCTGGCACATGGCTGCTGAGACAGGAAGAATAATCAAGTGGTATTTTGTTGACATTTTTATCTTTGAGCATTCACTACAAAGCACCAATATCAATTCTGAGAGGTACAAGGACAGTCCAAGTTAGGAACGAGGCTGAACTAGGAAGGGAAGAGGCATCAGGCAGGTTTGAGCTAGATAAGGGACCTGTCAGGACTGTGGCCTGGGTTTTGTGCTCTGCTGTCATCTTGAGTTTGCTTTGAATACTATAGAGGACGACTAGCAGCTAACTCTCAGGATCAGAGGTATCGCGGGGGCAGAGGGTAAGGATGATATTTTCACAAGGTGATCCAACCTTGAACTGAGTCTCTGACATCACCTTGGGAGGAGCCAGTAATGAGCCAGGCAGGTGGTTGGGGAGCTGACTTCCCCGAGCCCTACAGGGTATGCCTTTGACAAGGAAAGGAGAGCGAAGGGTTATTCAACAGATACGCAGCCAGACCAGTTCCTGGAGGCGTGCGGGCGTGCGGGCATGCTCACAGGTGTTCCTGCCCATTCTGGATCTTTGGGAGGCTGAGACATAGCAGGTGGTCTAGGCAGGTGGCACGTAAAACCCACGGGAGGAGCAGAGTTCCTGCCCGGGTGCCCAGGGTGTGCAGGCCTTCGGCGGGTGAGGCATATTTCTGTCGGGCATGGACCTGTCTGACTGTACCTATGTCTGTGTCCCAGGGCTATAGTCCTGATGCCTCCCTACCAGCACTTCCTCTGTTTCAGGTTGGGTGTGTAAGATCCCCTCCACTGCTCTTGAAAGTACTCTACCTGGACCTGGCTGGGCTTCTAAGCATTGGACTTCCTAAAAGTGTGACCTAGACTCCAATTATGTTGAAGCCAAAGGAAAAACTACAGGAACTGTGTGGGGACGTGTGTGCATTGGGACAAGGGAAGAGCCTGATTTCAAGGCTACCTCCGACCCAAGGCTCTTCCATTCTCCTCTCACAGGTCCACCAGCTCTGGTTTCATTTTCTCTTCCCACAGAGTGGCAGTTCTTCCCCGACACAGGAACTGTTCTTTACTACTTACAGTGGGACCCCTTGCTTCTAGAACAGCATTTCAGAAGCTTCTCCCCAGAGTCCAAGGGAGCCCCTCTTAGTCTTTTTATCTAGATCTGCCTGTAAGAAGTGTACTTTTGTCTGGCATGGTGGCACATGACTGTCATCTCAGCATTTGGGAGTCTGAGGCAAGAGGATTGAGAGTTTGAGGCTAGCCTGGGCTACACAGACCATTCCTCATTTGATCAGGAGCGGCCCTGCCTGAAAACTCATGGTCATGTAAATAACAATACTAGTTCAGTTTGCTTACTGAGTGATTCACAGTGTGCCAGCACTGCTCTAATGATGTTTTGTTTTTCCAACAACTTTCTGGGCTGCAGATCACCAGTATTACCCCTTTTATGACAGAGGAAACTGAGGCTAGGAGAGGCTATTAACTACCCAAGGTTACTTGGCTAGGAAGTAGATGACTGTATATCTAAATTCAATTTGATATGTTTTATTAAATTACTAAATTACTATTCTAAAATCCTGAACGTAGTACCTCCAACAAAATTGAGACATGATGTCTTGAGCTTTATGACCTGGATTGAGGACATCTGTCTTTGTGAGCTTTTCTACTGGTGTGATAAAGACCATGGCCAAATGCAACCTAGGGAGAAGAAAGGGCTTATTTGTCTTATGTGTCTGGATCACAATCTATCACTGAGGGAAGCTAAGACAGGAACTCTAGTCAAGCCCTAGAGAGATGCTGCTCCTGTAACCTCATTCTCTATTTCTTACTCAACCCAACTTCTTAATACATTCCAGGACCACCTGACCAGGAATAGCACCACCCACAATGGTCTGGGCCCTCCCACATCAACCATCAATCAAGAAAATGTCCCACAGACTTGCTTACATTCCAGGCAATTCCTCAACCGAGGTCCCCTCTTCCCAGATGACTTTAGCTTGTGTCAGGTTGACAAAAACAGCACATCCTTTTAGGATGCCCAGGAAAACCAAAGTGGCCCTTTTTGTCTGTTCCCTTACTCCCTTATTATCCATCAATACAGAAGACTTCTATGACCTCAAATAAGAGCTTGGGGAGTCTCCCCATCAAAGAAGCATCCATCTGGTTCTGTAGCACCAGATGCCAGCCTGGGCATCGTCTGAGCCACTCCTCAAGTTGTCCACCCAGAATGACATCAGATCCTGTAGGTTGAAGGCTCAGTCTCTGCATGTGCCCCTCCATCTAGATGCCAGTCTCAGTCTCTATTGCTTTGTATGTAGTTCCAGTCAATTTGCTGCTTACACGAGTTCCCACGACCCCCTCCTCCAGTTCGTTTGCTTGAGTGGCTTAGGGAACTTATGTTTTCTGGTTTATTATAAAAGCCAATACAAGGACTAGAGCATTGACTGCCCTTCCAGAGGTCCTGAGTTCAATTCCCAGCAACCACATGGTGGCTCACAACCATCCATAACAAGATATGATGCCCTCTTCTGGTGTGTCTGAAGACAATTACAGTGTACTCATATACATAAAATAAATATGAAAAAAATAGATAAAAGCCAATACAAAAGACATAGATAAAGTGATGTAGAACATGAGAGTGCAGAAAGTTGTACTTTTACTCCCTCCGGGTCTGACATTTCCAGGAACTGCCATCAGTTTAGGGCTGTCTAGAAGCCCCAAACTCTGCCCTTTGGAATGTTTTATGGAGATACTGCACAGGCATCCGCGATTGGACTGAAGTAGTGACCTAATGATGTGACCTTTTAATTCTTTTTGTGGTGACCAACCATAACATTATTTTCATTGCTACTTCATAACTGTAATTTTGCTACTTAAGAATTATAAATATATTGTGTTTTTCCACAGTCTTAGTTGACCCCTGTGAGAGGGTCATTTGACCCCCAAGGAGTCACACCCCACAGGTTGAGAACCTCTGGACTAAAGGGTCAGCTAGGACATGAATAGAGCAGGGGGAACCAGTGGGGTTTGTCAGTGCAGTAGTCCTCCCGCCCTGGGCTGTTGGGAGGGCCCTTAGGGAATAAGGAAGAACTTCTGACCTACTTCAAGGTAAGCCAGAGAATTCACCTTTGTTTTATTTTGGTGTTTGTTTATTGAGACATGGCCTTACTATATAGCTTTGACTGTCCTGGAACTCACTTTGTAGACCAGGCTGGCATTGAACTCACAAGTGCTGGAATTAAAGGTATGTACCACCACGCCCAGCCCTTAAGGGAGTTCATTCTTAATAGCAGTTCCAACACTGCAAGGTGGGGAAGAGTTAGTATTTCTGAGAACCTGATTTAGGGAAGAGGAGTCCTGGTTTCTGTGGCTTGCCTTGGGCAGCAGTTAGTAGCTAAGAACAAAACTCAATAATAGAATGTCACATCCGTTACATACAGTTGTCGGATAGGAAGGGTCCCTTCTGTTTCCATCAGTAGAGTCCTGGCAGAGCCTTCACCACTGCCCTTCTTACTGTTTCTAGCGGCACCTCAGGTTCCGGAGGTGAGGACAAGGGTGGAGAGCATCTTGAGGACATAGTCAGCGGCTGCCTTTTTGCTTATTGCAGGGTGAGACATAGGACATACTGTTTCAGACACATTTATGTCCTCTACATTCAGAGGGCCAGTGTGAGCCACTCGAGGATATGGGAATGCACACGTTGCCAGGCGTAGCTGCGTGCCATGCTGGGTGCTGGCCTGGCAGACTTTGATATAAACACTGGCTGCCTCAGAGCAGCTCCTGTCACCCAGCTTTCAGAGACCAGAGCTCTGCAGACTTCCACACCACCAAATATAGTCCTCAGTGCTGGAAACAGAATTTTACACATGAAATTCATACTTCTCTTTAGATTGTTCACAGCCTAGTACTTGCTTTGACAGTGCACATGTGCCCGGAGTTGGGTTCCTTTACTCTTATGAAGAGGGGGCATTGGTAATGCTTTCTAGGATTGCTGCAAACTTTCTAAGTGCCATATACTCTTGTCAAGCTGCTAAGCAACTTGCCTTGGGGACAGAGGTCATGTAAAAGTCTTACAAGTTCAAGGAAGGGCATTTGGCTTGGAGGTATCTGAGGCCCTACACACCATGGGATCCATGGAGTCTGAATAGTCAAGGCAGTAAGGGAAACGTGCTGTGACAGGGAACCTAGGTGTTGTTGAGCAGATGCATGACTGGCTGGTGGGTTAAGTGTGGGCCGGTGAGAAGGGGCTGCAGATTAGCTGGGAGATAGGAGGAAAAAGGCTGACAGCTGACTTTGGACAAAAGCAGACTCTGTCTGAAGCAGTTTCTCCATAAAATTGGACCACACTATGCTGGCTGCCTGTAGTGCGCAGCACCTCCTGTGCTTGGGCCCTGATGGCAGTTAGGATGCTGTGTCTGGGAGTGTGTGACTTGGAGGCTGCGGTCCTGTGTCCTAGTGTTCCAGATGTCGGAGGGCCACCTAGAACAAATGGCAAAAGGAAATATTTGCAGCAGGTAATGCATATTCTTAGCGTTGATGGATGGAGAGTGAGAGGCTCTGTCTTGATAGTGGACCCCTGAAGACCCAGGCCAGCAGCAGTGGATGGCAGCCGTGACTGGAGATGAGAAGCAGGGACTCTGCTTAGGATGGGAGAAGAACATAGGGCTATATTGTGGTGGGCGGGGAAAGGGAATCCAGGACCTGGAATCCTCCCAGATGCTCACTGCGTCCTGTGCCCTCTTCCTCCATGACCCAGATCAGCTGAGCTTTCAGTTCCCTAGAAAAACCCAAAGGGGGTGAGGCTGGGGCTGTGTGTGAATACCATCGAGTGCTGCTTTGGGGAGGGAGCAGGGTTCAACAGAAACCTTGGCACGTTTGGGACATGGCATATAGGGGAGTGAAAAGGAATTATTTATTCTAGCTAACTCATATAACAGACACAGAAACCTGGTATTTTATTTACAAGCTCTAAGCCTAGACTAGGAAGGTTCTATGCTTCTCTCACCTGTATCCAAACCATGTGCCCCTTGTTACTTGCTGTTAGAGTCTCGCCTGGGCTGCCTCTGTTCCATCGGCCTGTCCTCAGGATGCACTTCTCCTGGGCACATGCTCATGATCCATCCAGCCTCCTAAGAATGCCTTCTCCTCTGCTTTCTCCTCCTCTCTCTCTTCTCCTTTGCTCCTCCTCCCCCTGGTCTCTCCTGAGCGCCCCCTCCACCCCCACCCCCCACTCGATCCTCAGGTCCTACCCTCCTCTCTTTATTGCTCAATCACAGGCTCTATCTAGCCTTTTATTAATCAGTCAACTTTAAATTGGGGAGCACGTTTTACACAATAAAAGCTGGTATCCGTGAGAATGCACTCGTCTAGACAGCAGCTTTAGCATTTGTATGTGTAGCAACAGACAACAGGGAGGTTGTGTTTGTACTCACTTTGGGTCCCAGCTCTAGCGTTGGCATAGCACAGGGGTGCTCACCCTCTAGGCCCTGAGCTTCTTAGAGGGAAGGTCAGTAATTTGATCTGGCTTCTGCTGCCTGCCCTGGGTCCTTGCTTCCACCCTGGCCATGTGCAGCAAGCTCTGAGAGGAGACTGACTAGAATCCAGGCCTATTGGGTAGAGGGAGCAGGGATCAGAGGCTGCCCCGTGAGGCTCGAGGGGAGCACAGACTGGGTGGAGCTGGGCTGAGTGGGACTTGGGAAGCAGCCAGGTCAGGGCCACCGTGGCAATTAGTGCAGGTCACTGAGCAGCACAGCAAAGCCTGCTGAGAGGGTGTGGGGGTTCAAGGCAGCCAAAATCAGGTTACCCTCCCTCTCTGCTTTCCTTTTTAGGTAGAGAAGCACCTTTGAGTGTGGCTTAAATCAAACAGATTTAAGAAAAGTGGAAAATGTGAAGTAAAAACCTCTAATCTTTCCAACACTCTGACATTTAAGTTTCTCATATTATCTCAAGAAACGTAGTTAACACTTTCCATAGAAGTAATATAAAGATATAAAAGATAAAAATTCCTGCCTTGCTTACTTAACTATTGGCCCCATAAAGACCTACCTAGCGCTCTTTAATAGCTAGTATTCTCTGCCTAGTCTCTGGTATATGCCCTGCCTTACTTTAGCTGATTGGACCCTTAAGTAAATTCTATATACTAATCCCCCCGCCCACATCCAAAGTAGTTGTAGCTCATCCCTACAAATTTCCTTCCCTACAAGCGCCGTCTCCCCCAACGCCCACATACGCACACTATAAAGGTGTATGAAAATGTCACCATGTGGCTGGTAGTAAACCATGGTTGTGAGGATTAAATGAGACTGGGCACAGCCTCTCCAGTGCCACCCACACCAGGCTTAGGGCAAGAGCTGTAAGTTGGCTCATTCATTCAATTTCTGTTGTAAACTGGACAATATCAAATGAGGAGCTGGGTGGGGCTTCCTAACTTATGAAGGTGAGGTGACTGGAAACAGTCAGTGCTCTGACACTCTGATGTGTGCCAGGCACTGGAGTGGCCCCCAGCCTGCCCTGGTATTGCTGACAGTCTTGTGTGTGTCTTACAGTGTGCTGAGTGCTGCCCGACCACCATTGCTCCGAGCCCCTTCTTAACTGGTCTCTCTCTCCCCGCCTGCCCCCTTCCCAGTGTACGTTTTGGAACGGGAAAGGAAGAGGAACACGGATGCGGATGCCGGGTGTCAGGCAGTCCTGGCCGCATGCTGGGCCGCGCTCTGCTGCTGCTGCCTCCTGGACAGCTTGGACTGAGTAGCCAAGACCCAGTTCTCTCGCAGCCGCTGTTCCTGCTGCTGGAATAAACAACTAGTGTTACACAAGTTCTATTCTTTTCTTTCTTTGAAAAACAAAAAAAAGAAAACCCACAAAACCTCATCTGCAGACTTTGAAAGTTTAGCACCTGTAAATGGGTGTAAAACAGTATTTCTCTTTTTCCTTCCAGATTACCATTGACCTTGAACAAACACACATTTGGGAATGTATATTCCCAAATACACACACACACACACATATACATATATAATTTTTAATATATTTAAGTTTTATGTGAGCATGTGAGTCTGTGCCCTGACACACAGATGGAGGTCAGAGACAGCATTCAGGAGTTAGTTTTCTCTGTTCACCATGAGGATCTCAGGGTTGAACTCAGGTCATCAGGATTGGTAGCCTTTACCAATGTGCCTTTACTCACTAAGCCATCTCTTTGGCCCCTTGTATATAGTCTTAAGACCATTTTTTCCTATTAATTTGTCTTTTCCTACTGATATTTAGAGAATCCTGGTTTGTTTTGTTTTTTGCAGGGGAAGGGTCTTACTTACTATGTAGCTCTAGCTGTCCTGGAACTAACTCTGTAGACCATGCTGGCCTCAAACTCACAAGGATTGACCTACCTCTTCCCCATTAATTTGAAATGAGATTGGCCATCAGCCAAATTCCATATATAAGTGGTATGGTGATTATCCATCCTCCCATCTCCTTTTCATTCTTTAACTGGAAAAGGAGCCCAGTCAAGCCCCCTAGACTTTATTGCTGTGACTATATATAGATCTGCTGTATATCAGTTTGCTTGTTTTGAGGTATTTTTCTTGGAGATAGGGTCTGTATGTAGCCCTGAGTGACTGTATTGTGACTGGCTCTGTAGAATAGGATGATTTTGAACTTACAGAGATCTGCTTGTGGGATTTAATGCTGGGTTTAAAAGTGTGCACCACCATGCCCAGCCTTAAAAAAAATTTTTTTTAAAGATTTATCTTACATGTAACTGTTTTGCCTGCATGTCTGTATATGCAACTGTGTGCATGCCTGGTACCCACAGAGGTCAGGAGAGAGAACTTCAGGTCTCCTGAAACTGGAGTTATGGATGGTTGTGAGCCATCGTGTAGATGCTGTGAACTGAACTGGGTCCTCTGCAAGAGTAAGGGCTTTTAACTACTGAACCGTCACCCAACCCAGCCTCTTGGGGTTTTGTTTTGTTTGTTGTTGATTTGTTTTTTTTTCCCTGTGCATATGTACTAGAGAGTTTTTCATGTAGCCCCAACTATCCTTGGGCTGGTTATGGAACCAAGTATAACCATGGACTCCTGACATCCCTGCTTCTACCCCCCAAATGCTGGGAATTATAGGTGTATGTCTACCATTTTATCCTGTTAACACTGTATTACATAGTAAAAGCTTTTAATCTTGATAAAATCCAGGTTACTGATTTTTTTTTCTTTTATAGATAATGCTAAAGTAATCTCAAGTACTGAAGATTTTTAAATTTCTTCCTAAAAACGTTCCTATTTTATATTTAGAATCATGATCCATTTTAGATTATATTTTAAAATAAAATGTTTTAGTTCTGGAGTGGGGCCAGGTGTGATATACACGCCCTCTGAGTTCCAGGACAGCCAAGGCTATTCTCAAAAAAAGAAAAAAAAGATAGTGAGGATTGTTTTATTTTCTACATCCCAGTTCTTTTCAACATTCTTTATGGAAACATCCCCTTCTTTCCTGGCCTGCTCTGCGTATCTGTGAACCAGCTAGCCATGTTCGTGCCAGCCTTTCTCTGTTACCTCTGTTCTAGTTCCTAGATCTAAGCAGACACACTAATCATGGGAACAGTTAACTGTCGACTACCATACTTTATAGGGAATCTTGTTTTAAATACCAGGTTTTTTGTCAAAATCAGTTCTTTTGTCTTTCCATAAATTTTATCTATGATGTTTTTTGATTTTTATTGGAATTGCATTCAGTCTAGATTACTGTAGAGCCTGGTCTTCCTTTCTTACCTATTTGAGACAGGGTCTTACTGTATAGCCCTGGCTGAGACCCCAGCCCGACAAGTATCTAACTAGACTCTTTCGAATGTTGTCTGTTTTGCTTTCACTTGCTGTGTGTGGTGACTGGAGCGGAAGCCCCCATTATGGTGAGTTGTTTCTGTTGGTGGCAGCACGAGGTTCATGAGGACTTTCCCTGCCTCTAAGTCTCCACACTTTATCAGGACACACAACTGCTGTGCAGGACACATGAGCAGCGTCCATTAACAGACACATCCACAATTATTTCTCTAAAAACTGCGGAGAGCCAGGTGTGGGGCACAAGCCTTCAGTCACAGAGGCAGTCAGATTTCGGTGAGTTTAAGGCCAGTTTGGTTTCAGTAGTGAGTGGTAGTCCAGTTAGGGCTACACAGAGAAACCGTGCTTCAAGAAACAACAAAATCCCTGCATTAGGTTGTATCTATGATTGAGATGTTAATCTCTGTCATCTGCTGTAATGTTCCCCATGCTGGGTTTGGAGCACTAGAGAAACTGTCCTCCCATACTTGACTCCTTCCCCTTTGATCCTCACAGCGACGTCTTCCCCAGTTCCCACTCGCATGTCCTCTAATCTGATCTGAGTGCCAGCTGTGGTCCAGAAGGTATTGAATAGTTGCTGCTCTCCAGTCCCCTCCCACGAATCTTCCGACTGACCCCAGGATCAAAGGAATCCGGGTTTCTGTCTCACTAAATGTGAAGCATTATTTGCTAAGGATCTCTATCCCTTGGGGCATATCAGAGTGCTCGCCAAGGCCTGCAGCAGGAAATGGACATTTGGGATTCTCTTTGTGGTTTGTTTTCTTTTTTCAACAGCATGGAAAATTCAGAAATACAAAAGCAAAATGAGTTCTTTGTTTTACTTAAATCAGAATGTAGGCCTTTCATTTTATAAGCATATCTGGATAGGGCCTCAGGCAGTGTGTGCAGGAGGTATGGCACAGTGTGAGGGCCATAACAGTGATGTTTGCTGTGTTTGCAAAGCCAAGACCTGCATGCAAGCCCGCCAGCCCTGGGCCAAACTGGAGGGCCCTCCACTCTCCAAGAGCTCTGTCAGGACAAACTGTGCAATGTTTTAAGACCCTCTGAATGTTGCTTGAGAAACTCAGGGAGGAAACTATATTTCTTCATATTGAGAACCTTCATTTCTGACCTGTCTTAATACTGCCTTTTCTTCAACAGCATCCTGGGCAGTCGTTTCCATAACTTCATCTTATTCACAGTAGAGCAGCCGAAGACTTTTCAAAGAGGTCCCATAATTGATCTGCAGACCCCAGCTATAGAAGAGTAGGTCCAGGACCTCAACTCAGTCCTGTCAGTTACTCCCTAACTCCTAGCAAAGGGTCCCTAACTTCTCTATTTAAATACCCACTTATCATGTAACATCCATCTTTACTGGGGAATAGTAAGCACTTGGGAACCTCTAGCCTCTTGCATCCCCAGGGCTTGCTGGAAGATTTACATTCTCGTGCAGACTATTCACATTGGATTAGCCTTTAAAAATAATATAGCTCAATCAGTTCAGTGCTTGCCATGCAAACATAAGGACTATAGTTCATTTCCAACACCCAAAACGCTGGGTGTGGTGGCATACACTTGTAATCCAATCCCAGCACTGGGGACCAAAGTGTTGAACTGCAGGTGCAGTGAGAGACCATGATTTTAAAAAACAAGGAGAAATGAAGCTGAGGAGAAAGTATAGTGCTTGCCATGCAGGCACGAAGACCTGAGTTTAGCTCTCCAGCACCCATGTAAAAAGCAGACATGTCAGCTAATGCCTGGAACACCAGCCAGGAGCAGGACAGACTGGAGAAGCCCAGGGGCTTGATAGCCAGTTGGTGATCTTAAGTTCAATGAAACCTTATCTTCCAAAAAATCAGGTAGAGGGGCCAGTGAGAAGGCTCAGCAGGTCAAGGTGCCTGCTGCCAAGTCTGATAACTTGAGTTTGATTCTTAGGATCCATAGCGTGGAAGAAAATAACCAACTCCTGCAAACTGTCCTCTGACCTCCCTGTGCGCGCTGTAGATAACAGCTGGCCTCCACATGCTCTTGTAGGTGGAACTCTTGGGGACAGTGCTTTAGAGGCACTTTACCCATTGCTCTGTAATGACCTTTAAAGATGTGTGTCTTTAGACATTATATGTGGAGACCAGAAGCCAGTATTGACTGCTTGTGTACTGTTGCTTTTCCCTCCGCCTTTTTTTCTCTTTTGGAGACAAGGTTCCTCTGCGAACCTAGAGCTCACCGCGTTCAGTTAGACTGGCAGCCAGTGAGCTCTAGATTGTCCTGTCTCACCTCACCAGTGCTAGGATTACAGGGACGTACCTCACACTTGGCTTCTGTACAGGGACACTGGGGATGGAGCTCAGGTCCCCACCACAGCTGTGTGGCAGTTCACCACCCGAGCCATCTCCTTATCCCTTAAATGCTGACATCAATGGCCCAGTTTCCTGTTTTCCTCAGAACTTAGTATCTGTTAGTGATAGTTGTAGACACCGCCCCCAGGAAGATGTTGCCTTGCTGTGCGTCTGTGTGAGGTTCTTCCTTTCATGCAAGGAACTGACTGAGTGTTTCGCCCTCCCCGGTCCCTGCAGGAACCCATCAGCTAAAGCTGTGCGCATCTACCTGCTGCCCTGCCCTGCTACACAGATCATCTTTTGTCATCTGTGTCCCCTCCCCCAACACACACTCCCTTCAACTTGTGCCTAGACTGTTTTATCACCCTTTAATAACATGAAACTAATTATAAATGTGTCTTAATACAGGTTGCTGGAAGCCCCTTCCCTCACAGACCCAGAATAAGAAAACCTGTATTTTCATGATTTCTCCTATAGGATGTCACCTATTAGTTCCTGTGGTGTCCTACCAGGTCCCACCAAACACTTTACCTCCTCATTTTGTTCACAATGCACTTTGTCTGTGTTACTTTCTGGTTGTAAGGTTAGAGCTGTGACTTCTTCCCTATTATTAGTGCGTCAGTGGCAGTCAGGATTGGGATTGGAACATATGTGCATAACCATCATCCTCAGAGAACCAAGCGGAGAGTCGAGCAGCTGAGGAAAGGTAAACAAGCTCTCGTGAAGGGCAAGCAGGGCGCCCACTCAGCAGGCGTTTAGGAAATTTACTGTCGCAGTCGAGTACTGGAGCAGGTCCGTATCAGGACATGGGCTCCAACTCCAGAACACATTCTGGAGCAGGGCAGGAGCCAGATCTTGGCCAACATGCTGACCTTCGTTAGAATCAAGGGGGAACCAGAGGCACGGGAAGGAGATCGGCTTCTCCCTTCACAGCAGTCATATCCCACGGCACGGCACCTGTACTGTAGCCAAGCTGCTTGTCTTTGAGGTGAGCCATCCTGATATGCACAGCCCAGGTCTAGGGGGCAGTAGGGTGGAATGAACAGGTAAGGATCCGCCTTTATCTAACTATAGTCTCAGTTCTACACCTCACCAGCATCTATCTCTAGCTCAGAGCCTCACAGCTGCCCTCGGACTCCAACCAGTCTTGTCCCTGTGCTTGGCAGAGGGGGCCGTGCAGACCTATGTATTAGGCCTATTTGTACAGATATACCCAGTTGTGGTCTAGGGTTGGGGACAGTGCCTTTGAGTGCTGGTGCTGCCACTCCCCTCTGTTTTGTTTATCCACGTGATGCTGTGGGGCTCCTGCTCACAGATTTGGGAGTGGAGAGTGCTAACTAGCCAGCAGACCTTGTGACTGAGCTTTGGCAGGATTGCTCTGGGGCTCACCTGGATGACAAGGGACTCCCTAGGTCACTTCAGCCTCTCAGCTGCACTTGTCGAGACTAGGGACAGAACCCATCCCCGGACTCTTATCTTCCCCACGCCAGTCCATGAACATGGAAGCAAGTGGGTGGCAGTCAGAGGAGTCCCAATCAGTGGGAAACTGCCTTCCAACTCGATCTGGTCTGCCTCAGAGAACCTTGGGATACTGAAGTAGGGCGAGAGTAAGAATTTAGGAGCCCTGGTTTCTCGTGACTCCATTTCATAGAAGAGATCTCGAGGTTAGAAGTGAAGCTGCTGAGGGCAGCTTGAGACAAGGGTGGGAAAGACACGGACTGAGAGCAGCCAGACTCGGCGGGCTGGGATCTGGCCATGGAACCTGGCTGAGGCCACGTGAAGTCCTGACAGCCCACAACAGTCCAGCAGGAGAGGAAGGGCATGTGGGAGGGCCTCCTAACCTCCCCCACCCGCAGCCTTTGGAGTCTAGAGGAGGCATTACTGACAAGCTGCCAAGCTGAGCTCCGTCCCACTGCCGTCCTGGTCGCCACGCATACCCCCCCCCCCCGTACTTGCTCTGTGCTGTGGGCTAAGCAGGTGCCTTAAGCAGTGGGCACATTTGTGATGGCAGTACATGATGTCCCTGGCATGGGTATCCTCTATGGGGTGAGGCAGAGCCCCTTTTGCCTGTATGTCCTCCTCTTGCCCGTATGAGGGGTGGGGTACAAGCCATCCTGTTTTGAGGCTCTATAATGGTAACAGTTAAGATTTCTCCTTTTTTCTGCTTCTTGGTCTACATGGTTGAGAAGCATTCTGGCATCTTCTGTAATCTCAGGAAGGCTAGTTAGCTGCTATCTGTCTGTCTGTCTGCCTTACGTGGGGCGGTGGCAACCAAGACTCCACTGGTGGCACTCCTCATGGGGCACTGTGCCTGTGTGCTCTTGACAGTCGAGAACAAACCCCTCTAGGGACTGTCTGTGGGCTGGAACATAACACTTCAAGGTGCAGTCTTCTTGTTGAAGGCCCTTCCTTGCTCCTTGTAGAAAAGCTGTGGTGCAGACTGCCTGCCTGCCTGCCTGCCTGCCTGCCTGCCTCTCCTCCGTGCTCAGGCCAGACTGGTCAGAGACTCACAAGCTTGCACAAGGACTTGTAGATCTACCAGCATACCAGAGCCTTTGATTAATCATTTAGAAGGTCAGAGTAGAGCAAGTGAAGGTTTCAGATGTCAGGCTGACATCACCTGAAGCCTTCACTCACATTCTGGTGACTCATCCCTGCCCTGTCCTACTTGCCTATAGCTTGCCCTTGTAAATGAAGCCTGTGAGGTTGGAGACTATCCTGGAACCAAGGGGCTTCTGGTGTGATATGTCAAGTGGCCTGAAGACCCCAGGAGTTGGTGGATAGGCACTTGGTCACAGGAGACTCGTGGCATGGCTCATCTAGCATAAAGATGAGAGGTGGGTAACTGCCCTGCCTATAACCATCGGAGTCCTCCTAAACTTGCTATGCACCCAAGGCCTCTGGGGCCATTCTGACCTACACTAGGCCTTTGGGTCCCACCCTGTTGGGTCCCACCCTGTGGCCCTACCCCCACCACCAACTCTTGTATTTACACCCAAGTGGCAAAGTTCTAGGTCCTTGACCTTCTGAAGACTCTACACCAGGCTGGGGCCAAGAAGACTGACAGCTGGTTCAAGGTGGAAGGATGGCTTCAACAAGAGGCAAAGCAATAAAGGAGCCTAGATCCAATGTCGCCCAAGCCTAATCACTGGGAATAGAGCCTCACAGACCCTCTTGCCTGGGACCATTACAGAGGCCCCTACTAATGGTTAAACAGAATAATCTGTGACCTTAGTGAGTGAATGAGGTTAGTCCTTTGATTGAAATGAATGGAAGCCAGTTTTTGAAGGCCTGTGTACCACAGGACCTAGAATGGAGCCTTTGTCTCAAGTCTGGCCACAGGGTGGGGGGCACTTGATCTCCAAGGAGGATCTCAAACTGAACAAGCTCTTCAGGGCCAGAACCTCTTTCCAGGCCAGGTCCAGCCTGCTCCCATACCTACCCATTGCTTTTGACTTCCAACCCCCTTTCCTTCCTTCCTTCCTTCCTTCCTTCCTTCCTTCCTTCCTTCCTTCCTTCCTTCCTCTCTCCCTCTCTCTCTCTCTCTCTTTCCTTTCTTTTAACTGAGAGGGTGGGAGTGGAGGGCCAGCCTCACAGCGCTAGCATAGCTTACATGAGGTATTCGGCAGTTAGCAGGACAGTCCATGTGACCGGGTACAGAACGCCTGGCTGGAGCCATCTCTCCTGCAGCACCTGCTTATGACCAACTGGCACTCTCAGCTCAGCATCAGACATGCCCACTGAGCACAGAATACATGACTGATTTGATAGTGGGAAGGTGTGAGAATTCTCAAGGCAGATTCCCTCATAGAGGTGACGGGGACAGTGGCAACATAGAATACAGAGTCGTGAGGCTCCTAGGTGGATAGAGAATCCTGAGGCAGAGGCCAGGCTTTGCTAGTCAGTAAAGAAGATACCCTCTGGAAACGCAAGGCCTTTCTCCATGAGCAGGTGGGTGTCTAGAAGATGCTGTTGGAAGACTTACCATCTCTAGGCCCCCAGCCCATGCTGTGAAACTCTGGAAGGCCTTCCTTCCAACTTGCTTCAGGGTCAGTTACTGCTCCATTGGTTAACTTGAAAGCAAGAAGCGGGTAGGAGACTTTCAGACCCTACCTTGTCCCCATCCCCATCCTCCTAGCGTCTGACAGGGAGGGGGAGTCAGAAGAGCTTTGGAGGACTGTCTTCTGGAAATGGGTGCCTTGGCCATCTTGTCAGCAGCCTGGGAGGGATGAGCGGGAAGACTCCAGGTCCCCAGGAATTAGTGAGATAAGACCTGGCAGCAGTGACCTTGGCTGATCTGGAGAGGCAGTGAAGGAAGCAGGACTTGGTATTTTGCAGCTGGGCAAACTCAGGGCCCACTGGTTCTCAGAGGGAGGGCCCTGTGCCGGGGGCTGGGGAGAAGGTCTCAAGGGGAAGCAGGACTATGCCCAGTGCCTGTCCCTCAGGGAGGTTGAGGGCTGGATAGCACTATGTGGTGGGCTTTTCACTAAATCTTGCCATGGTGAGCAGCCTCCCTGACGGCTGAAAGCTGAGTGCTCTAGGGTTAAACCTGTGCCAGAGCCCTAATAAAGCCAATGCGCCTTCCTACACCAGCCCACAAGACTAGAACCGAAGGCCCGCTGCAGAATTGGTCCGATTCATAAACTCTAAATTCCTGTGTTGTACAAGTTTGAAGGTATGGATTTGATGAGGGTTCTAAGCTTAAAGAAGTAGCTGCCAACTCCTACCCACCACAGAACCCAGCCCTAGGGGAAGAGAAACTGAGGTGTCAAGTGTAGGCTGCAGACTGCAGCTCCATTCTGAAGGCCTCCAGCAGTCTGCACTCCTGCCAGACATCTTACAGTGTAATTTGCAAATGAATTACACTCAGGTTTTTGCTTTTAGGGGGAGGGGGGTTTTTGTTGTTCGGTCTCTGTGTGGCTTTGACTGTCCTGGGACTCAGAGATCCCCCTGCCTCTGCCTCCTGAGAGCTGGGATTAATGGCGTGTGCCACCACTGCTTGGTGGGGTTTTTTTGTTTTTATTTATTCCCGATCATTCCTTTAAAATACAGACTTGAGTTCTGCTTGGTTTAGTTGAATCTGCAGGAGTGCCACCACACCACACCACACCACACACCTATGTATCGTAGGGGACAGTGCTTCCTGACTTATCAGCTGTGAAGATCTCCAGCTTCACTGCCTTGGTTGTCATTCTATCGTGTCCCTAGCATTCATTCCCAGGAGGAAGACGGTTGTCCTCTTGAGTGATGGGAGAAGAGAGGCCGGCCTTCCTCTGCACCCTTGGCAAGCACAGGAGAGGCAGGCTGCACAGAGCCCCTGCCGCCGCTCGTCTCTGGTCCTGGGGGGCGGCTGCAGGCCCGCGGTGTACACTGGACCCGTCTCACTCTCCCCTTCCCTCTCTTTCCAGTGTATGTGGTGGAAGACCAAAGACGGGATGACCTGGGCCCGTCCACCTGCCTCACAGCCTGCTGGACTGCTCTGTGCTGCTGCTGCCTCTGGGACATGCTCACCTGACCACCCGGTGAGCCCAGCTCCTCTGTGGCCGCCCTGTGCCACCTCCAATAGGTGTGCCTGGTCCCAGCTCTTCTGATTGCTATAAGTGGCTAGCTCTGCGCAGACACCTCTACTTTCAGTCCTAAGGAGTTTTAGATTAGAGAGGGTTACTGCTGTTTCGTTCAGTGACTTGATCTTTTTAATGTTCAAAACTCATTTCTTACTGATCTTTAACAAATGTGCTAAATAATTTACTTTTTTTTTTGGCCAAAGGCTTAGTTATGAAATATATATTTATAATGTTTAAATTATACACTCAAGGTAATGGCAATATGTGACACACTACTAGATCTCTCAGCTCACACCCTTTCTGTTTCAATAAATCTGTCCAAAATCTGGCTGTCTGAATTATTCCAGGTAATCTAAACCACTTGGGGCTGTGCTTCTGTATCTCCCAGATTCTGTTATATTCCATCCACCAAGGCTTTAAGATGTGAGCAGATCACCTTGTGATACCTACTGTCCAATTCACAAAGAGGAACTTTTCATCTAATCTGGCTACCTCCTAAAAGAGCTGTCCATGGCCCAGTGTCAAAGATGGCTCAGGTGGCCATATTTACCAACACAGCTCAGACTCGATTATGCTCAGGCCCTGGGAAAGGGACCTCTGGGTGTGTGTGGACTGCCCAGGGTTGCTCTCCAGGAGTCCATAATCACAGAGTAAACAGATCAGAGGCTCTTCCGGCTCCCCACTCCTAAATTAGTTAACCAGCCTGTTGTTCTCATATTCAGCCACAGGGTGTCGCTAAGCTGTCAGTCTCCTTGGCTACAGAGCACCAGGGCAGCCTTGCCTGCTGTCCATCTAAAGCAGCAGTGGAAGACAGGGTTCAACGGGAGGGGGGTGGACTTCCATCACTTAGAAAGTGAAAGTCCATCATGTCTCAAGAGAAACAATTTTATATCTTTACACACTGGATCAGTGTTCCCAATTAAAGCCCACCACCAAACAACACCACCCTGGCTGTACTCAGCAACTATCTCAGGAGTTTGTTCAATGGCCAAGTGCAGGGCAACGGGAAGGGAGGAGTTCTGAGTGTTTACTAGTAGTTTTTGTTCTAAGTACTTAAGTTTACATCTAGTTTTCAGTAACAGTTGTGTTTAACTGACCTGCAGTGAATGAGCTGTCCTGAGAGCGTGCCGGGGGCTAGGAGGCGGGCCCACGGGCGCACCATGGCCAGACAGCCAGAGCCTGGAGATGCTGCTTGCTACTCAACTTTGTTTTGGAATTCTGGGGAGAAAACAGGGAAGGAACCCTGAAGCCAACTGTTCACCTCACCTATCAACTTGTCGTCGTCTTCCTCCTATGCTCTACAGAGAGACCCATGAGTCACCTGTCAAAGGACAGAAAGGGGAGGAAAAAAGGGACACAAGCTGAGGAAGACACTTGCCCCTCTCTCCTCGGGCGGAGAAAAGCAGATGTTATAGAGTAAGACATAGCTTTTTATTGGTCTAACCTGGTCTAACCCACATGCCTAGTAACAGGCTTGGACAGCTTTCTCCATCTGCCCTCCAGTCCTCCCTCTGTTGAGAGCTCCTGGCTTGCCCCAGGAAAGAAGAGTGTCCTGGGCAGGGGTTGGCAGACATTCGGTTGGAACCTGAGGGGCTCAGGGTGATGGAAAGATGGGGCCGCTGGGCAGGGAGGGAGGGTAGTACCCTGCACAGCCCCTGCCTTGACAGGGTGGGAGGGATCAGAAGGGAGAAGTTTCCCAGCAGCTCCTACTGTGCCCTCCGAGCCATCAGCATCTCTCGGATGTTGTCCTCAGCTTCCTTAACGCTCCGCTCCAGGTAGGACTTTTTCTGCTGTAATATGAGAAAGAAGGGTTAGGGCCAAAGTGAGCAGGTGAAGCCATTACAGCCACAGGTTCTGCGTCCTCCCTGGACAGTGATACCAGACATGCTACCAAATAAGAGACAGGTAAGCTCACCTGTCCACAGCGTTCTGCTCAGGCAGCAGGAGGACCTGGGCAGGTGCAGGGAGCATAAAGGCCCTGTAGAGGGCAGGCCATAGCACCCTTTCCCCCAAAGTAAGCACGCGACATTATACCAGATGAAGGCCAGAAAATCCCAGGACAAAGCTCCTGCCCCACAGTGGACTGTCTCCTCTGAGGGTTTTCCATGGTCTGAGCCAGGCGTCCACAGCTTGTGGTGTACAGAGCACACAGCACACTGTCCAGTGAGCCCCGTCAACTGCACAGGGTGCCGTCTGCTTTCCTAATGAATCTGCTGCTGCCACAGTCCAGAACAATGACACATGGGTAAAGCAGGCTTGTGGACGTTCATCTTCTGTCCCACATTAAAACTCTTAACTTCGACAAAGAAACAACTACTTCCAGAAGCCACATCAGGACTGGGACCACAAAGATTAGTCAAAGGAAATGATGTATATATATATTTTTTGTCCTGTGCTCATCCCAAAAGCATGGTGGCTTTGCCACAGGCTACTGCCCTGGGAACAATGTTGTGGCTGTGTTTCCTCTTAGCAGACAGGAAAGTGCCCACTGGAGGACTAGTACCCATCTTCAAAGAATACTCAGAACCACTCCCTGGGTACATGACTGAGGGACCTGCACATTTCACCAAAAGCACCTATATGACCCAGGGAAAGTCTACAGCAGAGGGCTGGTGGGCCACACGTCACATGCTTCTGGAGGCATTACAGCCTGCTTGACAGACGACCTAGACCTGCTTGCTTGGGATATGAAGGTACAGACAGGGAAAGAACCTATCTACAAGGTGGTCATTGGCACCAAAGCTCTAATGTTTAATCTGTAAGTCTCTGCCTTAAACTTCTCCCACTGTATAGCTGTCAAACTATGCATTCCAAGGCTCGCTCTGAAGAAGCAAGACACACATTTGTACCAGCTCTTGTGTGAGCCCGTCTCAAACCTGACCTTCAAATTAAATTTCCTCTTGGGCAGGAAAAGCCAAGACCCTGACTCATCATCTCCCAACTGTGAACTTGCACCCACTTCCTTACAACACCAGGAGTGCCGTAAAAGCCATCAGAACTGTGACAATTCATCGGTCCCAACTGTGTACTGTTGCTATGGAATTTTGGTTAAGTACACTGCTAACACTGATAGGGCCTATCGCTGTGACAGACTGGGGCCTGAACTTCCTTTGATAAAACAGCCATAGAGTTTACTTAGGAGTTTAAGAGGCACACACTGATAAGTGCTGGCTCATCACTGAAGAATGTACCCACACAGGATAGCAGTCATAGTGCCACATGCCTCTGGGCACCTTGGACCCAGCCTTATGAGAAGTGCTGACGGAGCTGGTGGGGGAAGCAGGACTCTCCCAGCCATGGCTAGTGCTCAGGGACCTGGGTCTGTTGCTTTTGGTCTGATAAACTGCTGTCATAGATGGCAAAACCATAAACTTAGAGCGTGAGCAAGGTCCACTTCATCCTGCCCAGGTTTCCCAACAAATGCAGGTGCTAATCCTCAGCATCAATACAGTGTCCCACAGCATTTCTTCCTTCACTCTTTCATGAACTTTATACTAGTGTAACCCAAAGTCTTCAGTTAAAAAAAAAAAAAAAGGGCTGGCTCAGCAGTTATCAGCACTGGCTGCTCTTTGCAGAGGACCCAGGTTCAATTCCTAGCATGCACACCATAACTCAATACCATCCATAACCCTAGTTCCAGGTGAGCCAATACCTTCTTTTGATGTTCTTGGGTACCAGGAACATATATAGTACACATACATACATACATTCATACATACATACATGCATGCAAACAAAACACACATACATACAATATGTAAAAATATTTTAAAAAAACAGTATAAATAAGCTTATCTTCAAGTCTCATTGTCTGGTTGGCTTTTATTTTTAGAGACAGGATTTTCCTATGTAACCTGAGCTGTCCCTTGGTACTCTCCATGTGTAGCCTAGGCTGGCTCTGAACTTGTAGCAATTCTCCTGCCTCAAGTCTTGCAAGTGCTGGAATTACAGGTATATGCGATCAAATGCAGTCCTTTAAATCTTTAAATAAACTTAGTGGACAATTCTTTAGAAATAAATATATAATTCAATAATGGATCTTTTCTAAGTATTTCAATAGTTCCTGTCTCAGCATCAAGTATAACTAATCCCAAATGATATCCAAACCCAGACCTGCTGTGAGGTAAACTATCTCACAAAACGTGCCCTGAAGTTCTAATCCCTGCTACCCCTGAACACACTCTTAATCAGGAACAGAAGTCTCTAGATTCGATCCCATTATGGATTCTAAATCCAGTTAATGTCCTTGAAAGCAGGTGATGTAAAGAAAGTCACAAAAGAGAGGGAGAATGGCATGTGTGCTCTAAGTAGACTTGAATGATTAGTTTATTAGAAAGCTGGAGGAGCTAAGCAAGCATTCTTTCTGCGGCCCTTCAAAAGAAGCACAGGCCCACTATACCTTCATTCTGGACTCTAGGCCTCCAAGAAATGGAAAAAGTTTGTTTTTTTAAATGTATGAATTTGTAGTGACTATAGCTAAGAAATCAACACAGAACATGAGAAGAGATATGTCTGCAAATACTTCATACCAAAGGCTCTTCTGGACCTAAAGGATCCTATACCTCTGGCCACATCAATTGACAAATGTTTTTATGCTGTGATCATACTTCTCTCAAAAACAACTGTGAGAAAACAAACCCAACTAAAAATGCAAATGAAACCATCACAGAGGATAAAGAAAATGAAGGAACCAAGATTCAGCTAACCTTTTCTCCCTGACTCTCTGTAGTTACTTCCTTAAAGGATTACAAAGTCAGGGCCACCCCTTTCTGGAACAGCAGCTCCACTCTTGCATTGGGTCTAGACGAAGCCACTGTGTATCATCTGTGAGTCTGTCACACCTTGCTAGCCCTGTCTTAGAGCCTTCATGAAGTGACTGTCTTCTCCTGACCTCTACATTGTGGCCGAGGTCTTCCTTTAACACTCAAAGCTTTCTCTCCACCAGCTTTCCATCTTAGAGTAAAAGTCAAAGCTGTTTAGTCTGTGGGCTGCTCAAGTCAAACAACACAGCAGAGGTGGCTTTTAAACGTAGGCTTCTGCAGGCTAGCGCCACGACAGATGCGGATTAAGAATCTGGTTGGCTTTGTCTGGCTCACACTTCATCCTGAAGTGAGGAAATGAGGTCCTTGGTCTCTTATAAGGGCACTGATCCCATCCAAAGGGCTCCACCCCCATGACCTAATCATTTCCCAAACCGAGCTCTTCCAGGCCTTTCTCAGGTGTCACCTTATCTGAGAAGGAAATGTCCGGTGGTCAGAATTTGGTTCTGTCCATACCTGGGTCCTAGGGTCTAGGATTTCCAGTGCATAGCAGCAGTTCATGCTGGCTGAAGTGATGCATTCACTGGGAGAGCGTCTTGGGAGGACCAGTCCACTCACTGGTCCTTGTTGTTTCCCTCCCAAGTTCAATAAATAGGGAGCACGCACCAGAGGAAGCAAAGGCAGAGAGTGACTTCTTCACAATGGCTTTCCTGTTTGGGCTTTGGCCTCTACCCTTTTGCTCCTGGAATATATAGATTTACAACTAAAACTTCTCTGATGCCAACAGAGACAGACCTCAGAGCCTTGATCTCAAAACAGAGCAGGCCCTTAAGCTTTCTTTAGCGGGTCAACTGCTATAGCTATATAGCAAACCTTTTCACGTTCCTGCAGTTTAGACTCTGGGATCTGTAAGAAACTACCCCATCTGGTGCCAGACCCTCTGCTTCTGCGGACTGCACGTGGACAGTGGTCACCTGTGAGCTTCAGGGGCCCCAGAACCCACCTTCCCACAGCAGTGCTGGGAACAGCATGTGCTGTCCTTCCTGCACTGCCTCCTGCCTTGCACACAGTTCCCCTCACAACCCTTCCCCTAGGGAATTCTCTCGTTCCATCAAACCACAGAGCTCTGGGTGCAGTGACATTCTTGTGGGACCTTGTTTTGATTAAGAATTTCTGAGACTTCCTGCAAGGCTCAACATAGCTTGGGAGGTGCCACTGCTGAAGTTACTGCCCACATGGGGGACATCTGAGACTGGCACTTCAGTTTCATCAGAGGAACAAGGTTCAAGTACCCAGAACTTTCCCAACATGACACAATCTCTTGGACTCCTGAGGTAATTCACCCATGACTCTCTCCAGGTTTCTCTCTTAGGAACTCTCTCCTGAATCTGCACTTTTCTCCTTCCTGCTTGTTATGCCTTGGGGTATAAAAAAGAAGGCTTGGAAGCTTGCTTGCTTTCTAATACCATGTAGCTTGTTTTTTTTTTTTTTTTTTTTTTTTTAGTCCAGGATAGCTTTGAACTCACAATTCTCCTGCCTCAGCCTCTCAAGTGTTGGGAATAGCTATCAGGTTCTTCTCTCTGATCCTCTACCCTCTAGGGTTTTGACATGTCTCCTCTCTATGCCTCTCAATTTTCCCTCAGCCACAAACTCTTAAACATTAAATTAAACATAAAATGGAAATAAGGGGAGAGGAAAGACGCAGTGGATCAAAGCAGGCCTCCAGCCAGCCCTGTGCCTCCGATCCAAGCTGCAGGGCCATCAGACAGGATTGTCTTAGACTCTTCTGCATCAGAGATTTGGGGAGACTCCTGTCCTCAGAGACCCTCAGCTCTGAGTCTTTCCCTGCCACAGCCAACACACTTTCTCCTGCGGTGAATCCAGGGATCTGTCAACTTCAAGTTTTCCTGCTAATCAGAAAACTGAAGGCAAAGGCTACTTCCTCCTCATCTGTCCCTTGACATTCCAGATTAAAAGTCTAAGAAACAAGCATGGTGGCTTATGCCTATGAACCTAGCACATGATTGTTATTTAAAAGACGAGAAGGGGGGGGGGATGGGAGAGGAGGAAGAAGAGGAAGGAAGAGAGGAAGAGGAGGAGGAAGAACAAGAAGAAATAACAAAGAGAAGGTTGGAGAGATGGCTCCGCTGGTGCTGTGGATCGTCAGCACATACTGAGATCTCTGCAGTAGAGGGTGAGAGACAGGATGGCCCCTGGGTCTCCCTGGATGCCCCTGGCCAGTCAGGCAGGCAGATCAACACGCTCCAGCTTCACTGAGGGACCCTGCTTCAGAGGATAAGGTGCAGAGCAGCTAAGGAGGATGCCCAGTGCTGACCTCTGGCCTCCACCCACACTCACACTCACACACGGCTGCACACGCACGAACATACACACACAAGCACAGCCACAGACTCTTGCCTTCTCTGTCTCAGAGCGCGGCTTCACAGAGGTGGCAGCTGCCCAGCACAGCTGGGAAAGGCCGAGATGCGCTAAAGCTCAGGGGTACAACCCAGCAGACAGGGAACCAACGGGAAAGCAAGAGGAGAGAAAGCCAAAGGGTCAGACAGGCATGAGCGGGAAGTCAGGAGGCAAAATGAAAGGTCTCTGCAGCCGGTGGGAGCATCTCTGACACAGCAAGGACGCCCATAGCCTGAACTGAGGAAGACAACATCACAAAGGCAGGAAGTCAGGGTCTGGTGTGAGGAACAGGTACTGACCATCTGTGACTCCCACTGAAGATGCCAGGACCCATGGGACTGCACAAGCACAGCACTGAGGAACAAGCTCAAGCAAGCAAGCGACAGCCTAAGCAGGGCACAGTGCCTGCATCCTCTAGAAGCTATGTCAGGACTGCCTTTGGAAGCTGTTGTGCTGAAGGACAGGAGCCCGTACTTGTTCAGTAAGCAGACATAGAGTGGTTTTCCTGTGGAGAAGCTGGCGCTGCTCCTGTGTGGGGGTCAGACACCACACGGCTGGATCCCCTGCTCCTTGTTCAACTCAATCCACCATGACAAAGTGCCCCACTGATCTAGCACCTTTCTTCTTCCAAACCACTGGCTAGCCCCTCAGTCTCCCTGAGGCTATGTGACCTCTAAGGCTACCTTCCCCGACAACTTCCATTTAAGCTGTACAAAAGCCCAGCTATGACACCCTGGGGGAGAGAAGGGTGGAGGAAAGCTTACAGTGGTGCAGAGGCAGTGGGGACAACTTGTCCAAAGCAAACGGCACCAACAAGCTTCATCCAAAGAACCATCGCCAGCAGAGACGAGAACCCAGAAATCCTGTCGTGCGGCTGGCACTGATGCAGGCTGGGACATCTGGGTTAGTGAAGAGTCGGGAGAAGAGCCCTGAGGGCAGTGCTGCCCACCTGCTTCCCACCCCAGAAGCCAGTATCAGCAGGGAGCTGTCAGAAATGCCCAGAGCCCTGCCGGAGGACCCTGCCATACCACTCCTGGGCACATACCCAGAGAATCGTCCAACGTGTAACAAGGACACATGCTCCACTATGTTCATAGCACTATGTTCATATTTATAATAGCCAGAAGCTGGAAAGAACCCAGATGTCCCTCAACAGAGGAAGGGATACAGAAAATGTGGTACATTTACACAATGGAGTACTACTCAGCTATTAAAAACAATGAATTCATGAAATTCTTAGGCAAATGGATGGAAATAGAAAATATCCTGAGTGAGGAAACCCAATCACCATAAGCACAAATGGTAGGCACTCACTGATAAGTGGATATTAGCCCAGAAGCTCAGAATACCCAAGATACAATTCACAGACCACATGAAGCTCAAGAAGAAGGAAGACCAAAGTGTGGATACTCTGGTTCTTCTTAGAAGGGGAACAAAATACCCACAGGAGGAGATACAGTGACAAAATGTGGATCAGAAAGTGAAGGAAAAGCCATCCAGGGACCGTCCCACCTGGGGATCCATCCCATATACAGTTACCAAACCCAGACACTATTGTGGATGCCAACAAGTGCTTACTGACAGGAGCCTGATATAGCTGTCTCCTGAGAGGCTCTGCCAGTGCCTGACAAATACAGAGGTGGGTGCTCTCAGCCAACCATTGAACTGAGCACGGGGTCCCCAGTGGAGGAGCTAGAGAAAGGACCCAAGGAGCTGAAGGGGTTTGCAGCCCCATAGGAGGAACAACTACAAACTACCCAGTACCCCCAGAGCTCCCAGGGACTAAACTACCAACCAAAGAGTACACATGGGGGAAACCCCATGGCTCCAGCCACATATGTAGCAGAGGATGGCCTTGTCGGACATCAATGAGAAGAGAAGCCCTTGGTCCTGTGAAGGCTAGTTGTCCCAGTGTAGGGGAATGCCAGGACAGGGAAGTGGGAGATTGGTGAGCAGGGGGAGGGGGGAGGGGTTAGGGGGTTACGGGGGTGGGACCAGAAAAGGGGACAACATTTGAAATGTAAATAAAGAATATATCTAATAAAAAAAGAAAAGAAGAGGAAAGAAAAGAAAGGAAGAAAGAAAAGGAAAGGAAAGGAAAGAAAAAGAGAAAAGAAAAGAAAAAAGAAAAGAAATGCCCCAACCAAGGCTCACTGAATCAGAAACTCTGGGTGGAGTCCAGTAATCTGTGTTTTCACAGCCACCCAGCGATTCCAAAACCTGCCGAAGTATGAGAGCCATGGTCCAAATCAGGAATCAGTAAAGCTTTCCTCTACAGTGCCAGAAAATGAATAGTTTAGGTTTTGTGCTGCAACTGCAGCACAAAAGAAGGCATCGATAACGTGTGAACCAGTGGTGTGATCTAAGTAAGAGGCACAGCTGGCCTTTGGGGACACACCAAGGCCAGCCCTTCAGCAGCTGTAGTTTGCCAACTTCTCTCCTGGGTGGTAGGATCGGTGAGAGCTGACGGACATGCCAGTCTCCATTCAGTCCTTTTTCCATTCACTCGTTCGCTTGCTCAGCTCACAGAACAGCTTTGCCCACTTTTTCCTTCAGCAATCGTAGTGTGCGTCATTCTCAGCATCCCACTCCCAACTGCCCGGGTGAGCCCTCAGTCACTGGGGCTCTCTGCCTTCCTGCCCAGAGGCTACATCATCAAGTGACTTAGTAGAGCGCAGACAACAGCCCACTGACATTACCCCATGTCCTCACCAGCCCCCCAGCTCACGCCCTCCACTAGCTACAGCCCGCTCCAGACAGCCGCTCACCACCACGACCTCGAGACCTGGGCCACAGTGTCTGACACTATGCTCTACCACATCCAGGGTGCCAACGTTCCCCTTTCCTACCCACCCAGCCTAGCTGCCGCAGACCAGAAAGGATTTTTAAATATTCTTATACAACAACAACAACAACATTATTTTCCAAGCACACTTTTCTCCTTTACCCTCTCCCCCTGTTGCACTTATCTGGCAAAATGCCAGTCTATATTAAACATAGCCGTGCCTATAGGCTAGGAACTGCTGGAAGAAAACACTCCACAGACCATGACCCTCAAAAGATACTCTGTGGACAGAAGCCCTATCAGAGCCTTACCATGCCCACCTGTGCCCGCTCCAAAACAAGTTCGAACTTTTGTCTCCGATTCTCAAACTACACTGCTCCATTCTCTCTCAGCTCGCCAAGGGGGAGGGGATGATAATTACTCTGCCTTCTGGGGCTGAATCGAAGCAGCTGGAGGTGTGACTGTCCTTTGTCCCCACTGTGAGAGCTGACAGTGGCCCCGTATTTCTACAGGAATCAAAACCAGCCTCCTACTTAAGCGCCGAATGTATGTATCACTGCGTGCCTTCCCAGAAACCCCACTCCCAGATACCATCTCTTTCTTCCTAAGCTATTTATTTAAGATCCATCTTGGCAAGGAAAATCATTAAAATGAAATACCGAAAAACGTTTCCTCTGGGCCACCAACACAGCTCACCAGGGAGAAACACTTGCCACACAAGTTGACAGCCTGAGCTCAATTCCCAGGAGCCAACAAAAAAAAAAAAAAAAAAAAAAAAAGAGAGATGGGCGTGAATCTACAACCCTGGCACTCCTACAGAAGACAGGAGAATTACCCAGGCATTTGGAACTCACAGTGATCCCCCTGCTTCAGGATCCCAAAGTGCTGGCATTTTAGAATGGAGCACCTCCAGGAGCTGCAACACTCAGCAGTGGCCTCTACCTCCCACCTGTTCCTCCGCCCTCTCCAGATCTACAACTGCCCTCGTACGGCTCCCCTATGATTTGCTCAGGCCCTCACCAGCATCCACCATTACTCTTGAGGCACTACTTCTTAGCTCTCAGACACCATCCATCCCCTCCTACAGGACTGCCCTTCTAGCTAACCCCCTCCTGCCTGCTAGTTCCCCGCGGCCGCCCTGGATTCCTCATACTGATCTGCCATTCTCAGAGACTCAGACATGTAAATACTTTATTATGCCTGGAGACAGTTTTGCTTTTTTGTTTTTTCAACAGGTCGGCATGCTTACATACAACAAAGGTGATTTTATACTTATTCTCCTCAGGCATCTGTGCTCAGTAAATGGCACTCACCCATTTGCTCAATTTTATAAAATTATAAAAACTACATAGCAGGCAGGTGTGATGGCAGAGGCAAGCAGATGTAGGCTACGTGAGTTCAAGGCCCGGATGGTCTACCTAGCAAGTTCCAGGTCAGCCAGAGCTACCACTACATCTATCTCAACAAATAAAACAATTAAAACAAAGAAGGCTCCTTTCCTAAATACTCAACTAAACCCAGCTCCAAGGAAGTCTGAAACACGACCCCGCTCCCCCATGCAGTCTCTGCCTTGCTTTGTTGTGATCACAATAGGCACAGGCTCTGACCGGCTTGTCCGACTTGGTAAACACTCCACCCCTCACACAAGAACTACACCCAGCACAGGGCAGGCCCCAGACCACTGGGCTAAACAGAGTGCACAAGTCACTGGGCGCTCACAGCAGGGAACTAACTCCTGATGCAGATAAGAGCTCTCCAAAACAAAACAAAAGTGAATTTTAAAGATGTTTTTAAAGGGGGTGGGAGACACACTTGGCCTCCTGTGGCCTTTTGAAACAGCAAAGTTCACCCCCCAGTGATACCCCTCCTCGAACATGGCCACACCTCCAAATCCTTCTCAAATAGCAAGACGTTATTATGACTAAGTATTCAAATATATGAGCCTATCGGGGCCACTCTTATTCAATGATGGGCAACTGAGAGTCAGTCAGATTAAATAGGGCCTTCTTTTTGGTTTTGTTTTATTTTAGTATGGTTTTTTGACACAAGGTCTAACTACATATGCCTAGCTGTCCTGGAACTCATTTTGTAGCCCAAGCTAGCCTCAAACTTAGATCTTCCTACCTCTGCCTCCAGAGTGCTGGGATAAAAGGTGCCCATTATATGGGGGTTTTAAGCCACCAAAGTCTTAGTATTTATTGTGAAGCCACTAGGTTTTAAACTCTAGTGAGTGCAGCACCTCCTCTCACTAAAGCCCAAAATGAAAACTCAGCTTCTCACAGAAGGGACTATGACTTGTGACCAGATAACAGGCATGCTCAAGACAGGTCGGTCGCTTTAACCCCAGAGGCCGTCAAGACTAAGTATCTGGTCCAATTGTCTGTGATGTGCAAATACACGTCTGAGATCTGCAATTTAGAGATGTTATCAAGTACAAGATTACAGAACACACGTGGAAGTGTTGAAAATCTAATAGAGCAGTGGTTTTCAGACTTTCTAATGCCGTGACCCTTTAATACAGTTTCTCATGTTGTGGTGACCCTCCAACCATAAAATTATTTTTGTTGCTAATTCATGGCTTTAATTTTGCTACTGTTATGAATCATAATGTACATATCTGTGTTTTCTGATGGTCTTAGGTTACCCCTGTGGAAGGGGTCTCAACTCACAGGTTGAGACCCACTGTGTTGGAGGTTGTTGCAATAGTCTTTAACAAACAAACAAACCAAAAAATCTGGGCACCTTTAATCCCAGCACTTGGGAAGTGGAAACAGTTGGATCTTTAAGTTCAAGGCCAGCCTGGTCGACAGATTAAGTTCCAGGACAGCCAGAGCTACACAGAGAAACCCTGTCTCCAAAACAAAAACAAAAGACAGTACCTTAATGGTGATAGTGAAAAGTGAAAATGTAAAGAAAAGTAGAGGAATTTAAGAAATACTAGGAGAAAGAGCAACCACAGAGCCTCGCCAAGTCCTTCACTGGAACCTGCACTAAGATCAGATGTCAGGGGAGAAGACCTGACAGAAATGCTTTCCCAACCAACACACCTGCATGCTGGCTGGCTGGCTTTACCCTTTACTGAGCTGAGGACTCCAGGACCAGGACCAATACTGAAAGGAAAGATGATGAATTTTATTTTCACTATGTATAAGGCGCCTATGACATACCCTGGATGGTGGGAGATGAAACTAGATTGACCTGAAGTCAAGGAGGAGAGCTAGGCTAGAGATGTAATGTTTAGGGCTGAGGAGATAGCTCGGCTAGTAAAGCTGCTCGATGTGGAACTGGGGAGGCAGGGCGGGTGGGTCCTTATTCACAGGCAGCCGACTCAGTCTCCTAGGTGAGCTCCAGACCCATGAGAGACCCTGCCTCAAAGTATGAACAAGAAAATATGAAGGTTGACTTCTGGCCTCCATACACACGTGCATGTGCACCCCCACACACAAACAAAGCAAAAAGTGATGCATACCTTTAATCCCAGCACTGAGTAGGCAGAGACAAGAGAATCTGAGTTTGAAACCAGCCTGGGCTACAGACTGAGTTAAAGGTTAGGCAGAGACACATAGTGAGATCCTGTCTCAAAAAAAAAAACAAAAAAAAACAAAGAAAAAAACAAAACAGAAAGTTAGGGAGTATAACTTGGGAGGTTGACAGTGTAGTGTAGTTCAGTGCATAGCCCTTGCCTAGTACATGTGGAGCCCTGAATTCAGTTCCCAGTACCACCAAAAGATGAGAAGTAAAATCTCCCTCTCTCCCTCCCCCCTACCCCTCTCTCTCTCTCTCTCTCTCTCTCTCTCTCTCTCTCTCTCTCTCTCCCCTCACACACACACACACACACACACACACACCCATGTGTACGGGCAACAGGATGGTTCAGCAGGTAAGGGTGACTGCCACCATGACCATCTGGGTTTGATCCCCAGGACTCAAAGGATGCAGGAAAGAAGCCACTCCTGCAAACAGTCTTGTAAGTGCCACACTCAGTGGCATGTGCAGACCCCAACACAAATAGATAAACATAATCAAAGCTAAAGTAATAAAGTTAATGAGCAGCCCCGAAGGTCATGAGATAGAAGGACATTCTTAGAATACGGAGGATTTAGCCTTAAAGAAATTCAATATTTTATGACTGGAGGAAGACAAGGAACTAACGGACTAAAGAGGAGGGGGAAAAAAAAGAGGAAAAGAAAAAAAATGCTTAGGAAAGGAGATGAGATCATCCGGAAATCACTAGATGTGCTCAGACAGAAGCAGCAGCTATGGCACTGATGGTGTCTGAGAACACACACACACACACACACACACACACACACACACGGAAGGCCGTGGCACTGATGGTGTCTGAGCACACACACACACACACACACACGCAAGGCCGTGGCACTGATGGTGTCTAAGAACACACACACACACACACACACACACACACACGGAAAGCCGTGGCACTGATGGTGTCTGAGAACACACACACACACACACACACACACACACACACACACGGAAGGCCGTGGCACTGATGGTGTCTGAGAACACACACACACACACACACACACACATACACACACACACGGAAGGCCGTGGCACTGATGGTGTCTGAGAACACACACACACACACACACACACACACACACACACACACACACGCAAGGCCGTGGCAGAAAGCTAGAAAGTCAGGCTGACCAGGGCCTGATATCAAGACCCTGTCTAAGAAAAACAGAGCAGAACAAATGGAGAAGGAGGGAGGGGAGAGGGAAGGGGAGGGAGGGAAGATGGGCTGTGTGGGAAGGGAGAGGTGCCATGTCCAGTTTCTAGGATATCTTCTACCCTGAGGAGTGACCCCAAAGTTTCATGAAAGAAATTAGGTAATATTTTAAGTGTCAAGATCTTTCCGGTGAGACACTGGGCCTTGTAAAAGCCCCAGACTGCTCAGGCGCATGGCTATAATTACACCTAGCAAAGGCTGAGAGGCTGAAATGCTTTGTTCAGGAAATAAAGCAGCCAAGGCAATGTCCTCAGAGACCACACAAGACCAAGGCTGAGAATCTCATTACATTAAGTACAAGGAGATCAGCAAAAGGCACAAAGAACTGCTGAGGGCCAGGGAAGCCTGAGTGAGTGCAGCGCTTGCCTTCTCAGCTGACCGCGGCACAGCCTACACGCCACAACTCAAGTCCCTTCATAGGAGACAAATAGGAGCACTTGCATGTAATGAGGAACATGCAGACATGCTTTCTTAATAAATCAAGAAAGACATATATATATATATAAATATATATATATAAAACTTTTATTTTTTCCAGGATGAAAAAAGGCTCATGGGCCCAGCCAGCAGTTAAAAGTGCTTTGCTCCAAAAGACTCAGTTCAGTCCCTAGAACCCACACAGTCTGGTGACTCACAACCACCTGTGACCCCAGTTCCAGAGGACCAGACACCCTCTCTCTTCTCCCTGGGAACTTCACATACATGGCATACACATACACAGGCACGCGCACACACATAAATTGTTGTAAAGTTGTCTATAAAGAAAACAATGGTCTCAGTAAGAAGAGCTGAGGGACTATCAAACTCTACAGCAATAAGAAAGTCAGTGAGGTCCTGCCTTTAGGTCTTAGAAGGAACCAGAAATCAAGTGTTTGGACCAAAGGTCTAGTAAAGCAGAGACGAACAGGGTGTGCCAGGGCAGGGAGAGGACGCACAAGCCAACACCTCACATTCTTCGAAGTGGGGGTGTGACTGAGTCAGCGCAGCTAGGGGTAGGACTCATCCCCACAGGTATGTGGACTTGGGGCCAGGCTCTCTGCTCCAGCTAAAGGAAGAACTGCTGTTTTCTTACAATTCAACAATAAAAGAGCAATTAAAAAACAATCAAGAGGTCTGGCAAGGTGACTCCAAGGGTAACTGCACCAACTTGTAGCCAAACGAGATATTCTGTGTTCACTCCCCAGGCTCACAGGGTAGAAGGATAGATTGACAGATTATCCCTGACCTCAATTAAGCTAACCCCAAAAGCCACGCTCCACAAAAGCCAAAAAACAATCAACCCAGGGCCGTGCAGGTGACTCAGTTGGTAAGGGTGGCTGGCGCCAAGCCCACCACAGCCTGGATTCAAGGTCTGGAACCCACATAGTGGGAGAGAACAGATTCCCAAAAGCTGTCCTCCGTGGGGTCCCATGGCATGGCAAGAGTACACACACACATAATACACGTGTGCATGCACATTAATGAATAAATAAAAGTGTAGTGAAATACCCCCCCCAAAAAAAAAAACGAGCAATCTAGAATCAGAAGAGACCGGCTGCTGCGTGGAGATGGAATTGAGGGGGAAGGTTACAGGGGAGCAAGACGTGCTCTTCTGAGGTGCCACGTATTCTGGGTGATGGTTACACAACAGCTTTATGTTAAGTACATTTTAACTCAACTACAAAAGTATCCTCAAGCTGATGTGCCACACAGGTAAAGCTTTATGCTGCAGCTTCAGTCTGAAGACAGGTACAACAGAGAGGAAGCTTCCAGCAGATCATTCCCCAGCGGGACCTCAACTGACCGGCAGCCCACCCAGAAACTTATGTAATTCATAAACAGACTGGCCAGGGGAAGGCAGACTGACACTGATTTCTGAAACTTATCTTAATGCTCTAAGCAGAAGTGCTAAGCAGTCAGAGCAACGGGTTAATATGGAACTCAGAGAGCCGACGGACAATCAAAGGCTATGTGATCACACCACTACTCTCCAGTGGAGCTAACGCATTTATACAACTGAAAAAATAGAGATACGACAACCGGAAACCCATAAACGAACCTGGTGACGAAGAAAACAAGCTCAAAGCCACGGCAAGCACAGATGCATGAGTCACAGGCACCGCCTGGCTGGTCGGTGTGGGTCAACAGAGGGCACAAGTGGAGACTACAAATCCACTCCGATATCAAAGGGCTATTTATAAAGCTTTCCAAAAACCCCTGGCTCTGGCTTCAGATGGAAAGGATGGAAGTGCACAGCTATACCTGTCAGCGTCATCCCAGGAAGCGCTGCTCTGTCTCTAAGCTAAAGTTCCAGGCGAGACAAGCAAGCAGGACCTTGTTCACAGCCAAGTGCTCTGATGGGAAGATCGAGTCCACACCATAACTTCTCCGTCCAGGGTGATTGATGCAGAGTTCAGACCATGATGAAACCATTCAATGGACCAAATGTCACAGTTGTATTTGTCCCCAACTCCACACCCGCCCATGCTACCATGGAACTAGTGTAAACAGATTGGAGTTTCATATGCTATTAGCTCTGATCTAAGTACTGACATAATACCAATTACATTTATAATGATGGAGTAATAAAAGAGTCCTTGGCACAATTCTCTATGCAAACATGATTCAAGGAGTGGTTCCATTTTGCCCTTTCTTCAACCCCTAGGTGCTAGGCTACATAGAAACCATGCACAATCTCTACTGAGAGCTGACATTTCAAGACAATTATCATTTTATAAAAAGATCAAAAATCCTAGAAAATTCAAGCATTCCATCCCAATGCCTGCATCTTGGGTTGGCAGAGGATTCAGTAAAGAAAGAAACCTGTGACTACAGATCTCTGGAACCCACACAGTGGGAGAGGACCAAGTTCCACAAGTGCGCGCACACACACACAAATAAATAGATGGATAAGTGTTTGAAAGAATTTTCATTTCTTTAACGCCAACGTGAATAACAGTATGAGTTGCGGTCTATAGCCCAGAACCCTGGGTTCCTACTCCGGTATCCCTCTCTTTCTCTGAATGACTCTAGCACTGCAAAACACAGGCAATCTTTATTTCCAAACTATGAACAAAAGACACCAATTCATGAGATGATGTTCTCTATTAAGAAATCAGAGCAGCAGATATCACATGTACATCCCCATGCCCAGCTTCCAGGCCTCCTGGCCCACGAGTTTATGCTTCTTGGAGGAGTCTTAAAGCCTCATGGTCACACTTGTGTGGGATAAACTATGGTTCTTCAAACACAGAGAATTACTTTTTCTTGTGGACTTTCTACAGCAGTGTAGAACCGATGAGCTACATCTATTTATGTGGTAGCTAGCGCTGTGAAGCCTGCTATTGAGCGAACAAACCCAGGTTGTTAAAACATGTGAGTGGCATGTCATCTGTCACGCACATATACCATGAAAGCAGCCAGCACTGGACAGTAGCTACTTCTGGCAAACAACGAGACTCCAATTGCATCAGTATTGCTGTGTTCTGGTGGTAGTGTAGGCCTTTGTGTATGGAGGGGGCTTGTTTGGGTTTTTTAAGTCATTTTGTTTTGTCTCACTATGTAGCCCTGGTTGGCCTAGAATTCACTATGTAGATCAGGCTGGCCTCCAACTCACAAAGATCTGCCTACCTCTGCCTCCAGTACAGAATAAACATTAGGAAATGCTGAGGCAGCCGGGCGGTGGTGGCGCACGCCTTTAATCCCAGCACTTGGGAGGCAGAGGCAGGAGGATTTCTGAGTTCGAGGCCAGCCTGGTCTACAAAGTGAGTTCCAGGACAGCCAGGGCTACACAGAGAAACCCTGTCTCGAAAAACCAAAAAAAAAAAAAAAAAAAAAAAAAAAAAAGGAGTGTGGCTCAGTGGCATAGGACTTGCCTGGTATGTGAAAGGGCCAGGGCTCACTCTCCAGCACTGCCAAAGGAGAAAAACAAAGTTCTCATTTGTCATTTCTGTGGTGACTACAGGTATGTTTGTTGAGACAGGGTCTCACAAAACCCACGTTTGTCTCAAAAAAACATTATTTAGCCAAGATAGACCTTAAATTTCTGACCTTCCTCTTGAGTGCTGGGATTACAAACCTGTGCCCCTACACCTCATCTAAATAGTACTGCTGACCAAACAGAACTGAGTTACATCCCCAGTCCCTGATGTTGGTTAAATTTTGCATATCTATGTACCTTGATTCTTTTCCAACTAAAAAAAAAAACAGCTTTTATAAACATCTGATGTTGATATGCACGGCCAGCAAACAGGTGTGAGGAGGCTGGTATGCTGGCACATACCTCCAATCCTATCACTCTGGAGGCAAAGCAGGTAGATCTCCGTGAGTGTGAGGCTACCCTGGTCTCGATAGAAGAGTGTCCTGAATTCCAGGACACTCAGTGCTACATAGTGAGACCCTGTCTCTGAACAAACAAAACAACAAAAGGCAGGTGTCTGCCTTATACCATGCATAAATAATAACCTAATATGCAACACATAGTACTGAGTAGTTTCACATCTGACGCTGTGGGTGGGTGTGTTTTATAAGGAAGACATGCTTTTCATCCTAATCCCACTCCCATTGGTTATGGTCTTGAGAAACTACTGCCATGGGAGAAGAGGCTCATCTGCAAAGCGCACATTTTCCTTCTGAGTTTGAGAGGGTTTGTCTACCTCTGCTGACCTGTGACTGTCCCAACCTTCGCCTAGACACCTAACTGGAGTGGTATCAGAAACTGTATTATTGGTACACGTTATGCCACCCTCTTCAACCTCATCTTCATCAATAAGGAAAGATTTATATGTCACATATGATACATAAAAATGATATATATATTATATATAATATATGATATATAATATATATAAAATAATGATATATATATAATTTTTTAAAAGATGAGACTTTGATAGTCATCTGACTTCCAACTGGCTCCATTCCTGTGGGAAACTTCTTTACTCTCACCTCCACTCCAGTAACAGTTCACACAAGTGTATTTGGGCTAAGAAGCAGTAATTTACCCAAGATTGCAATGAGTGAGAATCGTAGTTCTTGTTCTTTTACACCCTACTCCAAGTTCATAAGGTCATGTGTTAATACTGGATGTATCACAGCAAACAGCATCTGTGACAGGCAAAGATCTTCAAGGTAAACTAAGTTATTTGAAAGCTGAAGTTTTTCTTAGTATATCCTTGAATCTTAAAGAAAAAATGTATATATGTAACTGCATAGAGAAAAAAGTACTTGGATTTGTTTTGTTGTTGTCTGACGTGCGTGAAACAGGAAACTCTGCTACACGGGGTGGGAAATCCTAACACACGCAAGGCAGGAAGACAGAGATTTCCCAGCCTAGCCTGGGCAACAAAGTGAGCCTCTACCACAATAAACAAATCAAACAAACAAAAATCTGTGCCATCTATCTATGATATCTTCAGGAAAATGTGAGGTGGGCATTTCCTGTTAAAAGGAAACATACCCGAAGGTCAAAGGCCCCTAAAGAGATGCTAAATGTCTTCTGCAATTCCCTCCCTGTAGGATGATCCTACGAACATAACACACTCAGCTCAGAGCTAACTTGATGCGAACCTTTACCTTCTGCAGACCCACCTAAGAGCAAACCTGTTTCCCTCGGCCATCCAGGTGTGGCCTGGATGTCAGCTCTAGAATCAGAGCAATAAGAGAAAGCCAGTAAGGTCAGGACTGGAACCAAACAGTCCCTGGGCTGAGAGTATAGCTCAGTAGCTCAATGGCAGAATGCTTGCCTAGCATATGTGAGGATATGAGTTCAATTCCCAGCATCCCCAACACACACACAGCTTTACATGAACACTAGACTTCCCTCAGACACGCCTAAGCCCTGGTCCGAAAAAAATTCTGTAATGAAAGCAATCCATTTTTTGGCCCCAGGGTTAAAAGTAGTCAGATAGTCAAACAATTCCTCACTCCAGATCAAAGCAGGAATTATGCAACAAAAGGATTTCAGAAGAGACTTTAGTAACCTGAGAATATGAAAACCCAAGAAAGTCCTCAGGTAAATCAAGAAAAACTGCAGAGCAACAGAAGCATAAGAAAGTCTGCTTGTTTTGCACACAATCCAGCACTGTGACCTACAGCAGGGGACAGGAAAAGGCATCTAAGGATCCTTCAACAGTTCCCCAAACACTCGGAGTGGAGAACAGAGCTCCAGAGACAAACCCAGGCACAGCTTTCCATGTGAGCACTGTGGCTTAAAACCAAAATCGGGGTGGGCCAGGGAGATGGATGTCTCAGTGAGGCCAAGGGCCTGCTGCTAAGCCAGACACTCGGTCCCCAGGACCCGCATGCTCTGTCAAACTGTCTTTTGACCAACACACACGGATGACCACAAGCAAGAGCCTGTGCATGCACTCACACGTGTACGCACATGCACACATGCATGCACACAAAATAAACATTGTTTAAATTTTTAAATTAAATGCAGGTATACTGGAATCGTGTAGTTAGCTTTTTTAAACAACCTGACTCAAAACCACTAGTTAGGGCTACGCACATTTCTTTTCCACACATTCACCTTCCCATTTAAACTACCAACCTTCATTTGTTTACTAGTTGTCGTTCTCTCTCTCTCTCTCTCTCTCTCTCTCTCTCTCTCTCTCTCTCTCTCTCTCTCTCTCTCTCTCTCTCCCCCCCCCCCATTCTCACTATCAAAAGTCATAAGCACAAAGCTGCATGGTTAGCCTTCAGCAGGAGAAGTAAGTACGCTTTCTGAGTCCCTAGGCTCTGGCTCTCCACTGCAAACTGCTGTGGGTCCAAGTGCTCTGGGGTGTGAGACAAGGGAGCCTCAAGCAATGGTTTGTTCAGTATTTTAAATAAACAAACAAAATCCAGTCAGGGAAAATGGTACCAGGTTCCTTTTGCCTTTTCCCCAGGAACCACACTGAACATCACACTGTGTCGCTTATGGGTGAAGGCCTTAGAACACACTCCTTATTTGTTATTTTTAGCAATTTAGTGGACAACGCCTGACAACTAAACATACCCAGAATAGCTAAAGGGAGGGGGATTATCAGATACCACCAGCAAAAGACAACAACAAAGTTATCACTTCCTCTAACATAAGGAAGACTCATTTTCCACATCTTTGCAGCATCACAGTTTAACCTTTAGAGTCACATATAAAAATAGCGTTTCACTATAAAACACTAGTGGAAACTGATAAGGTTTCCTGAACCCGGCACTGTTCCATACTCATGTCCATTTTCTTAAAAACAAAGGCAGAAGCTGGGTGTGGTGCTGAATCTCTGCAATTCCAGCACTTGGGACAGACCCAGAGATCAAGGACTGTGACCTACAGCAGGGGACAGGAAAAGGCATCTAAGGATCCTTCAACAGTTCCCCAAACACTCGGAGTGGAGAACAGAGCTCCAGAGACAAACCCAGGCACAGCTTTCCATGTGAGCACTGTGGCTTAAAACCAAAATCGGGGTGGGCCAGGGAGATGGATGTCTCAGTGAGGCCAGATGTGAGGTAGATGACCAGAGTCATCTACATCAGCGACGCAGGGCCAAGGCTACACTGAGACCCCACCTCAAAAACCAGTCAGGACTGGCCAGCCATCTCACGGCTCAGTGATCAAAGGCAAGTGCAGCTTAGGCCTGACTTCAGCACCAAACCCCACTTGGTGGAAGGAGAGAACTGACTTCTACAGTCATCTGCTGAGCTCTGCATGTGTACTTCAGTGTGCATACAGCGATGTTCAAGTACATGAGTAGACACACACATGTGCACATATACACACACACACACAATAAACAAATACATGTGATAATTTTATAATTTTTTAAAGGAGTGCAATATATCTGTGTTCATTTTAGAAACTATCACTTGGGCTGGAGAGCTGGCTCAGCGGCTAAGAGCACTGACAGCTCTTCCAGAGGTCCTGAGTTCAATTCCCAGAAACTACTTGGTAGCTTACAACCATCTGTAATGGGATCCGATGCTTACATCATATATATAAAATAAAGAAATAAAATCTTAAAAAAAAAATAGAAACTATCACTTGTAAGATGATTACAAATCAAAAGGAACACCTTCATGAGTAGAGAAGGAATTCTGCAGATGGCAGGTGAAAGAGTTGTTTGAAAGGAAGACAAAATGCGATTGGAAAGCCTCTTCCATTTAATCATAATTAGCAACATAAAATCAACCTGAAACATTTATAAATGAAATATAGAGGAGAAAAAAAAGGGCTGGTTATTTTGGCGAATGTTTTTAATCCCAGTACTTGGAGGCAGAAGCAGTTTGATATCTGAGTTTAAGGCCAGTCTGGTCTATACAGAAAAATCTTGTCTTGAAAAACCAATAAATAAATTTAAAAATAAATAAATGAAATATAACAAAACCATTTTTTAAATAGCACAGGAGATTAAAATGGTGAATAAAGCTTCAACAAAGACCAGAGTCATCTACATCAGCAAATGACTTGAAACCAATAAGAACTAACAAGATACAATTTATAAAATGTCCAGATACAGTCAAGGAAATCTAATTCTTTATCACAGTTTACACAGGGACAAACATGCCAATATTCTAAGGGTTGTGTAATTTTAAGACCATATAAAGTGCTACACATGAGTAAAGCATCTTCCTGTGTATGTTGACTTATGCATGTACAGTTAAACACCGGTGATGGCTAGTGCAAACTTCATTTATGAAGGAATTGTGTATATGTGTGTCCCTGTGAGTTTGTGCATGTGAATACGGGCAGATCCCCTGGAGATGGAGTTATAGGCAGCTGTGGTTGTGAGCCGCCTGACGTGGGTGCTAGGAATCCAATCAGGGTCCTCTGGAAGAACAGGAAGCATTCTCAGTGCTGAGTCATCTCTCCAGCCCTCCTATAAACTACTTTTAACATCACACGAACATCTCTTTGACATAAGTGACTGCAACAAAAATATGAAAGGAGATGCCGTCGTGCCGTGAACACACTTATTAATACAGGTGTGCCCGTCCCCACACTGTGTATTGAACACTCTAGCTTTTCTGGCCAGTACCTTTTTGTCCGTCCATCCGTCCGTCCATCTGTCTGTCTAAAACAGGATCTCACATAGCCCTGGCTGTCCTGGAACTCACGTAGCAAAGGAAAACCTTCAACTTCTGATGCCCCTGCTCCTGCCTCCCAGAGTAGTAGGACTACAGATGTGCACCACAGTCCCTGCTTGGACAGCATCTCTCACTTGGAGCTGGAGATGACCTGTCCTGTAAGAACAGTAACTGAGAGAATGAGAACTGGGCAAGTGAAATCCACTGATTCCCAATTACCACATGGAGCTGCTCACTAACAGGAAAGAAAATTAAAGTGTAACTTATCAAAAGAAACAAGCCAGGTTGGGCAGCCTGAGAACATCTGAAGACCTCTCAAGCACTGGGGTGTGGAAGGAAGGGCTCCTGTACTCAGTCATACAGAAGTGTGTAACAGCCAAGGCGGAGGTCGATAACCCTCTGAAGCACTCAAAAGGAGGTCTGATATGGGCTCAAGCATTGCAAGAAGGACACGAAGCTCCCTAGAATTAGATCTGGGAGGAAAAACACAGCATGCATCAAGATGCAGGAAGCTCATCTCTGGGCTCATTGCAATGAGCATTTAATTACTGCAAATTTTTTACCTTAACCATAAAATAAGGGCACACCATCAGGGAACAGAGTGAATCAAGGGTATGTTGCATGTAAAATACCTGTAAAGTGTATCTGTCAGATAGATAAATAAAAACAGCAGTTCATTTGAACTGTTCACACCTAAATTCTCCTTAAACCAAAAATATTTCTGCTGGGGATATGAAATATACAAAGTTTCTATTTGAGAAAATTTTAGTAAGGGGATCACAACAAATACACACTAAGGAACTGGGAATACTGACACAGGGAGCACCTGATCAAATCAAAGGGTACATGTAGGCTTCGAGGGACCTGTGGCCACATCCCTCTGAAGGCGGGCTGGAGGGTCCTATATGTCATGCCTCACAGCATCAGGACCTGGAGATCTTACAGAGTTCACCATCGGCTCGGAGGTTTCCACCCTCTGACACTCTAAATAACCAAAAATTATTTTGAAACAAACACCCACTTTTGTAAATACTGAGAACACAAATGGCCTCTGTGAAGAAATGACCAGTTACGTCTGAAACCTCAACGTACTCGGGAACTTAGCCTTTGTATTTTTTTTAAAAAAAATTAAAAAGGAATACATCCATTAAATTCCTTTCTATATAGCTACTCCTGAAAGCTAGAAGTTTGTGGAGTTAATTTCTGACACATTTACTATTTCCGGGACTCAGATTCTGCTGGGGTGAAGCCCCCCTCAGCAAGAGTAGTAGGTTATAAACAGTCACCCTCTGAGGCCTGCACAGATGGGAATGGGCTATCTGCTAGCACTTCTACATAATGGGATACTAGACACCAGGGAAGACGAGCAAGTCATCTGAGACACAAGCACTCGACACACACCGAGCCAAAGAAACAAGAAAAAAAAAAGAAAGAAAAGAATATGGAGTGACTTTGTTTATAAAGTCCAAGAAGAGAGTAAGTTATATTATTTTTAGGATACATCTACAGGTAATAAAACTAAAACTTTGATTCTATGTGCATGGGTGTTTTGCCTTTATGTATACCTATGTACCATGTGCTCCCAGAAGCCAAAAGAGAGCGTCAGATCCCTTGGGAATGAAGTTACATGCCACCATGTGGGCGCTGGAAATTAAATCCGGATCCTCTAGAAGAGCAACTAGCACACTTACTGGCCGAGCTGTCTCTCTGGGCCCATGAGGAGTGAAACAGTTGGGGCTGGAAACATGGCTCGGCTATTAAAAGTACAAATTTGAATTCCAGCACCACCAAGAACCTGCAGTTCCAGCTTCAGAGGATCTGACACTGGCTTCCTCAAGGCACTTGCCACACACTAACACACACACACACTGACATACACAAACCCACACACATACTCACACACACTGACATACATACACACACCGACATACACACATACCCACATACATACACACACACCCTACACACACTGACATACACACATACCCACATACATATACACACACACACTACACACACCGACATACACACATACCCACATACACACACACCCACATATAGACATACACACACACACACCCCAACATACACACATACCCACATACAGACATACACACACCAACATACACACATACCCACATACACACACACACACACTACACACACTGACATACACACATACCCACACTCAAACCCACACTGACATACACAACAAATAATTTAAAATAATAAACTAAAACTTTTTTAAAATTTTAAATTTTTAAAAATTTTACCTTATATGTAAGTGTTTTCTCTGTGTATATGTATGTGTAACACATGCATGCCTGGTGTCTGTGGAGTTTGAAAGAGGACATCAGATCCCTTAGAACTGGAGTTACAGATGGTTGTGAGCTGTCAGAGTGAAAACTGAACCTGGGTTTTCTGTAAGAGCGGCACGTGCTGGCCCATCTCTCCAGCCCCCAAATAAATCTTTTTTTTGAAAGATGAAACAGTTACCTCAAAGTTTAGGGTCGTGAAAAGCAAACAAGCAAGCAAGCAAGCCAGGCATGGTGGCGCACGCCTTTAATCACAGCGCTAGTTGTCAGAGGCAGGTGGATCTCTGAGTTCAAGGCCAGACTGTTCTACAGAGGAAGCTGGATAGCCAGGGTTGTGTAGAAAAACCTCATCTTGGGAATAAAAAGAAAAGTACAAAAAAAGATAGGCTAGCAGCCAGGCATGGTGGCAACATGCCTTTAAACCCTGAACTCAGGACGTAGAGGCAAGAGGATCTCTGCGTCTGAAACCAGCCTGATGTACACAGTGAGTTGCAGAACAGAGGTCGGGGTAGTAGTGGTTAGTGGTTGCCTGTGGGGAGGACAAGGGGAATGGTAGTATAACCAGGAAATGGGAAACAAACATGCTGGGATATCTCTGGTGTCTTGTCCATGTTTGATTTCTCAGCCTTATAATTATATGGGTATTTTCTTTATAACCACTAAATTATGTTTAATACACACTTCTTTGATTCCGTATCTCATTACAAAATAGACTAGAAGTGTAATGGGCTCTAAACTGAGTTAAACGAGCAGCTGAAATAGGTATACTCCATTACTGAAGGGGAGGGAGGTGTGGTGTGCACGCAGAGGCGAGCCATGTCAATCTGCCTTGAGTGGCAGGCAGTTTCGGCACTGTGAGCGGCCTGCCGAGGGCAGTGGGAACTGAATCTAGCCAGCCTGGTGAAGAACCGCGCAGGCTCTTAACCACTGAGCCATCTCTCCAGCCCTCAGTCTTAATGTTTTTAAAGCACTCCAGTGACCTCCAAAGACGGATCCATCACAACCAATGCCAGCTCAAAAATGAAATACGGCAAAGCTGGACCTCCATCCAGGTGCCACCTGTGCTCTGGAGAACATTACCCTCAATGGGCAGAGTAAAATTTCCTTAGTCATGGGAATTCCTTCAAAATATGTTCTCATCAGGGACCAGAGCTAAGCCAAGTACAGCATCACAGACACCTCATATCCAGTTCTCAAATCACTCTTCTTCTTTCAGAGCTCACAGCCTGGGCAAGGGAAGTATTTCAACAACCCTAATACTGCATCCCTGCATCAGAAGTGGCACCAAGCCAAGGGCCAGAAGCCTGTATTCCCTCACTCTCATTCTGTCAGTGCTGAGCTAACCAGGGTGGTGGGAAGGGTGGAAACTCTGTTGGAAAGAGAAGGGAATGGCAAAGGCAAAAGAACATAAAAATGTGCCTAGAACTGGACAGACCCATAGAGAAGGGTCAGCCAGCAGTCCACACAGCCAGAGATCCTGAAAGGACACCTGTAAAATGCAGCAAGGGACAAAAGACAAGTTAACAACAATTAGATGGATATAAAACCCTGACAATGGGTACCAGAAATCAGTGGGATGTTTCCTTAAGAAGAGCTGAGAAATTACTAAAAATATAAAACTCTGAGGTGTGCATGCAGTAACCATGGAGACTCACACACCTCCCTTTAAGTACCACTGCCCACTAAACTGACAGATGAAAGACATACTCATAAATACCCTTACAGGAGGTCCCACAAATCTTTCATCAATTAACTGAATAAACAGAAGAAAACTCAGAAGCAGAAAGAACATTATAATTAATGTGAGTCTGCTCAAGTGTACAAGTACGTTTTAGGCTAGAGGAACAGTCTATTATCGCGTGCAGTTAAAGAGAACATAAGAAGCAGTTTGGAGTAGCATATGCCTTTAATTCTACCCCTGGGGAGGCAGAGGCAAGTAGATCTCTTGAGTTCAAGGCCAGCCTGGTCTACACATAGAGTTTCAGAACAGCCAGGGCCACATAGAGAAACCCTGTCGATAAAAACCAAAACCAAATCAAATCAAAACTAAAAAAGAACATAAGGATTGTTTCAGGAAAAAATAGGAGCATGTGGTGACTGCTGTTAAAAACAGGGATTACAGGCAGATTGGGAAGTGCACACATCTCATGTCACTGTTTTATAGCTACTGCGTTTCCTTCATATACTTGCTCTTTGACAGTTAGTGTGTGCAGGAGGGTGCACGCATGTGTGGGAGGGTACACATGTGTGCATGTGCACACGTGCCTGTGGAGGGATTGTCATTTGGCTGACCCCAGCATTGTCTAACAATCCAAGGTTTGTTACGGGGCTATGTTGGGCACGTATACAGTTAGTACTTCTTCAACAGCGTATGCTGACTTCTGTCTGTGACACACTGAAGTAATTTTCAGGATATTTCACACTTTCTCTTTATTATTGTATCTGTTATTGGTGATCTAAGCTTGATAACTAGTTTTTAAAACTTAGATTTATTTCTTTTTATTTCCTGCATATGAGGATTGTACCTGTCTATGTATATGTATGTGCCCCACCTTTGTGCAGTGCATGCAAAGGCTGTTTAGAGTTACAGATGGCTGTGATGAACCACATGGGTGCTGAAAGCTGAACCTGGGTCTTCTGCAAGAACAGCAAGTGCTCTCAACTGATAAGCCACCAATAAATCTTTGATGTCACTAGTGTTTTAGGATAATACAAACCATGTCCATGTAAGATGGCAAATGTAATTGACAACTGTGTGTTCCTGAGTCTGCTGGCTGGTTATTTCTCCACTTTCTCTCTTCTCCCAGGCCTCCTTATTCTAAAACAACAGTATTTACCTCAGTGTGTAGGTGTGAACCTACAAAAGACTCTTAAGTGTTCAAGTCAAAGGAAGAGTCCAACATCATCTACTTTGAATAAAAAAATCAGACATAGTAAACGAGCCATGCATACCAGAACTCAGATAAGCCAAAAGAAAGGTCACTTATGACAACAGCCAGGATGTAAATGGAGAAGAAAATGGCAGAAATGCAAAGTGCTTCTCCAGGGAGCACATGAATTAGAGGGGCAGCAGCCTTCACAGTGACGGAGGAGGAAACGCTAGCAGTCTAGCCAGAAGATCAACCAAGCCGCCCGAGCCCTCAAACAAAAGCCACTCTCAATTCTGTAAAGGCTGAGAAAGCTGCAGTAGTTTACAGCTACAGCATGTGACTCGTGATGCTTAAAGAAGGATGGTGTGTCTACTGAACAAGAGTGCAAGATGAAGCGGTAATCGGCATAGGAGCTTCAGCTCCAATGACAGATCATTAATAATGCCTATGCCAAACAATAGCTTTCTACTGGAAGCTGCCACCTAGGGCTCCCATAGCTAGAGAAATCCATTCTTGGCTTTAAAGTCTCAAAGAACAGTCTGGATCTCTTACTAGAGACTAATAATATGGCTGATGATTTAACGTGAAGCCAAGGGGTCATTTACTATTCTGAACTTTCAAGGGCCCTGGACATTGTGTCTTCTCGGACTGCTCCCCATGCGCCAACAAAGCCTGGATGACAGCCAGACTGTTTCTAGCATGCTTTTCTGAAAATGTTAGGGTTGGTGCTAAAACCTACAGCTCAGAGAAAAGATCCTTTTCAACGTATTACTGAGCAGGAGCCTGGGCACCTGACAGCTTGAGTCCTCACATTTGCTAACCCAGTAAGTGTGGCACAGTTTCCAGTTTCACCATTCACTCACAGCTTACGTAGAGCCAGGCAAGGCGGTGAGTGCATGTAAGCCCAGCACTTCGGAGGGTTCAAGGCCAGCCTGCAGTGAGAGCAGAGAGGAGGAGTGCCTGCACAAGGGCCTGCCTGTGCACAGCTGTCCATCACGGCTGCCACACGGCACGACTCTGATGGCCCTGGACAAGGCTAACTGAAAGAATTCATTAGTATATATTAAGAGCCCTGGTAGCTCACAGAGAAAGCTGAAAAATCAACACTATACAAAGTTTGCAGGCTGGTTGGGGATGTAGCTCAGGGATGGACCGCCAGCACAGCATAAGGACCTGGATGTGGCGGCACATGCTGGAAACCTCAGCATTCAGGAGCTCACGGTTGGACCCGAGAGACAGTTCAGAGGTTAAGAGCACTGGTTGTTGAAGAGGACCTGGGTTCGGTTCCCAGCACCCACTTGGCAGCCCACGATCATCTAAAGGTCTCTAGTTCCAAGGGACCTGACACCTCTTCCTCAGGCACCAAGCACATGCATGATATAGAGACATATATGCAGGCAAAATACCATACACATAAAATAATAAAATAAAACTAATAAGAAAATTTAAACGAAAAAGTTCAAGGTTGTTGTCAGCTGTCCGATGGATTGAAGGATGCCAATCAACAAAGAGTTACTACAACTGTGGACTCGCCCCGAAGCACTTTGCCTACAGTACGACTTCTTACAGGATTAGAGCGCTAAGTTTTTGCTGTTTCGGAACCCAGGGCATGCTAGGCAAGCACTCACTCTGAAAATGTTCTCAGGACAAGGTTATTGTCTTTTAAAATTGTCATGGCCACCCCAACATTCAGCAACCATCACCCTGATCAGTCAGCAGCCATCTATATTTAATACAGGCCGTCCAGTACACGCACATGCGCGTACACACACACACACACACACACACACACACACACACACACACGCACACACGCACACATATGCGCACATACGCACAATCATAACTCACCAAAGTTCAAGTGATCAGTCATACTTTTCTACAATAAAGCATTTTTAAATCTTTTTATTTACTTATTTTGCCACATGGTAGTGACACATGCCTCTAATCCCAGCACTCAGTAGGTAGAGGCTAGCCTGGTCTACAGAGTGAGTTCCAGGACAGCCAGTGCTACACAGAGAAGCCCTGTGGTTTTTTTTTTCATTTATCTTGTTTATGTGGTATGGGTGTTTGGCTTGCATGCATGGCTGTGTGCCACATACATGCCTGGGAACATAGGGGTTAGATGGGGTCTAGAACTGGAGCTACAGGCTGTAGTTAGCTGCAATGTAGGTACTGGGAACTCAACCTGAGTCCTCTGTAAGAGCAACAAGGGCTCTTAATCACTGAACTATCTTTCCAGCCCCAATAAAGCATTTTAAAATTAAGGCATATGAATTTTTAAGTAAAAAGATAATAACACACACACACACTATTTATATATGAATGTACACATACATATATATATGCTAAAGTATGATGTAAGCACAACTCTCATAGGTATTGAGAAACAAAAAAACGATCATTTTAGCCTTAATACATCCTTATTACTACTAAAATCTGGGCTATCTTTCAAGGCCTGCCTATACACTAATGCAGACATAAGGCTCGGGCAGTAACTGAATGCAGAGGCAATAAAAGCCTACAACAGTAGGAGAAATGCAAAACAAGAAACCAAATACAAATTTACAGTGTTAAACCAGAAGGCTAGTGATAATTATCAAGTGACATAGAATAATGTTTTTTAAAGTATGTGTATATATACATATTATGTGTGAAAATACTTACACTGAGCAAAGCTGAAATAATATATACCAAATTGTGCATGTAACACTTGGAAGAATACAGGAAAACAAAATTATATTTTCATGTTTAATTTTTTTCTATTTAACTTTTTTGCTTTTTATAGTTGCATATTTATTATTTTTATAATATAAATAACATGTGAAACTAAAGACCTGAAAGAAGAAATTTAATACCCTAGGGTAGAGACTATTTAGCCCCAGTAGTTTTCTATAGACTTAATTAATCCCCTAGCACTAATTAGAACTGAACAATATGCTAAAATCACCTGTGGCAATTTTGCCTTGGGGGGAGGGGAGAGAGAGGGAGAGGGGGAGAGAGAAAGAAGGGGAGAGAGAGAGAGAGAGAGAGAGAGAGAGAGAGAGAGAGAGGGCACCACCTGTACACAGGTGCCTGTGGAGGATCTCTTACATAGAGGAGTTATGGGTGGTTGTGACCTACTTGATGTGGTGGTCTGCAGAAGCTACACATGCTCTAAACTTGTGAACATCTCTCCAAACCCCTTGAAAATTATTTTTTTCAAGACAGGGTTTCTCTGTGTAGACCTGGCTGTCCTGGAACTCTCTCTGTAGACTAAGCTATCCTTGAACTCACAAAGATATGTCTGCCTTTGCCTCCTTGCTGGAATTAACAGTGTGTTCCTTTAAATCCAGCCCTTTTGAAAATTAAGTATAAAAGCTAAAAGATAAGAACAGGGGGTATAACCCTGCCACACAAGCCTGACCACCTAAGTCTGATCTCTAAACCACAGACCCAGCTCTCAGAAGCTGCCCCTGCTCTCCACCCAAGTGTCATATCACACACACACACACACACACACACACACACACACACACTAATTTTTTTCACAGAACAGTCAATGTATACTTATTCAACAATTTATTCAACACAGATGATATGAACAAGACTCTCTGCAGGTAAAGGCACTGGCTAACAAGCCTGAGGATCCGAGTTCAATCTCTATGTCCCACAGGACAAAAGACAACAACTAACTCTTGCAAGTTTTCCTGACTTCCGCACATAAACCATAGCATACACATGCCCTGTCACCATATAAATAAGTAAATGTTTGAAAAAAAATCATTTTATCTGTATGCCCTAAGTAATTTCCTTAGCCACTGCTTAACAATTTGAAATCCAGCTTTATATATGATTTATTCAAAAGCCAGGAATGTTGACATGAATGTGCAACCTCAGACCTTGAAATGTAGAGACAGGAAGTTCAGGAGTTCAGGGTTCCTTTGGCTACATGGCAAGTTAAAGGCCAGTATGAACTAAAGAAAACTCAGTCTCAAAACCGTAACACAACATAACTGCCAAGCTGGCCAGTGGTGGAGCTCACCTTTAATCCCAGTACTTGGGAGGCAGAGACAGGCAGATCTGTGAATCTGAGGCCAGCTCAGTCTACAAAGTGAGGTCCAGGACAGCCTGGGCTACACAGGAAAAAAAAACCATCTTAAAATCTACCATCACCAAAAAAATTATCAGTCAAACTAAAATAAGACTAAGGAACCCTTAGGTTTCTTAGATACTACATACTCCAAGGCCACACTAGATCAGTGGCCTGAGGAACCCCCACAGACTAGATGGGCTGTCTCCCCAATTTGGCAGAGGGTTGAGTCATAGTCTAAACCACTGCCTCAATAGTACTTACAGAAATTAAATCACATGACCTATGAGATCATGATGTATCCACCCTGATCATAGGAAATCTTGGTGCGTAAGAAACAGCCAAATTTTGGTCTAATGTAACCTCTGTGACATACAGGACAAACCCGTCTCCAAAGCTCCAAAGAAAATCCCATCAAAGGTTCCAGCACATGAGGAAACTGTAATAATAAACTTGAGTTTTCCTGCACTTTCCTAGTCTATCCTCTTTTACCCAAGTTTTAAAGTTTTGTTTTCCTCATTGGAACACACAACATCCCTCGGTTTATTAAATATTAAGTAATTAATAATTATTGCTGTTTATTAATTACGGCTCCCTACTATGTCACTGTCTAAAACCCGAATTTCAGACAAAAGAACTGCATGTAAAAAAAGCAGTATAGGAAGGCTCTCTCAGCTGCCACTGCTGCCCGTTAGTCCGCCCGTTAGTCTGTCCATCTGCCAGAGTTTACAGTCCACGATTTAAACAGGACACTAACTACCTTTTGTTTATGGCTTTTTAAATATAGACTTTTTTAAAAAGACATTGTCCACTAAAAGACAGCAGAGGGGGCTGGAGAGATGGCTCAGGGGTCGAGAGCACTAAAAGCACTGACTAAACTTCCAGAGGACCCAGGTTCAATTCCCAGCACCCACACGGCAGCTCACAACTGTCTGTAACTCCAAGATCTGCTGCCCTCACACAGACATGCAGATGGAAGACCAATGTACATTAAAAAAATAATAATTAAAAAAAAGCAGCAAAGAAAATACATTCAGATCAACAACTTATCTTTAAAATTATCCACCGTTTAAAAAAAAGTTTTATTTCTTTTTGTTTGTTTGTTGAGACAGGGCTTCTCTGAATAGTCCTGTCCTAGCTATCCTGGGGCTCTCTTTGTAGACCAGGCTAGCCTCAAACTCACAGAGATCTGCTTGCCGCTGTCTCCAGAGTGCTGGGATTAATGGCATACGCCACCACTGTCCAGCAACAGTTTTGTTTCTTATCTTCAAGTATTGTCACAGATATGGCTATTCTACAGTTTTAACATAGTTAGAACAAATTAGATAAAACCAAACCATGGCCTAAGCTCAGCTCCTGTCGGCCTGTTCTCCTTCCACAGAACACAGTGCGGCACCGCGTTTGCCCGAGGCTGCGCATACCTCTAGCTCTTTAATTTTCTCTTCTGCTATTTTCTGTTTTTCTAACAGCTGGTTGTGAATTACTTCCTTGGACTGTAGAATAAACCTAGAAAACAAAAGAGTTGAAAGTTAAATCACATGACTACTATATTCAAAACCAGTTGTTAAAAACCACAATTAACACAGTAGTCAAGAGGATGGCCAAGAGGATTCAGGACAAAAAAACTTCCACCAAATAAACTTTTTAAGCTTTATTGGCCAAGGAAAAGTAAAGGGATAAAGGTAAATTCTGCTTTCTTATTTAAAGAGCATTCTGGCGCTGAAAATGTTTACAGATAGGAAACAATGCCAAAAGAATTAAGAAGTCAACATATAAGCTACAGAGATTTCCAGTAACTTTGAGTTGTCTTTTTGTGTAGTCTTTTTAAAGTAGTATTTGTAAATTGGAGCGTCCTTCCATCTTTTTGGCTTTTTGTAACAGCAATAATTCCTGACCTTTAAAGTCACAATCGAGTACTGTGTTAAGATCAATGCCTTAGTGTCTATATGGGCTCCTCACACAAAGGCCCTGCATAAGCCATAGTGTCTTTTATTACTATCCCCAGTGTATAATACCTCTGGAGAGCTCAAAATGCACAAATAGAAAATCTCAACTTTTTCCATTTCACAGTTAGCCACATTATTTACCGCTGCTATTGAGGTCCAAATATGGGGAAGTTTTATGTATTAACACTGAATTGTGACATTAAACTCATAATTCTTGCTGCAGGAAAAGGAAGAACAAACTGTTTCAGAGCCTCAAGTAAGGGAATTGAATGAAGTATTTCTCTTCTGGAACCATGGAAAAACTCCAATTACTCAAACGACTTTCAGGATTATTTAACTCGGCTAAAATAGATTTCAAGTAACAATTACAATTACTTTTTAAAGGTAATTTATTTTTTATATGCATTGTTATTTTGCCTGCATGTGTATCTGTGTGAGGGTGTCGGAGGGGTGCTGGAAATTGAACCCGGGTCCTCTGGAAGAGCAGCCAGTGCTCTTAACCACTGAACCCTTCAATGCTCCAGCCCAACAATTACAAATATGTAATTGGACAGTTTCACCTCTTTACACTTAAGGATTCAGCAGTAAAGAACTAAACATTATCTTTAAACAAAAAAGCCAAACAAACTGAGGTATCAACATGTGATTTTTCTCTGCCAACTTGAAAGAAACAACAGGATGCCTCAGTAGGACCTCACCAAGAAACTCTGTTTCCATGGATACTGAAAAAAGGACACTCAAGAGAGTAACTGGCGACCTGACACCTAAGAAAACGCTTTTCTCCTCCTTCATCAAGCACCTTACCATACCTATTCATACAGTCCCACGGACTCTCACCTTACCACACCTATTCATACAGTCCCACGGACTCTCGCCTTACCACACCTATTAATACAGTCCCACGGACTCTCGCCTTACCACACCTACTCATACAGTCCCACGGACTCTCGCCTTACCACACCTACTCATACAGTCCCACGGACTCTCGCCTTACCACACCTACTCATACAGTCCCACGGACTCTCGCCTTACCACACCTACTCATACAGTCCCACGGACTCTCGCCTTACCACACCTATTAATACAGTCCCACGGACTCTTTTCATGCCCGTAATCCTTTCTCTTCTTCATCCATGATGTCAATCACCCTGACAGATCTTTTTTTTTTTTTAAGATTTATTTTACTTTTATGTGTATGATGTTTTTGCCCGTGTGTATCTGTGTGCACTACATACATGTCTGGCGTCCACAGAGGTCAGAAGTGGATATCAGACACCCTGGGACTGGAGTTAAAGATGGTAATGAGCTACCATGTGGTGCTGGGAAATGAACCAGGTCCCCTGCAAGAGCAACAAGTGCTCTTAATGACTGAACCGCCTCCAGCCCTAAGTCTAGCTATCTTAACTGATGATTCTTCATTATATCCTGGGAAGATGGTTCCCACTCATAAAAATAATAATAATAATAACAATAATAATAATAATGATTAATTAATTGTAGCTCTTTCCCTATAGAATCCATCATATCTAAACATTCTTACTGGACCACAGAGACAAATGTATTTCAGATAAGGCTGGGTCACACTGAGGGGTTTTTCTCTTTCCGAATCAGGGAATGTTATCCACAAAGAGCTGTCTGAACTACACAAGGTCTTAATGACATGATGTGAAAAGCATCAAACAGGTAAGGTCCAGGAGTGGCCGATTATTATATTCATGCACAATTTTCAAACAGCACGGACTGTCTACCATTGAGTAGTACTCTCAAATGATAGGCCATCAGATATCAGCTTTCTTAGTGTCTGGGAAATTTTCAAGGCTAAGATTAGAGGGCAAGTCATTACTTTATGTGGCCTTTAAAAGGAAAGTTATCTGAACAGATACTAAATCCCTTGAGCAGAAAATAAAGTCACTAGAAAGCAAGAACAGTAAACAACAGAAACGCGTTGTCCATGGTCACATATCCCAAGGTCGCTGTGTCAGCCTGGCCAACGTCACAGGCCAGAGCCAGCCAGCTACTACTATGAACTAAAACATCTCAGTCATTCAGGTTTTAAACAAGATGAGTATTTTATAAGCCCGAGTGTTTACCTAAAGGGGCTGTTGCATACAAAATTCAAAAACAAAATGTATGGAAAGTTGTTTGAGCCCTCAATTCAAAATATGGCACAGATACTCTATACACCTATTAGAAAGACTTCCAAAAGGTTAAGACTTCTGAAAGGTTCTTAGGAAATGAGTTATCTATGATCTAAGAGGAGGCAGTGAATTATTTGGAGACAATGCATCATAAGTCTTATTATCACAAATATTAAGTACACAGTTTCCAGAAGAGAATCTCATAGAGATCCTGTCTAATTGTTTCTATAAACAGATAGATAATAAACTATTGTAATTGAAAATGTACCAAAAAAAAAAAAACAAACAAGGAAAAGAATTCTTCTGTGACAAATGATGAGCAGCCAGTGTACAGGTGACAACTGGGATTACATAACCTTTATTAGTCACTGCTTCAAAAAGGACCTCCATTTTCACCTGGAAGCCAATGCCCTGTGGCCCTGCAAAGCCAGCTCTCAAAGACATGTGACCTTCTGCATTCACTCCTAATTTATTTGCAATTATGTCACCTGGATGACATACTTCTCTGATTTTTCCCCCTCTATGAGAAACACCACAGGCTGTGATTTAGATCATACTGCGGGGCTGACGGCTTCATGTTCTTATAATTCAGTGTGGAGCAAAAAGTATTATGCACCTCCCAGAAATACAGTTCAGGACCAGTGGCAATGCAGTTTGCTCCACTTTGGAAGTATGGTCACCTGAACATACACCATTTGAAAAACAAAATGCTCACAACATTTGACTTTGTTTGGATAGGTTTCTTAAAAATTCTTAATGGCATTTCATGTTGAGGACATCCACAAATTAAGTAGCACAAAAAGGGACGAATAAGAATGAACCAAACTGGAGCTAGAGGAGCCAGTGTACACCTGTAATCTGACCCTAGGAAGGCAGAAGCAGGAGAAGCAAGGGTTCAAGGGCACCCCCAGCCACAGAGTGAGTTGGAGGCCAGCCTCGCCTACATGAGACCCCCATCTGGAAAAGCTAGAGTTTCTAAAAGAAAGTTTTTGCTAAGTTACAAAGCAGAAAACGGGTTTTCACCCCGAAAGTCCCTGAGGAATTTTGGAAGTCTTGAGTATTTGCACGGACAGGAAAACAGAAAACAGCAGGTAAAACAGGTGAGAGTACGCCTAGAAGAATCTGCAATTCAGGGCAGATTCCCAAAGGGTTCTACCTTTTGCCTAAGAGTACTGAAAAAATAAATTTGCTTCTTTGTAGAACACAGTAAAACTACCTCAGGAGTGAGTAGAATAACCAAATTAAAAATATCTTAATTAAGAATATATAATCAAGGGCTGGAGAAATGGCTCAGCAGTTAAAAGCACTGACTGCTCTTCCAGAGGTCCTAAGTTCAAGTCCCAGCAACCACATGCTGGCTCACAACCATCTGTAATGAGATCTGATGCCCTGTTCTGGTGTGTCTGAAGAGAGCAACAGTGTAGCCATATACCATCAATCAATCAATCAATCAATAAATAAATAAATATGTTTTAAAAAGATTATATAATCAAGCCAGGCATAACAGTGCACATCTTTAACCCCAGTGCTTGGGGGGTAGAGGCAGACAGATCTCTTGAGTTTGAAGTCAGCCTGGTATATATAGTAAATCCTAGGACAGCCAGTGCTACATAATGAGACCCTCTTTCAAAACAAGCAGAGAAAACAAGCAAGCAAACATAAAAGGATATATAACGAGCAGCTGGGGCAATAGCTCAGTGGTTAAGAGCACTCACTGCTCTTCTACGGCACCCAGATTTGATTCCTAGCACTCACATGGTTGATAACAACCATCTATAACTCTAGTTCCAGTGGATCTGACAACCTCTTCCAAGTTCTGAGAGCACCAGACACGCATGTGTGCATACATTCACACATATAATCTTTACAAATGCACATGCACAAAGGAGCCGGAGAGATGGCCCAGCTAGGAAGACAGCACATCGTCCTTGCAGAGGTAAGCTGTCTGACACGTCCCCGTGTCAGACAGCTCACCACCACCTCTAACCCCAGCTCCAGGAGGATCCAACCCAGAGGCCCCCTGACACATTAAAAAAGTTATTCAACATAGGGGCTGGAGAGATGAAGAGATACCGCAGTGTTAAGAGCGCTTGTTCTTCCAGAGGACCGAGCTAAGTTCCCAGCACCCACACTGGCTGCAGCTCCAGGAAATACGACTCCCTCTTTTGGCCTCTATAGACCCCCACACACCACACGTTCATCATGCACATTTACATAAATATAAATAAAAACAATTAACCTTTTCTTATTTATGTAGAGTTAAAAAATGAATACTAAAACATACACAAAAAAGGTCTCAAGTACACTAGCGCAGTCAGACCTAGGAGGGAGAGAGAGAAGAAACATGTAAAGAGATTATGAGCTGCACTTTTTTTTCTGTTTGTTTTTTGAGACAGGGTTTCTCTGTGTAGCCCTGGCTGTTCTGGAACTTGATCTGTAGACCAGGATGGGCCTCAAATTCAGAGATCCGCCTGCCTCTGCCTCCCAAGTGTTGGGTTTAAAGGTGTGCACCACCACTGCCTGGTTGAACTTGCACTTTCTTAAAATAAACCAGCCACCACTCTCAGTGTCCCAGTCAGTTTTTTTTAAAGGTTTATTTTATATACATATACATACATACATATATATATATATATATATATATATATATGTATGTATGTATACACTGTTTTTGTCTTCAGACACACCAGAAGAGAACATTGGATCCCATTACAGATGGTTGTGAGCTACCATGTGGTTGCTGAGAATTGAACTCAGGACCTCTAGAAGAGCAGCCAGTGCTCTTAACCGCTAAGCCATCTCTCCAGCCCCCAGTCAGTTTCAAAAATGAAAACATATACACACATACACACATAAAACTGGACCAAATATAAGCTACTACAAACCAAAGATAATGACAGTCTTAAGGGTAGCCAGAGAATGGCACAGTATTCAGAGATAAGAATTATAACATAAACTATGTAAGAAGACAATGGTGTGACATTTTCAATGAGCCTTACCTAAAAAAAAAAAAAGGTATCAACCAGCATAGGTGAAAATATGCTTCAAAAATAAAAGAAATTCAAACAAAAACTGAGGATATTTAACTTGGCAACCATATGCCACAGGAATGCTACAAATAGTTCCTCCACCAAGAGAAGGGGGACATAGCTATGTGTCAGAGTGCAGCTCTGCCTGGCAGGTGCAAGACCACAGGCTCAATCTCCAACACTTGGAAGCTTGAAGACAGCCTGGCTGCACAGTGAGTGCCAGGCAAGCCTTGGTTACATAGACCCTGTCTCAAAAACAAGTAAGCAAACCCCACTTATCTATAACCAACTAATTCTCAAAGGCACCAAAAATATACACTGGAGGAAGAACAGTCTACTCAGGAAATGGTGCTAGGAAAACTGGAAATACAAATGCAATAGATCAAACTTGATTCCTATCTTCTCCCCATACAAAACCACATCTGAGATCTGGATCTATCAAAGACCCAAAACTCTTAAGCTACTAGAGGTAAACGGAGAAAACACTTGAGGACATTGTTACAATTTGGGTGTCCTGGTGGGAGCGGCTCATGCTTGTAATCCCAGCACTTGCACAGTCTGATTCAGGAGGATTGCTACAAATTTGAGGCCAGTCTAGGATACACAGTGAGTTCTAGCCCCCATTATAAATTGGACATCCTGCCTCAAATAAATGAGACAGAATGACTTTCTGGACAGGACCCCCCAAAATTATTGGAAACAAGATGCTATTCCATTAAACTACCTTGTTGTTTGAAACAGGATCGCTCTATATAGTCCTGGCTGGCCTCAAACTCCCTATGCAGACTAGGCTGGCCTCAAATTCACAAAGATTCACCTACCTCTGCTTCCAGACTACTGGGATTAAAGATGTGAGGCACCATCGCCAAACTCTACCTTGGTTTTGAGATAGGAGCTCTCACTGAGACTTGGGGCACACCAATCAGGTTAGGCCAGCTGACCAGAGTCCCTGGTGAACCATCTGTCTCTGCCAGGTTTTGAAGTATATACCATCATGCATGCCCATCTTTTTACCTGGGTGCTGGGGTTGAAATCGGGTCTTCATGCTTATTTGGCAGAACTTTTTCTGCTTGAGCTATCTCATAGACGGACGGATGCACACACACTTTAAGAGGAATCCTAACTTTCACAAAGTGAAGACATAATAATTAATTACCTAAGTATGGTAACAAATACATTTAATCCCAGCATTTGGGGCCTGAGGCAAGAGAGCTACAACTTCCAGCCAGCCAGAGCTGCACAGTGAGTCTTCCTCATCTTTAGTCCCACCCCTCCAGAGGCAGACAAGTGGACCTCTAAATTCAAGACCAGCTTGGTTGTTCTAAGTGACTGTCCTCCAAGCAAACCAACTGCCATCTTAGAGAGTTCACGTGTACCTCCTGGCAAAGAGATTATCCCAGCTGGGCCTGTTAACTTTTTATACCGCCTCATGGAAGGGGAGAGTCAAAAGATTCTCACCTAAGGATCTAGCCACCTTACTGCCTGGTGTATATAACTCTGTCATTTAATTGCTCATGGCCTCTGAGAAGTGTTAGACCAGGAATGACAAGAGGAGAGGGCTCCATCTATGCAGTTACAAGGACACCCTCATCCCTGCTGGGTAAAGGTTTTCCAGGTGCAGATTGCTGGGGAGGGGAGCACCCACACTCCTGTAGGTAACCCCAATAAAGTCATTAGTTTTCCAGAGTGAACTTGGGCAGAATTGTGCCTAAGCTGTCCTTGGGACCTTAGGAAAAGGAGTAGACATTGCTTATATCTCTTCCTGGGAAGTAATTTTAGCAACATGGTCTACTTAGTAAGAGACACACAGTGAGTTAAAAAAAAAAGTAAAGCAAAACCAACAAGGAAACTTTCTATGCTGATGGCATTTTTGTAAACATGGTAAATGCTCCTAAAACTTGCCAGATCAAATTAAAAAAAAAAAAAAAAGAAAGAAAGAAAAAGAAAAAAGAAAACAGAAATGCTCCAAGATTTGGAAGCAGTGAAAGGCTAGAAAAGCCTCTGGCTGAAATGAGGAAGACCGAGCAACATGGCTTATTCATAAAGGGCAAGAACTTTATGTTGGCCAAGTTACTCTGAGATACCTATTAAACCACCAATAATAGAGATGTAAAGTAGACAGCTGGATAAACAAGTTCAGAATGCAGGAAGGCAGTTGAAGACAAAAACGTGGGACTTGTCAGTATGTACTATGTAAGAAAGCATCTGGAGGCTGATGATGTTGAGCCATTACAAGACCTGCCTGGTATGCAAAGAGTCCTGGGTTCAATCTCCCAATAGCATAAACCAGGGGGTGGCGCATGCCTATAATATAAGGAGGTAGAGGCAAGAGAATCAGAAGTTTAAAGTCTGAGCTTGACACATGGCTCAGCTGGTAAAGCGCTTGCTGTGTAGCTTAAGGACCTAGGTACAGATCCACAGCACTCCTGTAAAAAGCCTGCAGGTGCACACCTGTGGTCAGTCCTCAGGCTGTGGTCAGTCCTCAGGCTGGGGGGGGGGGCAGTAGGGGGGCTCCCTACAGCTAACTGGCCAACTAATCTTGCTGAACTGGTACGTTCCAGGTTCAGTGAACTCAGGAGATGGCTGAGAA